>CP106731.1:36585441-38012363 GCA_025506655.1 Gossypium rotundifolium | reverse complement strand
TTAAAATACTTGCTTGAAAAATTTTAAGGGTGAAATGGTAATTTCATACACTAGGGGTATTTTTGTAATTTTACAAGCTAGGGTCATTTCGGTAATTTTTTGCAAAATATGGTTCCCGGTGACTTTTCAAAACAAGGGTATTTTTAAAGATTTCTAATTTGAGGGTACTTCGGTAATTGTCCTCTCTGAGGGTATTTTGGTCATTTGTACAGGTTAGGGGCAATTTGGTCATTTTAAAACTAGAGTTTTTATAAAAAAATATGGCTAGTCCCTTTCGGGTTTTAGATATTGGATTTAGCCTGTGGCTGAGTCCTCTTGGTTAGGGTGAACCGTCACTACGCACCAGGTAGGATTCGAGTAGAGAGGAGGTGAGTCACTAGGACTGCTTAAATACCAAGCTCCCACCGAAACCAATCCTAGACATGCGCACGATGGTTGCCACACCCTAACTCGGCGACTTAGTCATAGGTTTGTTTAGTTAGGCATTAAAGTTTTATGTAATTGTTGGGGTAAACTAGTCCTATAGTTCAAGTACTTATCATACTAATCTATGTTCCATTTCTACCCTTCTACAAATCATACAACAATTCACACAATGGATAGGGGTACTTACCTGGTGGACTTCGGGTCGGAGACTCGGGTGCCATGCCAGAAAAACCTGCTTATTTCTTAGTAAAATCCATTTTAAAGAGAGAAAATGTTTTGGGCCCTAAAAGCCCTCAAGGCCGAGTTTTGAACCGGGCTTTGATACCAAGCTGAAACACTCCAAACCTGGCCCACAAGCCCTGATCGGATCTGGCATGCTTCTAGGAAAACCATTCGAATCTTATTTGAATCTTTGCTAATTTTTTTTCGTGATTTTAAAAACAGTTGATTTGGGTTGGGCTTGAGTTTTAAAACCCGTGTTGATTAGGTGTTACAACATTTAATATTTATACTTAAGAAAAATGGACATTAACCTTGAATTAATAAAAATCGTGACATACTTAAAGAATTAAAAAATGCATGCATAAACAGCTCAAACCAAGGCCTTATTACATCAAATCAAAAACCCAAATTAAATCCAAAATACTTAAAAAGAGAAAGCCCAAAATAGAATAAAATAGACTCGAAGCTGAGCATGGCCACCCTTGAGCTCCTGCCGACTCGGTCCATCACTGAGTGTCACCTGAAAAATAGTCCCACAAGGGGTGAGTCAAACAGACTCAATGTGTACAACCAACACTAAGTCCCAACAGGTATGGCATATCAAATCATACATATTCATATAGCATTTAAATAAAATGATGCAATCCGAACCCAAACCTAGATGCCATCTCGCTACACATCACCGTACCAGCCATCACACTGTGGGGACTACTAAGTCAACCCTCCATCCGCTACACACCATCGAAGGCGTCATTGCAATGACGTGCTCATCGCCCTTATAAAATTCGTGGCATAGCCACCAGATAATTATTTCATGACATAAGTCACCACATTCAGATTTCGTGACATAAGTCACCACATTCAAATTATGTGACATAAGTTACCACATTCAGATATTAGGGTATAAAACCACCAATTCACTTCCCCTTTACATATCACCCATATGACCCATGTCATACAAAACATGCAAATACTATGCCTTATGCTTTATTCACATTCTTATAGTTGCACTTTTGTGCCATAATAGATATTTATCACAATATACTCATAGTAGGAGTAGGAAAACGTACCTGAGTACTTCGTACCATTACTTGGTACCTTAGCCATAATCTTACACTTTTATATTAACACATATAGTAAATTAACGCCGTAAATATATCAAGATTTAGTGCGGGGTACACACCTAATTCACTTAGTGCTTTATTGAAATCCCGAAAATCCCGATCTAACGCTTTAGATCTTAGTTCCTATATTCGGTCATTGTTAGACATATTAACAAAAACCTATTCGACAATATAACCAGATCCCGAAGGAAACATTTGCTTGCCGATTTGAGTACTTCTCAAATCCCGAGAACTTTGTGATACTTCTTTCTTGTAATCGGCTAGCACTAAATCACTTCATAGGTTAATTTTCAGCTATTGAATAAATATGTAATAGATCTAAAGCACCAAATATAGCCTTGGCCGATTACATATGTCCACTTACCTTGTGATTCTTAAATCCCAAATTTGATCCTTGCTTCTTTAGTGATGTCGAGATACCTATAGGCACATGTTAGATCCAATCTAACATTAAAACATAGTAAATGGCCCTTGGCTGAATGGCTTACCTTAGATCTTTAAAATCCCGAAGATCTCCTCCTTCAAGTTTTTAGCCAAAGAACATGAATAGAATTAGTCCCTAAGTTTCGACTAAAAAGAAAAGAAAGGAAATTGAATAGCATTTAATCATACCCTTACCACAGAAATCGACAGTACCTATGCCTAACATCACAGAGATTCGGCTTTGAGGCTTAGAGAATAGTCGACTATGAGTCACTTGTGTATTTGGTTTCAATAAGGATGAAAAGAGAGGGATATGAGGCTTAGGGAGAATCAGCAATGGCTGTCAAATGAGAAGGAGAGACATTTAGATAAAGGAAGAGAAAGGATGAGGAGAGGTTCGGCTATGTCAGTAAGTAGCAAAAAAAAAGAAAACAGAGAAAGAACACAAGTTGCTCTCTCTTTGGGAATTTTGGCACGACTGAAAAAGATGAGGAGAGAATGAACTTTTGGCTCACCCTTGCTTCACTTCAAAGCCGAAATAATGCAAGCCCCTAGTGAAACACCCCAAACCCGGCCCAAAAAGCCTAACCGGATTTGGTATGTTCCTCGAGTAAAACTTTAGCGGAATCACATTGTAAAGAAATTTTAGTCTTTGAAACATTATTCTTAGGAGGAATTAATAAAATCAAAAAGGAAACCAAACTTAAGAAAAACTTCTTTGAAAACATTTATATATTAGTGACAAAAACCTTTTTAATTAATTATCGAAAAACCAATTTAGTTATTTAATAGATATTTGTTCATAGCAAAATAAAAGTAAATCCAAACACGAAATTAAAGCTAATTTATAGTGGCCTTATTACATAATATTGGCAACCCAAAATAAAGTCTAAGTAATAAAATTTAAAGTAAATAGTTTAAGTTGGAAAATCTCCACAATACTTAATACGAGCACTGGCCACCTCGAAATCCTTGTCGCCTAGATCCATCGCACTACGAGTCATCTCAAAGTTATCCCATAAAATGGGTGAGTTATAAACTCAATGTATAACACATACATTAAAATCCCATTTTATCAAATGCTTTCAAGCCCAAAATTTCACATATGGCCATAGGCCCATTTAACTCATATTTAGCCCAAAGGCCCAATTTAGCTCAAATTTAGCCCAAAGGCCCATTTCATAACAGATCAAATAATAATCATACAATATTACATGGTTATGTTTATGAAATGAAATGCAAGCCCGGCCCAACCTAAATATCCATCCGCTACACACCCCGTACCAACCAAGGACACCGTGGGGATTACTAAATCGACCCTCCATCCGCTACACACCATCGAAGGCGCTTCTTTGCATCAACATGCACATCGCCCTTATTGTGGCAAAGCCACCAAAATAGATGTGACCGTCACCGATCAAGTCCAAATTTCAAATACGTGACCAAGTCACCAGATTCACATACGTGACCGAAGTCACCGAGTCAAATATGTGACCAAGTCACCGGAGCCAAATATGTGACCAAGCCACCGGAGTCAAATATACGTGACCAAAGTCACCAAATTCACATATGTGACCGAAGTCACCAGAAATGTGGTAGAACCACCAGAATACTTCCTCCTTTATCAATATACCCATATGCCCATGCACATACATATCAAATCAGATTTTCATGCTATTTACCCACAAATCATAATATAGTCATGCTTATTTCATATTGATGCATATAGCAAAAATAAACGGAATATTGGGGTAACATACAAATTTTGTATACCAATGATTGGTATCCACAAACAAACATATTATCATATAATCACTTTTTAACAATATAGATCTATGGAAATTTTTAATGTAAGGTTACACACCTAGTAACAGTAAGAACAATACCCTCTTACTCGTCCACACCTAATTGATTAATACACTTGGCTAGTATAAACTATTGTTAACAAAACTATAATTATTGACGATGGATCTAAATCCTTACCCTCGATTCACGAATAGCGAGTTATTTGTGGTTTTCTCCACTAGATGGATCAAAACCACCGATATTCCACCAACGTAAAGTGGTTCGGTTATGCGACTACTTGAATAACCGATCCTCGTTAATAGAGGGTCCACAACCCGATGGAAAGTCTCTAACCGCTGATACTGCTCTTCGTTTGTAGTTCGATGGTAAAGGAATACCTCCTTTCTTCCAAATACTCGAACGGCTCTTTTCTTACCTATTTTGATGGTCTCGGATCGCCCTAAAATAACGTAGATTAGTGATCTATCTAAATAAATCGATATGATCTAAATTAATAACCTTACCTTGATGATTTGAATGGTCACTTAAAGGTTGTCCTCAACAAGATCTTTGAAAATTCTTTTCAAAAGATTCGCCTAGAGAGAAATAAAAGATTATGATTTTAAGTTTGCTAAAGTAAAAAAAGAATGATGAAAATAATTGATAGAATCTTACTTTGATCACTTGGAGGTTCGGCTTTGAATAAGAAGAAAAGAATATGATGATTCGGCCTTAACAAAAAGAGAATAGAAATGGTGGTTTCAATATGATGGTTTCGGTTTTGAAGGGAAAGAAGAAAGAGAATGAAAAGAGAAGGAAAAGGGAGAAGGAAGAAAAGAGAAAGAGGAGAAGAAGAGGATGATGGTGATTTCTCAAAAGAAAAGAAATGTGCTTAGGAATCTTTGTACATTCGGCCAAGGAATGAGAGAAAGAGAAGAGAGAAATAAAATGAAAAGAAAAAGAAAAGAGGAAATGATCAAAAGAAGGGAGATTAGTTTTGAGGCTTAGATGCATTCGACTAAAGGAGAGAAATGAAGAATTTGGTTCTTTGAACTTTGTAGTTTCGGTTTCAAAAAGAAAGAGGGAGAACGAAAATTGTATTTGGTTCAAATACAATTGAGGACTAAATCAAAAGCAAAAGTGTACCAAGGTGCCTAAGGTACATTCGGCCAAAGTAGGAGTTTTTGGAGAAAATTGGTCAAAAGAAAGCTAAAACAAAGAGAAGATTTTACCTAAACTCAATGTCAATTTCGCTAGGAGAGAACTTTTGGAGAAAATGAGAAAAGATGGACACATTTGCTAGGATTTTTGGCCAATTAGCACCCTAATGGCTATACTAACTTTCGGTCAACCTTAGCCAACATATCCCCTTTTCCTCCTTGTTTCTTCCCCATCATATCCAAAATTTGCTACACAATTAAGCCACTCCTTTAGCCTTCATGTTGTCTAGGTTCATGGTCAAATGACCATGAACACATCCCCAAAACATAGCCCAATATCATGCCTTTTGTCCCCTCATCTTATCATCAACTTATGATTCCATGCCTTAAGTTCCTAACTTCCAATTACACATGGTCAAATAGCCAAAAATGAATGAATTCTTATCCACTCTAGAACTTTCTTGGCCGACACTTATAGGGAAGACAACAAAAAAATTAAAATCCTCCTTAATGCTAGCTAGGAGATTCGAACCTTACACCTCAAGCACACATCCATGCATCTTAACCACTTTGCCAATTACTTAACTTATGCTTGAAATTCCTTGTCATTAATTCTTAAGGCCTAACTTGCTTAGCTCTCTCTTAATTAATAGAAATTAAAAGTTTAACTAAGCATTCACTTAATTAATGAAGCTCAAATAACTTCCAAAAATATACTCATTAATAAATAAGCATGCAACATCATTCAATTAAGTAAAATGCATAACCCCTAATTATCAGGATGTTACAGTTCTACCCCCCTTAAAAATAATTTCGTCCTCGAAATTACCTGGCTGGAATAAGTGAGGGTATTGCTGTCGCATCGCTTCCTCCGGTTCCCACGAAGCTTCTTCTGATCCATGATTACGCCATAATACCTTGACGAGAGGAACCGATTTTCTCCGTAAAACCTTTACATCTCGCTCCAGAATTTGAATTGGCTCCTCTTCATATGACAAGTCTGATCTTAATTCCACCTCCTCAACTGGCACTACATGAGATGGATCGACCGAACGGCGTAACATTGAAACATGGAACACATCGTGCATTTGATTCAATTCAAGGCAAATCTAATCGATATGCCATGATCCACCCGCTTCACAATCCGATAAGGTCCAATGAACACAGGACTTAGTTTCCTTTGCGTCCAAATCTCATCACCTTTTTCCAAGGTGAAACCTTTAGAAAACTTGGTCTCCCACGCATACTCTATTTCTTTCCGCTTTAAATCTGCGTCGATTTTTGTCTATTTGATGCTTCCTTTAACCGAGCCCAGTTACCTTAACCTTTTCTCTGATTCACCACTATTTCGGACCCAAAATCGGCGTTCCCCTAATTACATCCAACACGTAGGAGTGCGACACTTCCGTCCATATAGTGCTTCATATGGTGCCATCCGAATCTTTGATCGAAATCTGTTGTTGTCATAAATTACGCCAACTGTAAGAATTCCTCCCAACTTCCCTTGAAATCTATCACACATCCCCTTAACATATCTTCTAAGATCTGGATTACTCTTTCGGACTGACCGTCCGATTGAGGATGAAATGCCGTACTGAAGTCCAATCTAGTGCCCAAAGCCTGATGCAATGCTTTCCAAAATCGCGAAGTAAATCTCGGATCTCTGTCCGAAATTATCGACAACGGCACTCCATGCAATCTCACAATTTCAGCCACATATAACTTCGCCAATTTCTGCAAAGAGTAATCAATCCGAATCGGTATAAAATGTGCGATTTCATTCAATCGATCCACTATCACCCAAATGGAGTCTTTCTTAGTAGGCGTAAGAGAAGCCCACTAACAAAGTCCATGGTGATTCTCTCCCACTTCCACCGTGGAATCTTTATCGGTTGAAGCAATCCAGAAGGTACTTGATGTTGACCTTGACTTGCGACACGCCAAGCACTTTCCTACAAATTCAGAATCTCTCATTTATGACCGTGCCACTAAAACCGATCTCGCAAGTCTCGATATAACTTACTTCCTCCAGATGCATAGCATAGGGGCTACCATGCGATTCTCAAGTATCTTTTGCCTCAACTCCCGATCCCTCGGCATCTGACTTTATCTTTGAAGCACAATACTCACGCCTTTATTAATACCAAAATCTTTCAATTTCCCACTCTGCACTGTCGAGCTTTTCATTCGAGATCTTCATCTACCAAGCGCCTTTCTTTCACTTGACTTAACCATGTCGACTTAACTCAAGTTTTGCCAACAAGCTTCCGTCATCGAAAAGACTAAGATGTGCAAACATCGCCTTAAATCGACACCACTTTTTGACTTAGAGCATCCGCCACCACATTCGCCTTGCGGGTGGTACTCGATGGAACAAATCGTAGTCTTTCAACAACTCTATCCACCTTCACGCCTCAAATTCGCTTCTTTACGAGTCGGTAGATATTTTACTTTTGTGGTCCGTATATATCACCGACTTTTCTCCATATAAGTAATGTCTCCAAACCTTAAGGGCAAAGACTACACCGCTAACTCCAAGTCATGCGTCGGGTAATTAACTTCATGCGGTCTCAACTCACCGAGACGACACGCCTTCTACCTTTACGCCTTGCATCAGAACACATCCTAATCCCGTGTGAGAAGCATCACAATACACAACGAAATCCTTTTCTGCCTCAGGTTGGATCAAAACAAGAGCTTCCGTCAAAACTTTCTTGAGCTTCTCAAAACTCTCTTGCTACTTATCAGCCCACACGAAAGGTACTTCCTTTCTCAACAATTTCGTTAAAGGTGCAGTTATTGATGAAAATCCTTCAACAAATCTTCGATAATATCTGGCTAAACCTAAGAAACTACGAACCTCGGTTACAGATTTAGGTGGTTTCCAATCTAGCACAGCCTCAATCTTCCGAGGATCCACCCTTATCCCTTCCGCAGATACCACATGACCTAAAAATGCAACTTCTTTCAGCCAAAATTCACACTTACTGAATTTGGCATACAGTTTCTTCTCCCTTAAAACTCGCAACACAATCCGAAGATGCTCATCATGTTCCACTTCGGACTTAGAGTACACCAGGATGTCGTCTATGAATACTACGACGAACTGATCCAAGTAGGGCTAAAAATCTGGTTCATCATATCCATAAACGCAATTGGGCATTCGTCAATCCGAATGGCATTACCGTAAATTCATAATGCCCATATCTAGTTCTGAAAGCCATCTTATGGATATCCACTTCTTTCACTTTAAGTCGATGATACCCGACCTTAGATCAATCTTTGAGAATACCACGCTCCTTGTCGATCGAACAAGTCGTTGATCCTTGGCAAAGGATACTTGTTCTTGATGGTCGACTTATTCAACCGCCGATAGTCTATACACATCCTCATCGATCCGTCCTTCTTCTTCACGAATAGGACCGGTGCTCCCCATGGAGACACACTAGGTCAAATGAATCCACAATCAAGCAACTCCACGAATCGAGCCTTCAATTCAACTAACTCCTTGGTGCCATTCTATATGGAGCAATAGAAGCGCGCCGTTCGTGCAATAAGTCTATCCGAATTCTACCTCACGATCCGGAGGCAACTTGGAAGTTCTTCCGAAAAACATCTACAAATTCCTTCACCGTTCGACCTCATTAGCGATTGCTTCCTTAGCCTCCAAAGCACTCACCAACATCGGGAAGGCTTCACATCCCTTTCTAACCATCTTTTACGCCTTAAGGCGGATACTACATTAGATAAGTAGTTCCGTCTCTCGCCCATCACTACAAGTTCCTTGTCATCAAAAGTTCTTAATGACATCCGCTTAGCAAAGACAATCCACATTTGCACGGTACTTCACAAGCCACCCATGCCTAAGATAAGGTCAATTCTCCGACGGCAACTCCATTAAATCACCGGAAGCGTATCCCTTGAACTTCTAGAGGCACTTCCTTAAAAGTTTGTCTACAACTACTATCATCTAAAGGACTAAGTACGATCATCTTCCTAGGTATGCAGTTTGAAGTCACATGCAAAGTCCCGGATACTTCATCGGCGATATAGGAATGAGTTGACCTATATCTATCAAAGCAATAAAGGGCAACCTGTAAATCGAAACGCATCCGTGATAACATCAAAAGGTCACCGTCTTCTGCTGACGAACCGCATACACCAAACTCGGTTGTCTCGCCTCGAGCTACCACCCTCTGCTCAAGTTTCGCGTCCTCTACCGTAACCATTGCCCTTCCATTTGGACCACGACCTCTTATCTGCTGCATCCACCTCTGTCGGCTGATTAGCACTCGACTTCTTGAATGGTTCTTCTTGAGTTCATCGGACAATCCTTGATCATGTGATCCTTTGAACCGTACTTGAAACATCCATGGAATTTTCTTCTAGCATTCTCCCGAGTGCTTTTTCCCACACCGAGAACAAATACGACTTTGTACACCAGTGCGATCTGCTGACCTCGCGGTCCATCATTCCTTGATTTCTTACGAAAGTTTTCGACGACCACGAAGACCCAAAGCTTCTCTTATTCTTGCTCGGCCTCTGTCCGGTTACGCCTCTCAAATTGTTTAGCCTCTTGACAATTCTTGCCCTTTCCACTAAGATTGCAAAATCTCTTTCACGGTGTGGAGCAATCATCACTCTTAGCTTATCTCTAAGTCCATCTTCAAATCGATACACCGTTCATATTCCGTAGCCACTATCCTCCGGAATAACGGCTAAGTCGCAAAAATTCCGCTTCATATTCAAATATCGACTTGTTCCTTGAACCAAATTCGAAATGTCTTCCTCAGAGTCGATGTAGCTAGCTCCAACATATTTTCCTTGAATTTAATCTTAAAATACCCCCAATCCGATTTATCCACGGGTACTTTCCTTTATAGTGAGCCACCACTGGTAGGCTTCATCACGAAGAAGTGAAATAGCACCTTTCAATTTCTCTTCATCGGTCACGGTCTATATCGTCCATGATTCTCTCGATGCTTTCAACCAATATTCAGCTACGTTTGGAGCTACTCCAGATACTCCTCCGAAAACTTCACTCCATTTGATCTTAGTCTCTCACCGACTTTCGAGACCCATTTCCGAACTAGTTTCGCTACTGCGTTCAAAACTTCGCGGCCGACGACTTGTGATCTGCGTCACCACCTTCATTTTGTTCTTGAAAGTCCGCCCCAACAAATGGGTGGCGGAGCTTCATTCTCGGAACCTTGACGGACCGAATCGGTTCAAAGCGATCATCCTTCCCTTCCATGTCCACGACGACCTCGTCCCCTAGAGCTCATGTCTACTACGTTACCTTATCTGCTTTTACTGAAAAGTCTTATGTATTAGAGTCTTTTCACTTCTTATTAAAAGAAAGTTTTATGTAAGATATTCGATTGGTTTCAGTAGTAGCACACATACACCTAAGGTCCATGTCTCTAAAGTTTCCTTAGGCTTATCATACATTCATATCACTTATCAAATAAAGGTACATACCTAATGGATCTAGGCCGAGAATTCCGAGTGACATGCTCTTATAAAACCATTTAACTTAAGAAAACTTTCAAAAAGTCATTTGGGCCAACTTTTAAAAACATTGTGGGCTTCAAAACCCAAGGTAGAGAGTTTAAAAGCGGGCTCGATATCGAAATTGAAACACCCCAAACCCGCCCAAAAAGCCTAACCGATTTGGTATGTTCTTGAGTAAAACTTTAGCGGAATCACATTGTAAAGAAATTTTAGTCTTTGAAACATTATTTTTAGGAGGAATTAATAAAATCAAAAAGGAAACCAAACTTAAGAAAACTTCTTTGAAAACATTTATATATTAGTGACAAAAACCTTTTAATTAATTATCGAAAAACCAATTTAGTTATTTAATAGATATTTGTTCATAGCAAAATAAAAGTAAATCCAAACACGAAATTAAAGATAATTTATAGTGGCCTTATTACATAATATTGGCAACCCAAAATAAAGTCTAAGTAATAAAATTTAAAGTAAATAGTTTAAGTTGGAAAATCTCCACAATACTTAATACGAGCATCGCCACCTCAAATCCTTCTCGCCCCAATCCATCGTGACTACGAGTCATCCAAAAGTTATCCCATAAAATGGGTGAGTTATAAACTCAATGTATAACACATACATTAAAAAGCCCATTTTATCAAATGCTTTCAAGCCCAAAATTTCACATATGGCCATAGGCCCATTTAACTCATATTTAGCCCAAAGGCCCAATTTAGCTCAAATTTAGCCCAAAGGCCCATTTCTTATCAGATCAAATAATAACCATACAATATTACATGGTTATGTTTATGAAATGAAATGCAAGCCCGCCCAACCTAAATATCCATCCGCCACACACCCCTGCACCAACCAAAGACACCGGGATTACTAAATCGACCTCCATCCGCTACACACCATCGAAGGCGATTCTTTGCGATCAACATGCACATCGCTCTTATTGTGGCAAAGCCACCAAAACAGATGTGACCAAGTCACCGATCAAGTCCAATTTCAAATACGTGACCAAGTCACCAGATTCACATACGTGACCAAGTCACCGGAGTCAAATATGTGACCAAGTCACCGGCCAAATATGTGACCAAAACCACCGGAGTCAAATATACGTGACCAAGTCACCAAATTCACATATGTGACCGAAGTCACCGAAATGTGGTAGAACCACCGAATACTTCCTCCTTTATCAATATACCCATATGCCCATGCACATACATATCAAATCGATTTTCATGCTATTTACCCACAAATCATAATATAGTCATGCTTATTTCATATTGATGCATATAGCAAAATAAACGGAATATTGGGGTAACATACACAATTTTGTATACCAATGATTGGTATCCACAAACAAACATATTATCATATAATCACTTTTTAACAATATAGATCTATGGAAATTTTTAATGTAAGGTTACACACCTAGTAACAAAGAGAACAATACCCTCTTGCTCGTCCACACCTAATTGATTAATACACTTAGTTAGTATAAACTATTGTTAACAAAACTATACTTATTGACGATGGATCTAAATCCTTACCCTCGATTCACGAATGATATTATTTGTGGTTTTCTCCACTAGATGGATCAAAACTCACGATATTCCACCAACGTAAAGTGGTTCGGTTGTACGACTACTTGAATAACCGATCCTCGTTAACGGAGGGTCCACAACCCGGTGGAAAGTCTCTAACCACCGACTTCGCTTCTTCGTTTGTAGTTCGATGGTAAAGGAATACCTCCCTTCTTCCAAATACTCCGAACGGCTCTTTTCTTACCTATTTTGATGGTCTTAGATCGCCCCTAAAAATAACGTAGATTAGTGATCTATCTAAATAAATCGATATGATCTAAATTAATAACCTTACCTTGATGATTTCGAATGGTCACTTAAAGGTTGTCCTCAACAAGATCTTTGAAAAATTCTTTTCAAAAGATTCGGCCTAGGAGAGAAATAAAAGATTATGATTTTAAGTTTGCTAAAGTAAAAAAAAAAGAATGATGAAAATAATTGATAGAATCTTACTTTGATCACTTGGAGGTTCGGCTTTGAATAAGAAGAAAAGAATATGTTGATTCGGCCTTAACAAAAAAAGAATAGAAATGGTGGTTTCAATATGATGGTTTCGGTTTTGAAGGGAAAGAAGAAAGAGAATGAAAAGAGAAGGAAAGGGAGAAGGAAGAAAGAGAAAGAGGAGAAGAAGAGGATGATGGTGATTTCTCAAAAGAAAAGAAATGTGCTTAGGAATCTTTGTACATTCGCCAAGGAATGAGAGAAAGAGAAGAGAGAAATAAAATGAAAAGAAAAGAAAGGAGGAAATGATCAAAGAGAAGGAGATTAGTTTTGAGGCTTAGATGCATTCTGCTAAAGGAGAGAAATGAAGAATTTGGTTCTTTAAACTTTGTAGTTTCGGTTTCAAAAAGAAAGAGGGGAGAACGAAAATTGTATTTGGTTCAAATACAATTGAGGACTAAATCAAAAGCAAAAGTGTACCAAGGTGCCTAAGGTACATTCGGCCAAAGTAGGAGTTTTTGGAGAAAAATTGGTCAAAAGAAAGCTAAAACAAAGAGAAGATTTTATCTAAACTCAATGTCAATTTAAATAGAGAGAACTTTTGGAGAAAATGAGAAAAGATGGACACATTTGCTAGGATTTTTGGCCAATTAGCACCCTAATGGCTATACTAACTTCGGTCAACCTTAGCCAACATATCCCCTTTTCCTCCTTGTTTCTTCCCCATCATATCCAAAAATTTGCTACACAATTAAGCCACTCCTTTAGCCTTCATCTTGTTCTAGGTTCATGGTCAAATGACCATGAACACATCCCCAAAACATAGCCCAATATCATGCCTTTTGTCCCCTCATCTTATCATCAACTTATGATTCCATGCCTTAAGTTCCTAACTTCCTATTACACATGGTCAAATAGCCAAAATGAATGAATTCTTATCCACTCTAGAACTTTCTTGGCCGACACTTATAGGAAGACAACAAAAAAATTAAAATCCTCCTTAATGCTAGCTAGGAGATTCGAACCTTACACCTCAAGCACACATCCATGCATCTTAACCACTTTGCCAATTACTTAACTTATGCTTGAAATTCCTTGTCATTAATTCTTAAGGCCTAACTTGCTTAGCTCTCTTAATTAATAGAAATTAAAAGTTTAACTAAGCATTCACTTAATTAATGAAGCTCAAATAACTTCCAAAATATACTCATTAATAAATAAGCATGCAACATCATTCAATTAAGTAAAATGCATAACCCCTAATTATCGAGGATGTTACGCTTCTACCCCTTAAAAATAATTTCGTCCTCGAAATTACAGGCCGAATAAGTGAGGGTATTGTCGTCGCATCGCTTCCTCCAGCCTCCCACGAAGCTTCTTCGATCCATGATTACGCCATAATACCTTGACGAGAGGAACCGATTTTCTCCGTAAAACCTTTACATCTCGCTCCAGAATTTGAATTGGCTCCTCTTCATATGACAAGTCTGATCTTAATTCCACCTCCTCAACTGGCACTACATGAGATGGATCTGACCGGTAACGGCGTAACATTGAAACATGGAACACATCGTGCATTTGATTCAATTCCGAAGGCAAATCTAACTGATATGCCACAGATCCGACCCGCTTCACAATCCGATAAGGTCCAATGAACACAGGACTTAGTTTCCCTTTGCGTCAAATCTCATCACCTTTTCCAAGGTGAAACCTTTAGGAAAACTTGGTCTCCCAACGCATACTCTATTTCTTTCCGCTTTAAATCTGCGTCACGATTTTGTCTATTTGATGCTTCCTTTAACCGAGCCGGATTACCTTAACCTTTTCTTGATTCACCACTATTTCGGACCCAAAATCGGCGTTCCCTAATTACATCCAACACGTAGGAGTGCGACACTTAGTCCATATAGTGCTTCATATGGTGCCATCCGATCTTTGGATTGAAATCTGTTGTTGTATGCAAATTACGCCAGCAGTAAGAATTCCTCCCAACTTCCTTGAAATCTATCACATCCCCAACATATCTTCTAAGATCTGGATTACTCTTTCGGATGGACCGTCCGATTGAGGATGAAATGCCGTCTTGAAGTCCAATCTAGTGCCCAAAGCTCGATGCAATGCTTTCCAAAATCAAGTAAATCTCGATCTCGTCCAAATTATCGACAACGGCACTCCATGCAATCTCACAATTTCACCACATATAACTTCGCCAATTTCTGCAAAGAGTAATCAATCCGAACTGGTATAAAATGTGCAGATTTCGTCAATCGATCCACTATCACCCAAATGGAGTCTTTCTTAGTAGGCGTAAGAGGAAGCCCACTAACAAAGTCCATGGTGATTCTCTCCCACTTCCACTGTGGAATCTTTATCGGTTGAAGCAATCCCGAAGGTACTTGATGTTCAGCCTTGACTTGCTGACACGTCAAGCACTTTCCTACAAATTTTGTAACTTCTCATTTATGACCAGGCCACCAAAACTGATCTCGCAAGTCTCGATATAACTTACTTCCTCCAGGATGCATAGCATAGGGGCTACCATGCGATTCCTGAAGTATCTTTTGCCTCAACTCCTGATCCCTCGGCATGCAGACTTTATCTTTGAAGCACAATACTCCGTCACTGTTAATACCAAAATCTTTCAATTTCCCACTCTGCACCTGTCGAAGCTTTTCATTCAGATCTTCATCTACCAACTGCCTCTCTTTCACTTGACTTAACCATGTCGGCTTAACCTGAAGTTTTGCCAACAAGCTTCCGTCATCGAAAAGACTAAGATGTGCAAACATCGCTCCTAAATCTGACACCACTTTTCGACTTAGAGCATCTGCCACCACATTCGCCTTGCCCGGGTGGTACTCGATGGAACAGTCGTAGTCTTTCAACAACTCTATCCACCTTCGCTGCCTCAAATTCAGTTCTTTCTGAGTCAGTAGATATTTCAGACTTTTGTGGTCCGTATATATCACTAACTTTTCTCCATATAAGTAATGTCTCCAAACCTTAAGGGCAAAGACTACAGCTGCCAACTCCAAGTCATGTCGGGTAATTAACTTCATGCGGTCTCAATCACGAGACGCATCGCAACTACCTTCCGCCTTGCATCGAACACATCCTAATCCGTGTGAGAAGCATCACAATACACAACGAAATCCTTTTACGCCTCGATTGGATCAAAGCAGAGCTTCAGTCAAAACTTTCTTGAGCTTCTCAAAACTCTCTTGCTACTTATCGGCCACACGAAAGGTACTTCCTTTCTCAACAATTTCGTTAAAGGTGCAACTATTGATGAAAATCCTTCAACAAATCTTCGATAATATCCGACTAAACCTAAGAAATCTGAACCTCGATTCTGATTTAGGTGGTTTCCAATCTAGCACGACCTCAATCTTCCGAGGATCCACCCTTATCCCTTCCGAGATACCACATGACCTAAAATGCAACTTCTTTCACCAAAATTCACACTTCTTGAATTTGGCATACGCTTTCTTCTCCTTAAAACTTCATGACACAATCCAAGATGCTCATCATGTTCCACTTGGACTTAGAGTACACCAGATGTCGCCTATGAATACTACGACGAATCCATCCAAGTAAGGCTGAAAAATCGGTTCATCATATCCATAAACGCAACTGGGGCATTCGTCAATCCGAATGGCATTACCAGAAATTCATAATGCCCATATCTAGTTCGGAAAGCCGTCTTATGGATATCCGCTTCTTTCACTTTAAGCTGATGATACCCCGACCTTAGATCAATCTTTGAGAATACCGCAGCTCCTTTAAGCTGATCGAACAAGTCGTCGATCCTTGGCAAAGGATACTTGTTCTTGATGGTCAGCTTATTCAACTGCCGGTAGTCTATACACATCCTCATCGATCCGTCCTTCTTCTTCACGAATAGGACCGGTGCTCCCCATGGAGACACACTAGGTCGAATGAATCCACAATCAAGCAACTCCTGAATCTGAGCCTTCAATTCAACCAACTCCTTCGGTGCCATTCTATATGGAGCAATAGAAACTGGCGCCGTTCCGAACAATAAGTCTATCCGAATTCTACCTCACGATTGTGAGGCAAACACGGAAGTTCTTCCAAAAAACATCTACAAATTTTTCACCGTTCGACCTCATTAGCGATTGCTTCCTTAGCCTCCAAAGCACTCACCAACATCGGAAGGCTTCACATCCCTTTCTAACCATCTTTTACGCTTTAAGAGCAGATACTACATTAGATAAGTAGTTAGTCTCTAGCCCATCACTACAAGTTCCTTGTCATCAAAAGTTCTTAATGACATCCGTTTAGCGGCACAATCCACATTTGCACGGTACTTCACAAGCCACCCATGCCTAAGATAAGGTCAATTCTCGAACGGCAACTCCATTAAATCACCGAAGCTGTATCCCTTGAACTTCTAGAGGCATTTCCTTAAAAGTTTGTCTACAACTACTATCATCCTAAAGGACTAAATACGATCATCTTCCTAGGTACAGTTTGAAGTCACATGCAAAGTCCCAGATACTTCATCGGCGATATAGGAATGAGTTGACCTATATCTATCAAAGCAATAAAGGGCAACCTGTAAATCGAAACGTACTTCGTGATAACATCAAAAGGCCATCGTCTTCTCTGTGATGAGCGCATACACCAAACCAGGTTGTCTCGCCTCGAGCTACCATCGCCTCTCGCTCAAGTTCGCGTCCTCTACCAGAACCATTGCCCCTTCCATTTGGACCACGACCTCTTATCTGCTGCTGTCCACCTCTGTCAGCCTGATTAGCACCCTGACTTGCTGAATGGTTCTTCTTTGAGTTCATCGGACAATCCTTGATCATGTGATCCTTTGAACCATACTTGAAACATCCGCCAATTTTCTTCTAGCATTCTCCCGAGTGCTTTTTTCCCACACTGAGAACAAATACGAATTTGTACACCCGTAGCAGTCTGTTGACCTCGCGGTCCATCATTCCTTGATTTCTTCTGAAAGTTTTCAGACGACCCTGAAGACCCAAAGCTTTTCTTATTCTTGCTCTGGCCTCTGTCCCGATTTTGTCTCTCAGTCCGTTTAGCCTCTTCGGCAATTCTTGCCCTTTCCACTAAGATTGCAAAATCTCTTTCACGGTGTGGAGCAATCATCACTCTTAGCTCATCTCTAAGTCCATCTTCAAATCGATACACGTTCATATTCCGTAGCCACTATCCTACGGCATAACGGCTAAGTCGCAAAAATTCCGCTTCATATTCAGCTATCGACTTGTTCCTTGAACCAAATTGAAATGTCTTCCTCTGGGAGTCGATGTAGCTAGCTCCAACATATTTTCCTTGAATTTAATCTTAAAATACCCCCAATCCGACGATCCACGAGGTACTTTCCTTTATAGTGAGCCACCACCGGTAGGCTTCATCACGAAGAAGTGAAATAGCACCTTTCAATTTCTCTTCATCGGTCGGTCTATATCGTCCATGATTCTCTCGATGCTTCCAACCAATATTCACTACGTTTGGAGCTACTCCAGATACTCCTCTGAAAACTTCACTCCATTTGATCTTAGTCTCTCACTCACCGACTTTCGAGACCCATTTCCGAACTAGTTTACTGCGCTTGCGTCCAAAACTCATGACCTGACTTGTGATACTACGTCACCACCTTCATTTTGTTCTTGAAAGTCCGCCCCACAGCCGGTGGCGAGCTTCATTCTCGGAACCTTGACCAGACCGAATCGGTTCAAAGCAGTCATCCTTCCTTCCATGTCCACGACGACCTCGTCCCTAGAGCTCATGTCTACTACGTATCTTATCATTTTTACTGAAAAGTCTTATGTATTAGAGTCTTTTCACTTCTTATTAAAAGAAAGTTTTATGTAATGATATTCGATTGGTTTCGTAGTAGCACACATACACCTAAGGTCCATGTCTCTAAAGTTTCCTTAGGCTTATCATACATTCATATCACTTATCAAATAAAGGTACATACGATGGATCCGGGCCGAGAATTAGAGTGACATGCTCTTATAAAACCATTTAACTTAAGAAAACTTTCAAAAAGTCATTTGGGCCAACTTTTAAAAACATTGTGGGCTTCAAAACCCAAGGTAGAGAGTTTAAAAGCGGCTCGATACCAAGTTGAAACACCCCAAACCCTACCAAAAAGCCTAACCTGATTTGGTATGTTCTTCGAGTAAAACTTTAGCGGAATCACATTGTAAAGAAATTTTAGTCTTTGAAACATTATTTTTAGGAGGAATTAATAAAATCAAAAGGAAACCAAACTTAAGAAAAACTTCTTTGAAAACATTTATATATTAGTGACAAAACCTTTTAATTAATTATCGAAAACCAATTTAGTTATTTAATAGATATTTGTTCATAGCAAAATAAAAGTAAATCCAAACACGAAATTAAAGATAATTTATAGTGGCCTTATTACATAATATTGGCAACCCAAAATAAAGTCTAAGTAATAAAATTTAAAGTAAATAGTTTAAGTTGGAAAATCTCCACAATACTTAATACGAAAGCAGCGCCACCTCGAAATCCTTCTTTTAGATCCATCGCACCACTGAGTCATCGAAAAGTTATCCCATAAAAATGGGTGAGTTATAAACTCAATGTATAACACATACACTAAAAAGCCCATTTTATCAAATGCTTTCAAGCCCAAAAATTTCACATATGGCCATAGGCCCATTTAACTCATATTTAGCCCAAAGGCCCAATTTAGCTCAAATTTAGCCCAAAGGCCCATTTCATAACAGATCAAATAATAATCATACAATATTACATGGTTATGTTTATGAAATGAAATGCAAGCCCTACCAACCTAAATATCCATCCGCTACACACCCCTGCACCAACCAAAGACACGTGGGGATTACTAAATCGACCTCCATCCGCTACACACCATCGAAGGCGATTCTTTGCGGTCAACATGCACATCGCTTTATTGTGGCAAAGCCACCAAAATAGATGTGACCAAAGTCACCGACCAAGTCAAATTTCAAATCGTGACCGAAGTCACCAGATTCACATACGTGACCAAGTCACCGGAGTCAAATATGTGACCGAAGTCACCGGAGCCAAATATGTGACCGAAGCCACCGGAGTCAAATATACGTGACCGAAGTCACCAAATTCACATATGTGACCGAAGTCACCGAAATGTGGTAGAACCACCGAATACTTCCTCCTTTATCAATATACCCATATGCCCATGCACATACATATCAAATCGATTTTCATGCTATTTACCCACAAATCATAATATAGTCATGCTTATTTCATATTGATGCATATAGCAAAATAAGCGGAATATTGGGGTAACATACACGAATTTTGTATACCAATGATTGGTATCCACAAACAAACATATTATCATATAATCACTTTTTAACAATATAGATCTATGGAAATTTTTAATGTAAGGTTACACACCTAGTAACAAGAAGAACAATACCCTCTTACTCGTCCACACCTAATTGATTAATACACTTGGTTAGTATAAACTATTGTTAACAAAACTATAATTATTGACGATGGATCTAAATCCTTACCCTCAGATTCACGAATGACAGTTATTTGTGGTTTTTCTCCACTAGATGGATCAAAACCACGATATTCCACCAACGTAAAGTGGTTCGATTATGCGCACTACTTGAACAACCGATCCTCGTTAATAGAGGGTCCACAACCCGATGGAAAGTCTCTAACACCGACATCTTTCTTCGTTTGTAGTTCGATGGTAAAGGAATACCTCCTTTCTTCCAAATACTCCGAACGGCTCTTTTCTTACCTATTTTGATGGTCTCAGATCGCCCCTAAAAATAACGTAGATTAGTGATCTATCTAAATAAATCGATATGATCTAAATTAATAACCTTACCTTGATGATTTCGAATGGTCACTTAAAGGTTGTCCTCAACAAGATCTTTGAAAAATTCTTTTCAAAAGATTCGGCCTAGGAGAGAAATAAAAGATTATGATTTTAAGTTTGCTAAAGTAAAAAAAAAAGAATGATGAAAATAATTGATAGAATCTTACTTTGATCACTTGGAGGTTCGGCTTTGAATAAGAAGAAAAGAATATGATGATTCGGCCTTAACAAAAAGAGAATAGAAATGGTGGTTTCAATATGATGGTTTCGGTTTTGAAAGGAAAGAAGAAAGAGAATGAAAAGAGAAGGAAAAGGGAGAAGGAAGAAAAGAGAAAGAGGAGAAGAAGAGGATGATGGTGATTTCTCAAAAGAAAAGAAATGTGCTTAGGAATCTTTGTACATTCGGCCAAGGAATGAGAGAAAGAGAAGAGAGAAATAAAATGAAAAGAAAAAGAAAAGAGGAAATGATCAAAGAGAAGGGAGATTAGTTTTGAGGCTTAGATGCATTAACTAAAAGAGAGAAATGAAGAATTTGGTTCTTTGAACTTTGTAGTTTCGGTTTCAAAAAGAAAGAGGAGAACGAAAATTGTATTTGGTTCAAATACAATTGAGGACTAAATCAAAAGCAAAAGTGTACCAAGGTGCCTAAGGTACATTCGCCAAAGTAGGAGTTTTGGAGAAAATTGGTCAAAAAGAAAGCTAAAACAAAGAGAAGATTTTACCTAAACTCAATGTCAATTTCGCTAGAGAGAACTTTTGGAGAAAATGAGAAAAGATGGACACATTTGCTAGGATTTTTGGCCAATTAGCACCCTAATGGCTATACTAACTTTCGGTCAACCTTAGCCAACATATCCCCTTTTTCCTCCTTGTTTCTTCCCCATCATATCCAAAATTTGCTACACAATTAAGCCACTCCTTTAGCCTTCATGTTGTCTAGGTTCATGGTCAAATGACCATGAACACATCCCCAAAACATAGCCCAATATCATGCCTTTTGTCCCCCTCATCTTATCATCAACTTATGATTCCATGCCATAAGTTCCTAACTTCCTATTACACATGGTCAAATAGCCAAAAATGAATGAATTCTTATCCACTCTAGAACTTTCTTGGCCGACACTTATAGGAAGACAACAAAAAATTAAAATCCTCCTTAATGCTAGCTAGGAGATTCAACCTTACACCTCAAGCACACATCCATGCATCTTAACCACTTTGCCAATTACTTAACTTATGCTTGAAATTCCTTGTCATTAATTCTTAAGGCCTAACTTGCTTAGATCTCTCTTAATTAATTGAAATTAAAAGTTTAACTAAGCATTCACTTAATTAATGAAGCTCAAATAACTTCCAAAAATATACTCATTAATAAATAAGCATGCAACATCATTCAATTAAGTAAAATGCATAACCCCTAATTATCAAGATGTTACACCTAGAGTCCTCTATTCGGCCACTACATCCTCTCTTATCAAATCCCCTAATTCACTCTCCTTAGCTAAATCCTTAACACTCCAACCCAATCTATACTTCCTTCCTCTAGAGTCCATGTGCCGTCCACTGCTGCTCCACTATATAGCAATATAAAATCTCCTTAATTTGCTTCCCTTGTGACTCGAACCTTGGCCCATTTACACCTGTTGGTGGCGTCATTTACAGAGGCCCTATGTGGCGCCTCCAAGCCACTTAGACAAGCCCATCTTTGTGTCTAATTTCCCCCATTTATTTTCTTAAGGCCTATCAGGCTTAACTCCCTCTTTTAGACTTAAAATTAAATAATTTCTAAGGCATTCACCTACACACTAAGGTTCACAAAATTCATAGAACACATTCAGAATATTCATAAGCATGCTATTTCACACAATTTAGCAATAATGCATAAGCCATAATCCAGGATATTACAAAATAGCTCAAAAATTGATAGAACTTTTATCATAAATTATAGGGGCTCCAAAGTAGTCTTTTAATCATTGGCCATTGACTTTTAAATTAAAACCAGTCTTGCTGTCTTTAACATCTACGACTCCATTAGGGTAAACACGTGCTATCATGAATGGTTCAGACAAATGAGATTTCAATTTCCCAAGAAATAATTTAAGTTTGGAATTGAATAGCATGACCTGTTGTCTAGGGGCAAAATGTCGTGGCAAAGTTTTGTTGTCATGCCCTCATTTAATCTTTTTCGTGTACAACTTGGCATTCTCATAGACTTGTGTTTGAAATTCTTCCATCTCATTTAACTCTAAAAGGTAGTGGGTAATAGTAGCATGCCAATCCATATTCAATTTTTTAATTGCAAAATATGTCTTATGTTCAAGCTCAATGGGCAAATGGCAGGGTTTCCCATGAACAAGCTTAAAGGGCGACATCCCCAATGGTGTCTTGAATGTAGTGCGATATGCCTTTAAAGCTTCATCGAACCTTGATGACCAATTTTTTTCGGTTGGGATTGACTACCTTCTCCAAAATTTGTTTAATCTCTTTATTAGAGACTTCCGCCTGCCCATTTTTCTGGAGATTGTATGCCATGGCAATTTTATGTTTAACTCCATACCTGTTCAGAGCATTAGCAACTAATTTGCAATCAAAGTGTAAACCTTCATCCCTAATTAGAGCACAATGAGTACCAAACCTGGTAAAAATATTCTTATGGAGAAATTTCAGTACCGATTTGGCATCATTTGTTGGTAAAGCAACAGCCTTAACCCACTTAGAGACATAATCAACAGCTAAAAATATGTATGCATTACCCCAAGAAGGTAGGAATGTTCCCATAAAATCAATTCCCAAAACATCAAATAGTTCCACTTCTAAAATAGTATGCAAGGGAATCTCATACCTCCTCAATAGCTTTTCAGTTTGCTGACAGCGATCACAAGCTTGGCAAAATTCATGAGCATCTTTAAACATGGTTGGCCAATAAAAATCAGATTGGAGAACTTTTTCCACAGTTCACATGCCCTCAAAGTGCCCTCTGTATGATTTTGAATGACAGTGAAATAAAATACTTTGAATCTCATCATCTGGATCACACCTTCGAATTATCTGGTCCACACAGTGTTTGAATAAAAATGGCTTATCCTAGTAATACTGCTTGGAATCAGAGAGAAATTTTTTTTTGTCTTTGATTTGTGAAGTCAGGTGGCAGTAATCCACTAACCAAAAAATTTACAATGTCAGTATACCATGTAATTCCATGGAAACTAACAGTTGCTCATCTGGAAAATAATCTTAAATGTGCTGAATATGACCGTATTCATTTCCTGCTTCAAGTCGAGACAAGTGATCAGCCACTTGATTTTTTTGGCCTTTCCTATCTTTAGTTTCAAAATCAAATTCCTGCAAGAGTAATATCCATCGAATCAATATGGGCTTGGCATCTTTCTTTGTCACCAAGTATGTAATAGCAAAGTGACCCATATAAACCATCACTTTGGTGCGTACTAAATAAGCCCTAAATTTGTCGAAGTCAAATACCATAGCTAACAGCTCCTTATCAATGGTAGTATAATTTAGCTATGAATGAGTCACCGTATGACTTGCATATTAGATAGCATGAAATATTTTGTTCTTTATTTTCCCAAGAACTATCCCTATGATGAAATAACTGGAATCGCATATAAGTTCTAATGGTGGATTCAATTTGGTACTATCACTATTGGTGCTGTGACTAGCCATTTTTTCAACTCCTCAAATGCCTGTAAGCACTAATCATCAAAATTGAAAGGTCTGTTGTGTTATAATAGTGTATATTGGGGTTTTGATATTTTTGAGAAATCCTTGATGAATCGTTTGTAGAATCCTGCATGGCTAAGACAAATACCTTTAATTGTGGAGGGTGGTAGTAATTTCTCAATAACTTCAATTTTTTTTTTTCGATGGCAATTTCTTGCTGTGAAATTTTATGTCCCAGAACAATGCCTTCACAAACCATGAAGTGGCATTTCTCCCAATTGAGAAGAAGTTTTGTTTCTTCACACCAACAAAGAACTAATTCCATATTTTTTAAACAATCTTCAATAGTATCGCCAAACACTGAAAAGTCATCCATAAAAACTTCTAAGAATTTCTCCACCATGTTTGAAAAGATTGCCATCATGCAACGCTGAGCATTGCATAATCCAAATGGCATTCATTGGAACACAAAAGTTCCATAAGGGCATGTGAATGTGGTCTTCTCTTGATCAGTAGGAGCTATGGCAATCTAGTTATTCCTTGAATAACCATTTAGAAAATAATAAAAGGCTTTCCCCGCTAATCGATCTAGCATCTGATCGATAAATGGCAGAGGAAAATGGTCCTTCCTTGTTGCTTTGTTGAGCTTCCAATAATTCATACAAACCCTCCATCCTATGATAGTACAAATAGGAATGAGTTCATTGTTATCATTGCTTACCATGGTGACACCCTATTTTTTAGGTACACATTGAACAGGGCTCACCTAAGAACTATCCGAAATTTGGTATATGATTCCAACATCTAGACATTTGATAATCTCCTTTTTGACAACTTCCTTCATAATGGGATTCAGTCTTCTTCGCTCCTAAATAGATTTACAATGGCAATCCTTTAGTAATATTTTGTGCATGCAGACTTCTGGGCTGATTCCTTTTATATCCACAATCGTCCATCCTAATGCTTTCTTATATTTCTTCAAAACTTTCAATAGTTGAGCTTATTGATCTACTGTCTATGCCACAAAAATAATTACTGGCAATGTCTTGTTGTCTCCCAAATAAACATACTCCAAAAGTGCTGGAAAAGGCTTCAATTCCAATAGAGAAGGATAATCTCAGATGGCCGAGGAGGTTTAAAAGAATTGTCTAATAAATTCAATGATTTGAAACTTCTCCTCGCTCCATTCTCGAGTTGCTTAACATCTATCAGTTCACCAAGCTCTTCAATCATTTCTGCTTTAATCAACTCAATTAAATCTACATAATCATTACAACTATTGTGATAAAAATATGCAATTTGTTCTGAACTATTGTGTCAACTATCTCCATAGCATGACATTCTTCATTTGTATCTGCACACTTCATAGTATCAAAAATATTAAAAGTTATCTGCTGATCATTAACTCTCATAGTTAATTCACCTTTTTTAACATCAATTAATATCCTACCAGTTGCTAGAAAAGTTCTCTCAAGTATGATTGGTAACTCTTTGTCAGCCTCACATTCCAGAATAATAAAATCTACTAGAAAAATAAATTTTTCAACTCCTTCTAGATATGCATATGAACGATCAGCTAGTTGTAAAGTGACAGTAGTAGGTCTTACTTTCCCTACTCCCAGCTTCCTAAAAACAAACATAGGCATTAGATTTATACTCGCACCTAAATCACATAGTGCTTTGCCAACATGATGGTTTCCAATAGAGCAAGGTATAGTAAAACTCCATGGATCTAGTTTTGATGGCAATTTGTTTCTCAGTATTTCTGTGCATCCTTCAGTAAGAGCAATAGTTTCAAACTCTCCCAACCTTCTCTTATTTGATAAGATATCTTTCATGAATTTCACATAGTTGGGCATTTGTTCCAATGCTTCCATCAGTGGTATGTTGATATGTAGTTGCTTCAGGACATCCAAGAATTTCTTAAATTGGAAATCTCACTTAGATTTTTGGAAACACTGATGAAAATGTGGCGGTGGCCTTCCTTCCATTTGTTGAGGTTGTTTTCTCATGGCATTTTTATTGGCAATGCATGGTGAATCTACTGCAACATTTTTCTGGTAGTTTTTTTTCCTTTATATCCTACTTCACTATTGGTTCTGAATTCTTCTTATTTATACAATCTGAACTACTTTCATCAATAGTGGTGTCATTAACAACTCTTGATAAATGCGCACCACTTTTGAGTGTAATAGCTTTACACTATTCCTTTCCTTGAGATTGTGAATTTTAGTATCACTTGGCAGTGATCCTTACGGTCTTGAGCTTAACGCTTTGGCAATTTACCCCACTTGATTGTTTAAAGCTTTTAAAGATGCAGCTTGACTTTGGATCATTCTTGGACATGTATTCCTTCAATAGATCTTCCATCGATGAGGAACTCAAGGGAAAATTTTTCTAAACATTTTTGAATTGGCGTAAGTTGATTGTATCTAGGTGATGCACCCGTAACATTCTTTCAAATAACATTGCTAGAATTCCCCTCTAGATTACTCCAATTTAAGTTAGGATGTTGCTTCCACCTTGGACTATATGTGCTGGAATATGGGTTATTGTTGTTGTGATTTAAATTTCACATATAATAAACTGAGGATAAATTTGATGGGCATTCTTCAAAATCATGATCTTCCCCGCAGTAAACACATGCAAACTTAGTTGCTTTCATTTCTTGCATTGCAGCTGGTCTTTTCATTATTTTAATAGTATTCGTTAAAGATGATACCTAAGCTATTACAGAAGTTGATTGTGATCTGAGAGTTTTAATATTTATATAATGAATGATCGAGCCTAAAAACTGAATATCACCACGATTGAGGCGAGCGCACCTATCGAACAGTAGTATAGCTTAGTGGCAAGACCGGAATGTCAAACCCAAATGAACCAAAAGTACTAGTACTGGCTTTCTTTTTATTATCTAGCCTAAAATAAAAGGGATTTTATCTAACTAATTATTATTAAGCTAAGGATGCTAAGACACAAAGAACGATTTGGGAAATTACTTTTGGGAAAATCAATTGATCAAGACAATACCTAAGGAAGAATCGACCTAGACTTCACTTGTTATTTAACTCTAAACCAGACAATTTATTCACTTGACTGATTCGTAGGATTCCCTAATTTATATTAATATCTCTTTCAAGGCTACTAACGTCTAAGCTTAGGTTGGTTAATTGAAATCTCTTTCTAATTAAAACCCTTAGTGTTGCATTAACTCGATCTATGGACTCCCATATTAGGTTTGACCCTAATCTGGTAGATTTTTGTCGTCCTATTTCTAGAAGTGTGATCAACTCCGCTTAATTATGCTAGATCTACTCTTAGATAGGGACCTTTTCTCCTCTAAATAAGCACATCAATACTTGAATCAATATCCTGAAGTATTAAAGCAAGAATTCAGGACACATAATTAATAACAAATCAAGTATTTATCATATAGTTTAGAAACCAATAACAAGATTCGTCTTAGGTTTCATCCCCTCAAGTATTTGAGGGGTTTAATTCATGTTCATAAAAGAATACATCTTAGAAGAAAGTAAATAACAAAACATAAAGAAAAACCCTAAAACCCTTGAAGGAATTAAAGGGAAGATCCTCAGTCTTGAGCGTGATTCTGACTTCTTGAGATGGATCAACTGGCTTTCTTTGAGTAATTCCCTATATTCAGCCCTCTCTGGCTTCGCGTCCTTGGGCTCCCTTTTAGGTCATACTTAGGGTGTTTATATAGGCAGTTTCAACCATGGTCGCATCGCACGACCGTGGTATTTTATCGTAGCCCATGTTTTGGGGAATGTTTTCGCCCATGGATCACACGGTCTCTGCCACGCCGATGTGTCTAATCATGGTGTCCACACGGCCACGGCCATGCCCGTGTGCAAGGCCATCTGGTAGGGAAATTTGAGTTTTGTTATTGTGGTTAGATTTTAGTTAGATGATAAAAATCGAAAATAATGACATTAATAAAGTTAGCGCTCGGGTTGCCTCCGAGAAACGCTGGTTTAAAGACTTAAGCTAGACTTACCCTTCATTCGCATAATAATGGTGGTTTGAGGAGTTAAAAATCCTTTCTCCTGCTATCAGTCATATGATTCTTATATAGTTCAAGTCGAGTAGTGTTTACCTTAAAAGTGTCGAATTTAAGATTAATTACCTCGACTGTTCCATAAGGGTAGATATTCAGTACCTCAATAGGGATTTCTTCATTTGTAACAAGGTTCGAAGTGGCGATCCGAGGGTCTATTTTATTAAACAATACCTGATCTCTGATCTTAAATTGGTTTGGCTTATGGTGTTACCTCGGTTTTGCTTCGTGTGTTCCTAGTTTCTCTTTGAAATGTGTCTTCCACTCGTCTAGTTCATCTATCTGAAGCCTTCGTTCCTCATGAGTTATTTCATTGTTGGCATGAGGTCTAGGATCTGGCTCAGTTGTGTAGTTCCGTGGTGCTTCCTAAAAAGAAGGTTTAACCGAATGGGCATTAATAGAATTTATGTTCTCACCTTTATTACTTAATGTCCTAGCCGAGTCAAGAGCTTGAAAGTGATCGTTTTGTCACCTGCACAAAGTGTGAGTTCACCTGTACCAACATCAATTTTCACTCTAGAAGTTGCAAAAAATAGTCTTCCTAAAATTAAAGGAATATTATTGTCATCATCCATGTCTAAAACAACAAAGTCTACTAGGAATATGAATTTGTCAATTTTCACTAGTACGTCTTCAATTATACCCCTAGGAATTCTAATAGTTTTATCAGCTAATTGAATGCTCATCCTAGTTTGTTTGGGTTTCCCTAGACCTAGTTGTTTAAACATTTTATAAGGCATAACATTTATGCTTGCCCCTAAATCAGCTAAAGCATTATCAATAGATAAACTACCAATAAAGCACGAAATTGTAAAACTCTTTGGATCTTTTAATTTTCGTGGTAGTTTATTTTGCAAAATTGCTGAGCACACTACATTTAGCTCCACATGCGACACCTCATCTAACATCCGTTTGTTTTTCAAAAGCTCTTTTAAAAATTTCCTTGAATTGGGCATCTGCAAAAGAGCTTTAAGATATGGTAAGTTAATATGCAATTTTTTCAAGAGTTTAAGAAATTTACCGAATTGTTCATCTGTGCGGCCTTTCTTCATCGCATTAGGGTATGGCACACGAGGTTGGTACTCTGTAATTACCGATTTTGGTTTATCATGGCTTACCTCAACCTTACCTTCCTCTACCATATTCTCTTGCCTCACCTTTGGTTCATCTAACCTTTCACTATCATGAGCAGTTATTGCTTGAAGTTGCTCCTTTGGGTTAGTTTTAGTGTTACTTGGCAAGCTACCTTGTGGTCGTTCTGAGATCAGCTTAGCAAGTTGTCCAAATTGGTTTTTGATCCCTTGAATTGATGCTTTTTGATTTTTGAGTGTTGTTTCAGTGTTTTGGAAACGAGTTTCTGACACCGCGATAAATTTTGATAGCATCTCTTTAAGGTTCGACTTCTTCTCTTGTGGGTAGGGTTGCTGTTGAAAGCCTGGGAGGGGTTGTTGTCTCTGATTTCCTTGGCCGCCTCATGAAAAGTTGGGATGGTTCCTCCAACCTAGATTGTAAGTGTTACTATAAAGGTTATTTTGGGGTCTAAAATTATTACACATATAGTTCTTCTGTTCGTTTTCTATGAAAGGGTTGTAGGGTAGGTATTCGTATTGTTCATCCCTCCTCCGTATATATAGCAATGCATCACTGGATGTACCTGCGAAGAACCACACAAACCATCAATCTTTTTATTTAAATGTTCTACCTGATTTGATAGCATGGTCACTGCGTCAAGGTTGAAAACACTGGCAGCTTTTGTTGGCCTTGTCCTTGTAACTTGCCACTGATAGTTATTCAGTGCCATCTCTTCTATAAACTCATAAGCCGCTTTAGGGGTTTTGTTATTTAGGGTTCCATCGGCGGCTAAATCAATCAACTGCCTAGTTGAAGGGTTCACATCGTTATAAAAGGTTTGAACCTATAGCCACAAGGGTAACCCATGGTGAGGGCACCTTTTCAATAGATCCTTGTATCTCTCCCATGTATCGTAAAGTGTCTCTAGATCCATCTACACAAAAGAAGAAATATCATTCCTCAACTTATCCGTTTTAGCCGGTAAAAAATATTTTAGCAAAAATTTTTCGGTCATTTGTTCCCATGTAGTGATTGATCATCATGGTAATGAGTTCAACCACTGTTTAGCTTTATTATTCAACGAAAAGGGAAACAACCGAAGGCGAATGGCATCATCAGAAACGCCATTTATCTTGAAAGTGTTGCAAAACTCTAGAAAATTTGCGAAGTGATTGTTTGGATCCTCATCCTGCAAACCATCAAACTGAACAAATTGTTGAATCATTTGTATAGTGTTAGGTTTCAGTTTAAAATTATTTGTAGCAATAGTAGGTCTAACAATACTTGATTCGGTTCCTATTAAATTAGGTTTAGCATAATCATATATAGTACGAGGAGCAGGATTTTGATTCACTGGATTTGTGGCAACCACAGGAGGTAGCGGATTATTATAAGCCATCTCTTCGGCAGTATTGGTTTCGTCTTCTTACTCTTCTTGTATGTATTGTAGGCTTCGCCTTATTTCTTTTTGGTTTCTACGAATGGTTGCCTCGATCTCACTATCAAAAAGTAATGGTCCTGACGAGTTCCTCCTAGTCATGAACTAGATAAACCTATCAGAACAAATAATAGAGAGATTAGAAAACTAAAAATAAAAAATTAGAAATAAATAAATAAATAAAATAAAAATGGCTAAAGTAATAAAAATTGACTGTTCCTAATATTTCAGTTCCCCGGCAACGGCGCCAAAAACTTGATCGTGATAAGAGAGTTTTAATATTTATATAATGAATGATCGAGCCTAGAAACTAACTATCACCACGATTGAGGCAAGCGCACCTATCGAACAGTAGTATAGCTTAGTGGCAAGACTGGGATGTCGAACCCAAAGGAACCAAAAGTACTAGTACTGACTTTCTTTTTATTATCTAGCCTAAAATAAAGGGGATTTTATCTAACTAATTATTATTAAGCTAAGGATGCTAAGACACAAAGAACGAATTGGGAAATTACTTTTGGGAAAATCAATTGATCAAGACAATACCTGAGGAAGAATCCACCTAGACTTCACTTGTTATTTAACTCTGAACTAGACGATTTATTCACTTGACCTGATCCGTAGGATTCTCTAATTTATATTAATACCTCTTTCGAGGCTACTAACATCTAACCCTAGGTTGATTAATTAAAATCTCTTTCTAATTAAAACCCCTAGTGTTGCATTAACTTGATCTATGGACTCCCATATTAGGTTTGACCCTAATCCGACAGATTTTCGTCGTCTTATTTTTAGGAGTGCAATCAAATCCGCTTAATTATGCTAAATCTACTCTTAGACAGGGACTTTTGCTCCTCTAAATAAGCACATCAATACTTGAATCAATATCCTGAAATATTAAAGCAAGAATTAAGAACACATAATTAATAACAAATCAAGTATTTATCATACAGTTCAGAAAAAAATAACAAGATCCATCTTAGGTTTCATCCCCCTCAGGTATTTGAGGGGTTTGGTTCATGTCCATAAAAGAATACATCTCAGAATAAAGTAAATAAAAAAAACATAAAGAAAAACCCTAAAACCCCTGAAGGAATTAAAGGGAAGATCCTCAGTCTTGAGCGTGATTCTGGCTTCTTAAGATGGATCAACTGGCTTTCTTCGAGTAATTCCATGTATTCAGTCCTCTTCGGCTTTGCCTCCTTGGGCTCCCCCTTTTAGGTCACACTTAGGGTGTTTATATACGGTTCAGAATTTTTTTCTTCACCTCTAAGTAACTTTTTTCGCGTAGAATTAAAACGGGTCACAGCAGGGACACTCCCGTGTGGCACGCCCGTGTGAATCGAGCCTAGGCCATGTTTGACTCTGCTAAAGTGGCACGGTCATGTGGTGAACTCCAGGCCATGTTGATTTCTCATTTTTGCCCAATTTCTCCTTTTTTGGCCCGTTTCTCGTTCTTTTCATCCTCCTATGCTCACGTAAGTATAAAAAATGAAATTAAAGGATTAGGAGCATCGAATTCCACAATTCAAGGGATATATCATCTAAAAGTATGCCAAATATAGTATTAAAATATGTATATATTACGGTTTATCAGAAGTGATCGCATCAACTTCCATTGCTCCAACAACTTTTCTATCAATCCTTACATTAGAAGTGGGGTATTGATAATCATTGTTTGGTATTCTCTTCAGAATTTCATATGCTTCATTATATGATTTATCAAGCAGAGTCCCATTGGTAGATATGTCAACCACCATCCTTGTATGTGCATTCAATCCATTGTAAAACATTTCCATTTGTGTCCAATGTTAGAAACCATGAATCAGGCATTTTCTGATTAACTCCTTGAATCACTCTCATGCTCCATATAATGTTTAGTCCTCAGATCGCCAAAAAGACGTAATATCATTCCTCAGTTTTACATTTATGTACGGAGGATTATATCTCAGCAGGAACCTTTGATAAATCTCATTCCAAGATGCCACAGTACCTGACGGCAATGCGTTTAACCATGCTCTTGCATGATCTCACAATGAATAAGAGAATAACTTTAGTTTTGGGGCATCTTCAGGAATACCCTGCTGTCTAAATTAATCGCAGACTTCCAAAAAGAGTCTTAACTGCAACCTTGGATCCTAATTAGGCAATCCACTAAACTGCCCTACTGTTTATAACATTTGAAACATTTTTCGCTTTAACAAAAAATGTTGAGCCTGAATATGTGGCTTGACAATTCCAGGATTCAAATCATCTAAGATCGGCACTACATGTTCTCTAATGGGTCTGTCTCTATCATCTATTATTCGAGGGAATATCAGCATCCCTTCCTTCCAATTGTAATGGCTCTTGTCTAACCTTATCATTTCTAATTCTTTCCATTTCTCACAATTCTTTTCTCATTCTTCACAAGATTCTCTCAATTTATAGATGTAACACCCCAAACCCGGTCAAAATGCTATAACCAGATCTGCCGTGCCACAGATAAGAAAATGTTTTTGGAAACCGATTTGTTGATTTGTTTAAAGGGTAAGTTGTTGTAAAATTTTAAAGAAGAGGTTGTTGTGTTTTGGTAATGTATAAAACATGTTGAAACTCGATTTAGAAAAACTTAGCTACCTTATTGATACTTCGTATTCACTACGTAGTCATTGTATATTTAAAAAAAACAAGTATTTATTTAGCTTTTGAAAACATCCAGTTCATAGTTTAATCAACATACTTAATAGATGTAACACCCCAAACCCGGTCAGTACACCACGACCGAATTTGGTATGTTACAGGGAAAAAGGACTTGAGAGGTTTATGTTTCCGTTTAAAAGTTGGATGAGTCACGTTGCCATATTTTGATCTTGTAGAAAAGCTGAGCATGATTTTAAAACAAATCGATAGTGTACCTTGAAAACCCGAAAATTTTGAAAACTTACTCCGATGTGTAGGTAAAACAAGTTTATCTCATTTGTAACTCAAGTTGTTTATTATTAATATTAAACATTTTGACTTAGTCAAAAGTCGTGTTTAAGTTAGAAAAACGTTTGAGTTCTCTTTATTCCAAATCATAGTGTGATACCCGATGGTATAGTTTCAAATGTCGCTTTTGATGTTTTGAAACCGTTGTCTTTCCAAGTTTTAGCACATTTTAACCCAATTAATTTGTTAAGGCATGTTAAACATCTACTTTAAGCATAACATAGCAAAACATAATTTTAAAAGGCCTTTTTACAAACCAAAATAAACCCAAAAAGTAATAAAAAGCTTAAGTACCAAATTTTATATAAGTCTGAGAAAAATCTTTATTTGAGCATGGCATGAGCACCTCGAGACCATCCCGGCTCCATGTCCGCGCCTAAGTGTCACCTGAAATGTCAAAGGAGAGAGAGAGTGAGTCGCGAGACTCAGTGTGTAAATCCCCCTCCCGATAATACAACATGCTAACACACATCATAGCAAAGCAATACAATTAATGCACCCGTTCCTAACCATCCGTTACACCTTTTCTACCCCGTGTGGTACTAAACCACTGGTGGTGCCAAACCACTAGTGACCCAAAGTCACGATATCCATAATGTGGTGCCAAACCACTGGTGACCCGAAGTCACGATTAATCCAATGATGGGGCCAACCCATCGTGTGATACCAAATCACTAGCGACAATCCCGTATCTCATAAGTGGGGCCAACCCATGGTGGTGTCAAACCACAGGGACGGGTCGCAATGAGGTGCCAAACCTCTGGTATCCCAAAGACACAAGTGATACCAAATCACTGGCGACCGTAGTCACAAATTCGATGATGGGGCCAACCCATCGTGTGATACCAAATCACTGGCGTCAATCCCAGATAATCAATCGTGGGGCCAACCCACCGTGGTACTAAGCCAACTGGGAGACGCCGCCAGGTGCCAAACCTCCGTGACCCAAAGTCACAAAATATGTGGTACCAAACCACTGGAGGTGCCAAACCTCTGGTGTCCCAAAGACACAGTGTCCCAAAGACACGGATATCATACTCCCCTCCTCTCATATCACCCATCATCATACCATACCAATATAAATCATGCATATCATGCAAGTCATGCATATTATACCAACATACCTAATATTGCATCCCACATATAACACACAGATCATCAATCATGCTACTATATACCCATAAGGGAACTCACAATAGAATGAACTTACCCGGATCCGAACACATACCCCACAGGGTACCATAGCTATCACCATACTGTTTCATTTAGTACACGAACATAATATTGACATATTACTAGGTAATCAGTGTGTTAGTTTACACACCTGGAATAGCGAAGGTTTTAGTTCTAAGAATCGGTCAAAGTCCCTTGATCACCTCAACCATACCAATCCTACAATCGGCCAACAAGGGGTTAGCATCCTAGGCCATTCGGCCAAAACAGGACATACCAAAAAGAGTCAACACTTGAAACCCAAGACCTACCTACACGCTTTTGAACACTAGCCCACACCAAGTGCTCCTGCTCCACTCTCTACAATCGGCAACCAACCAAAAATAGTAGCCCTCGCCTTAAACAAATACCAAGCGATTAGATCGTTAAAACAATCCCTTACCACCACTTACCAATCGGTCAACAGAGAACCGAGGCTATGCTTGACTGCTTCGAAATCCTGAATGCCCTACGATAAACGATTACCAAAACAAGTGATTAACTCCTTTCAACCAATGCCGAAACCGGCTCTCAACCAAATCAGAATTGACATAGAACAAGGGAGGAAAAGAATAACATTCGGCCATGCTTACCTTCTCTAACGATTGAACAACCACCAAGATTCGGCCTTACACAAAGAAAGAAACACAAGAGAAAGTTGTAAAGAATAAGGAGTTGCTATTCCGCCACAACAAAATGGGAAAAAGAAAAAGATGCTTTCGGTTTTTTTGAGAAGAAACAGAAATGGAGGAAGGTATTTTTGGTTTTGGAAGAAAAGAAAAGAGAGGGTGTTTTGAAGAACAACTTTCGGCTATCAAGGCTTCAAAGAAAGAGAGCAAATATGAGAGAAAAAAGAGAATACTAGTTTCGGCTAAGAAGATCCCAAGAAGAAAAAGGAAATAGAAGGAGAATAGAGAATTAGCTTCGGTTTAACTCAAATGAAGAAGAAAGGAAAATGGGTGAGGCATTCGGCTACTACTAAAAAAAAATGATTGAAACAACAAGCAAATTCGGCAAGCACTTGGGGTTTCGGTTCCAATAATGAATGAAAAAGAAAATGGTTTCGGCTTAGGCTATTTGCAAGTGAAGAGCTTTGCTAGCTTTTGACTAAACGAAATCAGCTTGTTTTTGACAAAATGGAAGAGCTTACCAAAATGGTTTTTGACCGAAAATGCCCAATTGCCAAAATGAAATTTCGGCACTCTCCTCCCCAAGTTTACCAACCGGCCACAACTCCCCCAAAATCTCCTCTAAAACCGGCCAACCTCCCCCCCAAACACTCCCAAGCCACTAATTCAAATCCCCTTGACCAAGTCTTCCTCCACAATTTGCTCTCCACCCACCATTTGAATAGGAAGACTAAGTCCAAGGCAGAGTTTGAACTGCCTACAACTCTCCTCTCCTTGGCGTCAAAAAGTAAGACAAAAGGGTGGCCACTTCGCAGCTTGAACTCAAGACCTCTCCCCCCTTGCACTTGACGCCAACCACATGCTCTAAGTGGCGCATGCTTTGCCACTCACTTGACTCCTTTCTTGTGCTCAAGAACACCAACTAAAATATAAAAGCCCCACTCCTTGACTCCTATCCCTAAAGCCCAAAAACTAAAATTTTCCCACCTACTCGGCTCACTCCTAGCCTACAACTAAGTCCCGAAACCACACAAACAACAACATATCAAGCCGTTAACATGCAAACAATGCCAAAATAAAATAACCCTTAACCCGGGATATTACAGTTCTACCCCCTTAAAATAATTTTGACCTCGAAATTACCTGGTCAGAAGAGTTGCAGGTATTGCTGTCTCATCATATCCTCGGGTTCTCACGTAGCTTCTTCCACGCCATGATTCCGCCATAGTACCTTAACCAAAGGCACAGACTTCCTGCGCAGAACCTTCACATCCCGATCTAAAATCTGTACAGGCTCTTCCTCCATGGTCAAATCTGGGTTTACTCAATCTCTCCTACTGTTACCACATGTGACGGATCAGAACGATATCGCCTGAGCATCGAAACGTGGAACACGTCATGAATCTGACTTACCTCTGCTGGCAACTTGAGCTGATATGCAACCGGTCCCACTCGTCTCAGTACCTTATACGGCCCAATAAACCTCGGACTTAGCTTTCCTTTCCTTCCGAACCTTAATACTTTCTTCCACGGTGAGACCTTCAAAAAAACTCGATCCCCACAAGAATTCAATATCTCTCGCTTAAGATCGGCATAGGACTTCGCCGTCCGAAGCTTCTTTCAATCGAGCTCAATCAACTTAACCTTGCCTTCGGTCTCAAAGAATTAACTCTGGGCCCAATAATCGGCGTTCACTTAACTCTATCCAACAAGTAGGTGAGCGACACTTCCTACCGTACAACGCTTCGTATGGTGCCATCTTGATGCTCGCTTGGTAACTATTGTTGTAAGCGAACTCAGCTAGCGGTAGGTACTCCTCCCAACTACCCCTGAAGTCCAGAACACAACCTCGTAACATGTCCTCCAAGATCTGTATGACCCTTTCCGACTGCCCGTCAGTCAACGGACAAAATGCCGTGCTAAAATCCAACCGTGTACCCAGAGCCTGATGCAACGCCTTTCAGAACCTTGACGTGAATCTGGGGTCCCTATCCGAGATGATCGATACTGGCACCCCGTGGAGTCTCACTATCTCTGACACATACAGCTTCGCCAACCTCTGAAGTGAGTAATCCACCCTCACCGAAATAAAGTGAGCTGATTTAGTCAGTCGATCCACGATTACCCAAACCGAATCCTTCTTACTCGGTGTGAGCGGTAATCCACTGACAAAATCCATAGTTATCCTTTCCCACTTCCACTGTGGATCTTCACCGGTCAAACAACCGGACGATAATCGATGCTCGACCTTGACCTGGCGACATGTCGGACACTTCCTACAAACTCGTCACTTCTTTTTTCGCACTTACCACCGTAATCGTTTCCGAGATCTCTATACATTTTGCTACCTCCGGGATGCATAGCGTAAGAAATTGCTATGTGCATCTGAAGAATCTTTTGCCTTAACTCGGTGTCTCTCGCATACAAGCCTTCCCTGAAAACACAAAGACCCGTCACTAGACAAGTCAGAACCTCCAAACCATCATTCTACACTTGTGTCCTCTGCGTACTCAAAACCTCATCCATCAACTATTTTCTCTAATCTGCTCAACCCAAGTAGGCTTAACTCTGCAGCTCTGCGTAATACTCCGTCGTCATACAAACTCAAGTGGGCAAACATCGCTCTTAGATCCGACACAACCTTACGGCTCAGCGCGCCTCGCCTGGCGTTAGCCTTGCGGATGATACTCAATTAAGCAATCATAGTCTTTCAAGAGCTCAATCCATCTGCTACTGTCTCGATTCAAGTCTTTCGAGTCGGAAGGTACTTCAACTCTTATGGTCCGAGTAGACTATCGATTTCTCTCCGCATAAGTAATGCCTCCATATCTTTAAGGTAAAAACTATGTACCGCTAACTTCAGATCGTCGTGGGATAATTTACCTCATGTGGCCTCAATTTGTCGGGATCGTAAGCCACAACCTTCCCTTCTTGCATCAAGACACAACCCAAACTCAGATGTGATGCATCGCGATGAACTGTGAATTCCTTCCCACCTTTCAAAGTTGAATCGAATCGAGCTTAGTCAAAATCTTCTTCAACTTGTCGAAGCTCTCCTGCTGCTTCTCACTCCAAATGAACGGAACCCCTTTTCTCAATAATTTAGTCATTGGTGCTGCGATCAATGAGAAACCCTCTACAAATCTTTGGTAGTATCCTGCCAAGCCCAGAAAACTCCGAATCTCAGCTACTGACTTAGGCGGCTTCCAATCCAAAACTGCCTCTACCTTTTGAGGATCCACCCTAATCCCCCCAGCCGATACTACATGACCCAAGAACGTCACTTCTCTGAGCCAGAACTCGCATTTGCTAAACTTCGCATAAAGCTGTTTCTCCCTTAGAATCTGCAATACCACCCGCAAATGTGCATCATGCTCCTCCTCAGTCCTTGAATATACCAAGATGTCGTCGATAAAAACCACTACGAACTGATCCAAATACCGTTGGAACACCCTATTCATCGGATCCATGAAGGTCACGGCATGTTAGTCAATCCAAGCGGCATAACTAAGAACTCAAAGTGTCCATACCGAGTACGAAATGCCGTCTTACAGATATCCGCCTCTTTCACCTTTAACTGGTGATACCCAGACCTTAAGTCGATCTTCGAGAAAACCGACGCGCCCTTCAGCTGATCAAACAAATCATCTATCCGAGGCAGCGGATACTTGTTTTGATCGTCGACTTATTCATTAGCGGTAGTCTATACACATCCGCATAGTACCGTCTTTCTTTTGACAAAATGTACCGGCGCTCCCAAGGCGTAAACACTTGGCCCGATAAAGCCCGGTCCAATAACTCCTGGATCTGAGCCTTAAGCTCCACTAACTCTTTAGGTGCCATCCTCAGACGGAGCTATAGATCTTGGCGCGATTAAGAATGATCTATTCGAACTCTACCTCCGATCCGGTGGTAATCCCGAAGCTCCTCAGAAACACATCAACAAATTCCCTAACCGTCCAACCATCTCCACAAAGAGACTCCTAGCCTCCAAGGCATACACGTGAACCACATATGCTTCGCATTCTTCCTAACCATCTTCCGGCTTTCGGAGGAGATACTACATTAGACGATAATTTCTCCTATTACCGATCGAACTACCTCATCACCCTCACCGTGCCCGAACCATGCGCTTAGCCATAGATCCAACTTCGCTTTGGTACTTACCCACCACCCATCCCAAGAATCAGTCAAACTCCCAAAACGGTAGTTCCATTAGATCGACCTCAAATACTACCCTTGGAGTTCTAGAGGTACGTCTCTATACAGTTTATCTACAACTACAGAGTGACCTAGAGGGCTTATTACGGTCATCTGCCTAGAAGATATCTCAGAGTCTAAATCCATGGTCTTCACTATGCTACTTGCAACATATGAATGTGTTGAACCCATATCAAACAAAGCAAGAAATGGAGAACCAAAGATTAAAATATCTGGAATGACGTCCGGTCGTCGCCCTCCTCTCGGCGCCTCAAGATACACTAGCCCCGACCGTCGGCTTCGAACTACACCACCTCGCCCGGTGCTCCACGGCCCCGACTGTAACCACTACCTCCTGCCCATTACCTCGGCCCTCTGCGGTGGTGGTCCATTGTTCCTATCTTTGAGTACTACCGACTCTCGGTGAATCCTAGCCAACTTGCGGACGGACCCTCACACGGTGGTCCAAATGAGCCACACTCAAAACAAATCTACCATCACCCAACATCCTCCCCAATGAGCTTTTCCACAGTTTACATCATGGCGGTCCCCGCCTTAGCAAGAATAAACCTACCCGATGATTCGGCCACTTTGGTCTAGCCCTTTTCTCATTGACACCGACAACCCGGAAGATCCAAAGCTCCTCTTGTGTCGGTTCCTATCCATACCACCCTCATAGACTCCTTGATGCCTCGGCTACCTTCGCCTTCTCAACCAAGGCGGCAAATTCACGCTCTCACGGGGCACAATCAACAACCTTAATTAGTCTCGCAGCCATCCTCGAAGCGAACACACCTCTCATGTTCAAGAGCCACATACCCCGCATACCGACTCGACCTCGAAACTCGCCTCATACTCCAACACCGATTTGCTCCCTAAACTAACCTCAGAAATGCTTTCTGCTGCTTGTTAATGTAATTAGCTCCCACGTACTTTTTCGATAAGCGACCAAAATAGTCCCAAGTCAAGTCTTCATTGCAGTACCGTCCGAGACGATGAGCTACCACTGGTATGACTCATCTCGAGAAGTGATACTATCCCTTTAACTTTTCTTGTTGGTCAAGTCCAGTCGTCCATGATCCGCTCTGTCACTTCGACCAATACTCGAAGGTTAGGAGCAACACCGAGACACCCGAAAGAATTCGGCCCGTTTGCCCGCGATCGCTCGAGCACGATTTTCTAGCTCCTACGCCTCCACCTACTCCAGCTACCCTTTCTAAAACCCATGCAGATCGCTTTGTGACATCACGTCATCCCGATCATTCTCAAACTCACCACCTCCAAATTGGTGGCGATGCAGTATCTCATTCTCTGAACCCTGACCAGAACCTACGGGCTCAGAAACTGTCATCCTACCGCGACCACGTCCACGACCACGTCCACCTCGGGTACTCATGACTAACTCTCGTCTGATTTAAAGAATTTTATGTATCAGTAATTATTCCACTATTTTAAAGCAAAGTCTTATGAATATTGCTTATTAAAGAAGTTTCGTTTCGCGAGTCCACAGAGTCCTATCGGTTTACATCTCTAAGGTAGTCTTACTATCACTAGCCTAAAATAAAGGGGATTTTATCTAACTAATTATTATTAAGCTAAGGATGCTAAGACACAAAGAACGAATTGGGAAATTACTTTTGGAAAAATCAATTGATCAAGACAATACCTGAGGAAGAATCCACCTAGACTTCACTTGTTATTTAACTCTGAACTAGACGATTTATTCACTTGACCTGATCCGTAGGATTCTCTAATTTATATTAATACCTCTTTCGAGGCTACTAACATCTAACCCTAGGTTGATTAATTAAAATCTCTTTCTAATTAAAACCCCTAGTGTTGCATTAACTTGATCTATGGACTCCCATATTAGGTTTGACCCTAATCCGACAGATTTTCGTCGTCTTATTTTTAGGAGTACAATCAAATCCGCTTAATTATGCTAAATCTACTCTTAGACAGGGACTTTTGCTCCTCTAAATAAGCACATCAATACTTGAATCAATATCCTGAAATATTAAAGCAAGAATTAAGAACACATAATTAATAACAAATCAAGTATTTATCATACAGTTCGAAAAAAAAAAAAACAAGATCCATCTTAGGTTTCATCCCCTCGGTATTTGAGGGTTTAGTTCATGTCCATAAAAGAATACATCTCGTAATAAAGTAAATAAAAAACATAAAGAAAAACCCTAAAACCCAGAAGGAATTAAAGGAAGATCCTCGGTCTTGGCGTGATTACGCTTCTTAAGATGGATCAAGCGGCTTTCTTGAGTAATTCCATGTATTGACCCTCTTGGCTTTGCCTCATTAGGCTCCCCTTTAGGTCACACTTAGGGTGTTTATATCTGATTCGAATTTTTTCTTCACCTCTAAGTAACTTTTTTTGCGTAGAATTAAAACGGGTCACAGCAGGGACACTCCCGTGTGGCACGCCCGTGTGAATCGAGCCTAGGCCATGTTTGACTCTGCTAAAGTGGCACGATCATGTGGTGAACTCCAGGCCGTGTTGATTTCTCATTTTTGCCCAATTTCTCCTTTTTTGGCCCGTTTCTCGTTCTTTTCATCCTCATATGCTCACGTAAGTATAAAAAATGAAATTAAAGGATTAGGAGCATCGAATTCCACAATTCAAGGGATATATCATCTAAAAGTATGCCAAATATAGGATTAAAATATGTATATATTACGGTTTATCAGAAGTGATCGCATCAACTTCCATTGCTCCAACAACTTTTCTATCAATCCTTACATTGGAAGTGGGGTATTGATAATCATTGTTTGGTATTCTCTTCAGAATTTCATATGCTTCATTATATGATTTATCAAGCAGAGTCCCATTGGTAGATATGTCAACCACCATCCTTGTATGTGCATTCAATCCATTGTAAAACATTTCCATTTGTGTCCAATGTTAGAAACCATGAATCAGGCATTTTCGATTAACTCCTTGAATCACTCTCATGCTCCATATAATGTTTAGTCCTCGGATCGCCAAAAGACGTAATATCATTCCTCGGTTTGACATTTATGTAGGAGGATTATATCTCAAATAGAACCTTTGATAAATTTCATTCCAAGATGCCACAAGATTGACAAAGAATCGTTTAACCATGCTCGCATGATCTCACAATGAATAAGAGAATAACTTTAGTTTTGGGGCATCTTGAGAATACCTGCCTAAATTAATCGCAGACTTCCAAAAAGAGTCTTAACTGCAACCTTGGATCCTAATTAGGCAATCCACTAAACTGCCCTACTGTTTGTAACATTTGAAACATTTTTGGCTTTAACAAAAAATGTTGAGCCTGAATATGTGGCTTGACAATTCCTGGATTCAAATCATCTAAGATCGGCACTACATGTTCTCTAATGGGTCTGTCTCTATCATCTATTATTCGAGGGAATATCAGCATCCCTTCCTTCCAATTGTAATGGCTCTTGTCTAACCTTATCATTTCTAATTCTTTCCATTTCTCACAATTCTTTTCTCCTTCTTCACAAGATTCTCTCAATTTATAGATGTAACACCCAAACCCTGGTCAAAATGCTATAACTGGATCTGTAGTGCCACGGATAAGAAAATGTTTTTGGAAATCGATTTGTTGATTTGTTTAAAGGGTAAGTTGTTGTAAAATTTTAAAGAAGAGGTTGTTGTGTTTTGGTAATGTATAAAACATGTTGAAACTCGATTTAGAAAAACTTAGCTACCTTATTGATACTTCGTATTCACTACGTAGTCATTGTATATTTAAAAAAAACAAGTATTTATTTAGCTTTTGAAAACATCCAGTTCATAGTTTAATCAACATACTTAATAGATGTAACACTTCAAACCCGCCAAGACACCACTTAATCGAATTTGGTATGTTACAGGGAAAAAGGACTTGAGAGGTTTATGTTTCCGTTTAACAGTTGGATGAGTCACGTTGCCATATTTTGATCTTGTAGAAAAGCTGAGCATGATTTTAAAACAAATCGATAGTGTACCTTGAAAACCCGGAAATTTTGAAAACTTACTCCGATGTGTAGGTAAAACAAGTTTATCTCATTTGTAACTCAAGTTGTTTATTATTAATATTAAACATTTTGACTTAGTCGAAAGTCGTGTTTAAGTTAGAAAACGTTTGAGTTCTCTTTATTCCAAATCATAGTGTGATACCCGATGGTATAGTTTCAAATGTAAGCTTTTGATGTTTTGAAACCGTTGTCTTTCCAAGTTTTAGCACATTTTAACCCAATTAATTTGTTAAGGCATGTTAAACATCTACTTTAAGCATAACATAGCAAAACATAATTTTAAAAGGCCTTTTACAAACCAAAATAAACCCAAAAGTAATAAAAGCTTAAGTACCAAATTTTATATAAGTCCGAGAAAAATCTTTATTTGAGCATGGCATGAGCACCTCGAGACCATCCGGCTCCATGTCCGCGCCTAAGTGTCACCAAATGTCAAAGGAGAGAGAGAGTGAGTCATGAGACTCGGGTGTAAATCCCCTCCCGATAATACAACATGCTAACACACATCATAGCAAAGCAATACAATTAATGCACCTGCTTCCTAACCATCCGTTACACCTTTTCTACCCGTGTGGTACCAAACCACCGGTGGTGCCAAACCTTGGTGACCCAAAGTCACGATATCCATATTGTGGTGCCAAACCACCGTGACCAAGTCATGATTAATCCAATGATGGGGCCAACCCATCGTGTGATACCAAATCACTAGTGACAATCCGTATCTCATAAGTGGGGCCAACCCACGGTGGTGTCAAACCACGGGACGGGTCGCAATGAGGTGCCAAACCTCGGTGTCCCAAAGACACAAGTGATACCAAATCACCGGTGACCATAGTCACAAATCCGATGATGGGGCCAACCCATCGTGTGATACCAAATCATCAAGCGTCAATCCGTATAATCAATCGTGGGCTAACCCACCGTGGTACTAAGCCACCGGGAGGAGACGCTGAGGTGCCAAACCTCCGTGACCCAAAGTCACAAAATATGTGGTACCAAACCACCTTGAGGTGCCAAACCTCTGTGTCCCAAAGACACAGTGGTCCCAAAGACACGGATATCATACTCCCTCCTTTCATATCACCCATCATCATACCATACCAATATAAATCATGCATATCATGCAAGTCATGCATATTATACCAACATGCCTAATATTGCATCCCACATATAACACACAGATCATCAATCATGCTAGTATATACCCATAAGGGAACTCACAATAGAACGAACTTACCCGGATCCGAACACATACCCCACTGGGTACCATAGCTATCACCATACTGTTTCATTTAGTACACGAACATAATATTGACATATTACTAGGTAATCGGTGTGTTAGTTTACACACCTGGAATAGCGAAGGTTTTAGTTCTAAGAATCGGTCAAAGTCCCTTGATCACCTCAACCACCCCAATCCTACAATCAGCCAACAAGGGGTTAGCATCCTAGGCCATTCGGCCAAAATAGGACATACCAAAAAGAGTCAACACTTGAAACCCGAGACCTACCTACACACTTTTGAACACTAGCCCACACCAAGTGCTCCTGCTCCACTCCCTACAATCGGCAACCAACCAAAAATAATAGCCCTCGGCTTAAACAAATACCAAACGATTAGACTGTTAAAACAATCCCTTACCACCACTTACCAACCGGTCAACAGAGAACCGAGGCTATGCTTGACTGCTTCGAAATCTTGAATGCCCTACGATAAACGATTACCAAAACAAGTGATTAACTCCTTTCAACCAATGCCGAAACCGGCTCTCAACCAAATCGAAATTGACATAGAACAAGGAGGAAAAGAATAACATTACCATGCTTACCTTCTCTAACGATTGAACAACCACCAAGATTGACCTTACACAAAGAAAGAAACACAAGAGAAAGTTGTAAAGAAGAAGGAGTTGCTATTCGCCACAACAAAATGGGAAAAAGAAAAGATGCTTTCGGTTTTTGAGAAGAAAGCAAATGGAGGAAGGTATTTTCTGCATTTTGGAAGAAAAGAAAAGAGAGGGTGTTTTGAAGAACAACTTTCGGCTATCAATGCTTCAAAGAAAGAGAGCAAATATGAGAGAAAAAAAAGAATACTAGTTTCGACTAAGAAGATCCCAAGAAGAAAAAGAAAATAGAAGGAGAATAGAGAATTAGCTTCGGTTTAACTCAAATGAAGAAGAAAGGAAAATGGGAGAGGCATTCGGCTACTATTAAAAAAAAATGATTGAAACAACAAGCAAATTCGGCAAGCACTTGGGGTTTCGGTTCCAAGAATGAATGAAAAAGAAAATGGTTTCGGCTTAGGCTATTTGCAAGTGAAGAGATTTGCTAGCTTTTGACTAAACGAAATCAACTTTTTTTTTGACAAAATGGAAGAGCTTACCAAAATGGTTTTGACCGAAAATGCCCAATTGCCAAAATGAAATTTCACACTCTCCTCCCCAAGCTTACCAACCGGCCACAACTCCCCCAAAATCTCGTCTAAAACCGGCCAACCGCCCCCCCAAACACTCCCAAGCCACTAATTCAAATCCCCTTGACCAAGTCTTCCTCCACAATTTGCTCTCCACCCACCATTTGAATAGGAAGACTAAGTCCAAGCGAGTTTGAAGCGCCTACAACTCTCCTCTCCTTGGCGTCAAAAGTAAGACAAAGGGTGGCCACTTGCAGCTTGAACTCAAGACCTCTCCCCCCTTGCACTTGACGCCAACCACATGCTCTAAGTGGCGCATGCTTTGCCACTCCGCCAGCTCCTTTCTTGTGCTCAAGAACACCAACTAAAATATAAAAGACCCAGCTCCTTCAGCTCCTATCCCCTAAAGCCCAAAAACTAAAATTTTCCCACCTACTCGGCTCACTCCTAGCCTACAACTAAGCCCCGAAACCACACAAACAACAACATAGCAAGCCGTTAACATGCAAACAATGCCAAAATAAAATAACCCTTAACCCGAGATATTACAATAGAAACTTGAAAATCAGCTAAATAAAAGAACCTAAAATAAAACTTAAACGGCCTTATTATAGAACTGAAAACCAAAATTTAATAAAATAACTATGTTCGAATGGAAAAATTTGTAATAAACCAAATGCTGTGCATGGCCACCTCGAGTCCACTCCGGCTCCATATCCACGATCTAGGTCTGATCTGCAAAATGTAACAAAAGGGGTGAGTCACCTAGAATCAGTGTGTAAGTCCCCATCCCAAAAGAAAATATGTTCTTACACAGATTCAAATACAAATATGCATGTCATGCAACCCATCAACCTAGGTATCCATCCATGTCTCCCAAATCTACCCCTTGTGGTACCAAACCACTGGTGGTGCCAAACAACTGGTAACCATAGTTACAAAAATAACATATGTGGTGCCAAACCACTGGTGGTGCCAAACCACTGAGACTTAGTCACAATTTTTATAATATGTGGGGCCAACCCACTGTGTGATACCAAATCACTGGTGACAGTCTGATAGATCATACTTCCCCCTCCTCTCATAACCCATAACACATATTTATGCCAACAACATCATTATGATCATGCTTAACATACAAAACAACAGAATAACATGCTTTCATAGATCACAATCACCGTGAGAAATAATAACAACTTACCCGACATCATCGCTTTTACCCACAAGGGTATTCTAGTAACCATTGCCATCACTTCGGCTTTTAACAACACAAAACATTTAACATATTAAGTATAGAAAGTGTGTAGGAGTTACACACCTGGTTTTCATACTAACACTTTCACTGCTTCTACGCTACTATCACTCGAGACTACGACTATCAGCCTACGATTTACTTTTGATGTCGGCCCGCACTCTAAAGGCCAATCTCGCACTCCCGATACTGATCGTTTCTTGTACTTTGGCGTTGGGTTTACAGATCCAACCCCTACTGCTTGACTGTTAATATTGTCCAGAATAACTCCTTGGTCACTAAACCGAATGTAAACGGTGAGATCTAAATAATAAAATACTTATAGCACTAAAACGCAACCTTACCTAAACTGTTGAATCCCGGAAGTCTTTAAGAAAATGTCACCACCAACCTACCTACATTCGGCCAACACCAATATATTAAATCGATCCCTTAATCGCAACCCAACAAATACCTTTTGATATTCGGCCACAATGATAAAGAACATGAAAGGCCATTCGGCCGAACCTACCACCACCTACCTTCGGCTTTTCCACCAAATCGGCACTTCTAACTAAAGCAAGACGAGATTAAACTACAAGGCGAGAGAGTGAAATTGACAGGGCCTTTAAACAAATGATTCGGATTAGAAAATTGATTAAAAATAGTGAAATCGCATAGAAACAAAATCCCAAAACTCACCAGGTTAAAGATGAAACACCCCAAACCTGGCCCACAAGCCCTGACCGGATCTGGCATGCTCCTTGAGTAAAACGTAGTTTAAATCTCGTTGTGTCATCTTGAAATACTGGGTGGTTTTGAAGAAAATAGATTTGGGTTATTCTCAAGTTAAAAACCGTGTTGTAATTTAATTTTGTATTAAAACGTTATCTTCATGTTTCAGAAATTACAAGTTTAAAGAAATGCCGAATTTTAGAGCTTATCATTAAGTTGAAAATCGTAGGTGTTTATGTGTCAAAACATTTGAAGTTGTTTTACGAAAAATTGTTTAACCACTTGTCTAACGTTGATCGTACCAGAATAAAAATTAAAACGCATGAATAAAATAGTTAAATAATAATGGCCTTATTACAACAAAAACAAAACCCGAATAAAACCCGAAAACATAATAAGAAAACGTGAAAATGCTGAGCTGAGCATCGCCACCACTAAGTCCTTGCCGACCCAGTCCATTTATTGATTATCACCTGCAAAATGTTAGCCCACGAAGGGTGAGTCAACAGACTCAGTGTATAACAACCAACACAGACTCCCAAACGATCAAGGCATGTTAAATCACGTAAAACAAATATAAACAATGATGCAACCCAAACCCACCTAGATATCCAACCTCTACACATCACCCGTACCTGACAATCACACCGTGGGGATTACTAAATCGACCCTCCATTCGCTACACACCATCAAAGGCAATCGCTACAGTCAACTGTACATCGCCCTTATGATCGTGGCATAGCCACCAAATAATGTGACAGAGTCACCGGATTCATAGTAGGTGACATAAGTCATCGGATAATGTGGTAAAAACCACCGGAACAATTCCCTCTTATGATTATCACCCATATGCTCATGCATCATACAAAACATACAAATATCATGCAATTTACCTCACCCCATTTCCATAACGAAATTTCACATTTTCTCATATCCATGTTTATGAGCATTATTAACGAGTATTAAGGGGTAACATACCTAATACACTGCACCATTGAGTGGAACCCTTAGCCATATTCATTCATTGCCTTATTAACATATACATAACAATATTACTGCTAATCGGGAATTGAGGGTGGGTTATACACCTGGTTACTAACGCGATTATCGAATCCCAAAAATCCCGATCTAACACACTAGATCCCCTTTCCTACATTCGCCAACACTAAGATCATTAGCAAAGAGGCCATTCGGCCGTACAAACAAATCCCGAAAGGTTAACGCACAACCATAATCCTTACCTAGATCGGCCACCGAATCCCAAAGATCTACCGAATTAGGTTGTACTCCTCCCTAAAAACCATAGTTAGAATCGGCAACCCTCAATAGGTAATATGGCCTTTGGCCGAATATTACAACTCCCTTACCTTGCTTGTTCAAATCCCAGAAATGTCACTTGCCCTTGAAAGTTGTCAAATCCTACATAACTTATGTCGGTTTAAACAATGCGTAAAATCTACAAGAATGGCCCTTGGCCGAATGATATGCCTTGCTTACCTTGGATATCCAAAATCTCGAAAGATCTCCCTTAAACCATCGGCTACAAGAATCTCGAAAGATCTCTTTCATGGTTCGGCCAAAAGAAAATAAGAGGGATTAGACTCCTAGATTTCAGCTAACCAAAAGAAAAAGAAAAAGAAACCGAGTGGCAGTTAACCCTTACCACAATGTTGAGATCGATTGCACCCTTGGTTGGAAACACAGAGATATTCGGCTTTTAGCAAAGGAGATGAGAAGTGTAAAGCTTAAAGAGATTCGGCTATGGTGAAATTGAGAGAGAGGGGTTTCGGCCTAAGTAAATTAAAAGAGAAGAAAAGGGAAAGAGATGGGTTCGGTCTAAGGATGAGTAAAGAGACTAAGAAATTTCGGCACTAGCTCCCCTATGCATGACTGAATATGCCCCTTTTAAAGTCGCTTTGCCGGCCAACTCTTCCTCTCTCCTCCCAATCTCTTCTTTTCCTCCTACTTAGCTGAATATTTGAGCTACCAGACCCAATCTACACTTCATCCATCTAGAGTCCTTGTGCCGTCCATCACTACACCTCATTGCAGAAAAATAAAAGCTCCAAAATGCTTCCCTTGCTGCTCGAACTTGGGTCCCTTCACATTCTCTGTGGCGTCACCTCCCAGGCCCTAAGTGGCGCCTCTTTACCACTTTACCAGGGCTTTACTTGTGTCATAACCCTTACACACCTCTACTTAAGGCCTAGCTCCCTTAGTTCCCTTTTTAGGCTTAAAAATCAAATATTTTTCTAAGGCTTCTACCTACATCCCAAGGTTCCCGAAGCCCCCAAAACACATTCAAAACACACACAAGCATGCCACCACATACATTTAAGTGAAAATGCATAACCCCTAAATCCCAGATATTACAGTTCTACCCCCCATAAAATAATTTTGACCTTGAAATTACCTGGCTAAAATAAGTGAGGGTATTGCTATAGCATTGCTTCCTCCGGCTCCCACGAAGCTTCTTTCGATCCATGGTTACACCATAACACTTTGACTAGAGGAACTGATTTCCTCCGAAGCACCTTCACATCCCGTTCCAGAATCTGAATCGGCTCTTCCTCATAGGACAAATTTGGTCTTAGCTCCACCTCCTCAACCGATATTACATGAGATGGATCCGATCAGTAATGCGGTACCATCAAAACGTGGACCACATCGTGCGTCTGCTTCAACTCTGAAGGCAACTCTAACTGATATGCCACTGGTCCAACCCGCTTCAAAACCCGATAAGGTCCTATAAACCTGGGACTTAGCTTTCCCTTGTGACCAAATCTCATCGCCTTCTTCCATGGTGAAACTTTTAAAAACACTTGATCTCCTTCTACAAACTCTATCTCCTTCCACTTAAGATCTGCATATGACTTACGCTTCGTCGGATGCCTCCTTCAACAATGCTCTTAATTACCTTAACCTTTTTTTTCGCTTTACGCCACCATCTCTGGACCTAAAACATGATGTTCCCCCAATTCTATCTAACACGTAGGAGTACGACACCTCCTTCTATATAGCGCTTCGTACGGTGCCATCCGAATACTTGCTTGATAGCTGTTATTATACGCAAATTTCACTAAAGACAAGAACTCCTCCCAACTTCCTCTGAAATCTATCACACAACCCCTCAACATATCCTCTAGCACTTGAATTACCCGCTCAGATTGGTCATCCGACTGCAGATGGAATGTCGTACTGAAGTCTAACCTGGTGCCCAATGCTTGATGTAGTGCTTTCCAAAATCGAGATGTAAACCTCGGATCCCTATCTGAGATAATCGACACCGGCACTCCGGACAGCCTCACGATTTCTGCTACATACAATTTTGCCAATCTCTGCAGAGAATAGTCCACCCGCACTAGTATGAAATGTGCAGACTTCGTCAACCGATATACTATCACCCATACCGAGTCCTTCTTAGTAGGTGTAAGGGGAAGCCCACTAACGAAGTCCATGGTAATTCTCTCCCACTTCCATTACGGAATCTTTATCGGCTGAAGCAATCCTGACGGTACTTGGTGTTCAGCCTTGACTTGCTGACACGTTAAGCATTTCCCTACAAATTCTGTAACTTCCCGCTTAAGACCAGGCCACCAAAATTGATCCCGTAAATCCCTGTATAACTTACTTCCTCTAGGATGCATAGCATAAGGGCTACTATGCGGTTCCTAAAGAATTTTCTACCTTAATTCCTCATCCTTTGGTATACAAACATTGCCCCGAAAACACAGCACTCCATCGCCATTTACACCATAGTCTTCCAACTTCCAATTTTGTACTTGTAGCAGCTTAGCACTGAGTTCACCATCTACCAATTATTTTTCCTTTACCTAACTTAGCCATGTTGGCTTCACTTGCAACTCCGCTAGCAAACTTCCATCCTCATAAAGGCTAAGATGTACAAACATTGCCCTCAGATCCAACACTACTTTTCTACTTAGGGCATCTGCCACCACATTTGCCTTGCCCGGGTGATACCCTCTTGAACAGTCGTAGTCTTTCAACAACTCCACCCACCTTCGCTATCTCAAATTCAGCTCCTTATGAGTCAGTAGATACTTCAGACTCTTGTGATCCGTGTAAATCACCAACTTTTCTCCATATAAATAGTGCCTCTACACTTTTAGAGTGAACTCTACTGTAGCCAACTCTAGATCATGCGTCGGATAGTTAACCTCATGTGGCCTCAACTGTCGAGACGCATAAGTGACCACTTTCCCGTCCTGCATAAGGACATATCCCAATCCTGTATGAGAAGCATCACAATACACCACGAAGTCTTTCCCTCCTTCTAGCTGAATCAAAATCGGAGCCTCTGTCAATACTCTTTTAAGCTTCTCAAAACTCTCCTACTGCTTATCCACCCATACGAAAGGTACCTCCTTTCTTAACAACTTCGTCAGAGGTGCTGCTATTGATGAGAACCCTTCAACAAATCTCCTGTAGTAGCCTGTTAACCCCAAGAAACTACGAACCTCAGCCACAGACTTAGGTGGTTTCCAATCTAATACTGCCTCAATCTTCCGAGGGTCCACCCTTTTTCCTTCCATAGACACCACATGCCCTAAGAACATAGCTTCCTTTAGCCAAAATTTGCACTTGCTGAACTTGGCATATAGCTTCTTTTCCCTTAACACTTGCAACACCACCCGAGATGCTCATCATGTTCTTCCTCAGACTTGGTATACACTAGGATGTCGTCTATAAACACAACGATAAACCAATCCAGGTAGGGTTGGAAAACTCAATTCATTATATCCATGAACGCAGCTGGGGCGCTTGTCAATCCGAATGGCATTACTAAGAACTCATAATGCCCATATCTTGTCCAGAAAGCTGTCTTATGGATATCTACTTCCTTCATCCTAAGCTGATGATATCCCGGCCGTAGATCTATCTTTGAAAATATCGCGGCCCCTTTAAGCTGATTGAACAAGTCGTCTATCCTCGGCAATGGGTACTTGTTCTTGATGGTCAGCTTATTCAACTGCCGATAATCTATGGACATACGCATAGTCCCATCCTTCTTCTTCACGAATAGGACCGGTGCTCCCCATGGAGACACACTAGGTAGAATAAACCCACGATCGAGTAACTCTTGGATCTGGGCTTTAAGCTCTACTAACTCCTTTGGTGCTATTCGGTATGGGGAAATTGACACAGGAGTTGTTCCCGATAGTAAATCAATTCAAACTCCACCTCCCTGTCCGGGGGTAACCCAGGCAGCTCCTTCGGAAAGACATCTACAAATTCCCTTGCTGTTCTCACTCCACTAACTCTTTCTTCTTTTGCATCCAAAGCACTCATGAAGGCTAAAAATGCCTTGCACCCTTTCCGAACCATCTTATCAGCCTTTAATACGGAGACTACGTTAGCCAAATAATTTCTTCTTTCTCTCATCATAATTATCTCATCATCCTCCGGAGTCCTCAACTCCATTCGCTTAGCTGCGTAATCCAATTTAGCCCGATGTTCCACTAGCCAATCCATACCTAGAGTTACATCAAATTCCCCAAAAGGTAGTTCCATCAAGTCGGTAGGAAATACCACCCCCTGAATCTCTAGAGGCATACTCCAAAAATCCTATTCACCACTACCGTTTGACCTAATGGGCTCACTACAGTCATCTCCCTAGCAGACAATTCAGATGCTACACCTAATGTTTCAGCTACTTTACATGCAACATATGAGTGGGTCGAGCCAACATCAATTAAAGCAAAGTAAGGCTTGTCAGCTATAAGAAACGTACCGGTTATGACGTCCGGTGTGTCACCATCCTCCCTCTGACGAACTACATACACCAGACCTGACTGTCTCGCCTCTGTGTTACCAACACCTCTTCCCGGTGTTCCCCGACCCCTTCTAGAACCATTACCTCTGCCAACCAGACCACTACCTCGCGGTGGCTGCTGTCTTCCTTTTTCAGCCTAATTAAGACCCTGACTTATTGGTCGGCTCCCGTCTGTTTTCATAGGGCAGTCCCTAATCATGTGATCCTTAGATCCACACTTAAAACATCCCCATGTCTTCTTCCAACACTCTCCCAGGTGCATCTTTCCACACTGAGAACAAGTACAATACTGTCCTCCCGTAACAACCTGCTGACCTCGCGGACCATCAACTCTAGGTCTCTTTTGAACATTCTTGGATGACCCTGATGATCCAAAACCTCTCTTTAGTCTATTCCTATCCGAATTCTATCTCACATATTTCTTAACCCCTTCGGCTACCTTATCCTTCTCTACCAACATGGCAAACTCCCGCTCCTGTTGTGGAGCAATCAATAATCTCAGGTCATCCCTCAATCTATCCTCGAACCTGACACATCGTTCATGCTCCGTGGCCACGATACCTCAAGCATATCGGTTCAACCATAAGAATTCTGCCTCGTACTCCTCTATAGACTTATTCCCCTGAACCAGCCTCAGAAACACCTTCCTCTTTGCATCAATATAGCTAGTCCCAATATACTTCTTCTGATACGTTGCCTTAAAATACTCCCAAGTGAGATCATCCACTGTAGTACCATCACGAACCGTGAGCCACCACTGCTATGACTCATCGCGAAGCGACACCACCCCTTTCAGTTTCTCCTCAGCAGTCAGATCCAAATCATCTATAATTCGCTCTGTTGCCTCCAACCAATACTCAGCCGTATTGGGTGCCACACCAGATACACCTCGGAATACCTCCGTTCTATTGGCTCGGAGTCACTCGGGTACAAATTTCTGAGCTCCCATACCTCCACCTGCTCTAGCCATCCTCTCAAGAACTCGCAGCATCGCCTGTGATACTGCATCATCCCCCGTCTGATCCTAATATTCAACACCAGCAGCTAGTGGTGGTGGCATCTCATTCTTGGACCCTTGACCAGACCTAACGGGTTCCGATACAGTCATTCTGCCTCTACCACGCCCTCACACATTACGACCACGTCCCCTAGAACTCATGCCTACGATCGCGATTTAATCTGCTTTAAAAAGTTTTATGCATCAGTTTTTGTTCCACTGATTACCCACGAACAAGTTTTATGTAAAGAAGTTTAATGGTAGTTCTTTCGATCATTTCAGGGTTTTCATTTTAAATCTTCTACCCTAATTGAGAGAATCACATTCATTTAATAGTATCTACTACACACTCACCACTTGAACATTTTCGTCTGTTCTAACCTGAATTTATCCTATATATTTTGGTAATTTTCTAAATCAGGGTATCTTGATATTTTACAAAATAGGGGTTTTTGGTATTTTTACAAAATAGGAATATTTTGATAAAAGTTGAAGGTAGTATGGTAATTTTATAAACTGAGGGTATTTTAGTGATTTTACAAACCAGGGGTATTTCGGTAATTTTGTAAACTGGGGATATTTCAGAAATTTTTTTTTCAAAATCTAAAATAGTTTTTTACAAATCAAAGGGGTAATTCAGTGATTTTAAAACTAAGGTTTTTATAAAACAGTGTAGCTATTCCCTTTCGAGTTTTAATTATTCAATTTAGACTGTGAATAAGTCCTCTTGGTTAGGGTGAACCGTCACTACGCACCAGGTAGGATTCAAGTGAAGAGGAGGTGAGTCACTAGGACTACTTAAATGCCAAGCTCCCCCTGAATCCAATCCTAGACATGTGCACAACGGTTGCCGCACCCTTAACTCGGTGACTCACTCACATGTTTGTTTGATTAGGCTTTAAATTTTATGTAATTCTGTGTTGGAGTAAGCTAATCCTAGGGTTCAATAGCTCCTAATCTATTAATCTACGATCCCGTAATACCCACATACAAATCACACAGTGGTTAAGGGTACTTACCTGGTGGACTTCGGGCCGGAGACTCAGGTGCCATGCCAGAAAACCTGCTCATCCTTTAGTAAAACTCAATTTTAAAAAAAACGTGCCCAAAAGCCCTCAAGGCCGAGTTTTGAACCGGGCTCCGATACAAATTGAAACACCCCAAACCCAGCCCACAAGCCCTGACCGGATCTGGCATGCTCCTTGAGTAAAATGTAGTTTAAATCTCGTTGTGTCATCTTGAAATACTGGATGGTTTTGAAGAAAATAGATTTGGGTTATTCTCAAGTTAAAACCGTGTTGTAATTTAATTTTGTATTAAAATGTTATCTTCATGTTTCAGAAATTACTAGTTTAAAGAAATGTTTAATTTTAGAGCTTATCATTAAGTTGAAAATCGTAGGTGTTTATGTGTCAAAACATTTGAAGTTGTTTCTGAAAAATTGTTTAACCACTTGTCTAACGTTGATCGTACCAGAATAAAAATTAAAATGCATGAATAAAACAGTTAAATAATAATGGCCTTATTACAACAAAAACAAAACTCGAATAAAACCCGAAAACATAATAAGAAAGCGTGAAAATGCTGAGCTGAGCATGGCCACCACTAAGTCCCTGCCGACCCAGTCCATTTCTTGAGTATCACACGCAAAATGTTAGCCCACGAAGGGTGAGTCAACGAGACTCGATGTGTAACAACCAACATAGACTCCCAAGCGATCAAGGCATGTTAAATCACGTAAAACAAATATAGACAATGATGCAACCCAAACCCACCTAGATATCCAACCTCTACACATCACCGTACACGCCAATCACACCGTGGGGATTACTAAATCGACCCTCCATTCGCTACACACCATCGAAGGCAATCGCTACAGTCAACTGTACATCGCCCTTATGATCATGGCATAGCCACCAAATAATGTGACAGAGTCACCGGATTCATAGTAGGTGACATAAGTCACCGGATAATGTGGTAAAAACCACCGGAACACTTCCCCCTTATCATTATCACCCATATGCTCATAAACATACAAATATCATGCAATTTACCTCACCCCATGTCCATAACGAAATTTCACATTCTCTCATATCCATGTTTATAAGCATTATTAACGAGTATTAAGGGGTAACATACCTGAATGTATTGCACCATTGAATGGTACCCTTATCCATATTCATTCATTGCCTTATTAACATATACATAACAATATTACTACTAATCGGGAATTGAGGGTGCGTTACACACTTGGTTACTAACGCGATTATCGAATCCCGAAAATCTCGATCTAACCCACTAGATCCCTTTTCCTACATTGGCCAACACTAAGATCATTAGCAAAGAGGCCATTCGGCCATACAAACAAATCCCGAAAGGTTAACGCACAACCATAATCCTTACTTAGATCGGCCACTGAATCCCGAAGATCTACCGAATCAGGTTGTACTTCTCCCTAAAAACCATAGTTAGAATCGGCAACCCTTAATAGGTAATATGGCCTTTGGCCGAATATTACAACTCCCTTACCTTGCTTGTTCAAACCCCAGGAACGTCACTTGCCCTTGGAAGTTGTCGAAATCCTTACATAACTTATGTCAGCTTCGGCTTAATGCGTAAAATCTACAAGAATGGCCCTTGGCCGAATGATATGCCTTGCTTACCTTGGATATCCAAAATCCCAAAAGATCTCCATTAAACCGTAGGCTACAAGAATCTCGAAAGATCTCCTTCATGGTTCGGCCAAAAGAAAATAAGAGGGATTAGACTCCTAGATTTTGGCTAACCAAAAGAAAAAGAAAAAGAAACCAAAAGGCAGTTAACCCTTACCACAATGTTGAGATCGATTGCACGCTTGCTTGGAAACACAGAGATATTTGGCTTTAGCAAAGGAGATGAGAAGTGTGAAGCTTAAAGAGATTCGGCTATGGTGAAATTGAGAGAGTGGGGTTTCGGCCTAAGCAAATTAACGGAGAAAAAAGGGAAAGAGATGGGTTCGGTCTAAGAATGAGTAAAGAGACTAAAAATTTCGGCATTAGCTCCCCTATGCATGACCTAATATGCCCCTTTCAAAGTCCCTTTGCCGGCCAACTCTTCCTCTCTCCTCCCAATCCCTTCTTTTCCTCCTACTTAGCCAAATCTTTGAGCTGTCAGACCCAATCTACACTTCTTCCATCTAGAGTCCTTGTGCCGTCCATCACTACACCTCATTGCCGAAAAATAAAAGCTCCAAAACGCTTCCCTTGCTACTCGAACCTGGGTCCCTTCACACTCCCTATGGCGTCACCTCCCAAGCCCTAAGTGGCGCCTCTTTGCCACTTTTCCAGGGCTTTACTTCTGTCATAACACTTACACACCTCTACTTAAGGCCTAGCTCCCTTAGTTCCCTTTTTAGGCTTTAAAATCAAATATTTTTCTAAGGTTTCTACCTATATCCCAAGGTTCCCGAAGCCCCCAAAACACATTCAAAACACACACAAGCATGCCACCACATACATTTAAGTGAAAATGCATAACCCCTAAATTTTGAATATTACAAAAGAGGAGTACTCGGCTTATGGTGCACCTTCAGGAAAAATCCACCCTTGTAGATTCGGCTATGGGAAGAAGATGATATGCACAAGGAGTATTCGGATTTTAGAGAGTTTTTGAGGAGAGGAGAAACAACTAGGGAGTTTCAATTTTCACAAAAGAAGAAGAAAAGAGAGAAGCCTAAAGGGGTTTCAACTATGGGAGGAAAAAAAGAAAAGAGGAGAAAAGCTTAGGTGGTTTTCGGCAAAAGAGAGATTAAGAGAACAACAAAGTTTCAAGAAGTAGAAATCCACCTAAAAATGCCGAAAATACTATCACCTTAGCACTAAATTTTGGCACACACAAACATACACAGAGTTGGAGTTTCGGCCAACTCTCTCCCTCTTGATAGCCTCTGATAACCCAATCATTATCTTACCTTCAGAAGAGGCCACCTTGAAACCAACTCTTCCCTCTTAATTATCAGCTTTTAATTTCTCAAAAATAAAAGAAAATAAACTCCTAAATTGTAGCCACTATGCTGTCCACCCCTTCCCCCTTGGAGTGCCAAATCTTGACCCATCCATTTGGGACTCAAGCGGCACACAAGGCCCAAACTCCTCCCCCTTTTGACGCCACCTTCATGCCCACTTGTAGCACCTCCAAATTTGGGCCACAAGCCCAACTTGCTACTAATTTAATTATCTAACTTAAATTACACATTAACACTATTTATCAGCAAATTAACCTGGGTTTAAGCCCGAGCCTGAGCCCAATACACACCTCAAAGCATCAATTACCAACTTAGCCATGCAACATACCAAATGCACAGACCCACAAAATCAGGATATTATAATAGATCAAAAGAATATTCTTCAATTGCTGAAATATCTCTACTCATGCACCAACCAAAAATCCTTAAAACAAAAAAAAAAAACAAAAATTAAGTTAAACTAATAAAATTTAAGAGATAATAACACACCAAATATTTCATCAAAATTGCTGATCACCGGCAACGGCTCCAAAAACTTGTCGCGTGTGAATGTGCAATGTGAATGTGCAAGTATACATGTTGAATCAAGTAATAAAGTGATGAGTGAACATCGTCTCCACAAGGATCGAAATTAACTAAAATAATTGTTTATGCTATTACTATGAAACTGATTAATTAAACTATGCAAAAAGGGACAAGTGATTAATTGATAAAGAGATGTAATGAAGGATTAAAAAAATCAATTATGACTAAAAATATGCTAGGGCAATTAACATGCTGTGGCAAATCTCAAAGAATAAGTGGGAAAGAGTGTGTAATGTTGAATGATAAAGGTTAGAATTACTTTGGTTTATTTCTATAACATAATAATGCCATAGAAAAATCTTGACCATTCTACTGCTTAGGGAATCACTATTGCAATATGCTTCTTTGGAGAGCCAGACTTGAGCTATCATTCTGAGTTTCTGCATGTTCAAAGAATTCAAGAATGATATCCAAATTTTTCTTCCTTTCCTTATACAGATTCCAACTCAATGTCTATAGTGCTACAAATATTATTTCGAATGCTTGCTAATATCAACCTATTATAATCCAATCTAATTAATATTTTTAAATTAAATCAGATCTAATAAAATGCTACACAGTCATCTATATTTAGAGCTTATATGGAAACATTAAAAATAATCACAACCCAAATGAAATAGTATTCAACTCAAACTCAAACCATGGGCATTAAAGTTAAGAAAAATTCACCCAGAGTAATTCCAACCCAAAGAAATTAGTTCATGGATTGAACATTAAAATTCATAACGCAGAACCATTCAATGTCATTATTTAAGGAGAACTATGGGAAGCTTTCCCTACTCCAGCTTTCACTATGATAATGAGATTTGATGCAAAACCCAAGGTAGATTTCTCTTCCCCTTCCTTGCATTTGTAATTCTTCTACTTTGTAAGCTGCTACCTTTTCCACTCTTTTTCTGAGAATTCATAAGAGTCTGATGCAGAGAGATAAAAAACCATTTTTTCTCTCTTCAATCCTCTTTTCTCTTTTCTTTTTCCTTCTTTATAGGGTAGGTCCCTCCCTTTCAGCACACACCTTTTGGTTTCTCTTTTCCAGGGTGATTTATCTAGTACAAGTACAGTTGGATGAGAGTGAGGTGGACTGAGTGTTGCGTCATCTTCCTGGAATTACCATGGCATTCGTGGTAGTAATCTAACCAACATTTTTTCATTTCAATATTTCACTTCCTTCATATTCCTATCCTTTTCTCTTCTCTTCTTCATCCTGCACCTACTGCCAACCACAAACAACATCTTTTTTCCCAAATAATAGAAGTAACAAATAATAACATGTATAGCACAGTCCAAGCTTCATTATGTAATGTTCTAAGAATATATAAAAATGTTAACATATTTGTTTAATTACAAACAATTAATCTAAACTAGAGGCTTGAAATATAACTCATTTCAATAGTTGTCAATAATAAATTTAGATGAGTTTTCTAGCAAACAGAGGTTTTTTATAAGTAATAAATTGAACACCCTCACCCGTATTCAATGCCAAAATAGGGTTACGGAGGATTACCGAACTTACAACACTTTAAAACACACAATTCATATACAATTTATCATTTTAAATACAATTCAATCACATCAAAGGATAGTGTCCCTTAAACGAGCCTACGAGGCCTTAAACATGCATTAGAAATGGTTCGAGACTAAACTGATAACTAGAGAAATTTTTTGAAACTTAGAAAATTTTGCTTCAAACAGAGGGGACACATACCTATGTGGCCTGGCCGTGTGTCTCACATGGCCACCAGACACGCCCGTGTCACAAGCCGTGTGAAAACAGGGGGTATATACTGACTTGGGTCACACGGTCAACCACACGCCATTGTGTCTAGCCCGTGTGCCCTTTGATGTGGCCACACACAGCCGTGTCCCAGGCCGTGTGTTAGGCCGTGCCAAACCTGTAGGGTATACTCACTTATGCAACACAACCAAGTCACACGCCCATGTTCTAGGATGTGTGCCAATTACGGGGTATACTGACTTGTACCACATGGCCAATTACACGCCCATGTGTGAGATCGTGTGGAGTATACTAACTTCATTTCAATTTCAACACCGGGAAACACAGCCGTATAACTTGATCGTGTGTCACAAACGGCTGAGACACACACCCGTGTCTCTGCCCATGTGGACAAAAATAGGCTATTTACTAAGCCGTTTTGCCACCCATTTTGTACATACCTAAACAAGCTCAAATGGCACCAAATCATAGCATAAATAACATTTAATGCCACATTCAAGACTAATCCATACAATTTTCAATACCAACATTCAACATGCTTATAACCTCAAACATTATTCCATCAAAACATACCAATTCAACTAACTATACCTCTACTAAACATACATTATATTAAGCCAATTCACAAACATAATTCACATCTAACATCAATCATATCTTCACATTTATGTACATAACCAAAAATTCACCAAATTAAGCCAACTCTCATGGCTATTTTTACAACTCAAAATATAAACATTTACAAACCAATTCATTTGGCCAAAGTCATTACCAAAACATAACTAAGATGACTCAAAGTCCCTATACTTGCCATATGACCAAACTATAAGTTCAAAAGTACCGAAGTATAGGTTGGATACTGTGACGATGTCTCTAACGATACCTAAATCTTAGCTAGCTTTGAATTCACTATAAAACACGAGAAAAATAAACAAAGTAAGCATTATAGCTTAGTAAGCTCGTATGAATTAAACTCAACAAATCATATTACATAAATCAACAACTTAAACTATTTAACATGTAATTCATGGTAACAACAAGCTTTCTATATGCTTAATCATGAACTTATATGCAAATTCATGACTCTTCCAATTGAAGTTTATACTTTCCATGTACATACCTGTACAAACTCGTAACCAACTCATACCTATTCGAAATATTGTCAAATACTCAATATCTCGCACACTAAGTGCCATTACATAGCCAAAGCTATTTTAATCTCACACACTAAGTGCCATACATAGCCAAAACTATCTAGATATCGAACACTAAGCTCCATATTGTTGGAACGCCGGCACCCCATGGCGCAGCGAAATAAAATTAATCCCAGTGATCAAACCATGAATCCATGTGTGAGGAACAAATCGGGGTGAAATAAAGATTACAAAATTATCAAAATTTCAATCTGAGTAGACAGCGACGTCTCAGTAACAAGAGTTCTGATCTACTTTCGAAACAAGCCGCAACCTTTACGATGTCGGGCTCTACATAATCCACCGGTTTGACTATGAATGGCAAAAATCTCCAAAACAATTTTAGAGGTTTTTTTTTTTATTTGCTTGGCGGCTGCTAGACTTTTCAAGCAAATTCTTAGGGTTTTTTTATCACTTATTCCCTTTTATAATCGGTATGTCTTTTATGAATTATAAAATTAAATAAATATTATAATGTTTTAATCGAAAATTATAATTACATTAATTATATCCAAAAATTTATAATATATTAATTCTCATTATGTGTACAACATCCTTGTACATATAATATATTCAATATTTGATTACCCAATTAAATTAATTCTTTAATTAATTTAATTCATGTAACAATCAAACACAATACCAACTATGTTTTATTACATTCATTTTAACCATAGGGTGTGACCACAGAGGTTCTTGTAACGTTAGCAATAATACTAGAATGATTCTAATGTCACAAACAATGAGTGGCATCTAGCAATGCACCATTACTACCTAAGTTACAAGAAGTCATGATTCGACATAACTTTTTGTGATTAACCTTTCATGCATTAATCCTTAAGTCCTTTATCTGTGGAATGGATACAAGTCATGGAATAGTCACACTTGTATAGTCCATCCCATGTTTCTTGATATCTTGAGTGGACTATGATATACAAATTAGAATGACATCTCATGTCAACTTATTTAAGCATGGCCATGCATTTCTAGTCTCACTCAATCAAGTGGCTTAAGATATTACTCCTATTATGTGGGAGGGACTTATCTTATATTGATAAAAATATCCCTCTACATAGATTGCGGTATATCCAACATCAGCCTTTATAGAACAACCAGTTACAGTGTACATTTGACTGTATCAAAATATACGACTCACGATGTTGGGATAATGATTATCTCAAGTCTAAGGATCATATACATATTAATAACTATGAGTAATGTTGCGACAATTACATAATAATCCAAGAAACATACTCATAGCGGGTTAGTCCAATATGTTGTTCTCTAACACACATATTCATGCATTGATTTTGACACTCTATATCAATGACAACTCTTTATCATCAATCAAATACATGTTAGTATTAATGCATTATTATTGTCCTAGTCAACAAAAATACTTGACTAAGGATCTTTTAAGAATAATCATATTATTCTCAGGACATTATTATAAAACAGTTTATTTGTACACACAGAAGGAAAAACTGAAATAATAATTACAACGCTTTATATTAATAAACATGGTAAATCAAGTATGTTATTACAACCATCTCATGATTGATCTTTGGGCATACTCTTACAATCTCCCACTAGCACTAAGACCAATCACTCATATATCTAATACCAAGCGACTTAGTGTGATGATCATGCTTTTGATGTGTCAGAGGCTTGGTTAGGGGATCAACAATGTTATCATCTATAGGTACTCTGCATATCTCTACATCTCCTCAATCGATAATCTCTCGAATAAGATGATAGTGCCTAAGTATATGTTTGGATCGCTAGTTAGATCTGGGTTATTTAGCTTGTGCAATGGCTCCATTGTTATCACATTGGAGTTCTATAGCATCTAATATGCTAGGCACAACACCTAGTCCAGTAATGAACTTTTTGATCCAAATCGCTTCTTTTCTTTGCCTCACCGGCGCAATATACTCGACCTCTGTTGTAGAATCAGCTCATCAGATTTGCTTTGAACTCTTCCACTCACAAGTACCACCATTAAGGCAAAACACAAATCGATTGCGATCGAGAATCGTCCTTGTTAGTTTGTAAGCTGGCATCAGTGTAACCTTTTACACTTAACTTTTCCTCACCTCCATATATTAGGAACGTATCCTTAGTTCTTCTTAAGTACTTAAGGATATTCTTGGTATAGTCCGTGACCTTCACCGGATCTACTTGGTACCGCTCGTCATACTTAAGGCATACAAGACATCTGGATGGGTACATAACATGGCATACATGATAGATCCAATAGCGGAAGCATATGGAATTTTACTCATGCGTTCTCTCTCTTGTGGAGTTAAAGGACACATTTCCTTTGAGAGTGAAATACCATGTCTCATAGGTAGAAATCCTCTTTAGATTTTTCCATCTTGAACCTTTTCAAGATTACTTTATCTATGTATGTACTTTGGCTTAGACCAGTGAGTCGTCTTGATCTATCTCTATAGATCTTAACTCCTAAGATGTAAGTAGCTTCGCCCAAGTCCTTCATAGAAAAACAACTTCCTAACCAAGTCTTAATAGACGCAAGGTAGGTATGTCATTTCCCATGATAAGTATGTCATCCACATACAATTACCAAGAATGTGATAGTGCTCCCACTAACTTTCTTGTAAACACATGGTTCATCTTCATTTTTGATAAAACCAAACTCTTTGATTACATCGTTAAAATGAAGATTCCAACTTTGAGAAGCTTTTTTAAATCCATAAATGGATCTTTGTAGCTTACAAATCTTTCTAGCATCCTTTGGATTGATAAAACCTTCAGGTTGTGTCATGTACACATCCTCTTCAAGTTTTCCGTTAAGGAAAGCTGTTTTGACATCCATCTGCCAGATTTCATAATCATGAAATGCAGCTATGGTGAGCAAGATCCTGATGGATTTAAACATAGCTACAGGAGAAAAGGTTTCATCATAGTCAACACCATGAATTTGGCGAAAACCTTTAGCGACTAATCACCCCTTGTATGTTTGTACATTACCATCCATGTCGGTTTTCTTTTTGAAAACCCACTTGCACCCTATAGGTTTACCCCTTTGGGTGGGTCAATCAAAGTCCATACTTGATTTTCATACATGGAATCCATCTCAGATCTCATGGCCTCAAGCCATTTCTCAGAGTCTGGGCTCATCACTGCTTCTTGATAAGTCCTAGGCTCATCTTGATCTATAAGAAGAACGTCACCATGCATTGTAATGAGAAATCCATATCTCTCAGGTGCATGGCATTCTCTTAAAGATCTTCGCGGTGGTTGTGTTTCTACAGCAGTTACTTGTTCCTCAATTTCTTGTGGAATTTGCTATTGTTCTATCTCTGGTTCAGTGGTATCTTGTGATTCTTGAATTTCTTCAAGTTCAATCTTTCTCCACTTCCTTTTCTAAAATAAATTCTCTCTAGGAAGACACCGGTCCGAGCAACAAACATTTTATTCTCGGTGGGATTAAAGAAATAATAACCTTTGGTTTCTTTCGATACCCCACAAAATACACCTTTCAGATTTAGGTTCAAGCTTAGTAGGCGTCGGCGTTTAACATAAGCTTCAGAACCCTCAATTTTCATAAAAGACATCTTGGGGCGTTTCCCAGTCCACATCTCATATGGCGTCCTTTGAACCGATTTAGATGGAACACGATTTAGTGTGAAAGCAGTTGTCTCAAGTGCATGTCCCCAAAAGGAAATCGATAGATCAGCATGACTCATCATGGATCGAACCATGTCTAATAGAGTTTGATTTCTTCTCTCAAAACTCCATTCCATTGAGGAGTAGCAAGAGGGGTAAGTTGTGAGACAATCCAACATTCCTTCAATAGATCATCAAACTCTAGGCTCAAATACTCTCCACCTCGATCAGATCGAAGTGACTTGATAGTTTTGCCTAGTTGATTTTGTACTTCATTTTTGAATTCCTTGAACTTTTCAAGGGACTCAGACTTATGGCGCATGAGATAAACATACCCATATCTACTAAAATCATCAGTAAAAGTAATGAAGTATTGAAATCCACCTCTGGCCTATATATTTATTGGTCCACATACATCAGAATGTATTAGGCCCAATAAATCACTAGCTCGCTCACTTTTACCAGTAAAAGGAGATTTAGTCATTTTTCCCAGTAAGCAATATTCACATACTTCAAATTCTTCAAAAACAAATGAATCTAAGAAACCATATTTATGGAGTATGGATATGCGTCTCTCACTTATGTGGCCCAAACAACAATGCCAAAGATAAGTTTGATTTGAGTCATTTATTTTAGATCTTTTAGTATTTATGTTGTAAATAGGATTCATTTGATCTAAAATATAGAGGCCATTAATCAATTATCTTAGAACCATAGAAAACATTATTGAGATAAAAGGAACAACAATTATTCTTAATAGTTATCTTAAAACCAATTTTGTCTAAACAAGAAATTGAAATAATGTTTTTAGTCAAAATGGGCACAAAATAACAATCCTCTAAATATAAATCAAGTCCACTAGGCAAAGATAAAGTATATGTTCCCACATCTAATGCAGCAACCTTTGCTCCATTTCCAACTCACAGGTCCACATCTCCTCTAGCCAACGTCCTACTCCTTTGTAATCCCTGTACAGAAGTACAAATATGAGAACCACAACCAGTATCTAATACCCAAGAAGTAGTAGTTGATAAATTAATATCAATAACATAAATACATGAAGCAGACATTCCGTTTGTTTTGGCCTTGACTTCCTCAAGATTGAAAGAGCTGTTTCGCTTCCAATGTCTAGTCACACCACAGTGAAAGCAGTTTCCTTCCTTAGACACCCCACCTTTAGGTTTCATTGCAGCCTTTCCTTTGCCAGGCTTGGGCTTACCTTTGCCTTTGGGCTTTGTCTGAACTTTGGCCTTTCCCTTGCCCTTGTTGTTAAGGACCCTCAGTATGGGCTTGGGTCCAACCTTTTTCATGTTACCTTCAACAGTTCATAACATACTCAAAGAAGCGTGGTAGAGTCTTGTCAATTTCATTCATATTGAAATTAAGGACAAGGTCAGTAGCTATTCAAAGAACGATGGCGAGATAACATCAGTGGCCAACTCTTGGCCCAATGGAAAACCAAGCTTAGATAGACTTTCAATATAGCCAATCATCTTAAGGACATAAGGTCCTATTAGGCTTCCTTCAGCCAGCTTACATTGGAATAGGGCTTTAGAGATATCGAACCTCTCTTGCCGTGCTTGCCCCTGATAAAGCTCTTTTAGGTGCTTGATCATATCATAAGCAACCATGTCCTCATGTTTCTTCTGAAGCTCAGGATTCATAGTGGCAAGCATAAGACATCCAACATCTACCATGTCATCGAGATACTTCTTGTAAGCATCTCTATTAGTTCTCGAGGCATTAGCTGGTGGTTCATTAGGAAGTGGTTGTTCAATGACATACAATTTCCGTTCTTGTTTGAGGACAATCCTCAAGTTACGGAACCAGTCAAGCAAAATTCAAACCATTCAATTTGTCCTTCTCAAGGACCGATCGCAATGAAAGTGTGCTAGTATTTGCAGCCATAATATATCTACAACAATTAAATATACGTGTGAGTAAATTTACCAAGTTTATATCAATCATTAAAAAGACTTTATTAAGTGATGATCCCACTATTTTTATTTCAAAATTAATAACCCTCATATATTAATTTCAAAAAACTTTCTCCAAAGTATTTCTAGTGGGTTAAGGATCCATATTTCACCTCCTCTTAAGTCAGCTTTGGCTTTACTCTCAAGACTCTAGTTATTTAGGTAAGAAAGCTTTGCTAATTACATCATATGTAACTCCTAATATTTGGTGAACAACTCTTGTTCTAATCATCTTATGATTTATCCAACTTAATTGCCTTTAGGTTTCTAATCTAGAGTAGCCTAGTTAAGTCATTAACCAATTTTTAACCAGCGAATATCACTTGTTTATTCTTCGCGTTTAACCAAGATAAATACTAGTACTTCGCTTTGGCAGAACCTACATAGTTCTGATCGAGGCCTTAATGAGGGGAAAATTGGAAGGCCATATTGAGTTAATATTTTAATAGAGGGATTTTTTTTTTTTAAGGATGTTCCATCTCACCAATTATGGTCTACTTTAGTCCATTTAGTCTTTTAATTGATCTCATCAATTAATGGGGTTTATTATTATCAAATTTTAATATATAAAATATTCATGCTTTAGACATCCATAGCATCTCATGTATGAATAAATAAAGCAATAAATAAACGCAATAGTTATAGCCCATAAACTAAAGTGATTCAACCCAAGCCAATGGGAGAACCAAAAGGAAACCTAAAGGTGTAAGCAGTTTCACAAACTATCAATCCACAATAGTTGTCCCAACTTCCTTCTCGTCTGGCCCATAGCAACTCTTGCAAATTACAATATGTAGAAACTCGTTTTACATACGAGGGAGTAAGATGAGAAGAGAAATACAAGAGAATAGAAGTAAGGCACGACATGCAGGCCGTATTTATACATATAAAATTACAACCTTTTATCAAATGGGTTATTGGACTATAACTATGCATTTCAAACACCGTGCATGTGAAAAAATAGCATACATAATTCAATGCTTTTTTGCTAAGGTGAATTATAAAATATCCTTTCAACCTTTTGTGGCCCATCAAGTTTATATATTTCTTTTATTAACAAAACATACTATAATAAGAAAATGGGGTCTGAGGTCAAATGAAACCTCACGATTTGATAACTTTTATCAACAGAATTGTGTTTTCAGGATTTTAATCCTTGAGGTTTCATATCAGAACAACCATTTTTCCATTAGCCAGTTAACCCTTACTGGAAACTGTAAATACCACCGTCGCAATATTACAGATTTGTTAATAGTTAACAGTAATAACATAAAATCTAATAGGCCACAACACCATGATTAACATTTAATCAATTGTTGAAAGGAACAATTATCAGGTTATGCTTAAACGATTTAAACAACTAAAATGTAGTAAAATAAAAGCATGCATCTCATACAATTGCATCACCCAAGTATTTAAACCCGAGTCCGTATCACACAAGTGGCTCTGATACCACTGTTGGAACACCGGCACCCTCATGGCGTAGCGAAATAAAATTAATCCCGGTGATCCAAACCATGAATCCATGTGTGAGGAACGAATCGGGGTGAAATAAAGATTTCAAAATTACCGAAATTTTAATCGAGTAGACAATGACGTCTCAAAGAACAAGAGTTCGATCTCATCGTCAAAACAAGTCGCAACCTTTACAATGTCGGCCTCTACGTAATCCACCCGGTTTGACTATGAACGGCAGAAATCTCCAAAACTATTTTAGAGGTTTTTTTTTATTTGTTTGGCGGCTGCTAGACTTTTCAAGCAAATTCTTAGGGTTTTCTTTTCTTTTATCACTTATTCCTTTTATAATCGTATGTCTTTTATGAATTATAAAATTAAATAAATATAATAATGTTTTAACCAAAAATTATAATTACATTAATTATACCCAAAAGGTTATAATTACATTAATTATAACATGGATTTCTATAAACTATATTTATTTAAATTTATATACGAGCCAAATTCATATATTAATTCTCATTATGTGTACAACATCCTTGTACATATAATATATTCAATATTTGATTACCCAATTAAATTAATTCTTTAATTAATTTAATTCATGTAACAATCAAACACAATACCAACTATGTTTTATTCCATTCATTTCAACCATATGGTGTGACCACAGAGGTTCTTGTAACGTTAGCGTAATACTAGAACGATTCTAATGTCACAAACAATGAGTGGCATCTAACAATGCATCATTGCTACCTAAGTTACAAGAAGTCATGATTCGACATAACTTTTTGTGATTAACCTTTCATGCATTAATCCTTAAGTCCTTTATCTCTGGAATGGATACAAGTCATGGAATAGTCACACTTGTATAGTCCATCCAATGTTTCTTGATATCTTGAGTAGATTATGATATACAAATTAGTATGACATCTCATGTCAACTTATTTGAGCATGGCCATGCATTTCTAGTCTCGCTCAATCAAGTGGCCTAAGATATTACTCCCATTATGTGGGAGGACTTATCCTATATTGATCAACAATATCCCTCTACATAGATTGTGGTATATCTAACATCGCCTTTATAGAACAACCGATTCTGATTATACGTTTGACTATATCAAAATATCGACTAACGATGTTGGGATAATGATTATCTCAAGTCTAAGGATCATATACATATTAATCACTATGAGTAATGTTGTGACAATTACATAATAATCCAAGAAACATACTCATAGCGGGCCACCCAATATGTTGTTCTCTAACACACATATTCATGCATTGATTTTGACACTCCATATCAATGACAACTTTTTATCATCAATCAACTACATGTTAGTCTTAATGGATTATTGTTGTCCTAGTCAACAAAAATACTTGACTAAGGATCTTTTAAGAATAATCATATTATTCTCAGTACATTATTATAAAACAGTTTATTTGTACACACAGAAGGAAAAACTAAATAATAATGACAACGCTTTATATTAATAAAAATGATAAATCAAGTATGTTATTACAACCATCTCATGATTGATCTTTGGGCGTACTCTTACACATATGTAACCGGAGCTATCTCAAATCGCCCACCAAGTGATATACATAATCGAAGCTATCTCAATCTCGCACACTAAGTGCTGATACATAACCGAAGCTTTGTAAAATGTTTTCATACAATTTTATTCATTGAAAATTCAATATAAAGCATTAAATATCAATTATAATAATGCTTATTAACATACGAACTTACCTTGGACATAAAAATAATAATGCGGATTAACTAATCCGACACCTTATTCTTCCCTCGATCTAGGTTTGAATTCTATTTTTCTTGATCTTAATATATTCAAAATTAACTTATTTAATCAATTATTCATTCAGTTTAGTCCAAAACATACTTTAGGGCTATTTTACACATTTTCCCCTAACTTTCACACTTTTACAATTTAGTCTTTATTTCACAAAATCACAAATTCATGAAATTCAAGATTAACCCATGCTATCCGAATTACCATTATACTCCTAGAAGCCCATATTTTTCATTTATTTTACATTTTAACCATACACTTTTCAAATTTCACAATTTAGCCCCTAATTTGCATTTTCACCAAAACTTACTTAACAAAACTTGTTTAACTAACATCAAATATTCATAATATATCATTGAAAATAACAAATCATACATATTCATCAATGGAAACTTTCAAAATCTTTAACAATTTTGCAAATTAGTCCCTGGGCTAGCTAGTTCTAGATGCAACGATCACAAAAACATAAAAATCACTAAAAATCGAACAGAAATGGACTTACAATTAAGCTTAGAAGTAGCCAAACCCTAGAAAGCTTCCATGGTTGTCTTATGCTTGAACTTTCGATGGAAACATTGAAGAACAAAGATGATAGCATTCTTTTTTCTTTATTAAATTTTAACTTAATTTAATATTTACTTATTTACCCTTTACTTAAACATTAAAACATGTAAAAATAATGTCCATAAATGTCCACTTATGCAACCAATAATCTAATTACAACATTAGGATCTCAACTTTAATAATCCATAGCTATTAGATACCTTTAACTAATAGAACCCACTTTTACACTTCACGCGATTTAGTCCTTTTTTCTCAAATTGACCGATCAAACGATAAAATTCCTTAACGAAATTTTCACACAAACATATTATCATGCTGTAGACATTAAAATAATAATAAAATAATTATTTTTACTTTGAATTTGTTGTTTCGAATCCATTGTTTTGATTTGACTAAAAATAGGATGTTACAATAAAATTTTACAACAATTTCAAGAATTTACGAAAACTGGATTTTTTATAACATCCCGAAATTAGGCCTAGTAGGATTGCGCCCAATGGGCCTTGGGCATAAGAATGTTTAAAATTTTCAAGAATATGAGAATGGTGTTGTAGAAAATGGGACGTATTAGTTAAGTGAATTTGGAAGGTTACGGGGTTTCTAGGAAGCTCCGGGTTCAAGTTAGGCCATAGGTAAATTTTTGTGTTAAAGTACTTTAAGGAGAAAAGGTAAGTGGCATTAAGACTTAAGTAAATAAACGAGTAATTTGCTATCAAAGAGGAGCTTATGGTAAAGGGGATATGGTGCCACATGAAGGACTTTGAGGGAGGAGGTTCAAATCCCATATTGTGCAAATTTTGACTATTTTTTTTTGTATTCTTTCCCTAAGTGTCGGCCAAGATGATATATATATATATATATAGCAAGGTGGACTTTTTAATTTTGGCAAGGTGGCTAAGGAAACAAGGAAAGGATGAAGGTAAGGAAAGGAATCAAAAGAAAAGCAAAGTATAGGGAACATGTTGGCCCAAAGAGAGGAAAGTGTTTTGGAAAGTTTTGGTTGGCAAACTTTTGACCTTATTGCCAAGGCATGGACGGTTTTGGTGAAAGGAGAGGGTAGCTGAATTTTCTATACCTTTTTACAAGTCTTGTGCATGAGAGATGTTTCTTATCCTTTGATCATCTTGTGTTTTTGTTTTTCCAAATATCATTTTCGGTCATTTGGTGTAAGGGGATAAACTGAAACTTTTCTTTGCTTTTGAGTGTTCTTTCGGGTTTCTTTTTGAGAGTGACATTTTGGGTACTTTTTCATTGAGTATTTTGGGTCATCTCTTTTTCAATTTTCAGCAAGGTGAAGGAGCACAAGTGATTTGTATTAACCAAACCATTATCGTCGACTCGTCAAGCAAGTGGGGTAAGAACGTTGTTATAAGATTTGTTTTTGCCAAAGGTGGGATATTTGCTAACAACTCTTTCGCCCACCAAATATTGTTAGGACGGGATTTCAGTAGCAAAAGGGTAGGATCAATTTTTGGTGCACTAAGGGAGATCACATTCATGGTAAGTGAAGTTAGCCTATTAAAGTGTTTCTAGTTACAATTATCAAAGTAGAGACTAACCTTCTATCAACTATCATTACAGGTGTTGAAATCGGTAGAAAGCACAACCTGTAATAAGGTGTGTAATCTCATACCCTTTCGAATACATGTTGGAAATGGTGTATAATCCCACACTTCTCTGATTATTTGTATGAAATTTATTGTGATTCGATGGAAAGATCAAAAATCCAAAATCGACGTATGTTCGTAGTGGTAACCATATTTTACAATGAAACAGTTTGGTTAGTAGTAGTGCCGAGATTTTGAAAAATCATGAAAAATAGGAGAAAGGGAATTAGGAAGTGAATAAGATATCGAATTAAAGCTTATTGTGCCTAGTTTTATATTAAAGAAAAAAAGGAGAAAGATAAATTTTATATTCTGTGATATTTTAATTTTAGTGAGACTGGTTAGGAATGATTTTGTGGTTCCCTATGCTGTCTTGGAAAAATCATTCAAAATTGTACAAAGAAAATTATGAGTTATAGTTTATATGTATTGATTCCTTAGTGAGTCTATTTTCAATATAAACAAGTGAGAGAAGCATATGAAAACTATACAATGAGATATTTGGATTTAGGATAAGAGAGGTCAGAACTGTAACATTCGGGTTCTAGGGGTTATGCATTTAGTGCCTAACTCAAGTGATGGTAGGCTTATTGTGTGGTTGGATGAGTTTTAAGGGGGTTTGGAGAACCCTAAAAGGTAAGGGATGCCTTAGGAAATTATTGAATTTTTAGTATTAAAAGGAAGCTTGGCTAGAGGGGTCTTAAGAGAAATATTTGGGAGGTTAAGACACAAGAGAAGGCTTGGCAGAGTGGCAAGGGAGACGCCACTTAGAGCATGGAGAAGTGACGCCTCAAGGTGCAAAGGGGGGCCAGTGTTCGAGCTGCAAGGGTAGCATTTTGGTTTTGTTTTTACGTTATGAGAGGGGGAGGAGTTGGTTTCGGCCATGGCTCTTAACACGGGGATTTTGAATGGGTCAACTTATTTTGAATGTGTGGTTAGGAGAAGGCTTGAGTTGGTTTTAGTTTGAATTTGTTTGAAAGGTTGGTGTAGAGTGAAACTAGGAGGGAATCAAGGGATTTGGGTGTGAGGTAGAAAAGTTGGACGGCTAGGGGGGTTCTCATGAGGGTATTTTAGGTTATGAAGGGTAGGGGGAGTGGCAGAATTCTATTTAAGGGATGGTGAGCTTCCTTTAGCCGAATTTTGGCTTGCTCTCCTAAAACCTTCACCTTTTCTTATTTCAAACACTACCTCTACCTATTCTTTCGAATCCCTTTCTCCTTTGAGCAATCTCTTGCTTGCTCTTCTTTTCCTATCAATAGTGAACCTCTTCAAGCCCAATCAACTTTCCTTTTTCTTCTCTTTTTCCATCAAAACCGAATACACTCTTAGCCAAAACCTGTCTCTCCTCTTGCCATCTTGCTAAAGTCGATTCTTGAGGCCGTCAAGCACTCCCTCTCAGTCTCTGCAAGCGTGTGGTAGTAAATAAGCTCTTCCCTAGTATCGGTTTTGTTTCTTTCTCTTGTAGGGTGTCGAACCTAAAAGGTGGTCTTGGTGTTTGGAGTTGGCCAAATGTTTGTATGGTCTTGATATGGTTTTTCTTTCGTATGTAGCCAAGGGAAGGAAATGCTAAGGATCTGTTGAGGCTTGATTTCATAAGGTAAAGGCTAGTTTCGGTCAAGAGGGGTTTTCCTTAAGTAATCTTATGTTAGAGCCGAATCTAACATGGACCATGCAAGGTTTTCGACAGCCTTTTAAGCAGGTGGCAATTTTGGGTTGGTTAAGCAAGTAAGGGGAAAATCGACAGAAGCATTTAGTAGCAACCGGGATTCAAGTTGTTTGGTAAAAAGTATTTAGTAAGTTTGTTACTTAGTTTACGATTTGGGGTTTAATCGATTTATCTGATTAAGTATGTTGATGGAGGCAAGTACCAGTCAAGGAGGGCAAGGAAAGTCCCTATCCCGAAGTTCAAGAAAAGAGCTGTCTCGACGGTTCGAGATTGGCCACCGGGGTGTGGGCCTGTGTCAGAGCAGCAGTTTAGGCAGATCGCCATAGTTTAGTTTAGCGATAGCATTGAGATTGAGGGTCTAGAACTCCAAGTGATAAGGTGTGTAATCATCGCAGTGTTTCTTCGGTTAATTGTTTATTAATGTGTACTTGTGTATGCTGTGTGATAGTCGACATTAAAGGCTAAGGTGATGGATACCCATATGTGGGGTAATCGATTATCAGGTTGGTAAAATTGTGTTATTAAATTTACTTATGGTGTATGTATGATATGGTAATGAGCTTGTGATGTATACTCATTCGATATGATTGACTTGACATGATGCATTGACACTTATGCATGGAGAATGGATGTGACCAAGGAAGGATGGATGTACACATTGATGTACGTGGTCTAATGTTAGCCTCGTGCTACATTAGTGCTTGATGATTAGCTGTGTGCTACATCAAGGGAGGTGTGGCTGGGTGCCCATCTCGGCGGTTGATAGCTGAGTGCATCACCGTAGACAGATTACTATCGGGATCACGATGTGATCGGTGGCTCACCACTGACCTTATCTGATGGTCTGCCGAGGTAAGATTTGTGGGATCACTCGGTTGTGATCGGTGGATTAGCCACGGCCTTAGGCAGGGAGTCTGCTAAGGTTGGTGTCACTGTGGATTGTAGGTTGGGCTAGGATGCATGTTTGCATGACTTGTTACGTGAATTGTGTGGGTATGGGTTAGGTCCATACGTGTGGAACATGTGTAATGATTATGCACTGAGTCTGTGGACTCACCCTATTTTTTTTTCCTTAACCATTTCAAGTGATTCATGAGTTTGGACCGGGTGCGGTGAGGATACAAGGTGGCCCATGCAGAAGAAGATATTTCAAATTATTCTAAGCCTTTTTAATATTAAGTATTTTGTTCAAGTACGGGTTTTAATAAGGGCTTTTTTATTATTTTGGTATTATGTTATTATTATTAGTAAGATGGCTTGTTTAAATTAAATTACTTATGTGAAGATGGCTTTATTTCTAGCAACTTTTCTTTGTTCAAATTATATATATATATATATATATATGTTTAATAAAGTTTTAATTCAAACATTTTATGACATCAAAGTTTTAGTTATAATTTTAAATGGACATGGTTTTCAAAAGATGACAAAAATTTTAACATTTTATCATAATTCAAAAATATTTTCAACCGTCTTTCCGCAGTGACATACCAGATCCGATCAGAGCTCGTGGGCCGGGTTTGGGGATGTTACAAATTGATATCAGAGCCCGGTTCAAAACTAGGCTTTGAGGGTTTTGGGTCCAAAAAATGGTTTCAAGAATGGGCTTTTAGAAAATATGGGCTTTTAAGAAACTTTTCAGGTTATTCTGGCATGGCACCTGTACCTCCGGCCCGAAGTCCACCAGGTAAGTACTTGGACTTTTGAAGTGACTTGTTGATATGAATTGTTATGGAATTGTTTGGGCTCGTAGACTAGAATATTAAGGCTAGTGGACCACTAGGATTAGTTTACTCAAACATATGCATAAGACTTAAAGATTTCTAAACAAACCTGTGAAGTTAGTCACCGAGTTAAGGTGTGGCAACCCTGGTACGCATATCTAGGAGTGGTATTCAGTAAGAGCTTGGTATTTAAGTAGTCCTAGCGACTCACCTCCTCTTTACTCAAATCCTACATGGTGCGTAGCTACGGTTCACCTTAACCAAGAGGACTTGTTCATAAATTTGAACCAATTATTAAAACCCGAAAGGATTAGCCTTCTTGTTTAAAACCCTTGGTTTGTTTTAAAATTTTCAAATTTACCCTTTGGTTTGTAAACCCTAAACCTGAGTTAGGAAAGGCGTTTTCTCGATTTACAAAATTACAAAAATACCCTTACCTGCAAAATTACAACAATGCCCCTATATTGTAAAATTTCTGTACCACCCTCAACTTTTATTAAAATGATTTACTTTGCAAAATGCTAAAATCTTGAGTTTTCAAAATATTAAGATACTCTGGTTTGTGGAAATTTACGAAAATACCCCTGGTTGATAAAATTACCAAAATGCCCTTGGTTTTTAAATTTTCATATTACTCTCGACATTTATTAAAATATTCCTATTTTACAAAATATGAAGAAAATTCTATTTTACAAAATGTTGAGATACCCAGATTTGGAAATATACAAGGATACCCCCGACTTACAAAATTACTGAAACAACCCCAATTTCTGAAAATTTTTGCAACACCACTGATTTGAAAAAAAATTTCAAGATGACTCCCGAGATTTGGTAAAATTCTGAAATGTCTTTAATTTGAAAAAATTATTTTCAAATTGACTTTGATTTATTACCGAAATACCCCTGTAAGAAAATGACGAAATTACCCCTGGGTTGGGAATGCTCAAGAAAGTGACATGGATGAATGTATGTATCTTTAGTGAAGAATGTGAATGTTTGTATTAGAATAGAGAACTTTAGATGAAACTTTGATTGATCGAAAGAACTACTTACGAAACTATTATTCATAAAATTTGCTCGTGGATAAGCAAAGGAACAAAATTTCTAATGCATAAAACTTTCTAAATAGATTAAGTCGTGACACTAGATATGAGTTCTAGGGGCATGGTCACAATGCTCATGGACGTGGTAGAGGCGGGATGGCGATGTCGGAATCGGTTGGGTGCGGTCGGGTCGAGAGCGATGTCCGCCACCAACCGTTGAGGTTGAATATCGAGGATCGACGGAGGAGGCGACCAAGATGCAGCGAGCTATCTTGCGGGTGCTTGAGCGAGTGGCAGGAGCCAATGTGGGCAATGGGACTCGGAAGTCAGTGGTTGAAAGGCTTAGGTCGAACGGAGCCGAAGTTTTCAGAGGAGTGTTTGGGGTAGCTCCGAACATGGCAGAATACTGGCTTGAGGCAGTGGAAAGGATTATGGACGACTTAGACTTAACTACTAAGGAGAAGCTTAAGGGTGCTGTTTCGTTGCTACGGGATGAGGCCTACCAGTGGTGGCTCACGGTTAAGGAAGGTACCCCTGCCGATCGAGTGGACTGGGGTTACTTTAAGATCAAGTTCGAAGGGAAGTATGTCAGAGCGAGTTATGTGGACGCTCAGAGGAAGGCGTTCCTCAATTTGGTGCAAGGTAACGAGTCAATAGCGGAGTACGAGGCTAAATTTCTACGGTTGAGCCGGTATGCTCGGGGCATCGTGGCTACAGATTATGAGAGATCCATCAGATTTGAAGATGGGCTGCGAGATGAGCTGCGGGTTTTGATTGCTCCACAGCGAGAAAGAGATTTTGCCATTTTAGTGGAGAAAGCTCGGATAGCTGAGGAGGTCAAGAGGACTGAGAGGCAGAATAGAGATAGAGAAAGAAACCGGGATAAGAGGAGTTTTGGACTACCAGTCAGAATTGTTTGAGAGATTTCAGAAAAGACCTAGAGTTGAGACTCCTGTTCGTAATTCTAAGCCAGTGGCTAGGAATCCAGATCGTCCGTGTGCTCGGTGTAGAAGGTACCATGTGGGTGAGTGCTGGAATCAGAATTAAGAATGCTTTAGATGTAAGTCCAAGTCTCATCTGGTTAAAGATTGTCCCCAGGATCCGAATAGGACTCGGACGTTAGGCCAAGGTTATGTGCAGCCAGGCAGGGGTGGTCAGCAGGCGATGAGGGGTCGTGGTCCGAGCCATGGAGGGAATGGCTCCGGTTGAGGTCATGGAGCATTAGACAGTGGTAATGGTGGAACTGAGGCAAGACAGCCAGGTCTGGTTTATGTAGTCCGTCGGGGGGAGGATAGTGATGTGCCGGATATGTCAGCGGGTAAGTTTCTTATGCCTGGAATATTCTTTGTTGTTTTGTTCGTTATGGTGGCTATTTGTTTTTATTGCTAGTAAAGTATCTAGAACCTTGAGTGTGGACTTAGATACTGTGCCTAGAAATATGGATAGTTTTTTTTGAAGATCAAAGTGCGTAGCAGTACTTCTTATTTAGTCTAGCCAAGAAATTTTGAGGACAAAATTATTTTTAAAGAGGGTAGAATTGTAACATCCGGGTTCTAGGGGTTATGCATTTAGTGCCTAACTCAAGTGATGGTAGGCTTATTGTGTGGTTGGATGAGTTTTAAGGGGGTTTGGAGAACCCTAAAAGGTAAGGGATGCCTTAGGAAATTATTGAATTTTTAGTATTAAAAGGGGAGCTTGGCTAGAGGGGTCTTAAGAGAAATATTTGGGAGGTTAAGACACAAGAGAAGGCTTGGCAGAGTGGCAAGGGAGACGCCACTTAGAGCATGGAGAAGTGACGCCTCAAGGTGTAAAGGGGGGCCAGTGTTCGAGCTGCAAGGGCAGTATTTTGGTTTTGTTTTTGCGTCATGAGAGGGAGAGGAGTTGGTTTCGGCCATGGCTCTTAAAAAGGGGATTTTGAATGGGGCAACTTATTTTGAATGTGTGGTTAGGAGAAGGCTTGAGTTGGTTTTAGATTGAATTTGTTTGAAAGGTTGGTGTAGAGTGAAACTAGGAGGGAATCAAGGGATTCGGGTGTTAGGTAGAAGAGTTGGATGGCTAGCGGGTTCTCCTGAGGGTATTTTCGGCTATGAAGGGTAGGGGGAGTGGCCGAATTCTATTTAAGGGATGGTGAGCTTCCTTTAGCCGAATTTAGGCTTGCTCTCCTAAAACCTTCACCTTTTCTTATTTCAAACACTACCTCTACCTGTTCTTTCGAATCCCTTTCTCCTTTGAACAATCTCTTGCTTTCTCTTCTTTTCCTATCAATAGCCGAACCTCTTCAAGCCCAATCAACTTTCTTTTTTCTTCTCTTTTTCCATCAAAATCGAATGCACTCTTAGCCGAAACCTGTCTCTCATCTTGCCATCTTGCTAAAGCCGATTCTTGAGGCCGTCAAGCACTCCCTCTCAGTCTCTGCAAGCTTGTGGTAGTAAGTAAGCTCTTCCCTAGTATCGATTTTGTTTCTTTCTCTTGTGGGGTGCCTAACCTAAAGGGTGGTCTTGGTGTTTGGAGTTGGCCGAATGTTTGTATGGTCTTGATATGGTTTTTCTTTCGTGTGTAGCCAAGGGAAGGAAACGCTAAGGATCTGTTGAGGCTTGATTTCATAAGGTAAAGGCTAGTTTCGATCAAGAGGGGTTTTCCTTAAGTAATCTTATGTTAGAGTCGAATCTAACATGGACCATGCAGGGTTTTCGACAGCCTTTTAAGTAGGTGGCAATTTTGGGGTTGGTTAAGCAAGTAAGGAGCAAATCGACAGAAGCATTTAGTAGTAACCGGGATTCAAGTTGTTTGGTAAGAAGTATTTAGTAAGTTTGTTACTTAGTTTACGATTTGGGGTTTAACCGATTTATCTAATTAAGTATGTTGATGGAGGCAAGTACCAGTCAAGGAGGGCAAGGGAAAGTCCCTATCCTGAAGTTCAAGAAAAGAGCTGTCTCGGCGGTTCGAGATTGGCCACCGGGGTGTGGGCCAGCGTCAGAATAGCAGTTTAGGCAGATCGCCGTAGTTTCGTTTAGTGATAACATTGAGATCGAGGGTCTAGAACTCCAAGTGATAAGGTGCGTAATCATTGCAATGTTTCTTCGGTTAATTGTTTATTAATGTGTACTTGTGTATGCTGTGTGATAGCCGACATTAAAGGCTAAGGTGATGGATACCCAAATGTGGGGTAATCGATTATCAGGTTGGTAAAATTGTGTTATTAAATTTACTTATGGTGTATGTATGATATGGTAATGAGCTTGTGATGTATACTCATTCGATATGATTGACTTGACATGATGCATTGACACTTATGCATGGGGATTGGATGTGACCAAGGAAGGATGGGTGTACACATTGATGTATGTGGTCTAATGTTAGCCTCGTGCTACATTAGTGCTTGATGATTAGCTATGTGCTACATCAAGGGAGGTGTGGCTGGGTGCCCATCTCGGTGGCTGATAGCTGAGTGCATCACCGTAGATAGATTACTGTCGGATCACGATGTGATCGGTGGCTCAGCCACGGCCTTGTGCAGCTGGTCTACCGAGGTAAGATTTTGGGATCACTCGGTTGTGATCGGTGGATTAGCCACTGACCTTAGGCGGTGGAGTCTGCTAAGGTTGGTGTTACGGTGGATTGTAGGTTGAATGGGATGCATGTTTGCATGACTTGTTACGTGAACTGTGTGGGTATGGGTTAGGTCCATACGTGTGGAACATGTGTAATGATTATGCACTGAGTCCGTGGACTCACCCTATTTTTTTTTCCTTAACCATTTCAGGTGATTCATGAGTTTGGATCGGGTGCGGTGAGGATACAAGGTGGCCCATGCAGAAGAAGATATTTCAAATTATTCTAAGCCTTTTTAATATTAAGTATTTTGTTCAAGTAGGGGTTGTAATAAGGGCTTTTTTTTTATTATTTTGGTATTATGTTATTATTATTAGTAAGATGGCTTGTTTAAATTAAATTACTTATGTGAAGATGGCTTTATTTCTAGCAACTTTTCTTTGTTCAAATTATATATATGTGTTTAATAAAGTTTTAATTCAAACATTTTATGACATCAAAGTTTTAGTTATAATTTTAAATGGACATGGTTTTCAAAAGATGACAAAAATTTTAACATTTTATCATAATTCAAAAATATTTTCAACCGTCTTTCCGCAGTGACATACCAGATCCGGTCAGAGCTCTTGGGCCGGGTTTGGGGATGTTACAAGAACCGTTGGTTAGTGAAATAGGGGAAACTTTAATGAATAAAATGTATTAAATGGCTAAGGAAAAAATTTTGGAAAAATTGTAGTAAGAAGATATATGAGTCTAATTTCAAGAAAAATTTATGGATATAAATTTTGAGTTTCCTAACTCGAGTTATAGTCAATTTAGTCAATATAACTCGGATAGACAGTTTCAATTTTTATGCCCAAAATTAGTAGTTAATTTCGGGGTTACAAAATTACGAAAATACCTTCGATGGGTAAAATTACAGAAATACCTATGGGTTGTAAAATTTATCGAAATGCCTTTATGGGCTGAATTACAAAATTGCCCCTAATGGACCGATTTATGAAAATGCCCCTAATTGGCCGATTTGATAGATTGCCCTAATGGGCCAATTTGCAAAGTGTTATAATGGGCCGAATTTTTGTAATGAATCTTTGAATTAATGAATGTTATTTGTATCTGTAAATATGATGAGTTACTATGTATGTTGCATATTTACATATTGCATGGGATGGGAAACTTGAATGAAGAGAAGAGTAGACCGGTGGCATTGCCACAAATTCTGATAATGGCTATGTGCCAAATTAAATATGGCTTTGTGCCATCATGATTAAGTCTGAAACACCCCAAACCCGGCCCACAAGCCCTGATCGGATCTGGCATGCTCCTTGAGTAAAACGTAGCAAATCCTCGTTTTGTCATGTTGGAAAACTGGTGGTTTTGAAGAAAAATCGATTTGAGTTATGATCAATTTGAAAACCATGTTATTTTTGAAGTTTGTATTGAAACGATATTATCATGTTTCAAAAGTCAAAAGTTAATAGAATTGCCAAATTTTAGTGCTTTTTATTATCAACTTGAAAACCGTAGGTGTTTGGGTGTCAAAACAGTTGAAGTTGTTTTACGAAAAATGTTTAATCATTTGTTTGTGTGTTCATATCATAATAAAAAGTAAAACGTAAACTTAAAATAGCTAAATGACAATGGCCTTATTACATCAAGATATAACCCAAAATAAATCAAATAAAACTTAGTAAGAAAAATTCGAAAATGCTGAGCCGAGCATGGCCATCCCTAAGTCCCTGTCGACCCGGTCCATTTATTGAGTATCACCTACAAAATGTTAGCCCACGAAGGGTGAGTCAACAGACTCAGTGTGTAACAGCCATCATAGATTCCCAATTGATAAAATATATTATATCACATATATTAATCATAGGCAATGATGTAACCCAAACCCACCTAGATATCCATCCTCTACACATCACCCGTACCTACCAATCACACCGTGGGGATTACTAAATCGACCCTCCATCCGCTACACACCATCGAAGGTGGTCACTGCAGTCAACTGCTTATCGCCCTTATAATTGTGGCATAGCCACCAGATAATGTGACAGAGTCACCAGATTCATAATATGTGACATAGGTCACCAGATAATGTGGTAAAAAACCACCAGAACACTTCCCCTTTAACATATTCACCCATATGCCCATGCAACATATAAGACATACAATTATCATGCAATTTTACCTTACCCCAAAATCATAACGAAATTCCACGTATTTTCATATCAATGTTAATGAACATTATTAGCAAGTATTAAGGGGTAACGTACTTGAAAACACTGTACCATTAAATGGTACCCTTAGCCGTATTCATTCATTGCCTTATTAACATATACATAATCATTATTATTATTAAATGGAAATTTAGGGTGGGTTACACACCTGGTTACCAACACGATTACCAAATCCTGACAATCCCGATCTCACACACTAGATCCCTTTTCCTATATTCGGCCAACACTAAGAACATTAGCAAAGAGGCCATCCAGCTATATAGCAAATCCCAAAGGGTTAACGCAACCATAATCCTTACCTTGATGTCGATTTGGTTACCAATTTGAATCCCGAAACTATGTAGTGCACCTTCCTTACAATCGGCCAACCACTACTACATACAAACAATTAGCCTTCGACTTTTAAACAAATGAGAGATAGATCCGAAGCACTAGAACCCTTACCTAGATCGCTTAGCCAAATCCTGAATATCTGTGAAACCCCCCTAAAATACCATAGTTAGAATCGGCATAGTGCCTTAGAACCAATAAAAGTGGCCCTTGGCCGAATGGTACCTCCTGCTTACCTTGGATCTTAAATCCAAAAAGATCACCTTCCCTCTGTCGGCTATAAGAATCCCGAAAAACCCCCTTCATGGTTCAGCAAAAAAAAAAAGGAGAGATTAGACTCCTAGATTTCGACAATCAAAGGAAAAAAAGAAAAGAAAGAAATCGAATGACAGAATCCCTTACCACAATGTTGAGATCGATTGCACCTTTTTTTGGAAACACAAAGAGATTCGGCTATAATCTCAAAAAGAAAGAAATAGATTCGGCACTTTAATGGAGACTAGATCACGTGAGAAGGGAAAAAAATAAGGCCCAGGATATTCGGCCAAACACTTGAAAGAATAGAAGAGAACACAAAGAGGGTTTCAGCTTTTCAAGATGACAAAGATGGAAAAAGAAAATAGAAGAAGAAAGTGACCCTAGTGGTCTTCTCAAATTCGGCTATTGCAAAAGAAAGGTTTTAAAAGTCTCTGACTACCCCTTTCGGCACAACACTAGGGAAAGAAAAGAAAACTAAAAGGTACCTACAACCCCTTAAACAATTTTGGCATTAGCTCCCTTAGGCATCGAATATGCCACCCTAGAAGTCCCTTGGCCGGCCAACTCTCCTTCCCTCATCCAAATCCCCCCTTTTTCACTCCTACTTAGCCTAATCCTCAAGCTATTTGACCCAATCTACACTTCATCCTTGAAGTGTCCTTGTGTCGTCCATCACTGCCCTTCCTTGCTGAAAAATAAAAGCTCCAAAATGCTTCCCTTGCTGCTCGAACCTAGGCCCCTCCACACTCCTTGTGGTGTCACTGACTAAGGCCCTAAGTGGCGCCTCTTTGCCACCTTACCAACTTAATTCTTGTGTCCTAAGCCATACAATAAACTCCTTAAGGCCTAGCTCCCTTAGTTTCCCCTTTTTAGGCTTAAAATCAATTATTTTTCTAAGGCTTCTACCTACAACCTAAGGTTCCTGAAGCCCCAAAACACATTCAAAACACACTCAAGCATGCAATCACATTCATTCAAGTGAAAATGTATAACCCCTAAATCCTAGATATTACAGTTCTACCCCCTTAAAATAATTTTAACCTCGAAATTACTTGGCTAAAATAAGTGAGGGTATTATTGTCGCATTGCTTCCTCTGGCTCCCATGAAGCTTCCTCCGATCCATGGTTACGCCATAATACTTTGACTAGAGGAACTAATTTCCTCCATAGCACCTTTACATCCTATTCTAGAATCTGAATCGGCTCTTTGTCATAAGACAGATCTGGCCTCAGCTCCGCCTCCTCAATCGGTATTACATGAGATTGATCCGATCGGTAATGATGTAGCATCGAAACATGGAACACATCGTGCATCTACTTCAACTCTGAAGGCAACTCTAACTGATATGCTACTGGTCCAACCTGCTTCAAATCGGATAAGGTCCTATAAACCTAGGACTTAACTTTCCCTTGTGGCCAAATCTCATCACCTTCTTCCACGGTGAAACTTTAAGAAACACCTGATCCCCCATAGCAAACTCTATCTCCTTCCGCTTAAGATCTGTATATGAGTTTTGCCTGTCAGATGCATCCTTCAACCGTGTCCGAATTACCTTAACCTTTTCTTCGGATTTCGCCATAATTTTCGGACTCAAAACTGACATTCTCCCAATTTCGTCCAACACGTAGGAGTACGACACCTCCTTCCATACAATGCTTCGTACGGTGCCATCCGAATACTTGCTTGATAGCTATTATTATACGCAAATTTCGCTAAAGGCAAGAACTCCTCCTAGCTTCCTCTGAAGTCTATCATGCAACCCCTCAACATATCCTCTAGTACTTGAATTACCCGTTCAGATTGGCCGTCCGACTACGGATGGAATGCCGTACTGAAGTCCAACCTGGTGCCCAAGGCTTGGTGTAATGCTTTCCAAAATTGAGACGTAAACCTCAGATTCCTATCTGAGATAATCGACACCGGCACTCCATGCAGCCTCACGATTTCTGCTACATATAACTTTGCCAATCTCTATAATAAATAGTCAACCCGCACTGGTATGAAATGTGTCGACTTTGTCAACCGATCTAGTATCACCCATACCTTGTCCTTCTTAGTAGGCGTAAGGGGAAGCCCACTAACGAACTCCATGGTAATTCTCTCCCACTTCCATTGCGGAATCTTTATCGACTGTAGCAACCCTGACGGTACTTGGTGTTCAGCTTTGACCTGCTGACATGTTAAGCACTTCCCTACAAATTCTATAAATTTTCGCTTAAGACAAGGCCACCAAAACTAATCTTGTAAATCCCTATATAATTTACTTCCTCCAGGATGCATTGTAACAGCCCAAATACGACCCTAATCGGAATAGTGGTTTCGGGACCACAAATTCGAGTTAGAAAATCTCTTAATATTTGTTTGTTGATGAGCTATGTGTGCTGAATTGTATGAATTTGCTTGTTAATGTGATCGAATTGAGAGAAAAGATATAATCGATATAGTATGAAAGTGGCATTAATTAATTGAAAGGGGGCTAATTTAAGTACTTTATAAAGAAAGGGACTTGCATGTCTAATAACCCTAAAACTAGGTGAGTGGATGACGTGATGATAATTTTATATGTTTAATATAATTGTTTTAGTTAAGAATATTATAATAATATTTTGAATTATGATTAAAATAAAGAAACATAAAAGAGTTAGTAGATATCATCTCCCACCTTTAACTCTCCATTGTCGAAACTCATAAGGGAAAAGAGAAAACTTAAGTTTTCATTTGTTCGGTCATTGCATGCCATATTGAGGTTAGTATTTGAGCTTGATTTTTGAAAATTTTTGCATTTTTGAGTTCATTGTCTTGAGTACTATCAAACCCATGGTGAAAATTTTGATTTTAATGCACGTTCAACATTCGGCCATTGAAGTATGTTATGTTTTATAATGGTTGATGGTTGTAAATGAAATATATGTGTTAGGTTATTACATTTGGTGTTGGGAAATTTTGAATAAATTGGGCAATTAGGACTAAATTTTCAAAATAGTAGAATGAGGGGTTAGATTTTAGAAATTATGAAATATAGAAACTTGAATAAGTATAAGGAATATTCGGCCCTTGCTAAAAGTTTGTAAACTTGGCATATTTTGCATCAAGTGAAAATTGGATTAATTAGTAAAGATGCAAAACATGTGGGATAAATTAGAAAATTGCTTAATTAGGTATTTTGAGCTAAAATAAATAAAATTCTATTTGAATGAGCTCATTTTGAAATTTATTTAGATCAAGAACGGAGAGAACTAGAATTAGATCGGGGGAAAGCAAAATTAAACGAATAGCCGAAAAAGCTCAATTCGTCAATTTTTGAGGTAAGTCCCTAAGCAATCATATTAATGCAAAAGTTCTTTGTGTGCATATATATATATATTGGTAATATAAATACCTCCATTTTTTTATCTTGGCTGAATGTGGTATAAAGTATTTTACATGGTAGTTAAATCACTACGAATACACAATATTTTGGATATGTGATAATCTTACGAATATGGATTCATGATGATACACATACATATATACTTATGTATATATGTACATTCTTGAGAAAGTTAAATGAGATAAGTTGATATTATATGTGATGGCGAATGTGATAATATCATGTGGATGTGTATATATATGTATAAAGGTATATATAGACATATATATATATATATGGATGGTTTAGATGATTGAGGTAGGATTAATGACATGTGTATGAATATGTATGTATTGGTTTGAATAAAAATCTTGGGTTGACTTGTGGATAACTAGAAAATAGGAAACAAAGAAAGATATTATGATCGAACTTGCATTACTATGCATCCAACTTGTTATAAGATGTGAGATCGTTTAATATGTTTAAATGTGATTGCTAATTGGTCAACTGTGCGTGGAATGTATTAAGTAACGGCTCTGTGTGAGCGATACGTTACGTGGTGGATTAAGTAACGGCTCTGTGTGAGTGATACATTACAAAGTGGATTAATTAACGGCTCTGTGTGAGCGATACGTTACGAGGTGTGTTTTAATGCTGGCTCGTGTGAAGCGATACGTTACGAGGTAGTTAAAAGATCAAGTATGAATAAGATTTATTAGAGAATTGTTATAGCTAATGATTTTATGGGTAGGCAATTGTACGAGTGAATTATCATGCTTTATACCAAATGGTTAGGTTTGGAAGGGTAAGTACATTAATGGTAAGTGTTATGCTATTAAAATGAGACGTGAGTAACCTAAATGTTAAGTTGATGAATTAGTGAATGTATATGACATGTATGTTCATTATTTCTCATGCGAAGGTGATATACAGAATGTATTATAGGTATATGAGGATGAAAAAGTTTAACTCTTAAATGGAGTAACAATTATAGTCTATTAATTTAAGTAGGTTTGAATACTTGGTGCAAATATTTTACATATGAATGTGATAATAATTTGCTTAAACTTACTAAGTTTCATATAGCTTACCTTTGTGTTTGTTTGATTGAGTATAGATTTTGAAGCAAGCTCGTATCCGGGATCCTTGTCGAAGTCAAGCACACTATCAACTACTTTTGGTACTTTATTAGAATTGATTTTAAAAAAAATGGCATGTATAGTTTATAATACTCTTTTGAGTTCTTTTTTTTTTTTTTGGGATTTGGATGTATATAAAAGCCATGTGAAATGGCTAAATCTTGATATGTTGGACCTATATGAATTCGGGTTTAGTAATATTTCCCTACCAAAGTATAGTTCATGATGTGTTATACTCGTTTTAGTTCGAATGGTATTAATAAACATGTATTGTGCCTTGGTAGTTAAAATGAGGTATACGAATAGTTAATAAATTGGTAAATGATAGAGACAAAATGTGAAAAATTTACCATTGTAGTATGTTCGAATATGCATGTCTGTTCGGGTTTGGGTATGGTTTAGTAATGCTTCATGAACCATTCTGGCGACAGTTTTGGGTTAAGGGGGAGTTACATTTTATTGGTATCAGAGCTACGGTTTAGGCGATTCTCAGACTAACGTAGCACGTGAGAGTTTAGCTAAACATGCCATAATTTACAATGACTTCTGACAGTGAAATGTATTTGTTTCTTATATATAGTAATGGATTCGGATCCCGAGCTAGCATTAGCTGATGATGTCGAGAGCGTGGCGCCTGCTCCCGCGCAAGGGACTGCGTCGGAAGAACCTCGACCTGTTGCTAGTGGCCCATATGAGAGGGTAAAGCAGGCCTTCCATAATATGATGAGCGATTGGTTCAACCATTATTTACGAACCACTCCGGCTGTTCAACCACCCCTGAATCCGAATGTTCCACCTATAACACCAATGGTACCTTTGGTTGCCAATCCTGAGCGAGCAACTAAACCACCTGTTGATCTTATTCGAAAGCATGGAGCTCAAGAATTTAGAGCTGAAGATAATGATGATGCGAGCAAGCTGAATTTTGGCTCGATAATACTATCCGTGTTTTGATGAGTTGTCTTGCACACCGATGAGTGTTTAAAGTGTGCCATATCATTATTGCGAGATTACGCCTACTATCGTGGAATACTCTCGTGTCGCTTGTTCGAAGGAGAGAGTAACACAGGATTTCTTCGGTCAATTCCATAAAAAGTACATAAGTCAGCGCTTTATAGATTCCAAGCATAAAGAATTTCTTGAACTTAAGCAGGGTCGTATGACGGTGTCTGAATACGAATGCAAGTTTGTGCGACTTAGTCGCTACGCTCGCGAATGTATATCCTCTAAGGCTGCTATGTGTCGGAGGTTCAAGGATGGTTTGATTGAAGATATCAAACTTTTGGTTGGCATTCTTGAAATTAATGAGTTTGTTATGCTAGTTGAAAGAGTTTGCAAAGGAGAAGAACTAGGGAAAGAAAAATAGAAAGTTGAAGTTGAATCTAAAGAATTTAGAAAGAGATCCGTGGGCATATTTTCACAGATGACAATGAAGAAGTTCAAGAATGATAGTAGTTAATCCAAGTCTAATATCGGGATTTCAATTCGAGAACGACCACCAGTGAGTTCGTGAGCTACATCTGTGGCTAGGGTTGGTAATGCTCGATCGAGCAAACCTGAGTGTCAGCAGTGCGGTCGATGACATTTCGAGAGTGTTGGGGTAAATCTTTTAGTTGCGCTTGTTATCAGTGCGGTTCGCAAAATCATTTCATTCGGGATTGTCCGGAGACTATTGAAAAGGGTATTACTCAGAGTACGAGACCAAGTGGTACTATAGCTAGAGGTAGACCAGCTCGTAGTGGGGGAGGTAGGAGCGGTGCTCAAAGGGGAACTTCAGATGCGGTTATTCGAGTAGATACCCGTGTACCGCTCGAGCTTGTGCCATTCGTACTAGAGAGGAGGCTTCATCTCCGGATGTTATTATTGGTAATTTCACTCTCTTTGATACTAATGTAATTGCTTTGATTGATCCCGGTTCAACTCATTCGTATGTGAGTGAAACATTTGTATCCAGTAAGACTCTACCTGTCGAGTCTACTGAGTTTGCGATCCGTGTGTCCAGTCCTTTGGGTCATTGTGTAATGGTTGATAAAGTATGTAAAGGTTGCCCATTGATGATTCGAGATTCCTGCTTCCCAGTTGGTTTAATGTTATTGCCTTTTAATGAGTTTGATATAATTCTGGTCGTTTAATATAGTGGTGAATTGTAAAAGAAAGATTATTGATTTGAGATGCCAAAACGGTGAGATCATCCGGGTTGAATCTAATGATTTGGGTGGGTTACCTACTATAATATCCTTGATGTTAGCCCAAAAGTATGTGAAAAGAGGATGCGAAGCTTATTTGGCTTATGTGCTAGATAATAAAGCATCTAAAATAGATTGAATTTGTACCAGTTGTGTGTGAATACCCAGATGTGTTCCTTGAAGAACTACTAAGTCTACCACTAGTGCGAGAAATTGAGTTTGGCATTGAACTAGTTTTCGGGACAACTCCGATTTCAATAGCTCCATATCGAATGGCACCAACTGAATTAAAAGAATTGAAAGCACAGTTGCAAGAGTTGACAGATAGGGGTTTTGCACGATCGAGTTTCTCACCGTGGGGTGCACCAGTTCTATTTGTGAAAAAGAAAGACGGGACTATGCGAATGTGTATTGATTATCGGTAGCTGAATAAAGTGACAATAAAGAATAAATGCCCTTTACCCCGAATTGATGATTTGTTTGACCAATTGAAAAGGGCTTCAGTATTTTCAAAGATAGATTTGAGATTGGGCTATTATCAGTTGCGAGTCAGAGATACGGATGTTCCAAAGACTACATTTCAAACGATGTACAGACACTTTGAGTTTTTGGTTATGCCTTTTGGACTTACTAATGCACCTGCTATTTTTATGGATCTAATGAATTGAGTCTTCAGACAGTTTTTAGATTGATTTGTAGTAGTGTTTATGGATGATATACTGATCTACTCCAAAGATGAAACCGAGCATGCCGAGCATTTGAGATTGGTGCTACAAACTTTGCGAGATAAACAGTTGTATGTAAAGTTTAGTAAGTGTGAATTCTGGATGAAGGAAGTTAGTTTTTTGGGTCATGTCGTGTCGACATCGGATATTCGTGTTGACCCGAGCAAAATATCAACCATTATTGATTAGCAACCACCAAAGAATGTTTCTAAAATTTGAAGCTTTCTGGGACTTGCGGGTTATTACCGATGATTTGTGAAAGGTTTTTCTATAATAGCTACCCCGTTGACCAAGCTATTACAGAAAGATGTCAGGTTCGAGTGGTCGGAAAGGTGTCAGGAAAGCTTCGATCAGTTGAAAGCCCTTTTGACCGAAGCTCCAGTGTTAGTACAGCCTGAATTGGGTAAAGAATTTATTGTTTATTCTGATGCTTCTTTGAATGGTTTGGGCTACGTTTTGATGCAGGAAGGCAAAGTCGTAGCCTACACTTCAAGACAATTGAAGCCGCATGAAAGAAATTACCCGACACATGACTTAGAACTCGCAGCTATTGTGTTTGCATTAAAAATTTGGCGTCACTATTTATACGGTGAGAAATGTCATGTTTACTCGGATCACAAAAGTCTGAAGTATTTGATGACTCAGAAAGATCTGAACTTGAGACAATGCAGATGGTTAGAACTGTTGAAAGACTATGAGTTGGTGATTGACTACCATCCGGGGAAAGCTAACGTTGTCACAGATGCGTGAAGTCAAAAATCATTGTTTGCTCTTCGTGCATTGAACACACAGATGGTTATGTCCGGTGATAGTTCGATCGTAGCCGAGTTAAAAGCAAGACTGATGTTTATTCAACAAATTTGTGATGCACAGAAAGATGACAAAGATATGACTGTTAAACAAGTTCAGTATGAAAGTAATGCAGAGTCAAAGTTTCGAATTGATGAAAATGACTGTTTGAGATACAAAGGCCGAATGTGTGTTCCGAGAAACGTGGACTTGATTTAGATGTTATTGAATAAGGCTCATAATAGTTAAATGTCAATACATCTGGGTAGCACAAAAATGTATAATGATTTGAAACAATTCTATTGGTGGCCTGGTATGAAACGGGACATATCAAAATTTGTATCGAAGTGCTTAGTTTGTTAGCAAGTGAAAGCCGAGCATCAAGTTCCATCAGGACTTCTTCAACCGATTATGATACTTGAATGGAAGTGGGAGCGAATCACTATGGACTTTGTGTCGGGATTGCCGTTGACGCCGAGTAAGAAAGATTCAATCTGGGCTATTGTTGATAGATTGAAGAAATCAGCTCATTTTATTCCGGTACGTACAAATTTCTCACTTGATACGTATCGCAAATTGTAAGGTTACACGGAGTACCTATCTCTATTGTTTCGGATAGAGATTTGAGGTTCACATCACGGTTTTGGAAGAAACTGCAAGATGCTTTAGGTACCAAGTTACATTTTAGTACAGCTTTCCACCTCGGTCGAATGATTTGTCCATCGAGCGAAGTTATCCAAGTACTTGAGGATATGTTGAGATGTTGCATTCTTGAGTTTGAGGATATGTAGGAACGATACTTGCCTTTGATTGAATTTGCGTATAATAATAGGTTTCAATCTAGTATCAAAATGGAACCCTACGAAGCGTTGTATGGTCGTAAATGTCGTACACCCTTATACTGGACTGAACTCGGGGAAAACAAGATGCACGGGGTTGATTTGATTAAGGAAACCAAACAGAAAGTGGCAGTAATTCGTGATAGCTTGAAAGCGGCATCAGATCGTCAAAAGTCTTATGCGGATTTGAAGCGTAAGGACATTGAATTTTAGATTAGAGATCGAGTATTCTTGAAAGTATTGCCGTGGTAGAAGATACTCAGATTTGGTCGCAAGGGAAAACTGAGTCTGAGGTTTATTGGGCCATATGAAGTTATTGAACGTATCGGGCCGGTTGCGTACAGATTGAGGTTACCGTTTGAGTTAGACAAGATTCATAATGTTTTTCATGTGTTGATGCTTCGACGCTATAGATCTGACCCTTCTCATGTAATTAGTCCAACCGAGATTGAAATTCAGCCTGATCTAACTTATGAGGAAGAACCGATTCGTATTTTAGATCGTGAAGTAAAAGAATTACAAATCAAGAAGATATCGTTGGTCAAAGTGATGTGGCATAAACACGGGATAGAGGAGGCAACTTGGGAAACCGAAGAATCAATGAAAGAACGTTATCCTCACCTATTTGCCGATAATATTTTCGAGGACAAAAATTTTTTAAGGGGCGAGAGTTGTAACGACCAAATACGACCCTAACCTAAATGGTGGTTTGGGACCACAATAGAAAATCTCTTAATATTTGTTTGTTGATGAGCTATGTGTGTGAATTGTATGAATTTGCTTGTTAATGTGATCGAATTGAGAGAAAAGATATAATCGATATAGTATGAAAGTGGCATTAATTAATTGAAAGGGGCTAATTTAAGTACTTTATAAAGAAAGGGACTTGCATGTCTAATAACCCTAAAACTAGGTGAGTGGACGGCATGATGATGATTTTATATGTTTAATTTAATTGTTTTAGTTAAGGATATTTTAATAATATTTTGAATTTTGATTAAAATAACGAAACATAAAAGAGTTAGTGGATATCATCTTCCACCTTTAGCTCTCCATTACCGAAACTCATAAGGGAGAAGAGAAAACTTAAGTTTTCATTTGTTCGGTCATTCCATGCCATATTGAGGTTAGTATTTGAGCTTGATTTTTGAAAATTTTTGCATTTTTGAGTTCATTGTCTTGAGTACTATCAAACCCATGGTGAAAATTTTGATTTTAATGCGCGTTCAACATTTGGCCATTGAAGTATGTTATGTTTTATAATGGTTGATGGTTGTAAACGAAATATATGTGTTAGGTTATTACATTTGGTGTTGGGAAATTTTGAATAAATAGGGCAATTAGGACCAAATTTTCAAAATAGTAGAATAAAGGGTTAGATTTTAGAAATTATGAAATATAGAAACTTGAATAAGTATAAGGAATATTCGGCCCTTGCTAAAAGTTTGTAAACTTGGCATATTTTGCATTAAGTGAAAATTGGATTAATTAGTAAAGATGCAAAACATGTGGGATAAATTGGAAAATTGCTTGATTAGGTATTTTGAGCTAAAATAAATAAAATTCTATCTGAATGAGCTCATTTTGAAATTTATTTAGATCAAGAACGGGGAGAACTGGAATCAGATCAGGGGAAAGCAAAATTAAACGAATAGCCGAAAAGCTCAATTCGTCAATTTTTGAGGTAAGTCCCTAAGCAATCGGATTAATGTGAAAGTTCTTTGTGTGCATATATATATATATATATATTGGTAATATAAATACCTCAATTTTTTATCTTGGTGAATGTGGTATAAAGTATTTTACATGGTAGTTAAATCACTATGAAATTTCAAATTTATACTTATATGCAATTGTGGCAAGAAGACGAATCATAATATTTTGGATATGTGATAATCTTACGAATATGGATTCATGATGATACACGTCGTATATACTTATGTCTATATGTACATTCTTGAGAAAGTTAAATGAGATAAGTTGATATTATATGTGATGTCCGAATGTGATAATATCATGTGGATGTGTATATATATGTATAAAGGTATATATATATATATATATATATGGATGGATGGTTTAGATGATTGAGGTAGGATTAATGACATGTTACCGTATGTATGAATATGTATATATTCGGTTTGAATAAAAATCTTGGGTTGACTTGTGGATAACTAGAAAATAGGAAACAAAGAAAGATATTATGATCGAACTTGCATTATTATGCATACAAATTGTTATAAGATGTGAGATCGTTTAATATCTTTAAATGTGATTGCTAATTGGTCACCTGTGCGCGGAATGTATTAAGTAACTACTGTGTGAGCGATACGTTACGAGGTGGATTAAGTAACGGCTCTATGTGAGCGGTACGTTATGAGGTGGATTAAGTAACAGCTCTGTGTGAGCATACGTTACGAGGTGTGATTAAGTAACGGCTCTGTGTGAGCGATACGTTACGAGGTGTGATTAAGTAACGGCTTTGTGTGAGCGATACATTACGAGGTAGATTAAGTGCTGCTCTATGTGAGCGATACGTTACGAGGTGGATTAAATAACTGCCTGTGTGAGCGATACGTTACGAGGTGTGTTTTAATGTAACTCTGTGTGAGCGATACGTTACGAGGTGGTTAAAAGATCAAGTATGAATAAGATTTATTAGAGAATTGTTATAGCTAATGATTTTATGCGTGAGGCAATTGTGCAGAGTGAATTATCATGCTTTATACCAAATGGTTAGGTTTGGAAGGGTAAGTACATTAAGGGTAAGTGTTATGCTATTGAAATGAGACGTGAGTAACCTAAATGTTAAGTTGATGAATTAGTGAATGTATATGACAGGTCTGTTCATTATTTCTCATGCGAAGGTGATATATAGAATGTATTATAGGTATATGAGGATGAAAAAGTTTAACTCTTAAATTGAGTAATAATTATAGTATATTAATTTAAGTAGGTTTGAATACTTGGTGCAAATATTTTACATATGCATGTGATAATAATTTGCTTAAACTTACTAAGCTTCATATAGCTTACCGTTGTGTTTGTTTGATTGAGTATAGATTTTAAAGCAAGCTCGTATCCGGGATCCTTGTCAAAGTCAAGCACACTATCAACTACTTTTGGTATTTTATTAGAATTGATTTTAAAAAAAAAAATTGGCATGTATAGTTTATAATACTCTTTTGAGTTCTTTTTTTTTGGGATTTGGATGCATATAAAAGCCATGTGAAATGGCTAAATCTTGATATGTTGGACCTATATGAATTCGGGTTTAGTAATAGTTCACTACCAAAGTATAGTTCATGATGTGTTATACTCGTTTAAGTTCGAATGGTATTAATAAACATGTATTGTGCCTTGGTAGTTAAAATGAGGTATACGAATAGTTAATAAATTGGTAAATGATGGCATAGTTGTTTGTAGAGTCAAAATGTGAAAAATTTACCATTGTAGTATGTTCAAATATGCATGTCTATTCGGGTTTGGGTATGGTTTAGTAATGCTTCATAAACCGTTCTGGCGACAGTTTCGGGTTAAGGGGGCGTTACATGCATAGCATAAGGGCTACTATGCGATTCCTGAAGAATTTTCTGCCTTAATTCCTCATCCTTTGGCATACAGACCTTGCCCTGAAAACACAGCACTCCATCACCGTTTACACCATAGTCCTCCAACTCCCCATTTTGTACTTGTAGCAGCTTAGCACTGAGTTCCCCATCTACCAATTGTTTCTCCTTTACCTGACTTAACCACGTCGGCTTCACTTGCAACTCTTCTAACAAACTTCCATCATCATAAAGGCTAAGATGTGCAAACATCATCCTTAGATCCGACACCACTTTTCGACTTAGGGCATCTGCCACCACATTCGCCTTGCCTAGGTGATACTCTATTGAGCAATCATAGTCTTTCAACAACTCCACCCACCTTCGCTGTCTCAAATTTAGCTCCTTCTGAGTCAGCAGATACTTCAAACTCTTGTGGTCCGAGTAGATCACCGACCTTTCCCCATACAAGTAGTGCCTCCACACTTTTAGAGCGAATACTACTGTCGCCAACTTCAGATCGTGCGTCGGATAGCTCACTTCATGTGGCCTCAACTGCTGAGACGCATTAGCGACCACTTTCCCGTCTTGCATAAGGACACATCCCAATCATATATGGGAAGCATCACAATACACCATAAAGTCTTTCCCTGCTTTCGGCTGAATCAAAATCGGAGCCTCTGTCAATACTCTCTTAAGCTTCTCAAAGCTCTCCTGCTGCTTATCTGCCCATACAAAAGGTACCTCCTTCCTTAATAACTTCATCAGAGGTGCTGCTATTGTCAATAACCTTTCAACAAATCTCCTGTAGTAGCCTGCTAACCCCAAGAAACTACGAACCTCAGCCACAGACTTATGTGGTTTCCAATCTACTACTGCCTCAATCTTCCAAGGATCCACCCTTATTCCTTCCACAGACACCACATGCCCTAAGAACATAACTTCCTTTAGCCAAAATTCACACTTGTTGAACTTGGCATATAGCTTCTTTTCCCTTAACACTTGCAACACCACCCGGAGATGCTCATCATGTTCTTCTTCAGACTTGGAATACACTAGGATGTCGTCTATAAACACAACGACGAACCGATCCAAGTAGGGTTGGAAAATTTGGTTCATCATATCCCTGAACGCGGTCATGGGCGTTCGTCAATCCAAATAGCATTACCAAGAACTCATAATGCTCGTACCTTGTCCGAAAAGCTGTCTTATGGATATCTACTTCCTTCACCTTAAGCTGATGATATCCAGACCGTAGATCTATCTTCAAAAATACCGCGGCCCCCTTAAGCTGATCGAACAAGTCATCTATCATTGGCAATGGATACTTGTTCTTGATGGTCAGCTTATTCAACTGCCGATAATCTATGCACATACGCATAGCCCCGTCCTTCTTCTTCACAAATAGAACTGGTGCTTCCCATGAAGACACACTAGGTCGGATAAACCCACGATCAAGTAACTCTTGGATCTGGGCTTTAAGCTCTATTAACTCCTTTGGTGCCATTTGGTAGGGAGCAATTGACACAGGAGCTGTACCCGACAGTAAATCAATTCCAAACTCCACCTCCTTGTCCGGGGGTAACCCAAACAGCTCCTCCGAAAAGACATCCGCAAATTTCCTTACTATTCTAACTCCACTAACTCCCTCTTCTTTGGCATCCAAAACACTAACGAAGGCCAGAAATGCCTTGCACCCATTTCGCACCATCTTATCAACCTTTAATGCGGAGACTACGTTAGCCAAATAATTTCTTCTTTCTCCTATCATAACTATCTCCTCATTCTCCGGAGTCCTCAACTCCATTCGCTTAGCTACGCAATCCAATTTAGCATGATGTTCCACTAGCCAATCCATGCCTAGAATAAGATCAAATTCTCCGCAGGGTAGTTCCATCAAGTTGGCAGGAAATACCACTCCCTGAATCTCTAGAGGTACACTCCGAAATACCCTATTCACCATTACCGTTTGACCTAACGAGCCTACTACAGTCATCTCCCTCATAGACAGTTCAGATGTTACATCTAGTGTTTCAGCTACTCTACATGCAACATATGAGTGGGTCGAGCCAACATCAATTGAAGCAAAGTAAGGCTTGTCAGCTATAAGGAATGTACCAGTTATGACGTCCTGTGCGTCACCATCCTCTCTCCGACGAACCACATATACTAGACCTAGCTGTCTCACCTCTGTGTTACGAACACCTCTGCCCGATGTTCCTCGACCTCTTCCAGAACCATTACCTCTGCCAACTGGACCACGACCCCGCGCTGGCTACTATCTACCTCTTCCAGCCTGATTAAGACCCTGACTCATGGGTCGACACTAGTCAGTTTTCATAGGACAGTCTCTAATCATGTGATCCTTGGACCCACACTTAAAAAATCCTTCTGTCTTCTTCCAACACTCTCCTAGGTGCATCTTTCCACACTGAGCACAAGTACGGTACTGTCCTCCTGTAACAACCTATTGACCTCGCGACCCATCAATTCTATGTCTCTTCTAAACATTCTCGGATGACCCTGATGTTTCAAAACCTCTCTTCTGCCTATTCCTATCCGAATCCTATCTCACAGATTCCTTAACCCCTTCAGCTACCTTAGACTTCTCCACCAACATGGGAAACTCCCGCTCCTGCTGTGGAACTATCAGCAGTCTTAGGTCATCCCTTAGTCCGTCTTAAAATTGGACACATCGTTCATGCTCCATAGCCACAATACCTCGAGCATACCGGCTCAACCTTAAAAATTCTGCCTTGTACTCCGCTACGGTCTTATTACCCTGAACCAGCCTCAGAAACGCCTTCCTTTGCGCATCAATATAGCTAGTCCCAATATACTTCTTCTGATACGCCACCTTAAAATACTCCCAAGTGAGATCATCAGCTGCAGCACCATCCCAAACCGTGAGCCACCACTGGTATGACTCATCGCGGAGGAGCGACACCACCCTTTTCAGTTTCTCCTCGGCAATCAGGTCCAAATCATCTATAATTCGCTCCGTCACCTCCAACCAATACTTAGCCGTACTGGCCGCCACACCAGATACTCCTCAAAATACCTCAGCTCCATTGGCTCGGAGTCACTCGGGCACGGACTTCTGAGCTCCCATGCCTCCACTTCTTCCAACCATCCTCTCAAGAACTCGCAGCATCGCCTGCGATACTGCATCATCCCCCGTCTGATCCTGATATTCAACACCAGTAGTTGGTGGTGGTGGCATCTCATTCTCGAACCCTTGACCAGACCTAACGGGTTTTGATACGGTCATTCGGCCTCTACCACGACCTCGCACATTACGATCACGTCCCCCAGAACTCATTCTTCTGAGTTGCGTTTATCTGGTTAAAAATTTTATGAATCACTATTTCTTTCCAGCGATTTATCGCGAGCAGGTCTTATGATTAATAGTTCTAAAAGTAGTTCTTTCGAGTTCATACACACACTACGATCTCAAGTTCATTCATTCAATTATCAACATTCATGAACTCGCGTTCATTATAGAAAAGTGTTGTGGTTGTCTTTGTTGTTGTTTTCCATTACCCAGGGGTATTTTCATAATTTTATACTATAGGGGTATTTTTGTAATTTTTTAAAATAGGTTCCTTGGTGATTTTGTGAAATAGGGGTGTTATGGTAATTTTGTAATCCCAGGGGTACTTTGGTAATTTTAGAAATTTGAGGGTATTTGGTAATTTTCCAAATCGGGGTATCTTGAAATTTTACAAAATAGGGTTTTTGGTATTTTTACAAAAATAGGAATATTTTAATAAAATTTGAGGGTGGTATGACAATTTTATAAACTGAGGGTATTTTAGTAATTTTACAAACCAGGGGAATTTTGGTAATTTTGGAAATCTGGGGGTATTTCGAAAAATTTCTTTTCAAAATAGTTTTTACAAGTCAAAGGGGTAATTTGGTGATTTTAAAATTAAAGTTTTTATAAAACAGTGTAGCTAATCCCTTTCGGGTTTTAATTACTGAATTTAGCTTGTGGGTAAGTCCTCTTGGTTAGGGCGAACCGTCACTACGCACCAGGTAGGATTCGAGTGGAGAGGAGGTGAGTCGCTAGGACTGCTTAAATACCAAGCTCCCCCAGATCCAATCCTGACATGCGCTTAACAGTTGCCACACCCTAACTCAAAGAACTCACTCACGGGTTTGTTTGATTAGACTTTAAATTTTATGAAATTACGTGTTGGAGTAAGCTAATCCTAGGGTTCAATAGCTCCTAATCCACTAGTCTACATCCCCGTAATACCCACATACAAATCACACAGTAGTTAGGGGTACTTACCTGGTGGACTTCGGGCCGGAGACTCAGGTGCCATGCCAGAAACCCTGCTCATCCTTTAGTAAACTCAAGTTCATAATAAGAAAAAAATTTTGGGCCCCAAAATGCCTCAAGGTCGAGTTTTGAATCGAGCTCTGATACCAAATTGAAACACCCCAAACTCGGCCCACAAGCCCTGACCAGACTGGCATGCTCCTTGAGTAAAACGTAGCAAATCCTCGTTTTGTCATGTTGGAAAACTGGTGGTTTTGAAGAAAAATCGGTTTGAGTTATGATCAATTTGAAAACCATGTTGTTTTTGAAGTTTGTATTGAAACGATATTATCATGATTCAAAAGTCACAAGTTAATAGAATTACCAAATTTTAGAGCTTTTTATTATCAACTTGAAAACCGTAGGTGTTGGGGTGTCAAAACAGTTGAAGTTGTTTTACGAAAAATGTTTAATCATTTGTTTGTGTGTTCATATCATAATAAAAAGTAAAACGCAAACTTAAAATAGCTAAATGACGATGGCCTTATTACATCAAGATATAACCCAAAATAAATCAAATAAAAGTTAGTAAGAAAAATCTGAAAATCTTTGAAATGAGCATGGCCACCCTAAGTCCTGAGCCGATCCATTTCTTGAGTATCACCGCAAAATGTTAGCCCACGAAGGGTGAGTCACAGACTCGATTATATAACGACCATCATAGATTCCAAATTGATAAAACATATTATATCACATGTATTAATCATAGGCAATGATGCAACCCAAACCCACCTAGATATCCATCCTCTACACATCACCCGTACCTACCAATCACACCGTGGGGATTACTAAATCGACCCTCCATCCGCTACACACCATCGAATGCAGTCACTGCAGTCAACTGCTCATCACCCTTATAATTGTGGCATATCCACCAGATAATGTGACAGAGTCACCAGATTCACAATATGTGACATAAGTCACCAGATAATGTGGTAAAAAACCACCAGAACACTTCCCCTTTAACATATTCACCCATATGCCCATGCAACATACAAGACATACAATTATCATGCAATTTTACCTTACCCCAAAATCATAACAAAATTCCACGTATTTTCATATCAATGTTAATGAACATTATTAACGAGTATTAAGGGGTAACGTACCTGAAAATACTGTACCATTAAATGGTACCCTTAGCCGTAATCATTCATTGCCTTATTAACAGATACATAATCATTATTATTATTAAATGGGAATTTAGGGTGGGTTACACACCTGGTTACCAACACGATTATAGAATCTCGACAATCCCGATCTTACGCACTAGATCCCATATCCTATATTCGGCCAACACTAAGAACATTAGCAAAGAGGCCATTTGGCTATATAGCAAATCCCGAAGGGTTAACTCAACCATAATCCTTACCTTGATGCCGATTTGGTTACCAATCCGAATCCCAAAACTATGTAGTGCACCTCCCTTGCAATCGGCCAAGCACTACTACATACAAGCAATTAGCCTTCGGCTTTTAAATAAATGAGAGACAGATCCGAAGCACTAGAACCCTTACCTAGATCGCTTAGCCAAATCCCGAAGATTTGTCGAAAACCCCCCCTAAAATACCATAGTTAGAATCAGCATAGTGCCTTAGAACCAATAAAAGTGGCCCTTGGCCGAATGGTACCTTCTGCTTACATTGGATCTTAAATCCCGAAAAGATCACCTTCCCACTGTCGGCATAAGAATCCCGAAAGATCCCCTTCATGGTTCAGCCAAAAAAAAATAGGAGAGATTAGACTCCTAGATTTTGACAATTAAAAGAAAAAAAGAAAAGAAAGAAATCGAATGACAGAATCCCTTACCACAATGTTGAGATCAATTGCTCCCTTGTTTGGAAACACAGAGAGATTCGACTATAATCTCAAAAAGAAAGAAATAGATTTGGCACTTTAATGGAGACTAGATCACGTGAGAAGAGGAAGAAAATAAGGCCAAGGATATTCGGCCAAACACTTGAAAGAATAGAAGAGAACACAAAGAGGGTTTCATCTTTTCAAGATGACAAAGATGGAAGAAGAAAACAGAAGAAGAAAGTGACCCTAGTGGTCTTCTCGAATTCGGCTATTGCAAAAGAAAGGTTTTGAAAGTCTCTGACTACCCCTTTCGGCACAACACTAGGGAAAGAAAAGAAAACTAAAAGGTACATACAACCCCTTAAACAATTTCGGCATTAGCTCTGCTAGGTATGATCGAATATGCCACCCTAGAAGTCCCTTAGCTGGCCAACTCTCCTTCCCTTATCCAAATCCCCCCTTTTCACTCCTACTTAGCTGAATCCTCAAGCTATTTGACCTAATATACACTTCATCCTTGAAGTGTCCTTGTGCCGTCAATCACTGCCCTTCCTTGCTAAAAAATAAAAGCTCCAAAACGCTTCCATTGCTGCTTAAACCTAGGCCCCTCCACACTCCTTGTGGCGTCACTGACTAAGGCCCTAAGTGGCACCTATTTGCCACCTTACCAACTTAATTCTTGTGTCCTAAGCCATAAAATAAACTCCTTAAGGCCTAGCTCCCTTAGTTTCCCCTTTTTAGGCTTAAAATCAATTATTTTTCTAAGGCTTCTACCTACAACCCAAGGTTCCTGAAGCCCAAAAACACATTCAACACACACTCAAGCATGCAATCACATTCATTCAAGTGAAAATGCATAACCCCTAAATCCTGGATATTACAAAGGCTGTGTGTCGATTATATTATCGTATATATTATTTTGGTGGCCTCGCCACAAATTCTGATAATGGCTATGTGCCAATTTAAATATGGCTTTGTGCCATCGTGATTAAGGCTGTGTGTCGATTATATTACCGTATATGATTTTGGTGGCTCAGCCACAAATATTATAAATGGTAGCTTAACTACGATTTGGAGAGACTGGCGAGGTGGGTTGACTTGATCCCCACAGGAGAGATTGGTTGGTACGGGTGGAGAGACTGGCGGGGTGGGTTGACTTGATCCCTATTGGTTGAGAGATTGCCTGGATGGGATGGGTTGCATTCATATCATTTATTTATTACATGAAAGTGGGCTTAGGCCCAAGATTATGATATATGGGCTCAGGCCCAAGATATTGCTTTACGGGTTTAGGCCCAGTGGATAACGGTAAGGGGATTATACACTAAGTTATTGTAACTCACCCTCCTTTCTTTTCTTAACCCTTGTAGGTAATGCTCAGTGACGAGGACTTGGGGCCATGGATGACTCGGTGGAGGCCATACTTCAGAAATGGTGCTTTGAACTTTAGATTTCCATTTACGTTTACTTTATTGCTTTTACTATTTTGGGTTTTTATGTTGTAATAAGGCCTCTAGGAAATTTTTATTTTCCTTATGTTTTTGTCGTACTTAGTATTTTGCTCGAATTGTTTTAAATGGGGATTTTTCTAAAATCTTAAATAAAGGTATTCCAAAATAGATTAACAAATGGTTTTCATACAAACTTCTACAAATATTTTAACTCGAAAATTTTCTCTCAAAATTTTATCAATATTTTCAAAAGTCACGATTTTAAAGCTCACTACCTCGATTTTTGACTCATCAAACGATCTTTCAAAATAGCTGTATTTTATCAAATATTTATATACAAAACTTGTTTACTTAAACACAACCAAGTAACACCTACTTTAGTAAGAATTATATGATTTTTATACGTTTCTTCATGTGACATGTCAGATCGGATCATACCGCATGGGCCGGGTTCGGGGTGTTACATTTTCAACTGTTTTATGCAACATATCCAGATTTGGCCATAAAATCTGGGCTAGGTTTGGGTTTTTAAAATTTAGTGGTATCTGATAAACCATAAAAGTAACACATTTTAATCCCATGCTTAGCATGTTTTTGGATGTTTATTTATACAACTATGTGGATTCGATGCTCCTAATCATTTAAATTCGTAGTTCTATACTTAGGTGAGCATAGGAAAGTGAAAGGAGAGGAAAATGGGCCAAAATAGGGCAAAACAGGCCATATTAAGGATCCACATGGCCAAGCCAAAACCACACGGGCAGGGCACATGCCCGTGTCCCTGTCACACCCTGCTTTGTTTTCACACAGAAAAAGCCAATTTTTAAGGTTTTTGAGCCTTCTAAAGCCTATAAATACACGCCAGAGGAAGACAAAGGAGGACGGATAGTAGAACGAAGAAATTACTCAAAGGAAGCTGTCGGAATCATCTCGGAAATAGATTCACTCCAAGATTGAAGATCTCCATCAAGTTCTTTAGAAGTTTTTAGGTTCTTTATGTCTTGTTGTTTTCTTATTCCTAAGATGTTTTCCTCCTATGTTATGAACTAAACTCCCTATATACCTAGGGAGGATGAAACCTAGATGAATCTTATTATTTAATAAATCTGAATTACATGATAAATACTTGTTCTTGTTCTTAATCATGTGTTTTTAACCCTTGCTTTAATATTTTTAGGACATTAATTCAAGTCTAATATGCTTATTCAGTGGAGCAAAAATCCATATTTAAGAGAAGATCTCGCATAATTAAGTTGAGTTGATTGCAACCTTAGAAATAGGATGACATAAATCTACGGGATTAGAGACAAATCTAATAAGGGAATCCATAGATCAAGTTAATGCGACGATAGGGTGTTTTAATTAGAAAGAAATTTTAATTAATCAAGCTAGACTTAGTTGTTCTTAGTCTCGAAAGAGATATTGACATAATTTAGGGATTTCTACGAATCAAGGCAAGTGAATAAATCGTTTAATTCAGAGTCAGAATAAGAAGTGAAGTCTAGGTGGACTCTTCCTTGGGTATTTTCTTTATCATTGATTTATTCAATTATTTTTTCACTCTCTGTCGCGTTCATAGTTAATTAGTTAGTTAAATTTTAGATTAAAATAAATCCCCTTAATTATTAGGCTAAATAATAAAAAGATAGTTATTACTAGTAATTTTAGTCCTTGTGGATACGATATTTCGGACTCATCATAATTATACTACTGCTCGATAGGTGCACTTGCCTTTGTCAAAATATTAGTTAGTTTCAAGGCCATCAAGTTTTTGGCACCATTGCCGGGGACTAAGATATTAGGAACGCTTAATTTTTATTACTTTAGCCATTTTTACTTTTATTTGCAATTTATTTTTATTTTAAAATTACTAATTTTTCTTTTATTTGCTTCTGGAAGATATTTTTAGTTTATGGCTAGAAGAAACCCGGCAGGACCACTACTTTTTAATAGTGAGATAGAAAGAACAGCTCGTAGAAATTGTAGGGAAATAAGGCGAAGTCTACAATACATAGAAGAAGAACAAGAGGAAGATACCAACATTACCGAGGTGATGGCTGATAATAATCTGCTACCCCGGTGGTTGCCAAAAATTCTACTCCTCGTATTATGTACGACTATGCTAAGCCTAATTTGATTTGGGCTGAATCAAGTATTGTGAGGGCTGTTGTTGCTGCAAATAAACACTATACATATGATCCAACAATGTGTTCAGTTCAGTGGTTTACAGGATGAGGATCCAAATACTTATTTAGCCAACTATCTAGAATTCTAGTATACTTTTAAAATTAATGGCATTTCTGAGGATGCCATTTGCCTTCGGTTATTCCCTTTTCATTAAGAAACAAATCTAAACAGTGGTTGAACTCGTTACCACAAGGTTCTATCACTACTTGGGAACAAATACCCGAAAAGTATTTACTAAAATATTTTTCACTGGCTAAAACGGCAAAGTTGGTGAATGATATCTATTCTTTTGTGTAGATTGATTTAGAAACTCTTTACGATGCATGGGAGAGGTATAAGGACTTGTTGAGAAGGTTCCCATACCATGGGTTACCTCTATGGTTACAGGTTCAAACCTTTTACAATGGTTTGAACAACTAGACAGCTGATTGATGCAGCCACCGGTGGTATCCTAAATAATAAAACACCTGAGGAGGCTTATGAATTCATAGAGGAGATGTCACTAAAAAACTATCAGTGGCAAGACATGAGAACAAAACCGACAAAAGCCTCCAATGTTTTCGACCTCGACGTAGTCACCATGTTAGCAAACCAGGAAGAGATCTTAAACAAAAAAATTGATGGTTTATGTGTTTCTACACAGGTACACCCGGTGATGCAATGCGACACAAATAGAGGAGGGATGAACACCACAGAATATCCAACCTAAAACTCGAGCATAGAGAATGAACAAGTTCACTATATGGGTAACAATTCTAGACCGCAGAATAATCCATATAGTAACACTTACAATGCAGGTTGGAGGAACCATCCCAATTTCTTATGGGGTGGTCAAGGAAATCAGAGACAACCGCCCCTTCCAGGCTTCCAACAACAACCATACCAACAGGAGAAGAAGCCGAACCTTGAAGAGATACTAACAAAATTCATCTCGGTGTTAGAAACTCGTATTCAAAACATCGAAACAACACTTAAAAATCATCAAGTGTAGATTCAAGGGCTCGAGAACCAAATAGGTTAGCTTGCCAAGTTGATCTCAGAATGACCACAAGGTAGCTTGCTGAGTAACTCTGAGCCTAACCCAAGGGAGCAACTCCATGCCATCATGGTATGCGACGAATAAGGGTTAGTAGAATCTGAATCAGAACCGAGGTAAGAAGATGAGGTAAGCCACAATGCATAGACACCGGTAAGAAAAGAGACCTTGTGTACCATTCCCCAATGCGACGAAAAAAGACCATACCAATGAACAATTCGATAAATTTCTTAAACTCTTAAAAATTACATATTAACTTACCGTTTGTTAAAGATCTTTTGCAGATGCCCAACTTAGTTAAATTTTTAGAGGAGCTTCTAACAAACAAATGGAAGTTAGATGAGGCATTGCATGTAGAGCTAAACGCAGTCTGCTCAGCCATTTTACAAAATAAACTACCCAACAAACTCAAGGATCCATGGAGTTTTACTATTCCTTGTTTAATTGGTAGTTTAGATGTCAACAATGCCTTGGCTAACTTAGGGGCAAGTATTAACGTCATGCCCTATAAAATGTTTAAGCAACTAGGTCTTGGGAAATCTAAACAAACTAGGATGAGCATTCAACTAGCAGATAAAACTATTAGGATTCCTAGGGGAATTGTTGAGGATGTGCTGGTAAAAATTGATAAATTTATATTCCCAGTTGACTTTATTGTTCTAGACATAGATAAGGACAGTGACGCACATTTAATCTTAGGATGACCCTTTTTAACAACTACCAATACTATATTGATGTTGGTACAGGTGAGCTTACACTTTGTGTAGGTGACGAAATGATCACTCTTTAGGCTCGTGATTCAGTTAGGAAATTGAGTAATGAAGGTAGGTATATAAATTCTAATAGTAACCATTTGATCCAATCCTCTTTTTAGGAAGCACATCGAAAAAGCACAAATGAGCCACGTCCTAGTTCTCTTACCAACAATAAAACAACTGATGAGGTGCGAAGGCTTCAAATTGAGGAACTAGATGAATAGAGGACACATTTCAAGTAGAAACCAAGAACACACAAAGCAAAACCGAGGCAACTGCATGACAAGCTTAAATGTGAAACAAACTACTTCAAGGTTGGGGACCAGGTACTATAAGATGAAACATATCCCCGAATAATCACTTCATAGCTAAATACAAACGGAGCAACTCCTTTTATGGTACTCAATGCCTTTCCATACGGGACAATTGAGGTAACTCATTCTAATTTCTACACTTTTAAGGTAAATATGACTCGACTCAAACCATATATTGATAGAATTGATAGCAAGAAAGAGGAGTTTCAACTCCGTGAACCACCATAACTAAGCAAAAATGAGGTAAGTCGATCTTAGACTCTAAACAAGAGCTTCTTGAGAGGCAACCCGAGCATTAACATGCCTAATTTACTAATTACGTTTTATAATATTTTTGACTTTAAATAAATAAAAAAGTGTTTTAAAACCCACACGGCCTGGGCACACGGGCGTGCCACTGGCCATGTGGATCCTGGGACTTAGTTTTTAAATTTCAAAGAAATCGAAAGAGGGCTCCACATGCAAGACACACGACCGTGTGAGTGATCACACAGCCGTGTGGAAATCCACATGGGCGTGGGAGAAGTGAAGGACTTCACACATAGCTGTGCGATGCAGCCATGTGGACCACATGGCCTGGACACATGGCATGTCCAAGGTCGTGTGAATACTGAGCTTTTACAAATCGCGATGAACACGGGCTGGGGATAAGACTACACGGGCGTGTGACACGGCCGTGTGGCCCAACACGTGCTGTTACACGACCGTGTCACCTATTTAAACACAATTTCCCTTTTTCTTTCTTCTTCCTCCTCCTCAAAAATTCACCCCAAACCCTAGCTACCGCTCCCCTACTTCTGGCCACCATCAATTCTACCCCTCCTGTTGCTTCTCCTTTCCCTTTTTTCCCCAACCTGAAACCCCCCATCTTCCTCTTCCTTTCCCCCTTTTCATTTCCTTTACACCACAATTTCCTCCATCCCCTTCCCTTCTTTCTTTATTCCTCCGGCCACCCCGTCCCTTGAAGCACCCCATATCCACCCCCCAAAGCACCACCACATCGCGACGCATCTGACGATGAGGACCATTAAGTCCATTTATTTTATTGTTATCTTTATTTTTATTTTTATTTTATTTTTATTTTTATTTTTATTTTTATTTTTAGTCTATTTTCCTTTATGTTTCGTATCATATTTTCAAAAGACTTATCTTTTATATTTTGAACTATATGTTAGTTTTTTATTATTATTCCTATTCGAGTAATCCCTTTACTTTCTTCCATAGTTGTGTTTATTTTTCTTAATAGTTGCTCAGAATCATGCACTTCACTTTGTATCTACAATTTCGAGTTCACTATTCCATGAATTTCCTCCAAGATTCAGGAAGTTTCATGTCTCTCCTCTCTTATGATTTTCTTATACTGCCACTATCTATTTTGGTACATTGAGGACAATGTACATCATAACTGTGGGGAGGTTATTTATATGATTATTAGAAAATCCCTGAATTATGTCTTGTTCTTAAGTAATTTTCTCATATTACTATTAGAATGAATTTTTATTGATTTATGATTTTTTATTGATATGTTTTGGATTAAGTAATAGGTAATTGTGCATTGATTGTTTAAACTTTAAAGACACTAAAGAATCAAGCATGATAAGTCTATTTTCAGAATTAAAATTGCTAGGTTGTTTCCCTAAATTTAAATATTACTTTGAAGTTTGAAATTTGCAAGGTTGACATAAAAAACCATGATTTTTGTGAGATTTTGAGCCTTTTTGAGCATACACTTTTCTTGCTCTCTTTATTTGGTTATGAGTGTGTCAATATTGATTTGTTATTCTAGAACTTGCTTCGATTATACATATTGAGACCACACTTTTGATTTAATATACTAAGATGATAAATGCACCTAGGTTTTAACCCACTTATCTCAAAAAGCCTACCTCTATAATTAACCCTTAGTGAACCTCTTTGAGCCTAATAATCGTTTCTTAATCTACCCTTAATATTAACCCATAACTCATTCTTTTTTTGTTTTTGATTCATTGAGAACTTTTCTTATCATGTTAACCCCCTTTTGTCGAGATTTGATTTGATTAGTTGGCTAACTATGTTCTTTATTTCAGTTGTTAAATTTTTTCTTGTTCTTGTTCTTAAAAAAAGAAAGAAAAGAGTGGAAATATATATTCATTATTACTAGTTTTATGTTATTTGAGCTTAAACAGTTAAGTTTACATTTTAAGAAGAAGCTCGTGTCATTATTGTAATTATTCAGTATTAGTTTATTTTTCTAGTTAGGTAAATTATCAATTCGATATCGATTTTAACCCTCTAATATAGCCTTTATCCACACCTTTAAACCTAGCCTCATTACAACCCTTTTAAAGACCTTTTGATTTGTATATAATCTCATTTTATAGTGGTGGAGATTTGATTTTCATGCAAGCTGATAAATCGTAAAAGTAACATATTTTAGGCCCACATTTAGTATGCTTTTGGATGATTTAGCCCTTGATTTATGTAAAAAAGTGCTCTTCATCCTTTCTTTTCATGTTTTTACTCAAGAAAGCACCCGAGGACAAAAGAACAAGAAACGGGCTTAAACGAGGCCAATTTGGGCTAAAGAGGAAATCGACACGGCCCAGACTTCAAGCCACAAGATCGTGCCTCAAAAATTAATTAAGACACGACCATGCCACAATTTACACTGCCGTGCCCCAATCGACAGAATCGAGACACGGCCTGAAGATGATTTACACGGGCGTGTATCATGGCCGTGTCCTTGCCGCAGAAAAGAGTAATTCTACTCGAAATAGGATACTTTGAGGCAAAGAAACACATTCCAAAGCCTATTCAAACACCCGAGTAGAAATTATACTTGAATTAGGATACTTAGGGGCCAAGTAAGGCATCTCAAAGTCTATATAAACACCCAAGGGTGCAACTTAAGGTGGGGAGTTCGGCAGAAGCCGAAACCCAAGATGCCAGGGGTGAGCTAGGCCAAAGACTCGAAGCCAGAGCAGTCAATTTAGGGAATTTCTTGAAGATATCCAGTTGATCCATCTCAAGAAGCTGAAATTCTACTCAAGACGGCAGATCTCTCCTTCAATTCCTTCAGGGGGTTTTAGGGATTTCTTATATTTTGTTTTATCTTTTCTCTTGAGATGTTTTATTTTAAAGTTATGAACTAAACCCTTGAGATACGAAGGGATGAAACCTAGATGAATCTTGTTATTGTTTTCGAATTATATGATAAATACTTAGTTTGTTCTTAATTGTGCATGCTTAATCCAAATTCTGATATGCTTAGGTGGAGGAGGAATAGACCTTGCCTAAGAGTAGATCTAGCATAATTAAGCGGAGTTGATCGTAGGCCTAGAGATAGGGTGATGAGATTTTACCGGATTAGGGTGAAACCTAATATGGGAATCCATAGATCGATTTACTGCTATTCTAGGGGGTTATTATAAGAGAACGAGAGTTCCACTAATTAACCTAGGGTTAGATGTTATTCTCCTCAAGAGAGGGTTTAATATACATTAGGGAGTATCACGGATCAAACTAAGTGAATAAATCGTATGGTTCAGTGTTAGATAACAAGTGAAGTCTAGGTGGATTCTTCCTGAGGATATCGTCATGATCAACTGAGTTTTTCATCAAGTTATTTCCAAATTCATTCTCTTTTGTCTTTGAGTCTTTAGTTTAGTATTCGTTAAATTAGATTAAATCTACCAATCACTCCATATTCTAGGCTAAATAATAAAAAGAAAGTTAATATTAGTACTTTTAGTTCCTTTGGGTTCGACAATCCGATCTTGCCTAAGCTATACTACTGTTCGATAGGTACACTTGCCTTAAATCATTGTCAGAGTTAGTCTCTAGGTTCGATCACATTCATTATAAATTTTAAAACTTGATAGACACACGATTAAGTTTTTGGCGCCATTGTTGGGGAACTAAAATATTAAGAAAGCTCTATTTTTATTACTTTAGCCATTTTTTTATTTTTAACAATCTATTTTTTTAGTTAAATTTTATTTTTGCAAAAAAATATTATTATTATTATTTTACTTTGCTAATTTTTCTTTTATTTGTTTTGACAAGTAATTTTAGTCTATAAAGGAGATGGCACTAAATAACTATTAGTGGCAAGTTATGAGGACAGTGCCAATAAAAGCCGCTAGTGTTTTCAACCTCGACGTGGTCACCAAGTTATCTAACCAACTAGAGATGATGAATAAAAAGTTTGATGGTTTGAATAGTCTCTCGCAGATGCATCCAGTAATGCAATATGATTCGGATCTAGGAGACGTGGCGAATCTTGAGTACCCACCCTACGGATATTGCATGGAAAACGAGCAAGCTCACTATACGGGTAACTATTCTAGACCTCAAAATAATTTTTATAATGACACTTATAATACAGGTTTGAGGTACCATCCCAATTTCTCGTGGGATGATCAAAATAGCCAAAGATCAAAAATTCTCTGGATTTTCAACAACCACCTCACCAACAAGAAGATGAGTCAAAAATTGAAGAGATGTTGACAAAATTCATGACAGCCACAGAAAACCGCTTCCAAGATACTGAGAAAACACTAAAAAACAACGATAACCGAGCCGGGGAACTTACTAAGTCAGTGAAGGAAGTCACTAATGCAGTCGCACAACTTGCTAAGCTGATCTCAGAACTACAACAAGAAAGCTTGCCAAGCAATACTGAAACTACCCCGAGAGAGCACAATCAAGCCATTTACGATAGTGAAGGGTTAGACAAACCAAACCCAAGGGAAGAACTTGTGGTAAGTGAAAGTAAGGTTGAGGTGTGCCATGATATACCAAAATCGGCAATTACAGAGTACTAATCTAGTGTGCCATATCCTGATGCAATAAAGGAATACCACACAGAAGAAGAATTCGGTGACCTCACACTTCGTGTAAACAACGAAACAATCACTTTTCAAGCTCTTAACTTAGCTAAGACATCTAGTAATAAATGTATGAACGTTAATTTTATTGATAACCATTTGGCTCAACCTTCTTTACAAGAAGCATCACAAAATCACCTAGCTGAACTAGATCTTAGACCTCATGCCAACAAAGAAGAATTATATGAGGAACGAAGCCTTAGGGTCGACAAACGAGAAGAGTGGGAAACACAAATTAAAGAAGAATCGGAACCACACGAAGTGAAACCAAAGGAAACCCCAGACGAGTTGATAGGAACAATAAATCACATCAAAATAGAGGATCAGATATTGTTGAATAAGGAAGACCCTCGAATCACCAATTCATACCTCAAGACAAACAAAGAAATCACTTTTGAGGTACTTAATGTCTTCCTATACGACACAATTGAGGTAAGCAATCCCAAATTCAACACTTTTGAGGTAAACACTACTTGACTTAAAATTTATATCCATAACTGAGTTGATCACATGAGAAAGGATTTCCACCTCCTTAAACCACCATGATTACGCAAATAACATGTAAGTCTAGCTTAAGACTATAGATGGGCGCTTCTCGGGAGGCAACCCGAGCACTAACCCCGTTTTTATTTTTATTTTTATTTTTATTTTCCCTTTTTAAGCTTTCAAATAAACCAAAAGTGCAGATTTCCAAACCACACGGCCTTGCACACGGCCGTGGCCGTGGCCGTGTGGGCACCACAGCTAGGCATATGGGCGTAGACCGTATCTCTATTTAATTATTTTTATTCCTATTTTTATTTTTACTTTCTTTATTATTCTTTGTGCTATTTAGATTTAGTTTAGGATACAATAAAATCAGACCGACTACTTAGAGGATTCAATTTCAAACGGTTCGAGACGCTTCCCCATGTTCATCTCCAATCCTATCCGTTTTCTTTGCAAAGACTTCATCCATAATTCAGGAAGTTTCACTTCTCTCCCTATCTTATGATTTTATTATTATCTTGCTTTGTACATTGAGGACAATGTAAAACTTAAGTGTGGAGGGTTAACTACAGCATTATTCAAAAAAATCCTAAATTTTAAATCTTGTTTTTAAGTATTTTTCTCATATTACTAATTAGGGTGAAATTTCTAATGATTTATGATTTTTATTAATATGCTTTTGAGTAAGTCATTGATAATTGTGCACTGATGATTTAAACTTTAAGATACTAGAGAATCAAGTATGATAAGTCTATTTTTTCAAGAATCAAAAAATTTTTAGGTTGTTGAACTGAATTTGAATATTACCTTGAAGATTGAAATTTACAGGGATTGATGTCAAATACCCATAATTTTTGTGAGATTTTGAGCCTTACAGAGCATATATTCTTTTTCATGCTCACTTTATTGATTATGAGTGTGTCAACTTTGAACTATTATTCTAGAACTTGCCTCGATTATACATGTTGAGACCACATCTATAATTTGATATACTGATATGATAAAGGCACCTAGGTTTTAACCCATTCACACCACTAAAAGCCTACCCACATAATTAACCCCCAGTGAACCCTTTTTAATCCTAACAACCCTTTTTATTGATTTACCCACTAATATTAACCCAAAAACCCTTTGAATTTGTTATCATTCTTTTGACTACCCTTCTATCGAGAATTGATTTGATCAGTTACCTAATTAGTTTATTTTAGTTGATAAAATCTTTCTTTATTATGTATTTACTTTAGTTTGTTCTAAAAAATTGAAAAATAGAAGTATATTCAGTATTAGTAGTATAGAAAGTGAGCTTGTTCATTTAAATTTCAATTATCAAAGAAAAAGCTCGTATTATTATTAGTTTAAAGTTTCAATTGATGTAATCATTTATTTTCTAGTTCATTGTTTTTAGTTAGGTAATTTGTTAATTTGATCTCGATTCTAACCCTTCTAATTCAACCTTTATCCACACCTTTTAACCCAAGCCCTATTACAACCCTGTTAAAGACCTTTTGATTTGTGTATCATCTCATATTACAGTGGTGGAGATTTGATTTTTAGGCAAGCCTATGGGATTAACTTTTCATGTTCGACTGTTGAGTGCTTAATTGTGAACCTTAAACACTTTGAGTGATTTGAGTGAATCTTTAGTGAGGATGTCAATCCTTGTTGGTTTTGAATCAAAGGTAAATATTTAGAAGAGGGGAGACACCTATGTTTTTCGTGCTACAAATATATGACTTAGAATTGTTTGAATCTTTACGAGTCTTTGAGTTAAAATTATCCATGTATGAATTATCTATGAATTATGATGAGGCATTATTGATAGGAATTATAAATTGTGGAAAGTTCGTTTTAATTGTAAGTTGAGAATTTTGCTTGAGGACAAGCAAAAGCTTAAGTGTGGGGGTATTTGATAAACCGTAAAAGTAACATATTTTAGGCCCACATTTAGTATGCTTTTGGATGTTTTAGCCCTTGATTTATGTAAAAAGGTGCTCTTAATCATTTCCTTTCATGTTATTACTCAGAAAAGCAACCGAAGATGAAAAGAATAAGAAATGGGCTTAAAACGGGCCAATTTGGACCAAAGAGGAAATCGACACGACCTGGACTTCAAGCCACACGGCCGTGCCTCAACAATTAATTAAGACACGGCCATGCCACGATTTACACGACCATGCCCCAATCAACAGAATCGAGACACGACCTGAAGATGATTTACACGGGCGTGTACCATGGTTGTGTCCCTACCGCAGAAAAGAATAATTCTATGCGGAATAGGATACTTTGAGGGAAAGAAACACATTCCAAAGCCTATTCAAACACCTGAGTAGGAATTATACTTGAATTAGGATACTTAGGGGCTAAGTAAGGCATCTCAAAGTCTATATAAACACTTAAGGGTGCAACTTAAGGTGGGGAGTTCGGTAGAAGCCGAAACCCAAGGTATCAGGGGTGAGCTAGGCCAAAGAGCCGAAGCCAAAGTAGTCAATTCAGGGAATTACTCGAAGATAGCCAGTTGATCCATCTCAAGAAGCCAAAATTCTACTCAAGACAGCAGATCTCTCCTTCAATTCCTTTAGGGGTTTTATGGATTTCTTATGTTTTGTTTTATCTTTTCTCTTGAGATGTTTTCTTTAAAAGTTATGAACTAAACCCTTCAGATACCTTAAGGGGAAGAAACCTAGATAAATCTTGTTATTGTTCTCTGAATTATATGATAAATACTTAGTTTGTTCTTAATTGTGCATGCTTAATCCAAATTCTGATATGCTTAGGTGCATAATTAAGCGGAGTTGATCGCACGCCTAGAAATAGGGTGATGAGTTTTTTCCGGATTAGGGTGAAACCTAATATGGGAATCCATAGATCGATTTACTGCTATTCTAGATGGTTATTATAAGAGAGCGAAAGTTCCACTAATTAACTTAGGTTTAGATGTTATTCGCTTCGAGAAATGGTTTAATATACGTTAGGGAGTTTCACGGATCAAACTAAGTAATAAATCGTATGGTTTAGTGTTAGAAAACAAGTGAAGTTTAGGTAGATTCTTCCTGAGGGTATCGTCATGATCAACTGAGTTTTTCATCAAGTTATTTCCAAATTCATTCTCTTTTGTCTTTGAGTCTTTAGTTTAGTAGTCGTTAAATTAGATTAAATTAACCAATCACTCTATATTCTAGGCTAAATAATAAAAAGAAAGTTAGTATTAGTACTTTTAGTTCCTTTGGGTTCGACAATCCAGTCTTACCTAAGCTATACTAGTGTTCGATAGGTACACTTGCCTTAAATCGTTGTCAGAGTTAGTCTCCAGGTTCGATCACATTCATTATAAATTTTAAAACTCGATAGACACACGATCACAAGCTTATGGTAATAAATTTTAATTTTTGACTTTTGAGTGCTTAATTTGAACCTTAAACACTTTTAGTGATTTGAGTGAATCTTTAGTGAGGATGTTAATTCTTGTTGGTTTTGAATCAAAGGTAATTATTTAGATAAGGGGGAAACACCTATGTTTTCGTGTAATAAAAATGTATGACTTGGATTGTTTGAATCTTTAGGACTCTTTTAGTTAAATTATAAATGTATGAATTATTTGTGAATTATGATAAGACATTATTGATAAAAATTGTGAATTAAAGAAGTTTAATTTTAATTTTGAGTTGAGGATTTTGCTTGAGCACAAGCAAACGCTTAAGTGTGGGGATATTTGATAAACCATAAAAGTAACACATTTTAATCCCATGCTTAGCGTGTTTTTGGATGTTTATTTATACAATTATGTGAATTTGATGCTCCTAATCCTTTAAATTTGTATTTTGTATACTTAGGTGACTATAAGGAAGCGAAAGGAGTGGAAAATAGGCCAAAATTGGGCAAACCGGGCCATATTAAGAATCCACACGGCCAAGCCAGAACCACACGGGCAGGGCACATACCCGTGCCCCTGTCACACCCTACTTTGTTTTCACGTAAAAAAAGCCAATTCTTAGGGTTTTTGAGCCTTCTAAATGCCAGAGGAAGACAAAGGAGGACGAAGAGTAGAATGAAGAAATTACTCGAAGGAAGCCGTCGGAATCATCTCGGAAGCGGATTCACTCCAAGATTGAAAATCTCCATCAAGTTCTTCAGAAGTTTTTGGGTTCTTGATGTCTTGTTTTTTTTCTTATTCCTAAGATGTTTTCATCCTACGTTATGAACTAAACTCCCTAAATACCTAGGGAGGATGAAACCTAGATGAATCTTATTATTTAATAAATCTGAATTACATGATAAATACTTGTTCTTGTTCTTAATTATGTGTTTTTAACCTTGCTTTAATATTTTCAGGATATTAATTCAAGTCTAATGTGCTTATTCTATGGAGCAAAAGTCCTTGTTTAAAAGAAGGTCTTGCATAATTAAGTGGAGTTGATTGCAACCCTAGAAATAGGATGACATAAATCTATCGGATTAGAGTCAAATCTAATAAGGCAATCCATAGATCGAGTTAATTAGCAAGAAATTTTAATTAATCAACCTAGAGTTAGTTGTTCTTAGTCTCGAAGGAGATATTAACATAATTTAGGGATTTCTACGGATCAAGGCAAGTGAATAAATCATTTCATTCAGAGTCAGAATAATAAGTAAAGTCTAGGTGGATTCTTCCTTACGTATTGTCTTTATCATTGGTTTATTTGATTATTCTCTTCACTCTCTGTCACATTCATAGTTAATTAGTTAGTTAAATTTTAGATTAAAATAAATGCCCTTAATTATTAGGCAAAATAATAAAAAAGATAGTTATTACTAGTAATTTTAGTCATTGAGGATACGATATTCTGGACTCATCAAAGCTATACTACTATTTGATAGCTGTGCTTGCCTTTGTCTAAATATTAGTTAGTTTCGAGCCCATCAGTATCAGAGCTAGGTTGCAAAACTCATGTGAAATTTTTGGTTCAAAATTTTTGAAAACTATTTTTCGAGTAAAGTTCATTTCTGCATTAATCTAAAAAGTAATTTTATGAAATACCAAGTATCTGACGCTGAACCTATAAGTAATTTTAATTTAGATAAACTTTAAAAATCTAAAATGATTACAACTGTACTATGATAGTTAGAGACTAAAACATCTCTGTAAATTCTTCTAATATCTTTTTTTAACATAAAATATATGTTAATAAATACTAGAACTGATACATAAAAATTCTTAATGTAGATAATGTATAAGATGAGTACTCATGGATCATGTGAATGCAGTACTTGTAGGCACGGCGGACGTCGAAGAGAGGCTCGAGCTGAGTTGTCTTTGATGGGAAATATGCCAAATTTGGATACAAGTGAGACACCGGCTACACCTATTGTTCAGACTGGGTCTCAAAGTCACTCGACTGAGGACGCGTATTGTCCCAAGCCATGCTGAGGGATTTGGAGAGGGTCGTTGGGCCCTATTACGGATTCGAGAGCTGTAGGTCAATAACTGAATGTCTCTGTTCCAACAAAGCTAAATTGTTTAGGGGTGTTATTAGAGTCGCTGCAGCTACGGTCGAATATTAGTTAGAGGCCACATAAAGGATTATGAATGATATCGATTGCACCCCTTAGCAAAAATTAAAGGGTGCAATATGTCTACTTCATGACTAGGCATATCAATGGTGGTTGACGATTGAGGAGGGTACTCAGCTAGATCATATTACTTGGGATTATTTTAAGATCTCCTTCCAGAGTAAATATGTGGGGGCGAGTTATATGGATGCTCGTAGATGCGAGTTTATGAACCTTACTTAAGGGAATAGGACTATGGTTGAGTATGAGCCCGAATTTTTTAGATTGAGAAGTTATGCTCGTAGGCTGGTATCGAACGACTATGATAAGTGTATCCACTTGGAGAAAGGGTTGAGGGATAACCTCAAGGTTCTGATAGCTTTGTAGAGGGAACATGTTTTTCTGTCTTGGTGGACAAGGCAAGAATTATAGAGGATGTTGAACCTGTTGAACATGAAAATAAGGACCGTGGGAGGGGTAAGAATAAGAGGGATTTGGAGCCCTCTAAACGAGCTAGATCTAATGGGCCTTTAAGGGTTGAGGTCCTAGTTGCTCTTACTATGGTTTAGCCGTGTAGAGATTATGGTAGACACCATCTGGGTGTTTGTGATGTGGGTCAATAGAGCACCGCACTAGGGATTGTCCATAGTGATCTAATTAGGTGCAAGCTTTAGCTCCGAGTTTAGTTTAGCCTCAGCGGGTAGTTCAACAACCACCTAGGTGCTGTGGTTTAGTCAGGGGTGGTAACGGTATGGATAGAGGTCAGAAAGCATTGGGCAGAGCTGCTAATCATACTAAGGCTAAGCAACTTGCACTAGTTTATGTGGCTAGCATCGTGAGGATAGAAACGTCGTAGATGTTATCACTGGTACGTTTTTCATTCATATTGCACCCTATATTGCTTTGATAGATATAGGATCAACACACTCTTATATGGCTAGTTCTGTCTCTGTGAACTTGGGTATATCTGTTGAGAGCACTTATGGAGAGATTATTTTGATTAGTCCACTAGGTCAATCAGTTTCAATTAATAAGCTTTATAGAAATGTACCACCGGAGATAAAAGGGGTTGTGTTTCTGGCTAATCTGGTGGAACTGCCATTTCGAGAATTTGATTTAATTTTAAGAATGGACTGGTTCGTGGAACATCAAGTCAGCCTGAACTGTGCTCTTCGCTCTTATGGCCAAAAAGTTAGTTCGAAAAAGGTGTGAAGCATTTCTGGCTTTTGTGCACAATTCGGCTTTTGTGGATTCATCTGTTAGAGACATTCAAATAGTTAAGGAGTTTCCAGATGTTTTTCCTAAAAAGTTGTTGGGTTTGTCTCTAGATAGGGACGTCGAGTTCAGAATCAAAATTTTACCAGGTACAACTCCAGTGTCCATTGCTCCCTACTGCATGGCATCGAATGAGCTTATGAAAATAAAGATGGTAATATGAAGATATGTATAGATTATCGTCAGCTGAAGAAATTAATGGTAAAGAATAAGTATCCACTCCCGGGGATTGATGACTTATTTGATCAGTTTCATAAATCTTCTATGTTTTCCAAGATAGATCTCTGTTTTAGGTACCATCATCTTAAGGTTAAGTAGGTCGATGTTCATAAGACTGCTTTTTGGTTTAACGAACGCTTCAGCTACATTTATGGATCTTATGAATTGGGTTTTTTAGCCATATCTGGATCAGTTCTTTGTGGTCTTCATTGATGAAATTCTAGTATATTCTAAGAGTGACGATGAACATGATGAGCATCTTAGAGTAGTTTTTCATATACTTCATGAGAAACAGCTCTACGCTAAGTTGAGCAAGTGTAAGTTTTGGTTTAGGGATGTCACTTTTCTGGGTCATTGGTTTCTGTTGAGGGGATCTGAGTTGATCCTAAGAAAATTGAAGATGTGCTTTAGTGCAAACATCCTAGGAATGTTTTTGAGATCTGAATCTTCCTTAGGCTAGTGGGTTACTATCGGAGGTTTGTCAAGGGGTTTTCACTTATCGCATCTCCTCTAATTAATTTGTTGCGTAAGAATGCACCATTTTTCTGGACTGATAAGCAACAATCGAGTTTTGAAAAGCTCAAATCTATTTTGACTCTGGCTCCTATTCTGATACAGCCTAAATTTGGCAAGGAATTTATGGTTTATAGCGATGTATCATGTAACACCCTAAAATTTGAGGTTAGAAGTTTTGAGATTTGTGTTTAGTTTCAGTGAGTAGGTTGAGCAATTGGGTTGATTTCTGCGTTTTAATGTCAGAATGAGCCTACTAGTTCGGTGGTTGGATGTGTGTTAGTTTACCTCTGGGTTCTGGGTTCGAATCCTCATGTGTGTTTGAGAAATTATTTTATTTGAGTTCTGTTTTTTAAGTTTTATATATATTTTTATGTTATTTATTTTATTGTATTTTTTTTGGAAAAAAATGAAGTTTCTAAAATTCTTTTGTACGTTCACTTTCCCCATTTTTTTCAGTTCCTCTCTTTTTCCACGTTCTTGTTATTCTTTTTGGTTCTTTTAGTTTTCTCTCTTTCATTGTTGGCGAATTAATTACCGCCATATTTTTGTTCTCCAAACAAATTTTGGTTTTAGTATCAACGTTGTTGGTTGATTGTCCTTGTGTGTTACGTTTGATTAGGTGTGAAATTGGGTAAATTTTGTCTTTGGAATTAAAGGAAGAATTGTTTCAATTTCATTTAAGTTGTTGGATTGGGTTCTAATAGTTTAGTTGCGTGCATAATTGAGGTTTTTGAATGGTTTTGTGGACCGAACCGAGCAGTTCTTAGTGCTTGTTATCGCATTCTAAGGTGTCTGTTCTGGAACTGTTCAATTTCGGTATCGAATTGCTGTTGGATTCTTTGAAATTCAGCAACTTCTTGTATGTTCCTGAAACTGTTGATTTTGGGTATTGGATTGCATGTTTTTTTTTTTTGTAAATTCTGGTATAGTTCTAAGTTACCAAGTGTTGGGGGCTATTTTGATGTCAAAACCACGATTTTAAGCTTGTTTTGGTGTGGTTTCGTGACCACACGGGTGGCCACACAAGCGTGTGCTCATACAGGCAGTCCACACGGCCATGTGGAATTAGAAATTAGCATTTTTGGGTAATTTTTGGTGCCATACGGTTGAGTGGGTACGATTTAGGGATTTTGTCGATTTCCACATGGGCGTATGAGATTTCCACATAGCCGTTTCTGCTCCACACTTAATTTTAGCACTTTTGGACAATGAGTTACATGGGCTACTCACACGGGTGTGTGTCCCCTCCACACGGGCGTGTGTGGCCTTCACATGGGCATGTCGACCCCCCAGACAGCTGGGACACACGGCCGTGTGGCCCTATTTTGCTAATTTTTTTACTGTGTCAATTTTTGTTCTGATTATGATTCTGTGTGTTTCGACCCTTAGCTAGGTCTTAGTAAGGGTGGTCGGGACTTTGTTTTGGCCTGGACTTGGCGTTATTCACAATCATAGCTCTAATTAAGCAATTTGATTGAGTGTTATTTGATGTTATGTTATATCTAATTCTGATTTCAGGCATTTGAATGTGTGCATTTTTTATTTGGTATTTTTTTCTGTAAGTCGGTCTACGAATGATGTGCATGTTGCATTAATCTTTTTTGGTTGGGTTTTGAAGAGAAGGAACACTAATTCTAATTTGGCAGTTTAACTGTAACTTATTGGTACAGCAGTTTACCACAATGCATTGTACTGCATATACGCCAGCCTTGTTGTGTATTATTATCTGAGTGGCTTAGTCCATATGCATGGTGTGTAGGGTTGGATGGGCCTTTCGTGGTCTTATGTTGTGTGTTTTGTTGGATGAGCTAAAACAGCTCTTTTGGGGTGTGATCTAGGGACGAAGATATGTTTTGGCTGGACGGGTGGGGTTTTTTTATTACTTGTTGCATTCATTCTGCATTATGTCTGTCTATCTATCTGATTGCGAGACTAACTATTTATAGATCGAGGTGTTTCAGTTTTGATATGTTTGATTTGTTTGTGAAGACTAATCGTATATCAGATTGCCATTGAGATTTTTTTTTTATTGTGACACTTTGGTGTTCATTTTTCTATCATTTTTGAACTCACATTGAGCTCATGTAGCTCACCCCTTAGTTTATCCCTTTAAAAGTACCCTCATTTTTTGTAGCTAGACTTGCCATGCCGGAGGTCTCGGAGTGATATGTTTTACACAGACTAATAAAATGACTTTTCAGTCTTTTTAAATTTGTGAACTGTTTAGGACTGTAAACAATTATAATGACTGTGGTACAATCAAATTTTGGATTTTCGTAAATAGTTTTGTTTTGAATTCTAGAAACTCAAAACTTTACTTCTGAATGCATTCGACGTAACTTGAATTCTCTGTTTTGAATCCTAAAAGGGTTAAATGGTTTAGTTCTATTTTAATAACTATGTTTGTATAAGATTTTAACAACTCATTTGTAAAATTGTTTCAAATCACTTCGGTGATCAATGTAACCTCCGGGATTCAATCTAAACTTCTAGGTCGGGTAGTTGGGCGTTGCATATCCCATGTTGGATTAGGTTGTGTTCTGATGTAAAATGGTAAGGTAGTGGCTTATGCGTCTCGTCAACTTAAGTCATACAAAGGCAACTACCCCACACACAATCTTGAGTTAGTTGTAGTTGTCTTTGTCTTAAAGATTTGGAGGCACTATCTTTATGGTGAGAGGTGTATCATTTATACTAATCACAAGAGCCTAAAATATCTCCTTGCTTAGAAGGATTTGAACCTTAGGCAATGTAGATAGATTGAGTTGCTTAAGGACTATGACTACGTGATTGTGTACCATCCCAATAAGGCCAAAGGTGGTGGCTGATGCTCTTAGCCGTAGAGAAATGTCTGATTTGAGGGAAATGTTTGTTCGCCTAAGTCTATTTGATGATGAGAGTCTATTAGCCGAGTTGCAAGTTAAGCTGACTTGGATTGATCAGATTCGGGTTAAGTAGTTGGGGGATGACTCTTTGGTTCTCGATTACATTGGGTTGAAACACCCCACACGACCCGAGCCCTGAACCGGATCTGGTTTCAAAATCATTTTCGATACTTAGAAAATTGTAAATTTTAGAAAAACTATTATTTTGGGTGGGCTTAGATTGGAAACCCATTTATTTAATCTTGTAAGCCCTTTTAATTAAATACATCCAATATAGTTCTTAGCATGAACCTTAACGGAAGCAAACATAAAACATAATCCATTGGGCCTTAAGGCCTTATTACATCAAGTAAAACCCAAAATAAATAAAAGTAATTAAAATAAAATTAAGTCCAAAATAAATGAAATTTTCGATGTAGCATGGCCACCTCATGGTCCACCGCCCGGTCCGTCACTGAAAAATAATTCCCACAATGGGCAATTAATGTGCACACAATACTATCATTCAATAAATCGCATTCATGTTCAAATCATCAAGTCCATATAATAACGAAATTGTGATGCAACCCAAACCCAAAACCTATAAGCCATCCGCTACTCTCCACCGTACCAACCGCACACAATGGGGACTACTAAGTCGACCCTCCATCCGCTACTCTCCACGTTGTGTCATTAGACACTATTGTAACCGGGTTACGAATTTCGCAATGTGACCGTAGTCGACATATTTCGTTGGTGAGACCGAAGTCAACACCTTCGTTGGTGAGACCGAAGTCAACACCTGTTCTCCCCCTTTAACATAAATCTCGAATGCCCCAAAACATGTATATATATATATAGCATAATTTAATTTCATGTTCATATTCATATATTCGCATGTTATTAAAATAACATTTTATTTTCACAATCCTATTAGAAGTAGGAAACGTACCTTGGGTCACATGTGTGGTACATAGCCACATTCATATTATTACTCATATCGTATATTAAAATATTTAACCATAATATATCAAGAATAGTAAGGGTACACACCTTTTTAAGCTAATAGGTTCCTTGATTTCGAGAATCCCGATCTAATTTTTTAGATCTATTAATCCCTATATTCGCCCATCCATTAACACACATTAATAAACCCTTTTAAACAAAACCAAATCCTAGTAGGATTTGTAAGGAAAAACTCACCTTTGCCGATTTGGTGATTAAACAAATCCCGAAAGTTTGGTTTTTCCTCTACTTGATATTCGGCCAACCTTGTAGTTCAATATGGTTAGTTTTTCGGCTTTTCAAAAATTAAGGAATGGATTTAGATAATCTTACAACCATTGGTCGAATATTTTAGAGGCTTACCTTCTGATTCCAAATCCGAAAGTTTCCTTTATCTTGAATATCATCGAAAATCCTAGTATTTAGGTTAGATCTCTAATTTTAATAAGTAGTAATTGGCCTTTGGCGAATGTGTCTCACTTACCTTGGATCCTTGACCCTTCTATTTGATGATGGTAGAAACCTAAGAGATCATGGTAGGTTCTACCATGAACAAAGTTAGGGATTAGTACTGAATTTTTGTAAAAGGAAAGAATACTCTTTACTTAGAATCGATTTGATTCGGAAAATTCGGTCCACCACTTAAGAAAGATGAGAGAATGGCCTTAATTCTCCTCTTTAATCGAAATTGCTATGCCAAGAGTCCTTGACTTGGCCACCACTCCCCACAAGTGATAATATTATCATTTAATTATCACTTTAATTAAATTAGAGTATTTATCCATCCTTTATCTCCTTATTTATTTTGTTAAAAGCCTTTACTTAACACTTAATTAAACAAGTTTTAGTAAAACCCTTAATTCATGAAGCTTGTGCCGTCAACTCCCCACTCATGGAAGCAAAATAAAACTTCTTTTATTTGCTTCCTATGACTCAAACTCAGGCCCAAATCTTGTTTGGGCCATTTCCTAAGCCTTAGGGCATCTTCACAATTTCGCCGTTATTGGGTCAAATTTCATGTACTTTATATTTTAGGGTCATTTGGCCCTAAGTTCCCTTTGGGCTCCAAAATTCGACATTCGTGTTTCCAAAAATTTTATGTGACTCTGTATTTTCCAAGTTTCCAAATGTTTAGTTTCGGCTTGGTTTCCAAAATGTTTAGTTTCCTATTTTGGTTTGGTTTCAAATTGTTTAGTTTCCCAAAATGTTTAGTTTCCTATTTTGGTTTGGTTTCCAAATTGTTCAAGTTTCCAAAATATTCGGTATCCATTTTGATTCATTTCCAAAATGTTCATTTTCCTATTTCCAACATAACATTTCCATGCATTCTCGTGTTTCCAAAATCATTCCAAATTTATTCCAAAACACATAAAAGATTTTTGTACAATTAGGCCAAAATGCATAGGCCCTTTTCAGGATGTTACATAGGTTAAGGATGGTAGTCCTTTTGATTTTGGGCTTAACAATGATGGGGTTTTATATTTTTTGAGGACGGGTCTGTGTGCCTAACAACTCTAATTTGAGGCGGTCCATTCTGCGTGAAGCACAAAGTAGCCCTTTGGAACAATGGAAATGTAGAAGTGGACACAATCGCAACAAGTAATAAAGTGACAAGTAAATGTCGAGTTATCATACCCACAGGGACTGTGCAAAGAAATATTTATGAAATAAATAATTTAACAAGTTGGTGGTGAAAATTTGATAATTTGAAAAGGGGTTTAATTAAGATTAAAAATTAAACTAAGTAAAATAAAATAAAAATAACAATTTCCAATGCACGATTTCAAAACAAGTTTTAATTAATATTATATAATTGTGCTAGATCAATTGCATTCTTTAACTTAACATTATCAGAACCATGTTCATGTTTGTTACAAATTTAATTCATGGCAACTCGGCAATTTGCTAACTTATGAACATACTCACCTACCAAAATCCATTTATCTCATGACTATATCTCTATGTCAATTTGACCGATTAAACAAATTTTAATAAGCTAATGTGTTAATGCACATACATACTTATGAAATTAAAATAATCTCTTATACATATCTCTATGCCAATTTAAACAATTAATTCAATTTTCATAAGCAAGAAAAAGGTTAAATGAGGTAACAATATATGTCTATATTGAAACAATTTAATGATAACATCCTGCAAGGCTAATGTATTATTTAATATCGTCACTAATTTAACCTTCAGCTACCTTAGAAGATTAAACATGCACCAATTAAATATTGTTTATATTAATTACAATTTCAATCCACTTAATAATTAATTCAATTGTTACCTTACAATTTAAATGCAAGCATAACATAAACATGATTTTATTTAATTGAACAAATCAACAAGGCCTATAACAACACAAACATGATTTTTAATAAGTTAAGCAATATAACACAATCAATCTAACAGGAATTTAAGTCAATTTAATTAAATCAAGAATAATGAAACAATGAGCATTCATCATAACAGAAACAAGAAAATAAAAGAGTAGGGATCTAGAAACAACTCTAGTGTCTCTTTGAAGTCACTAAAGCGCTCCTCTTCTTCTCTACTCGTTATGTCAATTCAAGGCCTCTATGAACACTTGAGTGCAGCTACTCCATGGCAAAAGAAGGCTCTTTCTCAAGAGGAGAAATTGACAAAGGAAGGGACAAGAAAGAAAATGGAAAACAAAGGGAGAAAGGTGAGTGAAGAGAGAATGTGTTGTCACTGAATTGAATTGAGTTCAATGCTGAAATGAGTAGCAAAGGGAGGTATTTATAGGTGGGATTGGCTGCTAATTTTAGCAAAAAATATCAGTCATTAAATCTCTGCATGGCTGGCCAGCACTCATGCATTTGTTAATTATTTCAACTTGCTATATTTGGCTGGGGGCAAATCTACAAAAACATAATAAATGGAGGAGTTTGAATGTGATTTCAAGGAGACTTAAAGGGCTGATTTGCAAGTCAATATATCAGTTGATTTGAGCTAATTAGGTCAGCATTTTGGATGGGTTTGGACAACCCAATTGCTTGTTTAGATCAGTCTTTCGTACTAGCATAATTAGGCCTCCTTTCCATAATATAATCAATAATAATTATTTAACCCAAAATAAATTGGATTAAAATTAAAATTAAAATTAATTATATTATGTATTAATATTCATAATTTGGACCGTTTTAGGCGAAAAAATTAATTTGCCTCAACGCTCCAAAAATCGCTTCACGGTTTGCGCTTCTAGTAGTGTTTACCGAGCCAATTTTCACCATTTGTGCAAATCTATCAAAAATAAATCAAAATTTATGAAAAATTTATTATAAAATTAATTAAAAGTAAATATGTTAATAATTTAAGTAAATATTATTTTTTCGACAAGAATTACTACGAAACTGCATGAATTTGGGTTTAAAAAGGCATTAAAAGTATATATATATATATATATATATATATTTGTTTCCACCCTTATGCTATGCATCTCCGTGGAAATAAGATGTATCGTGATCTACATGAGCTTTACTAGAGGTCGAGTTTGAAATGGGAGGTAACTGATTTTGTCTCTCACTGTCTGACGTGTCAACAAGTTAAAGTTTAGCACCAATTGTCTTCTAGTTTGCTTCAACCCATTAAGAGTCCCCAATGGAAATAGGATTCTGTGTGGGTTATCGTGGATAGGTTGACCAAGTCTGCCTGTAACAGCCCATTTTTAGTCAAATCAGAATAGTGGTTTTGGGACCACAAATATGTGGTCAAAATATTTATTTTATTATTATTTTGAGGTCTACAGTATGATAGTATGATTGTTTGAAAATTTCGTTAAGAAATGTTATTGTTTGCATGCTTAATTTGATAAAAAGGACTAAATCGTGTAAAGTGTAAAACTTGAGTTCTAATAGCTAAAGGTGTCTAATAGCTATTGTAACATCCTGATAATTAGGGGCTATACATTTTACTTAATTGAATGATGTTGCATGCTTAATTATTATTAAGTGTAAATTTGGAAGTTGTTTGAGCTTCATTAATTAAGTGAATGCTTAGTTAAACTTTTAAATTCTATTAATGAAGAGAGAGCTAAACAAGCTAGGCCTTAAGAATTAATGACAAGGAATTTCAAGCATAAGTTAAGTAATTGGCAAAGTGGTTAAGATGCATGGATGTGTGCTTGAGGTGTAAGCATTGAATCTCCTAGCTAGCATTAGGGAGGATTTTAAATTTTTTGTTTCCTTCCTTATAAGTGTCGGCCAAGAAAGTTCTAGAGTGGATGAGAATTCATTTAATTTTAGCTATTTGACCATGTGAAAAAGGAAGTTAGGAACTTATGGCATGGGATCATAAGTTGGTGATAAGATGAAGGGGACAAAGGCATGATATTTGGCTATGTTTTGGGGATGTGTTCATGGTCATTTGACCATGAACCTATACTGACATGGAGGCTAAAGGAAGTGGTTTATTTTTGATAGCAAATCAAGAGTGGATAGGAAGAAACAAGGAGGAAAAAAAAGGAGGAAAAAGGGGTAATGTTGGCATTGATTTGGCGAATTTGTGCTTTGCCATTAGGGGAGTTAGCCAAAGTCTTACACATTCTTTTGTCCATCTTTTCTCAATTTCTCCAAAAGTTCTCTCATAGCCAAAATTGTCATTGAATTTAGGTAAAGATCTTCTCTTTGTTTTAACTTTCTTTTTGATCAATTTTTCTCCAAAACCCCTACCTTGGCGAATGTACTGTAGGCACTTTGGTACAATTGTGCTTTTGATTTAGCCTCAATTGATTGAACCAAATACTACTTTCTTTCTCCCATTTTCTTTTGAAACCAAAACTACAAAGATTAAGCACCATTTTCTTCTTCATTTTCTCTTCCTTTTGCGAATGCATCTAAGCTCCAAAATCAATCTCCTTTCTCTTTGATCAATTCTCCTTTCTTTTCTTTTCACTTTATTTCTCTCTTCTCTTCTTCTCATTGCCGAAAGCACATAGGATCAAGAATTTCCTCCTTGGCGAATGTGCAAAAGTTCCTAATCAACTCTTTTCTTTTGAGAAATCACCATTATCATCTTCTTCTCCTCTTTCTCTTTCTTCCTTCTCCTTTTTCTTCTCTTTCTTTTCCCTTTCTTCTTTTCCCTCAAACCGAAACCACCATCTCTCTTCTCTTTTTGTTAAAGCCGAATCTTGAAGGACTCAAGTAAGAATTCTATCAATTATTTTTATCATTTCCTTTCACTTTAGTAAATTTAGAACTATAATCTTTTATTTTCTCTCCTAGGCCGAATCTTTTGAAAAGATTTTTCAAAGATCCTTGTTGAAGACAACCTTTAAGTGACCATTCGAAATCATCAAGGTAAGGTTATTAATTTAGATCATATCGATTTATTTAGATAGATCACTAATCCAAGTTATTTTTAGGGGCGATCTAAGATCATTAAAATAGGTAAGAAAAGAGCCGTTCGGAGTATTTGGAAGAAGGAGGTATTCCTTTACCATCGAACTACAAACGAAGAAGCGATATCGGGGTTAGAGACTTTCACCGGGTTGTGGACCCTCGCTAACGAGGATCGGTTATTCAAGTAGTCGTATAACCGAACCACTTTACGTTGGTGGAATATCGGTGGGTTTTGATCCATCTAGTGGAGAAAAACCACAAATAACTGTCATTCGTGAATCCGAGGGTAAGGATTTAGATCCATCGTCAATAAGTATAGTTTTGTTAACAATAGTGTATACTAACCAAATGTGTTAATTAATTAGGTGCTGACGAACAAGAGGGTATTATTCTCACTATCACAAGGTGTGTAACCTTACATTAAAAATTTCCATAGATCTATGTTTTAAAAAGTGATTATACGATAATATGTTTGTTTATGGATACCAATCATTGGTATACAAAATTGTGTATGTTACCCCAATATTACATTTATTTTTGCTATATGCATCAATATGAAATAAGCATGACTATATTATGATTTGTGGGTAAATAGCATGAAAATCGATTTGATATGTATGTGCATGGGCATATGGGTATATTGATAAAGGAGGAAGTATTCGGTGGTTTTACCACATTTCGGTGACTTCGGTCACATATGTGAATTGGTGACTTGGTCACGTATATTTGACTCGGTGGCGGTCACATATTTGGCTTCGGTGACTTCGGTCACATATTTGACTCTGGTGACTTCGATCACGTATGTGAATCTGGTGACTTCGGTCACGTATTTGAAATTTGGACTTCGGTCAGGTGACTTCGGTCACATCTGTTTTGGTGGCTTTGCCACAATAAGGGCGATGTGCATGTTGACTGCAGCAACTGCCTTCGATGGTGTGTAGCGGATGGAGGGTCGATTTAGTAATCCCACGGTGTCTTTGGTTGGTACGGGGTGTGTAGCGGATGGATATTTAGGTTGGGCAGGCTTGCATTTCATTTCATGTACATAATTATGTAATATTGTATGTTTATTACTTGATCATTATGAAATGGGCCTATGGGCTAAAAAAGAGCTAAATTGGGCCTTTGGACTAAATATGAGTTAAATGGGCCTATGGCCATATGTGAAATTTTTAGACTTGAAAGCATTTGATAAAGTGGGCTTTTTAATGTATGTGTTATACATTGAGTTTATAACTCACCCATTTTTATGGGATAACTTTTCGATGACTCGTGGTGCGATGGATCTAGGCGACAAGGATTTCGAGGTGGCCAGTGCTCGTATTAAGTATCGTGGAGATTTTCCAACTTAAACTATTTACTTTAAATTTTATTACTTAGACTTTATTTTGGGGTTGCCAGTATTATGTAATAAGGCCACTATAAACTATCTTTAATTTCGTGTTTGGATTTACTTTTATTTTGCCATGAACAAATATCTATTAAATAACTAAATTGGTTTTTCGATAATTAATTAAAAAGGTTTTTGTCACTATTATATAAATGTTTTCAAAGAAGTTTTTCTTAAGTTTGGTTTCTTTTATTTTGATTTTTATTAACTCCTCCTAAAAATAATGTTTCAAAAGTCAAAATTTCTTTACAATGTGATTCCGCTAAAGTTTTACTCGAGGAACATACCAAATTCGGTTAGGCTTTTTGGGCTGGGTTTGGGGTGTTTCAGCTTGGTATCAGAGCCCAGTTTTAAACTCTCGGCCTTGGGTTTTGAAGCCCACAACGTTTTCAAAAGTTGGCCCAAATGATTTTTTTTTTGAAAGTTTTCTTAAGTTAAATGATTTTGTAAGAGCATGGAACTCGAGTTCTTGGCCCAGATCCATCAGGTATGTACCTTTATTTGATAAGTGATATGAATGTTTGATAAGCCTAAGGAAACTTTAGAGACATGGACCCTAGGTGTATGTGTACTATCATGGAAAAACTACTAAATATCATTTCATAAGACTTTCTTTTAATAAGAAGTGAAAAGACTCTAATACAAGACTTTTCAGTAAAAGCAGATAAGATCGTAGTAGACATGAGCTCTAGGGGCGAGGTCGTCGTGGACATGGAAGAGGAAGGATGATCGTTTGAACCAGTTCGATCTGGTCAAGGTTCCGAGAATAAAGCTCACCTACCGTTAGGCGGAACTTTCAAGAACAAAATGAAGGTGGTGACGCAGATATCACAAGTCAGGTCTTTGCGAGTTTTGGAGCGAGTAGCGAAGCTAGTTCTCGAAATGGGTCTCGAAAGTCTGTGGTAGAGACTTAGATCGAATGGAGCTGAGGTTTTCAGGAGTATCCGGAGTAGCTCCTAATGTAGCTGAATATTGGTTGGAGGCGATCGAGAGGATCATGGACGATATAGACCGAGCGATAAAGAGAAAGCGAAGGTGCTATTTCACTTCTTCGTGATGAAACCTACCAAAGGTGGCTCACTATCAAGGAAAGTACCCACGTGGATCGTCGGATTGGGGGTATTTTAAAGTGAAATTGAGCGAAAATATGTCGAGCTAGCTATATCGACTCGAGAGGAAGACATTTCGAATCTAGTACAAGGAAACAAGTCGATAATGAATATGAAGCAAATTTTACAACTTAGCCGTTATGCGGAGGATAGTGGCTACGAAATATGAACGGTGTATCGATTTGAAGATGGACTTAGAGATGAGCTAAGAGTGATGATTGCTCCACACCGTGAAAGAGATTTTGCAATCTTAGTGGAAAGGGCAAGAATTGCCAAGAGGCTAAACAATGACCGAGAGATGTAAGCGGACGAGGTCGAGCAAGAATAAGAGAAGCTTTGGGTCTTGTGGTCGTCAAAAACTTTCGGAAGAAATCAAGGAATGATGGACCGCGATGTCAACAGATCGCTACTGGTGTACAAAATCGTATTTGTTCTCGGTGTGGGAAAATGCACTCGGAGAATCTTTGGAAAAAGACCGTGGATGTTTCAAGTGCGGTTCAAGGATCACATGATCAAAGATTGCTCGATGAACTCGGAGAAGAACCGTTCGACAAGTCGAGGTGCTAATCAGTGATAGAGGTGGACGACAGCAGATAAGAGGTCGTGGTCCAAATGGAAGGGCAATGGTTCCGTGAGGTCGCGGAACTTGAGCAGAGGCGATGGAAGCTCTAAGGCGAGACAACCAGATTGGTGTATGCGGTTCGTCGCAGAGAAGACGATGGCCTTTTGATGTTATCACGATGCGTTTTGATTTCGGGTTGCCCTTTATTGCTTTGATAGATATAGGTCAACTCATTCCTATATCGCTAGTGAAGTATCTGGGACTTTGCATGTGACTTCAAGCGTACCTAGGAAGATGATCGTACTAAGTCCTTTAGGATGCAGACGATGAGTTGTAGACAAACTTTTAAGGAAGTGCCTCTAGAAGTCCAAGGGATACGGTTTCGGTGATTTAATGGAGTTGCCATTGGAGAATTCGACCTAATCTTAGGCATGGACTGGCTTGTGAAGTACCGTGCAAATGTGGATTGTGCTGCTAAGCGGATGTCATTAAGAACTCTTGATGACAAAGAAATTGTAGTGATGGGTGAGAGACGGAACTACTTATCTAATGTAGTATCCGCTCTTAAGGCAGAAAAGATGGTTAGAAAGGGATGTGAAGCTTTTCTGATGTTGGTGAATGCTTTGGAGGCTAAGGAAGCAACTGTTAATGAAGTCAGGACTGTGAATGAATTTGTAGATGTTTTCCCGGAAGAACTTCCAGGTTTACCTCCGGATCGTGAGGTAGAATTCGGGATAGACTTATTGCAGAGCAGCGCCAGCTTCTATTGCTCCATATAGAATGGCACCGAAGGAATTGGTTGAGCTTAAGGCTCGATTCGAGAGTTGCTTGATCGTGGATTCATCCGACCTAGTGTGTCTCCATGGAAAGCACCGGTCCTATTCGTGAAGAAGAAGGACAGATCGATGAGGATGTGTATAGATTACCGGCAGTTGAATAAGTTGACCATCAAGAACAAGTATCCTTTGCCAAGGATCGACGACTTGTTCGATCAGCTTAAAGGAGCTGTAGTATTCTCAAAGATTGATCTAAGGTCGGGGTATCATCAGCTTAAAGTGAAAGAAGCGGATATCCATAAGACGACTTTCCGAACTAGATATGGGCATTATGAATTTCTGGTAATGTCATTCGGATTGACGAATGCCCCAGCTGCGTTTATGGATATGATGAACCGGATTTTTCAGCCCTACTTGGATCAGTTCGTCGTGGTATTCATAGACGACATCCTGGTGTATTGTAAGTCTGAAGTGGAACATGATGAGCATCTCTGGATTGTGTTACGAGTTTTAAGGGAGAAGAAACTGTACGCCAAATTCAGTAAGTGTGAATTTTTGGCTGAAAGAAGTCGCATTTTTAGGACATGTGGTATCTGCAGAAGGGATAAGGGTGGATCCTCGGAAGATTGAGGCTGTGCTAGATTGGAAACCACCTAAATCTGTAATCGAGGTTCGTAGTTTCTTGGGTTTAGCCGAATACTACAGAAGATTCGTTGAAGGATTATCATCGATAGCTGCACCTTTAACGAAATTGTTGAGAAAGGAAGTACCTTTCGTATGGGCTGATAAGCAACAAGAGAGTTTTGAGAAGCTCAAGAAAGTTTTGACGGAAGCTCCTGTTTTGATTCAGCCTGAAGCAGGAAAGGATTTTGTCATGTATTGTGATGCTTTTCACACGGGATTAGGATGTGTTCTGATGCAAGGCGGGAAGGTAGTTGCATATGCGTCTCGGCAGTTGAGGCCGCATGAAGTCAATTACCCGACGCATGACTTGGAGTTGGCAGCTGTAGTCTTTGCTCTTAAAGTTTGGAGACATTACTTATATGGGGAAAAGTCAGTGATATACACGGACCACAAAAGTCTAAAATATCTACTGACTCAGAAAGAACTGAATTTGAGGCAGTGAAGGTGGATAGAGTTGTTGAAAGACTACGACTGTTCCATCGAGTACCACCCGGGCAAGGCGAATGTGGTGGCAGACGCTCTAAGTCGAAAAGTGGTGTCAGATTTGAGGCGATCTTTGCACATCTTAGCCTTTACGATGATTTAAAGCTTGTTGGCGAGAACTTGAGTTAAGCGACATGGTTAAGTCAAGTGAAAGAAAGCGATTAGTAGATGAAGATCTAAATAAAAAGCTTGACAGTGCAGTGGGAAATTGGAAGATTTTAGTATTAATAAAGACGGGTATTGTGCTTCAAAGATAAAGTCCGTATCTCAGAAGGATCGGAGTTGAGGCAAAAGATACTTGAGAATCGCATGGTAGCCCTTATGCTATGCATCTTGGAGGAAATAAGTTATATCGAGACTTGCGAGATCGGTTTTAGTGGCTTTGGTCTTAAGCGGGAAGTTCACGAATTTGTAGGAAAGTGCTTGGCGTGTCGACAAGTCAAGGTGAACATCAAGTACCATCGGGTTGCTTCAGCCGATAAAGATTCTGCGATGGAAGTGGAGAGAATCACCATGGACTTTGTTAGTGGGCTTCCTCTTACGCCTACTAAGAAAGACTCTGTATGGGTGATAGTGGACCGATTGACAAAATCTACACATTTTATCCTAGTTCGGATTGATTACTCTTTGCAGAAATTGGTGAAATTATATGTGGTGAAATTGTGAGATTGCATGGAGTGCCGTTGTCGATAATTTCGAGATGAGATCCGAGATTTACGTCGCAATTTTGGAAAGCATTGCATCGAAGCTTTGGGCACCGATTGGACTTGATCGGCATTTCATCCTCGGTCGGACGGTCATCCGAAAGAGTAATCGGATCTTAGAAGATATGTTAAGGGATGTGTGATAGATTTCAAGGAAGTTGGGAGGAATTCTTACAGTTGGCGAATTTATGTACAACAACAGCCTCAATCCGATATCTGAGATGGCACCATATGAAGCACTATATGGACGGAAGTGTCGCACTCCTACGTGTTGGACAGAATTAGGGGAACGTCAAATTTTGGGTCCAGAGATAGTGGCTGAATCTGAAGAAAAGGTTAAGGTAATCCTGGGCTCGGTTAAAGGAAGCATCAAATAAACAAAAATCGTACAGCATTTAAAGGCGGAAAGAAATAGAGTATGCGATGGGAGACCAAGTTTTCCTAAAGGTTTCACCTTGGAAAAAGGTGATGAGATTTGGACGCAAAGGAAACTAAGTCCTGTGTTCATTGGACCTTATCGGATTGTGAAGCGGGTCGGATCTGTGGCATATCGATTAGATTTGCCTTTGGGCTAAACAAATGCATGATGTGTTCCATGTTTCAATGTTACGCCGTTCTGCGATCAGATCCATCTCATGTAGTGCCGATTGAGGAGGTGGAATTAAGGTTAGACTTGTCATATGAAGAGAGCCAATTCAAATTCGGAGCGAGATGTAAAGGTTTTACGGAGAAAATCGGTTCCCTCGTCAAGGTATTATGGAGTAATCATGGATCCGAAGAAGCTTCGTGGGAGCAGGAGGAAGCGATCGACGACAATACCCTCACTTATTCGGCCGGGTAATTTCGAGAACGAAATTATATTTAAGGGGTAGAACTGTAACATCCCGATAATTAGGGGCTATACATTTTACTTAATTGAATGATGTTGCATGCTTAATTATTATTAAGTGTAAATTTGGAAGTTGTTTGAGCTTCATTAATTAAGTGAATGCTTAGTTAAACTTTTAAATTCTATTAATGAAGAGAGCTAAACAAGCTAGGCCTTAAAATTAATGACAAGGAATTTCAAGCATAAGTTAAGTAATTGGCAAAGTGGTTAAGATACATGGATGTGTGCTTGAGGTGTAAGGTTCGAATCTCCTAGCTAGCATTAGGGAGGATTTTAAATCTTTTGTTTTCTTCCTTATAAGTGTCGGCCAAGAAAGTTCTAGGGTGGATGAGAATTCATTTAATTTTAGCTATTTGACCATGTGAAAAAGGAAGTTAGGAACTTATGGCATGGGATCATAAGTTGGTGATAAGATGAAGGGACAAAGGCATGATATTTGGCTATGTTTTGGGGATGTGTTCATGGTCATTTGACCATGAACCTATATGACATGGAGGCTAAAGGAAGTGGTTTATTTTTTGATAGAAAATCAAGAGTGGATAGGGAAGAAACAAGGAGGAAAAAAAAGGGAGGAAAAAAGGGGTAATGTTGGCATTGATTTGGCCGAATTTGTGCTTTGCCATTAGGGGGGAGTTAGCCAAAAGTCTTACACATTCTTTTGTCCATCTTTTCTCAATTTCTCTAAAAGTTCTCTCATAGCCGAAATTGTCATTGAATTTAGGTAAAGATCTTCTCTTTGTTTTAACTTTCTTTTTGATCAATTTTTCTCCAAAAACCCCTACCTTGGCTGAATGTACCTTAGGCACTTTGGTACAATTGTGCTTTTGATTTAGCCTTCAATTGATTGAACCAAATACTACTTTCTTTCTCCCATTTTCTTTTGAAACCAAAACTACAAAGATTAAGCACCATTTTCTTCTTCATTTTTCTCTTCCTTTTGCCAAATGCATCTAAGCTCCAAAATCAATCTCCTTTCTCTTTGATCAATTCTCCCTTTCTTTTTCTTTTCACTTTATTTCTCTCTTCTCTTCTTCTCATTGCCAAAACCACATAGGATCAAGAATTTCCTCCTTGGCCGAATGTGCAAAAGTTCCTAATCATCTCTTTTCTTTTGAGAAATCACCATTATCATCTTCTTCTCCTCTTTCTCTTTTCTTCCTTCTCCTTTTTCTTCTTTTTTCTTTTCCTTTCTTCTTTTCCCTCAAATCGAAACCACCATCTCTCTTCTCTTTTGTTAAAGCCAGAATCTTGAAGGACTCAAGTAAGAATTCTATCAATTATTTTATCATTTCCTTTCACTTTAGTAAATTTAGAACTATAATCTTTTATTTTCTCTCTAGGCCGAATCTTTTGAAAAGATTTTTCAAAGATCCTTGTTGAAGACAACCTTTAAGTGACCATTCGAAATCATCAAGGTAAGGTTATTAATTTAGATCATATCGATTTATTTAGATAGATCACTAATCTCACGTTATTTTTAAGGCGATCTAAGATCATCAAAATAGGTAAGAAAAGAGCCGTTCGGAGTATTTGGAAGAAGGGAGGTATTCCTTTACCATCGAACTACAAACGAAGAGCAGTATCGGGGGTTAGAGACTTTCCACGGGTTGTGGACCCTCTGCTAACGAGGATCGATTATTCAAGTAGTGCGTATAACCGAACCACTTTACGTTGGTGGAATATCGGTGGTTTTGATCCATCTAGTGGAGAAAAACCACAAATAACTGTCATTTGTGAATCCGAGGGTAAGGATTTAGATCCATCGTCAATAAGAATAGTTTTGTTAACAATAGTGTATACTAACCAAATGTGTTAATTAATTAGGTGCTGACGAACAAGAGGGTATTGTTCTCACTATCACAAGGTGTGTAACCTTACATTAAAAATTTCCATAGATCTATGTTTTAAAAAGTGATTATACGATAATATGTTTGTTTGTGGATACCAATCATTGGTATACAAAATTGTGTATGTTACCCCAATATTCCGTTTATTTTTGCTATATGCATCAATATGAAATAAGCATGACTATATTATGATTTGTGGGTAAATAGCATGAAAATCGATTTGATATGTATGTGCATGGGCATATGGGTATATTGATAAAGGAGGAAGTATTCGTGGTTTTACCACATTTCGGTGACTTCGGTCACATATGTGAATTGGTGACTTGATCACGTATATTTGACTCGGTGGCTTTGGTCACATATTTGGCTTCGTGACTTGGTCACATATTTGACTCCGGTGACTTGGTCACGTATGTGAATCTGGTGACTTTGGTCACGTATTTGAAATTGGACTTGATCGGTGACTTGATCACATCTGTTTTAGTGGCTTTGCCACAATAAGGCGATGTGCATGTTGACTGCAAGAATCGCCTTCGATGGTGTGTAGCGGATGGAGGGTCGATTTAGTAATCCCACGGTGTCTTTGGTTGATGCGGGGTGTGTAGCGGATGGATATTTAGGTTGGTAGGGCTTGCATTTCATTTCATGTACATAATTATGTAATATTGTATGTTAATTACTTGATCTGTTATGAAATGGGCCTATGGGCTAAAAATGAGCTAAATTGGGCCTTTGGGCTAAATATGAGTTAAATGGGCCTATGGCCATATGTGAAATTTTTGGGCTTGAAAGCATTTGATAAAGTGGGCTTTTTAATGAATGTGTTATGCATTGAGTTTATAACTCACCCATTTTTATGGGATAACTTTTCAGATGACTCGTAGTGCGATAGATCGGGGCAGCAAGGATTTCGAGGTGGCCAGTGCTCGTATTAAGCATCGTGGAGATTTTCCAACTTAAACTATTTACTTTAAATTTTATTACTTAGACTTTATTTTGGGGTTGCCAATATTATGTAATAAGGCCACTATAAACTATCTTTAATTTCGTGTTTGGATTTGCTTTTATTTTGCAATGAACAAATATCTATTAAATAACTAAATTGGTTTTTCGATAATTAATTAAAAGGTTTTGTCACTATTATATAAATGTTTTCAAAGAAGTTTTTCTTAAGTTTGGTTTCTTTTATTTTGATTTTTATTAACTCCTCCTAAAAATAATGTTTCAAAAGTCAAAATTTCTTTACAATGTGATTCCGCTAAAGTTTTACTCGAGGAACATACCAAATCCGGTTAGGCTTTTTGGGCGGGGTTTGGGGTGTTTCAGCTATGGAACTTTAAAATGGAGGTCCTTAATTGGTGATTAGACTATTAGTATGTTAGTGGATGATAATGGCTTGGCATTTTGTGTAATTATTAAAAATTATAAAGGTTATATTGGTAAAATGGTTATTAAAGGTAAATTAAATAAAACGAAAGGAATAAAAATTTATCATCATCTTCCATTATCAAACTTCAACCGAATTAACAAGAGAAGAAGCCATTTTAGGGTTCTTCATTTGGCCAAGCTTCTATTGTCCATTTAGGTATGGTTTTTGTCCCGTTTTTAATGATTTCTATGTTTTTGGAGTCGTTGTAGCTTAATCTAGCTAGATCAGGGACTAATTTGCAAAATTGTGAGTTTTTCCATTGATGAATATGTGTGTATTTTGATGTTTGATGATAGAAAATGAATGGTTGTTGTTAGATAAACAACATTTGTTAAGTGATTTTTTTGATAAAATTGTCAATTGGGGATTAAATTGAGATGTGTGATAAATTGTGTGGTAAATTTGTGAAATAATGAAAAATATGGGCTGCTATGAGAATAGGTAAAATTTGGCTAGCATAGGTATAAGTTGAATTTCATGAATTTTCATTTTTATGAGCTAGGGACTAAATTGTAAAGAATTCATTCAATGGGCAAAAGTGTAATTTTTCCATAATATGATTTTTGAGTTAAATTGAATAGAATGAAAATTAAGTAAGTTAAATTTGATTACATTTAGATCAAGAAAAGCGAAGTTCGAAATTAGATCGAGGGGAAAAACAAGATAGTTGATTGATAACTCGAATCTCCCCGTATAAATCCGAGGTAAGTTTGTATGTTAATAAGCATTAATATAATTGTGTTTTAAATGCTTTATAATTGCATTAATTGTGATTACGACTTTACGAAAATGTTCAATGAAGATTTGGCAATGTTTAAATCCCGGTTGAACCTTAGGAATAGATAGGATACAAATGACATGTCATTAGGGGTTATTGTGTTTGGGTGTTTGTCCATACGTTCTACCGGTGGCTGAGTTATCCATCATGTGTTGCGGATCCTCGTCAGCTTGTGTGAGCAGCACCGTATAGTTACGTCTTGACCGTCAGCTAGTGAGAGCAGATCTGTTGATAGCTCAAGAGTGAGCATTATATGAGATATGAGATTGAGATGGCTTCGGCCATGTATTGGCACTTAGGGTGCGATAATCTCAAGTATCCAATATTATTCCAAATATTTCAACGAGTATATCAATGAATTGGAAGAGTATGAAATTGATACAAATTAGTATAGGTATGTACGTAACTATATAATCATTGAATCAAAGAATTTGATGAAATTCATGTCTAACCTTCGGATTGAATATGCATTAAGTTTTTGGATTTAAATTGAATTGCATTATATGATGCTTAAGTACTTGAATGGTAAGTTTAACTTATTAAGCATACGAGCTTATTAAGTTTTATAGCTTACTCTGTTTACTTTTTAGTGTTCTACATTGATTTTGAAGCCTGCTCGGATTGGGAGTCGTCAGAGATCTCATCACACTATATAGCTGTCATTTGGGTACTTTTGAACTTGTGTATTTGGTTATATGGCATGTATAAGTATTGTGGTTAATATGGTCTATAAGTTGGTAATGGATTTAGCCAATTGATTTGGTTTGTAAATGATATATGTTTTGGTTATGTGTATAGCCATGTGATTTGGCTTATTTCGGTATACTTGGTGATGTACATATATGAGCAAATAGCCCTTTTGTTGTGTGGTTTAAAATCGCTATGTGAATCCTTGTTGGGAATTGGTATTTTGAGTACCAAATGGTTGAATTTTGAGATATGTATACATGTGGTTTTAGGCAAAATAATGCATAGTTGAAAGTGACCATTTAGGTGATTTTTAGATGTGAAATTAGAATGAAGTTGAATGGCTAATTGTTATACTTGTGTACCTTATGGTTGTTGGTATTGGAATAATGTAATAGTCTGGTTTAGATCGTAGTCGGAATAGTGGTTTCGGGATCACAAATTCCAATCAAAAAAATATTTTAATATTATTTTCTGTGTTTGCAGTACGTGATTAAGCATGTGTGAAATTTTTGTAAATTAATTTGTCCATTTGTGTGCTTAATCTAATGAAAGGACCTAATTGTGAAAGATGCTAAATTATCATGTCATATTTTAAAAACACTTAAGTGTTATGTCTTTATAATGTAATGGTCTTATGAAGTAATTAAACCATTATGATGGATAATGGACATTAATGGCCTTAATATTATAAGCTTTATATGTTAATAATTAAAGGTTAAAATTGTAAATTAGTTAATAAAGTTAACTAAATAAAAAAGGCATAAATTAAGGCCATTATCATCTTGTTGGCCAAATATAGCAAAGAAAGAAAAGAAGAAAAGTGTTCTTAGGTTTCGGCTACTATCAAGCTTAATTCAAGGTATGTTTTGCTTCAATTTTTGATAATTTCTACGTTTTTGTAATCGTTGCTTAGTGTTCTCCAAAACCCATCTTCAATTTTGTGAATTGATGATGATTTTGAAATGTGCCATTGATGAAATCATAAGTTTTACGATGTTTGAAGATGAATTATGAAAGATATGTAATAGATTAACATAGTTTGTCTTTGAATTTTTGATGAATTTGACTAATTTGGACTAAATTGAGAAAATAAGATTTTGAGGGACAAAAATGTGAAATAAATGAATTGTATGGACTTGTATAATCACGGTGAATGTTTGGCTAAGCATGGGTATATAGAGATTTTGTGTATTTTTTTATTTTGTAAAATAAGGACTAAAATATCAAAATGTGAAAATGTGGGGGCTAATTTAAATTACCCTAAATATGTGTTTTTGGATTGAATTGAATGATTTGGTGAATAAATGGGTTAAATTTGAATATGTACAGATCAAGAACCGAAGAAAACATATTTAGATCGAGGAAAGTCGAAAGTAATTGAATAGCCGAATCCGTTCGTTTACTCAAATCCGAGGTAAGTCTATATACAAATAAATGTATTCATGTTAATTTATGTATGTACATATGAAATCTAATTGTGATGAATGTGTACAAGATGATAAATACATGAAATTTGAGATAGTATCGACATGGTGTCAACATCCGAAAAAGTCCCTTACGAACCTAGGAATAGATAGGATTACATATGTCGTGACATAGGTTTTCGATATACGATATCGTGTAAGACCATGTCTGGGACTTGGCATAGATTTGAGATTTACGTGTAAGGCCATGTCAGTGACATTGGCATCGTATTGATTCGTGTAAGATCCTGTCTGGGATAGTGGCATCAATATCTGGTTATATGTAAGACCACGTCTTGGACGTTGGCATTGTACGAGTATTCTAAGTATTCCAAGCATCCTATTTGATTCCGAACAGTTCAACGGGCAAATTCGAGAAATGAGAAACTGCGTAAAACATACAAATGAGTCAGGTACGTCTGAAAGGTACACTAAGTATGTGTATGAAAGGTGAGTGAATATATGAACTTACTGAGGTAAAGATGTGTATAGATTTGATGAGATAATATGTGATATATGATTTAATGTGCTATGAGCAAAAGTGATACTTTGAATTATGAAATGTGGGTAAGCTATGGCTAAACAAAAGAGCCAAAGAAAAGGTTATGAATTTTGATCGTGTCTGAGAGTTTTAATATTTATATAATGAATGATCGAACCTAGAAACTAACTATCACCACGATTGACGCAAGCACACCTATCGAACAGTAGTATAGCTTAGTGGCAAGACCGAAATGTCGAACCCAAGGGAACCAAAAGTACTAGTACTGACTTTCTTTTTATTATCTAGCTTAAAATAAAGAGGATTGATGTTTATCTAACTAATTCCTAAACTAAGGATGCCAAGACACAGAGAATGAATTGGGAAAATACTTTTGAGAAAACCAATTGATTAAGACAATACCCGAGGAAGAATCCACCTATACTTCACTTGTTATTTAACTCTGAACCAGACGATTTATTCTCTTGACTTGATCTATAAGATTCCCTAATTTATTTTAATACCTCTTTTGAGGCTACTAATGTCTAACCCTAGGTTGATTAATTGAAATCTCTTTCTAATTAAAACCCCTAGTGCTGGATTAACTCGATTTATGGACTCCCATATTAGGTTTGACCCTAATCCAGCAAATTTTCATCATCCTATCTCTAGAAGTGCGATTAACTCCACTTAATTATGATAGATCTACTTTTAAATAGGGATTTTTGCTCCTCTGAATAAGCACATCAATACTTGAATCAATATTGATCGTGTCTGTCGAGTCTTAAAAATCTATAAAAAGAATGATCGAACCTGGAAACTAACTAAGACAACGATGGAGGCAAGCGCACCTATCGAACAATAGTATAGCTAGCGGCAAGACCGGATTGTCGAACCCAAAGGAACCAAAAGTACTAATATTAACTATCTTTCTATTATTTAGCTTATGAATTAAAGGAATTTTGACCTAATCTAAATTAACTAATTAACTAAGCTAAAGATTCTAAGACAAAGAAGAAATTGGGGAAGGACTTGAGGGAAAACCGATTGATTTGGACAATACTTGAGGAAGAATCCACCTAGACTTCACTTGTTATCTAACTCTGAACCAGACAATTTATTCACTTGACTTGATCCATAGGATTCCCTAATTTATATTAATACCTCTCTCGAGGCTACTAACGTCTAACCCTAGGTTGATTAATTGAAATCTCTTTCTAATTAAAACCCCTAGAATTGCATTAACTCGATCTATAGACTCTCCCATATTAGGTTTGACCCTAATCCGGCAAATTTTTGTCACTCTATCTCTAGGCGCTCAAGCAACTCCGCTTAACTATGCTAGATCTACTCTTAGATAGGGTCTCTTCCTCCTCTTCCTAAGCACATCACACATGAATCAATATCCCAAAAATACCAAAACAAGAATTAAGAGCACATAGTTAAGAACGAATCGAGTATTTATCATACAGCTTAGATAACAATAATAAGATCCGTCTTAAGTTTCATCCCCCCAAAGTATCTGAAGGTTTAGTTCATAATTGTAAAAGAGAACATCTCAGAAGAAAGGATAAAACAAAACATAAGAAAACCCTAAAACCCCCTGAAGGAATTGAAGGAGAGTTCCTCCGTCTTGAGTATAATTCTAGCTTCTTGAGATGAATCAACTTGCTTTCTTTGAGTAAATCCCTGAATTTAACTGCTCTGGCTCGGCTTTTTGGCCTAGCTGAACGCCCCCTTAAATGTTGGCCTCTAGGGTCTTTATATAGGCTTTTGGAATATGTTTCTTTGTCTCTAAGTACCCTAATCCGACTAGAATTCTTATTTTCTACGACAGAGACACGCCCATGTAAATCTTGGCCAGGCCATGTTTGAACTTGTTGATGAGGCACAGCCATATTTTTTAGGGTCCAGGCCGTGGTCGACTCTTCTTGCGAGGCACGTGCCGTGTGGTCTTGGGCCCAGGCCGTGTGGATTTCATACTTTGGCCCATTTTCTCTGTTTTGGCCCATTTCTCGTTCTTTTCATCCTCGGGTGCTCTACTGGGTATAAAATATGAAAACAAAGGATTAGGAGCACCTATTTCCATAATTAAAAGGATAAATCATCCAAAAACATGCCAAATGTGGGATTAAAATATGTTACTATTACGGTTTATCAAATACCCCCACACTTAAGCTTTTGCTTGTCCTCAACAAAAATTCTCAACTCACAATTAAAACGAACTTCCTCAATTCAAAATATTCATTAATAATGCCTCATCATAATTCATAGATAATTTATACGTGGATAATTCAACTTAAAGAGTCCTAAAGATTCAAACAATCAAAGTCGTGAGTTTGTAGCACGAAAACATAGGTGTTTTCCCCTTATCCGAATAATTACCTTTAATTCAAAATTGACAAAAGTTGACATCCTCACTAAAGATTCACTCAAATCACTCAAGGTGTTTAAGGTTCAAAAAATTAAGCGCTCAAGAGTCGAACATGAAAAGTTATTACTATAGGCTTGCTTGAATATCAAATCTCCACCACTGCAAAATGAGATGATACACAAATCAAAAGGTCTTTAAAAAGGGTTGTAACGGGGCTCGATTAAGGTGTGGATAAAGGCTGAATTAGAAGGGTTAGTATCGAGATTGAATTAACAATCACTTAACTAGAAAAATAACTAATAACCTGAATAATTACATAAACTAAAAACTTGTAATACTAATAATACGAGCTTTTTCTTTAAGATGTTGAAATTAAACGTATAGGCTCGCTTTAATCATATAACTAATAATGAATATACTTTGATTTTTTAATTTTTAATTTTATTTTTTAAGAACAAATAAATATAAAATAAAACTTTAACAACTGAAATAATCTAATTAGGCAACTAATCAAAACAAATCTCGATAGAAGGGTAGTCAAAATGAATGGTGATAACAAATACGAGATGGGTTTCGGGTTAATATTAGTGGGTTGAGTCAATAAAAAGGGTTGTTAGGATCAAAGGGGTTCACTAGGGGTTAATTGTGAGGGTAGGCTTTTAGTGGAGTAAGGGGTTAAATCCTAGGTGCCTTAATCATCTCTATATATCAAATCAATAGTATGGTCTCGACATGTATAATCGAAGCAAGTTCTAGAATAAAAAATCAATGTTGACACACTCATAATCAATAAAGTGAGCACAAAAAGAATGTATGCTCTAAAAGGCTCAAAATCTCACCAAAATTATGGTTATTTGGATGTCAACCTTGTAAATTTCAAATTTCAAGGTATCAATTTAGATTCAGGTAGTCAACCTGACAGATTTTTTTTTGAAAACAGACTCATCATGCTTGATTCTCTAGTATCTTAAAGTTTAAATCATCATTGCACAATTATCAATGACTTAATCTAAAACATATAAATAAAAATCATGAATCAATAGGAATTTTATTCTAATTAGTGATATGTGGAAATTACTTTAAGACATAATATTATTCAGGGATTTGAGAAAGATGCAAAAAGTTAGGCACTTTTTCTAATAAACTTTCACCCTCACACTTAATATGTACATTGCCCTCAATGTACAAAGATAGATAATAATCATAAAATAAGGAAATCAAAAGAGAGGGAGAGAGGTGAAACTTCCTAAATTTTTGGATGGATTCCTTGAGTTGGAAGTGATGATGACTTAAACAAAAGTGAATGTGGTGGTGAAAATGATGTTTTCCATTCTCGGAGTGGCACATTGAAGCTTTAAACTGCGAATTCATCAGTTAAATTTTTAGGGGGTACTAATTAATTGATGATGTTAGGGATATTCGATGGTTAGATAGCCAGTTAGAAAAGGAATAAAATTTTAATAATAAGAGTTTAAAACAAAATAATAAAAAGCTTAAATAGATAAGTGAAATAAAATAAAGTAAAAAAAGCAAATAATAATAATAATAATAAAATAATAATAAGGGCCCCAAAAGTCCTCGTCATCGGTTGGATCGGTAGGTGGAGGCGGCGGTGATATGTGGAGGTGATGACAGATCTGCTGAAGGGTTGCTTCAATGCTATAGAATCGTCGAGCGATGTCATTGAATTGTTGGGTGCAATACTGCTCGAACTGAGTGTGCCATCCAAAAATGTTCGAAAGTGATGGAGCCGCATGAGAAGTGTGATGGCTCGGTGGTAGCTCCTCATGTGGGTGTGGGACATCGTCAGTAATGTCCTCGGGATCCTCTTCCTCAGTAATAGTAGCTAGTCGATATTGGGGAGGATTGGTCCCACGTCGTCGTTGGATCATTCTCATGTGTAGCATTGTCTGGATGCCCTGTGGGGACATCTTTTCTATCAGTGTTAGTGAGGAGACCTAAGTGGCGGTGGTGAGGAGCCCAAAATGTCGAGCCAATCGTGTGATGTATGGGCCTATAGATATAACCCCCCTTCGTGTTGCTCTGTTTGGTGTTGGATGGCACGGGCTATAAAATATGCTAGGTGGAAAACTTGGCCGTTTGCCATACACCATAGGAAATAAGTGTCGTGAGTGTTGACGATGCCGGTGCTCTCGTGCCTTCCTATCGATGTGTGGGCTAGTATGGCATGTAAGTATCGTAGAGATGGGGCGAGAGCTATTGCTTTCGATGCATCCACGATAATTAGCTAGGGTCATATGAGTTTGAACTGGGACTATATTGTACCAACATCTCGTTAGAGTGTTGTGAAGGTGGCGATTCAAAGAACCAAATTCTTCATTTCTCTTCTTTAGCGAATGCATCTAAGTCTCAAGACTAATCTCCTTCTCTTTGATCATATTCTCTTTTCTTTTCTTTTCATATTATTTTCTCTTATCTTTCTCTCATTGTCGAAACCACATAGGATCAAGAATCTCCTCTTTGGCGAATGTGCAAAAGTTCTTAATCATCTCTTTTCTTTTGAGAAATCACCATAATCATCTTCTTCTCCTCTTTCTCTTTCTACCTTCTTTCTTTCCTTCTCTTTCTTTTCCTTTCTTCTTTTTCTTAAACCGAAACCACCATTTCTCTTCTCTTTTTGTTAAAGCCAGAATCTTGAAGGACTCAAGTAAGAATTCTATCAATTATTATTTTTATCATTTCCTTTCACTTTAGTAAATTTAGAATTATAATCTTTTATTTCCTCCTAGGTAGAATCTTTTGAAAAGATTTATCAAAAATCCTTGTTGAAGACAACCTTTAAGTAACCATTCAATCATCAAGGTAAGATTACTATTTTAGATAATATCAATTTCTTTAGATGGATCACTAATCTGCGTTATTTTAGGGCGATCTAAGATCAACAAGATAGGTAAGAAAAGGGCTTTCGAAGTGTTTGGAAGAGAGGAGGTATTCCTTTACCATCGAACTACAAACGAAGAAGCAGATCGGGGTTAGAGACTTTCCACCGGTTGTGGACCTTCCGCTAACGAGGATCGATTATTCAAGTAGTCGTATAATCGAACCACTTTACGTTGGTGGAATATCGGTACGGTTTTGATCCATCTAGTGGAGAAAATCGCAAATAATCGCTCATTCGTGAATCAGGGTAAGGATTTAGATCCATCGCTTATAAGTATAGTTTTTCTAACAATAGTTTATACTAACCGAGTGTATTAATCAATTAGGTGTGGACGAGCAAGAGGGTATTGTTCTCACTTACACTAGGTGTGTAACCATACATTAAAAATTTCCATAGATTTATATTGTTAAAAAATGATTATGTGATAGTATGTTTTGTTTGTGGATACCAAGCATTGATATACAAAATTCGTATGTTACCCAATATTTCGCTTATTTTGATATATGCATCAATATGAAATAAGCATGACTATATTATGATTTGTGGGTAAATAGCATGAAAATCGATTTGATATGTATGTGCATGGGCATATGGGTATGTTTAATAAAGGAGGAAGTATTCGGTGGTTTTACCACAATTACGGTGACTTCGGTCACATATGTGAAATTGGTGACTTGGTCACATATTTGACTCGGTGGCTTTTGGTCACATATTTGACTCGGTGGCCCGGTCACATATTTGACTCGGTGGCTTGGTCACATATTTGACTCCGGTGACTTGGTCACATATTTGGCTCCGGTGACTTGGTCACGTATTTGAAATTTGGACTTGATCGGTGACTTGGTCACATCTGCTTTGGTGGCTTTGCCACAATAAGAGGCGATGTGCATGTTGATCGCAAAGAATCGCCTTCGATGGTGTGTATGCGGATGGAGGTCGATTTAGTAATCCCCACTGGTGTCTTTGGTTGATGCGGGGTGTAGCAGATGGATATTTAGGTTGGTAGAGCTTGCATCTCATTTCATAAGTATATCCATGTAATATTGTATGATTATTATTTGATCTGCTATGAAATGGGCCTTTGGGCTAAATTTGAGCTAAAATGGGCCTTTGGGCTAAATATGAGTTAAATGGGCCTTTGGGCTAAATATTTGATTAAATGGGTCTATGGCCATATGTGAAATTTTGGGCTTGAAAGCATTTCATAAAATGGGCTTTTTAGTGTATGTGTTATACATTGAGTTTATAACTCACCCATTTTAATGGGATAACTTTTCGATGACTCAGAAGTGCGATGGATCTAGGCAGAAGGATTTTGAGGTGGCCGAAGGTTCAGTATTAAGTATTGTGGAGATTTTCCAACTTAAACTCTTTAAGTTAAATTTTATTACTTAGACTTTAATTTGGGTTGCCAATTCTTAGCTCGAGAGGTCATGTTCCTCCATAAATTCCTCGTTGTAGAGTCACAGAGCGACTCTAAATTGTGGTACATTCATTTCTCTCACGAATCCTCCGAGACGAAACTGGATTATGCCGGGGTCATCGTAGTTTGTCATTACCGTCTAGAGGTGAAATGTAATATCCCGAAATATTGCTTATGCATTTACGCTTAATTATATCAAATAGCATGCTTGAGTATGTTGTGAATATGCCTAATGAAATTTGTGAACTTCAGAATAATAAGAAATGCCTTAGAAAAATATCATCTTTTAAGTCTTAATAAGGGAGCTAAGCCTAACAGGGCCTTAAGAAAATTTATAGAGGTAATCTGACATGAAATTGGGCTTGGTAAAGTGGCTACAAGGCGCCACTTGGGGCCTTAGTATGTGACGCCATATCTAGGGGAAGGGCTTGAGTTCGAGTCGCATGGGAAGCAAATAAAAGAATTTTATTTTTACAAGAAGCAGAAAGGTGGACGGCATCAAGGCACCCAATGGAGGAGTTTAATTCCCTCTAAAATTCGGCCAAGATAAGATAAATGAGGAATTTTTTTATCAAGTTTTAGATGAAGAGATAAAGAGGAAAATAAGGATATGAGAGTGATGGCCAAGAAGAGGACTCTAGGATTAGAAATTTTGGCAAAAGGAGGAAAAAAATAATAAGGCCATTCATTATTCTTTCTTTCTCCTTTTCTCTCTGCCGAAATTCTCTGGCAACAATTCTCCTCTTCTCTTTTATTTTGTTAAGCCGAAATACTCCCTGTGCTAGACGAATTTACATTCCACCATTGCCAAAACCCTCAAGTTTTTCCTTTCCAATCTTGTTGAAGCCGAATACCCAAGTGACCATAGCCGACTATTTTCCAAGTCTCAAGGCCGAACCTTTGTGTTGTCAAGATATAGGAGCTGACGATTTCTTCAAGTAAGAATAAGAGCAAGTTCAATTTTTATTTCTTTTAGACTTGCCGAAAACAAGGTACTAATCTCCTTAGGGTACTTTGCCGAATCTTTGAAGGATCTCTTGGGGATTTAGTTGCCTATTATCGACTACAAGGAAGGGATCTATCGGGATTTTAATATCTAAAGTAAGTAAATATAAGGTTCGGCCATAGGCCATTCTATTGTGATTTAATGATTGGAAAATTGGATCTAACATATGGCCATAGGTATTTCGACATCTCCATAGTCAAGTGGTGTTTCCGAGATTTAGATCCACAAGGTAAGTCCATATGAACATTCGGCCAAGGCCTATTTTGATACTCAGATCTATGTCTTGCATGTTCAAAAGCTGAAAACTAACATGTAAGGTGATTTGGGTGCTAGCCGATTGCAAGGATAAAGCATTACAAAGTTTTCAGGATTTGAGTGATAGGCAAATCGGCACCAAGGTAAGTTTTGAGTTATAATCCTAGTGGGATTTGGTTTTATAGCCGAATGGCTTTTACTAATATGAATGGGATTGGCCGAATATAGGCACTAAAAATCTAAAGCAGTAGATTGGATTTTCGGGATTTGGAGTGAATTGCTAAGTTAATCAAGTGTGTACCCCACACTATTTCTTAATAAGTTTTATGGCATGTTTAATATATATATGCGGTATTAAGAATGTGAAAAGTATGGCTAAAGTACCATACAATGGTACAAAGTACTAAGGTACGTTTTCCTACTCCTACTATGTGTATGATATGGTTTGTTATGCCATGAATGTGAGTAGAATAAGAATAAGAATAAGAATTAAAGCAAGATATTGCATAATGTATATGATAGATGGGGGCATATGGAATATTATGAAAAGGGGAAGTGAATGTGGTGACTATTGTCACATTATCTGAATGTGGTGACTTGGTCACAATTATCTGAATGTGGTGACTTGGTCACAATTATTTAATCTGGTGGCTATGCCACAAATTTATCTGAGCGATGAGCACGTCATTGCAATGGCCATCGGCTTCGATGGTGTATAGCGGATGGAGGGTTGACTTAGCAGTCCCTACGGTGTGCAGGTTGGTACGGGTGATGTGTAGCGGGTGGTAACTAGGCTTGGGCTTGGGAATGCATCATTAATTGTATATTTTGATATGAATGTGTATGACTTGATATGCCTAAACCTATTTGGACTTAGTGTTTGTGTACACATTGAGTGCAATCGACTCACCCGTTGTGGGATCATTTTTTCGGTGACGATAAGAATGGACCGGGCCGGCAGGAGCTTAGTGGTGACCATGCTCAACAACGAATTATTTTATTTGGACAAGTTATTTTAATTAAGTACTTTCAATTTATTTTGGGAATATTTTGATGTAATAAGGCCATAGTATGAACTAATTATGCATGCATTTAAATTTACGATATTATGTTTGATTGTTATCAAAATTAAAGTTAGGTAACATTTTAAAATAAACTCGTAGATATTATGACATCTAAATACAAATGTTTTCAAAGGCAAAATCTTTAAAATTAAATCGGCATATCTTTTACATTGAGTTTTGGGACTCAATAAAGAAATTTTTATAAAAACTTATATTTCTCAAAAACAAACTAGTTTCCAACTTGAGCCCAACCCCAAATCGAGTTTTCTCCCAAAATCACTCAAAGGCTCTCTAAGAACCCACGAATTTGAACCGTTTTCACCCGAGGAACATACCAGATCTGGTCGAGGCTCGTGGGCCGGGTTTGGGGTGTTTTAGCTTGGTATCAGAGCCCAAGTTTTAAACTCTCGGCCTTGGGTTTAAGGCCCAAAAAGTTTTCAAAGTTAAGCCCAAAAGGAATTTTGTGAATTAAGCAGGTTTTTCTGGTATGGCCCACTAAGTTTCCGACCCGAAGTCCACCAGGTAAGTACTTGATCTCTTGTGTGATTTATATTATGACTTGTAGAAGGGTAGAAATGGGATGGAACGTAGATTAGCATGATAAGTACTCGAACCCTAGGACTAGTGTACCCCAACAAATACATAAGACTTAAATGCCTAACTAAACAAACCTGTGGTTAAGTCGCCGAGATAGGTGTGGCAACCATTGTGCGCATGTCTAGGATTGGTTTCGGTGGGAGCTTGGTATTTAAGCAATCCTAGTGACTCACCTCCTCTCCACTCGAATCCTACCTGGTGCGTAGCCTCGGTTCACCCTAACCAAGAGGACTTATACCCAGGCTAAACCCCTAACTAAAACCCAAAAGGGACTAGCCGTACTTTTATGGAAACCCTAGTCCCTTTCGGGTTTATGAAAAATTTGTAAAAACTATTCTATAAAATTTTTCTAAAATATTTTTTTACAAAATTACTAAAATACCCCTAGTGGTAAAATTATAAAAAATGCCCTTGGTTTATGAAATTTTCAAAATACCCACAGTTCTTATCAAAATTTCATTATTTTGTTTAAAAACCCTAAATTTACAAAATATCAAAATACCTTAATTATGGAAAAAAATTACGAAATTACCCCTAACCTGTAAATTATCGAAATACCCTCCGAGTTATAAAATTACCAGAATGACCCCCGATCTTCAAAAAAAATTCTGCAACAACACTGATTTGGAAAACAAATTCTCAAAAACAACCCCCAAGTTTTGTAAATTCCAAAGTACCCTTGATTTATTAAGATTTACAAATTTACTCGGGTTAATTACCAAAATACCCTCAAATTTCCAAATTTCCCAAAATATCCCAGGAATACAAAATCACCAGAATACCCTTATTGACAAAATCACCAAGGAACCTTATTTTGATAAATTACGAAAATACCCCTAGGATAGGAACGGACAGAAATGTCCGAAGAGTGAATGCGTTTGGGAGATACTATGGAATGGATGTGCTTTTCTGTGAATTAGGATAGAAGACTTGAAACTTTGATTGATCGAAAGAATTGCTACTAAACTCTTTACATAAAACTTCTTCGTGGATAATCAGTGGAATAAAGGCTAAGTCAAAAATTTCCTAATCAGATTAAAGCGCGGTAGTAGAAATGAGCTCCAGGGGACGTGGTCGCAATGTACGAGGACGCAGTCGAGGTAGAATGACTATGTCAGAACCCATTAGATCGGGTCAAGGATCGAGAATGTGGTACCATCGCCACCACCACCACCAAATTGTTGGTGTTGGAGCAACAAAGATCGACGAGAGAAGATCTTTATGTCGCAGTTTGTCTTGTGAGTTCTTGAAATGGTGGTGGTCTTTGAAGGGAATATAGGAGCTCAAAATCAGTGCGGCGACTCAGAGCCAACGGAGTGAAGTGTTTAAATGGAGTATCGGTGTGGCACCCAAGTATAGTGAATATTGGTTGGAAGCAATCAATGCATTATGGATGAACTCGATTTGACCCCGAGGAGAAGTTGAAAGGAATGGTGGCATTGCTTCTGCGATGAAGCGTATCAATGGTGGTTATCAGTTCGGGATGGTGCCACGGTGAGGATCTAACACAGGGAGTATGTTAAGACAACATCGGAAGAAGTATGTAGGAACCCGATATATTGATGAGCGAGAGGAAGGCATTTTTAAATTGGTTCAAGGAACAAGTCCGTAGCGAGTATGAAGTTTGAATTCGAGGTTGAGCTGGTATGCTCGAGGAGTAGTGGCTACGGAGCATGAGCGGTGTGTCCTATTTGAGATGGACTAAGGGATGACCTGAGGTTGTTAGTCGCTCCACATCAAGAGCGGAAGTTCTCTGCTTTAGTAGAGAAAGCTAAGATAGCGGAAGGAATTAAGGACTCTGTGAGGCAGAACACGGATCGAAATAAACAGAAGAGAGGATTTGGGTCATCTAGATCATCAGGAATGCTCGAGAAAAGGCCTAGAGTTGATGGGCATGAGGTCGACAAATTGGTCTTTGGAGGGCAATATTATACTTGTGAGCGGTGTGGGAAGAAACACTTAGCGAATCTTTGGAAGAAGATAGGTGGATGTTTCAAATGCGGGTCAAAGGACCATATGATTAAGGACCGCCCGATAAGACCAGATGGGAATCGACCAGTAGCTCAGAATGCTAATCAGACTGGTAGAGGTGGATGAGTAGCCTCGGCCGAGGCCGTGGTCTGAATAATAGAGGAAATGGTCTTTGTAGAGGACGTGGAACACCGGTTGAGGTCTTTGCTATCTTGAGGCAAGGTAACCGGGTTTGGTTTATACGGTTTGCCGTAGGGAGGATGGAGACGCGCCGGATGTCATAACTGGTACGTTTCTTGTATTTGGAAAACCTTATTATGCTTTGATCGATGTGGGCTCGACCTATTCTTATGTTGCCTGTAGTGTTGGCATAGCCTCTGAACCTTCTAGTAGGGAGATGACTGTAGTAAGCCCACTAGGTCAAACTGTAGTGGTGAATAAGGTCTTTCATAGTGTACCTTTAGAAATTCAAGGCGTAGTATTTTCTGCTGACTTGATGGAACTTCCCTTCGGAGAGTTTGATCTCATACTTGGTATGGACTGGCTAGTGGACCATCGGGCTGTGTTAGACTATACAGCTAAGCGAATGGAGTTAAGGACCCCAGAGGATGAGGTGGTCATTATGATAGGAGAAAGAAGAAACTACTTGTCTAATGTAGTTTGGTGCTAAAAATCAAAAGATGGTTTGTAAAGGGTGCAAGGCATTTTTAGCCTTCGTAAGTGCGTTAGATGGAAAGGAAGAAGGTGTTAGTGGAGTTAGAACGGTAAGGGATTTCAAAGACGTGTTTCTGGAGGAATTATCAGGAATACCCCCAGACAGGGAGGTGGAGTTTGGAATTGACTTGCTGCCGGGAACAGCTCCTGTGTCAATCGCTCTGTACAGAATGGCACCAAATGAGTTGGTGGAGCTCAAGGCTCAAATCCAAAAATTGCTGGATCGTGGGTTTATTCGACCCAGTGTGTCTCCATGGGGAGCACCAGTCCTGTTTGTGAAGAAGAAGGATAGAATTATGCGTATGTGCATAGACTATCGTTAATTGAATAAGCTGACCATCAAGAACAAGTATCCTTTGCCAAGGATTGATGACTTGTTCGATCAGCTTAAGGGGTTGGCAGTGTTCTCAAAGATCGATTTAAGGTCAGGATATCATTAGTTGAAGGTGAAGGAGGCAGATATCCATAAGACAGCTTTTAGGTCAAGATACGGCCACTATGAGTTTGTGGTAATGCCGTTCGGGTTGACAAATGCCCCAGCCGCGTTCATGGATATGATGAACCGGGTTTTTCAACCTTACTTGGATAGGTTCGTCGTTATGTTTATCGACGACATCCTAGTGTACTCTAAGACTGAAGAGGAGCATAATGAGCATCTCTGGATTGTGCTGCAAGTGTTAAGGGAGAAGAAGCTCTATGCCAAATTCAGCAAGTGTGAATTTTGGCTTAAGGAGGTTACATTCTTAGGGCATGTAGTGTCTGCTGAAGGAATAAGGGTGGATCCTAGAAAGATTAAAGCTGTGTTGGATTGGAAACCCCCTAAGTCAGTGGCGGAGATTCGTAGTTTCTTGGGATTGGCAGGCTACTATAGAAGGTTTGTAGAAGGGTTCTCGCCAATAGCCGCGTCTTTGACAAAGTTGTTAAGGAAAGAAGCACCCTTTGTATGGGCGGATAAGCAACAGGAGAGTTTTGAAAAACTTAAGAGGGTATTGACGGAAGCTCCAGTGTTGATTCAGCCTGAGGCAGGAAAGGATTTTACGTTGTATTGTGATGCTTCCCATACATGTTTGGGTTGCGTATTGATGCAAGACGGGAAGGTAGTCACATATGCGTCCCGACAGTTGAGGCTACATGAGGTGAATTACCCAATGCATGACTTTGAATTAGCAGCAGTGGTCTTCGCTCTTAAGGTATGGAGGCACTACCTTTATGGCGAAAAGTCGAGATTTACACAGACCACAAGAGTCTCAAGTATCTGTTGACTCAGAAGGAGTTGAATCTGAGGCAGCGAAGGTGGGTGGAGTTACTGAAGGATTACGACTGTTCTATAGAGTATCACCCGGGTAAAGCAAATGTAGTGGCGGATGCCCTAAGCCGAAAAGTTGTGTCGGATCTGAGGGCAATGTTCGCACACTTGAGTTTGTATGATGATAGAAGCCTGTTGGCAGAGTTGCAAGTCAAGCCGACGTGGTTGAATGAGGTGAAAGAGGGACAGTTGGTTGATAAGGACCTAAGTGCTAAGCTACAGCAAGTACAGAATGGAGAGTTGGAAGATTATGGCATTAATGGCGAAGGAGTGTTGTGTTTGAAGAGCAAGGTCTGTATACCTAAGGATAAGGAACTTAGGCGAAGGATTCTTCAGGAATCGCATAGTAGCCCTTATGCTATGCATCTGGGAGGCACTAAGTTGTACAGAGACTTAAGAGAACGGTTTTGGTGGCCTGGTCTGAAAAAATAAGTTACAGAATTTGTCGAGAAGTGTTTAACGTGTCAGCAAGTTAAGGTTGAACACCAGGTTCCGTCCGGATTGCTTCAGCCAATCATGATTCCGCAGTGGAAGTGGGAGAGAATTACCATGGACTTCGTTAGTGGGTTTCCCCTTACGCCTACTAAGAAGGACTCGGTATAGGTTATAGTGGACCGTTTGACCAAGTCCGCGCACTTTATTTTGGTGAGAGTTGATTATTCTTTGCAGAAGTTGGCAAAGTTGTATGTGGCGGAAGTCGTAAGGTTGCATGAGTGTCAGTGTCGATTATCTCGGATAGGGACCCAAGGTTTACTTCTCGGTTCTGGAAAGCGTTACATCAAACTTTAGGCACTAAGTTGGATTTTACTATGGCCTTTCATCCACAGTCGGACGGGCAGTCTAAATGAGTAATCCAAGTCTTAGAAGATATGTTACGGGGCTGTGTGATGGATTTCAGAGGAATTTGGGAGGAATATTTGCCTCTAGCGGAACTTGCCTACAACAATAGCTATCAAGCCAATATTCGGATGGCACCGTACGAAGCACTGTATGGTCAGAAGTGTCGGACTCCTACATGTTGGACGGAATTGGCAGAACGTCAAGTTTTGGTTCCAGAGTTAGAGGCAGAATCCGAAAAAAAGGTTGAGATAATTCAGACACGGTTAAAGGAAGCATCTGATAGACAGAAGTCGTATGCGGATCTTAAAAGGAAAGAAATAGAATTTGATGTGGGAGACCATGTGTTTATTAAAGTTTCACCTTGGAAAAAGGTAATGAGATTTGGTCGGAAAGGGAAGTTAAGTCCAAGGTTTATAGGACCTTATAAGGTTTTGAAGCGAATTGGACCAGTGGCATATCAGTTGGAGTTGCCACCGAAACTGAAGCAAATACATGACGTATTTCATGTTTCCATGCTCTGTCGATACCGATCAGATCCATCTCATGTAGTTCTTATTGAAGAGGTGGAACTAAGGCGGACACATCCCCACGAGGAAGAGCCGATTGATTACGGACGAGATGTGAAAGTGTTCTGAAGGAAATCGGTCCCTTTGGGCAAGGTGTTGTGGCGAAATCATGGATCAGAGGAAGCTTCGTGGGAGCCAGGAAGAGGCAATCGACAGCAATACCCTCACCTATTCTAGCCGTGTAATTTTGAGGATGAAATTATTTTAAGGGGTAGAAGCTGTAATATCCCAAAATATGGCTTATGCATTTACGCTTAATTATATGAAATAGCATGCTTGAGTATGTTGTGAATATGCCTAATGAAATTTGTGAACTTGAATAATAAGAAATGCCTTAGAAAAATATCGTATTTTAAGTCTTAATAAGGGAGCTAAGCCTAACAGGCCTTAAGAAAATTTATAGAGGCAATCGACATGAAATTGGGCTTGGTAAAGTGGCTACAAAGGCGCCACTTAGGGCCTTAGTGTGTGACGCCATATGCTAGGGGAAAGGGCTTGAGTTTGAGTCGCATGGGAAGCAAATAAAAGAATTTTATTTTACAAGGAGCGAGAGAGGTGGACGGCATCAAGGCACCCAAGGGAGGAGTTTAATTCCCTCTAAAATTCGGCCAAGATAAGATAAATGAGGAATTTTTTTTATCAAGTTTTAGATGAAGAGATAAAGAGGAAAATAAGGATATAAGAGTGATGGCCAAGAAAGGGACTCTAGGATTAGAAATTTCAGCAAAAGGAGGAAAAAAAATAATAAGGCCATTCATTATTCTTTCTTTCTCCTTTTCTCTCTGCCGAAATTCTCTGGCAACAATTCTTCTCTTCTCTTTTATTTTGTTAAGCCGAAATACTCCTTGTGCTAACCGAATTTACATTCCACCATTGCCGAAACCCTCAAGGTTTTCTTTTCCAATCTTGTTGAAGTCGAATACCCAAGTGACCATAGCTGACTATTTTCCAAGTCTCAAGGCCGAACCTTTGTGTTGTCAAGATATAGAAGCTATCGATTTCTTCAAGTAAGGGTAAGAGCAAGTTTGATTTTTATTTCTTTTAGACTTGCCGAAAACAAGGTACTAATCTCCTTAGGGTACTTTGCCGAATCTTTGAAGGATCTCTCGGGGATTTGGTTGCCTATTGTCGACTACAAGGAATTATCGACTACAAGGAAGGGATCTATTGGGATTTTAAGATCTAAAGTAAGTAAAGATAAGGTTCGGCCATAGGCCATTCTATTGTGATTTAATGATTGGAAAATTGGATCTAACATATGGCCATAGGTATTTCGACATCTCCATAGTCAAGTGGTGTTTCCGGGATTTAGATCTAGAAGGTAAGTCCATATGAACATTCGGCTAAGGCCTATTTTGATACTCAGATCTATTTCTTACATGTTCAAAAGCCGAAAACTAACCTATAAGGTGATTTGGGTGCTAGCCGATTGCAAGGATAATGCATTACAAAGTTTTCGGGATTTGAGTGATAGGCAAATCGGCACCAAGGTAAGTTTTGAGTTATAATCCTAGTGGGATTTGGTTTTATTGTCGAATGGCTTTTACTAATATGAATGGGATTGGCCGAATATAGGCACTAAAAATCTAAAGCAATAGATTGGATTTTCGGGATTTGGAGTGAATTGCTAAGTTAATCAGGTGTGTACCCCACACAATTTCTTAATAAGTTTTATGGCATGTTTAATATATATATATATATATGCGATATTAAGAATGTGAAAAGTATGGCTAAAGTACCATACAATGGTACAAAGTACTAAGGTACGTTTTCCTACTCCTACTATGAGTATGATATGGTTTGTTATGCCATGAATGTGAGTAGAATAAGAATAAGAATTAAAGCATGATATTGCATAATGTATATGATAGATGGGGGCATATGGGATATTATGAAAAGGGGAAGTGAATGTGGTGACTTCGGTCACAATTATTTAATCTGGTGGCTATGCCACGAATTTATAAGGGCGATGAGCACGTCAACTGCAGCGACTGCCTTCGATGGTGTGTAGTGGATGGAGGGTTGACTTAGCAGTCCCCACGGTGTGTAGGTTGGTACGGGTGATGTGTAGCGGTTGGTAACTAGGCTTGGGCTTGGGAATGCATCATTAATTGTATATTTTGAGATGAATGTGTATGACTTGATATGCCTAAACCTATTTGGACTTAGTGTTTGTGTACACATTGAGTCTGTCGACTCACACCATTGTGGGATCATTTCTTTTAGGTGGCGCGACGGTAATGGACCCAGGCGACGGGGAGCTTAGTGGTGACCATGCTCAACAACGAATTATTTTATTTGGACAATTTATTTTAATTAAGTACTTTCAATTTATTTTGGGAATATTTTGATGTAATAAGGCCATAGTATGAACTAATTATGCATGCATTTAAATTTACGATATTATGTTTGATTGTTATCAAAATTAAAGTTAGGTAACATTTTAAAATAAACTCGTAGTTATTATGACATCTAAATACAAATGTTTTCAAAGGCAAAATCTTTAAAATTAAATTGGCATATCTTTTACATTGAGTTTTGGGACTCAATAAAGAAATTTTTATAAAAACTTATATTTCTCAAAAACAAACTAGTTTCCAACTTGAGCCCAACCCCAAATCGAGTTTTCTCCCAAAATCACTCAAAGACTCTCTAAGAACCCACGAATTTGAACCGTTTTTACCCGAGGAACATACCAGATATGGTCGAGGCTCGTGGGCCAGGTTTGGGGTGTTTCATGAAACGTGGAGTAGAATTCTTAAATATGTGGGCTCGATATTATGAAAAATTGGTCCCATGGATCCGTGGTTAAGAGAGATCGTCTATCATCGGCTAATCGGACCTGCTCTAAAGTGGCCCAATCAATGCATCTCCCTGTGTTGAGGGGTCGTGCGTGGAGTATCCTGTAGAGGTCTTCCTGGGGTCCTTGTGGGAATTGCAAGAACGGATGTCGTAATTCAGCGGATGCGCTGGCCGATGACGAGCCGGGTCCCTTTCGGTTTTTAAAACTAGGGACCACAGTTTTCTTTTCTCGGGATGAAGACATTGTTTTCCTAAAAATAACATATATTTATTGATTCAAGTATCATTTTCAGCCATATTGCACAATCTTGAAGAGCTCAATAATATCATGTAGAAAACAACTATCATAATAATGATAAACTAATATTTTGTATAATCTCTAAGTGCTTATTAGTAAACAATAAACAAAATAAAACAAATAAAACTAATATTGAGAAATAAGTATGAACTATTTATGAAATAAATTTAAGTGATAAATAATTTAAAAGGGGTAAATGTAAAGAGGAGAGGTGACCGGTGGAGTGCTTGGAGAGAAGTTGCACGGTTGGTCGGCACACAGCGTGGGATGGTGCTACACGGGCGTGTGCTGTAACTAAATAGGGGAGCACAGCTGTTGTGGGTGTGTTGGCACAGTCGTGTACTAAGAAAACTTCAGATTTCCACCACAGATTTAGGCAGATTCCAATCCAATACAGCCTCAATTTTTCGGGGGTCAACCTTAATCCCCTTGGCAGACACAACATGACCCGGAAAGGTAACTTCACTTAGCCAAAATTCACACTTACTAAATTTGGCGTACAACTGTTTCTCCCTCAGAACTTGTAAAACCACACGAAGATGTGAATCATGCTTCTCTTCTGACTTGGAATATACCAGGATATCATCTATAAATACTATGACAAATCGATCCAAAAAGGGTTGGAATACCCGATTCATCATGTCCATAAATGTTGTTGGTGCATTGGTCAACCCAAAAGGCATAACCAAGAATTCATAATGGCCATAGCGAGTCCTGAAAGCCGTCTTATGGATGTCTACTTTCTCGACCTTAAGTTGGTGATACCCTGATCTCAAATCTATCTTCAAGAAGACTGAAGCCCCCTTCAGCTGGTCGAATAAATTGTCAATCCTCGGCAGCGGGTATTTATTCTTAATGGTCAACTTATTCAACTGGCAGTGGTGAATGCACATCCGCATTGACCTATCCTTCTTCTTAACAAATAGCACTAGCGCTCCCCAAGGTGATATACTCGGTCAAATAAAACCCCGATCTAACAGTTGTTGAATCTTAGCTTTCAATTCCACCAACTCCTTTGGCGCCATTCTATATAGGGCAATAGATACAGGCGCAGTTCCTAAAAGAAGATCAATACCGAACTCCACCTCGCGATCCGGAGGTAATCTAGGAAGCTCTTCTAAGAAAACATCATAAAACTCCTTCACTATTCTAACATCCCCCACGGATAAATCCTTGGCCTCTAGAGAACTCACAAAAGTTATGAACGCCTCACAACCTTTCCTCTCCATTCTTTCAGCCTTTAAGGCGGACACCATGTTAGACAAGTAGTTCATCCTTTCACCTATCACCACTACCTCATCATTCTCAAGAGTTCTTAACACTATGTGCTTGGTTGCACAATCCAAATTTGCTCGATACCTTACTAACCAGTCCATACCTAAGATTAAGTCGAATTCCTCGAACGGCGGTTCCATTAGATCGGCTAAAAAAAACCATCCCTTAAACTTTTAATGGTACATCCTTAAAGAGTTTATTCACTACTACAGATTGTCCTAAAGGGCTAAGTACAGTCATCTCTCTAGAGGCAATCTCAGAGTCTAAATTTAAAGTTCCAGACACCACACTAGCTATATAAGAATGTGTCGATCCAATGTCAATCAATGTAGTATAAGGCAACCCATAAAAAAGAAACGTACTGGTTATGATGTCTGGTGCATTTCCCTCCTCTCGGCGTCTAGCTGCATAGACCAAACCAGGTTGTCTTGCGTCTGAGTTCCCAACGCATCAGCTGAATGCTACACGTCCCCAACCAAAACCATTATCTCCCCTGGCCGGACCACGACCTCTCTGTGGTTGCTGACCACCTCTACCAGACTGCATATAACCCTGTCCTACTGGTCGTTCCCTTCCCTGCTCTTGCAGATAGTCCCTTACTCGATGATCAGTAGACCACACCTAAAACATCTCCTATCACCCATCCAACACTCACCCGTATGAAATCTTCCACATCTAGCACACCTCTGAGGCCCCCTATCAACACCCGATCTCGCGACATGACTTGGCCCATCCAACCTAGGGCTCTTCTAAAAACCCTTAGCTGAGCCCGACAATCCAAAATTCCTTTTATTTCTAACTCTATCCCTATCCTGATTCTACTTTTCGAACCACTTTACCTCCTTAGCTATCTTGGCCTTTTCCACTAAAACTGTAAATTCCTTTTCTCGCTGTGCAGCTATTAACACTCATAGCTCATCCCTCAGACCATCCTCAAACCGAACACAACGCTCATGATCTGTAGCCACCATACCCCGGGCATAACGACTAAGACGTAAGAATTCTGCCTCATACTCAGCAACTGACTTATTACCCTAAACCAAATTTAGAAAAGCCCTACGCTGCGCATCCACATAACTCGATCCAATGTACTTCCCTTGGAATGCTGCCTTAAAGAAATCCCAAGTAATGCGATCGGCCACTGTTCTATCTCTGACCGTGAGCCACCGCTGATATGCCTCGTCCCAGAGAAGAGACACCACCCTCTTAACTTTTCCTCTTCCGTGAAATCCAAATCATCCATTATACGCTCCACTGCCTCTAGCCAATACTCAGTTGCATTAGGAACGACGCCCGGTATGCCCCTAAACATCTCCGCTCCATTGGCCTAAATTCGTTCTGACACGGATTTCTGAGCCCTTGGTCCCATGCACGCTCCAGTAACTCTCTCCAACACCTGTAACATCTCCTGAGACACAGCATCGTCTCTGCCTGTCTGATCCTGAAAATTTGTTTCCATAGATGGGGGTGGTACATCACTTTCCGACCCATGACCCGATTCCAACGATTTTGATCCAACACTCCGGCCTCTACCACGACCACGTATAATACATCCACGCCCCTAGTACTCATGACTATTACTGCGACTTAATCTGATTAAGAGTTTTATGAGTTAGTATTTCTTTTCACTGTTTAATACCGAGCAAATTTTATGAGAAATAATTTTAGAAAGTAGTTTTTGTGAGACATATCTCAACCTAGAGGGTTCAGTCTCTAGAGTTTGGATCTCCTAGGGATAACAAGCATATTTCTTCATGCTAACAATCATTTCATTCATACATCACCAAATAATTAAAACACTTACCTGCGTGGATCGGGTGCCGGTAGAGTCAGATGCCATATTCCAATCAGAATATTTCCTCCAAAAATCATTTATATCAACTTTATAAAATATCATTGAACCCACCTCACAGTCCGAGTTTTGCAACCTGGCTCTGATACCATAATTGTAACACCCCAAACCCGATCTAGACGTTATGACCAGATCTCAAATGTCACAGGAAAGGTTGGAAAATTAACTTTTTAAAATCTTAAGAAAATATTGTAGTTTGAGAAAAAATTTCGTCTAAGGTGAGGTTTAAAACCACTGATTCAATGTTTAATGAAAATTTAAGGTTTGAGTCGAATTCCATTTGTTAACATAGGTGAGGTTTGAGAACACGATTGCGTAACGTTGTTTTGGTTTTGAAAACTCTAATTTTATTATCATGTTATAATGTAATAATGTCCTACTTAAACAAATAATAAAATAATAAAACCCAAACACTATCTTAAAGAGAGGCCTTATTACATAACAAAATTCTCAAATTAATAATTACTAGAAAATAAATGACTTTACTAAAAGAAATACTATATGGCCTCCACGATTCCACCTCGACTCCCTAATCCACGATCTACTGATTACCTACAAGAAATTTAGCAGAGGGGTGAGTCACCAGGACTCATTGTGTAAATTCCCTTTATGTCACACACTGGGCTTCAAGCCCACAATCATATATTAGGCCTCAGCCCACTCATAATATCATACACAGTTATGTTATGTAATATGTGTCCCATTCCCACCAAGTTTTTCATCATCTAAACACCACCCGTACCAGCCCATCACACTGTGGGGATTTCTACAATCAACCCTCCATCTGCTACACACCTCATACGTGGCATTAGGCCACTCATGGTTCTAGACCACCGTGATCCTAGATCACCGTGACAAAGTCACAATCAATATACGTGGGGCCAACCCACCGTGGTAACAACCACCGTATGTAACATCCTTAATAGGGCCTATGCATTTCCAGTTTAATTGTATGAAATGACAAGTTTCAAGTACTATGAATAAATTTGTGAAACTTTTGGAAACCTAGAAATGCATGGAAATGGAAATGAAAATGAAAATGGAAATGGAAATGGACATTTTGGAAACTTAGACATTTTGGAAACTTAGACATTTTGGGAAACACGAACATTTTGGAAACACGAACATTTTGGAAACACAACATTTAGGAAACTTAAACATTTTGGAAACTTAAACATTTTGGAAACCTAAACATTTTGGAAACTTGAACATTTTGGAAACACGAGGATGTAAGAAAAATGGCAAGATTCTGAGCCATGTGAAAATTTTAGGAAACTTAGAAATAAGGCGGAAAGACAAATTTTAAAGCCCAAAATAGGAGATAAGGCGGGAGGGCCTTAAAAGAAAAAGTTGGTGAATTTTGTCATACAATCGAGCTTGGAAAAGTGGCTCAAGTGTCACTTAAGGCTTATGGATAATGGCTTTGAGTTCGAGTCACATGGAAAGCAATTATTGAAGGTTTAATTTTGTTTCCCAAGGCTAGGGATGGACGGCACATGTTTGGTTGAAAGGGTAGAGTTTTATTCTTATTAAAACTTGTCAAATTAAAGTGATAAATAGAGGATTTATTTTACTAAGATAAATAAGGAATTAAAGGATGGATTAAAGGTTATTTTAATTTAATAAAGTGATAATTAAGGAAGATTAAATTATCACTTGGGAGAGTAAAATGAAGTTTTGGACTCTTGGTCTAGCAAGTTCGATTAAAGAGGAAAAGAGAGACTTTTCTCTCATTCACTCCACTTGCCGAAATTTTGCTCTTCCTTCTCCCTCTCATTGCCGAAACTTCCCCTAAGAAAGGACTCCATCTTTTCTTTTCCTTCCTTTTTCCATTGCCTAGTCAAAACTCTTCTCTCCCAATCTCGGTTAGATCTCCATAGCCGGATCTCAGTAACCCAAGACAAGGAAACAAGTGATTGAAGGTTTCAAGGTAAGTTAAGCCATTCAATTTTCTTTCTTTCTAGTTGCCGAAAGTAAAAGGCTTAATTCCTATTCTCTTTGATCATGGCCGAATATACAAGGGATCTCGGGTTTCCACCATCGTTGAACATAAAGATCAAGGCTCTAAGGTAAGAACAATTGATTGTTGTTCTTTTAAATCAATTTAAAAGAGGCTTAAGAAAATAACCTCTCTTTTTGTCTATGGCCGAATGTTAGAGGAGGAGTTTCGGGATTTCAGATCCGAGGAAAATTAAGGTAAGACACATTCGGCTAAAGGCCATCTACCACTTATTAAAGTTAGATCAAGTCTAACCTATGATCTTTAGGGATTTCGACAGGTATTCAAGACAAAAAGGGGACTTTCGGGATTTGGAATCTCTAAGGTAAGCCTCTAAAATATTCGGCTAAGGGTTGTGTGAGTATCTAAATCCATTCCTTAATTTTTGAAAAGCCGAAAAACTAACCATATTGAACTACAAGGGTTGGCCGAATATCAAGTAGAGGAAAACCCAAACTTCCGGGATTTGTGTAATCACCAAATCGGCAAAGGTGAGTTTTTCCTTACAAATCCTACTAGGATTTGGTTTTGACTAAAAAGGGGTTTATTAATGTGTGTTAATGGATGGGCCGAATATAGGGATTAATAGATCTAAAAATTAGATCGGGATTCTCAAGATATCAAGGAAACTATTAAGCGAAAAAGGTGTGTACCCTTACTATTCTTCGATATATTTTGGTTAAATATTTCAATGTATGATATGAATAATATTATGAATGTGGCTAAGTACCACACATGTGATGAAAAGTACCAAGGTACGTTTCCTACTTCTGATAGGATTGTGATAAAAAAAATGTTATCTTAATAACATGCGAATATATGAATATAAACATGAGATTAAATTATGCTATATATATATATACATGTCTTGGGCCATTCGGGATTTATGTGAAAGGGGGAGAACAGGTGTTGACTTCGGTCTCACCAACGAAATATGTTGACTACGGTCACATTGCGAAATTTAGGTGTTGACTTCGGTCTCACCAACGAAATATGTCGACTACGGTCACATTGCTAAATTTTGGTAACCCGGTTACAATAGTGTCTAATGACACAACGTGGAGAGTAGCGGATGGAGGGTCGACTTAGTAGTCCCCACGGTGTGCAGGTTGGTACGGGTGGAGAGTAGCGGATGGCTTATAGGTTTGGGTTGGGTTGCATCATGAATTCTATTATTATATGGACTTGATGATTTAAACGTGAATGCCTGAATTATTGATTGATAGTATTGTGTGCACATTGAGTCTGTTGACTCACCCCATTGTGGGAATTATTTTTTTTCAGGCGATGAGCAGTGACGGACCGGGCCGGTAGACCATGAGGAGGCCATGCATCACTTGAAGAATTTATTCAGAAATTTGGACATTATTTAATTTTAATACCTTTTTAATTTTATTTTGGGTTTATTTGATGTAATAAGGCCATAAGGCCCGATTGATTATTCTCTGCTTTTACATTACTTTTAATATTTTGCTAAGATCTATTTTGGACACATTACCTCAAATTGGATTTACAAGATTAAATAAATGGGTTTACAACCTAAGCCCAACTCAAAACAATAGTTTTTCTAAAAATTTACAAATTTTCTCTAAGTAACGAAAATGTTTGAAACCGGTTTACTTTAGGAACATACGAGATCCGGTCCATTCTCGTGGGCCGGGTGTGGGGTGTTTCACCGTAACAATCCCTGATCAATATACGTGGGGCCAACCCACTATGGTAACAACCACTTAGACGAGTCACTATTCATACATAATCGTGGTATTAAACCACCGTGGCTCCTAGCCACCGAGACATGGTCACTATTATTATATATGTATCCATGGGCGAACCCACCGTGGTAACAACCACCATGACACCTCAAATACTTCCCTTTCACATCATTTACCAACCTATGCAGAACTTACAATCATATAAATGCACATACATATTACAATGCTTATTCCATACCCATCAAGAGTTTAATAGAATCACATACCTGGTACTCCCATTTTTATCTAGAAGGATATTACGACTGTTTCTCAGTCATTCTGACTTTTTTAGCCCAAACAGTAAATAGCACAAATAAATAAATAATTAAGAAGTGTGAAGCTTACACACCTGATAACACGCAACACAACACTTTCTATGTCGACACTATCGCTAACAGGGACTACCGCTATTTGCCTACTAATCTGTTTTAAAGTCGATCCACAACCTGGTGGCCAATCTCGAACCGCAGACACGCTCGTTTTTTGAACTTAGGGGCTGGGACTATTGGTCCAACCCCTTCTTTCGTTTTGCTAGCATTTGTTTCCATAAAAGATATCTAGATCGATCGAACCTGGAGATTTAGAAGGCTCGAATTAAGGAGTCTATCGTGTACCAAGATCTACCAACCGTTGATTAAATACAGATAGGAGTATGAGTGCGAAGTCCCTTCCAAAATTGAAGGATGCCCCCAAAGATTCAGCACAAGTCGACAAGGCAGAGAAGGTTCGATTTTATGATGATACCTCAACACATAGGGTGAGGATTCAGTTTGAATGACAAATAGAATAGAGGTCTCAAATAAGAGTATTGAGGGATGGATTCGGCTATGAAGAATGAAATAAGAAACAAGAAGAAAAGAAGAGCAAAGAGATTCCTATGGCTTCAAAGTAGAGGAGACAAGAACCAAAGCAAACAGATGACAAAAAGGGCTTAAGAACATTCGGCAAAGGTTGGGAGCTTGGGAAGAGGATGAAATTGAGAGAAAGAAAAAGAAAAATAAAAGAAAAGAGAGCAACTAATGTTTGGCTAGAGGTCAGAAAAGAGAAGAATGAAAGTTGTTTGACAATATTGGCTTAAAGGAAAGTATGGTTACAAGAGGAGAATCGAAAGAAAGAGCTTTCAAGATTACCAAAATTCGGCACTCACCACCCTCCTAACCAGAAAATCGAAAATAAGCCAAAAAGCCCTTAACATGATTCAGCACACCCCTAGATACTACTAACCCGAATCCAACATCCCCCTAAACAAGTTCCCCCTAAACAAGCGACCACTCCTTAATTCCCTCCTACAATCACTCCCATTCACCCATTCAAACTGCTTGACTTCTTCAACTCCCCCATCACCTCTCAACCGTCCCTTTGAATCCATTTGAACAAGTTAAATCCCACCTTTCTCTCATGGCCTTCCATTCAAAATGTTTGACCCTTTCAACACTCCCTCCTTGAAGTACCCCAGCCGACTCCACCACCTCCCCTCCTAATGCCAAAAATAAATCCCCAAAATGCATTCCATGCAACTCAAACTTGCTCCCCCCTTCTTGTGGCGTCACTTCAAGCACACAAGGTAGCGTCTCCTTGCTACCTTACCACCTCCTTACTTGAGGAAGAATCCACTTAGACTTCACTTGTTATCTAACTCTGAACCAGACGATTTATTCACTTGACTTGATCCGTAGGATTCCCTAACTTATATTAATACCTCTCTCGAGGCTACTAACATCTAACCGTAGGTTGATTAATTGAAATCTCTTTCTAATTAAAACCCCTAGAATTGCATTAACTCGATCTATGGACTCCTATATTAGGTTTGAACCTAATCTGGTAGATTTTTGTCACCTTATCTCTAGGCGTGCGAGCAACTCCACTTAACTATGCTAGATCTACTCTTAGACAGTGTCTCTTCCTCTTATGCCTAAGCACATCACACTTGAATCAATATCTCAAAATACCAAAACAAAAATTAAGATCATATAGTTAAGAACGAATCAAGTATTTATCATACAGCTCAGATAACAATAACAAGATCCGTCTTAAGTTTCATCCCTCTCAAGTACATGAGGGTTTAGATCATAATTGTAAAAGAGAACATCTTAGAAGAAAAGATAAAACAAAACTTAAGAAAACCCTAAAACCCTCTGAAGGAATTGAATAAAAGTTCCTCACCTTGAGTATAATTCCGGCTTCTTGAGATGAATCAACTGGCTTTCTTTGAGTAAATCCCTGAATTTAACTACTCTAGCTCGACTCTTTGGCCTAGCTAAATGGCCCCTTAAAGGTTGGCCTTTAAGGTCTTTATATAGGCTTTTGGAATATGTTTCTTTGTCTCTAAGTACCCTAATATGACTATAATTTTTCTTTTCTGCGATAGAGACACGCCCATGGCACACGCTCGTGTAAATCGTGGCCAGGCCGTATTTGAACCTGTTGATGAGGCAGACCATATTTTTTGGGGTCCAGACCGTGGTCGACTCCTCTTGCGAGGCATGGCCGTGTGGTCTTGGGCCCAAGCCGTGTGGATTTTGTACTTTGGCCCATTTTATCTATTTTTGGCCCATTTCTTGTTCTTTTCATCCGTTGGTGCTCTACTGGGTATAAAACATGAAAACAAAGGATTAGGAGCACCTATTTCCATAATTAAAGGGATAAATCATCCAAAAATGTGCCAAATGTGGGATTAAAATATGTTACTATTACGATTTATCAAATATCCTAAAATATTAAAACAAGAATTAAGAACACTTAATTAAGAACAAATCAAGTATTTATCATACAGTTTAGAAAACAATAACAAGATCCATCTTAGGTTTCATCCCCCTCAGATATTTGAGGGGTTTAGTTCATGTTTATAAAAGAATACATCTCGAAGAAATTAAATAATAAAACATAAAGAAAAACCCTAAAACCCCTGAAGGAATTTGAAAGGAAAAACCTCAGTCTTGAGTGTGACTCAAACGAGATGGATCAACGAGCTTTCTTGAGTAATTCCTATATTCACCCTTTAAAGCTTCGCCTCGTCAATAGCCCCGATGAAAGCCTTCCGTCGAACTCCCCCTTTAGGTTGCCCTCTACGGTGTTTATATAGGCTTTTGGGATGCCTTACTTGGCCCATAAGTATCCTATTCCGAGTGGAATTAAAACGGGTCACGGTAGGGACATACCCGTGTAAATCAAGCTCAGGGCCATGTTCAAGTCTGCTGAAGTGGCACGACCGTGTGGTGAACTCTAGGCCGTGTTGATTCTTACTTTGGCCCATTTTCTCTATTTTTGGACTGTTTCTCGTTCTTTTCATCCTTCTATGCTCTCCTAAGTATAAAACATGAAATTAAAGGTTAGGGGCATCAAATTCTACAATTCAAGGGATAAATCATCCAAAAATATGCCAAATGTGGGATTAAAATATGTATATATTACGGTTTATCAAATACCCCCACGCTTAAGCATTTGCATGTCCCCAAGCAAAATCCTCAACTCACAATTGAAATTCATTCTTCTCAACTTATAACTCTTATCAATAATGTTTTGAAATAAGCCATAGGTATTCATACATTGAGAATTCAACTAAAAGAACATCAAAGTTTCATGCAATCCAAGTTGAGCATTTTATTCATGGAAAAACATAGGTATTCCCCCTTATCTAAGTAATCACTTTTATGCAACATATCGCAGAGTTAACATCCTCACTAAGGATTCATTCAAATCACTCGAAGTGTTTAAGGGACAATAAATTAAGCACTCAATAGTCAACATGAAAAGTTATTACCATAGGCTTGCATGAAAATCAAATCTCCACCACTATAAATTGAGATGATACATCGACCAAAAGGTCTTTAAAAATGGTTGTAACGTGGCTTGGGTTTATGGTGTGGATAAACTTTGAATTAAATAGACTAATACTGAATAATTACAATAAGCGCGAGCTTCTTCACAAGATGTGAAATTAATTACTTAAGCTTAAATAACATAGAACTAATAATGAACATACTTTCAAAACCTTTTTTTTTAAGAACAAATCAAGTACAATAATAAGAATTTAACAACCAAAATGGAAAACATAGTTATGCAACTTCTCAAATCAAATCTCGATAAAAAGGTTAATACAATAGGAAAAATTCTTAATGAATCAAAAAGAGTAAGTCTTGGGTTAATATTAAGGGTAAATTAATGAATGGTTTATTAGGATCAAAGGGGTTCACTAGGGGTTAATTATAAAGGCAGACCTTTTGGGAAATAAATGGGTTAAATCCTAGGTGCCTTTATCATCTCAATATATCAAATCAAAAGTTTGGTCTTGACATGCATAATTGAAGCAAGTTCTATAATAACAAATCAATATTGACTCATTCAAAGCAACAATAAAAGTGAGCAAGAAAAGAAAATGCTCTCAAAGGCTCAAGATCTCACAGAAATTATGGTTTTTGATGTCAACCCTGTGAACTTCAAACTTCAAGATAATACCAAAACTTGGGAAAATAACCTAGCAAATGTTTAATTTTCAAAAATCAATTTATCATGCTTGATTCTCTAAAGCCTTCAAGTTTAAACAATCAATGCACAACTGCCTATGTTTTAATTCAAGACATATCAATAAAAATCATAAATAAATTTGAATTTGTTCTAATAGTGATATGAGAAAGAAAAGAATAAATTAGAATTAAGAATAATGCAAAAGTTAGAACTTTTCGAATAAAATTCACCCCACACTTAATATGTACATTGCCCTCAATGTACAAAAATGTATGATAACAATATAGTTAGAAATCATAAGAGAGGAGAGAAGTGAAACTTCACGAATTTTGGATAGAGTTAAAGAGAAGAAACGAGGAGAAAATTCATTTGAGTTGGAAGAAGGTATTCCGTGGAGGTGGATACTAGGGTCGTGGTGTAGTGATTCCATAGCAGCCTTTTGAACCTAAATCAAAGAAAATAAAATATAATAATATAAATTAAGCACAAGAAAGATAAAGAGAAGGAAAATAAAGGAGAATAGAAATGAAAAAGAAAAAAATAGATGGACTCAAAGGTCCTTGTCTTGTCGAGGGAATGAAGCGGCTGGCATGAACTTATGGAGATTAGTCTCGCACGGGGAGACTGTTCTAGGGTCCTTTTGCTTCTTCAACATGGGTATGGTGGTTTTGAGGAAAAGGGGAAGAGAAAAAAATGGAAGGATAAAGGTAATAGAAAGGAAGAGGGGTGTGGTAGTTGAAAAAATTTGGGGGGAAGGTGAGAAGAAGGGGGTTTTAAATAGAGTCAGGGATCTGGTTACTGCCCACGCCCGTGTACCATGGGCGTGTTGTGTCACACGGGTGTATTGCACGGCCGTATTGCACGGCCGTGTTGTGCTTCATTCATTTCTCCCACTCCTGTGAAGTGTTCACCACGCCCATGTTGATAAATCAGTGTCGACCACAGCCGTATTGCACAGCCGTGGCATTTTATTGTCGCTCGTGGTTTGCAAATTTTTTGCCCTTAGTTCATACTGATCTCTGCCATGCCGGTGCATAAATCCATGGTGTCCACACGGCCACAGCCACGCCCGTGTGTAAGGACGTGTGGTAGGGAAACCTATGTTTCATCAATTTGGTTAGTTTGTAGTTAGATGCTAAAAGTATAAATAAAAAAATTATATGAAAATTAATGGCGTTAGTATTTGGGTTGCCTCCCGAGAAGAGCTCGTTTAAAGTCTTAAGCTAGACTTACCTCTCATTCGCACATTCATGGTAGTTTGAGGAGTTGAAACTCCTCTCCCCTGCTATCAGTTTTATGATCATTATATAGTTTGAGTTGAGTAGTGTTTACCTTAAAAGTGCCGAATTTAGGATTAGTTACCTCGATTGTTCCATATGCGTAGATATTCGGTACCTCAAAAGGGATTTATTAGTTTGTATCAAGGTTTGAAGTGGTGATTCGAGGGTCTGTTTTATTCAACAATACCTGATCTCCGATCTTAAATTGGTTTGGCTTAGGTGTTGCCTCAGTTTTGTTTCGTGTGTTCCTAGTTTCTATTTGAAATGCGTCTTCCACTCGTCTAGTTCATCGATATGAAGCTTCTGTTCCTCATGAGTTATTTCCTTGTTGGCATGAGGTCTAGGATCTAGCTCAGTTGTGTAGTTCCGTGGTACTTCCTGAAAAGAAGGTTTAACCGAATGGTCATAAATAGAATTTATGTTCTCACATTTATTACTTGATGTCCTAGCCGAGTCAAGAGCTTGAAGAGTGATCGTCTTGTCACCTACACGAAGTATAAGTTCTCCTATACCAACATCAATTTTAGTTTTAGTAGTTTCTAAAAAGGGTCTTCCTAAAATTAAAGGAATATTATTGTCATCATCCATGTCTAAAACGACAAAGTCTACTAGGAATATAAATTTATCAATTTTCACGAGTACATCTTCAATTAAACCCCTAGGAATTCTAATAGTTTTATCAGCTAATTGAATGCTCATTCTAGTTTGTTTGGGTTTCCCAAGACCTAGCTGTTTGGGTTTCCCAATTTCTAATTTTTGGACAAAATTGGGCACGGATGAGTTAAAATAGAAAGTTTTTCAAAAAGGGCATTTTGGTTATTTGGCAATTAAAATGATTAAAATGGGAAAAGATTATAGAATTTCATTCATCTTCTTCTCCAAGGCTGCCAAAATTTTCAAGACACCATTGTTAGGGCTCTTCAACTTTTCAAGCTTGCTAGTAAGTGCATCCAAGCCCCGTTTTTGATATTTTTCATATTTTTGAAGTCCTAGTAACATGAGAAAGTTATTTTTAGCTATATGTTGAGCTAAGATGGATGTTCAAAAATGTACCCATGTATGACATGCATGTATTTTGATGTTTTATGGAAGAATATGAAAGCTTAATGTAGTAGAAACATCTTTTGCTAAGTGATTTCCATGAAAAATACATGTAGGGACTTACTTGTAAAAGTCTCGAGTTTGGTCATACATGTGTGATTTAGTGAGAATTGATGATTACTTTTGTAACATCCTAAAATTTGAGTATTTAATTGAAGTGGATCAAGTGACTTTGAGGTTTAAGTAAAATTAAGTATTAAAAACTAGCACAAGAGAAGCTAGTAGCAAGGTGGAGTTGGCGCATGCATGTTTGCTTGAGGGGAGAGGTTCGAATCTCCTAGCATGCAAGTTGAAGCTTTTATTTTTGCTTTTCCTTAGCAAGTGTCGGTCATGGATAAGGATTGATGAGTTGGATTAATTTTTTTATGGCAAGAAGATCATGGGAATAAGGCAAGTGATAACTTAGGGAAAGGAATCATATGGAAAAGGCATGTAAGGGGGACATAAGGCTTAAAACAAGGGCTCTATTTTGGAAAGCTTTGAATGGCTAATTGTCCATGAACTTTGATGGTTTTAGAGGCTAGGGGGGATGACCGAATTTTTGGTTAGCATTGGGTAAGGTAGATGCTAGCTTTGGTCATTTTCATTTTGGCATTTTGGTGTATCAATAGCTTTCTCTCCAAAATCTTTCTCTCCAAACTTATTCCCTAGCTGAATATGTCTTGAACAATAGGTAAAATTTGTGTTTTGTTTTGGCCATTTCATTTTGACCATTTCAAGATTACCTTACTTTCTCCCAAAATCTTTTTCTCCTTGTCTGAAGCCATACATTCTTGAAGGGCATTTTCTTTTCTTTTCTTTTCACCCTTGCCGAATGTACCATTGTCTTAACCACTCTTTCTTTGTTTTCTTTTACCATTGATAAAAGAATTATAAACCTATCATCTTCTTTCTTTTTCTTTCTCTTTTCTCTCTTGGAAACTGAATTAACATCATCTCTTTCTTTCATCTCTCATGGCCAAATGTTGCTAAGCGCTATCTCCTTCAATTTTTCCTTCATAATCAAATCTTCTTTCTACTCACAACTTAATCAATCGGTAAGTGGCTAGTATAATATTTTGGAATTCGTTATTCTTTTGTGCCGAATCTTGTGGTGTGGGATGATATTTTGGATTGAGATCATCATCATACCATATCTAATTCCAACGATTTCTCTATCATAGAAATTTAGCAGAGGGCCTAAACTCAAGTGTTCGTAAATATCGTGGATCGTTGAAATCAGATTTTAAGTGTTAAAGGTAAAGGATTTTCAAGGTAAACCGATTACACTTTCAAGTCTTTAGTTTTAAGGTTTTCGAAAAATATCGTTAAGACTAATGATTCCTTGTCTTTGAAGACAATCAAAATAGGGACGAAAAGGGCAGTAAATAGTGTTCGGAAGAGAGGGGTGGCTCTATTAATCCCCCTAAGTTTAAGAGAAGGACTGTTTCGAGAATCCAAGATTTTCCACCGGGTTGTAGTCCTTCATCCGGTGAAAATCAATTATTCGAAGTCGTATGTACTCCCGAACCACTGTTTACTTGGGGTATTGAACCTTTGATCAGAGAGAGATCGTAAATAGTGGTTGTTTGAGATTCCGAGCGTAAGATCTAGATCGTTCAATATTAGAATAGTTTAATATTAAATTTTAGTGTTCTAATCCTTTGTAATGTGTGTTTAGATATCGACGAGCGGGAGAGTCTAGTTCTCACAGTAATTAGGTGTGTAATTTCACACTATATCTCATGGGTTAGATGACTATACAATGATTAAAGTTGGATTAAAAATCGCAAAGTTGGTGAAATCGAAAAATATGGTATTACTGACACTTTAGTGTTAAGATTGTGAAATCGATATTAAGATCGTGAAAATTTTAGAAATCGCCCTTTGTAATATCCCAAAATTGGGCCTAGTAGGATTAGGCCGATTGGGCCTTGGGCTTTAGGAAAAATATGAGTATCATCTTGTTGATTGTGTTAGCTCGGATATGATTTTATTGTAAGCCTAATATAGTCTTGAGAAGGCTTGGAATTAATTGGTTTAGAATAATTTTTAGTATGGAGAATTTAGTGAAGTGGATCAAGTGATTATGATGCTTAAGTTAATTTAAGTGTTTAATGTTAGCATAAATAAGCTAGTAGTAAAGTGGTGTTGGCGCATGAGTAATTGCATGAGGGAAGAGGTTCGAATCCCATGAATGGCAATAAGGTGACTTTTATTTTTGCATGTGTATGGCATGTGTCGGTCAACTCTAATTAAAATAAGGTTGGACTTTATCATTTATGGATAGTAGACTAAAGGAATAAGGAAAATTATTAGTAAGGTATGGAATCAAGAAAATATGGTATGATAAGGGGACAAAAGGCATGGATTAAGGGATGAGGTTTGGAAACTTTTTAATGGCATTTTGTCCATGAACATGGACGGTTTCATGGACTAGGGGGAGTTGGCTGAATTTTTTTGGAAGGAATTAGGAGGAGGGATAAGGGGAGAGATTTGAGGAAAGTTTTAAGGGATTTGGGTGAGGAAATTGGTGTTGGCCGAATTTAAGGTTTGGAAGGATGGCATTTTCGATTTTGGTAGTAGTAGGATAGGTGTGCCAAAATTGATTCTTTCTCATCTTATTCAGTTGTGCCAAAAATCACTAGGAATACAACTTGTGTTCTTTTCTCACATTATTTTCTTTGTGCCGAAAAGTGTTCCTCTCATTCTCTCATTGTGTCATTTTCTTTTGAGGAAGCCATTTAGTTTAACTTGTTTATTCTTTTATTGTTGACCAAACTTCAAAGAGCATCAAGGCCATTGTGTTTTATTTCTCTTTTCTCTATTTGTTGTTAGCCAAATACTCCATTCCCTAATTTTGATGCCATAGCTGATTGCAACTTTTGTCTTGGAGCCGATTCATTCTTTAGACCAAGAGCCGAAAATCAAACTCTCTCTCTTGCTCTTCAAACGTGGGATTGGTGGTAAGGAAATTATTCTTTGGTAGTTGGTTTCACTTTCTTTTTGAAGAGCCGAAATCAAGTGTTGGACCTTGATTTCTTGGGGTGGCCGAATGGTCTTTAAAGCCATAATATGTGTGTCTGTTATGTCTAGCCAACGTTAAGGAGAAGTAGGAGACTTTCGGGATTTGAAGGGTTCAAGGATTTCGACAGTCTCAAGGAGTAAGCAAGTATTTCGGGATTTGGTAAGCAAGGTAAAGAAGTGTTGACATTCGGCCATAGGCCATAGTTGGTATTCTAGTGTGACCGATTGTGTGCTATGGTTTAGGGACAAATCGACAGGAATAAGGGAGTTTCGGGATTTGATAGATTGTGCCAAATAAAAGGTGCGTAGTTATCGCACTAATCTCCTGTTATTTGTATGTTGTTATATACGTATGTTATGATGTGTATGTTAGCCGAAAATAATGGCTAAGATGGTGGATACCCGTAGTGGGTAATCGAATAATCAGGTCAATGCTCTCTGACATTATTTTACCTATGGTATATGTGTGACATCTGTGATGAGCATACTCTAAATGTTAATCTTTCATGATACACATGTATGCATGGGGCTTGGGATATGACTATCGAAGGAAAGGGTGTACTTTATGTACGTGGTCTAATGTTAGCCTTGTGCTACATTGGCGCTTGATGTTGGCTATGTGCCTCATCAAGGGAGGTGTTGGCTAGGTGCCACATCTCGGTGATTGATAGCTGTGTGCATCACCGTGGACTAATTGATATGTGGGATCACTTATGTGATCGGTGGCTCGACCATGGCCTTGTCTGATGGTCCGCCAAGGTAAGATATGTGGATCACTTGGTTGATCGATGGATTAGCCACGGCCTTGGGCGTGGGTCCGCCAAGGTAGGTGTGACGGATGGACATTAGGTTGGGTTGGGCTTCATGTTGCATGATTAAGTATGTGAATTTGTGTGGATATGGGCCAAGCCCATATGTGGAGACATGTGAAATAACTATGCAATCGAGTCTGCTTTGACTCACCTAAATTTTACCAACATTGCGGTGATCGTAAGCTTGGACCGGGTTGAAGTGGATCTGAGGTGGCCAATGCGTAAGATGTTTTAATTATTTATGTATTTTATATTTTAGTATTTTTAAGTAAGGTTTATTGTAATAAGGGCCTTTTAAGGGATTTGAGGTTTATTATTATGTTTAAAGTGGATTGACGATTAAAGTATTATTTGAAAATGTTTTTATTCACGGCAATTTATACCTTAAAAATATGCATTACAGTTTTCAATTCGGACAGTTTGTAATAATAAAGTTTTACTTAGAATTTTAAACAAACAATGTTTTACAAAGGACAACAAATTTTTATGTTTTTAACTTTAAGTCAAAAGTTTTCAAACATCTTCCGCAGATGGCATTTCAAATTTGGTCGTAGTGAATGGGCCAGGTTTAGGGTGTTAGATTTTGGTATCAGAGCCCAGTTCAAAACTCGGCTTTGAGGGTTTTGGGCCCAAAAACATATTTTTTTAATGGGCTTTTCAAAAATATGGATTTTCACGAAATTTTTTAGGTTATTCTGCATGGCACCTGTATCTCAATTCAAGTCCACCGTAAGTACCTCTAATTGTTGTGTGAATTATTATATGATTGGTATGTGGGTATGATGGGAGCGTAGATTAGTGTATTAAGTTATTGAACTTTAGGATTAGCTTACTCCAACACGTAATTGCATAAAATTTTAAAGCCTAATTAAACAAACCTATGAGTAAGTCGTCGAGAGTTAGGGTGTGGCAACCATTGTATGCATGTCTAGGATTGGTTTCGGTGGGAGCTTGGTATTTAAGCAGTCCTAGTGACTCACCTCCTCTCCACTCGAATCCTACCTGGTGCGTAGCTACGGTTCACCCTAACCAAGAGGACCTATTCACGGGCTAAACCCGATAACTAAAACCCAAAAGGGACTAGCCATACTATTTCATAAAGATCTTAGTTTTAAATTTACCAAATTACCCCTCTGATTTATAAAATCCTTTTAGACTTGAAAATTTTTCGAAATACACTCGATTTACAAAATTACTAAAATACCCCCGAGATGTAAAATTACGAAAATGCCCTTAGTTTCTAAAATTTCCATATTACCCTCGATTTTAATAAAATTTCTCTATTTTGTAAAAGTGTCCAAAAACTCTATTTTGTGAAAATTCAAGGTACTTTGATTTGAGAAAATTACTAAAATGCCCCTATGTTATAAATTACTAAAATACCCTTAGTTTTAAGATTTTCAAAATACCTCGACTTTTGCTAAAATATTTCTACTTTACAAAATACCGAAACTTTTGTTTTACAAATATCAAGATACCCTGATTTGGAGAATTTATGAAAATGCCCCTGACTTCCAAAATTACCGGAATAACCCCGATTTTTAAAATTTTTGCACTACCCTTGATTCGAAGAATATTTTCCAAAATACCCTCGAGACTTTGAGATTTCAAAATGCCTTGATTTGTAAAGATTATTTTCAAGTTGACCCCGATTAATTACGAAAATACTCCTGTAAGGAAAATGATGAAATTACCCCTGGGTCGGGAATGGTCAAAAATGCCCATAATGATGTGTTGAATGTTGTGGATGAATGTGAATCTGATTCTATGAATTAGAATAGTGAACTTGAACCTAAAATTTTGATCGAAAGAACTACTTCTGAAAACTTCTTTCATAAAATTTGCTCGTGGATAAACAGTGGAACAAAATTTTTAATGCATAAAACTTCTTAAACAGATTAAATCACGATGTTAGAAATGAGTTCTAGGGGACGTGGTCATCATGGACGCAGTAGAGGCAGAATGATCGTATCGGATCCCGTTAGATCGGGACAAGGGTCTGAGAATGAGGTACCACCACCACCACCATCAACAGCTTTTGGTGTTAAGCAGCAAGATAAGACGGGGGATGATGCGGTATCGCAGGTGGTGCTGCGAGTTCTTGAGATGGTGGCTGGAGTAGGTGGAAATATGAGAGCTAGGAAGTCTGTACCCGAGTGACACCGAGCCAATGGAGCTGAGGTGTTCCATGGCGTATCTGGTGTGGCACCCAATACCACTGAGTATTGGTTGGAGGCGATCGAGCGAATTATGGATGAGCTCTATCTAACCGCTGAGGAGAAAGTGAAACAAATGGTGCCTTGCTTGATGAGGCGTGTCGATGGTGGCTCACGATTCGAAATGGTGCTACAAATGAGGATCTCACTTGGGACTATGTTAAGGCGGCATACGGAAGAAGTATGTTGGTACTCATTACATTGATGCACGAGAAAAGGCTTTTACGGGGTGTTCAAGGAACAAGTCATGTGAGTACGAGGCTAAATTTCTAAGGTTAAGCCGATATGCTCGAGGAGTAGTGGCTACGGAGCATGAACGATGTGTCCGATTTGAGGATAGATTAAGGGACGATCTAAGGTTGTTGATAGCTCCACATCAAGAGCGAAAATTTACTGTGTTAGTAGAAAAGGCTAAGGTGGCTGAAGGAATTAAGGACTCTGTAAGATAGAATAGAGATAAGGATAGGAACCGAGATAAGAGAAGTTTTGGACCGTCAGAATAGACTGAGAGTTTTTAGAAAAGACCAAGGTTGAGAATTTTGTTTGTGTTACTCAGCCAGCTGCTGGAAATCTGGATCGTCTGTGTGCTCGGTGTGGAAGGTATCATATTGGCGAGTGCTAGAATCGAGAACGGGAATGTTTTAGGTGTAAGTCCAAGTCTCATTTGATTAAAGATGTCCCGAGTTTTGAGTAGGGCTCAGACGATGAGGCGAGGTTATGAGCAAATAGGGTAGGAATGGTCAACAAGCGACGGGGGGTTATGGTCCGAACCATGGAGGAAATGGTTCCGGTCGAGGTCGTGGAACACCAAGCGGAGGTGCTGAATGTTCAGATGCAAGACAGCCAAGGTTGGTTTATGCAATTGGCCGTTGCGAGGATAGTGATGTGCCAGATGTGACAACGGGTAAGTTTCTTGTTACTGGAATACCTATTACCTGTTCGTTGTAGAATCAGCTTGTTCTTATGTTGCTAGTGAAGTGTATGAAACCCTGATTGTGAACTTAGAGAATGTGCCTAGAAAGTATGATAGTTTTATTAAGATCGAGTCGTGTGCGATGGCGTAGTGTGGTGAGTTAGGACGTACAATTGTTCGTTAGTAAGTAATTTTGAGGACGAAATTATTTTTTAAGGAGGGTAGAATTGTAATATCCCAAAATTGGGCCTAGTAGGATTGGGCCGATTGGGCCTTGGGCTTTAGGAAAATTTTGAGTATCATCTTGTTGATTGTGTTAGCTCGGATATGATTTTATTGTAAGCCTAATATAGTCATGAGAAGGCTTGGAATTAATTGGTTTAGAATAATTTTTAGTATGGAGAATTTAGTGAAGTGGATCAAGTGATTATGATGCTTAAGTTAATTTAAGTGTTTAATGTTAGCATAAATGAGCTAGTAGTAAAGTGGTGTTGGCGCATGAGTAATTGCATGAGGAAGAGGTTGAATCCATGAATGGCAATAAGGTGACTTTTATTTTTGCATGTGTATGGCATGTGTCGGTCAACTCTAATTAAGATAAGGTTGGACTCTATCATTTATGGATAGTAGACTAAAGGAATAAGGCAAATTATTAGTTAAGGTATGGAATCAAGAAAATATGGTATGATAAGGGGACAAAAGGCATGGATTAAGGGATGATGTTTGGAAACTTTTTAATGGCATTTTGTCCATGAACATGGACGGTTTCATGGACTAGGGGGAGTTGGGTGAATTTTTTTAGAAGGAATTAGGAGGAGGGATAAGGGGAGAGATTTGAGGAAAGTTTTAAGGGATTTGGGTGAGAAAATTGGTGTTGGCCGAATTTGAGGTTTGGAAGGATGGCATTTTTGGTTTTGGTAATAGTAGGATAGGTGTGCCAAAATTGATTCTTTCTCATCTTATTCAGTTGTGCCAAAAATCACTAGGAATACAACTTGTGTTCTTTTCTCATATTATTTTCTTTGTGCCAAAAATTGTTCCTCTCATTCTCTCATTGTGCCATTTTCTTTTTGTGGAAGCCATTTAGTTTCGGCTTGTTTATTCTTTTATTGTTGACCGAAACTTCAAAGAGCATCAAGGCCATTGTGTTTTATTTCTCTTTTCTCTATTTGTTGTTAGCCAAATACTCCATTCCCTAATTTTGATACCATAGCCGATTGTAACTTTTGTCTTAGAGCCGATTCATTCTTTAGACCAAGAGCCGAAAATCAAACTCTCTCTCTCTTGCTCTTCAAACGTGGGATTGGTGGTAAGGAAATTATTCTTTAGTAGTTGGTTTCACTTTCTTTTTGAAGAGCCGAAATCAAGTGTTGGACCTTGATTTCTAGGGGTGGCCGAATGGTCTTTAAAGCCATAATATGTGTATCTCATTATGTGTAGCCAATGTTAAGGAGCAATAGGAGACTTTCGGGTTTGAAGGGTTCAAGGATTTGACAGGTCTCAAGGAGTAAGCAAGTATTTGAGATTTGGTAAGCAAGGTAAAGAAGTGTTGACATTCGGCCATAGGCCATAGTTGGTATTCTAGTGTGACCGATTGTGTGCTATGGTTTAGGGATAAATCGACAGGAATAAGGGAGTTTCGGGATTTGATCGATTGTGCCAAAGAAAAGGTGCGTAGTTATTGCACTAATCTCCTGTTATTTGTATGTTGTTATATATGTATGTTATGATGTGTATGTTAGCTGGAAATAATGGCTAAGATGGTGGATACCCGTAGTGTGTAATCGAATAATCAGGTCAGTGCTCTATGACATTATTTTGCCTATGGTATATATGTGATATTTGTGATGAGCATACTCTAAATGTTAATCTGTCATGATACACATGTATGCATGGGCTTGGGATATGACTATCGAAGGAAAGGGTGTACTTTATGTACATGGTCTAATGTTTGCCTTGTGCTACATTGGCGCTTGATGTTGGCTATGTGCCTTATCAAGGGAGGTGTTGGCTAGGTGCCACATCTCGGCGGTTGATAGCTGTGTGCATCACCATGGACTGATTGATATGTGGGATCACTTATGTGATCGGTGGCTCACCACGACCTTGTCTGACAGTGCATAAGGTAAGATATGTGGATCATTTGGTTGATCGGTGGATTAGCCACGGCCTTGGGCGTGGTGCGCCAAGGTAGGTGTGACGGATGGACATTAGGTTGGGTTGGGCTTCATGTTGCATGATTAAGTATGTGGACTGTGTGGATATGGGCCAAGCCCATATGTGGAAACATGTGAAATAACTATGCACTGAGTCTGTTTGACTCACCCAAATTTTTACCAACATTGCAGGTGATGCGTAAGCTTGGACCGGGTTGGAGTGGATCTGAGGTGGCCCATGCGAAGATGTTTTTAATTATTTACGTATTTTATATTTTAGTATTTTAAGTAAGGTTTATTGTAATAAGGGCCTTTTAAAGGATTTGAGGTTTATTATTATGTTCAAAGTGGATTGACGATTAAAGTATTATTTGAAAATATTTTTATTCTCGACAATTTATACCTTAAAAATATGCATTACTGATTTTCAATTGAGACGGTTTGTAATAATAAAGTTTTACTTAGAATTTTAAACAAACAATGTTTTACAAAGGACAACAAATTTTATGTTTTTAACTTTAAGTCAAAAGTTTTTCAAACATCTTCCGCAGTGGCATTTCAAATTCGATCGTAGTGAATGGGCCGGGTTTGGGGTTTACACCCTTAATGGCTAAAACATTAATATTTGATAAATTTGGGCCATATATGTGATATTTGATAAATTTGGGCCATATATGTGATATTTGATAATTTTGGGCCATATATGTGATATTTGATAAATTTGGGCTATATATGTGATATTTGATAAATTTGGGCCATATATGTGATATTTGATAAATTTGGGCCATATATGTGATATTTGGCAAATTTGGGCCATATGTGATATTTGATAAATTTGGGCCATATATGTGATATTTGGGCCATATATGTGATATTTGACAAATTTGGGACATATATGTGATATTTGGTAAATTTGGGCCATATGTGATAATTGAGAATTTGGGCCATATGTGATAATCAATAAATGGTCCTTAAGTGAAAATTGATAATTGGGCCATTTATAATAATGGATAAATGGGCTATATGTGAAATGTGTTTTAATGGGCCAAAATTCATAAATTATAATATGGTTTTCTTTACAAATATTTTGTAATGCATAAACATGATTACATGGGTTGGGATCAATGATGAAGAGAAGAAAGTCTTAATGCCAGAATTCTAGATAGGTGACTCTATCACAATGGCCGTTGCCTGAAATCTAGATAAGTGGTTTTACCACAATTATTTAAATGGTCGTTGCCACAAATATGATATTGGGCTTAAAGCCTACTTCGGTGTGTTGGCGGGGTGGGTGACTAAAGCTCCCCAGGTGTCTTTGGTTGGAGTGCGGGGTGTGTAGCGGATGGAAATCTAGGTTTGGTTTTGGGAATTACATATCATTTGCATTATTATTTTTAAATGCTAAATTATATTTTTTATATTTTGAATGGGCTTAGGCCCAAATAAGTGTTTAAATGGTCTTGGCCGGTGGACTATGGTAAGTGAGTTACACATTGAGTTCTAAGTAACTCACCCCATTTTTTTACCCTCTCGGTAATAACAATTGATGGAGACTTGGGTGGAGATGACTTCTTGGGGAGGCTATATTACAAATGGTGGTTTATAAAACTTTGAGACTTCTTTTATGATTTTTATTAAGTGCTATTTTTAATGGCGATGTAATAAGGCCTTTTAATTATGGATTTTATTATATGGATGGATTTATTATGTTTTAGTTTTATTAAGTTGGATTGATTTAGTTTTTTAAATGTTTTCTATAACTCTCGTATAAGTAAAAGTTTTTCTTAACTAGAAACTTAGGAAATTCTTTTAAAACTTTTCGATGAAATATTTCGACTAAATAAGTCCAAAATTTTTATCAAATACTTCTTTATATATCAAACGACAAATTCTTGTGTTTTTAATTATGGTTTTCAATGAACTTCGATTTTTCGATAAAGTCACTCTCTTAATTGTTTTGAAATTTGATTTCTACATTGTTAAATGTTTTTGAATGTTCGTTAAACTTGTGTGGCATGCCGAAATCTAGGCTTAATGCATAGGCTGGGTTTGGGATGTTACAACTTTAGTTGAGTAAATGGTTTAGCTAAGCATGAAAGGCTAGAAAGTTGAATGAAAATCACTTTACGAGCCTTGGGGAAAAAGTGTAAATATGATAAAGATTAGGGGCAAAATAGTAATTTTGCTAAAGTATGAGATAATGGTCAATTTAATCATTGTGTGTATTGAATGAGTTGATTTATCATTATAGATCAAGAAAGACAAAGCTCAGATCGAAACCGAGGTAAGAGCAAGGTGGTGGACTAAATTGCACGTCTCTATACTTTTGAGTGTTGAGGTAAGTTTATGCGTAATCAATTCGATTATACTTATACATTCTTAATGCTAGCTAGTGTGTAGCATGAATGAGAATGATTGAGAATGATTGAGAACCTATGTGGTTCAAGTGGAATGAATGTGGTAGATTTCATGAATGATTGAATGAGTAAGTAGATATGTGGATGTGTAGTGATAATATTTGATGGTGGGCTGTGTGTGATACCATAGTTAAGTATATTATTTAGTGGGCTATGTGCGAAACCACTATGATTTCCTCTTGGTAGGCTATGTGCAATACTACCTTATTATCTGATTGTGGTGGGTTAAGTGTGAAACCATCGAGTAATTTAGCTGTGTGGATGTATTAGTGTGATAAAATGATGTGTTGTACTTTTGAGTAAATGTGGTATTGAGTGCAAGGGTGCATGTCGATGATTATGAGTATGTGACTCATGATGTGTTGGAAATGTGGTAAGGAATAGAAAAGTAAGCATAGTTGTGGATGTCAATTTATTTGGTAGTATAATGCTAATTGTTGTTTAGCTTATACTAGAATGTTTAAATTGTTTATGTGTAAACTTACTAAGCTCAAAGCTTACTCCTTTTCTTTTCCCTTGTTTTATAGAGAAAAAGAGTTGAATTGAGATACATGAATCAATTGGAGGATCACGCACACTATCAGCACATCTGATACATGAGACTCAATTTTTTTTTATATGGAATGTATAGAAGCTAGATAAGTTAGTGAATTTTTTTGTAAATGGCTAAGATGTGTTGGCCTTTAGATGGATAATCTATTTTGTATAATGCCATAGTTGTTGGCTATTTTATTTATATGAAAAGATGTAGTTATCCATGTGAGATTGTACTTTAATATGAGTTTATTATAGATGGATTGGATAAGTGCATGTTGTGTATGAATGAGGAGTGAAAAGAACTTGGCAAATAACTTAGTCCATGTTCATGTGGATAGACACACGGGCATGTGTCTAGGCCATGTGTGACACACGACCAGTCCACGGGCGTGTGCCTTGGCCATGCCACTTTGGTAGAATTGAGTAGTGTAGGCCATGGGCTAGCCACACGGGCGTGTTCCTAGACTGTAGGCCGTGTGAAGTAGTCAGTGTTCACCACGGGTGGTGAGCACGGGCATGTGCTCTAGTCATGGGGCATTGACAGAACGCTTGAGTTTTCATGCACGGTTGGTGGACATGGACATGTGTGTCTACACATGGGCGTGTGCCATCTAACACGGACGTGTAGTCCCTGTTTAGATGGAGAAAATTTTAAGATTCAAAAAAGTTTTGATATAGGTTCGAGAGCCTCGTGCGTATGAGTGAGGCCTCGTAAGTCGAGAATGAGGTTGATGGGGTGACTTAAGAGAAAGTAGTCACGATGAGCCTAGGTGGCAATCATGTGTTTTTTATCCAGTAATGCCTCAGGCTCGGTTCTAGCGAGAATTACGGGTAAGGGCGTTACATTTAGTTCATGTTTATAAAAGAATACATCTCAGAAGAAATTAAATAACAAAACATAAAGAAAAACCCTAAAACCCCCTAAAGGAATTTGAAAGGAAAATCCTCAGTCTTGACTGTGACTCCGGCTTCTGAGATGGATCAACTGGCTTTCTTCAAGTAATTCCCTATATTCAGCCCTCTCTGGCTTCGCTCCTTGTCAACAGCCCTGACAGAAACCTTCTGTCGAACTCCCCTTTTAGGTTTCCCTCTAGGTGTTTATATAGGCTTTCAGGATGCCTTACTTGGCCCACAAGTATCCTATTTCGAATGGAATTAAAATGGGTCACCATAGGGACACGCCCGTGTGAATCGATCCCAGGGCCATGTTCAAGTCTGCTAAAGTGGCACGGTCGTGTGGTTTACCCGTGTGGTGAACTCTAGGCTGTGTTGATTTCTTATTTTGGCCCATTTTCTTTGTTTTTAGCCCGTTGCTCATTCTTTTCATCTTCATATGCTCTCCTAAGTACAAAACATTAAATTAAAGGATTAGGAGCATCAAATTCCACAATTCAAGGGATAAATCATCAAATAGTATGCCAAATGTGGGATTAAAATATGTATATATTACGGTTTATCAAATTTACAAATGAGAAACATTAATGACATTGTATCAATGTGATCATGTGCATTATATGGCTTACTAATCTTTTGAAAGCTTATTTTGTGTGTGTTTTCTATGTTTTATAGATTGTTAAAGCTACGAAAGGCTCGGGGATCATCGAGGATCGTCATCACACTACTCAATCCTATTTTTGGTACCTTTTGAAAGTGTATATTCTAAGTATGGCATGTATAGGCTAGTCACTTTGAATTATGTTTGAGATATGTACATAGCCATGTGATATGGCTAGATAAATGATTGTGATATGAATTAGTAGTCATGATTTATGATGTTTGGTTTTGGTATGCTTTTTGTATGGTTTGGTGGCTAGTGAAATGGCCAAAGTAATGGTAAGTTTATTGATGCAAAGTTGGAATATCATTGATAAGATAATGTCTTAATATTGTGGTAAGTTATGGATGAATCATGTTTAGATATACTTGTGATTGAGTTTAGCTAAATGGCATATAAGATGTTATGATGAAGTGTACTTAAATGAGTTGAAAAGGATGACCATTTGGTATGTTTTTGGTTTGCAATTGTGTTTGGTATAATGCTTGTATGTGCTTGTAGGGATAACCCAAAGTGTGTGTGGCATTTTGGCCTTACAAATGGCCTATAAGTGCCATACGGTTGAGCACACGGGCGTGGCTCAACCGTGTCCCTTGTGATTGTATTTCAAAACAAGTAAGACTCGACCACAAGCTAGACACACGGGCGTGTAACTGGCCGATGTGGATCAAGTCAGTGTTGACCATGGGCTGGACACACGGGCGTGTGACTTGCCGTGTGGTACAAGTCAGTAGTGACCACGGGTGAGGCGCACAGGCGTGTCTATGGCCGTGTGAACAAGTTAGTATGTATACCCTATTTTGACACGGCTTAGACACACGGGCGTGTCTGAGGCCGTGGGAGGCACACGGCCTACCCATATGGGCATGTGACCTCTGTAACTTTGGAAAATTTTTAAATTTCCAAAAATGTTCGTATGTGTTCGGTTTAGTCTCGACCCCTTTCTAAAGCATGTTTAAGGTCTCATAGACCTATTCAAGGGACACTTTGACTTGAATAGTTAAATATTATTATGAAATGTCCATAAAAGGTTCCGTTTTGTTTGGTAATGCCTTTAACCCTAGACCAGCAATGGTTATGGGTTAGGGGTGTTACATTTGATTACTATCAGAGCTACGGTTTAGTCGATTCTCGGGCTAATGTAGCGTATGAGAGTCTAGGTATGATGCCATATATATACAAATTGTGATAGTGTGATGAATCCTGATGTAAAAAAAATGAGTTTTCTTATAGTAAATGGATCCCGAAAGAGCTGTAGCTAATGACGTTGAAAGCAATGCGCCTTCTCCCCGCTCAAGGGACAGTGCTATCTAATTCGAGACTGGCTACTAGAGGTCAAGAGGGAGATGCTAAACAAGCTTTCTTCCAAATGATGAACGAGTGATTCACTCTATACTTAAGAACTAATCCGACTATTTAACAACCTCTGCCCCTGCCTAATCCCCCTCAGACTTCAGTTGTGTCTCCGATTATGAATTTGAATCTGTTGAACAAACCTCCTGTAATAAAATCCATAAGTATGGGGCTGAAGTGTTCAAGGCCATAAGTGATGACGATGCCGAGGAAGCTGAGTTTTGGCTAGATAACACTATCTGGTATTTGATGAAATGTCATTGACTCCTAAAGAATACATAAAATGTGTTGTTTCCTTGCTACGAAACTTAGCTTATCAATGGTGGAAGACCTTGATTTCTGTTGTTCCGAAAGAACGGGTTACATGGAATTTCTTTCAGTCTGAGTTCCGAAATAAATACATCAGTCAGAGATTTATTGATCAGAAATGAAAAGAATTTTTGGAGTTAAAACTGGGTCACATGTCCATCATTGAATATGAATGAGAGTTTGTGAGATTAAGTCAATATGCTCAAGAATGTGTTTTGACCGAAGCAATAATGTGTAAATGGTTTGAGGCCGGCCTAAATGAAGATATTCATTTGCTTGTTGGGATTCTGGAAATAAAAGAGTTTGTGGTGCTGGTTGACAGAGAATGTAAAGATGAGGCACTCGGAAAAGATAAAAGAAAAGTTGAGACAGAAGCTAGAGATACGAGAAAAAGATTTTCGAGTAAAACATTTCAGTCTACTTCAAAAAAATTTAGAGATGAACATAGCCATTCCAAAGCTAATGTGGGACATTCGAATAGAGATCGAGCTAGATAACAATAGAATTCCAAAGCTCTAGCTACTTCAATGGCCTGTGTGGGAAATGTCCAATCCAACCAACCTGAATGTTAACATTATGGTAAAATACATCCGGGAAGTTGTAGGTTAAATGACCGAGCCTGTGTTAGATGTGGATCATTAGATCATTTTATTCGAGACTACCTAGAGCCTATTGAGCAAGAGATTGTTCAGAATCTGAGGTCAGATAATGTTTCAACTAGAGGTAAACCTTCTCGAAATACAAGAAATGTCAGTGGTAGTCAGAGAGCTACAAAAGCCTTAGTTGTGAGATCTGAAGCTAGAGCACCTGCCAGAGCTTATGCCATCCGAGCCCGTGAGGAAGCTTCATCTCCGGATGTTATTACAGGTACATTTACTCTTTATGATACTTCTGTGATTGTATTAATAGACCCAGATTCTACTCATTCGTATATATGCATGAACTTAGTATCTAGTAAGACTTTGCCTGTAGAGTCTACTGAATTTGTTATTAGAGTATCGAACCCTTTAGGTAAAAGTGTCCTAGCTGATAAAGTATGCAAGAATTGTTTGTTGATGTTTTGAGATGTTTGTTTTCCGGCTGATCTGATGCTATTACCATTTGATGAGTTTGATATAATTTTTGGTATGGACTGGTTAACCTTGAATGATGCTGTTATGAATTACAAAAGAAAGACTATTGATTTAAGATGCCAGAATGATGTAATAGTTTGGGTTGAGTCTAATGATTTGAATGGGTTACCTACTGTGATATCTATGTTAAAAGCTCTGAATTATGTGAGAAAGGGTTATGAAGATTATTTTGCTTATGTGATTGACTCAAAAATAACTGCAAAGAAAGTTGAATCAGTGCTAGTTGTTTGTGAATTCCCTGATGTATTTCCTGAAGAGTTACCGGGATTACCTCCGATACGTGAAGTTGAATTTGGTATTAATTTGTCGCCTGGTATGACTCCTATCTTGATAGCTCCGTATAGAATGGCACCAACAAAGTTGAAAGAGTTAAAGTCACTGTTACAAGAGTTGACCGATAGAGGATTTGCACGACCAAGTTTTTCACCTTGGGGTGCTCCTGTTCTGTTTGTGAAAAAGAAAGATGGCACGATGAGAATGTGCATTGATTACCGTCATTGAACAAGGTGACAATAAAGAATAAATATCATTTTCCTAAAATTGATGATTTATTTGATCAGCTTAAAGGAGCCACTGTGTTTTCAAAGATAGATATGAAATCGGGATACTACTAGTTGCAAGTAAAAGATTCAGATATTCTAAAAACTTATTTCAGAACGAGGTACGGGCATTATGAGTTTTTAGTTATGCCTTTCGGACTAACAAATGCTCCTGCTATTTTTATGGATCTGATGAATAGAATTTTCAGACCGTATTTAGATCGATTCATTGTTGTTTTCATTGATGACATTTTGATTTATTCACATGATGAGATTGAGCATGCCGAGCATTTGAGACTTGTGTTGGAAACTTTGTGAGATAAGCAATTATATGCAAAGTTCAGTAAATGTGAATTCTGGTTGTATGAAGTTGGTTTTCTGGGACATATTGTATCAGCATCTAGTATACGAATTGATCCAAGCAAGATTTCTACTATTTTGGAATGGAAACCTCCGAAGAATGTGTCTGAAGTTCACTTTTTTGGGACTTGCTAACTATTATCGATGATTCGTAAAAGGCTTTTCAATGACTGCTACCTCGTTGTCTAGACTGCTTCAAAAGATGTGAGATTTGAATGGTCCGATAAATGTCAGAAAAGCTTTGATCAGTTGAAAGCTCTTTTAACCAATGCTCTAGTTTTGGTACAACCAGAATCAGGTAAAGAATTCGTGATTTATAGTGATTCTTCGTTAAATGGTTTGGGATGTGTTTTGATGCAGGAAGGCAGAGTTATAGCTTATGCCTCAAGACAATTAAAATCGCATGAAAAGAATTTCCCGACGCACGACCTTGAGTTAGCTGCGATTGTGTTTGCCCTAAATATTTCACGTCACTATCTCTTTGGTGAAAAATGTCATGTATTTTCAAATCATAAAAGTCTAAAATATTTAATGACTCAGAAAGATTTGAATCTGCGACAGAGAAGATGGTTAGAACTTTTGAAAGACTATGAGCTTGTTATAGATTATCATCCGGATAAGGCAAATGTTGTTGTTGATGTTTTGAGTTGAAAATCACTATTTACACTGAGCGATGAATGCTTATTTAGATCTGTCTGATGATGGTTCAGTTTTAGCTGAGTTGAAAGTGAAACCGTCATTTTTACAGTAAATATATGATGCTTAGAAAGTTGATAATGAAATGTTAATGAAACGAGCTCAGTGTGATTTGAACTCCAATTCTAAATTTAAAGTTGATGATGATGATGATTGTTTGAGATTTCGAGATCGAATTTGTGTTTCGAGAAATCCAGAGTTATTACAGTTAATTTTGAATGAAGCTCATAATAGTCGCCTATCAGTTCATCCGGGAAGTACAAAGATGTATCATGATTTGACAAAACACTATTGGTGGTCTGGTATGAAAAGGGATATCTCTAATTTTGTCTCAAAATGTTTAGTTTGTCAGCAAGTCAAAGCTGAACATCAGGTTCCATCTAGTTTGTTACAATCGATTCTAATTACCGAATGGAAATGGGATAGAGTGACGATGGATTTTGTTTCAGGATTACCTTTGACTCCGAGAAAAAAAGATGCAATTTGGGTCAAGTTGACAAATTGACGAAATCAGCCCATTTTATTTTGGTACGATCTGATTACTCACTTGATAAGTTAGCTGAACTTTACATTTCCGATATTGTGAGATTGCACGGAGTGCCACTATCTATTGTATCTAATAGAGATCCAAGATTTATATCACGATTTTGGAAGAAATTGCAAGAGACTCTAGGTACAAAATTACATTTCAGTACAGCTTTTCACCCACAGACTGATGGTCAATCTAAACGGATCATTCAGATACTTGAGGATATGTTGAGATGTTGCATTCTTGAGTTTAATGATACTTGGGAACAGTATTTACCATTGATTGAATTTGCGTACAATAATAGTTTTCAGTTGAGCATTAAAATGGCACCTTACGAAGCTTTGTATGGATTCAAATGTAGAACACCTCTGTATTGGACTGAGCTCAGTGAAAATAAGATACACGTGGTTGATTTGATAAAAGACACAGAATAGAAAGTGAAAGTAATACGTGATAGTTTGAAATCCGCATCAAATCATCAAAAATCTTATGCAGATTTGAAACGAAAAGATATCGAGTTTGAGATTGGTGATAAAGTGTTCTTGAAAGTATCTCCGTGGCAGAAAGTACTCTGATTTGGACGTAAAGGCAAATTGAGTCTGAGGTTCACCAGCCCATATGAAATTATCGAGCATATAGGACCTGTAGCATATAGATTGTTGTTGCCACCAGAATTAGAAAAGATTCATAATGTCTTTCATGTGTCAATGCTTCGTCGATACAGATCCGATCCATCACATGTAATTTCTCCGTCTGAGATTGAAACCCGATTCGATATGACTTAGGAAGAAGAATCGATCTGTATCTTAGATCATGAGGTGAAAGAATTGAGAAATAAGAAAATCTCATTAGTGAAAGTGTTATGGCATCGGCACAGGGTAGAAAAGGCTACGTGGGAGCCTGAAGATTCAATGAGACAACAATATTTGAATCTGTTTAACGGTAAGATTTTAGGGGACGAAAATCCTTAAATGGCGAGAATTGTAACAGTCCGGTTTAGACCCTAGTCAAAATAGTGATTTCAGGACCACAAATCTGAGTCAAAAAAATATTTTAATATTATTTTCTGTGTTTGCAGTTCGTGATTAAGCATGTGTGAAATTTCTGTAAATTAATTTGTCCATTTGTGTGCTTAATCTAATAAAAGGACCTAATTGTGAAAGATGCTAAATTAGCATGTCATATGTTAAAAACACTTATGTGTTATGTCTTTATAATGTAATGGCCTTATAAAGTAATTAAACCATTATGATGGATAATGGACATTAATGGCCTTAATATTATAAGCTTTATATGTTAATAATTAAAGGTTAAAATTGTAAATTTGTTAATAAAGTTAGTTAAATAAAATAAAGGCATAAATTAAGGCCATTATCACCTTGTTGGCCGAATATAGAAAAGAAATAAAATAAGAAAACTGTTCTTAGGTTTCGACTACTATCAAGCTTAATTCAAGGTATGTTTTGCTTCAGTTTTTGATAATTTCTAAGTTTTTGATAATTTCTAAGTTTTTGTAATTGTTGCTTAGTGTTCTTCAAAACCCATGTTTTAGTATTGTGAATTGATGATGATTTTGAAATGTGCCATTGATGAAATCATAAGTTTTGTAATGTTTGAAGATGAATTATGAAAGATGTGTGATAGATTAACATAGTTTGTCTTTGAATTTTTGATGAATTTGAGTAATTTGGACTAAATTGAGAAAATAATATTTTGAGGGACTAAAATGTGAAATAAATGAAATATATGGACTTGTATGATCATGGTGAATGTTCAGCTAAGCATGGGTATATAGAGATTTTGTGTATTTTGTGATTTTGTGAAATAAAGACTAAAATGTCAAAATGTGAAAATGTAGGGGCTAATTTGTAAATTGCCCTGAATATGTGTTTTTGGATTGAATTGAATGATTTGGTGAATAAATGGGTTAAATTTGAATATGTATAGATCAAGAACTGAAGAAAATGGATTTAGATCGAGGAAAGTCGAAAGTATTTGAATAGGCGAATCCTTTTGTTTACTCAAATATGAGGTAAGTCTATATACAAATAAATGTATTCATGTTGATTTATGTATGTACATATGAAATCTAATTGTGATGAATGTGTACGAGATGAAAAATACAAGAAATTCAAGATAGTATCGACATGGTGTCAATATCCGAAAAAGTCCCGTACGAACCTAGGAATAGATAAGATTACATATGTCATGACATAGGTTTTCGATATATGATATCGTGTAAGACCACTTCTGGGATGTTGGCATCGATTTGAGATTTAAGTGTAAGACCATGTCAGGGACATTGGCATTGTATTGATTCATGTAAGACCCTGTCTGGGACAGTGGCATCGATATCTGGTTACATGTAAGACCACGTCTGGGACATTGGCATTGTACGACTATTCTGAGTATTCCGAGCATCCTATTTGATTCCGAACGGTTCAATGGAAAAATCCAAGAAATGAGAAACTACGTAAAATGTATAAACGAGTCAGGTACATCTGAAAGGTACACTAAGTATGTGTATGAAAGGTAAGTGAATATATTAACTTACTAAGGTAAAGATGTGTATAGATTTGATGAGATAATATGTGATATATAATTTAATGTGCTATGAGCAAAAGTGATACTTTGAATTATGAAGTGTGGGTAAGCTATGGCTAAACAAAAGGGCCAAAGAAAAGGTTATGAATTTGCAAATAAGAAACATTAATGACATTGTGTCAATATGATTATGGGCATTTTATGTTAAGTTTATTTGTATATGGCTTACTAAGCTTTTGAAAGCTTACTTTGTGTGTGTTTAGTATGTTTTATAGATTTTTAAAGCTACGGAAGAATCGAGAATCGTCAAGGATCATCATCACACTACTTAATCCTATTTTTGGTACCTTTTGAAAGTGTATATTCTAAGTATGGCATGTATAGGCTAGTCACTTTGAATTATTTTTTAGATATGTACATAGCCATGTGATATGCCTAGATAAATGTTTATGATATGAATTAGTAGTCATGATATATGATGTTTGGTTTTGGTATGGTTTGATGGCTAGTGAAATGGCCAAAGTAATGGTAAGTTTATTCATGCAAAGTTGGAATATCATTGATAAGATAATGTCTTAATATTGTGGTAAGTTATGGATGAATCATGTTTAGATATACTTGTGATTTAGTTGAGCTAAATGGCATCTAAGATGTTATGATGAAGTGTACTTAAATGAGTTGAAAATGATGAAAATTTGGTATGTTTTTTTGTTTGCAATTGTGTTTGGTATAATGCTTGTATGTGCTTGTAGGGATAACCCAAAGCGTGGGTGGCATTTTGGACTTACAAATGGCCTATAATTGCCCACAATCGGTTGAGCACATAGGCGTGTGGCTCGACCGTGTCCCTCGTGGTTGTATTTCAAAACAAGTCAGACTTGACCATGGGCTAGACACACGAGCATGTGACTAGCCGTGTGGATCAAGTCAGTGTCGATCACGGGCTAGACACACGGGCGTGTGACTGGCCATGTGATGCAAGTCAGTAGCGACCACGGGTGAGGCACACAAGCGTGTCCATGGTCGTGTGAACAAGTCAGTATGTATACCCTATTTTGACATTGCTTAGACACATGGGCATGGCCTGCCCACACGGGTGTGTGACCTCTGAAACTTTGGAAAATTTTTAAATTTTCAAAAATTTTCGTATTTGTTCAGTTTAGGCCCGGTGTAACACCCCAAACCCGGTCAACACTCCACGACCGAATCCAGTGTGTCACATGAGAAGAAGATTTCTAGGAAAACAGGTTAAGAATTAAATTTTGAAATAGGAAGAGGGTCATTATTTAAAACCGTTTGTTTTCCAACTGATTAAAAAAACTTACTGTCTCTATTGCAGGAAAGCTAATCGTTTCATTTCAAAAGCAGAAACAGTTTCAGTTTGATTGTCAACATCGATTCCAATTAAATTTTTAAAGAAAGCGTGATAACCTATTTATACTACTTGTTGGTTTTTACCCGATGGTAAAGTTTTAGAAAACCCAATAGTTTGAGCAACCTTAGAAAACACTCATTTTAAGGCATGCAGATTTGTTAAATTTATATAAAATCTTTCTTGGAAAAGAAGTAAAACAAATCAATAAACCCCAAATTAAAGTTAGCGGCCTTATTACAACTTAAAATCCAAATTTAAAGTATGTAAACCACAGTAATAGTCTAAAACAAAACCCAAAAAACAATGAGCATGGCCACCTCGAGTCCGCCCCGGCTCTGAATCCGTGATCTAAGAGTTACCTGCCAAATTAAACATCGGGTTGAGTCATATAGACTCATTGCGTAAACCCCCATCCCAAAAATAGCAACGCTCGGTCATGATTTCATAAGTCAACATGCAAGTCATGCAATCCCAAAACCTAACCATCCGTACTCCAGTATCTACCCCGTGTGGTCAAAACCACTGGTGGTCAAAACCACTGGTGGTCAAAACCACTGGTGACCGTAGCAACAAATAATATCAGTGTGGTCAAAACCATTGGTGACCGTAGTCACAAATAATATGGTGGGGCCAACCCACCTTGTGGTCAAAACCACTGATGACGATCCCATATCCATATGTGGGGCCAACCCACGGTAGTGCTAGACCACAGGGACAAGTCACAAAGATAGCAATATGTGGTCAAAACCACTGGTGGTCAAAGCCACTGAGACTTAGTCACAAATTATATCGAGAGCGGGGCCAACCCACTGTGTGGTCAAAACCACTAGTGATAGTCTAAATCATCCTTCCCTTCCTCTCATCATACCCACTTAATGTACATACTTATCATGGCATAACTATCCTGCTTAACAATTAGAGATCACATGGCATGACACATGCAGGTTTTAACACGACATTCAACGTTAACCAAACAGAGTGAACTTACAGAGTCCTTTCTTTTTACCCACAGAGGTAACATACCGTTTCAACGGTTTCCGACTTTTAGCAATTACACAATATAACATATTAACAAATGAAGTGTGAAAGAGTTACACACCTGATTACTCGTAAAACGACGCTCTCTACGTTGGTACTGTCGTTATTTGACACCACCACTATTTGACTACTACGTTGCTCAGGTGTTCGCCCACACCCAGGTGGCCAATCGCGAACCGCCAACACTGCCCTCTTTTTGAACTTAAGGACTGGGGTCTCAGATCTAACCCCACCTAATGTTCGGCTGGTAACAGGATCCATAACACCTTATCACTAAATTAGGTTAATGCAGAGATTAACAGTAACTAAAAAAAAATCAACCCCAATCTACACCACGAACTAAGCAAATCCCGGGAATCCAAAACTTGCGTCACACCTTCCTATATTCGGCCACACTTAACACTGTCAATCAAATAGCCATTCAGCTTTGCATAAATCCCAAAAGAAATAACCCAGAACAAAAGAAATCGTCTCCCTTACCTCAACACTTACCAAAATCGATTAAGAGTGGATGGGTGATAACGATCCGCTGCAAAATGTGAGTTGAGATTCGACTTGGAGATCCAGAAAAATAATAGATTCGGCCTAAGGAGATTAAGGGAAAATGCAAAACGGAAATAAAATACCAACCTGAGCCACCATATTCAGATTTGCAAGAAATGGAAAGTGAGACGGGGTTTAGGAAGTTTCGGCCTTAAAACACAATTGAGAGAAAAAGAAGAAACTTACCCCAAAAAGAAAGAATGGTTCGGCTCCTCAAAATATTGGAAGGAAATAGGGAAAAGAATGGTAAGGTAACTCGGCTATGGATTCAAAAGAAAAGAAGAAAAGATGTTAATAGAGAGGGAGGGTGATGATTTGACTTTAATACAAGATGAGAGAAAAAGAAAGAAGCTCTTGGTGTTTTTGGCTGTGAGAAGGATTGAGAGAAGAGATGAAGCTAAAAGAAACAAATATGAGAAGAGGTTTAGGAGGACATTCGGCCAAGGGTATTTTGAAAGAGAAGGAAAAAGAACCAAACGTAAAATTGCAATTGAGAGAGATTTCGGCACAATAGAGAATGGAAGAAACTAAAGTCAAAAAGAAAATGGAGCTCACACCAAAATGTCAAAAATCATACCCCAAAACAACTCAAATTCGGCACACCCCCTAACCACTCTCCAAAACCAAAAGCACACACCCACACCACTCAAATTTTGGCCACACACACCAACCCCCTTCAAACTCTGTGCCGTCCCCCTCCTTTCTTCGTGAATTTCTCTCATCCACTCATTCAAACAACTTGAATGAGTCAAACTTCCTACATTCACTTTTCTCCAACCATTCAAATATGTTGACTCCTTCAACACTCTTCAACCAGAGTCCATCCTAAACTCAACTTCTCCTCCATCTTGACGTCAAAATAATAAGCAGAGAAGGGGATTCTGCTGCTCGAACCCGGGCTCCCTAAGCATGCATGGGGCGTCACTCCCTTGTGCCCAAGTAGCGCCTCCCTTGCCACTCCACCAAGGTTTCTCTTGCGACACAAACCACCACCAATTACCCTTAACCCCTAACATCAATAGCTCCCCCCTTCTAAACCCAAAACGCAATTTGCTGCTGAGACACCGGCCTATTCCTGGCTCAAGCCTAGACCCTAAAATAGTCCAACTAACATACCTAACATACAATACACATGCAACCACACGAAATGCAAAGGCCTCGATTTAAGGATGTTACAGTTCTACCCCTCTTAAAAATAATTTCGGCCTCAAAATTACCTAATCAAAAGAGTTGAGGGTATTGCTACATCATCGCATCTTTCGATTCCCATGTGGCTTCTTCCGTTCTGTGATTCCGCCATAATACCTTCACTAAAGAAACTGACTTCCTACACAGAACTTTGAAATCCCGATCTAGAATCTACACTGTTTCTTCCTCAAAGGACAAAGCTGGACTCACCTATATCTCCTCTACTGGCACAACATGTGATGGATCTGATCGATAGCGCCTAAGAATGGAAACATGGAATACGTCATGGATCTGACTCAAGTCCACTGGCAACTCGCTGATAAGCTACTGGTCCCATACGCCTTAACACTTTATACGGCCCGATGAACCTAGGGCTCAGCTTTCCCTTTGACCAAATCTCAGCACCTTTTTCCATGGCGACACCTTAAGAAAGACCTTGACACCCACTGCGAACTCTATATCTCTTCGCTTAAGATCGGCATAAGACTTACGCTTTGTCAAAGCCTCCTTGAGACGAGCTGAATCGACAACCTTATCCTCTATTTCAGCCACTAGATCTGGACCCAACAAGCGGCGCTCTCCCAACTCTATCCAACACGTGAGGGTGCGACACCTCCGTCCATCTGATTGCTTCATACGGTGCCATCTAGATACTTGCACAGTAACTATTGTTGTCTGTGAATTTACGCCAATGGTAGATATTCCTCCCAACTACCTCTGAAATCCAAAACACAACCCTCGACATATCATCTTAAATTTGGATTACTCTCTCTGACTGTCCATCTGACTGCGGATGAAACACCATACTAAAATCTAGCCTTGTACCCAATGCCTGGTGCAACGCTTTCCAGAATCTTGATGTGAATCGAGGATCCCTGTCTGAAATAATCGATACTGGCACCCCATGCAATCTCACTATCTCTGCAACATACAACTTAGCCAACCTTTGGAGTAAGTAATCCACCCGAACCGGTATGAAATGAGCTAATTTTGTCAGACGGTCCACAATTACCCAGACTGAATCCTTCTTGCTAGGCGTAAGGGGTAGCCTAGTGACGAAATCCATCATAATCCTTTCTCACTTCCACTGCAGAATCTTCACCGGTTGTAATAGACCTGAAGGTAACTGATGTTCAGCTTTGACTTGCTAGCACGGCAAACACCTACTCACAAATTCGTTACTTCTCTCTTCAGACCCGGCCACCAGAATTATTCTCGCAAATCCCGGTACATCTTGCTACCTCCCGGATGCATAGCATATGGGCTGCTATGAACTTCCTGTAGAATCCTCTGCCTTAACTCAACGTCTTTCGGCATACAAACTTTCCCCTGAAAGTAAAATACTCCATCGCTGTTTAAACTATAACCTTCCAGTCCACCATTCTGCACTTGTATCCTCCGAGCACCTAGAATCTCATCTTTTAGCTGTTCCTCCTTAATCTGACTTACCCAAGTTAGCTTTATCTGCAACTCCGCTAATAGACTCCCGTCATCAAATAGACTAAGGTGGGCAAACATTGCTCTTAAGTTTGTTACCACCTTGCGGCTCAATGCGTCAGCCACTATGTTAGCCTTACCGGATGGCATTCAATCGAACAATCGTAGTCTTTCAACAACTCGATCCACCTACGCTGCCTCAAATTCAATTCCTTTTGAGTCAAGAGATACTCCAAACTCTTGTGATCCGTGTAGACTATTGATTTCTCTCCATATAAGTAATGCCTCCATATTTTTAGAGCAAAAACCACTACAGCCAACTCCAGATCATGTGTCGGATAATTCACTTCGTGAGGCCTCAACTGCCAAGATGCATTCGCCACCACCTTACCCTTTTGTATCAGCACACATCCAAGACTAGTATGCGACGCATCGCAGTAAATCGTGAACTCCTTCCCCCTTGAGTGAATCAACACCGACTTCATCAAAATTCTTTTTAACTTATCAAAACTTTCCTACTACTTGTCTGACCACACAAATGGAACCCCTTTCCTCAGCAACTTGGTTAACGGCGTTGCAATCAAGGAAAACCCTTCCACAAATCTTCTGTAATATCTTGCCAAACCTAGAAAATTTCGAATCTCCGCTACAGACTTAGGTGGTTTCCAGTCCAATACCGTCTCAATCTTTTGAGGATCTACCCTAATCCCCTCAATTGACACCACATGACCCAAGAAAGTTACCTCCTTTAGCCAGAACTCGCATTTACTAAACTTTGCGAATAATTGCTTCTCCTCAGAATCTACAAAACAACACGCAGATGCGAATCATGCTCCTCATCAGATTTCGAGTACACCAATATGTCGTCTATGAATACCACAACGAAGTGATCCAAATACAGCTGAAACACTTGATTCATCATGTCCATGAATGATGCGGGCGCATTGGTCAACCCAAACGGCATTGCCAAGAACTTGTAGTGCCCATAACGAGTGCGAAACACAGTTTTGTGAATATCGGCCTCCTTTACCTTAAGCAAGTGATACCCTGACCTTAGATCAATCATAGAAAAGACTGATGCACCCTTAAGTTGATCGAACAGGTCATCTATCCTCGGCAACGGGTACTTGTTCTTGATCGTCAGCTTATTCAGTTGTCGATAATATATACACATCCGTATCATACTGTCTTTCTTCTTAAAGAATAGCACAGGCACTCCCCAAGGTGATACACTCGGCGGATAAACCCTCGATCCAGTAACTCCTGAATCTGTGCTTTCAGCTCCCCCAACTCCTTCGGTGCCATCCTATATGGGGCAATAGACACTGGCGCGATTCCTGATAACAAGTCTATCCCAAATTTGACCTCGCGATCTAGAGGCAGACCCGGAAGCTCTTTTGGAAATACATCAGCAAATTCCTTCACTGTTCGGACATCCCTACAGTTACTTCCTTAGACTCCAATGCACAAACATGAACCATGAACGCTTCACAACCCTTTCTTACCATCTTCTCAGCCTTCAAAGTGGAGACAACATTTGATAGATAATCTCTTCTATTACCTATCATCACCACCTCTTCACCCTCAACTATTCTCAATACCATACGCTTAGCTGCGCAGTCTAAACTCGCTTGATACTTCACTAACCAGTCCATCCCTAGGATCAAATCGAACTCCCCGAATGGCAGTTCCATCAAATCAGCCAAAAACACTACCTCTTGAAGTTCTAGAGGTACATCCTTATAAAGTTTGTTTACTTCTACAGAGTGACCTAGAGGGCTAATTATAGTCATCCCCTTAGAAGAAATCTCAAAGACTAAGTTCATAATTCCCACAATACTACTGGCAATATAAGAATACATTGAACCAACATCTATCAAAGCAGTATAAGCAGTCCAAAAATTAAAAATGTACCGGTTATAACATCCGGTGCGTCGCCCTCCTCTCGACGCCTTGCTGCATAGATCAACCCAGGCTGTCTCGCATCAGTATTTTTGGCACCTCTGTCGATGTTCCGCGACCTCGCCCAGAACCATTACCTCCCCTGATCGGGCCACAACCCCTCTGTGGTTGCTGACCATCCCTCCTGAACTGTGTACCCCCTTGACCCTCAGACTGGATCCTAGCTGATCTTCGCGGACACTCCCTTACTTGGTGATTCATCGATCCACACTCAAAACACCCTCTCATTACCTATCCAAAGCCTCCCAATGAAACTTTCCACATCATTACACAAGTGGCGGCCTTGAGTAGTAATGTGAGGCACGGCAACTGATTGACCCACCATATCTAGCCCTTTTCTGTGAATTCCCGGTAGACCATAACGACTCAAAACTCTTTTTGGTCCAACTCCTATCCCGATTTTGTCTCACCGACTGCTTCACTTCCTCGGCAATCTTGGCCTTCTCCACCAAGACTGCAAATTCTCTCTCCTGCTGTGGTGCAATCAACATCCGCAGCTCATCTCTCAACTCGTCTTCAAATCTAACACACCGCTCTTGCTCCGTAGCCACAACACCCCGAGCATAGCGACTTAACCAGAGAAACTCTACCTCATATTCTGATACTGTCTTGTTCTCCTAGACCAAATTCAAGAATGCCTTACGCTGTGCATCAATGTAACTAGCCCCAACGTACTTCCTCTGATAAGCTGCCTTAAAGAAATCCCAATTGAGATCATCAGCTGTTGTACCATCCCAGACCGTAAGCCACCACTAATAAGACTCATCCCATAAAAGAGACACTATCCCCTTCACCTTTTTCTCAATCATAAAGTCTAAGTCATCCATAATGCGTTCTGTCGCCTCTAGCCAATACTTAGCTGTATTGGGAGCCACCCAGACACACCCCTGAATACCTCAGCTCCATTAGCCCGGAGTCGTTCAGACACAGATTTTTGAACTCCTGATCCTCCACCTACTCTGGCTACCCTCTTCAGAACCCGCATCATTGCTTGTGACACCGTGTCGTCACCTCCCGCCTAATTTTGAAACTCCGCGTCCACAGCTGGCGGTGGTGGTACCTCATTCTCTGACCCATGACTGGACCCTACCGGTTCTGACACAGCCATCCTACCTTTACCCCGTCCACGTGCATTACGCCCACGTCATCGAGCACTCATGACTACCGTTCACATTTTAATCTGATTTAAGAATTTTATGCGTTAGACTTATTCCATGGATATTACAGCACAGTTTTATGAATAGTTTTACTATGGGAATTATTTTCACAGATTCACCCAAATTTTATGTGTTTCAGTCTCTAAAGTAATTTCCTATTACTATCAGTCATAACATAATCACCACAATCATATAAACAGCAGTTAGAGGTACTTACCTGGGCGGATCGGTGCTAGAGACTTGGTGCCATGCTCTCCCAAATTACACATTTCTTATCAAAATCATTTCGTGACCCACTTATTAAAATATTTTTGGGCCTCGGGCCCATAGCCGAGCTTTTGAACCAGGCTCTGATACCAAAATTGTAACACTCTAAACCCGGTCAACACTCCACGATCGAATCCGGAGTGTCACATGAGAAGAAGATTTCTAGGAAAATAGGTTAAGAATTAAATTTTGAAATAAGAAGGGGGTCATTATTTAAAATCGGTTGTTTTCAAGCGATTAAAAAACTTCTTGTCTCTATTGCGGAAAACTAATCATTTCATTTCAAAAGCAGAAACAGTTTTAGTTTGATTGTCAACACCGATTCCAATTAAATTTTTAAAGAAAGCGTGATAACCTATTTATACTACTTGTTGGTTTTTACCCGATGGTAAAGTTTTAGAAAACCCGATAGTTTGAGCAACCTTAGAAAACACTCATTTTAAGGCATGCAGATTTGTTAAATTTATATAAAATCTTTCATGGAAAAGAAGTAAAACAAATCAATAAACCCCAAATTAAAGTTAGCGACCTTATTACAACTTAAAAACCAAATTTAAAGTATGTAAACCACAGTAATAGTCTAAAATAAAACCCAAAAAATAATGAGCATGGCCACCTCGAGTCTGCCCTGGCTCTAAATCCACGATCTAAGAGTTACCTGCAAAATTAAACATCGAGGTGAGTCATAGAGACTCAGTGTGTAAACCCCCATCCCAAAAATAGCAACGCTCGGTCATGATTTCATAAGTCAACATGCAAGTCATGCAATCCCAAAACCTAACCATCCGTACTCCAGTATCTACCTCGTGTGGTCAAAACCACTGGTGACCGTAGTCACAAATAATATGGTGAGGCTAACCCACCTTGTGGTCAAAACCACTGATGGCGATCCCATATCCATATGTGGGGCCAACCCACGGTGGTGCTAGACCACAGGGACAAGTCACAAAGATAGCAATATGTGGTCAAAACCACTAGTGGTCAAAACCACTGAGACTTAGTCATAAATAATATCGAGAGTGGGGCCAACCCACTGTGTGGTCAAAACCACTGGTGACAGTCTAAATCATCCTTCCCCCTCCTCTCATCATACCCACTTAATGTACATACTTATCATGGCATAACTATCCTGCTTAACAATTAGAGATCACATGGCATGACACATACAGGTTTTAACAAGGCATTCAACGTTAACCAAACAGAGTGGACTTAACTGGAGTCCTCGCTTTTTACCCACAGGGGTAACATACCATTTCAACTAATTTTTGGCTTTTAGCAATTACACAAAATAACATATTAACAAATGAAGTGTGAAAGAGCTACACACCAAATTACTCGTAAAATGACGCTCTCTACGTTGGTACTGTCGTTATTCGACACCACCACTATTTGACTACTACGTTGCTTAGGTGTTCGCCCACACCCAGGTGGCCAATCGCGAACCGTCGACACTACCCTTTTTTTGAACTTAGGGACTGGGGTCTCAAATCTAACCCCACCTAATGTTCGGCTGGTAATAGGATCCATAACACCTTATCACTAAATCAAGTTAACACAGAGATTAACTGTAACTAAAAAAAAATCAACCCGAATGAATAGATCCCTTACCCAGATTAATGAATCCCGAAGATCAAGATCTACACCACGAACCAAGTAAATCCCCGAGAAACCAAAACTTGCGTCACACCTTCCTATATTTGGCCACACTTAACACTATCAATCAAATAGCCATTTGACTTTGCATAAATCCCAAAAGAAATAACCCAGAACAAAAGAAATCATCTCCCTTACCTCAACACTTACAAAAATCAATTAAGAGTGGATCGGTGATAACGATCCGCTACAAAATGTGAGTTGAGATTCGACTTGGAGATCTAGAAAAATAATAGATTTGGCCTAAGGAGATTAAGGGAAAACGCAAAAAGGAAATAAAATACCAACATGAGCCACCATATTCGGATTTGTAAGAAATGGAAAGTGAGATGGGGTTTAGGAAGTTTTGGCTTTAAAACACAATTGAGAGAAAAAGAACAAACTTACCCCAACAAGAAAGAATGGTTCGGCTCCTCAACATATTGGAAGGAAATAGGGAAAAGAATGGTAAGGTGACTCGGCTATGGATTCAAAAGAAAAGAAGAAAAGATGTTAATAGAGAGGGAGGGTGATGATTTCGACTTTAATACAAGATGAGAGAAAAAGAAAGAAGCTCTTGGTGTTTTCGGCACAACGAGAAGGATTGAGAGAAGAGATGAAGCTAAAAGAAACAAATATGAGAAGAGGTTTAGGAGGACATTCGGCCAAGGGTATTTTGAAAGAGAAGGAAAAAGAACCAAACGTAAGAGTGCAATTGAGAGAGATTTCGGCACAATAGAGAATGGAAGAAACTAAAGTAAAAAAGAAAATGGAGCTCATACCAAAATGCCAAAAATCATACGCCAAAATAACTCAAATTTGGCACACCCCTTAACCACTCTCCAAAACTGAAAGCACACACCCATACCACTCAAATTTTGGCCACACACCCCAACCCCCTTCAAACTCTATGCCGTCCCCTCCTTTCTCCTTGAATTTCTCTCATCCACTCATTCAAACAACTTGAATGAGTCAAACTTCCTACATTCACTCTTCTTCAACCATTCAAATATGTTGACTCCTTCAACACTCTTCCACCAGAGTCCATCCTGAACTCAACTTCTCCTCGGTCTTGGTGTCAAAATAATAAGCAGAGAAGGGGATTCTGCTGCTCGAACCTAGGCTCCCTAAGCATGCATGGGGCGTCACTCCCTTGTGCCCAAGTAGCGCCTCCCTTGCCACTCCACCAAGGCTTCTCTTGTGACACAAACCACCACCAATTACCCTTAACCCCTAACGTTAATAGCTCCCCCCTTCTAAACCTAAAATGCAATTTGCTGCTGAGACATCGGCCTATTCTTGGCTCAACCCTAGACCCTAAAATAGTCCAACTAACGTGCCTAACATACAATACACATGCAACCACACGAAATGCAAAGGCCCCGATTTAAGGATGTTACACCTGGCCCCTTTCTAAAGCATGTTTAAGGTCTCGTAGACCTATTAAAGGGACACTTTTTCTTGAATAGTTAAACATTATTATGAAATGTCCGTAAAAGGCTTTGTTTTGTCCGGTAATGCCTTTAACCCTAGACCAGCGATGGTTACGGGTTAGGGGTGTTACAAATAGCATGAACTATGCTTGGTTGAGATTGGTTTGAATACTATTTGATGATATGATTATATGCCATTTACATGTTTAGGTTGATGCAAGTTTGGGTGAGAAAGATGGCTTGGAAAATATCCGATTTTTGTCCACATGGGCGTGTGTTTCATCGTGTGTGACACATGGTCAGGTGACATGGTCGTGTGTCCCCTGATGTTTATTAAAAACCAAGTCAATATGCTCTACACATCCCAACACATAGGCGTGTGACTTGGCCGTGTGGAATAAGTCAGTATGCCCTACAGTTTTGGCACAGCCAAGCACACAGTCTAGCAAATGGGCATGTGAGACCATTTCAAAGGGTACACGGGCTAGTCACACGGGCATGTGGTTGACCGTGTGACCCAAGTCAGGGAGTTACACGGGCTGGGACACGGCCATGTTATCCCCTTCCAAATGTCCACAATGCCTATGACATGGGCGTGTCTTTGGCTGTGTGTGTGTCCCTATACTTTTGAATTTTTTCTATGCTTTCCAAAAAAAAATTTTAAGTTATCGGTTTAGTCTCGAATGTTTCTAATGTATGATTTGGGCCTCAAGGGCTCGTATTAGGGACAATATGATTGAATGTGAATTATTTTTATTTTGATATGAAAAATGTATGTTTGTTTTTGGTAATAAGTTAGGTAATGCTCCGTAACCTTATTCCGACGTTGAATACAAGTTAGGGGTGTTACAATGCCCATTGTATCCCTATTAGGACAGACTACTCTTTTAAGAAATTGGTCAAGTTATATGTTTCTGATATTGTGAGACATCATGAGGTTCTAATCTCGATTGTTTATGATATGGATCATTGCTTCACTTCTCGGTTTTGGAGGAAGTCTCATGTAACACCCATAACCCATCTTCGTCGTCAGATTAGGGTTACAGAGTATTACTGAACAATTAGAAACATATGAACATTTTATCAATCAGTATAATAATCATATCATGAAAAGTTCATACTCAGGCACAATGTCCCTAAATCGAGCCCTCGAGGCTCTAAAAAAACTTAGGAACAATTTGGGACCAATTAGAAATAGTTTGGAATGTTTAGGAAAAAGATGCAAAAATTTGCCAAAATAGGGGTCACACGGCTATGTGGCCAGGCCGTGTGCCTCACACGGTTGAGACACACGACCGCGTCTCAGGCCATGTAACAATTGAATTAAGGACACACTATCGTGTCCCAGCCTGTGTCCTTACTCGTGTAACTCTCTGAGTAAGGTCACACACCCGTGTGCCAAGCTATGTAACTCCCTGAGTTTCCCCTCTCACACGGCTAAGTCACATGCCCGTGTCTCAGGCTGTGTGGACCCAAAATGAACTTTAAATAATAAGTTTACCAATTCAAGCTTACTTGGACACTAAGTAATCTATTTACCAGCCAAAAGACCTATTCAAAATGACATTAAACAAACTAAAAACATGCTAAATCAACCATCCTAAGTGACTAACCAATGTATCCTCATTGATACCACAAACATATACAATTTTACAACAAAAAGAACTATCATTCAAAGTATGTTAAATCACACCATCTAACATTCAACCAATATGCCAAACATAGGCACCTCAATCACAACACTCCAATCATACTTACCATGAACTTACACTTAAACATCATACCTCATTCACATTTATCATATAAGTTGACTATTTGTACTTAAGATCATATTTTAACATTTTACATATCAAAACAATAGTAATGAAATACAAGCCTATTACATGCCGTATAATCCAAAATGAACATTCCAAAAACTACCAAAAATGAGTGGATAGTGTGACTTGAGTGCCGATCTGACCGTCCAACCTTCAAAGTATCTACAAGTACAAAAATAACACAAGTAAGCCCATTGAAGCTTAGTAAGTTCAACGTACTAAAATGATAAATCTTACCACAGTAAGTACAACAAATCATTTTATAATAATAGAACCATATATGTTCCCTGTCATCCACAATCTCAACCAATTAAATTGCAAAATTCAATTCAATGTCTAGATACATGTCATAACTATCTAAAATGTAAAATTTCTTAGTTATTAGCTTACATCTCACCTTTCAATTCACTTTATATTTTACACCCTTTTATTTTTCAAATTTACACAATCACCCCTAACTAACTTTTACAACTTTTACAATTTAGTCTCTTAACCCGAAAATCATCAAATTAACCATTTTTCTCAAATCCACATTTTAGTTGAATACACTAGGCCCTAAAATAGTCCCTACTAAACATCAAATTCACTGTCAAACCTTGAAAATTTGACATTTTCACAATTTAATCCTTAAATCAAATTCTAACAAAAAATCACTTTACAAAATCACCAAATAACACTATCAAAGCTTCAAATACATAACTATCATAAAAAAATTCAAACTTCATCATTGGAAATGTTTAAAATTTTCAACAGATTCAAAAACGAAGGTAGGGGCTGGCTGGACCTAGTTGTAAGAATCTCAAAAACATAAAAATATTAAGAATCAGACTCAAAACGGGCTTACATGCAAGAGAAAACAATGGTCAAACCTCCAAGATAGGTATCCATGGTGTTTTTGGCAATGTGAAGTGAAAATGAAGAAAATACCCTTTACATCATTTAATTTTTTTTATTTTAATAAATTTACCATTTTGCCATTAAAACATGTCTTATTTTATAATTTTAATGCATAATGCCGTCAATGTCAATAATAAGAACTATTTACTACATTGTTCCTTTATAATTTAAAAATTAAGCTATTTAATCACTTAAATGTTATAATTAATATATTTTGCCTCTTTTTTCAATTTAGTCTTTTTTTAATTATATATCTAAGCGATAAAATTTCTTTACCAAATTTTAATATGAAACTAATGACTCCATAAATATTCTATAATTAATATTCACGAGTTAACACGATGGAAATTTGTGGTCTCAAAACCACTATTCTGGTACCACTGAAAATCAGGTTGTTACACTTCATGAGGCTTTGGGTTCGAGATTAGACTTCACTACTACGTTCCATCCTTAGATTGATGGTCAATCTAAGATGTTGATTCGGATACTGGAGGATATGCTTTGGAGTTTTGTGATTGATTTTTGAGGTAGTTGAGAGGAGTTTCTACCATTGGCCGAGTTAGTATATAATAACAATTTCCAATATAGTATTCAAATGGCACCTTACAAGGCTCTGTATGGTCGTAAGTGTTGTACTCCATTGTGTTGGACTGAGTAGGGTGAACGGCGGGTTTTGGGTCCTGAGTTGGTTTTCGAGACTAAGGATAAAGTTAGACTGATTTAAGATCGTCTTAAGGCAACTTCTGATAAACAAAAGTCATATTCAAATCTGAAAAGGAGAGATATCGAATATTCTTGGGTGATTATGCTATTTTTAAGGTATCTCCATGGAAGAAGGTCTTTCGGATTAGATGTCAAGGCAAGCTGAGCCCTTAGTTCATAGGACCTTACCGGATTCTAAAAGGTGCGAGACCAATTGCTTATCAGTTAGGGCTACCTTCAAAGTTGGATCAAATTCATGATGTGTCCCATTTCTCTATGTTGAGGAGGTATCGATATGACCCATCTCATATTATTTTTATTAAGGAGATTGAGGTAAACCCGATTTGACATTTGAGGAGAAACTGGTTCAAATTCTGGATCTAGATGTTAAGGTCTTGAGAAGGAAGTTTATTCATTTGATAAAGATTCTATGGAAAAATCATGGTACTAAGGAAGCTACGTGAGATGTAACACCCCTTACCCGTGCTCTAAATCGAAACTGAGTATGAGGCCTAACCGTACTTAACTCGCAAGTTCATACAATTTTGGGCTATCAAATTTCATTCCCAATTAAAACTTTTCCATTTACAAGTCTAACATCCTTATAATGGGCCAACGAGGACCTAAACTTACTTCTAGAAGGTTTCAGAAATAAATCAGAAACTTTTACGTACTTAGAAAATTTTTGCCTAAATAGGGGCCACACACCCGTGTTGTTCAAGGGACACATCCGTGTGCCCCTAAGGCATGCCCGTGCTCCTCACCCGTGGTCGACACTGACTTAATTTACACGGTCAGACACACGCCCATGTCCCTAGCCCATGTCCCTCACACGGCCTTGACACACCCGTGTCTTAGCCTGTGCGCCAAAACCTTGGCATGCTATTTATGACGTCATCATCTCACTATGGTCACACGGCCAACGCACACGCCCGTGTCTTTAGACCGTGTGTCGAATTAAATTCTAATTTCAAGGTGCAGACTTTACACGGCCTGAGCACACGCCCATGTCTGTGGCCATGCCTCCCACACGGCTGAGACACACAGCCATGTCTCTGCCCATGTGTTTACTACTGAGCTTACTGACTTGCAATTCTATCATCCAAGGGGACACACGACCTGATCACACACCAATGCAATTGACCGTGTGTCACACACGGCCTAGACATACGCCCGTGTACCTATCCATGTGGATAAGAACAAGGCTATTTTCCAAGCTCTTTCATCACCCTAACTCACTCAAGCATAATTCACCCTCCACCATCAATTTATTCATGCATATTTATAACCAAACAACCCAATCATATACTCTACTCAATCATGAATAACCTCTTCTTTTCATTAAATAATAGTATTGAGCCATTGACTATGGCCATATACAAAAGAATTCATCTATAGGGAACCAATACACACTTGGCCAAAATAAAAAAACAATTCACTTAGTCTAGCCCCTATACATGTCATACTCAAAATGCTAATTCTAGATATACCGAGATGAGCTGATAGTGTGGGTGATCTTCCAATTATCTTCGTATCCCGACTCGGCTCTTTGTCACTATAAAATAAGGGAAAAGAAAGGAGTAAGCTTTAAGCTTAGTAAGTTTACATGTAAATTATAAACTTCATAATATATACAAACAAATGAATAGTATTATATACTATGCTAGAACAATCCACATTCTATGATCATGCTTACTCATTTCATCTCTTACCACATCTGAACCATATCACAAGTCAAATGCTCACATTATTTAGCATACAACCCTGCACTTATCACGACATGTTCTCATGAGACAACACTTAACAATTTCACAATAAGCCATACATAGTAATACCAACACTTGGTGGTTTAGCACCCCACCATTTACTTTTAACAGGGTGGTATCGCACATAGCCCACCAACAAGAATATTTATGGTGGTATCGTACATAGCCCACCAAATGGTAATATTAACGATGGTATCGCACACAACCCATCGTGAATAAGAGATAAGGTGGTATCGTACATAGCCCACAAACAAAAATAATTAAGGTGGTATCGCACACAGCCCACCATTATTTACAACGAATAATATTCCACACCTACATATCTATTTCAACATTCATACAAAATTTATTCATTTTCTACCAAATTCCATCCATTTAAATTGTACGTGTTCTCAATCATACAATGCACCAATAAGCAACTACATGTGTATTTAAGATGCATCGTTTACACATAAACTTACCTCGGGGCAAAACGTGTTGATCAACGTTCTATTCCGTCGCCTTGCCTTTTCCTCGGTCAAGGTTAATTTCGCGCTTCTCTTGGTCTATAATAACAAAATTTCACTCATTCAATCATTCTATACTCATAATACATCATAATCTCTACTTACACAAAAATGACAATTTTGCCCTTGTACTATAATAAAATTACGATTTTGCCCCTATGTTTGTAAATCATTTTTCATCACATTTTCTCATTAAACAAGACTAGTTGAACATTTATTACTCTTACAACTACTCAAAATTCCAACTACTTCATGCAGTTATTACATAATTTCAACTTTTACAATTTAGTCCCATTTAGGTGTTTTCATGGTAACACCTTTCACAAAAGTTGTTCCTTGACTCACTGACATCTATTTTCTTCCAAAAAAAACTCAGCAAACCAACATAAACTATCTCATGGCAAGTCCCTAAACTTTCAATCACTTTGGAAAATAGTCCTTTATTAGCTAGCTTAAGCTTTGGGGACTCCAAAAATACAAAAATTATCAAATAAAACCATCAAAATCACTTACTTAAAGAGAAGATGAGTTGATGAAATTTCAAACTTCAAAACCCTTACTCTTGTTAGTAATTTCGGTGGAAGAGGGAAGATGAATAGTGAAAGATGATAGCTTCTTTTATTCTTCTTATTTTATTCATTTTTATCACCTAATTTCACCAAATGTTGATCAACATTTAATGCTATTGTCTCCCTTATTTCCTATGGCTGGCCATACCCTCCTAATGGCCTAATTACACTTTAAGAACCTCCAATTTAATATTCAATGGCTACTAGACACCTCTAACTTGAAAAATTAGACTTTTGCACTTTATGCGATTTAGTCCTTTTTCACAATTAAGCATGCAATTGCTAAAATTAAAGCACCAAAATTTCCATATAACCATATGTTAATGCCATAACACATAAAATAATACCAAATAATTTCTTTAACTTCAAATTAGCGGTCCTGAAATCATTGTTCTGACTAGACCCAAAATCGGGCTGTTACATGAGAACCTGAGGACTTGATTCGACATTAATATCCGTATCTGTTTGAGTCTGGAAAATTTCAAGGCCAAAATTTCTTTTAGGGGTAGAGTTGTAACGGCCCAAAGTCTTAAAATTTTGATTTGTTGAATTTTGTCATTCGTCAGTACTTGTTTCAGTGGTTGTGTGTCTTTGGTGTTGGTTGAAGGTTGCTGGTTTGAATCTCTAGGTATGCAAAACATTTATATTTTTGCTTCTTTGTGGGTGTGCAGGTTAGGTAATTGAGGTTGGGTGGAATTGCAATGCTAAGATGTAGGGAGTGGTTAGTAGTGAGATAGTGTTTGGATTTTTATCCTTAAAAATACTCATTAGATTTCTTATGATTTTTTTCACGTTTCTTTTCTTTTTCCAAACATTCCTATACCTATGTTTTGTATTTTGTATTTTGTTTTTTGTTGCTACCCATACGTACTGTGTCTTGATTTTCTTCTCTTCTTTGTTTTTTTGTTTTTATTTTTACCATCCATTCCTTTCTCTATTCTTGTGCCATTCTTGTTAGCTAAATTCCTCAAATACTTTTCTTTACAATTTTCAATTGACCTTGAATTATGTTGCTTCGATTTGATGGGCATCGGTCTTTAAAGGTGAGCTTTATTTATCTCTTTTTAATTCTTTTGTTGAATTGCTTGTTGGACATTACTGAAGGTTTGGATTTCATGGTTATAGTGGAAGAATTCATATTGTTGCTATTAATTGATTCGAATAGTTCAGGTGAAGATCGTGAAGCGATTGGGGATCTTCCAATAGTTTAATTTTTGTTGTATTACTGTTGTTTAGAAGTAAGGTTCAATTATGTTTTTGCATGGTTTGATTTAGTTCATTGGTTCTATTATCGGGAGAAAAATCGAGGATTTTATCTTTCAAGTCATCATTTCATTACTAATTTGGTGTATTAATTGTGCGTTTAGGTTCTATTAGGCTCATGGATGTTATTGCATCAAAATCGAAGTAGGTGTATAACAAGACACCCAAAAATAACAAATGGTGAAAGTCAAATTTGGGCACTGTTGACATCACATGGCCATGTACTAGGCCGTATGTGACATGACTATGTGCTGGACCGTGTGAGTCACACGGCCTGGTCTATTTGGGCTATATGAGTCACACAGTGTGTCGGCCACACGAGCGTACGGGCCCAAAATTTTGAATTTTTCCCTCTAGTAGTAAATGTAACATCCTAAAAATCTGAGTATCGATATGATGCATGTTTTTGGTGCTTAGCTTATGTATAATTAAAATTTTGCATGTTTAATATAGACTTGAGAAGAGTTGGGATTTATTCGGAAGTAGAATAAATTTAAGTAATGAGAATTTTATTGAAGTGGATCAAGTGACCCTGATGCTTAAGTTAATTTTAAGTGTAAAAGTCAGCATAAGATAAGCTAGTAGCAAGGTGGTGTGGGCGCATGAGTGATTGCTTGAGGGGAGAGGTTCAAATCCCATGGATAGCATTTAGGTGAATTTTATTTTTTGCATTTGTATGGCATGTGTCGGTCAAGCTTTTCTTATGGTAAGGTTGGACTATTTATTTTATGGAAAGTAGACAAAGGGAAAAAGGCAAGTGCTAACTTAAGGAATGAAATCCTAAGCTTATGGTAAGTTAGGAGGACAAAAGGCACTCTTTATGGGGTGTGTTTTGGAAAGTTTGGCATGGCCAACTTGTCCATGTATGTGGATGGCATAGGGGACTAAGGGGGATGGCCATATTTTGGTGTTGGTTTGGTAGGATTAGGTGCTTGATGAGCACATTTTCCATTGACCATTTGCTATTTTATTAAACTTTTCTCTCCAATTTTCCCTCTCCCTGGCCGAATGTGCCATGAGCATTGAGGAAGCAATTGTTGTTTTTTTTTTTCATTTCTTCTTTTTGACCATTTCGGTCTTAACTTGATCACTCTCTAAATCTTTTCTCTTTTCTTTGTGACCGAAACCATATAGCCCTCAAGGACCATTTCTTTTCTTCTCTTTTTCCTCTTCATTGCCGAATGCACATTTGTCCCTAAACTTCTCTCTTTTCTCTTCTCTCTATTCTCTTTTCCTCTCCATTTTACTTATCATTCAAACACATTTTTCTTTCATTTATCTTCCATGGCCGAATGTTTGTGATCATCGTCATAGCCGAATCTTTCATTCTTCATAACATCTATTTTTCAATCATTTTCTTCTATTCAAACTTTGGATCATCGGTAAGAATCATTTTCTTTGTCTTTTCTTTTTGCTATTCGGTCACCATGGCTGAATTTATAGAATGCCTTGGAAGAGACTTTTAAATCGAATAACCAATCACTTATTCAGATGATTTCTTCCGTTACTTTTAGTGAAATAGTGGAGGGTCGAATCATCATCTTTTCGAAGAAGTCTTGTAGTCCATTTAAGATTTGATCATAACGTTCAAGGGATTCTTTTGAGATCATTCAGAATATTAAGGTAAGCCAAATTCACTCTTTTAAGCCATTAGTCTTAAGATTTTTGATATATTGTTAGGACTAATGATCCTTTGTCTATGAAGGCAAACAAGATAGGGGCGAAAAGGGTTGTTAAAAGTGTTCGGAATAGGGGTGGTTCCATTATTCCCCCTAAATTCAAGTGAAGGACTATTTCGAGAATCCGATACTTTCCACCGGGTTGTGGACCCTCATCCGAGGAGAATCAATTTTTCAAAGTCGTACGTACCCCCGAGCCATTGTTTACTCATGGTTCTAAACCATTGATCGGAGAGAAATCACAAATAGTTGTCATTCGAGATTCCGAGAGTAAGGATCTAGATCGTTAATCATTAGAATAGTTTATATTAAATATTAGAGTTCTAATCCATCGTGATGCGTGTTTAGATATCGACGAGCGGGAAAGTGTAGTTCTCACCGTAATTAGGTGTGTAACTTCACACTTATCTCATGGGTTATACTATATCGTAAGTGTTAAAATAAAAATCGTAAATCCGGTGAAATTGAAAAATACATTATATTAATACTTTTATGTGAATGCATGATACTGAAATTGAAGTGGTGGAAAATTATGATTTGCCCTTAATGGGTTATTTTGTGAAAGAAAGTGATATTTTGGGCCATATGATTATTTTTGATAAATTGGCCAAGTGTGGAAATTGTGAAAAGGCCTCATGTGTTAAATGGGCCAAATTTATGAAAATGTCCCTATGGATCGAATTACATAAATACCCTTTTATGGGCCAAATTGAAATATGTTATTTATGGGCCAAATTGAAATATGTTGTTTTATGGGCCAAATTGAAATAAATTATTTTATGGGCCAAATTGAAATATGTTGTTTAATGGGCCAAATTGAAATACATTGCTTTATGGGCCAAAAGTGATATTAATGTGATATGAGATGAAATGGGCCAAGTTGCTAGATCGTTAAATGGGCCAAATTGCTATTTTTGACTAATGGGCAAATTGATAAATTGTAATATGGGTTTTTGTTAAAATTACCTTACAAATATTTTGTCATGCATTATATATATACATGACTGCATGGGCTGGGATATTTGATGAAGAGAAGAAAGGCCTATTGCCAAAAATCTAGATTGGTGACTCTGTCACGATGGCCTGTCGCCCAAAATCTAGATCGGTGGTTCTACCACAAATATTATAAATGGCCTGTTGCCACAAATCTTATAAATGGCCTATTGCCACAAATCTTATAAATGGCCTGTTGCCACAAATATTATAATTGGTTTAAAGCCTGCGATTGGTGTGTTGGCGGGTGGGTTGACTTGATCCCCAGGTGTGATGGTTGAATGCGGGTGGTGTGTAGCGGATGGAAAATTAGGCTTGGTTGGGAATTGAATATCACATGCATTATTATTATTTTATATACTTGATTTATATATATTGAACATTTGCAAAATGGGCTCAAACCCAATTATATGTTTATATGGTTTTGGCCCGATGAATACTGATAAGTGGGTTACACATTGAGTTCTAAGTAACTCACCTCATTTTCTTACTCTTCTCGGTAATAATAATTGATGGAGACTTGGGTGGAGATGACTTATGTGGAGACCATACTACAAATGGTTGTTTATATAACTTTATAACTTCTTTAATTATTTTCATTTAAGTACTATTTTAATTGCGATGTAATAAGGCCTCTTTAATTATTTCCATGGATTTTATTATGCGGATGGATTTTATTATGTTTTAGTTTTTCCTAAATTAGGCGATTTAGTTTTCATAAATGTTTTCTAAAACTCTAGCATAAAATAAACGTTTTCTTAAATATCATTTGAAACTTAAGATATTCTTTAAAAACTTTTCGATGAAATATTTAGACTAAGTAAATTTAAAATTTTAATTAACTACTACTATGTAAATCAAATGATAAACTCTTGTGTTTTTAATCATGGATTTCAAATAAACCTCGATTTTTGATAAAGTCATTCTCTTAATCGTTTTGAAGATTTGATTTCCTACATCGTTGATGATTTGATTGCACGTTCAATTTGTATGGCATGCCAAAATCTGGGCTTAATGCATAGGCCGGGTTTGGGGTGTTACATTTTATGGTATCAGAGCCCAGTTTCAAAACTCAGTTGTGGTTTGGGTTCAACAATGATTTCTGTTTAAAAACTACTTAAATTTCTAGACCTTACGTTTTAGAGGTAGTATGGCACCACGAGCATTCGACACCAAGTCAAGTAAGTATTTGTTTATTAAATATTTATTTTTATGATAAGATCTTAGGAACACTCTAGAACTTCTAGTTTTAGGTGTTGAAAACGATAGAGATCGAGACTATAGGAAGTGATTGCGAAAAAAGAACCCTATTTCTTATATCTCATAAAATATAGTTAATAAACACTAAAATAGTATTCTGATTCATAAAACTTGTAATCAGATTAAAATTGAATTAGTCATTATGAGCACTAGAGGACGTGGTCGTGGACGTGATAGACGTGGCCATGGTAAAGGACGAGGTGCTGCATCTGAAGCGCCGGGTCATATGCCTGAAATAGATGCACCTGCGTCATTCAGGAGCGAGACTAGATCTCAAGATCATGCGAATGAGGATAATGCTTTAACTCAAGCAATGTTACGAGTCTTAGGAAGAGTAGCCGGGGCTAGAACTGGGCCAGTAGCTCTCGTGGATCAATATCAAAATGACTCAAGTCTAGTAGTGCAGAAGTTTTTAGAGGTGTCTCTGGTGTAGTTCCAAATGTGGCAGAATATTGGCTTGAGCTGTAGAACGATTTATGGATGATCTGGAGAGCACCGTCGAGCAGAAACTGAGAAGAGCCGTGTCCTTGCTAAGAGACGAGGCGTATCAATGGTGGCTTACTGTTCGAGAAGGCACCGAGGTTGCATTGGTTACTTGGGATTTCTTTAAAGCTGCTTTCCAAGGGAAGCACGTCGAGACAAGTTATGTAGATGCCCGGGGAAAGAATTCCTGAATTTGGTTCAAGGAAGTAAGACGATGGCAGCTTATGAGGCAGAATTTCTTCACTTGAGCCATTATGCTCGCACAATAGTGCCGACTAATCATGAGCACTGTGTACGCTTTGAGGATGGACTAAATGATGAGTTGCGGGTACTGATAGCCCCACAACAAGTACGGACTTTTACCTCACTTGTAGAGAAAGCCAAGATAGCCGAAGAGGCTAAGAACTCAGAACGCCAGAACTGGGAAAAATCAGAGGCAAGAGGGATTTTAAGTATTCAGGTTCTACTAAAAGGTTTCAAAAGAGGCCATGGAATGACAAGCCAGCTCAAGCTAGAGCACCTGTGACTACCAATTATAGTCGAGAATGTGCCGATTGTGGAAGACGACACCCCGAAGAATGTTGGAGGAAAATTGGTGCTTGCTATAAATGTGGTTCCAAGGATCATCAGTATAAGAATTACCCTCGACAAACTGATACGACTCAGGAAGCTCGTAACCCTGATACTCAGCCAGCTAGAGGTACTCAGCAACCACCGAGAGGCCGTGGACCAGGTCGTGGTGGTAATGGTAATGGACGTGGTCAGGGTGCATCGGGTTGAGGTAATGGCTTTAGAGGTAACACGGAGGCAAGACAGCCGGGATTGGTCTATGCGGTCAGGCATCGTGAAGACGGCGATGCACCTAATGTGATAATCGGTACGTTTTTCATCTCGATGTACTATTCTTCGCTTTGATAGATATCGGGTCTACCCACTCGTATATTCTTGGTGCCATATCTGGAAACTTGAATATTAGATCCGAGATTACCGATAGAGATGACGGTAATTAGTCCTTTAGGACAGTCGGTAATAGTGAATAAATTATTTAGAGATGTGCCCTTGGAGATTCAAAGAGAGATATTTCTAGCGGACTTGATGGAATTACCTTTCGACGAGTTTGATCTTATTTTGGGCATGGATTGGTTGGTGAAGCATTAGGCGCAATTGGATTGTGCCGAAAAGTGGATGTCAATAAGGACTGTGGATGATGAGGAGGTAATAATGATAGGAGAGTGAAGAAACTTTTTGGAAAATGTGGTATCTACTTTGAAGGCAGAAAAGTTGGTGCGAAAAGGGTATGGAGCATTCCTAACCTTCATCAGTGCTTTGGATGCCAAGGATTTATCGGTAGAAGGTGTGAGAACGGTGAAAGAATTTTCAGATGTCTTTCTCGAAGAACTTTCGAGTCTACCTCCAGATCAAGAAGTAGAATTTGGCATTAAGCTTTTGCCCGGAACGGCTCCAGTGTCCATTACTCCTTATAGAATGGCACCGAAGGAGTTAGCAGAGCATAAAGCTCAAATTTAAGAACTACTAGATCGGGGATTTATTCGACCAAGTGTGTCTCCGTGGGGAGCACCGGTTTTGTTCGTCAAGAAGAAGGATGGGTCGATGCGTATGTGCATTGATTATAGGCAGTTGAATAAGTTGACGATCAAGAATAGGTATCCATTACTAAGAATTGATGACCTATTTGATCAATTGGGAGGAGCTTCAGTCTTCTCTAAGATTGATTTGAGATTGGGTTATCATCAACTCAAGGTGAAAGAGGCAAATATTCATAAGACGGCATTCCGAACTTGCTATGGACATTATGAGTTTTTAGTGATGCCGTTTGGTTTGACCAATGCACCAGCTGCATTTATGGACATGATGAATCGAGTCTTTCAACCCTATTTATATCGGTTCGTAGTAGTGTTCATAGATGACATCTTGGTATATTCGAGGAATGAAAAGAGCATGACTCACATTTGCGCCTTGTGTTGCAAATTTTGTGAGATAAGCAACTTTATGCCAAATTCGAGAAGTGTGAATTTTGGTTGAAGGAAGTGACTTTCTTGGGTCATGTAGTGTCAGCCGAAGGAATAAGAGTTGATCCTCGAAAGGTAGAGGCTGTGTTGGATTGGAAACCACCGAAGTCAGTGGCTGAGATTCAAAGTTTCTTGGGTTTGGCTAGTTATTATAGACGCTTTGTTGAGGGGTTTTCTTTGATTGCTGCACCCCTAACTAAGCTGTTGTGAAAGGAAGTACCGTATGTGTGGACTGATAAACAACAAGAAAGTTTCAAGAAACTGAAGAAGATCCTAACAAAAGTGCCAGTACTAATTCAACTTGAGGCCAAAAAGAGTTTACCGTTTACTGTGATGCGTCACACACGGGTTTAGGATGTGTACTGATGCAAAGTGGAAAAGTGGTAGCTTATGCTTCTCGACAATTGAGGTCGCATGAAGTCAACTATCCTACTCATGATTTGGAGTTGGCTGCGGTGGTGTTTGCATTAAAGATTTGAAGGCATTATCTCTATGTTGAAAAGTCAATCATTTATACGGACCATAAGAGTCTTAAGTATCTCCTTACCCAAAAGGAGTTGAATTTAAAACAACAGAGATGGGTGGAGCTGTTAAAGGATTATGATTTCTCAATCGAGTACCATCCTGGAATGGCTAACATTGTGGCAGACACCTTGAGTCATAAGGTTGTATTGGAGTTAAGAGCAATGTTTGCTCATCTCAGTTTGTATGAGGATGGTAGTCTGCTAGCGAAACTTCAGGTGAAGCCTCTGTGGTTGGAGCAAATCAAGAAAAAATAATTATCCGATGAAAAATTGGGTCCTTTAATACAACAAGCTAAAAGTGGTATAATAGGGGATTTTGATTTGAACAAGGATGGTGTACTGTGTTTTCGTGGAAGGGTTTGTATTCCCAAGGATTCGGATTTGAGATAAATGATTCTTCTAGAGGCACATAGTAGCCCTTATGCTATACACCCCGGAGGAAATAAGATGTATCGGGATCTCCGTGAATAGTATTGGTGGCCAAAGTTAAAGCGAGAGGTTACTGATTTAGTGGGAAAGTGTTTGACTTGTCAACAAGTAAAGGCGGAACATGAATTACCATCGGGTTTATTACAACCGATAAAGATTCCTCTATGGAAATGGGAGCGGATAACGATGGATTTTGTTAGTGGGTTACCCTTAACACCTACTAAGAAAGATTCTATCTGGGTGGTAGTAGATCGATTAACGAAGACTACTTATTTTCTACCGATTAGAGTTCATTACTCATTGCAGAAGTTGGCTAAATTGTATGTATCTGAAATCGTGAGGTTGCATGGGGTACCAGTGTCTATCATATCAGACAAGGATCCTAGATTTACATCACGATTTTGGAAATCTTTACATGAGGCTTTGGGAACAAAGTTAAACTTTAGTACGGCTTTTCATCCTTAGTCAGATGGACAGTCAGAAAGAGTAATTGATTTTGGAAGACATGTTAATAGGATGTGTGATCAACTTCAGAGGAAGTTGGGAGGATTTTCTACCGTTGGCAGAGTTCGTGTATAATAACAGTTACCAATCCAGTATCCAAATGGTGCCCTATGAAGCGTTATATGGTTGTAGGTGTCGTACCCCTACTTGTTGGACTGAATTGGGGGAACAATAGATGTTGGGTCCTGAACTGACATCTAAGACGGAAGAAAAGGTAAAGGTGATTCGAGCGCCATTAAAGGAAGCTTCGGATAGACAAAAGTCGTATGCGGATCTGAAGCGTAAAGATATTGAGTTTGCAGTGGGAGATCAGGTCTTTTTGAAAGTCTCACCTTGGAAGAAGATTTTCAGATTTGGAAGGAAGGGCAAGTTGAGCCCTAGGTTCATTGGACCGTACTATGTGTTGAAGCGTGTAGGACCAGTGGCCTATCAACTTGATTTACCTTCGGAGTTGAGTCAAATTCATAGTTTCTTCCATGTTTCTATGCTGAGGCGCTATAGATCTAATTCGTCGCACATAGTACCGGTAGAAGAAGTGGAATTAAGGCCAGACTTGTCTTTCGAGGAGGAACCAGTGGAAATTTTAGATCGCGATGTTAAGGTGTTAAGAAAGAAGATTGTGCCATTGGTTAAGGTTCTTTGGCGTAATCACGGATGGAGGAAGCTACGTGGGAGTCTGAGGACGCAATTCTACAACAATATCCTCACCTCTTTTAACCAGGTAAATTTCGAGGACGAAATTTTCTTTAAGGAGGGTAGAGTTGTAACATCCTAAAAATCTGAGTATCGATATGATGCATGTTTTTGGTGCTTAGCTTGTGTATAATTAAAATCTTGCATATTTAATGTAGACTTGAGAAGAGTTGGGATTTATTTGGAAGTAGAATAAATTTAAGTAATGAGAATTTTATTGAAGTGGATCAAGTGACCCTGATGCTTAAGTTAATTTTAAGTGTAAAAGTTAGCATAAGATGAGCTAGTAGCAAGGTGGTGTTGGTGCATGAGTGATTGCTTGAGGGGAGAAGTTCAAATCCCATGGATAGCATTTAGGTGAATTTTATTTTTTGCCTTTGTATGGCATGTGTCTGTCAAGCTTTACTTATGGTAAGGTTGGACTATTTATTTTATGGAAAGTAGACAAAGGGAAAAAGGCAAGTGCTAACTTAAGGAATGAAATCCTAAGCTTATGGTAAGTTAGGGGGACATAAGGCACTCTTTATAGGGTGTGTTCTGGAAAGTTTGGCATGCCCAACTTGTCCATGTATGTGGACGGCATAGGGGGCTAAGGGGGATGGCCGGATTTTGGTGTTGGTTTGGTAGGAATAGGTGCTTGATGAGCACATTTTCCATTGACCATTTGGTGTTTTATCTAACTTTTCTCTCCAATTTTCCCTCTCTCTAACCGAATGTGCCATGAGCATTGAGGAAGCAATTGTTTTTTTTTTTTTTTGCCATTTCTTCTTTTTGACCATTTCGGTCTTAACTTGATCACTCTCTAAATCTTTTCTCTTTTCTTTGTGACCGAAATCATATAGCCATCAAGGACCATTTCTTTTCTTCTCTTTTTCCTCTTCATTGCTGAATGCACATTTGTCCCTAAACTTCTCTCTTTTCTCTTCTTCCTATTCTCTTTTCCTCTCTATTTTACTTATCATTCAAACACATTTTTCTTTCATTTATCTTCCATGGCCGAATGTTTGTGATCATCATCATAGCTGAATCTTGCATTCTTCATAACATCTATTTTTCAATCATTTTCTTCTATTCAAACTTTGGATCATCGGTAAGAATCATTTTCTTTGTCTTTTCTTTTTGCTATTCGATCACCATGGCCAAATTTATAGAATGTCTTGGAAGAGACTTTTAAATCGAATAACCAATCACTTATTCAGATGATTTCTTCCGTTACTTTTAGTGAAATAGTGGAGGGTCGAACTATCATCTTTTCAAAAAGTCTTGAAGTCCATTTAAGATTTGATCATAACGTTCAAGGGATTCTTTTGAGATCATTCGGAATATTAAGGTAAGTCGAATTCACTCTTTTAAGCCATTAGTCTTAAGATTTTTGATATATTGTTAGGACTAATGATCCTTTGTCTATGAAGGCAAATAAGATAGGGACGAAAAGGGTTGTTAATAGTGTTCGGAAGAGGGGTGGTTTTGTTATTCCCCCTAAATTCAAGTGAAGGACTGTTTCAGGAATCCGAGACTTTCCACCGGGTTGTGGACCCTCATCCGAGGAGAATCGATCTTCGAAGTCGTGCGTACCCCCGAGCCATTATTTACTCGTGGTTCTGAACCATTGATCGGAGAGAAATCGCAAATAGTTGTCATTCGAGATTCCGAGGGTAAGGATCTAGATTGTTAATCATTAGAATAGTTTATATTAAATATTAGAGTTCTAATCCATCGTGATGCGTGTTTAGATATCGACGAGCGGAAAAGTTTAGCACTCACCGTAATCAGGTGTGTAACTTCACACTTATCTCATGGGTTATACTATATCGTAAGCGTTAAAATAAAAATTGTAAATCCGGTGAAATTGAAAAATACGTTATATTAATATTTTTATGTGAATGCATGAAACCGAAATTGATGTGTTGGAAAATTACGGATTTTCCCTTAATGTGTTATTTTGTGAAAGAAAGTGATATTTTGGGCCATATGATTATTTTGATAAATTGGCCAAGTGTGGAAATTGTGAAAAGGCCTCATGTGTTAAATGGGCCAAATTTACGAAAATGTCCCTATGGACCGAATTACATAAATTCCCTTTTATGGGCCAAATTGAAATATGTTGTTTATGGGCCAAATTGAAATATGTTGTTTTATGGGCCAAATTGAAATAAATTGTTTTATGGGCCAAATTGAAATATGTTGTTTAATGGGCCAAATTGAAATATGTTACTTTATGGGCCAAAAGTGATATTAATGTGATATGAGATGAAATGGGCCAAGTTGCTAGATCGTTAAATGGGCCAAATTGCTATTTTTGACTAATGGGCAAATTGATTAATTGTAATATGGGTTTTTGTTAAAATTACCTTACGAATATTTTGTCATGCATTATATATATACATGACTGCATGGGCTGGGATATTTGATGAAGAGAAGAAAGGCCTGTTGCCAAAAATCTAGATCGGTGACTATATCACGATGGCCTGTTGCCCAAAATCTAGATCGGTGGTTCTACCACAAATATTATAAATGGCTTGTTGCCACAAATATTATAAATGGCCTGTTGCCACAAATCTTATAAATGGCCTGTTGCCACAAATATTATAATTGGCTTAAAGCCTGCTATTGGTATGTTGGCGGGGTGGGTTGACTTGATCCCCACAGGTGTGATGGTTGGTACGGGTGGTGTGTAGCGGATGGAAAATTAGGCTTGGTTGGGAATTATATAACTTTAAAACTTCTTCAATTATATAACTTGGGTCGGAGATGCCTTCATGTAGAGACCATATTACAAATGGTGGTTTATATAACTTTGAAACTTCTTCAATTATTTTCATTTAAGTACTATTTTAATTGAGATGTAATAAGGCCTCTTTAATTATTTCCATAGATTTTATTATGCGGATGGATTTTATTATGTTTTAGTTTTTCCTAAATTAGACTGATTTAGTTTTCATAAATGTTTTCTAAAACTCTAGCATAAAATAAAGGTTTTTCTTAAATATCACTGAAACTTAGGATATTCTTTAAAAACTTTTTGATGAAATATTTAGACTAAGTAAATTTAAAATTTTAATCAACTACTACTCTGTAAATCAAATGATAAACTCTTGTGTTTTTAATCATGGATTTCAAATAAACCTCGATTTTCGATAAAGTCATTCTCTTAATCATTTTGAAGATTTGATTTCCTACATCGTTGATGATTTGATTGCACGTTCAATTTGTGTGGCATGTCAAAATTCGGGCTTAATGCATAGGTCGGGTTTGGGGTGTTAAAGTAAACATCATTTTGATCGATTCTAGTCCATCCGTGAGGTCAATATGTGATCAAATAGACTATAAAATATGAAATCAGGTCATCTGTTAGTATATATTTTGATATATGTTCGTACATTTGAGACGTCATATGATAAGTAAACCTTGTAATAGGCTATGAGTACCCCAAAGAATGCTTTTTATGCTTTGTATCTATTATGTTATGCATGTATAATTGTAACATGTCTGATTTCTGCTCTAATCTGTATTTGTGTTTAGGATGGGTTATGCTATGTGGATGAAGTATTTCTGTGAATGACGATAACTCACCTATTACATTGGAAGCTCTGTTGCAAATATTCTGAAAAGTGTCATACCGACACTAAGTGGTGTGTAGGGTTGGATGGGTGTTTTGTACCCCATATGGTGTTGAAAAATCTCCCCCGATTTTTCCCTATTCAGATCTGGCTATATTCGGATAACTTCATCTTCTACTTCATTTATCAAAAGTTGAGCCAATTCGTTTTCGATCGTTGCAGATATAGATCTTAAGCTTTGCTATCTTTCTTCAGAATGCAGAAGACAAACAATCAAGGTGCGCTGGCTACAAAACCACAGAAACTAAAAAGAAAAGCAGCAGAAAAACATAGAACTCTTGCCAGAGATGGTAGACAAAAGCGTGCTAGGGTAGCAGACCTACGAAAAGCATGAAATTATTAAATTCATTATCTTGAAGTTTTAAATTTGCAAGTTTGACATCAAAACCATGATTTTTTTGTGAGATTTTTAGCTTATAGCGCATTCATTTTTCATGGTCATTCTATTATTGGTTATGAGTGTGTCAACTTGATTTGTTATTCTAGAACTTGCTTCAATTATGCATGCCTAAACTACACCATTGATTTGATATATTGATATGATAGAGGCATATAGGTTTAACCCACTTAACCTATAAAAAGGTACCTTTTTAATTAACCCTTAGTGAACCCTATTAATCCTAATACACCTTTTCTTGGTTAGCCCATTAATGTTAACCCATGACCCATGTATTCATTGTAACTTTTTTCCCGTTTTATTGAACCCCTTTTTATTGAGATTTGACTTGGTTAGTTGCCTAACTATAATCCTTTGTTTGAATTTCTGAATTTTCTTTCTTGATTCTTATTAAAAAAATCGAAAAAAATATTGATTAAACTTTTTGTTGGTTGAGCTTGAATGGCTAATTTCATATTTTATTAAGAAGCTCGGTTTATTTCTTGAATAAGTATTGATTGATGTGCTTTCTTTCAATTCATCATTTTTTTCTAGTTTGGTAATTTATCAACTCGATCTCGACTATAACCAACTTTTTTGGCCCACACCCTTAACCTAAGCCCCATTACAACTTCTTAAAGACCTCTTGATTGGTGTGTCATATCATTTTATAGTGGTGGAGATTTGATTTTCAAACAAGCTTATGGTAATGAAATTTCTTGTTCAACTGTTGAGTGTATATTTCTTGAATGTTAAACACTTTGAGTGAATATTTAGTGAGGATGTCAATTCTTGTTGATTTTGAATTAAATGTAATTACTTAAATAGAGGGAGACACCTATGTTTTCGTACTTTAAAATTTTTAGCTTGGATTGTTTGAATCTTTAGCACCCTATTGGTTGAATTGTCAATGCATGATTGTTTTCGAATTATTTTGAAACATTATTGATGACAATTACAAGTTGAGAAAGATTAACTTTAATGTGAGTTGAGGATTTTGCTTAAGGACAAGAAAATGCTTAAGTGTGGGGATATTTGATAAGTAATAAAAGTAGCATATGTTAAATCTATTCTTAATGCATTTTTGGATGATTATTTATGAAAATTGGTGACTTTTATGCTCCTTATCCTTTAAATTCATGTTTCTATACTTAGGAGAGCATTTGGGAGGCAAAAGGAGCCAAAAATGAGTGAAAAGCAGAAAAAAAGAACAGATTCAAGAGCCACACGGGTTGGACACACGGCCATGTGCCAAACCATGTCGATTTCGCAACTTGCTTCCCAAACACACAGAAAAACGCAAATTTTAGGCTTCCTGGGCATTCTAAATTTTATAAATACCAAATAGAAGAAGAGAATAGGGAGCGAATAGAGAATATTGAAGAAAACAACTTGAAGAACACCATTGGAGCCAACTCTAAAGCATATTTCCATCAAGATTGAATATCTCCTTTTAATTTCTTTTGAAGTTTTTATGAGTTTCTTTATTTCTTGTGGTTATTCTAACTTTGTGATGTTTTTATTCACAATTATGAACTAATTCCCTAGATACCTAAGGAGGATGAAACCTATGATGAATTCTATTATTTGATTTTTACTTTACGCAATAATACTTGATTCTTATTCTTAGTTATGTGTGCTTATCTTCTGTTTTAATATTTCTGGGATATTAATTGATGTTTAATGTGCTTAAATCAGAGGAGAAAAAGTCTCTGTTTAAGAGTAGATCTAGTATAATTGAGTACAGTTGAACACAATCCTAAAAATAGGACCTCATAACTCTACCAGATTAGAGTCAAATCTAATAGGGGAATCCATAGATCGAGTTAATGTGACGATGGGGTTTTAATTAGAAAGATATTTCAATTAATCAACCTAGAGTCAGTTGCTCTTACTTTCAAAAGAGATATTAGCATAACTTAGAGATTTCTACGGATCAAGATACCAAGTGAATAAATTGTTTAATTCAGATTCATAATAATAGATGAAGTTTAGGTAGATTCTTTCCTGGGTATTGTTTCTCTCATTGGTTATTATTCAATTACTTTCCTAATTTCATTCTCCATTAAGTTCTTTAGTTAAATTAATTTATTAACTTTAGTTTAAATCAATCACTCCAAACTATCGGTTAAAAAATAGGAAAACGATAAGTACTAGTACTTTTAGTCCTCGTGGATACGATATCTTTACTCACTGTAGCTGTACTATTTATCAATAGGTGCACTTGCCTTTGTCATGTTTATAGTTAGTAACGTGAACACACATCATCTTTATTTCCCTTTTGGATGAAGTTGTATCTAAAAGAATGTCTCTTTGGAACCTATATAGATGGGAGGAAAGGGAGTGGTGTTAGAAGTCTAGAGTTAGGTGGTTTGTTGATAGGGATAAAAACACTCATTTTTTTCCATGTTGTTGCTTCAGAGGGGAGAATAAGAAATTTGATTGTTAGGCTAAATGCTAGTGGTGAGACCATTGAGTCCTTATTGAAATTAAGGTGGCAGTGAAGTCCCATTTCCAGCAAATTTATAGCGAATCCCTAGCTGTCGCTATTGGTAATTTAGGTTGTGAAATTAAGTTAATTAGCGGATGTAGAAAGGAGTGTTCGGAGAAGGTGTCTCAAAGGAGGAAGTGTGGCAAGCCATTAGCTTACATAATGGTAATCAAGTGTCGGGACTAATGGAAAAAATAAGGTTTGAAAACGGTTTTCTTATATAGAGGAAAAGTAAAATTTTTGAAAATCAACCCAATTTGTGATATTTATAAGAATAAACCCTAGATCAAAATTGTACTTGTGTTTTCAGATAGATAGGCCTTTTCATTCTTGGCTTTCAAACAAATGATCTTCTCTGCTATTCTCGTATCATGAATTGCTTTGAGTGTGGGATCGAACAAATCAAATCAAGCATAGAAACTAGAAACAGTTTTCTTTTCTTTTTAGGTGAAAACGAAAATTCTCTCTTCAAAATAGAAACCAACAAAATTGTTATTATGGCAAAATATATTTAATATTTGAGAATAAATTATTTCTATTTTTTGGCAAAGTAACAATATCTTCAAGTTGTGTTAATAGCCCTATCGGTGCCATCTATTTATAAGGAGAGAAGGTAGAACTCGTATTGAATTATTGGAACGACGAAAATGTGCAAGTGTACACAATCGTTGACAAGTAATAATGTGATAAGTATAGAGTATCATCTCCGCAATGACTATATAAGCAATTATTTGTGAAAAAATTTAAAATTTAAACAAATAGGTGGTGAAAAATAATGTTGCTTAAAATGGGATGTAAACAAATAAGAGTGAATTAACTAATTTAATTAACTACAAATTATCTAAGTATGTAAAATAAAAATAAACATAGAAAAATATGCAAGTTTTGAAGAGTTACCAAAATGGTATGCTTGTGTCAAAATAATTTTCTTTCCTAACTTAGATTTATTTAAACTCTATTAAAAGATGTTACTGAAGATTCCGTGGCAAGTCAATCATTTCCTAACCTTCATTTAATGGGGTAAATATGTTAAACTTATTTAATTACTAAGTCTATCTAAAATATTTCTATGCTTAATAAACTTATAATCTCATAAATAAAACATTTTACAAGGTTATGTAAGGTAATAATAGTTTTGGTATTATTACAAATTTAATCCCTAAATGATTAATCATACACCATACAATTATTTTATCAATTAATTAAAACATTGTTTAGATTAAGTAGTTAACTCGGTCATTTCTTTACATCCATAAATGCATAAGAAACATAGTCGTGATTTTACTTGCATAAACAAATCGATTGAAAGCACAAAACACCTTTAAAAGAATTAAATAAATTAAACTATGGAAATCAAATCATTCTAACACCAACAGAATTAAGCAATTGTGATCTTATTGAAAACAAAACACTTAGTTGCAATCATGTTCATGAAAATGAGCAAAAATAAAAGATTAAAGAAAGAAGAATCTCTAAGCCAATATTTGGTAGGTCTCCGAAGCACAACTTGTTTGCTCTTCCTTCCTTGCCGAAACAATCAAGCCAAAAAGCCCTCAATGTGGCTATGTAACACCCCAAACCTGGTCTAAATGCCACAACTGGATCTGCGTGCCACGGAAAGGAAAAATGTTTTAAAACCAATTCGTTGATTTTCAAAAAGGGAAAGTCGTTGTAAAACTAATTTTTTTTTAAAACGTCGAGGTGTTTTGGAAAGGTGCAAAACATGTTGATATTTCGTATTATTTACTTAGGCATGATATATATATATATATAAAAAACAAGTACTTATTTAGTTTTTTTAAAACATTCAATTCCTAGTTTAATTAACATAGTAAATATGAACTTTAGAGTCTACTAAATAAAAACAAACCAAAAATAAAGTTTAGGCGGCCTTATTACATAATTGTGAACCAGAATTAAACAAAATAACTAAGTTCGAATGAAAATTTTGTGATAAACCAAATGTTGTGCATGGCCACCTCGAGTCCTTTCCGGCTCCATATCCACTATCTAGGCCTGATCTGCAAAATGTAATGGAAGGGGTGAGTCACCTAGACTCAGTGTGTAAGTCCCCATCCCAAATGGAAATATGCTCTTACACAAATTCAGATACAAATATGCATGTCATGCAACCCATCAACCTAGGTATCCATCCATATCTCCCAAATCTACCCCTTGTGGTACCAAACCACTGGTGGTGCCAAACCACTGGTAACCGAAGTTACAAAAGAGATACATATGTGGTACCAAACCACTGGTGGTGCCAAACCACTGAGACTTAGTCACGATTTTTATAATTTGTGGGGCCAACCCACTGTGTGATACCAAATCACTGGTGACAGTCTGATAAATTATACTTCCCCCTCCTCTCATCACCCATAACACATAGTTATGCTAACAATATCAGTATGATCATGCTTAACATACAAGATTATTTATACAGAGTATCATGCATTCATAGATCTCATTCAACACGAGTAATAATAACAACTTACCTGGCATCCATGCCTTTACCCACAAGGGTACTTTGGTAATCATTTCCAGTATTCCGCTTTTAACAACACATAACATATAACATATTACGTAAAGAAAGTGTGTAAGAGTTACACACCTGTTTTCATACTACTGCCTCTACGCTACTTTGGCGTTGGGTTTACAGATCCAACCCCTCCTATTGCTTGACTGTTATTAGCGTCCACAATAATCCTTAGTCACTTAACAAATCAAACGATGATATCTAACTACTTAAATAATTATAACACTGAAACGAACCCTTACCTAATCTGTCGAATCCTGAAAGACTTTAAGAAAGCTTCACACCCCCACCTACATTCGGCCAACACCAAAATATCAATCCGATCCTTTAATCGAGACCACACATGTACCATATGACAGTCGGCCAACCATAATGAACAAGAAAAAACCATTCAGCCAACACAATTGAACAAGAAAGGCCATTCGGCCAAACCTACCATCAACCTACCTTCGGCTTTTCCACCAAATCGGCGCTTCGACTCACGATAGGCGGATTAAACTTCTATGGACGAGAGGGAAATCGACAAGCCTTAGAACAAGTGATTTGGATTAGAACTTGATAGAAATAAAGAAATCACAGAGGAAAGAAATCCCGAAACTCACCGGATTACAGAGGAGTATTTGGCTTACGATATTCCTTCGGGAAACAGAGAAACCACCTTGATGATTCGGCTATGGAGGAAGATGATCAAAGGGGAGTGGGTTTTGAAAGAAAAACTATTTGAAGAGAGAGAAAAAGTGTTGGGAGGTGGCGGTAAGGAAAAGAAAAGAAGAAAGTTTGAGAAAAAGGAGGAGAGGATTTTCGGCTAGCAAAGTAGATGGATGAAAAAAAAATGAAAGAAAGATGAGTGCTTTGGCTACAAAATTCAGCTACACAAGCACTCTCTTCAGAGTTGGAGTTTCGGCCAACTCTCTCCCTCCTGATAACCTTTATCCATCTAGATAACCCAATCCCTACCTCACCTCCAACAGAGACCACCTTCAAATCAACTCTCTTCCCTTAATTATCACCTTTTAATCATAAAAATAAAAGAATAAACACTCCTAAATGGTAGCTAGGTGCCGTCCAACCCCCTTCCCCTAGGAGTGCCGAATTTTACCCATCCATTTGGGCTTCAAGTGGCCACACATGGCCCAATAATCCCCCCTAAGTGGCGCCACCTTAATGGCCACTCAAAGCACTCCAGATTTTTGGGCCACGAGCCCAGCTTGCTACTAACATAATAATTTAAATTAAAAATACTACTAACTTTCTTTTTAAACAGTTTAACTTTGATTTAAGCCCAAACCTGGGCCCAATCCAAACCTAAAAGCCTTCACCTACTAATTTAGCCATGCAACGCATCAAATGCACAGACCCACAAAATCAGGATATTACAGTTCTACCCCCCTTAAAATAAATTTTGGCCTCAAAATTTACCTGGTCAAAAGAGTTGAGGGTATTGCTGACGCATAATATCCTCCGGCTCTCATGTCGCTTCCTCTAATCCATGGTTCCGCCATAGTACCTTTACCAAAGGAATAGGTTTCCTATGTAAAACCTTAACATCCCGATCTAGGATCTGCACAGGTTCCTCCTCAAAAGACAAGTCTGGGCTCACCTCAATCTCCTCCACTGGCACAACATGCGACGGATCCCAGCGATAGCGTCTAAGCATAGAAACATGGAACACGTCATGGATTTGACTCGACTCTGGTGGCAACTCGAGCTGATAAGCCATCGATCCTACTCGCTTCAACACCCGATAAGTCTCGATAAATCTAGGACTCAACTTGCCCTTCCTATCGAATCTCAGAACCTTCTTCCATGGCGACACCTTCAAGAAAACCCTGTCACCTTTAGCAAACTCTATATCCTTCCGCTTGAGATCGGCATAAGACTTTTGTCTGTCCGAGGCTTCTTTCAAATGAGCTCGAATCACTTTCACCTTATCCCTTGTCTCTGTAACCAGCTCCGGAGCCAACAACCGTCGCTCTCCCAATTCCGTCCAACACGTAGGGGTACGACACTTCTGACCATATAACGCTTCATATGGAGCCATCTTAATACTCGCCTGATAACTATTGTTATACGCAAACTCTGCCAACGGCAGGAATTCTTCCCAACTACCCTTGAAATCCAAGACACATCCCCTTAACATGTCCTCCAAGACTTGAATCACCCTCTCCAATTGTCCATCTGACTGGGGATGGAATGCCATACTAAAATCTAATCTTGTGCCTAGTGCCTGGTGCAAAGCTTTCTAGAACCTTGACGTAAACCTTGGGTCTCTGTCCGAAATAATTAACACTGGCACCCTATGCAACCTTACAATCTCTGCTACATATAATTTTGCTAGCTTCTGAAGAGAAAAATCCATACGTATAGGTATGAAATAAGCCGACTTTGACAGACGGTCCACAATCACCCAAATTGAATCCTTCTTGGTAGGCGTCAGGAGTAGCCCACTCACAAAATCCATTATAATCCTTTCCCACTTCCATTGGGGAATCTTAATCGGTTGCAACAATTCCAAGGGTAACTGATGTTCAGCTTTAACCTGCTGACATGTCAGACACTTGCTCACAAATTTTATTACTTCAGGCTTAAAGCCCGGCCACTAAAACTGCTCTCGCAAATCCCGGTACATCTTACTACCTCTTGGATGCATAGCATATGGACTGCTATGTGCCTCTTGCAAAATCTTCTGCCTTAACTCCTCATCCTTAGGCATACACACCTTCCCTTGAAAACACAGCACTCCATCACTGTTCAAGATATACCCTTCCAATTCACCATTCAGTACTTGCAACCACTGAGCACTTAAAACTTTATCTGTTAGTTTTTTTTCCTTAACCTCGTTAATCCACATTGGCTTTACTTGCAATTCTGCTAACAGGCTCTCATCCGCATACAGATTAAGGTGAGCAAACATGGCTCTTAAATCCACCACCACCTTATGGCTCAAGGCGTCTGCTACCACATTAGACTTTCCGGGTGGTATTCAATTGAGCAATTATAGTCCTTTAATAGCTCAATCCACCTCCTTTGCCTCAAATTTAACTCTTTCTGCGTAAGAAGGTACTTCAAACTCTTGTGGTCCGTATACACGATGGACTTTTCTCCATACAAGTAATGTCTCCAAATTTTCAGCGCGAAAACTACTGCAGCCAATTCCAGATCATGCATCGGATAGTTCACTTCGTGAGGTCTTAACTATCGAGAAGTGTATGCTACCACTTTTCCTTCTTACATCAGCACACAACCCAATCCTGTGTGGGATGCATCACAATAAATCGTACATTCCTTTTGGGCTTCTGGTTGAATTAACACCGAGGCCTCCGTCAGAATCCTTTTTAACTTTTCAAAACTTTCCTGTTGCTTGTCTGACCACACAAACGGAATCCCTTTCCTCAATAACTTAGTTAACGGCGCTGCAATCAGAGAAAATCCTTCCACGAACCTCCGGTAATACCTTGCTAGCCCTAAGAAACTCCAAATCTCCACCACAGACTTCGATGGCTTCCAATCCAAAATGGCCTCAATCTTCCAAGGGTATACTCTAATCCCCTCAGTTGATACTACATGACCCAAAAAGTAACCTCCTTCAGCCAGAACTCGCACTTACTAAACTTAGCGTATAAACGCTTTTCCCTTAGAATCTGCAACACCACTCGTAAATGCGCGTCATGCTCCTCCTCCGATTTTGAGTACACCAGAATATCGTCGATAAATACTATGACGAACCGATCCAAATACGGCTGGAATACTCAGTTCATCATATCTATAAACGTTGCTGGTGCGTTCGTCAACCCAAACGACATAACCAAAAATTCATAATGCCCGTATCGAGTACGAAATGCTGTCTTATGGATATCCGCCTCATTTACCTTAAGTTGGTGATACCCCGACCTCAAATCTATCTTGGAAAAGACCGATGCCCCCTTAAGTTGGTCGAACAAGTCATCTATCCTAGGCAAAGGCTACTTGTTCTTAATCATCAATTTATTCAACTGACGATAGTCTATGCACATACGCATCGACCCGTTCTTCTTCTTAACAAAGAGTACCGGTGCTCCCCACGGAGACGCACTTGGCAGGATGAAACCCTGATCTAGCAACTCCTGAATCTGTGCTTTCAACTCCACCAATTCTTTTGGCGCCATCCTATATGGAGCAATGGACACTGGCGCTGTTCTCGGTAGAAGGTTTATACTGAACTCTACTTTCCGATCCGGGGGCAACCCCGGAAGCTCTTCGAAAAGACATCAACAAACTCATTCACTGCTCGAACACTTCCTATAGTCGGTTCCTTACCTTCCAAAGCACAAACATAAACTACAAATGCCTCACATCCTTTCCTTACCATCTTCTCCGCTTTTAGCGCGGACACCACATTAGATAGCTAATTCCTTCTCTCACCTATCATTACCACCTCTACACCCTCGACCGTTTTCAGCACCATGCGCTTAGTCGCACAGTCTAATTCCATCTGGTACTTAACCAACCAATCCATTCCTAAGATTAAATCAAACTCCCCAAAGGGTAGTTCCATCAAATCCGCTTGAAACATGACCCCTTAAAGTTTTAGGGGTACATCCCTATATAGTTTGTCTACCACCATAGAGTGTCCTAGAGGGCTAACTATCGTTATCTTCCTAGCAGATATCTCATAGGCTAAGTTCAGAGTTCCTACCACCCTACTAGCAACATATGAGTGTGTCAAACCAATATCAATTAAAGCAATGTAAGGCAGCCTAGAAATTATAAACGTACCGGTTATGACGTCCGGTGCGTCGCCCTCCTCTCGACGTTTGGCTGCGTAGACCAACCCAGGCTGCCTAGCATTAGCCCCTCTAGCACCTCGGCCAGGTGCTCCACGACCTCGACCATTGCCATTACCATTACCCCTAGCCGCACCTCGACCCCTCTGTGGTTGCTGGCCATCTCTCCTGAATTGACCACGTCCTTGACCCTCAGCTTGGATCCTAGCTAACCTTCATGACAGGTCCCTTACCCGGTGCTCCATCGACCAAGACTTAAAATATCCTCTATTACCAGCCCAACATTCACCCGAATGAGACTTCCCACATCGAGCACACCGGGGTGGCCACTGAGTAGCAGCAGCAGGCCTCGTAGCTTGATCCGACCCACCAAATCTAGTCCTTTTTTGAGCATTTCCTCTAGACCCTGATGGCCCAAAACTCCTCTTATCTTTGCCCTTATCTTGATTCCGTTTCTCGATCCACTTCACCTCCTCAGCTATTCTGGCCTTTTCCACGAGAACGGTAAATTCCCTTTCACGTTGAGGTGTAATCAACACTCGCAGCTCATCTCTCAGCCCGTCCTCGAACCTAACACAGCACTCATGTTTCGTAGCCACCATACCCCGAGTATACCTACTCAACCTTAAAAATTTAACCTCGTACTGCAATGCAAACTTATTCCCTTGTACCAAATTTAGGAATGCCCTACGTTGCGCATCAGTATGGCCAGTCCCCACATACTTCCTCTAATAGGATGCCCTAAAATAATCCCAGGTGATATCACCTGTCACTGCACCATCCCTAACCGTGAGCCACCACTGGTACGACTCATCCCGGAGAAGAGACACTATCCCCTTCAACTTCTCCTCAGCCAAGAAGTCTAAATCATCCATTATTTGCTCTGTTGCCTCCAACCAATACTCAGCAGTATTGGGAGCTACACCAGACACCCCCTAAACATCTCCGCTCTGTTAGCTCGGAGTCGCTCAGCCACCGATTTGCGAGTTCCTGCTCCCCCACCTGCCTCGACAACTCTTTTAAAAACTCGCAGTACCGCCTGAGATACTACATCATTACCACCGATCTGGTCTTGAAACTCAACTTCGCCATCAGCAGATCCGGCATCACATTTTCGGACCCATGGCCAGACCTTGCTGGCTCCGACAAGGCCATCCTACCCCTACCACGGCCACGCGATGGACGTCCACGACCTCGTGTACTCATTCTTCTCATTCGATTTATCTGATTAAGAATTTTATGAATTATTAACTCTGTTCACTGTTTATCCATGAACAATTTTATGAAAAATAATTTTTTTTTAAAAGTGATTCTTTCGCATTTGGACCTATCTATAGTTTTCAGTCTTCCTAATACTAGGAAACATGCACATTCAACATTCATACGAGCACATCCATCACTTAGGGGTATTTTTGTCATTTCACTACCTGGGGGTATTTCTGTAATTTTAACCTACAGGGGTATTTTTGTAATTTTCCAAAATATGATTCTGGGTGATTTGGTGAAATAAGGGTATTTTGGTAAAAAAATTTCAACTCGGGGGTATTTCGATAATTTTGCAAATCTGGGGGTATTTTGGTAATTTTGTAAATCCGGGGGTATTTCAAAAATTTTACAAATCAGGGTAATTTGGTAGTTTTATAAACCAAGGGTATTTTGGTCACTTTTCAATCTAAGGTAATTTTCACAAATCCAGGGGTTATTTGGTAATTTCAAAACTAGGGTTTTCACAAAACAGTGTGGCTGGTCCCTTTCGGGTTTTAGTTGAAAGTTTTGGCCTGTCAACACGTCCTCGTACCTAGGGTGAATAGTCACTATGCACCAGGTAGGATTCTAGTAAAAAGGAGGTGAGTCACTAGGACTGCTTAAATACCAAGCTTTTCTTGAATCCATTCCTAGACATGCATATACCTATTGCCACACCCTGGCTTGGCTAAAGTGAACAATCACTATGCACCAGGTAAGATTCCTATGAAAAGGAGGTGAGTCACTCGGACTGCTTAAATACCAAGCTCTTCCGGATCTACTCCTAGACATGCATATGCTTATTGCCACACTTTAGCCTTATGACTTCACTACAGGTTTTGTTTATTACAGTTAAGTCTTATGGATTAAAAAAGTTGTTTGTCTAAACCTAGAGTCCATTGGTACTATCATCCTTAGCTAAATCTAAGCCCACAAAACCCAACAAATATATCACAACAGAAGTTAGGGTACTTACTTGGGTGGTTCGGCACCGGAGACTCGGTGTCATGCTTTTCGAAAGTTAATCGTTTCACAAACCCAAAAACATATTTTGGGCCCTAAGCCCACAACCGAGCTTTTGAACTGGGCTTTGATACCAAAATGTAACATCCCAAACCCGGTCTAAACGCCACAACCAGATTTGACGTGCCACGGAAAGGAAAAATGTTTTAAAACTGATTCGTTGATTTTCGAAAAGGAAAAGTCGTTGTAAAACTAATTTTTTTCAGAAAACGTCGAGGTGTTTTGGAAAGGTGCAAAACATGTTGATATTCGTATTATTTACTTAGGCATGATATATATATAAAAAACAAGTACTTATTTAGTTTTTTTTAAAACATTCAATTCCTAGTTTAATTAACATAGTAAATATAAACTTTAGAGTCTACTAAATAAAAACAAACCCAAAATAAAGTTTAGGCGGCCTTATTACATAACTGTGAACGTAATTAAACAAAATAACTAAGTTCGAATGAAAATTTTGTGATAAACCAAATGTTGTGCATGGCCACCTCGAGTCCTCTTGGCTCCATATCCACGATCTAGGCCCGATCGCAAAATGTAATGGAAGGGTGAGTCACCTAGACTCGGTGTAAGTCCCCATCCCAAATGGAAATATGCTCTTACACAAATTCAGATACAAAAATGCATGTCATGCAACCCATCAACCTAGGTATCCATCCATATCTCCCAAATCTACCCCTTGTGGTACCAAACCACTGGTGGTGCCAAACCACTGGTAACCAAAGTTACAAAAGAGATACATATGTGGTACCAAACCACTGGTGATGCCAAACCACTGAGACTTAGTCACGATTTTTATAATTTGTGGGGCCAACCCATCATGTGATACCAAATCACTTGGTGACAATCGATAAATTATACTTCCTCCTCCTCTCATCACCCATAACACATAGTTATGCTAACAATATCGAGATGATCATGCTTAACATACAAGATTATGTATACAGAGTATCATGCATTCATAGATCTCATTCAACACGAGTAATAATAACAACTTACCCAAAGATCCATGCTTTTACCCACAAGGGTACTTTGGTAATCATTGCTTAGATTCCGCTTTTAACAACACATAACATATAACATATTACATAAAGAAAGTGTGTAAGAGTTACACGCCTATTTTCATACTATCGCTTCTACGCTACTTTGGTGTTGGGTTTATAGATCCAACCCTCCTATTGCTTGATCATTATTAGCGTCCACAATAATCCTTAGTCACTTAACCAATCAAACGATGAGATCTAACTACTTAAATAATTATAACACCAAACAAACCCTTACCTAATCATTTAATCTCGAAAGTCTTTAAGAAAGCTTCACACCCCACCTACATTTGGCCAACACAAAAATATCAATCCGATCCTTTACTCGGGACCACACATGTACCATATGACATTCGGCCAACCATAATGAATAATGAAAAACCATTCGGCCAACCTCAATTGAACAAGAAAGGCCATTTGGCCAAACCTACCATCAACCTACCTTCGGTTTTTCAACCAAATCGACACTTCTGACTACTGATAAGCAGGATTCAGCTTCTATGGATAGAGAGGGGAAATTGACAAGCCTTAGAACAAGTTATTTGGATTAGAACTTGATAGAAATAAAGAAATCACAAAGGAAAGAAATCCCAAAACTCACCTAATTACAGAGGAGTATTTGGCTTACGATACACCTTTGGGAAACAGAGAAACCACTTTGATGATTCAGCTATGGAGGAAGATGATCAGAGGGGAGTGGGTTTTGAAAGAAAAACTATTTGAAGAGAGAGAAAAAGTGTTAGGAGGTGGCGACAAGGAAAAGAAAAAAAGAAAGTTTGAGAAAAAGGAGGAGAGGATTTTCGGCTAGCAAAGTAGATGGATGAAAAAAAATGAAAGAAAGATGAGTTCTTTGGCTACAAAATTCGGCTACACAAGCACTCTCCTCAGAGTTGGAGTTTCGGCCAACTCTCTCCCTCCTGATAACCTTTATCCATCTAGATAACCCAATCCCTATCTCACCTCCAACAGAGACCACCTTCAAACCAACTCTCTTCTCTTAATTATCACCTTTTAATTATAAAAATAAAAGAATAAACACTCTTAAATTGTAGCTAGGTGTTGTCCAACCCCTTCCCCTAGGAGTGCCAAATTTTACCCATCCATTTGGGCTTCAAATGGCCATACATGGCCCAATAATCCCCCCTAAGTGGTGCCACCTTAATGGCCACTCAAAGCACTCCAGATTTTTGGGCCACGAGCCCAGCTTGCTACTAACATAATAATTTAAATTAAAAATACTACAAACTTTCTTTTTAAATAATTTAACTTTGATTTAAGCCCAAACCTGGGCCCAATCCAAACCTCAAAGCCTTCACCTACTAATTTAGCCATGCAACGCATCAAATGCACAGACCCACAAAATTAGGATATTACAGGTTGACTAGGGCTACTCTCAAACCTTGCAAACACTATTTTGAGAGGAAGTAATTTAGGGAATAGAAAAAGAGAAAAAAGAGAGGATAACTGGGAGAAGAAATGAAGAGAGAAAGATGAGTGTGTTTAGTGATGAATGAATGGCAAGGTCAGACCCAATTTATACTAGTATGGGATGGCTAAAAATAGAATTTGGGAGCCTTGATTTTCTTTCCCTATGTGGTCGGCCCTTGAATGAAGGAAAAAGAGTTGATGGCTTGCTATTTTTAGCTTCGAGTATGATAGAAAAAGCTAGAAAAGAGGAGGGTTTGAACGATTATGTGAAAGAAACTTGGGGCTAAATTTTAATTATTTAAAATCAGATTTAGATGGATGATTTGGGTTGTTTCATGGACGGTTTGGGCTTCTCTTCTTAATGGATAATTTCAGGCTCCTTTCTCATTAGTAGATAGTCCAATTTCCCTATCCGATTTCTAATTTGGGTTCAAAATATCCATGACCCATTAATCCTTCATTTGAGGCATCCAAGGCTGATTATTAATCAGCTCTCCTCTATATGGCTTGTGTTTTAGGGATATTACAATATTTTAAGCTCCAAAAAAGGTGACTTCCAAAATTTCCCTTTCTTTAAGTACACCAAACTACTTTAAATTGGAAAATTTTTGTAAATTTAGCATATAAATAGTTATAAATAGAGATTTGTCTTTAATTTTGTCCAACTTAGATATTTTGTAATAAAATTACAACCATATGCTAAAAAGAACTCAAATTTTGCAAGAATTATCAGTCAGAAAGTGTTGAAAAAGTCTATTTATTTTCAAGTTTCCAATTATAGAAGTTTATTTCAACTAGAAAAAAATGAAATCCTAGTTCATGTAATAACTTTTGGGCCTAGTCAGAATAGTGGTTTTGGGACCACAAATTCGATGAGGAAAAATTCCAAATTCTTATATTTTTATGATCTACAGTTTTATAGAATGATTTCGTGAAAATTTCGTTCGAAAATTTTTATGTTTGGGCACTCAATTTAGTTAAAAGGACTAAATTGTAAAAAGTGCAAAACTTGAGTTCTAGAAGCTAAAGGTGTCTAATTGCTATTAAATTTTAAATTGGAGGCCCTTAAAAGGTAATTAGACCATTTATTAATTTGTTGGAAAAAAATGGACATGAAATAGGTGAAATAGAATATTTTTAAGTTAAGGGCATTTTAGTAATTTGGTGATTAAATGAATTAAAAAGCCAAATTAAAAGCCAATTTTTGCTCATCTTCAACCCCTTAGCCGAAATTCACATGAGGAAGACATAGCTAGGGTTTTTCAAGCTTCCAAGCTCGATTGTAAGTCCATTTTAGCCCCGTTTTTAATGTTCATTACATTTTTGAAATCCTCGTAGCTCGGTTTACCTATTTCTACCATTATTTTTAGCTAGGGTTTATGTTTAAAAATGTACCCATGGATGACATGCATGTGTTTTGATATTTTATGGAAGAATATGAAAGTTTGGGGTGTGATAAACAACTTTTACTAAGTGATTTTTGATGAAATTGCATAAAAGGACTAGTTTGTAAAAAAAGTTGTAAAATGTGTGTAAGTGTGTGAATAAGTGAAAATTGTGAACTGTTATAGTTATGAAAATGGTTCGGCTAGGCCTAAAATGCAAGGAAATTGAATAAAAATTATTTTACGAGCCTAGGGGCAAAATTATAAATATGTGAAACTTTAAGGGTAAAAATGTAATTTTTTCATAGTGTAGTTTTGGACTAAATTGAATAATTTGAGTATTAAATGAGTTAAATATGTTATATAGATCAAGAAATTCGAGAAATTGACCTTGATCGAGGAAAAGGAAATGTTGTAGACTAAATTGCAAATTCGTCATATTTTGCACCGAGGTAAGTTTGTATATAAATAATACATCGTTTTTTATTTATGTTTTAATATTTTGTTATATTATATGAGATATGGTTGAATATGGAGTAATTATTTGATGTAAATTAAGAATTGTGATGGATTATGGATGAATTGGTAAAATGTTGAAAAGTGAGAATTTTCGGTTGAACCTTCGAAATAGAAAAGATACGAATGAGGTAGTTAGGTCACATGTGTGGTACTAAATGTAGGCCACTATGTGTACAAGAGAGCTACGAGATGGTTTTAGGTCATGTGTAGTACTAAGTGCAGGCTACTATGCGTACCCGATAGCTTCAATCACATGTGTGGTACTAAGTGCAGGCCACTATGTGTAAGTGATGGTTTTGGTCACATGTGTAGTACAAAGTGCAGGCTACTATGTGCACCAGATAGCTTCGGCTACAAGGATGGTATTATGTGCAAGACATCGTGTATATGTTATTATTCCGATGAGTTCAACGAGAAATTGACTAAGTGAAAATACATGTGATCATGTAATGACTAAGTGTAATTGAATATGATTATGTGATGAATAAGTGCAGGTACAAGTGTGAAAATTTATGAACAATATGCTCAATATTTGATCGAACCTTTGGTAAGATGAAATGGAGCAAGTGAAATTATGAATGAGTAAATTTAGCAACAAAATATTTTTGGACAGCAGCAGTTGTGTAAATTTGAAAAATCACCAAAAATGGTGGAAATCGAATTATAGGTTGAATAAGATATGAAATTAAATCTAAATGAGTCTATTTTCACATAAGAAATGGCGTAAACAAAAGAATTTCATATTCTGTGATATTTGAATTTTTGTGAGACAGGGTCAGAATGATGTCGGAATCCCCTATTCTGACTTTTGAAAATCATTACAAAATTGTATAAAAATAATTATGGTTTATAATCTATATGCTTAAATTTATTAATGCGTATACTTTCAAGAGAAATAAACGGGAACATTATCCAAATTTTGTACGATGAGATAATTAATTTTAGTGCACAGGGGTCGGAACTGTTAGATAGCAAAATAGGGAAAATTTAAAGAATAAACTGTACTTATTGGCAAAACCAAAAATTTTGGAAATTTTATGGCAAAACCAAAAATTTCTTAATTTGGAGTTTTGTAAGATAAAAATAATTTATGGTAAATAAACAACTTGTTTGAACTTGAATAAATGGAGAATCTAGTGTAGTTATGATTGTATTATTTTGAAGATCTTAATTTGGAGTTTTGTAGCTCTAGATAAAAATAATTTAGTGACTGTGACTCGAATAAACAACTTGTTTGAACTTGAATAAATGGAGAATCTATGTGTAGTTATGATTGTATTATTTTGAAAACATGTTAGTAATTTGTTTATTATTTACATACTTACTTACAAAGCTATATGCTTACTCCCCTCTCTTTTCTCTTGTTTTATAGTGTCATCAAGCTAGCTTGGGATTAAGAGATTGTCGGAGATCCATCCACACTATCAACACTCTTTTAGTATTTTGAAATCAATATTTTGAATTATGGCATGTATAGAGGACTTGGTTATTTTGTTATGTGTCATAATTGATTTGGCCTAAAATGTTGGCCTATGTTATTTGGTAGTTTATTTTGTATAAGGCCATTGATGTTCGCTATTATTGATCAAGTTATATGTTTATGATGATGCAATTTATGAGATGCATGACTAGGTTGAATGAGTGTGTGATGAAAATTGAAAAGTTTTAAATTTGGATGTAAATTTTATGCTCGGTTTAGTACGACTAAATGCGTTTTGTTTCGAAAATGCCTCGTACCCTGTTCTGGCGTCGAACACGGGTAAGGGGTGTTACAGTTCAACTAAGATGTAGGGGCTGGAAACCCTAGTTAATAATACTAGGGTTTATCCTCCCGCCTTATTACATAAGGGGCTTTTGCGCCTCTTCCATATCAGGTCCAATTATAAGTACTTCTTGGACTTTTAACCTAATACTATATAATTTGATCCAACCCAATATTTTTCTATTTCCCAAAAATAAACTTCAATATATTTCCAATTAAATAATTTTCTCAACCCAATTCTAATTCGTTAAAATCATGACAACTTTACCTAAAGAATCTATGAGAAAATATATTTAATATTTTCACATTCAACAGTTCACTATGACCAAATGATTTATTTCCATTTTGAACTTCATTTAATTCAAAAATATAAATTAATTTTTCATTTTCTTTTTGAAGAAAACCACATTCATTTCCAAATGATTCTATTTCTCCATTTTCATTTTCATTTTGGAAAAAATCATAATCATTTCCAAATGTTTCTTATTTCTCCATTTTATCATTCTATACATTTATGTTCATTTGATTTAACATGCAATCCATTTCTACTTTCAACGAGCTAGCGGGGACTGATTGGACATGTGCAATTGAGGCTTGAATGATTTATAATTAAGTTCTAGCTTTTTACTTAATAATTATAAACTCATTAAGTCATGAAGTCATTCCACTGTAGTATCATAACTAAGCTCTCTCTAACGACATACCATTACAAAAGCAACTCGATTAATGCTCGTCCAATGACATTGTCATAAGTGTGTTACCCTTGTAAGATATCCTTAATATCATTGGAATAATAGTCGTTCTCCCAATATAATCCTATTTTATCTCATGGAAACCATTACATCTTCCTTCATGAAAAGTCAATTTCTATCAAATAGTAATCAAGTCATTCATCACAAAGATGAATGACCTATGGCCACGTTTACTTTTCTTAAATCATGTAATGCCAATGAGAGTATATCATTTACCCATGTAACATCCTAGATTAGGGGTTATGCGTTTGTGCATAATTCATGAGTAGTAGGTTTTGGCAGTGTTTGGAAATGAATTAAGGTTTTAAAATACTAGGATGGAAGAGAAAGCTTTGGACAATTATTGGTTTTTAAGTTAAAAACAAGAAGTGATGTGGAAAAGTGGCAAGGATGCCACCTAAGGTGCAAGGGTTATGGCATCAAGTGAAGTACTTTGAGGAAGAGGTTCAATCCCATTGTGTGCATTTTGCTTAATTTTATGAAATAGCATGTTTATTGTGATATGTGGTGTGCATTTTAGAACCTTGAAATGTAAGGAAATGTATGGAAATGTAAGGAAATGTATGGAAATGTAAGGAAATGTATGGAAATGTATGGAAATGTATAGAAATGTATAAAATATAAGGAAATGTATGGAAATGTAAGGAAATATATGGAAATGTAAGGAAATGTAGGAAATGTAAGGAAATGTAGGAAATGTCCTGAAATGTAAGAAATGATTTAGAAATGTTAAGTTTCAAAAGAGGAAAGTGAACATTTTGGAAACTTGGAAATGTTAAGTTAAAAGAGGAAAGTGAACATTTTGGAAATGCTAAGTTAAAAGAGGAAAGTGAACATTTACTAAACTAGGAAAATGATATAGAAATGATTCAAAAGAGGAAAGTGAACATTTATGGAAACTAGGAAAATGATTTAGAAATGATTCAAAAGAGGAAAGTGAAGATTTCTAGGAAACTAGGAAATGTCAAGTTTAAAGAGCCAAATGAAAATTTTTGGAAACTTAGAAATGACTTAGAAATGTTGATTTTTAAAGTTTAAAAGAGGAAATTAAGGCAAGGTGGCCTTAAGAGAAAAAGTATGTAAAATTTGACACACAAACAGGCTTGGAAAAGTGGCCTAAAGATGCCACTTAGGGCCTCTGGAAATGGCGCCACATGTAAGTGTATTTGGGCCAGGGATCGAGTCACTTAGGAAGCAAATAAAAGAAGTTTTATTTTGCTACAAAGAGCAGAGAGGTGGACGGCATGAGGGCTCTTAAAAGAGGAGTTTTATTTCCTTTAGAATTTCGGCTAAATAGGAGATAAATAATAGATTTAATTATCATTATTTTTAGGAGATAATTGTTGGATTAATTCTTTTAATAAAGTGATAATTCAAAGGATAAAGTTATCAAAATAGAAGAGTGGTGGCCAAGTAAGGGATTCTGAGTAGTAAATTCGGCTATAAAAGGAAAAGAGAGGCCATTCAGCATTATTTTCTCTTCCTTGATAACCTCTGCGAATTCTCCTAAGAAACTATTCTTTTCTTCTTCATTCTTCTCCTCTCAATATTCCAAAAGCCGAAACTTGTGTGACTACTCTCTAGGTCTTAAGCCGAATCTTTGAGGACTCAAGAAAAGGGGGCTGTCGATTACAAAGATTAAGGGTAAGGTCAGTAGTTATCGATTTCCATTCTTTCTCTTCTAAGATTAAAGCCGAAACTAGGAAATCTAACCCCATTATTGTGTTAGTCAAAACTTGGAAAGAAGGCTCTTCGGGATTTACTAAGTGTCGACTACAAGGAAGGAGAAGTTCTTTTCCCGAAGGTACACCATAGGCCGTGTGTTTCCTAGTTATTTGGTGAATTTCGGGATTTAAAATCCACAAGGTAAGACATGCGAATATTCGACCAAGGCCTATTTTTGGTGTTTTAGATCTAGTTCATATTTATTCAAAAGCCAAAACTAATTTGTTAAAGTGATTTAAAGCTTTGTCGAATACAAGAAAGAGTATAGTGAAGATTTTGGGATTTGGCACCAAGGTAAATTTTAGTGTACTAATCCTACTAGGATTTGGATTTATGGTCGAATGGCTTACTAAGTATTAAATGATTGATTAAATGTAGAGATTTAAGATCTAAGGCATTAGATCAAGCTTTTCAGGATTTCAGCGAATTTGTTAAGCGAATCAGGTGTGTACCCTACCCTAAGTTTTAATATGTTCATGGCTATGTTTTAAATTAAATGTGTTATTAAGAATGTGAAAAGCATGGCTAAGGTATAGTGTGTACCCCACACTATCTCTTAATAAGATTTATGGCAATGTTTAAATATAAGTATGTGTATAAGAATGTGAATATGGCTAAGGTACCATGTTATGGTACAAAGTACTTAGGTACGTTTCCTACTCCTACTAGGATTATGAAATATGTTAATTGTAACATGAGAATAAGAATAAGAATGTGAACTCTGGCATATCTATGCATATTACTATTATATGGGGCATATGGGTTTATTTTTGGGGAAGTGAATGTGGTGACCTAAGACTACAAACACGGTGACCTAAGATCGTGATATCTGAATGTGGTGACCTAAGACCACAGTAATCTGAATGTGGTGACCTAAGACCATAGAAATCTAAATGTGGTGACCTAAGACCACGAATGCTGTGACCTAAGACCGCGATATGGAGTGTAGCGGAAGGAGGGTTGACTTAGTAGTCCCCATGGTGTGCAGGATGGTATGGGTGGTGTGTGGCGGATGGCATATAGGTTTGGGTTCGGGTTGCATCATATTGTTTAAATGCTTTATGAACTCATGTATGATATTGTATGCCCGAAATATTAAATTTTAGTGTTGGTTACACATTGAGTCTGCTTGACTCACCCGTTGTGGGATTATTTTTCGGTGACGATCGGTGATGGACCGGGCGTGAGATGCTTAGTGGAGGCCATGTGAAGTTCGATTTCTTTTATTTGAACTATTTTACTTTAAGTATTTTGAATTTAAATTTTGGGAATTTTTTTTTTTGATGTAATAAGGCCTTAGTAGAACTATTTTATTCTGCTTTTATTTATTAAGCTTACAAATTTTTATTTATTAAAAGATTAAGTAAATCTATTTTTAAAACAAAGCCCAAACATTTTGCCACCTAAAGTAAAGGATTTTAATAATGAAATAAACTTGTTTTCATCTCAAGCCCAACCCAAAATGATCTTTCTTCCAAATCACACAAGTTTTTCCTAAGTAACAAAAGAATTTGAAACGGTTTACACCGGGGAACATACCAGATCCGATCAAGGCTCGTGGGTGTGTTTAGGGTGTTTCAACCCATGTCTTGAGCTATGAATTCGCTATTGTGAATGACGCTACATACTACAAAAGTCGTATACCTAACGTATCAGCTTTCGATTCCTTATCTATTCAAACTTAGGCTTTTACTTACATCAAAGTGTACGAATCACGCATACATGGTTCGTCATCCACCCAGGATTTAGGTATGTCACACTATGAACATCACAAGTGAATAAATTCATAAATGGATTCAGGATTTATTCATCTTAGGTCCAATCCAATGTATTGCCAGTCCAGTCAGTCACATCTATGTCTCAATCTTCTGGGAGTCATCCATTCCGATTCTTAACACAAAGCATCTCCCCAATTTGACTTGATAGACAACATATTAGTCTTTCAATCAATTTTCTCATTTCTGATTAGACTAAGGGCATGTTTAGGTTCATATACTATACAAGTTGTTTTTCTGTATTATGATCCAACCATGTAATACCACTCAGTATTAGTTTAAACAATAAACAACTAATGAGCAACATTTGCTTTCATTTTGCCTTGCTTGCAAAAATCATATTAGGACAATCATACAAGTATATTAATGTAATCAATGAATTTGTTTTATTAATCAATCAGTTCGAAAAAATTACAAGTTTATAAGTGAATATGCTATACTCTGGGCACTAGATTCAACAAGGACTGGGTGGATTTAATTTAAGTTTATTTAAAAGATTTTGGAAATCTTACATGTGATATTATGAGTTTCATGCAAAACTTCCTTGGAAATGGCTACCTGAGCGAAAAGTCTATATAAAATTCTTCCTAAGGTTCTTACGAAAAGATTGAAGTCGATTATTGGGGATATTGTTAGGGATACTCAATTTTCGTTCATTATGAGAAGAGAACTCTTGGACTACTCTCTCATTACAAATGAGGTTATTGATTTTGCAAAAAAAAATAATAATAATAATATTAGTGGGGTTGTTCTTAAAGTCAATGTCCAAAAAGCTTATGACTCAGTTGATTGAAGTTTCTTGGATTTTATGATGGTGAGGATGAGATTCGGTGATAAATGGAGAAGAAAGATCAAAAGTTGTGTCTCCTTTGCCTCAATTTTGGTTCTTGTCAATGAGTTCCCAATAGACAGGTTCTTTATTATAAGGGGCATATGGTGAGGTTATCTATTGTCGCTTTTATTGTTTAATCTTATGGTTGAAGGGTTTAGCATCTTTGATTCACAAAGTTTTTCAAGTGAACTTAATTGAAAGGTTTCAAATTGGAAATAAAAGAGTTAGTGTCTCACACATGTAGTTTGTTGATGATATTGTTTTATTTTGCTCGATAGAGGAGCACCAAGTTTGTAATCCTAGAGGATCCTAAGGTGTTTTTAGGTTGTTTCAGGGCTAAATGAACCTCTAAAAGAGTATTTTGTTTGGGACTAGAGTTGAGGAAGATGTTTTGATTTTGGTGGGCTCTTTAGATTGGATGTGTTATAGGGGTGCTTCTATCAAAGTATTTGGGCTTGCCATTGGGCTCAAATCCTAAGTCGGGCTTCTTCTAGAATTCGATGCTTGAGAGAGTTTATGTGGAAAGCTAAGCTATTATTATCAGTAGGGAGATTGACCCTAGTAAATTATGTTATTGTTAGTCCACCTATGATTTTCATGTTTTTATTCAAACTACTTATATCAGTTGAAAACAAGCTTAACAAGTATCTTAGGGATTTCTTTTAGAGCTATAATGTTGAAAAAAAGAAAATTCATTGGGTAAAATGGAGGGATCTTTGCATTCCTAAAGTCTTCGAAGGGTTCGTTATGCCAAACCTTTGTATTAAAAATAAAGCTTTTCTCGACAAATGGTTATGGAGGCTTCATACTAAGTATAATAACCTTTGGAATGAGGTGGTTTTGGCTAAATATACATCCTCCTTCATTCATTCCTTCTACCTCTTGTATTGTTTGCCCTAAGTCTAATATTTTGGGGGGTTCATGGTTAGGTGATTGTCTTAGCAACAATATATGTTTTAGTGTTGGGGATGGCAAGGGAGTGGAATTTTGGGTTGATATTTAGGTGGGCATTACAACAAATTTGTTTATTAGTGGTGTATAAAATATTGTCATTGAAAATTGTATTTATGTCACTATTAGTATTTCATGACATAAATTTTATTGTCATGACGTTCATTACGTTAGGTGTGACACTAAATGTTAATGGTGACTTTGTATTATTATGTGTCATGTTTTGTCAATAGTATGGTGGCGATAACGTATAATGACATTGTGCAATTAATTGAATGAAATGAGATTCAAGTTAAGTCAAATAAATTTATTTTAAGTTAAGTTAAGAAAAAAAAATTAATCGGTCCTATTTAAAGCTTGTTGATAATATGAATAAATTTCATGTTAGAACACATAAATTTAAGACCATATAATTTATATTTGAAAACTTTTAAGGTAAAATAAGAAGGAAAAAATCAAGATAATTTAGTAGAATAAGTTTGATTTGGTAAATTACTTGTTGAAAGTCTTAAATTTATTGTTTTGGAAATTTTCTTAAAATTTAACATTTTATATAATTTTATAATTTTATATAATTTTATTTTTGAAATTTTTTATAAAATTTTATAATTTTTAATAAATGTTTTGATTTTTAAACTTATTTTATTTTTGTAATTTTAGAGAGATCAATTTGTTCATTTTTTTAAATTGACACGGACTTAAAAGGGTTTTACATCAATTTTTTATTTTAGTTATTCGAGTTGTAAAAATTCAACTCAAATTTAACTTGAAAAATTGAATTGCTTTTTTTTTGACAAAAATGAATTATTTATTCAAGTTGATTGGGAATTTCAAATAATCACCAGAAAATTTAATTTTTTCAAATCAAATTAAATTTTACTCGTCTCAACTAGTATCAATTAAAGGCCTAAGGTCAAATCTTCTATCAATCCACTTATAATTCAATTAACAATTTTATGAAAAAGATAAATGAAAATTTAATTTAATTACGAATTTATGGCAGAATTCTCCTGTATATATGCGTCCATATTTGTTTGGAATAATATAGATGTCAAAGGTTTCCATTTAAAATTTCCTTCATGTATTTCTTTTTTTTCTCCTTTTTCTTGATGGGTACAGCATCAAAGGTTGTGATGAAAATTATAAGTGAACCTAAAAGTTTGCCTTTTGGCACGAATTCTCTGTCTGCCTTTTGGCACGAAGTCTTGTTGCGATTCTGTCCTTTCTTTTTTTTTTTAGATTCTGGCTTTTATTTTCTCTTTTACCTCTCAGTTCCTTATGTTGGTTTGAGATTTTGCTGTATTTATTTGTTATGGAAGAAGAGTTAACTGGTCTGAGTTTATTGGATGATGAGGAGGAGGCGTTTCAAAAGGAAGCAGCGGTGGTGGATAAGAACTACCAGTTCTGTTTGGTGGGGCGATGTCAACGGATAGTGTTGTCCACTTCCCCTCTCTACACAATACAATGGCAGATCTCTGGCACCCAATTGGTGGGATTTGTATCACAAGCTTAGGAGACAAACGGCACTTGTTCCAATTCTTTCATGATGTTGATGTCCAAAGGGTAATTTTTGGAACTCCGTGGTTCTTCAATAGCCACTTGCTTATACTGCAAAGAGTTCAAAATAGAGAAAACCCATTAGTCCTAGCGTTAAACTTCACTGAGTTTTGGGTACAAGTGCATGAATTACCCCCAGGTCTGATTACTGAAATAATGGCTAAACAATTTGGGGATTTTGTGGGAAATTTTCCCGACTATGACACTTCTACTCCAAACTTTGGTCTTAAAAATTACATGCGTATTCATGTCTGTTGGATGTATCTGCTCCGTTAAAACGCAAGAAGAAGATTCATATTAAAAATTACATGCGTATTCATGACGGTTTACGCTCGGATTAAGTATGAAAAATTAAGTCTGTTTTGCTTTATCTATGGCAAGCTAGGGCATGGTAACAGTTACTATCCTTTTCGTCTTAAAATTGAGCCCTCAAAAATTGTTTTTGGATACGGGCGGTGCCAAGGCGACGGAATGTGGTGGCGAGTAAGTGGTTGCGTGATGCTGATGGATCCCAGATTAGTGCTAAAATTTGGAAGGTGTCAATCAAATCAATTTAATAAATACAAAGAAGGTTATTAGGCGAAATTTAGGGGGAGATTTTAGGAATCAAATATTAAATCCCAATTCCATTGCTTTGGGGTCAAATCACCAGTATACTATTAATGGGCTGAATAATTGGCGTAATTGGAGCAAAGGAGATTCGAACCTAGATGGTTTGGTTAATGGGCCCATGGACCTAGTTTTGGAGGAAGAACACGATCCAATAGCTATGTTAGAAGGAAAAAAGTGACAGAGAATAGTGGAGGAACCCATAGCTCTTTTGGGTGTTAATACTGAAGATGGCTCTTTTGATTTAATGGCTAGCTCTGGTGCTCAGAGCAGCCGAGCACAATGAAAATATTAAGCTGGAATGTTTGTGGTTTGGGGAGATCACGAACCGTTAAAAGGCTCAAGAATAAATTAAGAGCCATTAATCCCCAAATTTTGTTTCTTATGGAAACAAAATTAAGTTCTAAAAGAATGGAAATGGTGAGGTTGAAGTGTGGATTTGAGAATGGCATTGAGATTGGTGTAATTGGTCCAAAAGGAGGATTATCTTTGGGGTGGAAAGGGAAATTGTTAGTGTGTCTTAAGAGCTTCTCCTCGTTTCATATAGATGTTGAAATTCATGATAACGAATGTGAAGAAGTCTGGCGGCTAACGGGGTTTTATGGGAATCCAGACGGTCGAGGGAGAAGTGCTTCTTGGGATTTGCATAGGCAGTTGAGTCATGATCAAACAACCCCGTGGGTTATGTTGGGAGATTTCAACGAGATTACTAACTCTTTTGAGAAAAAAGGTGGCCACCTTAGATCAGAAAGGAAGATCAATGAGTTTCAGACGACTCTGGAAGATTGCAATCTCAATTATTTGGGTTTTGTTGGGAGGTGGTTTACATGGGAAAGAGGAAGATTTTTAGCCTCTAATATATGGGAAATATTGAATCGTGGGGTTGCTACATTAAATTGGGTGAATCTATTTCCAAGCTATCAATTGGAACATTTGGGTCACTCTGTTTCTGACCATTATCCTATCCTTTTGGACACCATGCGAATAAAATAGAATGATCAATGTAGACATGATAGACCTTTTCGATTTGAAGCCAAGTGGTTTTGGAAAGTTCATTTGAGGAGATTATTAAAGGATAGTGGGCGGTGGATTCAGGGGAAGCTTGAGAAATTAGGATGCCGATTGCAACAATGGAGTAATTCTAGAATTCGAGTGGGAAGAAAAAATCGTGTGTACTTTGAAGATAGATTGAATTACCTCTATAGCTGAGAACCTTCTGATGAGATTTTAGCTGAAATAACAGATGTTCAGATGAATCTTAATTGAGAGGCTGATAAATAAGACCTCTTTTGGGAACAACGTGCCCGCGTTAATTGGCTGAAGAATGGAGATCAAAATACCAGCTATTTTCATAAGGTAGCAGTCAAACGTCAGTTTCGTGGTCGAATTACTGAATTAGAAGATAAAATGGTAGAAAGCTCTCTTCGACTAAAGAACTCTTAAGGCTTGCTTCGGAATATTTTATTAACCTTTTTTCAGCTTCTAGCATGGGTTCGGATGAGCATTTATTTGGTTTAGTGGAGAAAAAAGTCACTAAAAGCATGAATGCTACTTGTTTTAACAGTTTACAGAGGATGATATTGATTATGCCCTTAAAATGATGGCGCCTTTGAATGCACCCGGTGTTGATGGATTTCCCGCTATATTTTTTCAAAGGTATTGGCATATTATAGGGCCTGAAATCTCCCTTTATTGTTTATCTATTCTGAATGGTGAATCTAAAATAAGAGATATCAATAAAACTCGTATTGTTTTGATTCCTAAAATTAAAAAACCGAAGAATATGTCACAATTCAGACCCATAAGCCTTTGTAACATAGTTTACAAAATTATCGCGAAGGTCTTGGTGATTCGTACGAGTGTAACTTTTGGATACTGCATTAATGAAGCTCAAGGAGCTTTTATCCCAGGAATACTTATTTTGGATAATGTCTTAATTGCTTCTAAGGTTCTTCATTCTCTCAAAATGAAGAAGCGTGGCTAGAAGGGGAATTTTGAGCTAAAACTCAACATGAGTAAAGCGTATGATCGAGTTGAATGGGATTTTTTGGCGGGGATGATGAAGCATTTGGGATTTCATGATGATTGGATTGTTCTTAGTATGAGATGCGTTTGTTCAGTGACTTATTCTGTGAGCCTCAACGGGTGTAATAGTGAATGGTTCTCACCTTCAAAAATGGTTCTCACCTTCAAGAGGCTTAAGACAGGGAGACCCTCTTAGTCCCTTTCTTTTCTTAATTTGTGCTGAGGGTTTTTCTACACTTATTTCGGAAGCCAAGCAAAAAGGTTTGATGAAGGGTGCCCCTATTGGAAGGGCAAGGTTCTCTATTAATCACTTGATTTTTGCTGACGATTGCATTCTTTTTGGTGATTCTTCGTGTGAGGGAGCTAGAGCGGTTCATGACGCTATTAAAGAATATGAACTGATTTTTGGACAGAGGGTGAACTTTGACAAATCTCTTATTTATTTTAGGGCCAACGTGGATTCTAATGTCAAAGAGAACATAGTTAATTTGTTAGGAGTTCGGGTGGCTTCTAACCCCGAGAAATATTTAGGTCTTCCTATGATGGTTGGTCGAAGAAAACTTGGGCATTTGCTAATTTTGTTGATCGTTTTAAAAAATAGGTTGAAAGGTAGAGCTTGCGTTATCTATCAATTAGTGGGAAGGAGGTCTTTATTAAGTTGGTTTTGCAGGCTATACCACTTTATGGGAGCTGTTATGTAAACCGAAAGATGCTGGTGGGATGGGTTTTAAAAATCTATTTTTGTTTAATAAGGTCTTATTAGCAAAACAGGTTTGGTGTATTTTAACTCAGCCAAAGTGTCTTTTACCCAAAGTTTTAAAAGCCCATTATCATCCTTATTCAGATATACTTTCAGCAAATATTGGATCTTACCCTTCGTTTACCTGGCGTAGTATTTACAGTGCTCGGGATTTGATAGTGAATGGAATGTTGTGGCATGTTGGTAATGGTACTTGTATCAACATTTGGAATGATCCTTGGTTGCCTGGAAGAGAGAACAATAGAGTATCATTCAAAAGGATTCTGCCTAACTGGACTACTATGAATCAACTGATCAATTATGAGACTAATACCTAGAATAAGGACCTTATTCATAACATTTTTTATGCTAATACAGCAACTCGTATCTCTACCATTCCTATTTCAGGGGGTAGATCGAAGGACTTGATGGTTTGGAAATATGACGGGTCAGGGGAATATACAGTTAAAAGTAGGTATCGGATCCTATTTTTAGAACACATACAGAATACTTTAGACACTTCCCTTAACGGTGAGGACTACACTGAATTTTACAAATCATTATAGGCTTTACACATTCCAACAAAAGTAAAAATACACATATGGAGGATGTTTAATTATTTTTTGCCCCATTTTTGCAACCTAGCGCGTAGAACATTGAGTGTTGAAACTGCCGCCCTTTGTGCAAGAAAGATCCGGAGGATGCTGATCACCTGATATGGTCTTGTGAGTTCTTACAGTGTGTGTGGGCATCGTTAAACATCAAGGTTCCGTCATTTAAAGCCTTGATAAGTTGTAAGATTCATTTTGCTAATACCTTTTCTGCAGCAAAAGAATAGTAAAGACAAATTATGGCTCTTTCCATATAGGGCCTATGGTATCGAAGGAATAAATTGATACATGAAGGTGTAAATTTTTATTTGCAGGAGCTTTTGGGGTTTATTAGAGGGTATGCCAAGATCTTAATCTTAATCAAGAGAACTTTTGTCCGTCCTTTTGATCTATGGCAAATGAAATTTGGAAACCCCCAGACGCTGGAGTTATTAAATTAAACTTTGATGCGGCTTTTCAAAGTGATGTTAGAATCGCTTTAACAGCGATTTTAACCATAAACTCGGAAGGAGAAATAGTGGGGGTAGAGACTTATCTTTTTAAAGACGTGGTTGTTGCCTTTGTGGCGGAGGCACGGGCATGCGAAAGGGCTCTACATCTGGTGGGTGCGATGGGTTTTCGACCACTGATCGTGGAAGGTGATTCACTAACAGTTATCAAGAGTATCAAGAAAAGACAAGAAGATAAGTCAGTTCTTAGGCCGATCACACATCATATTAATATTTTAGAAACTGGTTTTGATGAGGTTTCCTATCTCTTTGTGCCCCGAATGGTGAATGGATCGGCACATACATTAGCTTTGGAAGGTCGGAGAAGACAGGCTTTCGGGGTCTGGGATGATGGAGTGCTGGATTCTGTGCAGACGTTGGCGATGAAGGATCGATTGGCCTAGAACCAAAGTCATCAAGGTGCCTTTTGATTTGCTTTGAATGTGGAGAAGGTTCGCTAAATCTCCAGTTTGGTTTTCAAAGCACTCGTTCCCTTTTATTTTACTTATTTGATTTATCTGAAGGAGAGAGAGCTGTTTGGCTGATATTTGGCTTTTGGAGTGTGCTGCTGTTTTGGCTTGGACAGTTTTCTTCTTACTTTTGGTCTTGGTAGTTTCTAGGTGTTTTGTTGGTTGACAGTTGTTTCCTTTATTTATTGCTTTGTTGTTTCATGTTGATGTCTGTGGCTTAGTTGTCTGTTTGGTCTTTTCAGGTTGCTGTTTGTTGAACTTTTCTAGTGTTTTTTTTTTTCGCCTTGAGCCATGTGATAATAAATATCAGTCAGATTATTTTAAAAAAGGTTGTGCTGAAAATTTTAAATATTAGAAACTTTAAGCTAGCTAGAATCCTTAAAAGTCCAAAGTAAATTTGTGGAAGTAAATAATACATTTACTTAAAAAAATATTAAAATTTGAGGTTTAAAAAAGCAATACAAATGTTGGGATTTGAATCTCACACAAATGAAAGGTCAAAAAATTCACACAAATGCAATAAATAATATTCTTTGAATAATACAATTATTAGAAATGTGATTTTGAGTTTGATGCTCTCTCATATCGTGATTCTAATAAATTATGAATATTTGGAATATGATCATTAGGAATGTGGTTATTTAGAAAGTTAATTTACAATATTTAGTATACATTGAAAATATTGATTAAAATCTCTAAAATTTAAATTATCATGTTTGGTTCACTAAATATTTTTTATGAATGTAATGATATTTTATAAATTTATTCTTATTAAAGAAAAATAATATTAATATATTTAATATTTTACAATAAACTTTATTAGTAACACATCTTTGTTTTAAATATTTAATAATATTTTAATCGATAAGTTTTAAAATAATTACTTAAAATTTATCTTGTATATATTTTTAAATAGGGTTAATTTTGATTTTAATATCCTTTTAACTTTTCAACCTATATGAGAAAGTTTTGTAATTTTCCTATCTAAATTATATTGTAATATTTATGTGAAAGTAATTTTCAAATGAAAGTTAAATTTCAAAAAAGTAAAAATGTTAATATACCAAATCTTGAAATCAATTTTCATCTTATTAAATTTTCAATTTCAAGGAAATTATGGCTTTCTATTATACCAAACTGTAATCGAAAACAATTAGATAATTTTCGGGATGGATTGATTAAATTGGGATTTTAGTAATATTTTCATGTTTTTAAAGTACCCAAAAAGCTAAAATTCTTATGAAGATAAAAGCTACCTGAGATGGGGAGGTTTTTGATAAGTAGTAATTGACTATTCTATGCATTCTTCCATGAGTAGGGATAATAATGGAAGGTTTAACTGTTTCTTTTCCAAGCAAATCCCAGACAATATCAATTAATAACAACTTTAGAATATTACAAAAGTTAGGATTAATTTAACATTGAAGGACCTTTGGAAAGTGTTGTAGAAAAGATTTTTTTTAAAGTTTTTTTAATTTTAATTTAAATATTTAGCATGGTTATTAAAATTGTAAAAATAAAATATTCAATTTAAACATAATATTATAAAGTAAAAAAATTAGATTTAAATAATACTTAAATTTGTTAATTTTATGTTGATATATTAAATATATCAACTTAAATTTTATTAAAAATATAATAATACTTTATTGTAATTCATTATTAATATTTTGATATATAAAATATATTTTTAAAATTAATATAAATTATTTGTAAAATTTAATATATATATATATATATATATATATATCATGTTTTAGATATTAAAATTACTTTGTTGATAATAGCTTTCAAAAGGATAAGAAAAACTTACCTTTAATAATGTAAATGAGTACAACTAAATAATTTAATTCAAAAGTGATTTTTACTTGATTGAGTTTTAGTTTAATTGATGTTGGTATTATTATTAGTACAAAAGGAGATGGATTTGAGTGCCTTGAAATGCATTATTTTCTTATTTAAGGGTTGAGAATAAGTTATTAGTAGTTCTAGATATTGTATAAAAAATAAATATTAACAGGAAGTTAATAAAAAAAAGTGATTATTCAAAAGTAACTGCTAAACATAGTTTTAGAGCTCCAACAATAAAAAAAAAAAAAAAAGTAAAATCCTTGTTGATTTACTGATTTAAAATTAACGTCTTTTCTGATAGTATACTTTTACTCCAAATCATTGTTAAGATTGAAAAGTAGAAAAAAGGGGTTTTCCACTGTTTGCTGGTTAGAAATTTGTTCTTCACTTTCCATTTGGATTAAGTGAGATTCTCAACACCTTTCTGTCATCCTCTAATAGTTCTCTCAGATTCTTTTCTATAAGTTTCTTTTAGTAATCCTTACCAAATAAAATGAAACTCAGAAGCAATCGAACTTAATAGGTGAAAGAGTTTTGATACAACGTTTTGTGTAAGTAACGAAATTGAAAACCAAGTTACGATTACACGGAAGTGAAACATAAACTTGTAATAAAAGAAAGATCTCAACATAAGTATGTAGATTTCAGAAGCAAAACAAGATACATAATCTTACACAAAGCGTTTCAAGCTGCTAAAAGCTCCGGTGAAACACTAATGAAAAATACCTACGTGTTACTAACCAGGCTACGGAGTTCTACATCTACTATTGCATAAATCAACAAAGCCCTATAACATCATTAGGTAGCATCCCACCATAGTATCTAGCTGCATAATTGCTACTTATTGATGCATACAGAACCTTGGGAAACTTGACAAACATACCATTTTTCTGGTTTTGGTTGTTCTGGATTTGATGATAGCTGCCGGTAACTGGCTGTTGAACAACAGTGACAGCTTGAGGTCCATGATAAACATAGTGGTGTGGTACCAGCTTCTGATGATGATGATAATGGTCCTGATTTCTCGGTAGAGGAGCTTGCCGGTGAGTCTTCTCAGCTAGCTGCCGGCCGTATAGCTCATCCATCAAGGGAAACCCTTGTGTCGGAACTTTCTTAAGATGATCTATTGAACTTGCCATTGTTTTTGTAGTATACAAGAACAAGTAGGAGTTTGTGTTTTTTTTTTTTTTTTTGTCTTGCATGTATGGTTAGAAGGCTAGGGGACTATATATACAGGAAGTTTAGGATAGGGAAGCCCTCTAACCTCACTTTTCAAGGGTTGATTTCCTAATAAAAGATTAAAGGGAATTTCTTACTTAAGGGTAAAACAAAGGGAAGGAGGGACAAATGGAGAGGGCTTGCTACTTATTCTTTCAACTTTCTGAGGTTCCAATTCTTCATTAACAGGAATTATAGTGAAATTAAAATGCTTAATCATTTGTATATTAAGTTTTTATTTATGCCTAACCAATGTTATCTCTGATTTTGGAACTTATTTGCGCCCATTACTGAGATCTTTCTTAGTCATTAAAGTGCCATGAGCACAATTGGCAAAAAGAAAAGATTTGTGGGACTTCCCTATATATACGTATCTATGGGGAATCGGAGAACGAAGGGAGAAAAGTAAAATTATGTTGCTTTCAAATGACTATTGGCATTAGTTTAACTTATAATGAGATTATCATTTGAAAATCTAGCCTTTCTGAACACTTTATCTCTCTAATCCTAGCTAGTCGCTTTGGCATCTCATGCTTTGTGTTTTCCAAAGTTAAAAGGCCACTTCAACAAAATTGAGTTAATAATTAGAAGCTTCAAAATGGCTGGTTAGTCACTCCTTTGGATGGATTTAAATTTAAGAAGTAAGATAAAAAAATTAAACGTTTTTTCATGGTATATATATCAAAAGTTAAAAGAATATCTGCATTCTGACTCTCTGCAATGTAGTAACTAGTTGTACATCTTTTTCCTTTTACACTTCTCTCAGAAAATATAATTTAATTTTGAAGCGTTTTATTTTAATTCAGAAAAGCAGATCATTTGCAATGAAAATTGCAGCTTGGTTGTCTACAAACACTTGAGTACTTACTTTTTGCTTCATAACCGAATCTATCAATAACTTTTTGAGCCATAAGGTTTGATTATGTTGGAAGGAGGTGGAAGAAACAACCTTGGGAAGGAATTTGAAAATGAACTCACTCGTATTATATTTTTGTGCCTTTCACACTCTCTTACTATATTTCATCACATACAACTCTTTATATTGGAGTTGTAAGTGACTCTTGGTTTCAATACATTCATGTATCCTAGTTAGGTACATCCATGTATGATTAGTCAATTCATCCACTTTAAATACATCCATTAAATAAATACATGTAAATAAATGAGCAAATATATTCTAGAATATTCAAATTATAATACCCTACACTTCCCTTTAATTTGAACTTTTCTTGATTATGCTAAGTTTTCCATGCATTTTTCGAAAATCTTCAACCTTGAGAGGTTTTGTAAAAATATTCATCATTTGATCTTGAGTCTTTACAAACTTAAGCTCCACTTCCTTCTTGGCAATATGCTCCCTGATAAAATGATATCTTATGTCTATATATTTGCTTCAATCGTAGAACATAGGATTTTTTGCGAGTGCTTGTGCAAACTTGTTATCAATGCAAATTTTGGTTGCTCTTTCTTGTGGCAAGTGAAGTTCTTTAAACAATCTTCTAAGCCAAATAGCATGACAAGTACAAGAAGTTGTTGCCACACATTCAGCTTCACAAATTGAAAATGTCACAATGGGTTGCTTGTTAGAACTCCAAGAGATGCAACAATCTCCCAAGAAAAACATAGACCCAGTGGTGCTTTTTCTATCATCGATGTCACCGGCAAAATCACTATCACAAAATCCCATAAGTTGAAAGTCATGAGAATATGCGTAGAATAACCCAAATTCAATTGTACATTTAACTAAGGCTGCATTTGACGAAATGTTACATTGAACAAGAATTTGTGTAATAAAAAATGAACTTGTTATTCTATTGTATAAACCTTTGTAAATATAGTTATTATGGTATAGATGAGTAGTTCATTGAAAGGAATTGAAAATTAAATTATCTGTAACACCCTGATTTATTTAACTTTGTTTTTGTGAATTCTATCATAAAGTATGTATCTCTTTTAGTGGCTAAGTGTTCTAATTGTGTGTTTGAGGTCTTGGTTTTAAGTCACACTTTTGAAAAATTTTGTTACTTTTGGTCCTAGCTTTATCTATCGTGGGTTGACTTATGTTGTATTTTCAATCAACTAATATTAGAATAAGCTTGTTGGTTCAAGTGGTAAGGTGTGAGCTTTCTCTAAGGTCTCGTGTTTAAACACCCATGTGAGCGAAGGATGTTATTTTTGCTTCTATGAGTGTGTGCTAGTTAAGTAGTAGAAGTTGGATGGAGTTAGAATTCTGAGGTAGTTGGATGAGTGTAGTGGATCGATTTTGGTGGGGTTGTTGGCTAGTGGGGGAAGTTGTGATATGATGTTATTTTTATTTTGTTTATTTTATTTTATTTTATTTTTGTTTTCCCCAAAATCTTTTTCCCCTTTCTGACGTTTTTTCCCCTTTTCCTGTAAAATTTCTTTTCTTTCTTCTTTTGGTTCTGTTTGCAAATAATACATTCAATTGTTGCAACTTGGATTTTTCGGGTTCTTCTTTTGGCTTGGTAAGTAGAGCTTTGTTTATCTTTAGCGTTTAGAATTATGGGATGCTAGTGATGTTAATTTGTAGCCATTAATTAGTGGGTTCTGCGTTTAGGAGAAGGTTGTGAAGCAGAGGATTACGCTCCAATGGTCTAATTCGTGTGTGATTGTGTTCGTTGGCGGTAAGTTCGTGTGCATTGTTCAGTTTAGTTGTGTTGAATTCATAAATTGATTGGTAAAATAGTCGTTGGAATGTTATTTCCTAGGTTTTGGAGGTCTCGAGATTGCTTTCACATAAAAATGAACAAGGTGTGTAACGAAAACGAGAAAATGATGATCGGCGAAAGCCAAAATTTGGCTCGTTGACGCCACACGGGCGTGTGCCTGACCATGTGGTAAGTTGTGTGTCATGTGATGAGTGTGTGTGTAGCCATGTGGGTCACATAGCCTAATCCGATTTTGGGCATGTGGGCTGTAGGCCAGGCTTTATGGGCCACAGGGGCAAAGCCATTTTGGATGTGTGGGCCACACGGGTATGTGGGTTCAAATTTCAGAATGTCTTCCTATGGTCGCATGTGTCGTTCCAATCGACTGTGGGCTTCCGTAGGGTCGGTATGAGTAATACAAACCCTTAATCTTGAGACATGTCACTCTGTTAGACTGAAAATATTTTAAATAGTATTTATATGAGATTTATAAGATATAGTATGTATGATCTGTTCTGTCACGCTTATGCATGTATAATGTCTGTTATGTATAAGCATGCATATTATCTGTTATTATGTTTATCTATATCTGTGTCTGGGGTGGGTTATGTTTATGTGGAGGAAGTAATCTGTGAAGCGGTATTTCACCAATATGCTGGCAGCATGGTTGCGATTTATTCTGATAAGTGACATTCGGACACTATGTGGTGTATAAGGCTAGGTAGGTGTTTTTATGTTTTCATCTACTCTGCTATACAATAAAGTCTGACTTTATGTTTCCATAGAGTTACACACTGAGTTTTATTAAAAACTCACTCTCTGCTTGTCTAACCTGTTTAGGTAATCCTTAAGCTTAGGCGGGTCGGTGCAATGGAGGCTCAGTGGTGACCACACATTCGTATACGTTGTTTTCATAAAATGTTTATTTAAATTTCTAGTTTAATTTGAGAATTTTGTAATTTCGGGACTCTCTAGATTGTTTGGTTTTAATTTTGGATTTGGATTTCCTTTTGAATTTTCCAGCAATGTTCGACAAAATGGTTTACAAAAACAACTATTTTATACGAACAATCATTTTTCAAAAAATAAACTCAGTTTTCAAAAATTTAATAACATGTTTTAAATAAGTGGACTCTTCAAATAACAAAGTATACCAGGTTTTTAACATGATAAGGTTGGATTCTTAACCCTACTTCATAACATTCCAGATTCAACCGTAATATCTAGGCCGGGTTTGGGGTGTTACAATTAATGATATTAGAGCCAGGTTGCAAAACTCGAGCTATGAAATTTTGGGTTCAAAATTTTAATTGTAATGGTTTTTTTAGTAAAGTTTATTTTTGAAGTAAGTATGTAGTATACTGAGTCTTCGGCGCCGATCTTGTAAGTACTTTTAACTTAGAAATATTGTAGTTAGAATACTCTGAACTGTCTAAAACTGTATATAGTCTGTTAGAGATTGAAAACTCTAAACTTTCTGAACTACTTCTGATAAATGGTTTGAAGCATAAAATATTGTGAATAAATACTAAACCGATTCATAAAATTTCGTAATGTAGATAAAACTTTGAACACGATGAGTGATCATGGAACGTGTGGCCATGGTACTCATGGGCACGATAGATGCCTTAGAGGAACTCGAGCTGAGTCTTCCTCAATGGGTAGTATGCCTAATTTAGATACGAGCGAGACACCGGCTACACCTACTACTGAGACCGAGTCTCAAAGTCACTCGGCTAGGGATGAAACACTGTCCCAAGCTATGTTGAGAGTGTTGGAGAGGGTCGTTGGACCCTATTTTAGTTCTGAGGGTCGTGGGTTAGTAACTAAATAACTCCAGTCTAATGGTGCTGAGTTGTTTAGGGGTGTCACTGGAGTCACCCTGATTGTAGCCGGATACTAGTTGGAGGCTACAGAAAGAAGAATGAATGCTATTGACTGCACTCCTTAGCAAAAACTGAAGGGTGCAGTATTTCTACTTCTCGACGAGGCATACCAGTGGTGGTTATCAGTTGAAGAGGGTACTCAACCGGATTAGATTAATTGGAAATATTTCAAGACCGCCTTTCAAAGAAAATATGTGGGGCAAGCTATGTGGATGCTCATAGACGTGAGTTTGTGGCCGAGTATGAGGCCGAATTTCTAAGATTGAGTCGCTACACTCGAGGGATGGTAGAATCTGAATATGAGAAATATGTTCGCTTTGAAGATGGTTTGGGAGATAGTTTGAGAGTTCTGATAGCTCTACAGTGCAGCAAGAGTTCACTGTTCTAATGGATTAGGCGAAGATCATCAAAAAGGCTAAGTGTGTTGAGTGCCAGAATAGGAACCGAGAGAGGAGCAAGAATAAGAGGGATTCAGAGCCCTCTAATTCTATTCAGAGGCTTAAGAAATAGGACAAACCTGAGGGGCCTTCTAGGGTTGGAGTTCCAGTTGCTCCTGTTGTGGTTTAGCCGTGCGTTAATTGTGGTAGACGTCATCCGGGTGAATACTAGAGGAGGTTGGGGGCATGTTTGCGATATGGGTCATTAAAGCATTGTATTAGAGATTTCCCTCTGCATTTTGATCAAATGCAAACTCTAGCTTCGATATCGTTCAACCTCAGAGGGCAGTTTAGCAGCCACCTAGGGGCCGTGGTTTAGCCAGGAGTAGTAATGGTATGGATAGGGGATAGAGAGCACCAAGCAAAGGTACTAATCAGACTGACACAAAGCAGCCTACGCTAGTATATGCTACTCGATGCTGTGAGGACAAAGACGTCCCTGATGTGATTACGGGTACGTTCCTTATTTTTTGTTCCTTATTTTGCACTGATAGACATAAGGTCAACACACTAATTCGTAGCTAGTTCTGTCTCTAAAATCTTGGGAATTACTGTTAAGAGTACTTCTGGTAAGATTTCTATATTGAGTCCGTTGGGTCAATCTATTCGGGGAAACAGACTGTATAGGAATATACCGTTGGAAGTACAAGGGGTTGTGTTTCTAGCAAATCTAACGGAGCTTCCGTCGAGAATTTGATTTGATTCTGGGTATGGACTGACTTGTAGAGCACCGAGTCAGTTTGGATTTTGCAACCAAGAGGGTAGTTCTGAGATCTAAATGTGATGTAGAAGTAGTTGTGATCAGCGAGCGTCATGATTACTTATCAAATGTAATATCCACTCTTATAGCTGAAAAACTAGTTCAAAAAGGGTGTGAAGCGTATCTTGCCTATGTAAGTGCTTCAATTTTTATGGACTATTTTGTTAAGAACATCAGAACAGTGAGGAATTTTAGATGTTTTCCTCAAGGAATTGCCGGGCTTACCTCTGAATTGGAAGGTTGAGTTCGGTATTGAGCTTCTACAGAGTAAAGCTCGATGTCTATCGCTCCTTATTGTATGGCACTGAAGGAGCTTATGGAGCTAAAGGCTCAACTTTAAGAGCTTTTAGATCGTGGATTTATCTGTCTTAGTATGTCTCCATGGGGACACCGATTTTATTCATGAAGAAAAGGGATGGTACCATGAGGATGTGCATCGACTACCTACAGTTGAATAAGCTAACTGTGAAGAATAAGTACCCACTTCCAAGGATCGAAAATCTGTTTGATCAATTACATGGGGCTTCGGTATTTTCTAAGATAAATCCCCATTCTAGGTATAATCAGCTTAAGGTTAAGGAAGTTGATGTTCATAAGGCAACTTTTAGGACTCGTTTTGGGCACTATGAGTTCCTAGTTATGCCCTTTGGTTTGACGAATGCTCCGGTTACATTCATGGATCTGATGAACGGATTTTCCAACAGTATTCAGATCAGTTCATCATATTTTTCATTGACGATATTCTGGTGTACTCTAAGATCGATGGTGATCATGATGAGAATCTTAGAATAGTTCTTCAGATATTTCAAGAGAAACAGCTCTACGCGAAGTTGAGTAAGTATGAATTCTTGTTGAGAGAAGCAATGTTTCTCAGGTATGTGGTTTCTGCTGAGAGAATTCGAGTCGATCTTAGAAATATTGAGGCAATACTTAATTGGAAATAGCCTAAGAATGTTTCAAAATTTGTAGTTTTCTAGGCCTTGCGGGTTATTATCGGAGGTTTGTCGAGGGTTCTTGTTAATTGCAGCTCCTTTGATAAAGCTTTTGTGTAAAACGCTCCTTTTGTCTGGACTGGTTAGCAGTAATCGAGCTTTGAGAAGCTCAAATCTGTTTTGACTCATGCTTCTATTTTGATACAACCTGAATCTAGTAAGGAGTTCATGGTATATAATGGTGCGTCACATGTTGGTTTGGGATGTGTTCTAATGCAAAATAGTAAGGTTGTGGCTTATGCGTCCCGATAGCTTAAGCCACATGAGGTGAATTATCTGACCCATGATCTCGAGTTAGCTACTGTAGTTTTTGCCTTAAAGATTTGGAGGCACTATCTGTATGGTGAGAGGTGTGTCATCTACACTGATCACAAGAGCCTTAAGTACCTCCTTACTCAAAAAGAGTTGAACCTTAAGCAGTGTAAATGGATTGAACTACTCAAGGATTATGACTGTATTATAGAGTATCATCCCGGTAAGGCCAATGTGGTGGCTAATGCTCTTAGTCGTAGCTCAATGTCTGACTTGAGACTGATGTTTGCTCGCCTAAGTCTATTTGATGATGGGAGTCTGCTAACCGAGTTGCGAGTTAAGCCGACTTGAATTTATCATATTCGGAATAAATAGTTAGGGGATAAATATTTATTTTTACGATTCTGTTAGATAGAGGATGGTAGTACGTCTGATTTTGGACTGAATAGTGTGGGGTTCTGTGTTTTTGGGAACGAGTTTGTGTACCGAACGACTCTAATTTGAGATAGTTGATTTTGAGAGAAGCGCATAGTAGTCCATATTCTATGCATCTCGGTGGGAATAAGATGTATGGGGATTTTCGTGAGCTGTATTAGTGGTTGGGTTTGAAACGAGAGGTAACAAATTTTGTTTCTCGTTGTTTGATGTGCAAACAAGTTAAGGCTGAGCATCAATTTCCTTCGGGTTTGCTTCAACTCGTTAAGATTCCCTTATAGAAATGGGTACGTGTGACTATTGACTTCATTAGTAAGTTGCCTTTAACACCTACTAAGAAGGATTTTGTTTGGGTCATCGTGGATTGGTTGACCAATTCTACCCACTTCATTTTAGTTCGAAGAGATTATTCTCTTCAGAAGTTGGCCAAGCTGTACATTTCTCAGATTGTAAGACTTCATGGGGTTCCAATTTTGATAATTTCAAATAAAGATCTTCGTTTTACTTCTCGGTTCTAAATAAAGCTTCATGAGGCTCTAGGTTCAAGATTGGACTTCAGTACTGCGTTCCATCCTCAGACAGATGGATAATCTGATAGGGTGATTCAGATACTGGAGGATATACTTTAAAGTTGTGTGATTTATTCCGAGGTAGTTGGGAGGCTTTTCTGTCATTAGCCGAGTTTGCCTATAATAATAGTTTCCTGTCTAGCATTCAAATAGGACCTTACGAGGCCTTGTATAGTCGTAAGTGTCATACTCCGTTATGTTGGACTGAGTTGGGTGAACGACAGGTTTTGGGTCCTAAGTTGGTTTTCGAGACTGAAGACAAAGTTAGATTGATTCGGGATCGTCTTAAGGCAGCTTTAGTGTAATAGCCCGATTTAGACCCTAGTCAGAATAGTGGTTTCAAGACCACAAATTTGAGGTTGGAATAATATTTTATTGTTATTTTTGGTGTTTATTATGAGTGATATAGCCTGTGTGAAAATTCTGTGTGGCAATTTTATCGACTGTGTGTCGAATTAAGATAAAAGACTTAATCGCATAAAGTATAAAAGCTGTGTGCTATTGTTAAGTTTTTAATTGTTGTTGTCTTTATAAAGTGAAGGCCTTATAATGCAATTAGGCCATATTTAGTGATAGTGGGTGGCAATGGACTAGAATAACCTTAATGAATAAATGTTTTATAAGTTAAATAAAAGGTTAGTTTGGTAATTAGTAAAATAAGTTATAAATAATTAAACAAAACATGAAGTGTTCATCTTTTTGCACCACCATTTCCAAAATTGAAGAAGAAAAAGAGAAAGAAATAGGGGTTGAAATATTCGGCCATTGCTATCCTTGATTAAGGTATGAATTTTGATCGATTTTTGATAATTTCTACGTTTTCGTAATCGTTGCTTCGTGCTTTAGCTAAGCCATGTTGTAATTTTGTGAATTGATGATTTTTTTTTTTTTGATGAGTCATTGATGAATACTTGAGCTATGTGTTATTTGATAGTGAAATACGAAAACTTGGTGTTGGGCTAACATAGTTTGTATTAGGATTTTTAGTGAAATTGAGTATTTTGGGCTTAATTGAGAAAATAAGAAATTGAGGGATTAAAATGTGAAATAAATGAGATGTGTAGACTTGTATGAATATAGAGAGAGTTCGGCTAGGTATGGGTGAAAAGAAATTATATGAATTTGATGATTTTGTGAAATAGGGACTAAAGTGTCGAAGTATGAAAATGTGAGGGCTATTTTCTAAAATACCCTAAATAAGTGTGTGTGGACTAAATTAAATGAATTGGTGATTGAATGGATTAAATTTGAATGTGTTTAGACCAAGAAAGGAGAGGTTCAGATCAAGATCAAGGCAAAGATAAAGTGCTCGATTAATCGACCGTTTCGATAGTTTGACGTCCGAGGGAAGTTCGGATATAATACTATTTGTAAAATATATCTATGTAATGTGAATTGAACGAATATATATATATATATATATATATATATATATATAACTATGAAAGTAGAGATGCTATGTGCTGAATTGGGTTATAGTGCACTAAGTGTGCAAAGTTAGAAACGAGACAGAGATGATTGACATTGTGTGTGCGAAAAGATAGAAGCTTCATCTTATTAAATTGGCACTGTGTGTGCGATAATGATATAAGCTCGATTTAACGTATTGGCATTAAGTGTGCGAAGACAATTACATTTGACTACAAATTGGCACTAAGTGTGCAAATAAAATAAGAGAATAACGAAAGTTGATCGAAGTGTAAAGTCGAGTGATTGAGTTGTATGGTTGGTGAGTAACTATGTGTTGGATAAGGTATGTATGATAACTATGTGTTGACTAAAGTATGAATGATAACTATGTGTTGTTTAAGATATGTATGATATCTATGTGTTGGTGAATTTGAAAGGATGAAATGCTATGTGAACATTGAGCATACTTGAGTTGGTGTATCATTGGTAAATTAATCTAAGTGATGGTTTATTTTTGTATATTGACTTGAATTGTTGAATTACAAGTATTATATTACCAACTTACTAAGCTATGAAAGCTTACTGTGTAATTGTTTCTCTGTTTTACAATGTCAGTAAAGCTAGCTCGGATCCGGGGATTGTCAGCATCTCTATCACACTATCGGCAATCTATTTTGGTACTCTTGAAAATGTGTATATTTGAATATGGCATGTATAGGCTAGTCATTTGGTACATGTTTGAGATGTAAATAGTCATGTGATTTGGCTAGTTATATGCTAATATATGATGCATGTTTTGAAATGTTTTGACGGTAATGAGATGGCCTTATGAATGATAAGTTTATTGAGGGAATGATGTTATAGTGATATGGTAATATGGTGGATGAATTATGATTGGTTATGCATGTGTTTTAGTTGTGCAATTTGGAGCATGAATTGATATTGTATTGAAACTTGTGGGTTGACCCTTGTGTGGGTGGCAAATTTGGTCTTGCAAATGGCCTATTTTGAATACTGGTCAAGAGGATCGGGCGTGTGTCCCTGCTATGTGGTTCAAGAACCACTTCGAAGTGTGTCTGGACAGGTTACATGGGCGTGCATGATGACCGTGTGACCAAGTCAGTAGCTAGCATATTATCACACGGCCATGACACACGGGCGTGTCTGATAGCCATGTGAATAAGTTAGTATGTATGCTCTATTTTGGCACGGCCTGGACACATGGTTATGCCTGATAGCCGTGTCTGACTGCACACTTATAGATCACATCTCCCTAAGTAGTAGTCGAGAAGATTGAAACGAGAATTCCTATGCCTCTGAAGATGCAATGGATAGAATGAAACTACTTAAAGAAAAGAAGCACCGAAAGAAATCAAGACTCAGCAAAACGAGGCAAAATTGGCCCATTTAAAGTCTTTGCTCCATTCCCGTTACATGACAATAAGCAAAGAGGGGCAGTTGTAGGGCCCAATTTTAGCCCGGGCCCAGTATCAATTGACCAAAACCAAAAAAAAAAAAATAAAAAAGTCTGTTAAAATAGTCCATTTACACTGGCCCAATTACATTAAGGCCCAAATGGCCCAAAATTTTCAAAGTTTGCAGAAACCTTAGCCCCTGACCAACACCGCAGCCACGTCAACCCCAACGTCGCACGCCTTCCGCATTGTGCGCCTCCACACCTCTGACGGTTGTACCTGCAAAATAGAAAACAACAAACACAGCGAAAAAAGGGGGCCAACGAGGATAATAGAAATAGAGGGATTTGCTTTGTATTTTATCCCTAAAATCGGCTATAAAAACCGAAAGGGGAAATCATTGTAGGGGAGGATTGAGAGATATACAAGAGAATACAAAAATCAGATTATAAAGCAGGCCATGTTTTTACATTTTTCTTCTTTTTCTCTTTTCTTTTTGGCATTTTTTGTCATAAAAGATTTTCTTTCTTCTTTTTTTTTTTTTTAAACTATGCATGTACAATATTAAAATATAATATAAAAATATAAAAAGGAAAGAAAAAAGTCACCTATTTTGGGCTCCGACCGTCGTGCACGGCAGCACCGACGGCGGCGGACAGCAGTGGTGATCGATCGGAGCCATCACCAAAATCGCCAAGGGAGAGCTTTTTGGAGAGGGCTCTATTTTTTTGTTGAGGAAGAAGGAAAAATGAAGCTTTTAAATTTTTTTGGGTTTTATAGGCAAAGAAAACGTCGTCGTTTTGGGTTGAACATCCGGGCGCCAAAACGACGCGTATGGGGGGTACCCGCATGTGACCCGACCCGCCCAGGGGGTCTGCGCGTTTTTGTTTAATGGGGAATTTATTTCCCCAGTCCTTCTGCCCTTTTAATTTTTTTAATTTAGTCCCTTTTTATTTTTTTATTTTAAATTTCAACGTGGAATTTTATTTGGTTTTCAATCAAATCCCCAACCCACTAATGCTCCGAGAAGCAGACACGTGTCCAGGGTTAGGGTTATTTTCTAAATGAGCCCTCGACAGTTTGAGCGAGTTTAATTTTGGTCCTTTTTTTGTTTATTATTACAATTTAGGCTTTAAATCTTGTTTTTATTCTGATTTAGTCATTAATCTATTTAATCCTGACCTTTTAGTTCATTATTTATTTATTCTGTTCTAATTATCTTTATATACTATTCATTTTATTTATTTATTTATTACTAAAATTATTATTATTTTAATATTACTATTAGTATTATTTTGTTATTACCACTATTTGTAATATCCTGATTTTGGGGGTCTGTGCATTTGGTATGTTGCATGGCTAAATTAGTAGGTTAAGGCCTTGAGGTGTGTATTGGGCTCATGATTGGGCTTAAACCTGGGTTAAATTGATTATAAATAGTGTTAGTTTATAAATTAAGTTAAGTAAGTATGTTTAGTAGCAAGTTGGGCTTGTGGCCCAACGTTTGGAGGTGCTATAAGTGGGCATGTAGGTGGCGTCACAAGGGGGAGGAGTTTGGGCCTAGTGTGGCCACTTGGGGCAAAATTGGTGGGTCAAAATTTGGCACTCCTAGGGAAAGGGGGAGGACGGCACATGAGCAAAAAAAAAAAAGGAGTTTTAATTCTTTTATTTTGGTGATAAAAAGCTGATAATTAAGAGGGAAGAGTTGGTTTTAAGGTGGCCTCTATTAAAGGTAAGATAATGGTTAAGTTATCAGGATGGATAAAAACTATCAGGAGGGGGAGGGTTGGCTGAAACTCCAACTCTGTGAGTGTGTGAGTGTGTGCCGAAATTATTAGCCAAAATTATCAATTTTTCTTTCTTTCATTAGTTCTTTTCTTTCTCATCTTTTCTCTCAAGCCGAAATTCCTATTCTCTATTGAAGTGTTCTTTGCTGCAACTCTCTAATATTTTCTTCTTTCCTTCATTCTTCTTCTCCCCAAAAACCTTCTAAAAGCTGAATCCCCCTATTCATACTTTCTTCTCTCTTAGTCGATTTTGCAAGGTGGGTTTTCCCGAAGGTGCACCACAAGCCGAATACTCCTCTCTAGTTGGTAAGTTTCTTGTAGTTGTTACTACCATATCTCTCTCGTATTATTCCTAAACCGAATCACCCCCGCTAATATGTTGATTGATGATTTACTTTCTAGTCAGAAGCTGAATCTCTTCTTGCAGTAGTCTGAAGTGCCGAGTTGTGGAAAAGCCAAAGGTGGGTTGGTGTAGGTTCGGCCGAATGGCCTTTCTTGTTCTTTATTCTTTTGGCCGAATATCATAAGGTGTTTAATGGGTTACGATTAAGGGGTTGGTTTAATATATGGGTGTTGGCCGAATATAGGTAGGGTGGTGAAGCTTTCTTAAAGACTTTCGGGATTCGACAAATTAGGTAATGGTTCGTTTTAAGTGTTATAATTATTTAGTTAATTGGATCTCATCGTTTAAATGGTTTAGTGACCAAGGAGTTGTTATGGTCACTAATAACAGTCAAGCGATAGGAGGGGTTGGATCTGAAAACCCAATGCCAAAATACAAGAAACGATCAGTATCAAAAGTATGAGATTGGCATCAGGGTGCGGGCTAACATCGAAGTAAATTGTAGGCTGATAGTCGTAGTCTCGAGTGACAGTAGCGTATGAGCAGTAAAAGCGCGAGTACGAGAACCAGGTGTGTAACTCTTACACATTTTTTTTACTTAATATGTTAAATGTTATGTGTTGTTAAAAGTCAGAATGACGACAATGGTTGCCAAAGTACCCTTGTGGTTAACAAGCGAGGATGCCGGGTAAGTTGTTATGTTTCTTGTGTTGATTGTAATATATAAGAGCATGATATTCTATATACATAATTATGTATGTTAAGCATGATCATACTGATATTGTTCGCATGAATATATGTTATGGGTGATGAGAGGAGGGGGAGTATGATCTATGAGACTGTCACCAGTGGTTTGGTACCACACAGTGGGTTAGCCCCATATATTATAATATTGTGACTATGTCTCAGTGGTTTGGGACCACCAAAGGGTTTGGTACCATATTTTTATTTGTGACTTTGGTCACCAGTGGTTTGGCACCACCAGTGGTTTGGTACCACACGGGGTAGATTTAGGAGATATGAATGGATATCTAGGCTGATGGGTTGCATGACATACATATTTGTATATGAAATTGTGTAAGAACATAAAGTCTTTTGGGATGGGGTTTACACACTGAGTCTAGGTGACTCACCCCTTCCTTTATATTTTGTAGATAAACCTTAGATCATGGATTTGGAGCCAGGATGGACTCGAGGTGGCCATGCTCAGCATTCGATTTATTTTAATGTTTTCTATATGGACTTAGTTATTTTCTTTAATGTGGGTTTTAGTTCTGTAATAAGGCCGCATAAGTATTATTTTGGGACATTTTATTTAGTTGTTTCTTAAAGCTTCCATAAGTATGCCGATAAAACTACGAAATTGGGTATTTTCAAAACTCTAAACAAATACTTGTTTTCTAAAGTGTACACTGACTAAGTATTAAATACAGAGTAACAATAAGGCAAACAAGTTTTTTAGAACAAGTTTCAACATGTTTTAGACATTACAAGATCCAACGACATTTTCTTCAAAATGTTATATCAGAACTCTCTTTAACCAAGTCGACAAATCGATTTTCAAAATGTTTTCTTTCTCATGGCACACCAGATTCGATTGTAGGGTTTTGACTGGGTTTGGGGTTTACATTTTGGTATCAGAGCCAGGTTCAAAAGCTCGAATGTGGGTATAAGGCCCAAAATATGTTTTAAGAGTTTGTAAAATGATTTTTAGATGATGGATATCTCGAAAAGCATGGCACCTAAGTCTCCGGCGCCGATCCACCCAGGTAAGTACCCTAACCTTTGGTATGAAATTTGTATGTTGGGCTTCGTGGGTTTTAGACATAGACAAGCATGATAGTACTGATGGACCATAGGGCTAGTTTGCACAACTTCTTAATTACATAAGACTTAAGTCTAATCAAACAAACCTGTGAATAAGTCACCGAGTTTGGGTGTGGCAACAGCCATACGCATGTCTAGGATTGGGTTCAGGGAGAGCTTGGTATTTAAGCAGTCCCAGTGACTCACCTCCTCTTCGCTCGAACCCTACCTGGTGCGTAGTGACTATTCACTCTAACCATGAGGACTTGTTCACAGGCTAAACCTTATAGTTAAAACTCGAAAGGGATCAACCACCCTGTTTTGAAAAAAAACCCTAGTTTTGAAATTATCAAATTACCCCTTGATTTGTAATAACTACCCTAGATTTGAAAAAAAATGACCAAAGTACCCTTGGTTTGTAAAATTACCAAATTACCCCTGACTTACAGAATTACCAAAATACCCACGAGTTGTAAAAAATTACCAAAATACCCCTGTAGATTAAAATTACGAAAATACCCCTGGGTAGTGGAATGATGAAAATACCCCTACAAGTTAAATGTGGCTCATGGATGTTGTTTGTATGATGAATGTACTTAGAATTAGGAGATAAGCTTGAAACTGAAACTATAGATAGGTTCGAATTTGAAAGAATCACTTTTAAAACTATCTTTGATAAAATTATTCGTGGATAAACAGTGAACAGAGTTAATAATTCATAAAATTCTTAATCAGATAAGCGCGATCGAGAAGAATGAGTACAAGAGGTCATGGACGTCCACCGCGTGACCATGGTAGGGGTAGGATGACCTTATCAAAGCCAGTAGGGTCTGGCCATAGGTCAGGGAACATGATGCTAGATCTGCCGACAGCAAAAGCAGAGTTTCAAGACCAAACTAGTGGTAACGATGCAAGATCTCGAGCGATCGCAAGTTTTGTAGAGAGTTGTCAAGGCGAACGGGGTTTAGGAGCCCGAAAATCCGTGGCTGAGCGACTCCGGGCAAACGGAGCAGAAGTATTTAGGGGAGTTTTGGTGTAGCTCCCAACACTTCCGAAAAATTGGTTAGAGGCCATAAAGCGTATAATGGATGATTTAGATTTCTCGGCTGAGGAGAAGTTGAAAGGGATGTACCCCTAGAACTGCAAGGGGTAGTGTTTCAAGCTGATTTGATGGAACTACCCTTCAAGGAGTTCGATTTAATCTTAGGAATGGATTGGTTGGTTAAGCACCAGGCAGAACTGGACTGTGCAGCTAAGCACATGGTGCTAAAATCGATCGAGGGTGAAGAGGTGGTGATGATAGGGGAGAGAAGGAATTACCTATCTAATGTGGTGTCCACGCTGAAGGCGGAGAAGATGGTAAGGAAAGGATGTGAGGCATTTGTGGTCTATGTTTTTGCTTTGGAAGGTAAGGAATAGGTTATAGGAAGTGTCAGAACGGTGAAGGAGTTTATCGATGTTTTTTCGGAAGAGCTTCTAGGTTTGCCCCCAGATCGCTAAGTGGAGTTTGGTATAGATCTTCTACCAGGAACAGCAGCAGTGTCTATTGCCCCGTATAGGATGGCGCCAAAGGAGTTGGTGGAGTTGAAAGCATAGATTCATGAGTTATTGGATAGGGGTTTCATCCGGCCAAGTGTATCACCTTGGGAAGTGCCTGTACTCTTTGTTAATAGAAGGACGGGTCCATGTGAATGTGCATAGACTATAATTAAGAACAAGTATCCGTTGTCAAAGATAGACGACTTGTTCGATCAGCTTAAGGGAGCATCGATCTTCTCTAAGATAGATTTAAGGTCGGGATATCACCAACTTAAGGTGAAGGAGGCAGATATCCATAAGATGGCGTTTCGTACTCGATACGGGCACTATGAATTTTTGGTAATGCTGTTCGAGTTGACGAACACACCATCAGCATTTTTGGATATGATAAACCGGGTGTTTTAGCCGTATTTGGATCAGTTCATCGTAGTATTTATAAATGATATCCTGGTATACTCAAAATGGAAAGAGGAGCAAGACGTGCATTTGTGGGTAGGTGTTGCAGATTTTAAGGGAAAAGCGTTTATACGCAAAGTTTAGTAAGTGTGAGTTCTGGTTGAAGGAAGTTACCTTCCTGGGTCATGTGGTGTCAACTGAGGGATTAGACTGGACCCTCGGAAGATTAAGGCTATATTAGACTGGAAGCCACCAAAGTCTGTGGCGCAGATTTAGAGTTTTTGGGTTTAGCAGGAAATTACCGAAGGTTTGTGGAAGGATTTTCTTTAATTGCAGCGCCATTAACTAAGTTGCTAAGGAAAGGGGTTCCGTTTGTATGGTCAGACAAGCAACAAGAGAATTTTGAGAGGTTAAAAAGGATTTTGACGAAAGCTCCAGTGTTAATTCAACCTGAAGCAGGGAAAAAGTTTGCAGTTTATTGTGATGCATCGCATACAGGATTAGGATGTGTGCTGATGCAAGAAGGGAAAGTAGTAGCGTACGCTTCTCGATAGTTGAGACCTCATGAGGTGAACTACCCAACGCATGATCTAGAATTGGCTGTAGTGGTTTTTGCCCTAAAAATTTAGAGATATTATTTGTATGGAGAGAAGTCTATAGTGTACACAGATCACAAGAGTTTGAAGTACCTTCTTACACAGAAGGAGCTAAATTTAAGGCAGAGGAGATGGATCGAGTTGTTGAAGGATTATGACTGCTCGATTGAATACCACCCGAAAAAGCTAATGTGGTAGTGGATGCCTTGAGCCATAAGGTGGTGGCAGATTTAAGAGCCATGTTTGCCCACCTTAGTCTATATGATGACGGAAGTCTGTTAGCAAAATTGCAAGTGAAGCCAACGTGGGTAGAACATGTTAAGGAGAAACAATTGGTAGATGAAGTTTTGAGCGCACGATGTTTGCAAGTACAGAATGGTGGATTGGAGGGGTATAGTCTGAGCAGCGATGGAGTGTTATGTTTTCAAAGGAAAATGTGTATACCTAAAGATGTGGAGTTAAGGCAGAAGATTTTACAAGAGGCACATAGGAGTCCATATGCTATGCATCCGCGAGGCAGTAAGATGTACCGGAATTTACGGGAGCAATTTTGGTGGCTGGGCCTTAAGCGTGAGGTAATGGAATTTGTGGGTAAGTATCTGACATGCCAGCAAGTCAAGGCTGAGCATCAACTACCGTCGGGGTTGTTGCAACCGATAAAGATTCCACAGTGGAAGTGGGAAAGGATCACGATGGATTTTGTTAGTGGGCTACCCCTCACACCCACTAAAAAGGATTCAGTTTAGGTGATTGTGGACCGTCTGACGAAGTCTGCTCATTTCATACTTGTACGTATAGATTTTTCTCTTCAGAAGCTAGCGAGACTATATATAGCAGAGATTGTAAAGTTGTATGGGGTGCCAGTGTCGATTATTTCGGACGAGATCCTAGATTTACGCCAAGGTTCGGAAGGCTTTGCACTGCATTGGGCACAAGGTTGGATTTCAAGACATCGCTCCATCCCCAAATGGATGGACAATCGGAGAGGGTGATTCAAGTTTTGGAAGACATACTAAGGGGTTGTGTCCTGGATTTTAAATGCAATTGGGAAGAATTCTTACCGTTGGCGAAGTTCACATACAACAATAGTTATCAGACGAGTATTCAGATGGCACCATACAAGCGTTGTATGGTCGGAAGTGTCGTACCCCCATGTGTTGGACGGAATTGGGGGAGTGGCAGATGTTGGGTCCGAAGTTGGTTGTTGAAACAAAAGATAAGATGAAGGTGATTCGAGCTCGTTTGAAAGAAGCTTCGGATAGGCAGAAGTCTTATGCCGATCTTAAATGAAAAGATATAGAGTTTGCAGAAGGTGACAGGGTTTCTTGAAGGTGTCGCCGTGGAAAAAGGTTCTGAGGTTGGTAGGAAAGGCAAGTGAAGCCCTAGATTTATTGGGCCTTATCAGGTGTTCAAGCGAGTGGGACCAGTGGCTTATCAGCTCAAGTTGCCACCAGAGTTGAGTCAAATCCATGACGTGTTTCATGTGTCCATGCTTAGGCGCTATCGCTCAGATCTGTCACATGTTGTACTAGTGGAGGAGATTGAGGTAAATCCAGACTTATCTTTCGAGGAGGAACCAGTGCAGATCCTAGATCAGGATGTTAAGGTTTACATAGGAAATTAGTCCCTTTGGTGAAGGTATTATGGCGGAACCATGGGTCAGAGGAAGTGACATGGGAATCGGAGGATATCATGCGACAGCAATACCCTCAACTCTTATGACCAGGTAAATTTCGAGGTCGAAATTTATTTTAAGGGGGGTAGAACTATAATATCCTGATTTTGGGGGTCTGTGCATTTGGTATGTTGCATGGCTAAATTAGTAGGTTAAGGCCTTGAGGTGTGTATTGGGCATGGGATTGGGCTTAATCCTGGGTTAAATTGATTATAAATAGTGTTAGTTTATAAATTAAGTTAAGTAAGTATGTTTAGTAGCAAGTTGGGCTTGTGGCCTAACGTTTGGAGCTGCTATAAGTGGGCATGTAGGTGGCGTCACAAGGGGGAGGAGTTTGGGCCTAGTGTGGCCGCTTGGGGTCAAATTGGTGGGTCAAAATTTGGCACTCCTAGGGGAAGGGGGAGGACGGCACATGAGCAAAAAAAATTAGGAGTTTTAATTCTTTTATTTTGGTGATAAAATGCTGATAATTAAGAGGGAAGAGTTGGTTTTAAGGTGGCCTCTTTTAAAGGTAAGATAATGGTTAAGTTATCAGGATGGATAAAAACTATCAGGAGGGGGAGAGTTGGCTGAAACTCCAACTTTGTGAGTGTGTGAGTGTGTGCCGAAATTATTAGCCAAAATTATCATTTTTTCTTTCTTTCATTAGTTCTTTTCTTTCTTATCTTTTCTCTCAAGCCGAAATGCCCATTCTCTTTTAAAGTGTTCTTTGCCGTAACTCTCTAATATTTTATTCTTTCCTTCATTCTTCTTCTCCCCAAAAACCTTCTAAAAGCCGAATCCCCCTATTCATACTTTCTTCTCTCTTAGCCGAATCTGCAAGGTGGGTTTTCCCGAAGGTGCACCATAAGCCGAATACTCCTCTCTAGTTGGTAAGTTTCTTGTAGTTGTTACTACGATATCTCTCTCGTATTATTCCTAAACCAAATCACCCCCCTAATGTGTTGATTGATGATTTACTTTCTAGTCAAAAGCCGAATCTCTTCTTGCAGTAGTCTGAAGTGTCGAGTTGTGGAAAAGCCGAAGGTGGGTTGGTGTAGACTCGCCAAATGGCCTTTCTTTTTCTTTATTCTTTTGGCCGAATATCATAAGGTGTTTAATGGGTTGCAATTAAGGGGTTGGTTTAATATATGGGTGTTGGCCGAATATAGGTAAGGTGGTAAAGCTTTCTTAAAGACTTTCGGGATTCGACAAATTAGGTAAGGGTTCGTTTTAAGTGTTATAATTATTTAGTCAACTGGATCTCATCGTTTAAATGGTTTAGTGACCAAGGAGTTGTTATGGACACTAATAACAGTCAAGCGATAGGAGGGGTTGGATCTGTAAACCCAATGCCAAAATATAAGAAACAATCAGTATTGGGAGTACGAGATTGGCCATCCAGGTGCGGGCTGACATCGGAAGTAAATTGTAGGCCGATAGTCGTAGTCTCGAGTGACAGTAGCATAGAAGCAGTAAAAGTGCTAGTACGAGAACCAGGTGTGTAACTCTTACACACTTTCTTTACTTAATATGTTAAATGTTATATGTTGTTAAAAGCCAGAATGACGGCAATGGTTATCAAAGTACCCTTGTGGGTAACAGACGATGATGCCAGGTAAGTTGTTATGTTTCTTGTGTTGATTGTGATCTATGAGAGCATAATATTCTGTATACATAATTATGTATGTTAAGCATGATCATACTGATATTGTTCGCATGAATATATGTTATGGGTGATGAGAGGAGGGGGAGTATGATCTATCAGACTGTCACCAGTGGTTTGGTACCACACAGTGGGTTGGCCCCACATATTATAATATTGTGACTATGTCTCAGTGGTTTGGGACCACCAGTGGTTTGGTACCACATATGTTTATTTATGACTTCGGTCACCAGTGGTTTGGCACCACCAGTGGTTTGGTACCACACGGGGTAGATTTGGGAGATATGGATGGATATCTAGGCTGATGGGTTGCATGAAATACATATTTGTATATGAAATTGTGTAAGAGCATAACTTCTTTTGGGATGGGGGTTTACACTGAGTCTAGGTGGCTCACCCCTTCCTTTATATTTTGCAGATAAACCTTAGATCGTGGATTTGGAGCCGGGGTGGACTCGAGGTGGCCATGCTTAGCATTCGATTTATTTTAATGTTTTCTATATGGACTTAGTTATTTTCTTTAATTTGGGTTTTAGTTCTGTAATAAGGCCGCTTAAGTATTATTTTGGGACATTTTATTTAGTTGCTTCTTAAAGTTTCCATAAGTATGCTTAAGAAAACTACTTAAATTGGGTGTTTTCAAAACTCTAAACAAATACTTGTTTTCTAAAGTGTACACTGACTAAGTATTAAATATGGAGTAACAATAAGGCAACCAAGTTTTTCTAGAACAAGTTTCAACATGTTTTAGACATCACAAGATCCAATGACGATTTCTTCAAAATGTTATAACAGAACTCTCTTTAACCAAGTCGACAAATCGGTTTTCAAAACGTTTTCTTTCTCGTGGCACACCGATTCGGTCGTAGGGTTTTGACCGGGTTTGGGGTATTACACTATTATTTTTATTATTATCAATGTTATTATTATTATTATTAATATTATTAGTATTATTATTTCTATTTTTATTACTATTAATTTTTCCATTTTTATTAATATTAATTTTAATATTATATATATTATTACTATTACTTTCCTTGTTATTATTGAATTAATTTTATCATTATTATTTTGTTATCTTTAAAATATTGTAGATAGTATTAACTTGTTTGTTGATTATTATTAGCCTTTTTGTGTTCTTATTTTATCATTTTACTCTGTTATGCATGTCTACTATAATTCACATCCTATTTTACTATGATAGTATTACATTTTACCTGAATTTCAAAATAAACAAATACTCCGCGTTCTAAGGTTCGAAAGGTATCGTACCCTAACTTATTGGGTTTTGATTTTTCTCATCAAGTCTAAAGAACTTATTAATTTCTTTTTAAAATTTAAATAAAAACTTATTCTCGAGAATTCAAATTGTCGTGTCATAACTCACTGGATGTGACGTTTTGTTATCTCGGGATAAGGATTTCAAAAAAAACTAAGGCAATATTCTGTATTTGGAATTTCGAGAAAACGTGCCCTAACTTACTGGGTTCCGATTTTTCATTTGACCCAAATAACCGAATATCCTCCTCAAGCTTAAATACGAGTTTTAAAAGTCGAAAGACAAGCTCAATTTTGAGAATTCGAAATGTCGTACCCTAACTTACTGGGCGTGACATTTTACTTCTTCGAAATAAGAGGGTCTTAGCATCCATTTTAAATTATTCTAGTTTTCTTTTAAATAAAGGGGATCGTTGTCGAAATCATTTTTAATATTTTTAAAAAATGGAATCGACTTTAAAAACAAAATGGAGTCGCCACCAATCCTTTTTGCTTAGGTGTAATCGAATCACCTTATAAAACGATTTATTTCAAAACATTAATTTTGGCCTACAAAATTCAAGAAAAAGGGTTTGGGAGTCGATTACATACGAGGAAGGATTAGCACCCTCGTAACACCCAAATTTGGTACCGAATTGATTAGTTATTATCCTAATGTCAAAAATTTGAAAAATTTAAAATACGATCCTTTTATTCAAAAGAAAGCTAAGACTTGTTTATCTCAAAGAAATAAAATACCACACCCAATAAGTTAGGATGCAACATCTTAAAACTTCGAAATTAAGTTCGCTTTTATTTTGTAGAAAATTCTTACCTCGATATACAAAACATTATATCTAATAAGTTAAGATATAACATTATGAATCTTCGAAGATAAATTTTAATTTGAAATTTATTGGTTTAAAAAAGGAAGGATACTTGATACCTTAAGTTCCACGAGAAAAATTAAAACCCAGTAAGTTAGGGTATACTTTTTCTCGACGTCTCTAAATATCATAGATCATTATATTTTAGAAAATATTTGAATAAAATGCGTCAATTTAGAATGTGTTTTATAAAAAATGGTTTGAGTAAGATATTACAAAACATAAATATCAAGTTGCAATTCTTTATAATTACAAGTCATATTTACAAATAATACTAATGTACACAATTAACGAAAGAATAATGTAAATAGCAAATAATACACGTAATGAAAAGACTATGAATAATTGGCAAATAAAAGAACATAAATAAACAAATATAAGATATAAAATAAGCAACAACAATTAAAAATCTATGTGAAAGATAAAAATTCAAGAAATGAATATTAAACTTTACAAACAAGATCTAATATAAGAGTAAATAAATGAATGAAGTATTTAAACACTGAATAAACATTACAACAACAACAAAAAGTAAAACTTTGACAATTTCTAAAGACGATTAATATGTATAAACAATATATTTTAAATGAATAATATAAATATTTAGAGTATATAAAAAATATAAGGATACTTATAATACATATATAATTCAATAATTCAATATATATATAAATATAAACATTAATATGAGAGAAAACAATTTTAAGTAAATAACATATATATCTTTAAATAAAAATATATTTATAATACAATAATTATAAAAATCACATAAACTATATAATAATATATGTTATACAACAAACAAAAATTTTATATAGTATAAAGGATAAAATAATTTAAATTATACATATAATATAACAACATATAATATACAAAATTTTTAAAATGTATAATATAATGACTAATATACAAATTATAAAATAAAATGTAATATATATAAATAATTTAAACTAAATAAAATGGCCTAGTATAAATAATAAATTGTAATAGTTTAATACATATATATAATATTAAATAATTTAAAATAAGAATGAAAATAAAAAGAAAAAAAATCGAAGGCTTAAATCAAAAAATAAAAAAAATCAGGATAAAAATGTAAAAGGACCAAATTAGAACGCGCGTCACATTATAGGGGCCTTTTCGGTAATTATGCCTCATTCCCTAAACGACGTCGTTCCCCTTCCTGCCTTAAAGCAACTCGAGGACCAATTTGCAAGAACGTATAAATTTCAGAGCTAAATTAAAAAAAAAGAAAAATTAAATTGAACTAAATTACAAAGAATAAAATTGTGGAGGGACTAAAGAGGCAAATTGCCCCTAAAAAAATACGCGGATCTTCCCCAGGTATCGGGTCAATACGCGGATCCTAGCCCTTTAAACGACGTCATTTTAATGCTTATTGGCTTAAACAAAAACGGTGTCGTTTTTGTGATGCTATATAAGTCAGTTTTTAGACAAAAAAAATCATTTGCACCCTGTTGTTAAAAAAAAAAAACTTTCGAAAATTCTCTCAACCCTTCCTCCTCTCGTCTGGGTTCCGATCATCGGACCTACGGGCCACCGCCACACGCATCACCGTCGATGCCGCCAGATACGGTGGCGGAGGCCGAAAACTTCACTTTTTCCGTGCAAATTAAAAGGTATGCTCCTACTTTTTATTTTAGTAGTATTTTGTATGTAAAAAAAATTGCATGAATCGAAAAAAATAAAAAAATGAAACTGAATATTAGGAAATCACCTCTGTTATTGGTTTTTCTGTGTTTTTATTTCAGTGTATTTGCATGTATATTCTCTGTGTGTATTTTTCTTCCGTTTACATATTGTGTTTGGGGTTTTTATAACTCAAAAATGGAATCGAAAATAAATGCAAAAATCGTAATCTGCTGCTAATGTCTTGTTTCGCAGGTGAGTGGCGAGAAAAGTGGCGGCGATAGGGCGCGACTCGCGCTAACTGCGGCGCGACTGGTGGCTTGGGAGCGAGGAAAGGGCTACTGGGGTGCTTGCGGCGCAGTGGAAACCTAGGGTTTCCTGTGTCCGTAAGCTATTTGGGCCACTGGTTTAGGTTTAATTTGGGTCAATGTTTTGGGTCTGAGAGTTTGAGGTAGAATAGTGGGCTACGGGTAATGGATTGGGCTGTTAATTGGTTTTGTAAATGGACTAAAAAAAATAAACTGGACATTTATTTTTATTTTTTTGAATGATATGGGCCCAGTCAATAATGGGCTCCTACAATCGTATTTAAAAATATTTTCTAATTTTCGACATAAAGACATCAAATAATCAATTAGGTACCGAATTTTGGAGTCACGAGGGTGCTAATCCTTCCTCATGTGTAATCGACTCCCGAACCCATTTTTCTAAATTTCGTAGACCAAAACTGTTGTTTTAATAAATCAAAATATTTTAACGATAAATCTTAAGGTGGCCCGATCACACCTCAAAAAAGGATTGGTGGCTTTTTCATTTCCAAAGTCGACCCTATTTTCCAAACAAAAATGGTTTCGACAAGAAATATAAAAATTTTGTTTTTTTTTTCAATAGTAGTATCTAAAAAATTATTTTGAGAAGACGTTTCTGAACAAATAGTGTCCAAAATGCTTCAAGCAAGATGCACTGCCAGCAAGATTATTGAAAAAGCTCCCACGTAGACGCTTTTTTCTACAGTAGTATCTAAAAAAATAATTTTGAGAAGACATTTCTGAACAAATAGTGTCCAAAATGCTTCAAGCAGGATGCACTATCAGCAAGATTACTGAAAAAAGCACCCACGTGGACGCTCTTTTTCTACAGTAGTATGTGAAAAAAATAATTTTGAGAAGACGTTCTAAACAAATAATGGCCAAAATGCTTCAATCAGGATGCCCTGTCAGCAAGATTATTGAAAAAAGCTCCCACGTGGATGCTCTTTTTCTACAGTAGTATCTGAAAAAATAATTTTGAGAAGATGTTTCTGAACAAAGTGTCCAAAAAGTTTCAAGCAGGATGCACTGTCAGCAAGATTACTAAAAAAATCTCCCACGTGGACGCTCTTTTTCTACAGTAGTTCCTATTTGGTCTTGGACTATAAATGAGCCAAATTTCATTCTCAGGTTGCATAAGTTACAGCAAGAGAAATTGAGGCTAAAGTAGAATAGAAACTGAAGATGAGTGAACGTATTAGTGCTGTTATTTACTATGATGATAATAAACAATTTATTACCATGCTTTAAACAATCCTTAGTTTGAGTTCTCAAGATAATGCCATCGTTATTGCATAAAATTTCTCAATTCACTTATGTTCATCTTGAGCTGTCTACTCGAGTTACAGTCACTAAATTATTTTTATCTAGAGCTATGGAACTCCAAATTAAGATCCACTAATTTTTATTAAATCTAGACTCACATATTACCATAAAATTTATAGAATTTTTAGTTCATCCAATCAGTACAATTTATTCTTTAAAGTTACCTTATTTCGCTGTCTGATAGTCCTGACCCCTCTTCACTAAAAATTTATTCTTTCATTGAAAAGAACTCGAAGGACATTCCTATTTATTTCTCTTGAAAATAGACTCATTAATAAATTCAAGCATATAAATTTTATCCCTTGATTATGTTTTTACAATTTTTAATGAATTTCCAAAATCAGAACAGGGGATTACGAAATCATTCTGACCCTGTCTTATAAAAATTCAAATATCTCATAATTTGAAATTATTTTCTTACACTGTCTCTTTTATGTGAAAATAGACTCAATAAGATTTAATTTCATATCTTATTCAACTTCTAATTCAATTTCCACCATTTTTGGTGAATTTTCAAAGTGATTCAACTGCTTCTGTCCAAACTGTTTTATTGCTAATTTTACTCTATCATGTTTTCTTTGTATCAATTCTCATATACACACTTATAATACTAAAGCATATCCATAGTTAGCCATGCCAATAGCTAGTCATCATCAAACATTTACAAGCCATTCATTGGCCAATTTAACTTACACATCAACAACAAAAACTTGAACATTTCATTTCCCAATTTAATTTGGTTTAAAAGCCTCGCACATGATCACAATCCACATTTCCCACATATTCTTACATCATAAGCATGGACTTATCTCTTTGTCATTGATGCATAAACTTAGCTCTTTGCTCGTCGAACTACTCGGAATACATGTATCACAATGCCAATGCCATATCCCAGATATGGTCTTACATGGGATTACCTCTTGATGCCGATGCCATATCTCAGATAGGGTCTTACACGGATCTTTTAACTTGATGTCAATGCCATGTCCCAAACATGGTCTTATACAAAATCGTACATACTAGAACATAGATTTGACAGAAGTTCGTAAAATAATTAGGTGTAAAATCTTCAGAGCGATGCCAATGAAAGTTTTGTCTATTAAGTATAGATTTTATGCTTCGGTTGATCTAGTGAGATATGACTCATTTGACATCAAAGGTCCTCGTAGCTTGGAGGCAATGGTGCAGACTCATACTGCCAGTGGATCACCCTATCTTGAGGTATATGTACAATTTTCATAGCCAAATGATACATTTGCGACTTCAACATCTACTGCTGTTTGAGAGGAATACATGACCCCTAGCTGACACTCTATTAGTGGGAGGTAGAATACGGAAACGTCCGTGTTTGGTGATAGTATGGAAAATAAAACCCTTGCACGACACTCGGTTAGTGGATGGGATATGCACACCAGTGGGTCGATGTTCGATGCTAGAAATACATATTGGGGAATGACATCAACTTCTAGTGGTTGGCAATCCACATATGATTGGGGACGTTATGAAACGTCCACAAGAAGGGATGATGTACTCCCTACGACATCCACCGGCGAGGGGACCTCGTTCGTTGCAGATGATGGTGGGTCAGATGATGAGTCCAATGTGGATCCACCTCGAGAGCCCAGCCCCGATGGTGCAAAAGTTGCATTATTTTTTGAACTGGATCCTGTTCCAACCATACCTGAAGATGTTGAAGGGGTTTAGATGAAGAAGAAGGTCTATGATTCAGGGCGTACTCGCCTCCAGCCCACATGTATAATATCGATTTATCTCAAGATGATGTGTTGGAGTTTCCAGATTTATCACACAGAAGGCGTGACCGTACAAGTTCATTGTTGGATTCTGGTGAATTGGAAGTTGGTAAGGAGTTTTCTAATAATGATAGTTTTCTTGGTGCATTGAAACAACATAGCATCATGAACGGGATTAACTACAACGTGGTTAAATCCAAATCTAATAAGTATGAAGCCAAGTGTGCAGTGCAAGACGGTACATGTTCATGGAAAATAAGGCCTCGTTGAGGAAAAGGATAGGCTTGTGGGAGATTAAAAAATTACAAAGGTCTACATACATGTGTTGCCGGTACAGTATCACTAGGTGTTTAGGGTTTTGAATAATACTGTTATTACGTAATATTGTATTATTTAATGCACTTCATTGACAGTTGTTTCACAAGATCATCCCATGATGGATTCAGATATGTTAGCTAGCTTAATACTACCGACGGTGAAGGTGGATCCCAAGACTTTAGTGTCGGTCTTAATTGCCAATATTCGTAGCCAATTGAGGTACACGCCCTCTTACTGCAAGGCTTGGATGGCTAAGCAAAAGGCGTTGGAAAAGTTGCATGGTCGATGGGATGCTTCATATAATGAAGTGTGGCAATGGTGTCAGGTGTTGGAGAGAAATGTCCTAGGTTGCATAACAGACCTTGAAACGTCACTTGTGTACTACAACGACCGATTGCTCCGTGGATGCCAAGTGTTCAAGCGTCTGTTCTGGAGCTTTAAGCAATGCCGAGACGTATTTCTATATCACAAGTCATTGGTGCAAATTGACGGTACCTTTATGTATGTTAGATATACTCATCGACTATTGCTAGTTGTGGCACAGGATGGCAGTGGGAGAATCCTTCCAATTGCATTTGCAATAACATCGGGGGAGTCAGCTGATGACTGGGATTTATTTATTTCTAGGTTAAGGAGGCATGTCTGCCCCCAACTTGATATTTGTATTATATTAGATAGGGGCCCTGGAATATTAACCGCAATTGAGTGACAGGGAAGCCTATGGCATCACACACACCATTGGTATTGCCTAAGGCATGTTATGTTCAACTACTACGGGCAACATTGATCTACAAGTGAATGATGGAAAGTGACCAACATGAGTATTTAATCTCTATTCATATAATTTCATTTGTAATATTCAATTTATTCTTCATGGAAGAGTGGTATGTAATATTTGCTATCAACTTATATTGGCAGGGTATGAGATAAGTAAGGACCATTTTCATGAGATGTTGGCAGTTTTGTGTTCAGTTAACGAAGAAGGCACAAACTACCTCTGTAACATACCTTTCGAATAGTGGACACAAGCATACGACGACGACCTACGATATGGTCATATGACCTCAAACTTAACTGAATGCATAAATTATGTTCTAAAAGGAATGTGCCATTTATCGATAACATCAATTATGTGAGAGATATATTTTTATTTAGTGGCACTATTTCCAAAGCAAGCAGCGAGTTATAAAGGCCAAATGCAGGGAGGCCATGTATGGTGTGTGAAGGTATTGCAATAAATTAACAAGGCGAAGGCACAGGCCAACACCATGCACATAGTGTGTCATGATCGCGACAACCTATGGTTTCGTGTGACGGAGTTTGACAGACCAAACCAAGGTATTATTGGCGGGTAATATCGTGTACACTTGAGAAATAGGACTTGCGACTGTGGGATGTTTGCCGCACTTCGTTATCCATGCACTCATGTAATTACAACTTGTCAGAATTTTTGTCTGGATCCCATGAGCTATGTCGACGAAGTGTACAAAATAGAATACATGTGCAACGTGTGGAGACACGTATTCCCACCAGTCCCAAATAAACGTAAGTGGCCTTCAGACGCTTGCTCTTTTAAGTCATTACGGATAGAGAATCGCGTCATAAACCAAAGGGTCGACCTTGCTCAACTAGAATACGTAACAATATAGATATCCGAGAAACAACCGACCAACAAAATTGTGCGGATGGTGTAGGAACCCAGGCCATACAACTCGATCATTTCCAAATTGGAATAGCAGATAGTTGTTGTAATAAAATTATGTTGCATTATTTATATTTTATTAAAAATATAAAAATATTAAAAATATTTCCCTACTCAAAAGAACTTTTATTTTATTAAAAATATAAAAAGTAAATTACAATTAAAATATTAAAAACAACTTTTATTTTATTAAATGAAACAATAAAAAAAGTTTGTACAAATATATTAACAAAAATCAATGTTGGTGCCGGTCAGAATCAGTGCCACATGGGGGTCGTCGATGGTTACGCACAGGATTCCTCCTTGGTTCAGCTTCCGGTGGGAGTTATGGTTGCTCTGGCGGGGATTATGGTTCCTTCGGTAGGGGATCTGGTTGTGGGTGTTGGGAGGATGACCCATCTTGACAGAATAATAACTGCGGAGGTGTTTGCATCACCCATGGCGAGGTGTTTGAATCCCATAAGGCGATGGGGATTGGTAAAATGAAGAGCTCCCCAACGGTGACTCGTGTGATCCCTCCTACAATGGCAGCCTATAGATCGGCGGTTGACTCAGAGTAATCGAGAACGGAGATGAACCGGGCCATCCATTCCAAACTGCCATAGGACTGGGAAAAGGAAACATATAAGCATTAGGATACATATAAGGGCTAGGATACACACCTGGCATAATCTGAAAGGCTATGATATGGGTGTCGTCGGTTGAAGTGTTGGGCTCGGTGGTGTGTGCGCCTGTTGTTGGGCCCGGTGATTGTGTGGGCACTGTTGATGGGCCGGTGTTGTCATCTATTCTTCTTGGATTTAAAGGGCCCTGTCGTTCCCTTTGGACACGAATTTGCCATCACATCTCCTCTTCCGACAGTAAATATGGCTTGCCATGGATCCTAAACCATGGCATGTATTACAGCAAGCACGCTAACTCAGGAACGATGATTTGTTCCCGAGTAGGTATATAATCATACCGATTTTCCCACATTTTGATATATGCTGACCAGAATCTCAGCCAATCCACATGCAATTACGTAAATTGACTTTGTGCTCGTCATCGAGCACCTCAGGTGCCACGAGAATCAATTGTCAGAATCTAAATTATCGCAATACTCTATCTGACTGGTGCATCTCCACGATGGCATAGTTGACCAATGGGACCTTCATATGCCAAATGTTTGGATTTTGAAATAATTCATCCAGATTACTGCCCGAATTGTTGGATCCTCGTATGGTGTCCATTGAAACTATATGATAAAAATATTAGTTATATACATAATACTAAATACTAAATACTAAATACTAAATACTAAATACGAAACAACTATTTTATTATGTATATATATTTTATTTAATACTTACTTGTGCTTCCGACCGTTGGTCTAATAGAAGCCGTATATCTTCAAGAGAGGTAGGTATTCCAACATAACTCGGCGAATGGTTCCACTTAATTAAATAAATTTTTAGCATACAATTATATTTTAAATCTACGTAATAATTGTAAAATCTAATATAAAATTTACCTCGTTATGAGTGGGGATGTATAGGGGTGGCCCACTCGAGGACGTAAAAATGGAAAGCAAAACCATGTCCATGATTGCAGTAGTGATAGGCAACCTCCGATTTTGGCTTTATTCGATTGCGTCGCCCCGCACATCTCCCAATACAATATTGCTAACACGGCAAACTCCCAACTAAATTCACTAGTTGCTCTAAAATCAACGAGTTTCAGCATCCATCTCAGATGTACGAGGTTTCGTGACAAGTCCGATATCAGATAACCTCCAATCATCTCAAGAATGTATGCCCGAGCATATCGTATTCTTTCTAGTTCAGTTCAGTCATTATCTAGCTCCGGGAATGTGTCTCATAACAAGCCCATCTCGATTCGACCACCGTTAATATTATCCGGAATAGCACCCAAAAGCTCGTAGCATACGACTCCCCAATCAACAGATTGGACGGACCTGGTAACTGCGTACCCATCCACTGGCAATCCCAATTGCAACTGCACGTCTTCCATAGTGATAGTACACTCTCCGCATGGAAGATGGAAAATGCGCGTCTCGGGTCTCCACCTCTCTATCAACGTACTGATTAGTTTCGGGTCTAACATGCACACCCGGTCTGTCATGGCCACGTGTCAAAAACCCACTTCCCTCATGTAATTCTCTATCAACGACGATGGCTGACCAAACATATAACGAATATAGCATTGCAACACCCGATCTACAGACTGTTATAAAAAATTATAAAATAAAAATTAATTAAAATTGCATAAATGAAAAAATATTAAATAGTTTTTAAAAATTAAAATTGTCACTTACCATTGTCATTTGATCGACGGAGATGTATTTATTATCGAGACGAATTAATTCTCTGACCATTTCTAACACGATCGAATATTTTTTAATTTAAAAAACTAATTCAAAAAAAATTTAAACAAAGCTTTTTTGCAAAAATTAAAGAGAGCCTTGAGAAAATTTGAGAAAAATTTGAGAGGAGGACTTTTGTGTGAAAAAAATGAAAGGGGGTCTTTTATAGTTTTTTTTTTTTGTTGAAGCCCAAACGGTAAAAAAATAGCCGTTGGGGGGTTAAAAAGGGGCAAAACGCATCCTAGGTGAGCGTTTTGCTGATGTAGCACTTGACATCACGCTAACGTGGACGCGTTTTCGGGGAATTCAGTCCTTTCCGATAAATAATCAAAAAGTTGGTCTATTTCCATAAATAATGTTAAAATTGAGCGCTTTTGGGTAAAATTACCGATACCAATGCTTATCTAAACATCAAATTCAAGACTTGTATTTAAGAGTGAGAATTCCATGGATTTGAGTGAAAGAATTTTAAGCTAATTGAGTCGATGTGTCATGTTTTATCATTTTAATTTGATTAGGAAAATTTTCAAATTGGATCCAATGGAATGGGGTTCAAGATAAATAAATCCATTTTAAGTTAAATTAAAAAATATTGAGCAAATCATATTTAAACCTTGATAATATGATTAAATTTTATGTTAAAACACATAAATTTGATATCATATATATTTAAAAAAATTTAAGCTAATGTTTGGGAACCTGAAATTTGAATTTAGATTGGATTTCAAAATTTTAGTTTTGAAATTTATAATTTATAAATTCATTATTTTAAAATTCTATATTTGAGAATTAAAGTATTTGAAATTTAAGATTTTGAATTAATCCAAATCTATTGTTTGGATAATTCAAATTTAGATTTGATTTCAATTAAGTCTAAGTCTTAAAAACATTTTAAAATTTAATTATTTAAGAGGATTTTGAAAATGTTGTTTGAATCAAGCTAGACCGGTTGACCCAATAATTAGTACGGACCATTTTAATGGGACAAAAAATTAATTGAACCAATTGAATTGCAATTTATTTTTATTTTTTAATATTTTATGAAATTTTAGTTATTTATTTAATCAAACCGACCGGGCCAATGACCTAATCAGCTCGACTACCAATTCGATTTTAAAAGTCTTGATTTTGAATGAAAAATTAACTTTTTTTTAGGATAGAACTTATCACTTTTGTATATTCTTTCAGAGTTTTTTTTTTCTTAATTATGCCTTGACCAACATATAACTTTTTATTTTATATTTTATAACTTTTGGGTTGAAATATTAAAAATAATTATAAACTTTATAGCATTATTTATATAAGTCATTCATACTTCATTTACACTTGATTTGAATTGTATAATGTGTACGACTTTAAGTATAAATTAAAATTTAGGGTTATAAATTTAAATTATAACAATTATTTTATTTGAATAAAAATTTTGAAGATTTATATTGTATTAAATTAAATGCATGAAGCTTTGTTGATGATATATTATAAATAAAATTAATTATTTATTCTTTAAGTTTTGAAAGAGAATGAAAATTTAATCAGATTTTGAAATTTTCAAGTTTTAAAATGAATTTTAAAATCTCAAATTTAATTATTATGAAATTAGACATGTATTTGCACAAATTTAAATCCAATTCTTTATTTGTTATCCAAAAAATAATTTTGATTTTCAAATTCAAATTCAAAATTTTAACCCAAATCATGATTTCAAACCAGTTATAACATTAAATAAGGAGAAGTAGACAAGATAATTTAGTCTAATTTGGTAAATTACTTGATTAAGACCTTAAATTTATCATTTGGGAATTTTTAAGAAAATTAATATTTTATATACTTTTATAATTTTTTAAATTTATTTATAAAATTTTGGAATTTTAATTAAACGTTTTGATTTTTTTTCAGCTTGTTTTGATTTTTTTCAGCTTATTTTGATTTTTGTAATTTTTTGAAAGAGTTTAATTTGTTCATTTTTAAATTGACAAGGACCTAAAGGATTTTACACTAATTTTTTATTTGAGATATTCAAGTTCTAAAAATTCAACTCAAATCTAACTTGAAAAATCGAATTACATTTTTCTTCCTGACAAAAATGAATTTCAAGTTGATCAGGAAGATCGAATAATCAATTTTATTAACTCAAAATAATTGATAAAAGAACTCAATTTTTAAAAAATTCAAATTAGATTAAGTTTTACTCGTCTTTACTAGTGTTAATTTAAAGCTTAAACACAAATTCTTGATCACTCTACTTATAATTCAATTAACACTTATATAATGATATTATGCAAAAGATAAATAAAAATTAAATTAAATTATGAATTTATGGCAGAAATCTCCTGTATATATGCTTCCAATTTCGTTTGGAATAATATAGTGGTCCAAGGATTCCATTTAAAATATCTTTCACATATTTATTTTTTCTCCTTTTCTTGATGGACGAGCAACAATGGTTGTGGTGAAAATTTTAGATTTGAGAAACTTTAAACTAGCTAGAATCTTTAAAGTTGAAAGCAATGGTCAGCAGAATGTAATTCTTGAGAAAGTTATTTTACAATATTTGGTATATATTGAAAAGTATTGATTAAAATTTTAAAAGTTAGATTATGACATAATTTATGAATTTATTTTTAGTAAATAAAAATAATATTTTGTATTTAATATTTTACAATAAACTTTATTAATAACAAATATTTGAATTAAATAATTAATAATTGATAATTTTGAAATTATTGTTTTAATTTATAATTTTAATTGAAAATAATATTATTTTAAATTTATATTGTATGTATTTTCTAAATAGGGTTAATTTTATTTTTAATATCTTTTAACTTTTCAACCTTTACTCTCTCATATTTTATCACGAAAATCATATTGTCATGCTTATTGTCATGCTTATGAGAAAGTAACTTAATGGAAAATTAAATTTCAAAGAAAATAAATTCTTTTTAGGGTAAACTACAAAAGTAGTCACTTTTATTTTTCTCAGATTATATTTTAATCACTTATGTTTGAAATGTTATGTTTTAGTCACTTACGTTATCGTTTTGTTACGAAGTGGTCACTTTACCATTAAACTTTGTTACCTCCCTAACGACAGTCTTACGTGGCAGTCCATATGGGTTTTAGATACCAATTTGGATGTCTTTAAAAATATGAGGCAAACAAAACATGTAATATTTTCATGCTTTTAAAGTAGCCAAAAGGCAAAATTTCTAATGAAGATTGTAGTAGCCCATTTATGTCCGGGCCCATACTATTCAAAAACAGAAAAAAATAAAAAATAATAAAGTCCAGTTTATTTTACAGTCTATTTTCAAGCCCAAAATACACTAACCAACCCCTAATCCAACAAAATAGAGACCCAAAAACTTACGAGGCCCAAAAGGGCCCAAATACCAAACACAATCAGGACCTAGGGTTACTGGAGAACCCTCGCGCCACAAGCGCCCAGCACCGCCCTTCGGTCACGCAACAATTAGCGCGGATAGCCTTTGTCACCGCCGAGATCTGCACCATTAACCTGCAAAAGGAACACAGTAGAAGGAGCAAATAAGGCAAAGATAGAATATGTATTTTATTTTTTTTGGGGTTATAAAAACCCCCATGAAATCTGTAAAATGGACAAGGACACACGAATATAGAGAGAAATATACAAGCAAAAATACATTGAGATTATACAGAGAATAATAAAAAAATAACAGAGGTGATTTCCGTTATTTTTTATCCGTGTTATTTCTTTTTTTTTTATTTTTTCTTTCTTCAATCCATGCATGTTTCATATACAAAACAGTGTTTTTTTTTTAAAAAAAAAGAAAGATGAAGTTTTTACCTTTGAGCCGCTGTGGGCGATGGCGTGTGTGGCGGCGTTCATCATTGGTGTCTTGGCCGAAGGCCAAAGGACAGAGAGAATGCTCAAATTTTTTTTAGAAAATAGGGAGCAAATGAAATTTTTTCTGAAAACTAACTTATATAGTCTCATAAAAACAACGTTGTTTTAGCTTAAGCCAATAAGCATTAAAACGATGTCGTTTGGTCTTAGATCCGCGCGTTGACCCAAAAACCCGGGGAGGATCCGCGTGTTTTGATAAAAAGGGAAATTTACTAATTTAGTCCCTCTGTAATTTTATTAATTATAATTTCGTCCTAAATTGAATTTTTTTTATTTTTAAATTAGCTCTGAAGTCTGTATTTCACTTCAATTTAGTCCATCAGGCTATTCCAAGGCAAGAGACAGAACGACGTCGTTTAGGAGATAAGGCTTAATTGCCTAATAAGTCCCTATATTATGACGCGCGTTTTAATCTGATCCTTTTACACTTTTACCCTATTTTTTTATTTTCTGATTTAATCCTTTAAATTTTTTATTCTTTGTATTTTCATTTTTTTATTACTTAGTATTATATATGTATCGATTATTATTATTTATTATACTAAGTCATTTATTTAGTTTAATATTATTTATACTTTACATATTATTTTATAATTGGTATATTATTTATTACGTTATATGTTTTAATGTTTGAATATTATATATATATTATATTATATCATATATATATTTTTTAAAATTTTATTTTGTATAAAATTTATTTACATCTTGTAACATATATTAATTATATTATATTATATATATTTAATTTTATAATTACTTGTGTTATATATATTTTATTTATTTTATATTATTTATTTATAATTGTTTTTTATGATGTATTGATATTTATATTTATATATATTAACTTATTAAATTATATTTATAATAGGTTATCCTTGATATTTTTTATACCCTAAGTTTTTTTTAAAAAAATATCTTTTATATATAATCGTTTTAGAGATTGTCACATTCCTTTTATTTTGTCATAATATTCAAATATATCATTCATTTATTTATTCATTTATTTGATTTTGTTTATGGAATTTAATTTTATTTCTTGAATTTTTATATTTCATGAAAATTTTAATTTACGCTACTTATTTTTATATCTCATGTTTATCTATTTATGTTCTTTTAATCATTTATTATTGCTTAGCATAGTTCTTTTATTTGTTATTCATGTTATATTATTCTTTGATTATTTGTATTAGTAGTAATTGTTATTATAATTTGTAGATGTGGTGAATTGCCATTAAGTATGTACGTTATAATATCTTATTTAAACCATTGTTTTATAAAAACATCTTTTGAATTGACGCATTTTATTCAAATAGTTTTAAAAATACAATGATATCTAATATTTGGAGACTTGAGAAAAATTTTGCCCTAACTCACTGGGTTTCGATTTTTATCGTTGAACTTAAAATATTAAGTATCCATTTTCTTTTAAAATTGAAATTTATAAATTTCCTAATTAAAACTTATTCTCGAAGCCATGAGATGTTATATCCTAACTTATTGGGTATAACATTTTATTTTTTTTGAGATAGGTAAGTCTTGGTTTTCTTTCTAATAAAAGGATCATATTTTAACATTTTTTAAATTTTCAACATTAGGACATGATTTTATCAATTAGGTACCAATTTTGGGCGTTACGAGGGTGCTAATCCTTACTCGTACGTAACTGACTCTCGAACCCATTTTTCTTGAATTTCATAGACCAAAATTAATATTTTTTAAAAAATGTTTTATAAGGTGATCCAATCACACCTAAGCAAAAAGGGATTGGTGGCGACTCCTGTTTTTGTTTTTAAAAGCCAACCCCTTTTTTTATAAAAACTTTAAAAATAGTTTCGACAGCTTGACGACTCCACTGGAGACAATAAGAGAGTCAAGCCATAAAATTGATTATTTCTTGTCCTTTTGTCCAAATTTATTTGAAAAAACTATGATCCTTTTTATTGCATGTGGTTCTAATTTTTTAAAATATCTTTGCATTGCATTGCATGACCGTTGTGGTCACACCCTTTTAAGTGGGAATGAGAAGCTACTCCTTCGTGAGGTTTTCACCTCTGTGCAGGATAGTGAATTGCTTTCGGGATACATCTGTACCTATGTCTTCGTGGGATTTTCATCTCCGTCCAGCCATAGGGAAATGTATTCCCTTGAACTAAACTTGGTCCGTATGAGCCTATAATGGGTGAGGATCGAGGAATCTGCTGGTTCAGGTACCTCAAATTTAGAGCCAAACTTCTTGTAGAAAGCCTTAAGAGCTTACCCTAGGTAGAATTACGCCTAACCCTAGCAATCATATTGCACAACCGTTGTGGCCATACCTTTTAAGTGGGAGTGAGAAACTATGCCTTCGTGAGGTTTTCACCTCCGTATAGGCTAGTGGACTACTTCTAGGAGACATCCGTACCTATGTCTTCGTGAGGGTTTCACCTCTGCATGGCCATAAGGAAATGTATTTCCCTGAACTAAAATCGATTCATATGAGCCTATAATGGGTGAGGATTGAGGAATTTGCTAGTTTAGGTACCCACCCTTTAGAACTAAGCCACATATAGTGATCCTTAAGAGCCAACCCTAGATAGAGTTATATTGAACCCTAGTGGTCACCCAAATAGGTACCCTATTTTGTTATTTATTTCTCTTGTACTAACGTGTTCTCTTTTATTTTGATCGCATTCCATTCACATCATAGAAAGGATGTGTTGATTCAAATTCGATTGCTAAATAGAAGAGTTTGTCATGAGAAAATGGATTTCTTAATAAAGTGAATTATAATACGATCGTTCGAATATGGTCTAAGTAAACACAATGAGAGAAGACTGATAGTTCGTGAAGGAATACAAGACTTTATTGCCCAAGAATTCAAGCTGACAAAGACTATTCGAGAATTACAACGTCTCGACCTTCTTGAAGAGGCTAACAAGCATTGTGACGATAAGTAAGTAATGAGTCGCGACCCAGATCAAGCAAAAAATAGCTAGAGGGGGCATCTATTAGAAGTTTGCAAGATTTGAATTTTGCAAAGAAGGGGATTGATGTTTTTGCTGGGAATATGAGGACAAAGCCGTATATGTAATCCGTTTTGTGTAAAGAAATTTATTTTCTAGTAAAGTTTTTCTAATGGAATTGAATTCAGAATCAACACCTCTCTTTTTACATTTCATTCCTTTGCATTCCATTTCATGCATTTGCATTACATCACATCATATGCATTTAAGTCCATAGAGAGAGCCTAATTAATTGAAATTATCACAGAAAGAGAGATAGAGAGAGGAGGAAAATCTAGAAACTAAACATCAATACGGTACACGTTCCAAGACAAAGAAAATGGATCAAAGACTTGAACAATTCTAGAGAGACATACAAGACCAGATGCAAGAGAAATTGACAAAGCTCTAACAAGAAATGAGAGACCAAATGTTGGAAGCTCAAAGGAGCATGATGACTCAAATGGCCCAGATGCTGAACGGGGCAATAGAAAAGGAAAAGGTCCCATAGTTAATGCTGAAGATAATGAGGACTTTCCTCTGGGTTTCACCCCACTGCATGTGCAAATATAATCGGAGGAATATCTCCGAAGGCCATTTGTCACGATTAGGCTTCAACAATGGCAAAATGACGCTAGAGTGCTCATGAATTTCCAAGTTGGCATAGGATCCAACCCAAGAGATAACCCTGCTAATCCTGTTATCCTTGACTTAGATATAATAGAAAAGGAGGGATAAGAATTGAATCTTCAAGGCAATTGGAAGATCATTGTAGATGGTTGAAAGAGAATTTTAAGGCTCTAGAAAATGCTGATAATCATCATGGAATTGATGCTAATGACCTAAGCTTGGTTCTAGATTTGGTGCTTCATCATAAGTTCAAAATGCCAGAATTTGAGAAGTATAATGGGACCAGCTGCCCTGAAGCCCATATCACTATGTTCTGTAGACGGATGGCTAGTTATGTTAACAATGATAAACTCTTTATTCATTATTTCCAAGACAATTTGGTGGGGGTAGCGTCTAGGTGGTACAATCAACTTAGCCGTGCTAGGATTAGCTCTTTGAGGGACCTAGCCCAAGCCTTCATGAAGCAGTACAATCATGTCACAGACATGATGCCTGACAGAATCACCTTGCAAAACATGGAAAATAAGTCAAATGAAAGCTTCAGGCAGTATGCACAAAGATGGAGGGAGGTTGCCATGCAAGTTCAGCCACCACATGTAACAGTCTGAATTTGACCCTAATCGGAACATTGGTTTTGGAACCACGAATTCGAGTCCAAAAAATTTTAACATATTATATCCTGTGTTAATTATATGTGATTTATGATGTGTGAAAGTTTCGTATGAAAATTTGATTGTTTGTGTGTTTAATTAGACAAAAGGACTTAATCGCGTAAAATGTAAAAGTTTCAAACTATAGTGAAATGTGCTAAATTGATAATGGCTTCTTAATATGAGGTATTAAAAGGAAAATTAGCCCATTCTAAGAGTTAGTGGCCGGTCATGGACAAAACTAACCTTAATTTATAAAAGTTGGCTATGTTTTAATGATGGCTAAAAATGTAATTAGATAAATAATAGTATATATGTTAATTGTAATAAAATAAGAAAGCCATAGTTCATCTTTTGAGAAGTGATAGCTGAAAGTTAGCAAGGAGAAAGAAAGAAAAGCTTAGACACATCCGACCTTGTTCAAGCTTAATTAGGTATGAATTTTAGCTCGATTTTGTTGATTTTATGTTTTGAGATCGTTGCTTAGAGTATTAGCTGACCCATGCTGAAATTTTGTTATTAACACATGAATGATGTTCAGCGATTGACATGTTCTTATGATTTTTGATGTTTGATGATTTTATTTTAAAGTTATGATATAGATTAACAAGTTTTGAATTGGAAATTTTGGTAAATTTGAGTATTTAGGGTTAAATTGAAAAAAATAAAATTTTGAAGGGTTCAATTGCATAATAAATGAAATGTATGCATTTGTATAGGTGTATGGAACATTCGGCCCTTGATATGTATAACCAAATTTGGTGTATTTCGTGTTTTGTACAAATTGGACTAATTTGTTAAAGTGTGAAACATTAGGGGTAAATTGGTAATTTATCCATCTATGTGTTTTTGGACTAAATTGAGATGAAATGTGCTTGAATGAGCTAAATTTTAATGTGTTTAGATCAAGAACAAATAAAAATGGATTTAGATCGGGGAAAGGCGAAGGTTATCGAATAGCCGGTCTACATTGTCCGTCGATAGTCGAGGTAAGTCCTTAAGCAAATATATGTCAAAGAATTATTTATGAATCTAACAAATGTTGAAATTTGAAAATTTTAAGAATAAATATATGAGATTATCGAATGTGGTAGTATAATATAGGATTGAATTTATTTTGTTTAATGTAATGTGATTAAGCATGTTCAGTTTTGATATATGAAATATATGTGATGTTGGTGATTTTAGTATTGAGTAATGTGTACCGAGCCTAGTAGGCCTTGTGCCGGTGAATTATTTCAGGCTTATTGCCTAGCAGGCTAAATGCCGGTGTTTAAAATCTCGGACCTTGAATCTAGCAGGCCTAGTGCCGGTGCGTATGATTCGGGCTAATGCCTAGTTAGTTCTATACCGGTGAGTTTTCAATTTCAAACTTTGATTTTGTAGTAAATAAGTTATGAAACAAACCAAGGAATCTTAAGTTTTCTTTTGAAAGTGAATTTGTTGATTTGGCTACAAGGTATGTATCTTCATACTTTAAATGTTATGTATATCTATATGTTATGATGATAAGTAAATGAAATGATGAAAGAAAGGTGATATACATAAGGTAGATGGAAATTGTATATAAGCTTTACCATGAGGAAATTTGTTATATGAAAGCATGAAAGTGGAAAGATATTCGTATAGGTATAATTATATGCATAAATGTGTTGTTATATATATTCGGTAAATGGTGTACTTTGGTGAAGAAATGAAAGTTGATATGTTAAGTGAGGTAGGATATTCGGCTATGGTAAATTTATAAGTTAAGCTATGAATATTCAATTCCATGAATTGATTGTTTAAAAAGCTTGGATGATTGAACGTTATAATGTAATTGCTTAAGACTTACTAAGCCAGCGAGCTTACTCTGTTTATGTTTAATGTTTTGCTTTATAGATTTTGGTCAAGCTACGGGCTCGAGAAATCGTCAGCAAAGTCAATCACACTATCATCTTTTCGGTACTCCTTTAGTTTGGTTTATTTTGGAATCAAGGCATGTATAGGATGGATAGTGTCCATGTTTGAGTTGGAGACTTTGTTTTATATGAAATATAACCATTCAAATATGGATTTTATCTTGTGCTAGTTTGATATTGAGATATATGGTTTTTAATGGTCAAATGGTGTATATGTTTATGTTATTATGATGCAAGGATTGTATGGATTTTATTTAGCCTATATTCAACCATGGTCTAGGTGCATATAATAGGTATAATTAGGTCTTGTGAGTAATGGCACCATAGGCTAAGATAATGTTTCAATAATATGACATTAGTCAAGTTTAGGTATTATGCATTCGATATAATTGTTTGTTTAAAATGGCTTATTCAAAAATATCAATGGATGTTTATATACAATCATAGTTAAGTTATGTATGGAAGACAAGTATGTATTGGATAAGTATCATTTGGAAATTATGTGTGTGTGTTAACCTTAGTCATTTTATGAAATATGAAACATGTTATGCAATACGTATGTGAATTCGGCTAGGCTAAAGAGAAATATCCAAATGTAATTTATATGCTTGATGAATTAGTTGATTAAGCTTACTTTTGAATATGGAAAATGAGCATGTGTATGAGGTGTATATATATATACGTATATCTATATATGTATTTAGCTATAGGTAAAGGTTTGATTTGATTGAGTATTGAATCTATCTAAGTTTAATACAAGTTATGCAATGTTCATAAAAATCTTATGTATGTGTTCTTGTATATTCTGCTAAGTAATTAATTGTGTGTATAATAATGTAATGAACTTGTATATCTTGGCCATATAGAATAAAGTTTTTGATCATAGGATTTGGTCTCATAAGTAAATTAAAATGAATTGACATTTGAAATATGCTTATTTAATTAATCGATTCTAATGGTTTATTTGTTTATAAACTTCATAAATCAAGATCGATTTGATAAATGAGGTATATGGAATTTGTATTGATGTGTGATATGGTCGTAATGTATATTGCATGGTCATTTTGTGTTCATCGATGATTATATCGTATATGACTTGGATTAATGTATTAAGTATGTATTACACATATGATTTGTCATGTATTTGTCTATGTATAATTGAATTATTTAATCGATTGAACAGAAGTTTTGACTTATCTGGTAATGCCTGTATCCCTAATCCAGCGATGGATGCAGGTTAGGGGTGTTACATTTGATTGGTATCAGAGCCCGGTTTAGTCGATTCTAGGACTACCGTCAGTGTGTGAGTTTAGCTATACTTTCCTTTATTATATATACGATAGTGTGGTGACTTATAACATTTCAAACTGTGTTTTATATAGTAAATGGATCCTGATAGAGCCATAGCGGATGATTTAGAGAGTGTAGCGCCTGATCTCGCACGTGGGTCAGCGCCGGTAAACTCTTGACCTATCTCGGGTAGCCATGAAGGGAGGCTAAGCAAGCCTTCTACCAGATGTGTAACACCCCAAACCCGTTCCAAACACTACAACCGAATCTGGTGTGCCACAGAAAAGCAAAAATTTGGAAACCAATTTGTTTTAGAAAAAAAACCATTGTAAGATTTTTGAGAAAACGTCGATGTATTTTGTATCGTGTAAAACATGTTGAAACTTGGTTTGGAGAAACTTAGTTGTCATATTGTTACTCCATATTAATTACTTAGTCTTTGTATACAAAAAAAAACAAGTATTTATTTAGCTTTTGAAAACATCCATTTCATAGCTTAATCAACATATTAAATAGAAACTTTAAAATCAACTAAATAAAAGAACCCAAATAAAACTTAAGCGGCCTTATTACAGAACTGAAAACCAAAATTTAATAAAATAGCTAAGTCCGAATGGAAAACTTTGAAATAAACCAAATGCTGTGCATGGCCACCTCGAGTCCGCTCCGGCTCCATATCCACGATCTAGGTCTGATCTGCAAAATGTAACGGAAGGGGTGAGTCGTCTAGACTCAGTGTACAAATCCCCATCCCAATAGAAGTTATGCTCTTACACAAATTCATACACTAATATGCAAGTCATGCAACCCATCCAACCTAAGCATCCATCAGGGTCTCCCAAATCTACCCCTTGTGGTGCCAAACCACTGGTGGTGCCAAACCACCGTAACCGGGTTACAAAAATATCATATGTGGTACCAAACCACCGGTGGTGCCAAACCACTGAGACTTAGTCACAATTTTTAATATGTGGGGCTAACCCACTGTGTGATACCAAATCATTGGTGACAGTCTGATAAATCATACTCCCCCTCCTCTTATCACCCATAACACATATTTATGGTAACAATATCAGTATGATAATGTTTAACATACGAAAATCATGCATACAAAATATCATGCTCTCATAGATCACAATCAATGCGAGAAATAGTAACAACTTACCCGGCATCCTCGCTTTTACCCATAAGGGCAATTTAGTAACCATTGCCGTCATTCCAACTTTTAACAACACACAACATTTACATATTAAGTATAAAAAGTGTGTAAGAGTTACACACCTAGTTTTCGTACTAACATTTTTGCTGCTTCTACGCTACTGTCACTCGACACTACCACTATCGGCCTACGATCTACTTTCGATGTCAACCCATACTCCAAAGGCTAATCTCGCACTCCCGATACTGATTGTTTCTTGTACTTTGGCATTGGGTTTATAGATCCAGCCCCTATTGCTTGACTGTTCATATTGTCCATGATAACTCCTTGGTCACTAAACCAATCAACCCGATGAGATCTAATAAATAAACACAGTGTTTAAACGAAACCCTTACCTAGCTTTCGGATCCGGAAAGTCTTTACAAAAACATCACCACCAACCCACCTACATTCGGCCAACACCCATATATTAAATCAATCCCTGAAACGCAACCAATTGAGTACCATAAAACATTCGGCCAAAGGGGAAAAAATAAGAAAGGCCATTTGGCCGAACCTATCACCACCTACCTTCGACTTTTTCACCAAATCGGCACCTCCGACTATAGCAAGATAGGATTTAGCTTCTAGGGGCAGAGAGTGACATCAAGGGCCTTTAGAACAAACGATTCGATTAGAACTTGATAAAAATAGAGAAATCACAGAGAAGTAAAATCCCGAAACTCACCAGATTAAAGAGGAGTATTCGGCTTATAGTGCACCTTCGGGAAAAAGAACCCACTCTTGTAGATTTGGCTATGGAGGAAAATGATGGGGACCAAGGTATTTGGCTTTGAAAGAAAAGACTGAAGAGAAAAAGAAAGTGTCGAGAGTGGCGGCAAAGAAAATTTGAGACAATAGGATGAGAGGATTTTCGGCTAGCAGAGTAGGTGAGAAAGATTAGAAAAGAAAAAGATGAAAGAAAGATGAACACTTTGGCTTACAAAATTTGGCTACACATGCACACACCTCAGAGTTGGAGTTTCGGCCAACTCTCCCCTCTCCTGATAGCCTTTATCCCTTATCTCATCCATCTATTATCACATCTCTTATCTTACCTTTAGAAGAGCCCACCTTAAACCACCTCTTCCCCCTTAATTATTAGCTTTTAACACTTAAAATAAAAGAAATATAGCTCCTAAAATGCAACCTCTATGCCATCCACCCCTTCCCCCTTGAAGTGTCAAAATTTGACCCATCAATTTGGGCCCCAAGCGGCCACACCAGTCCCAAACTCCTCCCCCTTGTGACGCCACCCTCATGTCCACTTAAAGCACCTCCAAATTTTGGACCACAAGCCTAGCTTGCTACTAAACATAATAATTTACAAATAAATTACTACTAGCACTATTTTTAATCAATTTAACCCAGATTTAAGCCCAACCCTGAGCCCAACACACACCTCAAAGCTTTTAACCTACTAACTTATCCATGTAACATACCAAAAGCACAGACCCACCAAAATCAGGATAGTACAAGATGATGAATGAATGGTTTACCTAATTTATTCAAACTAACCCGACTGTACAACAACCTCCACCCCTGAATAATCTAACTCTGGTACCTTCAGCACCTCCGATGGTAGATTCGATGAGATCTAGTAGGCCTCTTATTGATAAAATCAAGAAATATGAGGCCGAAGAATTTAAAGTCAATGATGATGACGATGTGGAGCGAGCTGAGATGTGGCTCGATAACACTATTCGGGTACTTGATGAGTTGTCATGTACTCTAGATGAATGCCTGAAGTGTGCTATATCTTTACTACGGGACACTGCATATCACTGGTGGAATACACTAGTATCGGTGGTTCCAAAAGAAAAAGTGACTTGGGATTTCTTTCAAATCGAGTTCCGTAAGAAGTATATTAGTCAGAGATTCATCGATCAGAAATGAAAAGAATTTCTAGAACTGAAACAGGGTCGCATGACTGTGACTGAATATGAGCAAAAGTTTGTTAGATTGATCCGATATGCCCGAGAGTGTGTATCAACTGAAGCTATTATGTGCAAAAGATTCGAAGACGATTTGAATGAAGACATAAAGTTGCTAGTTGGCATACTTGAAATCAAAGAGTTCGTGGTACTTGTTGAGCGAGCTTGCAAAGCTGAAGAGCTTGGGAAAGAGAAAAGAAAGGTTAAAATAGAAGCTAGAGACACCCGTAAAAGATCATCGAGTAAGACTTTCCATTCAGTATCTAAGAAGTTCAAAGATGACTTCGCCGACATAAAGATACTTCAAACATGTCTAGACGAGATCGACCTCCAGTGGGTTCTTGGGCTACTTCGATGGCCAGTGTTGGTAATGTTCAGCAGAATCGGGTTGAATGCAAGCACTGTGGTAAATGGCATGTTGGGAGTTGTAGATTCTGTGGTCGGTCCTGCTTTAAATTTGGATCGTCGGATCATTTTATCAGAGAGTGCCCGATGTTAGCCGAGCAAAATACGGCTCAGAATGTCAAACCAAGTAATGTGTCAGTGCGAGGCAGACCACCTAGGCATTTGGGAAATGTAAGTGGTAGTCAGAAAGGAACTAAAGACACTACAGTTCGATCGGAGGCTTGTGTACCAGCTAGAGCATATGTTATACATGCTAGAGAGGATACTTCTTCCCCAGATGTTATCACTGGTACTTTCACTCTTTATGATACTACTATGATTGCATTGATTGATCCTGGTTCGACTCATTCATATGTGTGTGAAACTTTAGTATCCAGTAAGACTCTGCCTGTTGAGTCTACTGAGTTTGTGGTTCGTGTGTCCAACCCTTTGGGTCGATGTGTACTTGTTGATAAAGTGTGTAAAGGTTTCTAGTTGATGATTCGGGATTCATGCTTTTCAATTGGTTTAATGTTGTTGCCTTTCGACGAGTTTGATATACTTCTAGGAATGGACTGGTTAACTTTGCATGATGCTGTGGTGAATTGCAAAAGAAAGACTACTAATTTGAGATGTCAGAGCGGTGAGATTATCCGGGTTAAATCGAATGACCTGAATGGATTACCGACAGTAATATCCTCGATGTTAACTCGTAAGTATGTGAGAAAAGGATGTGAAGCTTACTTGGCCTATGTGTTGGATAATAAAGCATCTAAAAGCATATTGAATCCATACCAGTTGTGTGTGAATACCCAGATGTGTTTCCTGAAGAATTACCGGTTTACTGCCAGTTCGAGAGATAGAATTTGGTATTGAATTAGTACCAGGGACAACTCTGATTTCAATTGCTCCGTATCAAATGGCACCTACTAAGTTGAAAGAGTTGAAAGCACAGTTGCAAGAGTTGACAGATAGGGGCTTTCACGATCGAGTTTTTCTCCCTGGGGTGCACCAGTTCTATTTGTGAAAAAGAAAGATGGGACTATGCGAATGTGTATTGACTATCGGCAGCTGATTAAGATGACTATAAAGAATAAATATTCGTTGCCTTAGATTGATGACTTGTTTGACCAGTTGAAAGGGGTTTCAGTTTTCGAAGATATATTTGAGATCGATTATTATCAGTTGCGAGTCAAAGATTTTGATGTGCCAAAGACTGCATTTTGAACGAGGTATGGACATTTTGAGTTCGTGGTTATGCCTTTTGGACTTACTAATGCACCTACTATTTTTATGGATTTGATGAATCGGGTTTTCAGACAGTATTTGGATCGGTTTGTGGTAGTGTTTATAGATGATATTCGATCTACTCAAGAGATGAAACCGAACATGCCGAGCATTTGAGATTGGTGCTACAAACTTTGCGAGATCAAAAGTTGTATGCAAAGTTTAGCAAGTGTGAGTTCTGGATGAATGAAGTAAGCTTTCTGGGTCATGTTGTTTTAACGTCAGGCATCCGGGTTGATCCGAACAAAATATTGGCTATACTTGATTGGAAACCACCAAAGAATGTTTCTGAAATTCGAAGCTTTCTAGGACTTGCTGGATTTTACAGACAATTTGTGAAAGGTTTTTCTATGATAGCCACTCCTTTGATAAAGCTACTACAGAATGATGTCAAATTTGAGTGGACGAAAAAGTGTTAGAAAAGTTTTGATCAATTGAAAGCTCTTTTGATCGAAGCTCCAATGTTAATTCAGACTGATTCGGGTAAAGAATTTGTTGTGTACATTGATGCTTCTCTGAATGGTTTGGGTTGTGTCTTAATGCAAGAAGGCAAAGTGTAGCCTATGCTTCGAGACAGTTGAAGCCTCATGAAAGAAATTATTCGACTCGTGATCTAGAATTAGCAGCCATTGTTTTCGTGTTGAAGATTTGGCGTCATTACTTATTCGATGAGAAATGTCATGTTTATTCAGATCACAAAAGTCTGAAGTGTTTGATAACTCAGAAAGATTTGAACTTGAGACAACACAGATGGTTAGAGCTGTTAAAAGATTATGAATTAGTGATTGATTACCATTCGGGGAAAGCCAATGTCTGGTGATGGTTCGATCATAGCCGAGTTGAAGGCAAGACATTTGTTTATTCAACAAATTTGTGATGCATAGAAAATTGAAAAAGATACGATTGCTAGACGAGTTTAGTGTGGAAATGATGAGAGTCAGAGTTTCGAATCGATGAAAATAATTGTTTGAACTTCAAAGGCCGAGTATGTGTTCTGAGGAATGTGGACTTGATTCAGATGATATTGAATGAGGCTCATAATAGTCGATTGTCGGTACATCTGGGTAGCACGAAAATGTATAATGATTTGAAATAGTTCTATTGGTGGCCTGGTATGAAATGGGATATATCTGAATTTGTCTCGAAGTGCTTAATTTGTCAACAAGTAAAAGCTGAACATCAGGTGCCTTCTGCTTACTTCAACCGATCATGATACCTGAATGGAAATAGGATAGAATCACAATGGATTTTGTATCCGGTTTGCCTACGACACCGAGCAAGAAAGATGCAGTCTGGGTTATAGTGGATAGACTCACCAAATCAGCTCACTTTGTTCCAGTTCATACGGACTATTCACTCGATAAGCTTGTTGAGTTGTATGTATCTCAAATTGTGAGGTTACATGGTGTGCCGAGTTCCATTATTTCAGACAGAGACCCAAGATTCACATCGCAGTTTTGGAAGAAGTTACAAGATGCTTTAGGTACTAAACTCCACTTTAGCACAGCCTTCCATCCGCAGACAGACGGTTAGTCTGAACGAACCATTCAGATACTTGAGGATATGTTGAGATGTTGCATCCTTGAGTTTTAAGGTACGTGGGAGAGATACTTACCTTTGATTGAATTTGCTTATAATAATAGTTTTCAATCTAGTATCAAAATGGCACCTTATGAAGCTCTATATGGCCGCAAGTGTCGTACACCGTTGTATTATACCGCGCTCAGTGAAAATAAGATACATGGGGTTGATTTGATTAAAGAGACTGAACAGAAAGTGGCTATAATCAGAGATAGTTTAAAAGCTACATCAGACCGCCAAAAGTCCTACGCTGATTTGAAACGTAAAGACATTGAGTTTCAAGTCGAGATCGGGTAATTTTGAAAGTTTCACCATGGAAGAAAGTACTCTGATTTGGTCGAAAAGGCAAACTAAGTCCGAGATTCATCGGACCGTATGAGATTATCAAACGTATCGGGCCTGTTGCTTATAGACTGAAGTTGCCATCTAAATTAGAAAAGATACACAATGTGTTCCATGTTTCGATGCTCCGTAGATATCGGTCAGATCCATCACATGTGATTCCTCCATCTAAAATTGAAATCCGATCCGATATGACGTATGAAGAGGAACCGATCCGAATTTTAGCTCGGGAAATGAAGGAGTTGAGAAACAAGAAAATTTCTTAGTGAAAGTACTATGGAATCAACACGGAGTAGAAGAGGCTATGTGGGAGCCTGAGGATTCAATGATGCAATAATATCCGACTTTGTTTAACGGTAAGATTTTCGGGGACGAAAATCCCTAAGGGGGGAAAGTTGTAATAGTTTGAATTTGACCATAATCGGAATGGCGATTTTGGGACCACAAATCCGAGTCCAAAAAATTTTAACATATTATATTCTATGTTAATTATATGTGATTTATGATGTGTGAAAGTTTCGTATGAAAATTTGATTGTTTGTGTGTTTAATTAGACAAAAGGACTTAATCGCGTAAAATGTAAAGGTTTCAAACTATAGTGAAATGTGCTAAATTGATAATGGCTTCTTAATATGAGGTATTAAAAGGGAAATTAGCCCATTCTATGAGTTAGTGGCCGGTCATGGACAAAACTAACCTTAATTTATAAAAGTTGGCTATGTTTTAATGATGGCTAAAAATGTAATTAGATAAATAATAGTATATATGTTAATTGTAATAAAATAAGAAAGCCATAGTTCATCTTTTTGAGAAGTGATAGTCGAAAGTTAGCAAGGGAGAAAGAAAGAAAAAGCTTAGACACATTCGGCCTTGTTCAAGCTTAATTAGGTATGAATTTTAGCTCGATTTTTGTTGATTTTTATGTTTTTGAGATCGTTGCTTAGAGTATTAGCTGACCCATGCTGAAATTTTGTTATTAACACATGAATGATGTTCGGCGATTGACATGTTCTTATGATTTTTGATGTTTGATGATTTTATTTTAAAGTTATGATATAGATTAACAAGTTTTGAATTGGAAATTTTGGTAAATTTGAGTATTTAGGGTTAAATTGAAAAAAATAAATTTTTGAAGGGTTCAATTGCATAATAAATGAAATGTATGCATTTGTATAGGTTTATGGAACATTCGTCCCTTGATATGTATAACCAAATTTGGTGTATTTTGTGTTTTGTACAAATTGGACTAATTTGTTAAAGTGTGAAACATTAGGGGTAAAATGGTAATTTGCCCATCTATGTGTTTTGGGACTAAATTGAGATGAAATGTGCTTGAATGAGCTAAATTTTAATGTGTTTAGATCAAGAACAAAGAAAAACGGATTTGGATCGGGGAAAGGCGAAGGTTATCGAATAGCCGGTCTACGTTGTCCGTCGATAGTCGAGGTAAGTCCTTAAGCAAATATATGCCAAATAATTATTTATGAATCTAATAAATGTTGAAATTTGAAAATTTTAAGCATAAATATATGAGATTGCCGAATGTGGTAGTATAATATAGGATTGAATTTATTTTGTTTAATGTAATGTGATTAAGCATGTTCGGTTTTGATATATGAAATATATGTGATGTTGGTGATTTTAGTATTGAGTAATGTGTATGGAATGGTTAATTATGTTGATATTCGGGCTTCGAGCCTAGAAGTCCTTGTGCCGGTGATCTATATCGGGCTTCGAGCCTAGCAGGCCTTGTGCCGGTGAATTATTTCGGGCTTATTACCTACAAGGCTAAATGCCGGTGTTTAAAATCTCGGACCTTGAGTCTAGCAGGCCTAGTGCTGGTGCTTATGATTCAGACTAATGCCTAGTTAGTTCTATACCGGTGAGTTTTCAATTCCAAACTTCGATTTTGTAGTAAATAAGTTATGAAACAAACCAAGGAAGCTTAAGTTTTCTTTTGAAAGTGAATTTGTTGATTTGGCTACAAGGTATGTATCTTCATACTTTAAATGTTATGTATATATATATGTTATGATGATAAGTAAATGAAATGATGGAAGAAAGGTGATATACTTATGGTATATGGAAATTGTATAAAAGCTTTACCATGAGGAAATTTGTTATATGAAAGCATGAAAGTGGAAAGGTATTCGTATAGGTATTATTATATGCATAAATGTGTGGTTATATATATTTGGTAAATGGTGTACTTTGGTAAAGAAATGAAAGTTGATATGTTAAGTGAGGTAGGATATTCAGCTATGGTAAATTTATAAGTTAAGCCATGAATATTCAACGACATGAAATGATTGTTTAAAGAGCTTGGATGATTGAATGTTATAATGTAATTGCTTAAGACTTACTAAGCCAACAAGCTTACTCTGTTTATGTTTAATGTTCTGCTTTATAGATTTTGGTCAAGCTACGGGCTTGGGAAATCGTCAGCAAATTCAATCACACTATCATCTTTTTGATACTCTTTTAGTATTGTTTATTTTGGAATAAAGGCATGTATAGGATGGATAGTGTCCATGTTTGAGTTGGAGACTTTGTTTTATATGAAATATAGCCATTCGAATATGGCTTTTATCTTATGCTAGTTTGATGTTGAGATATATGGTCTTTAATGGTCAAATGGTGTATATGTTTATGTTATTATGATACAAGGATTGTATGGATTTTATTTAGCCTATATTCGGCCATGGTCTAGGTGCAAATAGTAGGTATAATTGGGTCTTGTGAGTAATGGCACCATAGGCTAAGATAATGTTTCAATAATATGACATTAGTCAAGTTTAGGTATTATGCATTCGATATAATTGTTTGTTTATAATGGCTTATTCAAAAAAATCAATGGATGTTTATATACAGTTATAGTTAAGTTATGTATGGAAGACAAGTATGTATTGGATAAGTATCATTTGGAAATTATGTGTGTGTTAACCTTAGTCATTTTATGAAATATGAAACATGTTATGCGATACATATGTGAGTTCGGCTAAGCTAAAGAGAAATATCCAAATGTAATTTATATGCTTGATGAATTAGTTGATTAAGCTTACTTTCGAATATGGCGAATGAGCATGTGTTGAGGTGTATATATATATATATACGTATATCTATATATGTATTTAGCTATAGGTAAAGGTTTGATTTGATTGAGTATTGAATCTATCTAAGTTTCATACAAGTTATGCAATGTTCATAAAAATCTTATGTATGTGTTCTTGTATATTCGCTAAGTAATTAATTGTGTGTATAATAATGTAATGAACTTGTATATCTTGGTCATATAGAATAAAGTTTTTGATCATAGGATTTGGGCTCATAAGTAAATTAAAATGAATTGACATTTTAAATATGCTTATTAATTACTCAGTTACGAATGGTTTATTTGTTTATAAGCTTCATAAATCAAGATCGATTTGATAAATGAGGTATATGGAATTTGTATTGATGTGTGATATGGTCGTAATGTACATTGCATGGTCATTTTGTGTTCATCGATGATTATATCGTATATGACTTGGATTAATGTATTAGGTATGTATTACACATATGTGATTAGTCTGTTTATAATTGAATTATTTGATAAATATGTTCAACTAAGATTTAATCGATTGAAAAGAAGTTTTGACTTATCTGGTAATGTCCGTAACCTTAATCCGGCGACGGATACGGGTTAGAGGTGTTACACCACTCTTAGAAAAGGAAACCACAATGCTCTTTATCAATACCTTAAAAGCTCTATTCATCACTCATATGATAGGAAGTACTACCAAAAGCTTTGCAGATATAGTGATGGCAGGGGAAATGATTGAAAATGCCATAAGAGGTGGCAAGATTGAAGTAGGGGAAACCATTAAAAGGTCTACTCCTAAAAAAAAGTATAACGAGGTGAATAATACGAGTACATACAACAAAGGGTACTCGAAGGCAATTACTGTTAGCCAGCCAAAAGTAATTACGGCTGGGCAACAAAGGTCAACAAGACAAGAATCAGGCGCAAGAAAAAATTCAGAAAAGCTCCAATTTATGCCAATCCCAATGACGTATAAAGAGCTATATCAAAGTTTATTTGACGCGCATATAGTGTACCCATTTTATCTAAAGCCGTTACAGCCCCCATATCCTAAATGGTATGACTCGAACGCTCAATGTGACTACCATGCGGGAATAACGGGTCACTCAATTGAAAATTGTACTACATTTAAAAAGTTGGTCGAAAGGTTCATTAAAATGGGAATTTTGAAGTTCAACGATTCATCAAAACCTGATCACTTTAATGGGGCAGTAAATGCGATAATTGAAGAAGGAGACAAGAATGTTGTGACTCCCTGAAGAAGTCAAAAGCGAAGAGGAATCAGAGAACGAAGTTTCCACGCCCTTGCATACTTGAGAGTGTTTTGAATAATGGGACAATGGAAGAGATCCCTGTATTTTTAGAGCTAATCTAGAGTAATTTTCAAAATACGCTTGTTGCCTTGAGCCTAGAGGAAATAAGAATCCTTTTGTGAAATAGGCTCATGTCCAGAATTTTTATTTCAATAAAATGCATCTTTTTTTTAAGCAAATATTTTTTCATTCTTTACATTTCATATTGTACATTCTTTTGTTTCTTTCAAGTATTCTTTCATTCTCCATTTATGACCATACAAATGATCATTCTTTCAATCATTTATTCTTTGAAATCTTCCTTCGAACCTACAATAGGTCTCTAGATATTAATGATGTGAGCAATGCTGCTACTGACTCAGAGTTTCCTTTCAAGTAAGATATATGTCTAGAAGGATCTCAGGACTTTGAAGATGACAAAGATTGTAACATATCTTCTGATTTGTTAAGAAGGGTAGAACAAGATGAAAAATAGACCCTACTCTACAAAGGGTCATTGGACATTATGAGCCTAGAAAAGAGGACATGCCTAGGCTAATAAGACGCATGCTAAACATGAGGATCGGGCACTGTTGGTCTACCATGGAAGGGGATTGCATCAGTTATACCACAAATACTGAATTGAATAAAACAAGATTTATGTGACTCTTCCATTTTATTCACAAATTTTCCATATGTGAGGCATGGATGTGATGGGCCAATCTCATCAAAATCTTTTAGCCAATATCGATTCATCGTCTTTTACTTCACTAAAAGGGTGAAAGTAGCTTCATATGCCAATATTGCAAAGTCGACAGTCACAAAATAAAAAAAGGATTAGATGCTAGCAAAGAATGCCATAAAGGATCATGTTTAATAATGCATAACTGTGCAATATCAAAGATTATAGTTTGCTCAAAGATCAGGCAGCATATCACAGTGTAGCAAAGGTTGTCAAAAGAAAAATACAAAAAAAATAAAAAAATGAAAGGTGACCAAAGACTTGTAAAGATTGGCATAAAAGCTATGATTTACTCTTTATGCTTATCAAATGTCGACCAGGACTTTCGCTGGGGCAACACTTGTAACACCCCATACCCAAGCCCAAGGCTAAGACTGGATAAGAGATATTACCATGCTTGAACTCATTAAAACATACACTTATGGGCTGTGAAATTTTGTTCCGACTTAAAAACTTCTCTATATTAGTCTAATCATACATTACATGGGCCTACGAGGCCTTAAGCACATATCTAAAAACTTTTGGGACTTAATCGAAACCTTTCTTTAAAGCAGGGGTCACACGCCCATGTGGATTGGGACACGCCCGTATACCCCTTGACACATCCATGTTATCAACCGTGGGGAGCTACTAACTATTTTCACACAGCTTGAACATGCCCGTGGGCTTAAACCGTGTGATAAACCTTGATATATTGACTTGATGCACACGGTATGGGCACATGCCCATGTTCAAACCGTGTATTCTACACGGCTCATACACACAGCCGTGGGGCTGTATCGTGGCCTATCATGATTAATAATAAGGTGCAGGGTTCACACGGCCTAGACACAAGCCCGTGTGTCTAACCGTGTGAGCACTTAAAGTCTATTTACCAAGCCATTTACCACCCTAAAATCAAAATCAAACCAATACATTTCAAAAACTATACAAAATGCTTTATTGAATACAACAACATACATATAACCAATTTTGGCTAACCACTTACCCATATACAAAAGAATAATGGTTTGATAACCTATACAATGGCCCTTCTTAAAACATGTTCTCAAAATGAATGCTTCCTATACATGCCATACTTAGTAAAATAACTTGGCTATACCAAAATAAGGATTGATAGTGTGCTACGAGCTCCGACTCCAAAGATCCACAAGTTAGCTTGGCAGGACTACATAGAAAGAAAGGATTAAAGACGTAAGCATTTAGCTTAGTAAGTTTGCATGTAAAACACAGATTAATAAACTTGCTTAATATAAACCATTTGACATAACAATGGTATCATAAATTCAGCTTTAAAGCTTACTTACTCATACTGATTCTCACATGTCTCATGATACTTACTATCCTCATACTTGTAAGGTAAACATGGTGTTCAGATCACTTGATCACATTGATCAACATACTTTAATTTAATAATAATGATCTCTAATTCATCATTCATAACATAAATAATACTCAATTTCAACTTGGTAATATCTTTGCTTATTTAGATTTCTTGTTATCTCATTTTAACTTTACTTATTTGCTCGATGAATTTCTGCGAATAATCGAAGATACTAAATCTCATCCCACGTAACTTAATGCCAAAGCCATATCCTAGATACGGTCTTACATGATATATCTCTTCTTGAATCAATGCCAAGCTTACCTTGGACTTATATGATAACTTATTCAATGCCAAGCTTGGGTCCTTGGACTTACATGATAACTTGTTCAATGCCAAGCTTGGGTCCTTGGACTTACATGATAACTTGTTCAATGCCAAGCTTGGGTTCTTGGACTTACATGATAACTTGTTCATACTTAATCACATTGATTTCTTTATTTAACAATCATTAAGCATTCCATGACAACAATGTACATTATACTAAGCAATTCAATGATAGAAATCATAAAGCTTAGAAATCATACAAACTTACCTCAATATACAAAATGTATGTAGATATGCAATTTAGTCCTCGACTTTGTTCTTGCCTCGGTTTCGATCCGGGCTTTGTTTTTCTTGATCCATAATCATAAATAGACCATTTAATAAGCATATTTACTAAATTGACTCATAACTCATTCTTTGGCAAAATTACTATTTTGCCTCTATACTTTCTCATATTTGCACTTTTGCCCCTAGGCTCGTAAAATGATTTTTATACAACTTTCTTAAACTACATGCTTAGCTGATTAATAGTCTCAACTATAGCAATCATCAATTCTCACAAAATCACACATGTATGACCAAACTTAAGATTTTCACAATCAAGTCCTTACATGTATTTTCATGGAAAATCACTTAACAAAAGATGTTTCTACTACATCAAGCTTTCATAATCTTCCATAGAACATCAAAATACATGCATGTCATACATGACCACATTTTTTAACATCCATTATAGCTCATCAAATAGCTAAAAATAGCTTACTCATCCTACTAGGACTTCAAAAATACGAAGAATATAAAAAACCGAGCTTAGGAGCACTTACTAGCAAGCTTGGAAAATTGAAAGAGCCCTAACAATGGCTATTCAAATTTTTGGTAGCTTGGGGAAGAAGATGAATGGATTTTTGTCATCCTTTTCCCATTTTAATCATTTATTAGGCAAATGACCAAAATGCCCCTCTTTTTAAAAATTTCCATAAAACTATCTCATGACTAATTTTGTCCAAAAATTAAATTTTGGGAAAATTGCTATCTAGGGGTTCATAATTATTATTCTAAAGCTATTTCATACAAAAAGCTTCTAGAAATTCATATTTTGCAACTTTTGCAATTTAGTCCTTTTGGACCATTCAATCACAATTTAACGAAATTGCTTCATGAAACCTTCATACTAGCATGCAAACATGACATAAACCTTAAAACTCATAATTTCATCTCGATTTCGTGGTCTCGCACTACTATTCCGACTAGGCCCTAAATCGGCTATTACAATTCTCCCCCTTAGGGATTTTCGTCCTCGAAAATCTTACCAACAAAAAGGTTTGGATACTGGTTTCTTATATTCTCTTCTGTTTCCCACGTATCTTCTTCAATTCCATGTCTTTGCCACAATATTTTCACTAGGGCAATACTTTTATTTCTCAGTTGTTTGACTTCCCGAGCTAAAATCTTGACTGGTTCTTCACCATAAGTCATGTCGAGACAAATCTCTATCTCTGACGGGATAATTACATGTAAAGGATCTGATCTGTAGCGTCTCAACATTGACATGTGAAACACATCATGTATCTTCTCCAATTCTGATGGTAAAGCCAAACGGTAAGCTATCGGCCCAACTCTCTCAGTAATCTTGTAAGGTCCAATGAAACGTGGACTCGATTTGCCTTTCTGGCCAAATCTGAGAACTTTTTTCCATGGTGACACTTTCAAGAAAATTTTATCCCCGACTTGGTACTCTATCTCTTTTCTCTTTAAATCCGAATAGGATTTCTGTCCGTCTGAGGTAACTTTTAAACATTCTCGTATCACTTTCACTTTCTCTTCAGCTTCTTTAACCAGATCGACCCCGTGAATTTGGTTTTCCTTTAGTTTAGTCCAAAACAAAGGTGTTCTGCATTTATGCCCATATAAAGCCTCGTAAGGCACCATCTTTAAGCTTGACTGAAAACTATTATTGCAGGAAAATTCTATCAATGGGAGAAACTTTTCCCAACTACCTTGAAATTCTAAAATACAACATCTGAGCATATCCTCGAGTACTTGAATTAACCTCTCTGATTGACCATCAGTTTGAGGATGAAAAGCTGTGCTAAATTAAATCTTGTACCTAAGGCTTTTGCAGTCTCTTCCAATATCTAGATGTGAATCTCAGATCTCTATCCGATATAATCGATAAGGGAACTCCGTGAAGAAGTTTGCCAATTTATTGAGGGAGTAATCCACTTGTATGGGTATGAAATGGGCTGACTTCGTGAGTCTATCAACTACAACCCATATAGCATCCTTCTTGCTTGGTGACAATGGTAACCCGTTACAAAATCCATGGTGATACGGTCCCATTTCCACTTGGGAATCAAAATGGGCTGAAGTAAACCCGAAGGTACTTGGTGTTCAACCTTTACTTGCTGGCAAATCATGCACTTGGAAACAAATTCTGAAATATCTTTCTTCATTTTTGGCCACCAATACTGTTGCTTTAAATCATTATACATCTTAATACTTCTGGATGTACAGACAAACATCCGTTATATGCTTCATACAAAATTCTCTGAATCAACTCCTCTTTTCTCGGTATACAAACACTATCTCTAAACATCAAGTATCCATCAGAATTAATCCAAAATTCGAATTCAACATCTGGCTCGCACTGAGCTCTCTTGACTTGCAATTCACTATCTTCTTCTTGAGCTTCCAGGATCTCGTCAAAAAACATTGGTCTAGCTCTCAACTCGGCTATAATAGAACCATTGTCGGATAAAGATATCCTGGAATTCAATGCCCTTAATGCAAAAAGGGACTTCCTGCTCAAAGCATCGACGACTACATTCGCCTTTCGTAGGAGGTAGTCAATGACCAACTCATAGTCTTTTATCAACTCTAACCATCTCCGTTTCCTTAAGTTCAACTCTTTCTACATCATCAAATACTTCAGACTTTTATGATCAGTAAAAATTCAACATCTCTCACCATATAAATGGTGTCTCCAAATCTTCAAAGCGAAGACTATGGTAGCTAATTCTAAATCATGCGTTGGATAATTCTTCTCATGAGGTTTCAACTGTCTTGAGGCATAAGCAATCACCTTGCCTTCTTGCATGAGTACACAGCCTAATCCATTTAAGGATGCATCATCAGAATCACAAATTCTTTCCCGACTCAAAGTTGTACTAAACCGGAGCTTCATCAACATTGCTTTCAACTTCTCAAAACTTTGTTGGCATCGTTCTAACCATTCAAACTTCACATTCTTCTGTAACAGTTTAGCCATCGGGGTTGTAATCATGGAAAACCCCTCGACAAATCATCTATAATAGCCAGCTAGGCCTAGAAAACTTCTAATCTCAGAGATGTTCTTTGGTGGCTTCCAATCCATTATGGCCGAGATCTTATTTGGATCTACTCAGACTCCATCTTTTGAGACAATATGTCCAAGAAATCCTACTTCCTTGAGCCAAAATTCACTTTTACTGAATTTGGCATATAATTGATTTTCTCGAAGAATCTGTAGAACTATCCATAGGTGTTCAGCATGATCATTTTCATCTCGGGAATAAATCAGTATGCCATCAATAAAAACGACTACAAACTTGTCGATGTATGGTCTAAAAATACGGTTCATTAAATCCATGAATACCGTGGGAGCATTGGTCAACCCAAAGGGCATGACTAAAAATTCATAATGCCCATACCTCGTTCGAAAGGCAATCTTGGATACATCTAAATCCTTCACTCTAAACTAATAGTACACTGATCTCAAGTCTATTTTGGAGAACACAGTGGCTCCTTTCAATTGATCGAACAAATCATCGATCTTAGGCAATTGGTACTTGTTCTTTACTGTCAATTTATTAAGTTGACGGTAATCTATGCACAATCTCATGGTGCCATCTTTCTTTTTTCACAAATAAAACCGGAGCACCCCATGGAGAACAACTTGATCTTGCAAAGCCTTTGTCTCTTAACTCTTGCAACTGTGACTTTAGCTCTTTCAACTTTGTTGGAGCCATTCTGTAAGGAGTAATGGATATCGGTACAATACCGGGAGTTAGCTCAATATTGAACTCAACCTCTTTAACTGGTGGTAGTCCTGGTAATTCCTTGGGAAAAACATCCATGTACTCACGTACTATCGGTACTGACTCAATCTTCAGTTCTCTTCCTCTATCATTCATCACATAGGCCAGATATGCTTCATACCCTTTTCTTATATATTTCTATGTCGCCATAAGAGAAATCATTACCGGTGATCTACCTTATTCATCTGATTCTACATGAAGAGTATCCCCATCCTCACATCTCATTCCAATATATTTCCTCCCACAATTAACTATTACATCATGGGTAGTCAACTAGTCTATGCCAAGAATGAGGTCAAACTCATCAAATGGTAGCAACATAAGATTTTCTTTAAAGCAATGACATCTAATCATTAATGGACAATCTTTACAAACTTTATCAACTAACACACTCTTGCCTAAAGGATTAGACACTTTAATCATAAATTCTGTAGAATCTATAGGCATACTCAAACCTGATACTAATTTCATGCAAATGTAAGAGTGTATGGATCTGGGATCTATTAAAGCAATAACTTTAACATCATGAAGAGAAAAGGTACCCGTAATAACATCATGGGAAGATGCCTCTTCGCGAGTACGAATGGCATAAGTCCTTGCAGGCGCTCTACCTTAAGGTCTCGCAGCCTGTTCTATAGGGTTACCTCTTCCACTTGCCCTACTTTTTGGGTTCCTCTGCGGTCTGCCTCTGACCATACTCCCGGATCTCGGGTTCTGAGCTCTTTCTTCTTCCATCATCTCTAGACAATCTTTTATATAGTGGTCTTTATAACCACATCTAAAGCATGCATTTTCATGTGCTCAGCATTCTCCAAGGTGACGTCTGCCACACTGTGGGCATTTAGGTCTGTCAGATCTATTATTCCCAACACTAGAAACTGAAGTAGTCTGTGCTTTATTCCCGAATCATCGCTTACTCTTGTCTTTCCTTGAAAGCCCAAAGGAAGTAGCCGATTAGGTAGGGAAATCTCTTGACTTTTTGGATGAAGATTGGAATGACTTATTCCACTGTCTCTTTCTAGAGTCACGAGACTCCATTTTAGACTTCTTCTTCTCTTTTACTAGTTCTTCGGCTTTACAAGCCATTTCTACTAGCGTAACAAATTCCTTTAATTCTAGGATAGCAACAAACAACTTGATGTCCTTATTTAATCCATCTTCAAATCTTTTACTCATAATGGCCTCAGTGGATACACACTCACGAGTGTATTTGCTAAGTCGTACAATCTCTCGCTCATAATCAGTTACTGACATCTTGCCTTGCTTCAGCTCTAAAAATTCCTTCCTCTTCTAGTCTACAAATCTTTGGCTGATATACTTGTTCTTGAACTCTTCTTAGAAGAATTCCCATGTGACCCTTTCCCTCGATACTATTGACACAAGGGTGTTTCACCATTGGTATGCAGAGTCTCTTAAGAGAGAGATTACACACTTCATGCATTCTTCAGGGGTGCATGACATCTCATTAAACACCCTGATGGTATTTTCTAACCAGAATTTAGCTCTTTCTGGATCATCATCTTTTCTAGCCCGAAATTCTTCTGCCCCATGTTTCCTGATCCTATCAATTGGGGGTTTATCTCCTCTTACCACCTTTACTACTTGAGGGGCTATTGGAACAAAGTTAGGGAACAAAGGGTAGAGGGGTTGTGCATTCGGTTCGCATTTAATGAACTCCAGATACCGTGCATTCATCATATGTAGGAAAGCTTCTCTAGCCACTTTTCCTCCTTCTTGACTCACCGTAGTGGGTCTATTCTTATTCTCGTTCGGCACCGTCCCTTCTGCGGGAGCCGGCGCGTTACTTTTTACATCATCCGCCACAACTTCTTTGGGATCCATTTACTATATGTATAAACATAATTTAAATAGTCAGGAGTTGTCACACTATCATTATTAAAATATTCTTATGTATAGCATGTATAGCTAGACTCATGCTCGTGCTACGTTAGTCCTAGAACCGACTAAACCGTGGCTCTGATACCACTAAATGTAACACCTCATACCCACGCCCAAGCCTAGGACTGGATAAGAGATATTACCATGCTTGAACTCATTAAAACATATACTTATGGGCTGTGAAATTTCATTCTGACTTAAAAAGTTCTATATATTAGTCTAATCATACATTACATGGGCATACGAGGCCTTAAGCACATATCTAAAAACTTTTGGAACTTAATCGAAACCTTTCTTTAAAGCAGGGGTCACACGCCCATGTTGCTTAGGACACGCCCGTGTACCCCTTGACACACCCATATTATCAACCGTGGGGAGCTACTGAATATTTTTACACGGCCTGAACACGCCCGTAGGCTTAAACCGTGTGATAAACCTTGATATATTGACTTGATCCACACGGCATGGGCACATGCCCATGTTCAAACCGTGTATTCTACACGGCTCATACACACAGCCGTGGGGTTGTATCGTGGCCTATCATGATTAATAATAAGGTGCAGGGTTCACACGGCCTAGACACACGCCCGTGTGTCTAACCATGTGAGCATTTAGAGGCTATTTACCAAGCCATTTACCACCCTGAAATCAAAATCAAACCAATACATTTCAAAAACTATACAACATGCTTCATTGAATACAACAACATACATATAACCAATTTTGGCTAACTACTTAGCCATATACAAAAGAATAATGGTTTGATAACCTATACAATGACCCTTCTTAAAACATGTTCTCAAAATGAATGCTTCCTATACATGTCATACTTAGTAAAATAACTTAGCTATACCAAAATAAGGATTGATAGTGTGCTACGAGCTCCGACTCCAACGATCTACAAGTTAGCTTAGCCGGACTACATAGAAAGAAAGGATTAAAGACGTAAGCATTTAGCTTAGTAAGTTTGCATGTAAAACACAGATTAATAAACTTGCTTAATATAAACCATTTGACATAACAATGGTATCATAAATTCAGCTTTAAAGCTTACTTACTCATACTGATTCTCACATGTCTCATGATACTTACTATCCTCATACTTGTAAGGTAAACATGGTGTCTGTATCACTTGATCACATTGATCAACATACTTTAATTTAATAATAATGATCTCTAATTCATCATTCATAACATAAATAATACTCAATTTCAACTTGGTAATGTCTTTGCTTATTTAGCTTTCTTGTTATCTCATTTTAACTTTACTCATTTGCTCGATGAATTTCTGCAAATAATCGAGGATACTAAATCTCATCCCACGTAACTTAATGCCAAAGCCATATCCTAGATACGGTCTTACATGATATATCTCTTCTTGAATCAATGCGAAGCTTACCTTGGACTTATATGATAACTTATTCAATGCCAAGCTTGGGACCTTGGACTTACATGATAACTTGTTCAATGCCAAGCTTGGATCCTTAGACTTACATGATAACTTGTTCAATGCCAAGCTTGGGTCCTTGGACTTACATGATAACTTGTTCAATGCAAAGCTTGGGTCCTTGGACTTACATGATAACTTGTTCAATGCTAAGCTTGGGTCCTTGGACTTACATGATAACTTGTTCAATGCCAAGCTTGGGTCCTTGGACTTACATGATAACTTGTTCAATGCCAAGCTTGGGTCATTGGACTTACATGATAACTTGTTCATACTTAATCACATTGATTCTTTATTTAACAAACATTAAGCATTCCATGATAACAAAGTACATTATACTAAGCAATTCAATGATAGAAATCATAAAGCTTAGAAATCATACAAACTTACCTCAATATACAAAATGTATGTAGATATGCAAATTAGTCTTCGACTTTATTCTTACCTCGATTTCGATCCGAGCTTCATTTTTCTTGATCTATAATCATAAATAGACCATTTAAAGCATATTAACTAAATTGACTCATAACTTAATCTTTGGCAAAATTACTATTTTACCCCTATACTTTCTCATATTTACACTTTGCCCGTAGGCTCGTAAATGATTTTTATACAACTTTCTAAACTACATGCTTAGCTAATTAATACTCTCAACTATAGCAATCATCAATTTAGTTGTTCAATGCCAAGCTTGGGTCCTTGGACTTACATGATAACTTGTTCAATGCCAAGCTTGGGTCCTTGGACTTACATGATAACTTGTTCATACTTAATCACATTGATTCTTTATTTAACAAACATTAAGCATTTCATGATAACAATGTACATTATACTAAGCAATTCAATGATAGAAATCATAAAGCTTAGAAATCATACAAACTTACCTCAATATACAAAATGTATGTAGATATGCAATTTAGTCTTCGACGTTGTTCTTGCCTCGGTTTCGATCCGGGCTTCATTTTTCTTGATCTATAATCATAAATAGACCATTTAATAAGCATATTAACTAAATTGACTCATAACTCATTCTTTGGCAAAATTACTATTTTGCCCCTATACTTTTTCATATTTACACTTTTGCTCGTAGGCTCGTAAATGATTTTTATACAACTTTCTTAAACTACATGCTTATCTGATTAATAGTCTCAACTATAGCAATCATCAATTCTCACAAAATCATACATCAAACTTAATATTTTCACAATCAAGTCCCTATATGCATTTTCATGGAAAATCACTTAACAAAAGATGTTTCTACTACATCAAGCTTTCATAATCTTTCATAGAACATCAAATTACATGCATGTAATACATGACAAAATTTTTTAACATCCATTATAGCTCATCAAATAGCTAAAAATAGCTTACTCATGCTACCAGGGCTTCAAAAATACGAAGAATATCAAAAATCGGGCTTAGGAGCACTTACTAGCAAGCTTGAAAATTGAAAGAGCCCTAACAATGGCTATTCAAATTTTCGGCAGCTTGGGGAAGAAGATGAATGGATTTTTGTCACCTTTTTCCCATTTTAATCATTTATTAGGCAAATGACCAAAATGCCATTCTTTTTAAAAATTTCCATAAAACTATCTCATGAACAATTTTGTCCAAAAATTAAATTTTGGGAAAATTTCTATCTAGGGGTTCATAATTACTATTCTAAAGCTATTTCATACAAAAAGCTTCTAGAAATTCATATTTTACAACTTTTGCAATTTAGTCCTTCAGACCGTTCAATCATAATTTAGTGAAATTGCTTCATGAAACCTTCATACTCGCATGCAAACATGACATAAACCTTAAAACTCATAATTTCATCTCAGTTTCGTTGTCTCGTACCACTATTTCGACTATGCCCTAAATCGGGCTATTATAACACTTTTCTATTGGTTTATGGAATAGAAGTTCTTTTGTCCATAAAAATCGAGATTCCTCTGCCTCGAGCTTTGATTGAGTCAAGAATTGGATGAAGTAGAATGTATCCTATGAACTTGGCTGAAGAAAAGGGTTTGAAAGTATTCATCATAGTCAAAAAATACCAAAATAGTTGATGTTGATTTATGTCAAAAATGGACTACCCAAGGGAATCTTATGATGGGGACTGGTATTGAGGAAGATCCTTCTTATACAAAAGGATTTCAGAGGAAAGCAGATGCCAAATTAAGCAGGACTTTATGTTGTAAAGAAGGCCTATTCTGAGGGAGCATTGATATTGATTAAGATGGATGCCAAAGACTTGCCCAATCCGGTGAATTCAGGTGCAGTCAAGAAGTATTTTACCTGAAAAGGAAAAGGCCAAGGTGAAAACCCACAAAGGGCGCCTTGAGCTCAAATTCGTTCAAAATAAAAAATAAAAAAAGGAGAGGCCAAGGCGAAAACCTACAAAGGGCGCTTTGAGACCAATGGGGTTTTGGAGCCGAAAACCCGAAAAGGGCAGCTCAAATTTTGATCAAAGATAGAGCATGTGGTAGTCTTGCTATGCCTTAATTAACAATGAGTAAGTATGATACGTCTTAGGGCATTGACAAAGTACTTTGGATCCTCTAAACACGTATTGAGCTCAAAATGGTCCTCAATAAGTTTGTACAGAGAAGTTTAGGCTATGATATCTAGGGCACCTAGCTTCTATCTTACCCATTTTGAATTTGCTATCTTTGATAAATTTTTTCTTCTTCTCAAAGATACACCCCAATCAATTTTCTTTTATAGCCTTGGCTATCTTTGCTTACTTTATTCTTTTCAAGATACACCAATCAATTTTCTTTTATTGTCTTGGTTATCTTGGATTAACTTATTTGTTTCGAGCTGCGCTCTGATTAATTTCTTTCACGTCTATTATTATGATCTTTTTCAAGCATTTTATATTGAAATAACGATTAATGGACTAATAATACTTTCATAAAAGGAGTTTTGCATATTACTCTAGAAACTTCTAAATAATATGAGAATCTGAAATAGGACTATTGTTTAGAACGCACCAAGCTTAAAAGTTTGGAAATATTGAAAGATGATTATCTCTTTTGGATTTTTTTTGGTTGGACAAAAAAGACAAGACATTTCGTCGGAGATACCATGATGAGCAATGTCAACCCAAGTGCAAAAGGGGATCATTCTCGAGAAAAGAAAAAGATACCCTGCATTCATGCAAATTTTAGGCACATACATCGGGTCATTACACCTAGGGAATGGTGTAACAGATCAACTTGATCAAATTGATACAAATTCCATACCTCTGAGTGGTAATAGGATGGATGGAAGAAACCAAATGTTATTCCCCTTAAGTTATAGTGGGAAGTACCAATTTTATGTCCCAAAAGGCACAGTGGAAGAGACTTCAAAATTACAACTGGGCAAGCTTTCTGAGCAAAATATGATCATTTCTTTGGGTTTTCTGTCAAAGATACCAGCTGAACGAGAAAGCATGGTAATGCGTCAATGATAGAACCTTGATGAACTATGAGCAGTGACAACCCAAACATTAAAAATGATCATTCTCATGCATTTATGTAAATATCATTCATACACTTCTAATCAGGAGCATTTGATTCATTCCGATCATTGTATCCTAATCATTGTACATTAAAAAAAAAAAAAAGAAGGAGATCATTCTCATGATGTTCTGCATTCATGCAAATGTCATCCATAATATCATTTAGTTAGGAGCATTTGATTCATTCTGATCATTGTATCCTAATCATTTGACATTAAAAAAAGGGATCATTCTGGTGACATTCTGCATTCATGCAAATGTCATCCATAATACCTTCGAGTCTACAGGACATATCCCCTAGAGGACGATGTAGCAACATCGGTGAATTCCCCAGTCCTATCTCCCTGGCCAGCAGGGGAATAGGTCAAAGATTGTATATCTTGTCACCCTAAGCAGTAGTGAAACAAGATCAAACGATGAATTTTATCTCCATGAAGCAGCGAGTAGATTTAAGTCATCATTCTTATCTCCCTCGAGATGGTAGTGGAGCATACTGAAGATTGAAGTCTTCTTGAGATAGTAAGGAAGCAAATTGGAATGTTCAAATTTTATTCCCTCTAGATGGTAGTGTAGCAGGCTGAAGATTGTAGTCTTCTTGAGATAGTAAGGAAGCAAATTGGAAAGTTCAGATTTTGTTCCATCGAGATGGCAGTGGAGCAGACTGAAGATTGAAGTCTTCTTGAGATAGTAAGGAAGCAAATTGAAAGTTCAAATTTTGTTCTCTCGAGATGGTAGTGGAGCAGGCTGAAGATTGAAGTCTTCTTGAGATAGTAAGGAAGCAAATTAGAAAGTTTAGATTTTGTTCCCGAGATGGTAGTAGAGCAGACTGAAGATTGAAGTCTTTCTAAGATAGTAAGGAAGCAAATTAGAAAGTTCAAATTTTGTTCCCTCGAGATGGTAGTGGAGCAGACTGAAGATTGAAGTCTTCCCGAGATAGTAAGAAAGCAGACTGAAAACGACAAATCTTATCTTCTTGGAGTTGTAGTGAAGTAGATTGAAGCTACCAACCTTATCTCCCTGAAGTTGCAGTGGAGCAGGTTGAAGTCACAAGTCTTATCTCCCTAAAGCTATAGTGGAGTAGACTAAAATAGCATATCCGGACTTCTTGAGGTTGCAATGAAGCAGATCGAAGATATTAGTCTAGCGTCCCTGAAGTTGCAGTGGAGCATATTGAAGATAGTAGATCTTATCTTTCTGAAGTTGCAGGAAGTAGATCAAAGATACTAGTCTGGCGTCCCTAAAGTTGCAGTGGAGCAGACTGAAGATAGCAGATCTTATCTTTCTGAAGTTGCAGGAAGCGGATCGAAGATACTAATCTGGTGTACCTGAAGTTGCAGTGGAGCAGACTGAAGATAACAGATCTTACCTTCCTGAAGTTGCAGGAAGAAGATCAAAGACATCAGATCTTGTCTCATTAAGTTTGTAGTGGAGCAGATCGAAGAAAGCAGATCTGACATTCCTGAAGTTGCAGGAAGTAGATCAAAGACATCAGATCTTGTCTCTCTGAGTTTGCAGTGTAGCGGATTAAAATAGCAGATCTGGCATTCCTAAAGTTGTCGGAAGCATATCGAAGACATCAGATCTTGTCTCCCTGAGTTTGCAGTGGAGCGAGTTAAAATAGTAGATCTGGCATTCCTGAAGTTGCAAGAAGCAGATCGAAGACATTAGATCTTGTCTCCGTGAGTTTGCAGTGGAGCAGATTGAAGAAAGTAGATCTAGCATTCCTGAAGTTGTAGGAAGCAGATCGAAAACATCAGATCTTGTCTCCCTGAGTTTGCAGTGGAGTAGATTAAAAAAACAGATCTGGGTTTCCTGAAGTTGCAGTGAAGCAGATCAAAGACACTAACCTTGCCTCTCTGAGTTTGCAGTAGAGCAGGCTAAAAAACAACAGGTCTTGCCCTTCTGAGATTACATTGAAGCGGATCAAAATACTAGTCTAGCATCCCTGAAGTTGCAGCAGAGCAAACTGAAGATAACAGATCTTGTTTTCTTGAGATTGCACTGAAGCAGATCAAAGATACTAGTTTGACCTCCTTGAAGTTGCAATGGAGCAGACTGAAGATAGTAGATCTTATCTTCCTAAAGTTGCAGGAAACAGATCAAAGATATCAAACTGGCATCCCTTAGTTTGTAGTGGAGCTGACTAAAGATAGTAAATCTCGTCTTCCTAAAGCTGCAATAAAGTAGATTGAAGAAACTAGCCTATCTCATTGAAGATACAGCCATTTGACAAGAGCGGGCAAAATGGGCCCTTTTATCGTCTTTGCTCTATTCTCGTTACACGACAATGAGTAAAGAGAGGCAATTGTAGTAGCCCATTTGTGCCCTGGCCCATACTATTCAAAACAGAAAAAAACAAATAAAATATAAAAATAATAATGTCCAGTTTATTTTACAGTCTGTTTACAAGCCTAAAATACACTAACCAACCCCTAATCCAACAAAACAGAGACCCAAAAACTTACGAGGCCCAAAAGGGCCCAAATACCAAACAGAATCAGGACCTAGGGTTCCTAGAGAACCCTCGCGCCGCAAGCGCCCAGCACCGCCCTTTGGTCATGCAGCAATTAGCGCAGATAGCCTTCGTCACCGCCGAGATCTGTGCCATTAACCTGCAAAAGGAACACAGCAGAAGGAGCAAATAGGGCAAAGATAGAATCTGTATTTTATTTTTCTTGGGGTTATAAAAACCCCCATGAAATCTGTAAAATAGACAGGGACACTCGAATACAGAGAGAAATATACAAGCAAAATACATTGAGATTATACATAGAATAATAAAAAGAATAACAGAGGTGATTTCTGCTATTTTTTATCCGTGTTATTTCTTTTTTTTTTTTTATATTTTCGATCCATGCATGTTTCATATACAAAACAGTGTTTTTTTTTATAAAAAAAAGAAAGATGGAGTTTTACCTTTGAGCCGTCGTGGGCGATGGTGCGTGAGGCGCGTATGGCGGCATTCATCATCGGTGTCCTGGCCGAAGGCCAAAGGACAAAGAGAATGCTCAAAATTTTTTTTAGAAAATGGGGAGCAAATGAAAATTTTTCTGAAAACTGACTTATATAGCCTCATAAAAATGATGCCGTTTTAGCTTAAGCCAATAAGCGTTAAAACAACGTCGTTTGGTCTTAGATCCGCGCGTTGACCCAAAAACTAGGGGAGGATCTGCGTGTTTTGATAAAAAGGGAAATTTCCTAATTTAGTCCCTCTGTAATTATATTAATTATAATTTTGTCCTAAATTGAATTTTCTTTTATTTTTAAATTAGCTCTGAAGTCTGTATTTCACTTCAATTTAGTCCTTCAGGCTATTCAAAGGCAGGAGACAGAACGACGTTGTTTAGGAGATAAGGCTTAATTGCCTAATAAGTCCCTATATTATGACGCTGCGTTTTAATCTGATCCTTTTACACTTTTACCCTGATTTTTTTTATTTTTTAATTTAATCCTTTAAATATTTTATTCTTTGCATTTTCATTTTTTATTACTTAGTATAATATATGTATCGATTATTATTATTTATTATACTAAGTCATTTTATTTAGTTTAATATTATTTATACTTTACATATTATTTTATAATTGGTATATTATTTATTACGTTATATGTTTTAATGTTTGAATATTATATATATTATTATATTGTATCATATATTATTTTTAAAATTTTATTTTGTATAAAATTTATTTACATCGTATAACATATATTATTTATATTATATTATATATTTAATTTTATAATTTATATATATATATATATATATATTATTTAAAATTTTATATATTATTTATTTATAATAGGTTATCCTTGATATTTTTTATACCCTAAGTTTTTTTTTAAAATATCTTTTATATATAATCGTTTTAGAGATTGTCACATTTCTTGTAGGAACCCAATTTTGCCCGGGCCCATGAAAACCAAAATAAAAATAATAATAAATGTCCTTTAACAGTCCAGTTACAAAGCTAAAACTAGTAGCCCAATTACAGATTTCAAAACATTAACCCATTAAAAGATTGAAGGTCCATCTACAAGCTTGACGTATATTGGAACACAATCTTCAAGGATATGCAATCTTAGATATGATATGCAAATCTTAGATATGATATGCAATCCTAGAAGATATAGTATGCAATCTTAGATATGATATGCAATCTTAGAGATATGGTATGCAATATTAGAAGATATGATTTTGTAATCTTAGAGATTTAATTTGTAGATACCTTTTAATTTTAGCCATTGATGTAATTGATCTGTACCATTGAATTTAGGGAGGCTCTACTAAAAATAGAGGCCTCTCCCTTCATTGAAAAGGATAGTTGAGTTTGGGAGTAATAAAAATTCTTGAGAGCATTCACTCAAATTTCTCTTCTTTTGCGTTCTTATTTTCTGTAGCTTGTTCTTATTTTGTTCTTCGCTCATCTTCGTTTCTTTTTGAGTTGCTTCTGCTCGAGTTAGATTTTGGTGGAGGAATTTCGTTGAATCTTCATATTGCGGGAGTTAGGTTGACTTATACGTTTTTTTAACTTTTTTTATTTATCCATTTAATTGCTTAATAATTATTTATTCATTTATTTTAATTATTTTAAATTTATTTTAATTGCCACTTTTTATCCAAAACTTTATTTTTTTAAAATAAGGCAATGTTTGGTATTTAGAAAGAAATAGTGCCCTAACGTCTTTGGGTTTCGATTTTCGCTTGACTAAATAACTAAATATCCTTTTTAATAAATTTTTGTAAATCATGAGATGATTTTAGTTACGAGGATTTAAAATATCATGTCCTAACGTGCTGGATGTAATGTTTATATTCTTTCGGAACAAAGAAATCTCAAATTTTAACTCAAATTGTTCAAGTTTTTTTTTTAAGAAATCATATTTAAAATTCTTTCAAATTTTCAGCATTAGGACATGATTTTATCGATTAGGTACCAATTTTTGGGCGTTATGAGGGTGCTAATCCTTCCTCATACGTGACCGACTCCCGAACCCGTTTTCTTGTATTTTGTAGACCAAAATCAAATGTTTTAAAATAAAACGTTTTATAAGGTGATCGAATCACACCTAAGTAAAAAAGGATTGGTGGCACTCCATTTCTTTTTTTAAATCGATCCCCATTTTTCAAAAACTTTAAAAATGGTTTCGATAGCTTGGCGACTCCACTGGGGAACACCAAGAGAGTCAAGCCGTGAAATCGATAATTTCATGTCCTTTTGTCCGAATTTAAAATTCTGATTTTTTTTAAAAAAAACATGATCCTTTTATTGCATATGGTCCTAATATTTAATATATATTTCTGCATTGCATTGCATGACCGTTGTGGTCATACCCTTAAGTGAGAGCGAGAAGCTATGCCTTCATGATGTTTTCACCTCCGCATGGGCTAGTGGACTATTTCCAGAATACATCTGTACCTATATCTTCGTGAAGTTTTCACTTCTACATGGCCATAGGGAAATGTATTCCCCTAAGCTGAACTCGATCTATATGAGCATATAATGGATGATGATCGAGGAATCTGCTGGTTCGGGTACCTCAACTTTAGAGCTAAGCCACATATAGTGATCCTTAAGAGCCAACCCTAGATAGAGTTATGTTGAACCCTAGTGGTCACCCAGATAGGCACTCTATTTTGTTATTTATTTCTCTTATACTAACGTGTTTTCTTTTGTTTTGGTTGCATTGCATTCACATCATAAAAAAGAGGTGTTGATTCAAATTCGATTGCTAAATAGAAGAGTTGGTCATAAGAAAATGGATTTTTTGATGAAGTGGATTATAATACGATCATCCGAATATAGTCCAAGTAAACACAATAAGAGAAGACTGATAACCCGTGAAGGAATACAAGACCTTATTGCCCAAGAATTCAAGCTGACAAAGACTATTCGAGAGTCACCACATCTTGGCTTTCTTGAAGAGGCTAACGAGCTTTATGAAAATAAGTGAGTGAAGAGTCACAGCCTGGATCAAATAACAAGGAGCTAGAAGAGGCATCTATTGGGAAAGTTCATGAGACGCGATCATAACATCTTTTGCGAAGAAGGAGATTGATGTTTTCACTTGGACTATGAGGAAAAAGCCACATATGTAATCCGTTTTGTGTAAAGAAATTTATTTTCTAGTAAAGTTTTTCTAATGAAATTGAATTCAGAATCAACACCTCTCTTTTTGCATTTCATTCCTTTGCATTGCATTTCATGCATTTGCATTATATAACATCATATGCATTTAAGTCCATAGAGAGAGTAATTAGTTGAAATTATCATACAAAGAGAGGAGGTTAATCTGGGAACTAAACACCGTTACGGTACACGCGCTAAAAAAATGGATCAAAGACTCGAATAGTTCCAGATAGACGTGCAAAACCAGCTGCAAGAGTAGTTGGAAAAAATCCAACAAGATATGAGGGACCAAATAATGGAAGCCCAAAGGAATATGGTGGTTCAAATGACTCAGCTACTAAAGGGAGCAATGGACAAAGGAAAATGCCCCATGACTAATTCTGGAAAGGATAATGAAGACTATCCTCCGAGTTTCACCCTACCATATATACAGATACAACCTGAGGTGCATCTTCAAAAGTTATCTATTACAATTAGGCCTCAACAAGGTCAAGTTGATATTGGGGTACCCATGATTGTTCATGTTGGCTCAGGATCTAACCCAGGAGATAACCCTGCTAAACCTGTTATCTCTAATGACATATCTCAAGAGGGAATTGAGGAATAAAAGTTTCCAAACCCTTGCATACTTGGGAGTGTTTTGAATAATGGGACTATGGAGAAGATCCCTGTATTTTTAGAGGTAATCTAGAGTAATATTTAAAACACGCTTGCTTTCTTAAGCCTAGAGGCGATAAGAACCCTTTTTGAAATAGGCTTGTGTCCAAAATTTTTATTTCAATAAAATGCATTTTTTTAAGTAAAGATTTTTTCATTCTTTACATTTCATATTGTACATTCTTTTGTTTCTTTCAAGTATTCTTTCATTCTCCATTTATGACCATACAAATGATCATTCTTTCAAACATTTATTCTTTGGAATCTTCCTTCGAACCTACAATAGGTCTCCAAATATCAATGATGTGAGCAATGCTGCTACTGACTCAGAGTCTCCTTTTGAGTAAGATATGTGTCTAGAGGGATCTCAGGACTTTGAAGATGATAGAAATTGTAACCTATCTTCTGATTTGTTAAGAAAGGTAGAACAAGATGAAAAACAGACCCTACTCTACAAAGGGTCATTGGACATTATAAGCCTAGAAAAGAGAACATGCCTAGGTCACGGGCTAAACATGAGGATCGGGCACTGTTGGTCTACCATAGAAGGGGATTGCATCAGTTATACCACAAATATTGAATTGAAGAAGACGAGATTTATGTGACTCTTCCATTTTCTTCACAGACTTTTCTATATGTGGGGCATGGATATTATGGGGCTAATCTTGTCAAAAGCTTCTAGTCGACATCGATTCATCGTCACGGTCATCATTTACTTCACTAAGAGAGGGGAAGTAACTTTATATAACAATGTTACAAGGTTGAAGTCAAAAAAAAAAAAAACAGGCGCTGATAAAGAATGCCAAAAAGGACAAAGTCAAAAGTTTATAGTCTGTTCAAAGATCAGACACCATATCATAAAACAACAAAGGCAGCAAAAAAAAAAAACAAGGATTGTAGAAAAGATGACCGAGACTTGTAAAGATTGGCATAAAGAAGTTACTATTTATCTTCTATGATTATCGAGCATTGCGTGTTTTTTTCGGGCAACATCTTACCCATTGGTTTATGGAATGAAAGCATCTTTTGCCAATTGAACATAATCGAAGAAAAGGTTAAAAGTTATTCATCATAATTAGATGATGCAAGCTTACGACAAAGATGTTTATCTCAAAGAATTCCATGAGGGGAACCTGATCTTTCTTTTACAAAAGGATTTTAGAGAAAAGCAGATGCCAAACTGGGAACAACCTTATGTTGTAGAGAAGGCCTATTCTAGAAAAGCATTGATATTGACCGAGATGGATGCCAAAGACTTGCCCAATCCGGTGAATTTTGGTTCATTCAAGAAGTATTTTACCTGAAAGGGGAAAGGCCAAAATGAAAACCCGCAAAGGGCACCTTGATTTCAAATTCAAAAAAAAAAAAAAGAAAAAAAAAGAAGGAGAGGCCAAGGCGAAAGCCCGCAAAGGGCTCTTTGAGACCAAATGGGTTTTGAGCCGAAAACCTGAAAAGGGTGGCTCAAATTTTGATCAAAGATAGGGCATATGGTAGTCTTGCTATGCCTGAATTAACAGTGAGGAAGTATGCTATGTCTTGGGGCATTGACAAAGTACTCTGGATCTTCTAAATACGTATTGAGCTCAAAATGGTCCTCAAGAAGTTTGTACAGAGAAGCTCAAGCTACGATATTTGGGGCACCTAGCTTCTATCTTACCCATTTTGAATTTGTTATCTTCGACTACTTTATTCTTTTCAAAGATACACCCCAATCAATTTTCTTTTATGGCATTGGCTATCTTTGATTACTTTATTCTTTTTAAGATACACCTCAATCAATTTTTTTATTACCTTGGTTATATTAGATTAACTTATTTGTTTCGAGCTATACTCCTGATTAATTCTTTCACATCCATTATTATTTTTCAAACATTTTATATTGAAATAACGATTAATGAACTAATAATACTTTTATAAAAGAAGTTTCGCATATTACTCTAGAAGCTTTTAAATAATATGAGAATCTAAAATAGGACTATTGTTTAGAACTCACCAAGCTTAAGGGTTGGAAAATCGAAAGATGATTATCTCTTCAGATTTTTATTGGATAACCCAGGTGTAAAAGGGGATCATTCTTGGGAAAATAAAAATGATACCTTGCATTCATGCAAATTTCAGGCACATACATCAGGTCATTATACCCAGTGAATGGTGTAACGGATCAATTGATACAATTTCCATACCTCTGAGTGGTAACTGGATGGATGGAAGAAGCCAAATGTTACTCCCCTTAAGTTACAATGGGAGGTACAAATTTTATGTCCTAAGCTTTAAGGGAAGGGACTCTGAAATTGCAGTGAGGCAAGCTTGCTGAGCAGAATATGATCATTTCTTTGTATTTTTTGTCAAAGATACCAGCTAAACAAGAAAGCATGGTAAAGCATTAGTAATAGAACCTTGATGAACTATGAGTAGTGACAACTCCAAACATTAAAAAAAGGGGATCATTCTCATGCATTTGTGTAAATATCATTCATATACTTCCAATTAGGAGCATTTGATTCATTTCGATCATTGTATCCTAATCATTATACATACAAAAAAGAAAAAGAAAAAAAGAGATAATTGTCATGACATTCTGCATTCATGCAAATATCGTCCATAATACATTCGAGTCTATAGGACATGTCCCCAAGAGGACGATGTAGCAACATCGGTGAATTCACCAGTCCTATCTCCCTGACCAGCAGGGGAATAGGTCGAAGATTGTAGATCTTGTCACCCTAAGTAGTAGTGGAACAAGATCAAACGGCGAATTTTATCTCCATGAAGCAGTGGAGTAGTTTTAAGCCATTAGTCTTATCTCCCTCGATATGGTAGTGGAGCATACTAGAGATTGAAGTCTTTTTGAGATAGTACAAATTGAAAAGTTCAGATTTTGTTCCCTCGAGATAGTAGTGGAGCAGACTGGAGATTAAAGTCTTCTTGAGATAGTAAGGAAGCAAATTGAAAAGTTTAGATTTTGTTCCTCGAGATAGTAGTGGAACAGGCTGAAGATTAAAGTCTTCTTGAGATAGTAAGGAAGCAAATTGAAAAGTTCAGATTTTGTTCCCTCGAGATGGCAGTGGAGCAGACTGAAGATTGAAGTCTTCCTGAGATAGTAAGGAATTGAAAAGTTTAGATTTTGTTCCCTCGAGATAGTAGTGGAGCAGACTGAAGATTGAAGTCTTCCTGAGATAGTAAGGAAGCAAATTAAAATTTTAGATTTTGTTCCCTCGAGATGGTAGTGGAGCAGACTTAAGATTGAAGTCTTCCTGAGATAGTAAGGAAGCAAATTGAAAAGTTCAGATTTTGTTCTTTCGAGATGGTAGTGGAGCAGACTGAAGATTGAAGTCTTCTTGAGATAGTAAGGAAGTAAATTAAAAAGTTCAAATTTTGTTCCCTCGAGATGGTAGTGGAACAGAATGAAGATTGAAGTCTTCCTAAGATAGTGAGGAAGCAAATTGGAAAGTTCAGATTTTGTTCCCTCGAGATAGTAGTGGAGCAGATTGAAGATTGAAGTCTTCTTGAGATAGTAAGGAAGTAGACTGAAAAGTTTAGATTTTGTCATCTCGAGTAGTAGTGGGGCAGACTAAATATTGTAGATCTAGCATCCCTCAGTTTGTAGTGGAGCAGATTAAAAATAGTAGATCTGGCATTCCTGAAGTTGCAGGAAGCAGATCGAAGACATCAGTCCGACATCCCTGAGTTTGCAGGGAGCAGATTGAAAATAGCAGATCTGGCATTCCTGAAGTTGCAGTGAAGCAGATCGAAGATACCAATCTGACATCCCTGAGTTTGCAGGGAGCAGATTAAAATAGCAGATCTGGCATTCCTGAAGTTGTAGGAAGCAGATCTAGCATCCCTGAGTTTGCAGGGAGTAGATTAAAATAGCAGATTTGGCATTTCTGAAATTGCAGGAAGCAGATCGAAGATATCAATCTAGCATCCCTGAGTTTGCAGGGAGTAGATTAAAATACCAGATATGGCATTCCTGAAGTTGCAGGAAGTAGATCGAAGACATTAGTCTGGCATCCCTGAGTTTACAGTGGAGCAGATTGAAAATAGTAGATCTGGCAATCCTGAGATTGCAACGAAGTGGATCAAAGATACCAATCTAGCATCCCTGAGTTTGCAAGAAGCAGATTAAAATAGCAGATCTGGCATTCCTAAAGTTGCAGTGAAGCAGATCGAAGATACTAATCTGGCATCTCTGAGTTTGCAGTGGAGCAAATTAAAATAGTAGATTTGGCATTCTTGAAGTTGTAAGAAGCAGATCGAAAACATTAGATCTTATCTCCCTGAGTTTGCAGTGGAGTAGATCGAAGATAGCATATTTGGCATTCTTGAAGTTGCAAGAAGCAGATTGAAAACATCAGATCTTGTCTCCCTGAGTTTGCAGTGGAGCAGATCGAAGATAGCAGATTTGGCATTCTTGAAGTTGCAAGAAGCGAATCGAAGACATTAGTCTGGTCTCCCTGATTTGCAGTAGAACAGACTAAAGATAGCAGATTTTGTCTTCCTGAAGTTGCAGTGAAGCAGATTGAAGCTATCAGACTTATTTGAAATCAAGATGAAGTTCCAATACCATTGCAGAGGAGTTGGAAGCTGTTTGAGGAGGACGAGGACCAAGAAGTCGAGGCTCGACCAAGACCGGGCAAAATTAGTCCTTTTATAGTATTTGCTCTATTCTCGTTACACGACAATAAGCAAAGAGGGGCAGCTGTAGGAACCCAATTTTGCCCGAGGCCATGAAAACTAAAATAATAAAAATAATAAATGTCTTTTAATAGTCCAGTTACAAAGCTAAAACTAGTAGCCCAATTACAAATTTCAAAACACTGACCCATTAAAAGAGTGAAGGTCCATCTATAAGATTGACATATATGGGAACACAATCTTCAAGGATATGCAATCTCAGATATGATATGCAATCCTAGAAGATATGGTATGCAATCCTAGATATGATATGCAATCTTAGAAGATATGGTATGCATTCTTAGAAGATATGATTTTGTAATCTTAGAGATATAATTTGTAGATACATTTTAATCTTAGCCGTTGATGTAATTGATCTCATCTCGTTGGATTTGGGGAGGCTCAACTATAAATAGAGGCCTCTCCTTCATTGAAAATGACACTTGAGTTTGGGAGTAATAAAATTCTTGAGAGCATTCACTCAAATTTCTCTCTTTTGCGTTCTTATTTTCTCGTGGCTTGTTCTTATTTTGTTCTTCGCTCATCGTCGCTTTCTTTTTTAGTTGCTTCCGCTCGAGTTAGATTTTGGTGAAGGAATTTCGTTGAATCTTCATATTATGGAGTTAGGTTGACTTATAAGTTTTTAACTTTTTTTATTTATCCATTTAATTGCTTAATCATTATTAATTAATTTATTTTAATTATTTTAAATTTATTTTAATTGCCACTTTTTATCCAAAACTTTATTTTTAAAATAAGGTAATGTTTGGTATTTAGAAATTAGAAATAGTGCCCTAAGTCTTTGGGTTTCGATTTTCCGTTTGACTAAATAACTAAATATCCTTTTTAATAAAATTTTGTAAATCATTAGATGATTTTAGTTACGAGAATTTAAAATATCATATTCTAACATGTTTGAATGTGATATTTATATTCTTTCGAACAAAGAAGTCTCAAATTTTAACTCAAATTGTTTAAGTTTTTTAAGAAATCATATTTAAAATTCTTTCAAATTTTCAGCATTAGGACATGATTTTATCGATTAGGTACCAATTTTGGGCGTTATGAAGGTGCTAATCCTTCCTCATACGTAACCAACTCCAAACTCTTTTTCTTATATTTCATAGACCAAAATCAAATGTTTTAAAATAAAACATTTTACAAGGTGATCCAATCACACCTAAGTAAAAAGGGATTGATGGCGACTACATTTCTATTTTTTTAAAGTCGATCCCCGTTTTTTTCAAAAACTTTAAAAATGGTTTCGACATTCCTTTTATTTTGTCATAATATTCAAATATATCATTCATTTATTTATTCATTTATTTGATTTTGTTTATGGAATTTAATATTTATTTTTGAATTTTATATTTCAAGAAAATTTTAATTTCCGCTACTTATTTTTATATCTCATGTTTATCTATTTATGTTCTTTTAATCGCTTATTATTGCTTAGCATAGTTCTTTTATTTGTTATTCATGTTATATTATTCTTTGATTATTTTTATTAGTAGTAATTGTTACTATAATTTGTAGTTGTGGTGAATTGTCATTAAGTATGTACGTTATAATATCTTATTTAAACTATTGTTTGATAAAAACATCTTTTGAATTGACGTATTTTATTCAAATAGTTTTAAAAATACGGTGATATCTAATATTTGGGGACTTGAGAAAAATTGTACCCTAACTCACTTGGTTTCGATTTTTATCGTTGAACTTAAAATATTAAGTATCCTTTTCTTTTAAAATTGAAATTTATAAATTTTCAAATTAAAACTTATTCTCGAGAATTAAAAACGTTATATCCTAACTTATTGGATATGATGTTTTGTGTCTCGAAATGAGAATTTTCTAAATAAATGTGAGCCTAGTTTCGAAGCCATGAGATGTTATATCTTAATTTACCATGTATAACATTTTATTTCTTTGAGATAGATAAGTCTTGGTTTTCTTTCTAATAAAAGGATCATATTTTAAAATTTTTCAAATTTTCAATATTAGGACATGATTTTATCAATTAGGTATCAATTTTGGGCGTTATAAGGGTGCTAATTCTTCCTCGTACGTAACCGACTCTTGAACCCATTTTTCTTGAATTTCGTAGACCAAAATTAATGTTTAAAAAAAATGTTTTATAAGGTGATCCAATCACACCTAAACAAAAAAAGATTAATGACAACTTTCATTTTCATTTTTAAAAGTCAACTCATTTTTTTATAAAAATTTTAAAAATAATTTCGACAAAGATAAAGCTATCTGAGATGGGGAAGTTTTAGATAAGTATGAGAACAGTATCAATTGACTATTCTACGCCTTCTTCTATGAGAGTTTGCTTTCTATTTTAATAAAGAAAACCATTTCGATTTAATGTTGGTTAATTTCACAATCTATTTTTTCGGCTTCTCTTACTTTTCGATTTGAGATTTTCTTTTATATATGATGTCTCACATTCAAAATGCAATAGTAATATCCCTCAATCTTTCCTAATACTTTAACATTCCTCATTAAAATAGATTTCTTTTCCACTCTCCAATATATTGTTCCCTATTCAGATTTTTTATTTTTTATTTTCCCATTTTTCTTCTTCTTTTCTAACAAATCCCAAATAATATCAATTAATAGCAACTTTAAAATATTGCAAACTTAGGATTAATTTAGCTATTTTTACAAAGCTAAAACTAGTAGCCCAATTACAAATTTCAAAACACCGACCCATTAAAAGAGTGAAGGTCCATCTACAAGATTGACATATATGGGAACACAATCTTCAAGGATATGCAATCTCAGATATGATATGCAATCCTAGAAGATATGGTATGCAATCCTAGATATGATATGCAATCTTAGAAGATATGGTATGCATTCTTAGAAGATATGATTTTGTAATCTTAGAGATTTAATTTGTAGATACATTTTAATCTTAGCCGTTGATGTAATTGATCTGTACCGTTGGATTTGGGGAGGCTCAACTATAAATAGAGGCCTCTCCCTTCATTGAAAATGACACTTGAGTTTGGGAGTAATAAAAATTCTTGAGAGCATTCACTCAAATTTCTCTCTCTTTTGCGTTCTTATTTTCTGTGGCTTGTTCTTATTTTGTTCTTCGCTCATCGTCGTTTCTTTTTTAGTTGCTTCCGTTCGAGTTAGATTTTGGTGAAGGAATTTCGTTGAATCTTCATATTGCGGAGTTAGGTTGACTTATAAGTTTTTAACTTTTTTTATTTATCCATTTAATTGCTTAATCATTATTAATTCATTTATTTTAATTATTTTAAATTTATTTTAATTGCCACTTTTATCCAAAACTTTATTTTTTAAAATAAGGTAATGTTTGGTATTTAGAAATTAGAAATAGTGCCCTAAGTCTTTGGGTTTCGATTTTCCGTTTGACTAAATAACTAAATATCCTTTTTAATAAAATTTTGTAAATCATGAGATGATTTTAGTTACGAGAATTTAAAATATCATATTCTAACATCTTTGAATGTGATGTTTGTATTCTTCGAACAAAGAAGTCTCAAATTTTAACTCAAATTGTTTAAGTTTTTTTTAAGAAATCATATTTAAAATTCTTTCAAATTTTCAGCATTAGGACATGATTTTATCGATTAGGTACCAAGTTTTGGGCGTTATGAAGGTGCTAATCCTTCCTCATACGTAACCAACTCCCGAACTCTTTCTCTTATATTTCATAGACCAAAATCAAATGTTTTAAAATAAAACATTTTACAAGGTGATCCAATCACACCTAAGTAAAAAAGGATTGGTAGCGACTACATTTCCATTTTTTTAAAGTCGATCCCCGTTTTTTTCAAAAACTTTAAAAATGGTTTCGACATTCCTTTTATTTTGTCATAATATTCAAATATATCATTCATTTATTTATTCATTTATTTGATTTTGTTTATGGAATTTAATATTTATTTTTGAATTTTATATTTCAAGAAAATTTTAATTTCCGCTACTTATTTTTATATCTCATGTTTATCTATTTATGTTCTTTTAATCGTTTATTATTGCTTAGCATAGTTCTTTTATTTGTTATTCATGTTATATTATTCTTTGATTATTTTTATTAGTAGTAATTGTTACTATAATTTGTAGTTGTGGTGAATTGTCATTAAGTATGTACGTTATAATATCTTATTTAAACTATTGTTTGATAAAAACATCTTTTGAATTGACGCATTTTATTCAAATAGTTTTAAAAATACGGTGATATCTAATATTTGGGGACTTCGAGAAAAAATTGTACCCTAACTCACTTGGTTTCGATTTTTATCGTTGAACTTAAAATATTAAGTATCCCTTTTCTTTTAAAATTGAAATTTATAAATTTTCAAATTAAAACTTATTCTCGAGAATTAAAACGTTATATCCTAACTTATTGGATATGATGTTTTGTGTCTCGAATGAGAATTTTCTAAATAAATGTGAGCCTAGTTTGAAGCCATGAGATGTTATATCTTAACTTACCATGTATAACATTTTATTTCTTTGAGATAGATAAGTCTTGGTTTTCTTTCTAATAAAGGATCATATTTTAAAATTTTCAAATTTTCAATATTAGGACATGATTTTATCAATTAGGTATCAATTTTGGGCGTTATAAGGTGCTAATTCTTCCTCAGACGTAACCGACTCTTGAACCCGTTTTTCTTGAATTTCGTAGACCAAAATTAATGTTTAAAAAAAAAAAAGTTTTATAAGGTGATCCAATCACACTTAAACAAAAAAAGATTAGTGACAATTTTCATTTTCGTTTTTAAAAGTCAACTCATTTTTTTATAAAAATTTTAAAAATAATTTCGACAAAGATAAAGCTATCTGAGATGGGGAAGTTTTAGATAAGTATGAGAACAGTATCAATTGACTATTCTACGCCTTCTTCTATGAGAGTTTGCTTTCTATTTTAATAAAGAAAACCATTTCGATTTAATGTTGGTTAATTTCACAATCTATTTTTCGGCTTCTCTTACTTTTCGATTTGAGATTTTCTTTTGTATATGATGTCTCACATTCAAAATGCAATAGTAATATCCCTCAATCTTTCCTAATACTTTAACATTCCTCATTAAAATAGATTTCTTTTCCACTCTCCAATATATTGTTCCCTATTCAGATTTTTTTTTTTTTATTTTCCCATTTTTCTTCTTCTTTTCTAACAAATCCCAAATAATATCAATTAATAGCAACTTTAGAATATTGCAAACTTAGGATTAATTTAGCTATTTTTGAAAATTATCATAAAATTTTAATTTAAGTATTTAGTATTATTATCACAAGTATTTTTAAGAAAATAAAATATTCATTTTCAACATGATATTGTAAAGTAAAATATTATGCATTTAAATAATATTTAAATTGATTAGTTTTATAATATATAAACATACCAACTTAATTTTTAATAAAAATATAACAACTTAATTTTTAATAAAAATATAATAACACTTTATTGTAATTCATTATTAATATTCTAATAGATTAAATATAGATTTTTAAATATTTTTAAATAATTTTAAATATCAAAATTACTTTACTGGTCATAAATTTCAAAAATAAAAATAAAAGAAACTTACCTTTAATGATATAAATGAGGATAATTTTTTTTTATACTTTTCATGCCCGATATAAATGAGGACAATTAATGAATAATTTAGTTTATATTCAAAAGTCAAAAATTAAAAATTTAGATTTCAAAAGATAAAAAGCAGTTTTAATTTTAAAAATTATAAACAAAAAGCATAGTTTTAGAGCTGATATTTTTCCCGTTATTTCGAAAGGTTTTAGTCTTGGAGTCCAATATAGTCGTAAAAATGGGACCCTGGTTGGCATCCTTTGCAAGGAATCCTATCCTTCACATTGTCATCTTGTAAAACATGAGACTACTTATTTGGACATGATAAGATGTTGTGAACAAGTTGTTTGGTGAAACAAAAATACCCAACAAGGCAAACAAAACAAACAAGTAAAATCCTTGCTGGTTTATTGATTTAAAGGTACTGTCTTTTCTGATAGTATAATTTTACTCCCAAGTCATTGTTAAGATTGAAAAATAAAACAGGTTTTTCCACTGTTTGCTGATACTTTCCATTTGGATTAGTTCAGTTGAAAGTGAGATTTTGAACACCTTTTTGTCTTCCTCTAATAGTTCTCTTAGATTCTTTTCAATAGTAATCATTACCAAATGAAAATGAAACTCAGAAGCATTAGAACGTAGTTTCTTCTATTAATTAATTCAGTGAGCCTTAATAGGTGACAGAGTTTCGATACAACGTTTGTGTGTAAGTAACGAAATTGAAAACCAAGTTACGAATACATGGGAGTGAAACATAAACTTGTAATAAAAGAAAGATATCAACATAAGTATATAGATTTCAGCAGCAAAACAAGATACATAATCTTACACAAACGTAGCTTATTTTCAAGCTGCTAAAAGCTCTGGTGAAACACTAACGAAAAATTCATGCGTGTTACTAACCAGGCTACGGAGTTCTACATCTACTATCTACCAAATACTATTACATAAATCAACAAAACCCTATAACATCATTAAGTAGCATCCCACCTTAGTATCCAGCTGCATCATTGCTGCTTATTGATGCATATAGGACCTTGGGAGACTTGACAAACATACCATCTTTCATGGTTTTGGTTGTTCTGGATTTGATGATAGCTGCCAGTAGCTGGCTGTTGAACAACAGTGACAGCTTGAGGTCCATGATAAACATAGTGGTGTGGTACCAACTTCTGATGATGATGTTGATAATGATCCTGATTTCTCGGTAGGGGAGCTCGCCGGTGAGTCTTCTCGGCTAGCTGCCGGGCATATTGCTCTTCTATCAAGGGAAACCCTTCTGAGGCAACTTTGTTAAGATGATCTATTGAACATGCCATTCTTTTTGTAGTACACAAGAACAAGTAGAAGTTTGTGGGTTTTTTTTTTTTTTTTGCTTGCATGTATGGTTAGAGGGCTAGGGAACTATATATACAGGAAGTTTAGAATAGGGGAAACCCTCTAACCTCACTTTTGAAGGGTCCATTTCATAATCAAAAAAGAAAGATATAAGGGAATTTCTCAGGGATAAAACTAAAGAAAAAGTGCTGCAGAAGTGGGCTTCCCAATTTATTCTTTCAGCTTTCTGTGATTCCATTTCTTGATTAGCGTGAACTATAGTGAAATTAAATGCTTAATCATTTGGGAATTAAGTTTTTATTTATGCCTAATCGTCTAATTTGAAATATTGTAGTGTCCATTACTGAGATCTTTCTTAGTCATAAAGTGGCTTGAGCCAGGTGGCAGAAAAAATAGATGTGTGGGACTTCCCTATATGTAGTTATCCATGGGAAATTGGACATCTCTATTAGCTTTTTTTTTTTTTTTTTTTTTTTTAATTTTTACATTATAGGAGTTTGTTCAAATCTAAATTTTGTTCATTTTATTATTTTTAAATTTGCGATGCAAATACACTTCTTTATTTCTATGGCTGTGACTGAAGAAGGCAGTGGCAAACGTTTTCTTAAGACTGTAACACTAAGAAGGTACGGTTCAAGGAGGGGAATGGAGGTGCAATTATAGATATGGTGGTGGATTTAGTTCTAGTACCAACCCAGTTTTGGAGGGATAAGTTATTGGGAAAAGGTGTCGTTGGATCTGGTGCAACGGTTGGTGGTGTTGGATTGGGAGATGATGAGAAGTTTGATTATTTGGAAGGAAATTTTAAGAAGTCAATAGTTGATGGGGTTTCGTCGATAGCTTTTTCTAACCGGATCGAACATATCTTGATCAAAGACATGACGACAACAATGGTAATCAAACTGTTAGGACGGAGCATAGGGTATATTGGTCTCCACAATCGAGTTTGCAGTTTATGGCGACCCTCCAGGCCGTTTCAGCTCATGGATATTGAAAACGACTACTTCTTGGCAAAATTCCAATGCATCGAGGATTTTGAGGAGGCTTTATCCTAGGGGCCTTGGATCATTTACGACCAATATCTCACCATTCAACCTTGGACCAAGGAATTCAGTCCATTACAACCTTTCTCGAAAGTAGTTTTGGCATGGATCAGATTGCTTGGACTCCACGGGCATATGTATAAAATGAAGATTCTTGGAGAAGCAGGCAGCATGGTTGGACGGGTCTCAAAGCTTGACTTCCATACTGATAGTAGAACAAGGGGCCATTTTGCTAGCATGGTCGTCTATGTCAATCTAGATAAGCCTTTAGTGTCTTAGGTTCTAATTAACGACGAGACCCAACGGGTTGAATATGAATTTTTGCAGACGATTTATTTTTCATGTGGCCGGTATGGTCATGTGAAGGAGTTGTGTTCTACACCGGTCGAGATTCTGAATCAGGCGGAAGGAAAGGAGCCGGTGGCTGATTCCGTGATCACGGGTGTTAAGAAAACAGAAACTCTGGGAATGTTTGAACTGTGGATGCAAGTCGAGAGGAAATCGTAGCGAAGCCTAAAGGACTCCTGGAACCAAAAGCCTAAGATTCCGGGGAAGGTGACACTGAGATCAAGATTCTCGGCGTTGACAACGCTGGATGAGATAGAGGGAAGGAATGGCACAGAATCAACGGATCAACCGAAGGGCAGTGGCATGCAAAAGGGATCTTTGGTGAAGAAGAATCAGGGTAATCTGTCTGGGAAAAAAAGGTTGGGGGTTGGATCGATTAAGCAAGGAGCAGGCCAAATGCTTGGGGTGGAGCAAATGCAAAATTTTGGGCTGGAAGGTCCAATTGAAAAGTTGGTTGTCGCAGGGCTTGGATCTAACCAACAAGTTAGTGAGATTTCTGATAAAATTTTAGGGAAGAAACCTGTCCAGGTAGGTGGAATGGGCGCTTCTAGGCCTGTAAATTCCGGCAGTCAAATCCAACTCTAAGGCACATTGTGTTGCTATGGGTTCAGGTTCTGCAGGTTTGTTAGGGTCTCTTCTATCGAACAGTGTGTGTTCAGCTTCAGTCAATGTTCCATCTCTCTATTTGGGATTCTTCGACTCGGCTGTAATAATGCTAATAGCCTTTCTCTTACTGGCGAAAGTCCCGCGGAAACCACTTCTCATTTTAATCCCATGTTTGAAGATTCGGTTGAAGGGGTTGTGACACTAAGCACCGACATTCTAGACCCTTAAAAACATTCAGCGGTTTTATTTAATGAAAATGTCGATCCTAAGGACATTAATTCCACAGGTGAGAGTTTTGACAATCAATCTTTGAAAAGGAGTCACAAGTATAAAATCAAATGTGGGCTGGAATGGAAAGAAGATTAATAAAATTATCTATGAATGTAGGGGTCTGTTTAAGTTTTTTGAATCCTCTCGAGCACTTTTGTCAGATACGATGAACTCCATGGTTGAGTAAATTAATGCCCAACTCGAAAAGTAAATGGGTAAAGGTTTCTCGAGTACGGACGAGAAGCGGGTCAAGGAGTCAGAGATCTCCAGATAGTAAAGGTTTGTTTTCTTCTATTTGTTATGGATATAAACTTGTCAATTTTTTATTGGAATGTCCACAAGTATCCCATCTTTAGCAAGTATAATTAAGAATACAAGTATATATAGAGGCGAGAGTTAGTGGAGAAAAAGTGACCGCCTATAAATGTATTATCATTTATAGTTAAAATAACACACCAAAATATATAAAACTAGAACGACCAACACAAAAAAAGAATATAGTAATATTCAACGAGGATCGTATCGTACCAAGGAAGAATGGAATAAATCTATACAAAATTTTTTTTCATAAAAACTCTAAATAGTAATAATTAAATCCTATATTCTGACAAATCATAAAAGGGATTAATAAGAGAAATTAAATGACTAAAGTAAATAAACAATAAAATAAACTAGCAACTTAAATCAATAAAACCAATCAAAAAGATTAACTCATTTCAGGGTTTGTAATTAAATTTAGATTAGGGTTTTAGGATGGATTAACTGTAACACCCCTATCCCGTGTCCGATCACCGAATTAAGGTTAGAAGTGTTGCCAGACAGATGGAAACATTTACAGAATTATCACATAGTCATTTATCAATCTCAAACATAAAGTCCCTTAAGAACGTCATCGAAACCTTAAACATACTTGTAAACCGAGTCGGGACTAAATCGAAACACATACGAGATTTCATGAAAATTTAAAACTTTTCTCAAATACAAGGGACACATGGCAGTGGGGGTAGGCCGTGCCTCACCCACGGCTACTGGACACTCCCGTGTGTCCTCCCCGTGGTAGTATACTGCCAAAATTAACACGGTTACCAAGCACGCTCGTGTGCTAAGGCCGTGTACTACTAAATCACATACTGCCATTTCTTACACGGCCACCAAGCACATCCGTGTCGAGGCCGTGTGCAATTTGAGCCACATTCTGCCAATTTACCTACGGTCTTAGGCACGCCCGTGTGCCTCAACCATGTGACATTATAGGCCCTTTTACAAGGCCAATATGCCACCCATTTTGGGTCTCACCTACAAACATTACATACCAAAACATAATATGCATATATGACAACCAAAACATATCATATGGTTCACTTCATCCATACACCCAATACCAAATCCATCCATACCAAATTGCAAACTAAATCCTACCTTATTTTAAACATGTATAATCCATTTGCTTAACCAAAACTTAATCATTCCATATGCATCAAAACATATTAAATATATGCTTCATAACTTATTCATTCAAACATTTATCAGCTCAAAAACTTGCCAATACACATGACCATGCTCACTTCATAAACATAAACACCTATCTAGGCTATACATGCCATAATTAGCCATATACATTTTCAAAAGGGTACCAAAACAAGTTTAGTAGTGTGATGACGATCCTTGACAATCCCGAGCCTTCAGTAGCTTCGACGACCTATAAAACAGAGAAAATACACACACATAGTAAGCTTTCCAAAAGCTTAGTAAGTCATGTACAAATAAACTTGGCATAAAAAGCATATATGCAATTTGATACATTTGCACATCTCATACACTTAACAATTTATCATGTATATGCTTGATTTATACTTATGACTACATTGGTCACATTTATCCATTCAAAACTCATTTGAAGCACATAGCTCATTCATAATCTTCCTTGCATCTCATTCAACTTATCCTATTCAAACATCCCTTTCTTCAAATCAAAGTCATATGCATACTTACCGTTCATGCATACTTAATGCACATTCAACGTACCTAAATCGGATATTCATTCACTTAATGGATCATAGTTTGGATATACCATTCATATTGCAGACTTGCCCGTTGAACCCTTAGGAACCTAGTAGGATACTCAGAAAGATCGAAATAGTAGTACAATGTCAATGTCCTAGACGAGGTCTTAAATGCACTCGTATATCGATGCCACTATCTCAAATAGGGTCTTACACGTACAGATCATAATGATGCCAACGTCCCAGACGTGGTCTTACACGAGTCAATATGATGCCGATGTCCCAGACATGGTCTTTCTCATAAAGTTCATATCGATGTCTACGTCCCAGAAGAGGTATTATATACAATCAGATAATGATGCCTACGTCCCAGACGAGGTCTTATATATAATAAAATAGAATAGATACCTATGTCATGACATAGCTAATCCTAACTATTCCTAGGTTCGATCGAAACTTCTCAGACTTAATCACTATGTCAGACTCATCTTGGAATTCATAAGCATATACTCTCATAGGTATACATTATCAACATTAGTCATACGAACAAGCATAATATCATACGAATACGTTTATTTGCATAGTGACTTACCTCGAATCCAGTTTATCAAACGGAAATGACTATTCGGTTATTTTCGCTTTCCCGCGATCTAAGTCTGTTTTCCTCGGTTCTTGATCTAAACATATTTAGAATTAACTCTTTTATTCACTAGGTCATTCAATTCAATCCAAAGACACATATTTAGGGCTATTTGCAAATTAACCCTTATATTTGCACACTTTAACAATTTAGTCTATTTTTCACAAAACATCAAATTCACAAAATCCACACACACACATGCTTGGCCGAACCTCTCTAGGGACTCTACAAGCCCAAATATTTCATCAAATTTTCTATTTAGTCCTTCAATTTACCATTTTCACAATTTTGCCCTATTTAGCTAAATTCATCAAAACTTCAAGAACAAAACATGTTCATCAAACTCATATCTTTCATATTTCACTATTAAACATCACAAATCACATGAGTTCATCAAAGAGTCATTTCACAAACATCATCAATCTTCAAAATTGAAGCATTGGTTTAGAAGCATTCGAAGAAACGATTACAAAAACATAGAAATTATCAAAAACCGAAGTCAAAACTTACCTTAATCAGGCTTAAAGAGTGCCGAATGCCCTAGCTTGTATCTTCCTTTCTTTCTTTGATGATTTTTGGCTAACAAAGGATGATGTCTATCATCTTTTCTTGGTTTGTTTTATTATTACAACATATTATTATGCATTTACTAAAATGCCCTTTCACATAATATAAGAAAACATATATATAACAAGGGCACATTTGACCTTTATCCATCTACTATCTAAATAATGGTCTTATTGCCTCATAAGGCCTTCTCTTTTAAAAGCCATAACATCTTGATACTTAACAATTATCATGCAACTTTCACATTTAATGCATTTCAGTCATTTTGTCAAATTAAACACGCAAACAGGCAAATTCGCTCGCAAATTTATCACATGCTAATTCACATATCAACGGCACAGAATATAATGTTAAAATATTATACGGACTTGAATTTGTGGTCCCGAAACCACTGTTCCAACTAGGGTATGAACCGGACTGTTACAATTCTCCCTCTTAGGGATTTTCGTCCCCGAAAATCTTACCGTTAAATAGATTCGGATATTGCTGTCTCATTGAATCTTCAAGCTCCCACGTAGCCTCTTCTATACCGTGACAATTCCACAATACTTTCACTAATGGAATTTTCTTGTTTCTTAATTCTTTCACTTCACGAGCTAAGATACGGATCTGTTCCTCTTCGTATGTCATATCAGGTCGATTTCAATTTCAGATGGGGCAATCACATGTGACGGATCAGACCAATATTTACGGAGCATCGAAACATGGAATACGTTGTGAATCTTTTCTAGTTCAGAGGGTAACTTCAATCTATATGCAACAGCCCAACACGTTCAATGATCTCATACGGTCCGATAAATCTCAGACTTAACTTGCCTTTACGTCCGAATCGGAGCACTTTCTTCCACGGAGACACTTTCAGAAATACTTTGTCATCGATCTCAAATTCTATATCTTTTCGTTTTAAGTCTGCATAAGACTTCTGACGATCAGATGCTACTTTCAAAGAATCTCGAATCAGTTTCACTTTCTGTTCGATATATTTTATCAAATCGACCCCGTGTAACTTATTCTCACTAAGTTTAGTCCAATATAGAGGTGTATGACATTTACGTCCGTACAAAGCTTCATATGGTGCCATTTTAATGCTCGTCTGAAAACTATTGTTATACAAAAATTCGATCAACGGTAGGTATTGTTCCCACGAACCATGAAACTCAAGTACACAGCATCTTAACATATCTTCTAAAATCTGAATGACTCGCTCAGGTTGACCATCCGTCTGCGGATGAAAAGCTGTACTGAAATGCAATTTCGTGCCCAAAGCTTCTTGTAATTTCTTCTAGAACCTCGATGTGAATTTTGGGTCTCTATCTGACACAATAGATAGTGGCACTCCGTGCAATCTTACAATTTCAGAAATATAAAGATGGGCAAATCTCTCAAGCGAGTAGTCAGATCTTATCGGAATAAAATGAACTGATTTAGTTAATCGGTCAACTACGACCCATATCGCATCCTTCTTTCTCAGAGTCAGAGGCAACCCAGAAACAAAATCCATAGTTACTCTATCCCATTTCCACTCAAGAATCAGAATCAGCTGTAACAACCCAGACGAAACTTGATGTTCTGCTTTCACTTGCTGACAAACTAAACATTTTGAAACAAAGTCAGAAATGTCTCGTTTCATGCTAGACCACCAATAGTGTTGCTTCAAATCATGATACATCTTTGTACTTCTCGGATGGACAGATAGGCGACTATTATGTGCTTCACCCAAAATCAATTGATAAACTCTGGATTTCTTGAAACATAGATTCGATCTCGGAATCTCAAACAATCCTCAACAATTTGAAATTCAGATTTAGAACTCGATTCACATTAAGCTCGTTTCAACAACAATTCATTATCAACCTTCTGAGTATCACATATTTGCTGTACAAATAACGATTTCGCTCTCAATTCAGCCATCACAGAACTATCATCAGACAAATCTAATTGAGCATTCAAAGCTCGTAGTGCAAACAATGATTTTCTACTCAACGCATCTGCAACAACATTTGCTTTTCCCATATGATAATCTATCACCAGCTCATAATCTTTTAACAATTCAAGCCATCTTCTCTGACTCAGATTCAAATCTTTCTGGGTCATTAGATATTTCAGACTTTTATGATCTAAAAATACATGACATTTCTCATCGTACAAATAATGACGCCAAATTTTAAGTGTAAACACAATCGCAGCAAGCTCAAGGTCGTGCTTGGATAATTCTTTTCATGAGGCTTTAATTGTCTCGAAGCATAAGCTACAACTTTTCCCTCTTGCATCAAAACACATCCCAGACCGTTTAATGAAGCATCACTGTAAACAACAAATTCTTTACCCGATTCTGGCTGTACTAACACTGGAGCTTCTGTTAACAGAGTTTTCAACCGATCAAAACTTCTCTGACATTTATCCGACCATTCAAATCTGATATCTTTCTAAAGTAATCTTGTCAACCGAGTACCTATTGTTGAAAAGCCCTTTACAAATCTACGATAATAACCAGCTAAACCCAGAAAACTAGGAACTTCAGATACATTTCTCGGAGGTTTCCAATTCAGAATAGCAGAAATCTTGCTCGGATCAACATGAATCCCAGAAGCTGACACAATATGCCCCAGAAAATTGACCTCATTCAACCAGAATTCACATTTGCTGAATTTTCCGTACAATTTCTTTTCTCGCAGAGTTTGCAACACAATCCTCAAGTGTTCAGCATGCTCATTTTCATTCCGTGAATAGATCAATATATCATCTATGAATACTATAACAAATTGATCTAAGTACGGTCTGAAAATTCTGTTCATCAGATCCATAAAACCAGCAGGAGCATTGGTTAGTCCAAATGGTATAACTAAAAACTCATAATGCCCATACCTCGTTTTGAAGGTAGTTTTCGGAATGTCTGAATCTTTAACTCTCAATTGATAGTATCCCGATCTCAAATCAATGTTGGAAAACACAGTACCTCCTTTTAATTGATCAAATAAATCATCAATTCTGGGCAAAGGATATTTTTTCTTTATAGTCACTTTATTCAATTGACGGTAATCGATAGACATTCTCATCATGCCATCTTTCTTTTTCACAAATGCAATGAAAAGCATCCCAAGGCAAAAACTTCGGTCTAGCAAACCTCTATCACCAATTCTTGTAGTTGTGACTTTAACTCTTTCAACTCATTGGTGCCATTCTATACGGAGCTATCGAAATAGGTGTCGTACCAGGCAACAATTTAATACCAAATTCAACTTCACGAATCAGAGGTAAACCCGGTAACTCTTCAGGGAACATATCATAAAAATCACAAATAATAGGTACTGATTCAACTTTCTTCTTGGATACTTTTGAATCAATCACATAAGCAAAATATGATTCATACCCTTTTTCACATAACTCTGAGCTTTCAAAATGGATATCACAGCAGGCAATCCATTCAATTCATCAGACTCAATCCGTACAATCTCATCATTCGAACTTCTTAAATCAATAGATTTTCTTTTACAGTTTACAATGGCATCATGCATGAACAACCAATCCATTCCCAAAATAATATCGAATTTATCAAATGGCAAAAGCATCAAATCAGCAGGGAAATAGATATCTAGAAACATTAACGGACAGTTCTTGCATACTTTGTCAACAAGAACACTTTTACCTAAGGGTTTCGATACTTTTATAGTAAACTCAGTAGACTCTACAGGCAAAGTCTTGCTGAATACTAAATTCATGCATATATATGAATGCGTAGAACCAGGGTCTATCAAAGCAATCACAGAAGTATCATAAAGAGTAAAAGTACCCGCTATAACATCAGGTGATGAAGCTTCTTCACGAGCTCGGATAGCATATGCTCTGGCAGGCGCTCTAGCTTCAGATCTTACCACAGTGTCTCTCGTGCACCTCTAACTACCACTAACATTTCTTGTATTTTTTTAAGGTCTACCCCTCCCAGATGCATTTTCAAGTCTCATATTCTGAACAGTCTCTGGCTCAGCAGACTCAGGACAATCACGGATAAAATGATCAAGCGATCCACATCTGAAGCAAGCTTTATCATTTAATCTACAACTTCCCGATACCTCTTTCCATAATATTTACATTCAGGTTTCCCAGATCGAACATTACCAACACTAGCCACAGAAGTTGCTAGGATTTTGGAACTCATTTGCAATTTATCTTGATTTCTGCTCAAATGTCCCACATTATTTCTAGAACGACTTTGATCATCTCAGAATATTTTTGGAGCAGACTGAAATGATTTATTCTGAAATCTCTTTCTTGTATCCCGAGCTTCAGACTCAACTTTTCTTTTATCCTTCCCAAGTGCTTCAGCTTTGCAAGCTCGGTCAACGAGTGTAACGAACTCTTTTATTTCTAGGATCCCAACCAGCAAACGGATATCTTCATTAAGACCGTCTTCAAATCTTTTACACTTTATTGCCTCTGATGATACTCATTCACGAGCGTACTGACTCAACCTGACAAATTCCCATTCATATTCTGTAACAGTCATACGGCCTTGCTTTAGTTCTAAGAATTCTTTTCGTTTTTGATCAACGAATCTCTCACTAATATACTTCTTCCTGAATTCGGTCTGAAAGAAATTCCATGTAACTCGTTCTCTCGGAACAACAGAAATCAAAGTTTTCCACCATTGATAAGCCGTATATCGAAGCAAGGATACAACACACTTAATACATTCATCCGGAGTCAGAGACATTTCATCGAAAACTCGAATAGCATTTTCAATCTAGAATTTGGCCTTTTCAGCATCATCATCCTTAGTAGCTCGAAATTTCGTTGCCCCATACTTACGGATCTTGTCAACCAGAGGCTTACTCAACAAATTCAGATTTGCAGTCGGATGTAAATTTGATGTCTGATGGGGATTAACTGGGGGCGGAGGTTGCGAAACAGTCGGTTATTCTTTACGAACTGAGTAAACCACTCACTCATCATCTAGAAGAAAGCTTGTTTACCTTCTCCCTCCTGACTGATCGTAGCAGGTCTCGAATTAGAAGGCTCTGTCCCTTACGCAGGAACAGGTGCATTACTTTCTACATCGTCACTCTGGCTCTTTGGGATCCATTGCTATACACAAATCACATTTTACACGTCAGGATTCATCACACTATCACAGTTCAAATATTATGGCATGTATAGCTATGCTCTGACATGCTACGTTAGTTCGAGAATCGACTAAATCGTAGCTCTGATACCAATCAAATGTTACACCCTTATCCCGTGTCTGATCACCAGATTAGAGTTAGAAGTGTTACCAAATAGATCGAAAACATTTACAGAATTATCACATAGTCATTTATCAATCTCAAACATAAAGTCCCTTAAGAACGTTATCGAAACCTTAAACATGCTTGCAAACTGAGTCGGGACTAAACCAAAACACATACGAGATTTCATGAAAATTTAAAACTTTTCTCAAATACAGGGGACACATGCAGTGGTAGGGGGCGTGCCTCACCCACTCCATGGACACTCCGTGTATCCTCCTCGTGGTAGTATCTTGCCAAAATCAACACGGTTACCAAGCACGCCCGTGTGCTAAGGCCGTGTACTACTAAATCACATACTGCCATTTCTCACACGGCCACAAAGCATACCCGTGTCGAGGCCGTGTGCAATTTGAGCACATTCTGACAATTTACCCACGGTCTTAGGCACGCCCGTGTGCCTCAACCGTGTGGCATTATAGGCCCTTTTACAAGGCCAATATGCCACTCATTTTGGGTCTCACCTACAAACATTACATACCAAAACATAATATGTATATATGGCAACCAAAACATATAATATGGTTAACTTCATCCATACACCCAATACCAAATCCATCGATACCAAATTGCAAACTAAATCCTACCTCATTTCAAACATGTATCATCTATTTGCTTAACCAAAACTTAGCCATTCCATATGCATCAAAACATACTAAATATATGCTTCATAACTTATTCATTCAAACATTTATCAACTCAAAAACTTGCCAATACACATGACCATGCTCACTTCATAAGCATAAACACCTATCTAGCCTATACGTGCCATCATTAGCCATATACATTTTCAAAAGGGTACCAAAACAAGTTTAGTAGTGTGCTGACGATCCTTGACAATCCTGAGCCTTCAGTAGCTTCGATGATCTATAAAACAGAGAAAATATACACACAGAGTAAGCTTTCCAAAAGCTTAGTAAGTCATGTACAAATAAACTTGGCATAAAAAGCATATATGCTATTTGATACATTTGCACATCTCATACACTTAACAATTTATCATGTATTTGCTTGATTCATACTTATGACTACATTGGTCACATTTATCCATTCAAAACTCATTTGAAGCACATAGCTCATTCATAATCTTCCTTGCATCTCATTCAACTTATCCTATTCAAACATCCCTTTCTTCAAATCAAAGTCATATGCATGCTTACCGTTCATGCATACTTAATGCACATTAAACGTACCTGAATCGAATATTTATTCACTTAATGGATCATAGTTCAGATATACCATTCGTATTGCAAACTTGCATATTGAACCCTTAGGAACCTAGTAGGATACTTAGAAAGCTCGGAATAGTAGTACAATGCCAACGTCCCAGACGAGGTCTTACTTGCACTTGTATATCGATGCCACTATCCTGCATGTGGTCTTACACGTATAGATCATAATGATGCCAACGTCCCGACGTGGTCTTACACGAGTCAATATGATGTTTGATGTCCCGGACATGGTCTTACTCATAAAGTTCATATCGATGCCTCGTCCCGAGGTCTTATATATAATTAGATAATGATGCCTACGTCCCAGACGAGGTCTTATATATAATCAAATAATGATGCCTACGTCCCAGACGAGGTCTTATATATAATAAACTAGAATAGATACCTATGTCATGACATAGCTAATCCTAACTATTCCTAGGTTCGATCGAAACTTCTCAGACTTAATCACTATGTCAGACTCATCTCGGAATTCATAAGCATATACTCTCATAGGTATGCATTATCAACATTAGTCATACGAACAAGCATAATATCATACGAATACGTTTATTTTCATAGTGACTTACCTCGAATTCAGTTTATCGAACAGAAATGACTACTCGGTTATTTTCGCTTTCCCGCGATCTAAGTCCGTTTTCCTCGGTTCTTGATCTAAACATATTCAGAATTAACTCTTTTATTCACTAGGTCATTCAATTCAATCTAAAGACACATATTTAGGGCTATTTGAAAATTAACCCTTATATTTGCACACTTTAACAATTTAGTCCATTTTTTACAAAACATCAAATTCACAAAATCCACATACACACATGCTTGGCCGAACCTCTTTAGGGACTATACAAGCCCAAATATTTCATCAAATTTTCTATTTAGTCCTTCAATTTACCATTTTCACAATTTATCCCTATTTAGCTAAATTCATCAAAACTTCAAGAACAAAACATGTTCATCAAACTCATATATTTCATATTTCACTATTAAACATCACAAATCATATGAGTTCATCAAAGTCTCATTTCACAAACATCATCAATCTTCAAAATTGAAGCATGGGTTTAGAAGCATTCAAAGCAACGATTACATCTTAATCAGGCTTAAAGAGTGCCGAATGCCCTAGCTTATATTTTCCTTTCTTTCTTTGATGATTTTAGGCTAACAAAGGATGATATCTATTATCTTTTCTTCGTTTGTTTTATTATTACAACATATTATAATTCATTTACTAAAATGCCCTTTCACTTAATATAAGAAAACATATATATAACAAGGGCACATTTGACCTTTATCCATCCACTATCTAAATAATGGTCTTATTACCTCATAAGGCCTCCTCTTTTAAAAGCCATAACATCTTGATACTTGAAAATTATCATGCAACTTTCACATTCAATGCATTCCATCCTTTTGTCAAATTAAACACGCAAAGCACAAATTAAACTTAAAATTTACCACATGCTAATTCACATATCAACGGCACAGAATATAATATGAAAATATTATACAGACTCGGATTTGTGGTCTTGAAACCACTATTTCGACTAGAGTATAAATCAAACTGTTACATTAACTACCGATTAACCAATTATTACCTCTGGCCTTAAACTAATTAATTGATTAGTTGATGCTCGCTTATCTCTCGACCTAAATTTCTATAGAGTATGATTTGCTTAGTTTGACTTATCTCCCGATCTCGTCTCCTATATGATTACTTCCTAAGGTGTCAAGCCTAGGGTTTAAGAACGCGTATCTAGACAAACTAATCCTCTTAGGACACCCTAAATCCTCCGTTAATCGCATCCACATCCACTCGTTAATCTCCCCTAAGAGATTTAGAAACTCATGTTATTCATAATCTTATTCTCAATTGAAACAAACATTTAAAGAACACAAATAAATCAAAAGAGAAAAGAGATTAGAATAATCTTGGGATTGATGTCAAATGGAGTACGGAGTAACGAATCTCTCGATTGAAATAGCGAAATATGTCGCTTGCTAAGAAGAATAAATTGAAATACTTTAGTAATATAAAAGAACTCTTGGATCGAAATTGATTCCAAGAGGAAAAACAAAGAGTTTAGAAAATCCAAAAGAAAAACTAAATCTAATCCTACTCCTAAACTACTAGGGTTTTTGATTGTGTCTAAGACGACTTAGTTACATCAAACCCTTGAGGTCTTATTTATAGGAGTGTTGGCAGCCCAAATTAGGTCTTCGGCACGTCCTAGGTCTTCATATAAAGTATATTGTGTGGATGAAAATAACCACAACATACTTGGGTAGCAACTCAACCTACTTGGGTAGCAACTCAACCCATGTAGCGCCATAGCCCTTGCATGGCGCAACACGATAGGTGAATTTTGCCTTGTATGGTTTTTTTCATGCTTGGATGTCCCGGGAAGCTTGTGCATCACTTGTCCCTTGCTTCCAAGTCAATTGGGCATATAATTAATCATCCTACACACTTAATTTAACATATTAGCACTACCTAAGGCCCGTGTCGGCCTAGTAGGTCGCAACACTCGCAAAATGTGTTAAAACACTTATTTTTACTAATATTTAATTCTAAGTACTAAATATCGAAAGCATTATAATAAATACTGAATTGGCTAGAAAGCTCCTTAAGTGTGGAAATTGATCGGATTAACTACTACATTTGACAATAGTCAAATACCCCTACACTTAAGTCTTTGCTTGTCCTCAAGAAAACTAAAGAAAAACAAAATAAAAACTAGAAAGAAACTAAACTGAAAACAAGAAATAAGCATGCAAAGAAAAGAAAATGTACTTAAGCTAGTTTAGTACAAGAAATTGGATATATTAACAAGATAGTGTAAATAAATATATAACTCTAGAATGATATACAATTGACTCACAATTTCTAAAGCCAAATGAGTTAGTTCAATAAATTACTAGGCAACCAAATAAAAGAAATGTTAAGTATAAGTTTCGAACAAAACAAATATACATGTATGTCCAAATGAATATAAGTGGTAAAAACATTAACGATTGGCATAATTTCATCCATATAAGGTACTACCTAAGTCACATAGGACTTTTCAACCCTTAATGTTCTGCAGCTTAGGTTGGTTTGAAATTCAAAGAATAGGCTCGACGCAAAATGACTAAGCACGAAAGTAGTTTGGCACATTGTATGGTCTCCGATACTCTCCCGATTATACATGTAGCTCACTACCATATATCCACTTCTCTCACTGATCGTGTGTCAGAGTCTTAAAAATTTATATAATGAATGATCTAGCCTAAAAACTAACTGTGATAATGACTTGAAGCAAGTGCACCTATCGAACAGTAGTATAGTTTAGTGGCAAGACCAGATTGTCGAACCCAAAGGAACCAAAAGTACTAATACTAACTTTCTTTTTATTATTTAACATAAGAATTAAAGGAATTGTTGTTTAATCTAAATTTAACTAACTACTAAGCACAAAGAAGGAATTGTGGAAAATACTTGAGGGAAAAACCAATTGATTAAGACAATACCCGAGGAAGAATCCACCTAGACTTCACTTGTTATTTAACTCTGAACCAGACGATTTATTCAGTTGACTTGATCCTTAGGATTCCCTAACTTATATTAATACCTCTCTTGAGGCTACTAACGCCTAACCCTAGGTTGATTAATTGAAATCTCTTCCTAATTAAAACCCCTAGAATTGCATTAACTCGATCTATGGACTCTCATATTAGGTTTGACCCTAATCCGGTAGATTTTCATCATCCTATCTCTAGGGTTGCGATCAACTTCGCTTAACTATGCTAGATCTATTCTTAGACAGGGTCTATTCCTCCTCTGCCTAAGAGCATAAATGCTTGAATCAATATCCTGAAATATCAAAACAAGAATTAAGAACACATAGTTAAGAACAAATCAAGTTTTTGTCATACAGTTTAGAAAATAATAACAAGATCCGTCTTAGGTTTCATCCCCCTCAGGTATTTGAGGGGTTTAGTTCATAATTATAAAAGAATACATCTCAGAAGAAAATATAAAACAAAACATAAAGAAAACCCTAAAACCCCTGAAGGAATTGAAGGGGAGATCTTCAATCTTGAGTATGATTTCGGCTTCTTGAGATGAATCAACTGGCTTTTTTTGAGTGAATCCCACAATTCAGCCCCTCTGGCTTGGCTCCTTAGCCTAGCTGAACGCCCTCCTAAAGGTTGGCCTTTTGGGTGTTTATATAGGTTTTTGGAATGTCTTTCTTTGCCTCTAAGTACCCTAATCCGAATGAAACTCTTTTTTGCTACGGCAGGGACACGCTCGTGAGACACGCTCGTGAGACACGCTCGTGAGACACGCCCGTGTGATTCGGGGCTAGGCCGTGGTTAGATCTGCTAAGGAGGCACGATCATGTGTTTTGGGCATAGACCTTGTTGATTTCGTACTTTGGCCCATTTTCTCCGTTTTCAGCCCGTTTCTTGTTCTTTTCATCCTTCGGTGCTCTCCTAAGTATAAAACATGAAATTAAAGGATTAGAAGCACCAAATTCCACAATTCAGGGAATAAATCATCCAAAAGTATGCTAAATGTGGGATTAAAATATGAACATATTATGTTTTATCAAATACCCCCACACTTAAGCTTTTGCTTGTCCTCAAGCAAAATTCTCAACTCACAATTAAAAAGAATTTCCTCAATTCATAATATTCATCGATAATGTTTCATCATAATTCATAGATAATTTATACATGGATAATTTAACTCAAAGAGTCCTAAAGATTCAAACAATCAAAATCATAGTTTTTAACACGAAAGATATAGGTGTTTCCTGTTATGTAAATAATTACCTTTAATTTAAAATTGACAAGAGTTGACATCCTTACTAAAGATTCACTCAAATCACTCGAAGTGTTTAAGGTTCAAAATTAAACACTCAAAAGTCGGACATGAAAAGTTAATCCCATAGGCTTGCCTAAAAATCAAATCTCCACCACTATAAAATGAGATGATACACAAATCAAAAGATCTTTAAAAGGGTTGTAATGGGGTTTAGGTCAAAAGTTGTGGATAAAGGCTAAATTAAAGGGTTAGAATCGAGATTGAATTGACAATTTACCTAACTAGAAAAATGAACTAATCCTGAATAATTACATCAATTGAAAACTTGAAATACTAATAATACGAGCTTCTTCTTCACGATGTTTAATTTAAATGTATAAGCTCACTTAATCCAAAAACTAATAATGAATATGCTTCGATTTTTTTTAAGAACAAATCAATAAATACATAATTTAAGAAGAATTCAACTACTGAAATAAAATAATTAGGTAACTGATCAAATCAAGTCTCGATAGAAGGGTGGTCAAGAGGAATGGTGATAACAAATACAAGATGTGTTTTAGATTAATATTAGTGGGTGAATCAATAAAAGGGTTGTTAGGATCAAAGGGGTTCACTAGGGGTTAATTTTGGAGGTAGGCTTTTAGTGGAGTGAGTGGGTTAAATCCTAAGTGCCTTTATCATCTCTGTATATCAAATCAATGATGTGATCTTGACAGATATAATCGAAGCAAGTTCTAGAATAGCAAATCAATATTGACACACTCATAATCAATAAAGTGAGCACGAAAAAATGTATGCTCTAAAAGGCTCAAAATCTCACAAAAATTATGGTTTTTGATGACAACCTTGCAAATTTCAAATTTCAAGGTAATAATTAGATTAAGGTAGACAACCTAACAAAATTTTAATTTTTTGAAAAATAGACTCATCATGCTTGATTCTCTAGTATCTTAAAGTTTAAATTATCACTGTATAATTATCAATGACTTAATCTGAAACACATCAATAAAAATCATAAATCAATAGGAATTTCATTCTAATTAGTGATATGAGAAAATTACTTAAGACAAGATATCATTCAGGGATTTGAGAATAATGCAAAAAGTTAGGAACTTTTCTAAATAAATTTTCACCCCCCACACTTAAGATGTACATTGCCCTCAATGTACAAAGATATATAATAAACATATAGTAAGGAAATCAAAAGGGAGGGAGAGAAGTGAAACTTCCTGAAATTTGGGTGAAATCCTTGTAGGATGATTCATGATGATGACTTAGACATAGGTGAGTGTGGTGGTGAATACTCCGGTGATGTTTTCGTTCTCAGAGTGGCACATTGAACATTTTTAAACTGCGAAGTCATCAGTTAAATTTTTAGGGAGTGTTATTTAATTGGTGTTGTTAGAGATACTTGAGAGTTAGACAGCCAGTGATAAAAGAAATTAAACTGTACTAATAAAAGTTTTAAACAAGAAAGGTAAAAAGTTTATTTATGAACGAAAATAAACTAAAAATAAATATAAAAATGAAAAATAAATATTAAAAATGAAAAATAAAGAGAATAAAAGGATTCAAAGGTCCTCGTCATTGGCTGGGTTGCTAGGTGGGGCCAGAGATAAAATGTGAAAAAGCTGATAATGTCGACCATGGCCGCCTCGCATGGCCATGTGGATTTATCGCATCCTATGTTCTTTAGGCAGTTTCAACCACGGTCGAGTCGCACAGCCGTGGTGTTTAATCGGAGCCCGTGTCTTGGGGAAAATTTTCTTCCTGCATCTGCACGATCTCAGCCATGCCCCTGTACTAAAATTCGTAGTGTCCACCGATAAACCGTAATATGAACATATTTTAATCCTACATTTAGCATACTTTTGGATGATTTATCCCTTTAATTATGGAAATAGGTGCTCCTAATCCCTTGTTTTCATGTTTTATACTTAGGAAAGCACCAGAGGATGAAAAGAACGAGAAACGGGTCGAAAACAGAGAAAATGGGTCTAACATGAATTACACACGGCCTGGACCCTGAATCACACGGACATCCCTCATTAACAGACCCGAACACGGCCTAGCCTCGAATCACACGGGAGTGGCATATGGGCGTGTTCCTGCCACAACAAAGAAGAGTTTCATTCGGATTAGGGTACTTAGAGGCAAAGAAAGTCATTCCAAAAGCCTATATAAACATCCTAGAGGCCAACCTTTATAGATGCGCTCAACTAGGCCAAAGAGCCAAGCCAGAGGGGCCAGGATTGTGGGATTCGCTCGAAGAAAGCCAGTTGATTCATCTCAAGAAGTCAGAATCATACTAGAGAATCAAGCATGATGAGTCTATTTTCAAAAATTAAAATTTTGTTAGGTTGTCTAACTAAATCTAATCATTACCTTGAAATTTGAAATTTACAAGGTTGTTATAAAAAACCCATAATTTTTGTGAGATTTTGATCCTTTTAGAGCATATATTCTTTTTCATGCTCACTTTACTATGAGTGTGTCAACATTGATCTGTTATTCTAGAGTTTGCTTCGATTATAAATGTCGAGACCACATCATTGATATGATATACTGATATGATAAAGGCACTTAGGATTTAACCCACTTACTCCACTAAAAGACTACCTTCACAATTAACCCCTAATAAACCCCTTTGATCCTAACAACCCTTTTATTGATTCACCTACTAATATTAACCCAAAACCCATCTTGTATTTGTTATCACTATTCCTTTTGACTACCCTTCTATCGAGACTTGATTTGATCAGCTGCCTAATTATTTTATTTCAATAGTTGAATTTTTCTTATATAATATACTTAACTTGATTTGTTCTAAAAAAAAATCGAGGTATATTCATTATTAGTTCTATGTTCTAGTGAGCTTATACATTTAAACTCAACATTTTGAAGAAGAAGCTCGTATTATTAGTTTTCAATTGATGTAATTATTCAGGATTAGTTGATTTTTCTAGTTAGATAAATTGTCAATTCAATCTCGATTCTAACCCTCTAATTCAGCCTTTATCCACACCTTTAACCTAAGCCCCGTTACAACCCTTTTTAAAGACCTTTTGATTTGTATATCATCTCATTTTATAGTGGTAGAGATTTAATTTTCATGCAAGCCTATGGGATTAACTTTTCATGTTTGACTGATGAGTGCTTTATTTTGAACTTTAAACACCTTGAGTGATTTGAGTGAATCTTTAGTGAGGATGTCAACTCGTGTCAATTTTGAATTAAAGGTAATTATTCGATAAGGGGAAAACACCTATGTTTTCATGCTATAAACTCATGACTTTGATTGTTTGAATCTTTAGGACTCGTTGAGTTAAATTATCCATGTATGAATTATCCATGAATTATGATGACACACTATTGATGAATATTATGAATTGAGGAAGTTCGTTTTAATTGTGGGTTGAGAATTTTGCTTGAGGACAAGCAAAAGCTTAATTGTGGGGGTATTTGATAAATCATAATATGAACATATTTTAATCCCACATTTAGCATACTTTTGGATGATTTATCCCTTTAGTTATGGAAATAGGTGCTCCTAATCCCTTGTTTTCATGTTTTATACTTAGGAAAGCATCGGAGGATGAAAAGAACAAGAAATGGGCTGAAAATTGGGAAAATGGGCCTAACACAAATTACACACGGCTGGACCTGAATCACACAGTCGTGCCTCATTAACAGACCCAAACACGGCCTGGCCTCGAACCATACAGGCGAGGCACACGGCGTGTCCCTGCCGCAACAAAGAAGAGTTTCATTCGGATTATGGTACTTAGAGGCAAAGAAAGTCATTCCAAAAGCCTATATAAACACCCTAGAGGCCAACCTTTAGGGGGCATTCAGTTAGGCCAAAGATCCAAGCCAGAGGGGCCAGAATTGTGGGATTCACTCGAAGAAATCCAGTTGATTCATCTTAAGAAGCCGGAATCATACTTAAGACTGAGGATCTCTCCTTCAATTCCTTTAGGGGTTTTAGGGTTTTCTTTATGTTTTGTTTTATATTTTATTCTGAGACATATTCTTTTATAATTATGAACTAAACCCTCAAATACTTGAGGGGGATGAAACCTAAGACGGATCTTGTTATTATTTTCTGAGCTGTATGATAAATACTTGATTTGTTCTTAATGATGTGCTCTTAATTCTTGTTTTGATATTTCAGGATATTAATTCAAGTATTGGTGTGCTTAGGTAGTGGAGCAAAAGTCCCTGTTGAAGATTAGATCTAGCATAGTTAAGCGAGTTGATCGTAACCCTAGAAATAGGATGACAAAAATCTGTCAGATTAGGGTCAAACCTAATATGGGAGTCCATAGATCGAGTTAATACAATTCTAGGGGTTTTTATTAGAAGATATTTCAATTAATCAACCTAGGGTTAGATGTTAGTAGCCTCGAAAGAGGTATAAATATAAATTAAGGAATCTTACGGATCAAGTCAAGTGAATAAATCGTCTGGTTCAGAGTTAGATAACAAATGAAGTCTAGGTGGATTCTTCCTCGGGTATTGTCTCAATCAATCAGTTTTTCCAACAAGTATTTTCCCCAATTCAATCTCTTTGTCTTCGAATCTTTAGCTTAGTAGATTATTTAATTTTAGATTCAATAACAATTCTCTTAATTCTTAGGCTAAATGATAAAAAAAAGTTATTATTAGTACTTTTCGTTCCTTTGGGTTTGACAATCCGGTCTTGCCACTAAAATATACTACCGTTCGATAGGTCCACTTGCCTCGAGTCGTTGTCACAGTTAGTTTTTAGGCTAGTTCATTCATTATAAATTTTTAAAACACTGACACACGATCAAGTTTTTGGCGCCGTTGCCGAGGAATTGAAATATTAAGAAAGCTCAATTTTTATTACTTTAGCCATATTTTATTTTATTTTATTTTTGCAATTAAATTTTATTTTTACCTTTCTAATTTTCTTTTTCTTTTTCTTTTCCTAGTAGGTACCTTTAGTTTATGACTAGAAGGAACCCTACAGGACCCTTGATTTACGACAGTAATATTAAAGGTACAGTTCACAGAAATCGTAGAGAAATAAAGCGAAGCTTAAAATGCATAGAAGAAGAGCAAGAAGACGAAACCAATACTACCGAAGAGATGACTGAGAATAATTCGCTACCTCTAGAAGTGGCTAAAAATCATGCTCCTCGAACTATGTATGATTATGCTAAACCTAATTTAATAGAAACTGAGTCAAGTATTGTTAGACCTGCTATTGCTGCTAATAATTTTGAAATAAAACCTAACACTATACAAATGATACAGAAATTTGTTCAGTTTGATGGTCTGTAGGATGAAGATCCAAATAATCACTTGGCAAATTTCCCAAAATTTTGGAAAACTTTCAAAATTAATGGCTTTTCTGATGATGCCATCCGTCTTTGGTTATTTTTGTTCTTTGAGGAATAAAGCTAAACAATGGCTGAATTCTCTTCCACGAGGATCAATCACTACATGGAAACAAATGACCAAAATTTTTTTATTAAATTTTTTTGTTGGCCAAAATGGCCAAATTCAGAAATAATATCTCTTCTTTTGTGCAGATGGATTTAGAAACATTATACAATGCATGGGAGAGATACAAAGATCTATTGAGAAGGTGCCCACACCATGGATTACCCTTGTGGCTACAGGTCCAAACCTTTTACAACGATGTGAAACCTTTAATGAGACAACTGATTGATTCAGCAGTCGGCTGAACGCTGAATAACAAAACTCTTGAGGCTACCTATGAGTTTATAAAGGAGATGTCACTGAACAACTATCAGTGGCAAGTTACAAGAACAAGGCCAACAAAAAGCGGCGAGTTTTCAACCTCGCCTTGATCACCATGCTATCAAATCGGTAGAGATGTTAAATAAAAGATTGATGGTTTGTGTGGTTCCTCTCAGTGCGCCCGATAATACAATGTGATTCAAATCTAGGAGGTGTGGCAAATCCCGAGTACCTACCCTACAATCTTGGCATGGAAAGTGAACAGATAAACTATACGGGTAACAATTTTAGATATCAAAATAACCCTTATAGTAATACTTATAATCCAGGTTGGAGGAACCATCCCAATTTTTCATGGGGTGGTCAAGGAAACTAGAGACAACAACCCCCTCCAAACTTCCAACAACAGCCTTACCCATAGGAAAAGAATCCGAACCTTGAGGAGATGCTGACAAAATTTATAGCGGTGTCAGAAACTCGTTTCCAAAACACCGAAACAACACTTAAAAATCAACAAGCATCAATTAAAGGAATCGAGAACCAATTAGGGCAACTCACTAAGTTGATCTTAGAACGACTACAAGGTAGCTTGCCAAGTAACACCGAGACTAACCCAAAAGAGCAACTTCATGCCATAACCACTCAAAATAGTGAATCGTTAGCAGAATTTGAATCTGAGCCAAGGCAAGAACCTGTGGTAAGTGAAGGTAAGGTTGAGGTAAGCCAAGAAAATCAAAAACTGGTAATTAAAGAATACCAACCTTGTATACTATATCCTGATGCGATGAAGAAAGATAATTCAAATGAACAGTTCAGTAAGTTTTTAAACTTTTAAAGAAATTACATATTAACTTACCATTTCTTGAAATTCTTTCGCAGATGCCAAATTCAAGGAAATTTTTAAAAGAGCTTTTGACAAACAAACGAAAGTTAGACGAGGAGTCGCATGTGGAACTAAACCCAGTATGCTCAGCAATGTTACAAAACAGGATACCAAGAAAATTAAAAGATCCAAGGAGTTTTACAATTCCATGTTTAATTGGTAGTTTATCTATTGATAATGCTTTAGCTGATTTAGGGGCAAGCATAAATGTTATGCCTTATAAAATGTTTAAACAACTAGGTCTAGGGAAACACAAACAAACTAGGATGAGTATTCAATTAGCTGATAAAACTATTAGAATTCCTTGGGGTATAATTGAAGATGTACTCTTTAAAATTGACAAATTCATATTCCCCGTAGACTTTGTTGTTGTAGATATGGATGAGGATAATACAGTTCTTTTAATTTTAGGAAGACCCTTTTTAGCAACTGCCAGATCTAAAATTGATGTTAGTACAGACGAACTCACACTTCATGTAGGTGACGAATCAATCAGTCTTCAAGCTCTTGACTCAGTTAGGACATCAAGTGACAAAGGTGAGAACATAAATTCTATTGATAACCCTTCGGTTAAACCTTCTTTACAGGAAGCACCACGACGCTACATATCTGAGCCAGTTCATAAACCTCGTGCCAATGAGGAAGAAATTCATGAGGAACAAAGGCTTCAGATCGATGACCTAGATGAGTGGAAAGCGCATTTCAAGGAGGAATCAAAACCACACGAAGTGAAACTGAAAGAACCCCCAAACGAGCTTACAGGAACGTCAAATCACTTCAAAATAGGAGATCAAGTACTGTTAGATAAAACAGACCCTCGAATCGCCATGTCAGGCCTAAATACAAATGAAGAGATCCCTTTTAAGGTACTTAATGTCTTCCTTACGGAACAGTCGAGGTAAGCAATTCTACATTCGACACTTTTAAAGTAAACATTACTCGACTCAAACCATATAATGATAGCATGAGAAAGGATTTCTTGCTCCTTAAAGCACCATGAATGTACGAATGAGAGGTAAGTCTAGCTTAAGACTTTAAACGAGCGCTTCTCGAGGCAACTCGAGCACTAACCCTATTAATTTATATTTTCTCTCTTTTAGCACCTAACTAAAAACTAACCAAGTTAATGAAGTGCAAATTTCTGCACCACACAGCCTTGCACACAGCCGTGGTCGTGTGGACACTACGGATTCTAATACAGACATGGCAAAGATAGTACAAAAAAGGACGAAAAAATATCTTCAAGCCACGGGCTCCGACTACTTACCACGAGTGTGCGACACAGCTGTGGCTGACACTGTTTTAGCAACACGGGCGTGGCAACCTAAATAATAGGCATGAGAGAAATGAATGAACCACTGCATGGCTATGCGATACAGTCGTGTGACACGACACGCCCATAGAACACGGGCGTGGGGATGTACCAGAGCTAAAAATTTTATTTAAACCACCTACTCCCCTTCTCACCCACTCTCCATTCTCTTATTCCACACCTTTTAAGTTTTTCCCCTTTCATTCTCCTCCTTATTCATCTTACAAACTCTTGATCTACACTTCATCCATGTCGAAGAAATGGAAGGATCCTACCCCAGTCTTCCTGTGCGAGACTGATCTACATAAGTTCATGCCGGCCGCTTCATTAACTCAACAGAAAAAAGACCTTTGAGTCCATTTAACCTTTCTTTTTCCTTTCTCTTCTCTTTTATTTTCCTTATCTTTATTTTTCTTATACTAAATTTAGTTTATTTCATTTTAGTTTCTTGGTTTTAGGTTTTAAAGGCTGCTTGGGAATCACACACCACGGCCTTAGAAATCACACCCACTTCGCGAAACCATCTAACAATAAGGACATTTCGATCCATTAATCGGTTCTTTTAGTCTTATTTCACTTTTTACACTTTGTCTTTTTCTTTTTTATTTTCTTTAAATATATAATTAGTATATTTAGAACTATTCTCATTATTTCCTGGCTAACTCTTCATGAGATTCCCAATTTCTTCATCAGCGCAGGAATTAGAGGCGCCCCCTCCAACTCATCTTTCACCTTCGAATTAAGTTTCCACACTTCCAACTTAAGGAATCCATCCAAAAATTTAGGAAGTTTCACTTCTCTCCCTATCTTATGATTTTAAAATTATTCTGCTATTATCTATCTTTGTACATTAAAGGCAATGTACATCTTAAGTGTGGGGGGTGAAAATTATTTAGAAAAAGTTCCTAACTTTTTGCATTATTCTCAAATCCCTGAATGATATATTGTCCTAAGTAATTTCTTCATATCACTAATTAGAATGAAATTCATGTTGATTTATGATTTTTATTGATATGTTTTAGATTAAGTCATAGTTAATTGTGTATTGATGATTTAAAATTTAAGATACTAGAGAATCAAGCATGATGAGTCTATTTTCAAAAATTAAAATTTTGTTAGGTTGTCTAACTAAATCTAATCATTACCCTGAAATTTGAAATTTACAAGGTTGTCATCAAAAACCCATAATTTTTGTGAGATTTTGAGCCTTTTAGAGCATATATTCTTTTCACGCTCACTTTACTATGAGTGTGTCAACATTGATCTATTATTCTAGAACTTGCTTTGATTACACATGTCGAGACCACATCATTGATTTGATATACTGAGATGATAAAGGCACTTAGGATTTAACCCATTTACTCCACTAAAAGCCTACCTTCACAATTAACCCCTAATAAACCCCTTTGATCCTAACAACCCTTTTATTGATTCACCTACTAATATTAACCCAAAACCCATCTTGTATTTGTTATCACCATTCCTTTTGACTACCCTTCTATCGAGACTTGATTTGATCAGTTGCCTAATTATTTTATTTCAGTAGTTGAATTTTTCTTATATAATGTACTTAACTTGATTTGTTCTAAAAAAGAAATCGAGGTATATTCATTATTAGTTCTATGTTCTAGTGAGCTTATACATTTAAACTCAACATCTTGAAGAAGAAGCTTGTATTATTAGTTTTCAATTGATGTAAATATTCAGGATTAGTTGATTTTTCTAGTTAGCTAAATTGTCAATTCAATCTCGATTCTAGCCCTCTAATTCAGCCTTTATCCATACCTTTAACCTAAGCGTCGTTACAACCCTTTTTAAAGACCTTTTGATTTGTATATCATCTCATTTTATATTGGTAGAGATTTGATTTTCATGCAAGCCTATGGGATTAACTTTTCATGTTTGACTGATGAGTGCTTTATTTTGAACCTTAAACACCTTGAGTGATTTGAGTGAATCTTTAGTGAGGATGTTAACTCTTGTCGATTTTGAATTAAAGGTAATTATTCGTATAAGGGAAAAACACCTATGTTTTCATGCTATAAACTTATGACTTTGATTGTTTGAATCTTTAGGACTCTTTGAGTTAAATTATCCATGTATGAATTATCCATGAATTATGATGACACACTATTGATGAATATTATGAATTGAGGAAGTTCGTTTTAATTGTGAGTTGAGAATTTTGCTTGAGGATAAGCAAAAGCTTAAGTGTGGGGGTATTTGATAAGCCTTAATATGAAGATATTTTAATCCCACATTTAGCATACTTTTGGATGATTTATCCCTTTAATTATGAAAATAGGTGCTCCTAATTCCTTGTTTTCATGTTTTATACTTAGGAAAGCACCGGAGGATGAAAAGACCGAGAAACAGTGAAAATAGGAAAAATGGGCCTAACAACAATTACACACGGCTTGGACCCCGAATCACATGGCCGTGCCTCATTAACAGACCCAAACACGGCCTGGCCTCGAACCACATGGGCATCGCACACGGGCGTGTCCCTGCTGCAGCCAAGAAAAGTTTCATTCGGATTATGGTACTTAGAGGCAAAGAAAGTAAGTACAAAACCCTATATAAACACCCTAGAGGCCAACCTTTAGGGGGCATTCAGCTAGGCCAAAGAGCCAAGCCAAAGGGGCCAGAATTGTGGGATTCACTCGAAGAAAGCCAGTTGATTCATCTCAAGAAGCCGGGATCATACTCAAGACTGAGGATCTCTCCTTCAATTCCTTTAGGGGGTTTTATGGTTTTCTTTATGTTTTGTTTTATATTTTATTCTGAGATGTATTCTTTTATAATTATGAACTAAACCCTCAAATACTTGAGGGGGATGAAACCTAAGACGGATCTTGTTATTGTTTTCTGAGCTGTATGATAAATACTTGATTTGTTCTTAATTATGTGCTCTTAATTCTTATTTTGATATTTTAGGAAATTAATTCAAGAATTGATGTGCTTAGGCAGTGGAGCAAAAGTCCCTGTTTAAGAGTAGATCTAGTATAGTTAAGCAGAGTTGCGATCAGTTGATCGCAACCCTAGAAATAGGATGACGAAAATCTACCGGATTAGGGTCAAACCTAATATGGGAGTCCATAGATCGAGTTAATGCAATTCTAGGGGTTTTAATTAGAAAAAGATTTCAATTAATCAACCTAGGGTTAGACGTTAGTAGCCTTGAAAGAGGTATTGATATAGATTAGAGAATCCCACGGATCAAGGCAAGTGAATAAATTGTCTAGTTTAGAGTTAGATAACAAGTGAAGTCTAGGTGGACTCTTCCTTGGGTATTATCTCAATCAATTAGTTTTTCCCACAAGTATTTTCCCCAATTCAATCTCTTTGTATTCGAACCTTTAGCTTAGTAGATTATTTAATTTTAGATTAAATAACAATTCTCTTAATTCTTGGGCTAAATAATAAAAAGAAATTTAGTATTAGTACTTTTGGTTCCTTTGGGTTCGACAACCCGGTCTTGTCACTAAACTATACTACTGTTCGATAGGTGCGCTTGCCTCAAGTCGTTGTCATAGTTGATCATTCATTATAAATTTTTAAGATTCTGACACACGATCATCCACATGGCCACGGCCACGGTTGTGTGCAAGGCCATGTGGTGCCGAAATCTGCGCTTCATTAACTTGGTTATTTTGTAGTTAGGTGCTAAAAGAAAGAGAATAAAAATAAATGGGGTTAGTACTCGAGTTGTCTCTCGAGAAGCGCTCATTTAAAGTCTTAAGCTAGACTTACCTCTCATTCACACATTCATAGTGGTTTGAGGAGTGAAAAATCCTTTCTCATGCTATCATTATATAGTTTGAGTCGAGTAGCGTTTACTTTAAAAGTGCCGAATGTAGAATTTCTTACCTTGACTGTGCCGTATGGAAAGACATTAGGTACCTTAAAAGGGATCTCTTCATTTGTATTGAGGTCTAAAGTGGCTTTTTGAGGGTCTATTTTCTCTAACTGTACCTGATCTTCTATTTTGTAGTGATTTGACGGTCCAATAAGCTCGTCTGGGGGTTCCTTCGGTTTCACTTCGTGTGGTTTTGATTCCTCATTGAAATGTGCCTTCCACTCATTTAGTTCATCAATCTAAAGCCTTCGTTCCTCATAAATTTCTTCTTTATCGATATGAGGTCTAAGATCTAGCTCAGTTATGTGATTTCATGGTGCTTCCTATAAAGAAAGTTGAACCAAATGATTATCAATAGAATTTACGTTCTCACTTTTATCACTCGATGTCCTAGCTGAATCGAGAGCTTGAAGACTGATTGATTCGTCACCTACACGAAGTGTGAGTTCACCTGCACTAACATTAATTTTAGATTTGGCAGTTCCTAAAAAGGGCCTTCCTAAAATTAAAGGAACCGTATTATCCTCATCCATATCTAAAACAATAAAGTCTACGGAAATATGAATTTTTCAATTTTAACGAGTACATCTTCAATTATACCCTAAGGAATTCAAATAGTCTTATCAGCTAATTGAATACTCATCTTAGTTTGTTTGGATTTCCCTAGACCTAGTTGTTTAAACATTTTATAAGGCATAACATTTATGCTTGCCCCTAAATCAGCTAATGCGTTATTAATAGTTAAACCACCAGTTAAACATGGAATTGTAAAACTCCCTAGATCTTTTAATTTTCATGGTAGTTTGTTTTACAACATTGCTGAGCACTCTGCGTTTAATTCTACGTGTGACTTCTCGTCTAACTTTCGCTTATTTGTCAAAAGCTCTTTTAAAAATTTCCTTGAATCTGGCATCTGCAAAAGAGCTTCAAAAAATGGTAAGTTAATATGTAATTTCTTTAAAAGTTTAAGAAACTTACCAAACTGTTCATCTAAATTGTCTTTCTTCATCGCATCAGGATATGGTATATGAGGTTGGTATTCTTTAATTACCAGTTTTGGCATTTCTTGGCTTACCTCAACCTTACCTTCACTTACCATAGGTTCTTGCCATGGCTCAGGTTTAGAATCTACTAACCATTCACTATTCTAAGTGGTTATGGCTTAAAGTTGATCTTTTGGGTTAGTCTCAGTGTTACTTGGCAAGATATCTTGTGGTCATTCGGAGATCAGCTTAGCGAGTTGCCCTAACTAGTTCTCGATTCCTTTAATCAATGCTTGTTGATTTTTAAGTGTTATTTTGGTGTTTTGGAAACGAGTTTCTAACACCGCTATGAATTTTGTCAGCATCTCCTCAAGGTTCAGCTTCTTTTCCTGTGGGTAGGGCTGTTGTTGGAAGTTTGGGGGAAGTTGTTGTGTCTGATTTCCTTGACCACCCCATGAGAAATTGGGGTGGTTCCTCCAGCCTAGATTATAAATATTACTATAAGGGTTATTTTGAGATATGAAATTGTTACCCGTATAGTTTATCTCTTCACTTTCCATGCCAGGATTGTAGGGTGGGTACTCAGGATTCGCCACACCTCCTAGATTTAAATCACATTACATTACTGGGTGTACCTGCGAGGAACCACACAAACCATCAATCTTTTTATTTAACATCTCTACCTGATTTGATATCATGGTGGCTGCATCGAGGTTGAAAACTCCGGTTGTTTTTGTTGGCCTTGTCCTTGTAACTTGCCATTGATAGCTGTTTAGTGACATCTCCTCTAAAAACTCATAGGCCGCCTTAAGAGTTTTGTTATTCAAGGTTCTACCGGCTGTTGAATCTATTAGTTGTCTCGTTGAAGGGTTCACACCATTGTAAAAGGTTTGGACACAGAGCCATGAGGGTAATCCATGGTGTGGGCACCATCTCAATAGATCTTTGTATCTCTCCCATGCATCGTATAGTGTTTCTAAATCCATCCGCACAAAGAAGAGATATCATTCCTTAATTTGGCTATTTTGGTAAATTTAAAAATATTTTAATAAAATTTTTGATCATTTGTTCCCATGTAGTGATTGATCCTCGTGAAGAGAATTCACCTTTGTTTAGCTTTATTCCTCAAAGAGAAGGGAAATATCCGAAGACGGATGGCATCATCAGAAATGCCATTAATTTTGAAAGTATCGCAAAATTCTAGGAAATTTGCCAAGTGATTATTTGGATCTTCATCTTGCAAACCATCAAACTGAACAAATTGCTGTATCATATGAATTGTGTTAGGTTTTAGTTCAAAATTATTTGCATCAATAGCAGGTCTAACAATACTTGTCCCAGTTCCTGTTAAATTAGGTTTAGCATAATCATACATAGTTCGAGGAGAATGATTTTCGGCCACCTCTAGAGGTAGCGGATTATTCTCAGCATCTCTTTGGTAGCATTAATTTCGTTCTCTTTCTCTTCTTGTATGTAGTTTAAGCTTCACCTTATTTCTCTACGATTTTTTGAATCGTACCTTCGATATCACTTTCGTAAATCAAGGGTCCTGTCGGCTTCCTTCTAGTCATAAACTAGAGGTACCTGCTAGGAATAGATAAAAAGAAAAAGAAAATTAGAAAAGTAAAAATAAAATTTATTTGCAAAAATAAAATATGGCTAAAGTAATAAAAATTGAGCGTTCTTAATATTTCAGTTCCCTAACAATGGTTCCAAAAACTTGATCGTGTGTCAGAGTCTTAAAAATTTATATAATGAATGATCTAGCCTAAAAGCTAATTGTGACAATGACTTGAGGCAAGCACACCTATCGAACAGTAGTATAGTTTAGTGGCAAGACTGGATTGTCAAACCCAAAAGAACTAAAAGTACTAACACTAACTTTTTTTATTATTTAACCTAAGAATTAAAGGAATTGTTGTTTAATCTAAATTTAACTAACTATTAAGCTAAAGATGCTAAGACACAGAGAAGGAATTGGGGAAAATACTTGAGGGAAAAACCAATTGATTAAGACAATACCCGAGGAAGAATCCACCTAGACTTCACTTGTTATTTAACTCTAAACCAAATGATTTATTCACTTGACTTGATCTGTAGGATTCCCAAACTCATATTAATACCTCTCTCGAGGCTACTAATGTCTAACCCTAGGTTGATTAATTGAAATCTCTTTCTAATTAAAACCCCTAGTGTAATATCTGGGATTTAGGGGTTATACGTTTTAACTCAAATGTATGAAGTAGTGTGCTTGTGTGCTGTGTGCATGTGTTTCGGGGGCCTTTGGGAACCTTGAGGTGTAGGCAGGAGCCTTAGAAAAATGTTTGACTTTAAGCTGATAAGGAGGAAGAGCTAGGGAGCTAGGCCTTAAGAAAAGGTGTGTGTGGGTTAGGACACAATAATCCAATTGGTAAAGTGGCAAGGGAGGTGCCACTTGGAGTACAGAAGAGTGACGCCTCAGAGAGTGAGAAGGGACCTAGGTTCGAGCAGCAAGGGAAGCATTTTGGGGTTACCTTTTGCATCAAGGGGGAGTGAAGAGTTGGAGTTGCCGTGGACACTTCATGGATGAAGTGTAGATTGGGTCAAACAGCTCAAATTTTTGTCTAAGTAGGAGGAAAAGAGGGGATTTGGATGAAAGAAGAAGAATTGGCCGAATGGAGGGGTCTTGGTGTGGCATTTTCGGCCAAGGGGAGGAGTGTCTATGCTAGGGGCTTTAGGTGTCGAAATAAGGTGAGTGAGTGGCCATTTTTCTCCCTTTTGAAAGCTTTCTTCTCATCTCTGCCTTTGCCAAAATCTTGCACCCTTTTCTTCTCTTTTGACCAAAAGCTGAAAGTGAAAGAACCAATTGTGCATCTTCTCCTCATCTTATTTTCTTTTTCTTTTTCTTAATTCACTCTCTAAAAGCCAAAACCTACCCTCTCATTCCCACTAGAACCGGAACCATACAAGACTTCAACCTCTTTTCTTCTTCTTTGGACCGATTCCTCCATCCTCAAAAGCCGAAAGAACCTTTCCTATTTGCTGAGACCATAGCCGAAACACCTATAAACCTTCACCCCTTTCTTTTATTATCATTTGCTAGAAGCTGAATAACCCTTTTCTGTTTCCTTGAGTGTTGGCCGAATCTCTCAAGGTATCTCTTCACTTACTTTTTTGCATTCTTCTCCTATCTCTCAAACACTTTCACTATTGGCCGAATCTGTCAGATTCTATTCCGTCGGATCTAATAGTTGGTAAGGGTTTCTTCTATTTCAATTTCTCTTCTTTCTCTTTTGGTTGCCAAAAGTTAGATGCCTAACTTAGTTCTTGTGTATTTGGCCAAACATGTGAAGAGCTCTCGGGATTTGGTCGGTTAAGGTAAGGGGAATAGTGCCATTCGGCCAAAGGCCATATTATTTTATTTTAGTGTTGGTCGATTCTAACCATGGTGTTTTAGGAAGGGTTCAACAGATATAAAAGGGGAGTCTTCGGGATTCAGATCTATTTCGGTAAGAGTATTTAGATAAGTTATAGATGTGTTTCGTTTAGATTCTTACATATCAATTAATCAGGTTTCTGATTAAGTGACATCGATGGATGCAAGTACTAGTGGAGGAGAGAAAGGGGTAGTTCCTACTCCTAGATTTAAGAAACATTCGATTTCTGCGGTACGTGATTGGCCATCGGGTTGTGGGCCAGCATCAAAAGGGATAAGCAAATCGTTGTGATCCCTGCAAGCAAAAGTGTTAGTATCGAAAGCGTGGTTCTCAGTGTTATCAGGTGTGTAACCCCACCCTAAATTCCCGATTAGTAATAATATTAAATATGTATTAATAAGATTATGATTAATCATGGCTAAGAGTACCATTCATTGGTACAGTTCGTTCAGCTACGTTATATCTAACCCTTGTTTATAGTGGTTACCATCAATGATATGGAAGTATGTATGTGTTTTCGGTATGGGCTTAGGATAAGCATATAGCATGATACCTGTGATACTATGTATGTTGCATGGGCACGAGGGTTATAATGAAAAAGGGAAGTGTTCCGGTGGTTTTACCACATTATCCGGTGACTTATGTCACAATATTATGTATCCGGTGACCTTGTCACATTATCCGTGGCTATGCCACGTATTAAAGTGATGAGCGGTTGATTGCGATCGCCGCCTTGAGCGTGTGTAGCGGATAGAGGTCAATTTAGTAATCCCCACGGTGTGATTAGTAGGTACGGGTGGTGTGTAGAGGTTGGATATCTAGGTGGGTTCGGGTTGCATCATTGTTTTATATACATGTGATTTAATATGCTATGACATGGGCCTATGGCCAAATATGATATCAGATGGGCTTTTCCCAAAACGTTGTAAGTAAGGCTATAATCGATTGGGTCTTGGTGGTTGGCTGTTACACATTGAGTCTGTTGACTCACCCTTCGTGGGCTAACATTTTGCAGGTGATACATAGTGAAATGGACCGGGTCGGCAGGGACTATGTGGTGGCCATGCTCATCAAAATTTTGAGTTTTTGAATAATGGAACTCTTTTCGTTTTTCTTTAGTATGTTTTCTTCCGGGGTTTACTTTGGTTTTTAAGATGTAATAAAGCCATTACTTAACTGCTTAATTTTGCGTGTTAAATTTTATTTCTATACGATAAACAACAAACAAGTAATTAAATATTTTTTTTAAAGAAACTTCAAATGTTTTATCACCGACTCAACTTACGTTTTCAACCTAATGAGATCTAGAATCAGGCAAATCTTTTAATTTTTGAGATATGAAGTAAGTGTTTTAATGAAATACAAACTTGAACGGTATCTTGATTTTTTTCAACTTGATAAAGATAAAAACCTGTTTTTATTTAAAACTGTCATATTTTATAAGAAGATGAAACGAGATAAAGCTAAGTTTTCTTAAGGAACATGTCAGATCCGGTTGGGGCTTGTGGGCCGGGTTTGGGGTGTTTCAATTTGGTATCAGAGTCGGGTTCAAAACTCGGCCTTGAGGGCTTTTGGGCCCAAAACATTTTTTTTGAACGTGAGTTTTACTAAAAGATGATCAGGTTTTCTGGCATGGCACTTGTGTCTCCGGCCCGAAGTCCACAAGGTAAGTACCCTAATTATTGTGTGATTTGTATGTGAGTATTACGAAATTGTAGATTAGTAGATTAGGAGATATTGAACTCTAGGATTAGCTTACTCCAACACAAAATTACATAAAATTTAAAGACTAATCGAACAAACCTGTGAGCAAGTCGCTGAGTTAAGGGTGTGGCTAAAGTTGTGCGCATGTCTAGGATTGGATTTAGGGAGCTTGGTATTTAAGCTATCCTAGTAACTCACCTCCTCTTCACTCGAATCCTATCTGGTGCGTAGTGATGGTTCACCCTAACCAAGAAGACTTAATCACAGGCTAAATTTAATAATTAAAACCCGAAAGGGACTAGCTACACTGTTTCATAAAAATCCTAGTTTTGAAATCACCGAATTACCCCTTGATTTGTAAAAACTATCTTAGATTTTGAAAAAAATTTCCAAAATATCCCTGGTTTACAAAATTATCGGAATAACCTTGGTTAGTAAAAATTACTAAAATACGCTCAGTTTATGAAATTACCATACTACCCTCGATTTCTTTTACCAAAATGTCCATATTTTGCAAAAATACCAAAAACTCCCATTTTGCAAAATCACAAGATACCCCTGATTTGGAAAATTACCAAAATACCCTATAGGACAAATTACGAAAATACCCCTGGGTTGGAACGGACAAAAATGTTCAAAGTGGTAAACATGTATAATAGATGCTATTGAGGAATGAATGTGATTTTCTGAATTAGGGTAGAAGACTTGAAACGAAAACTTTGTAATAATCGAAAGAACTACTACTAAGCTTCTTTACATAAAACTTGTTCGGGGGTAATCAGTGGAACAGAAGCTAATGCATAAAATTTCTTAAAGCAGATTAAATCGCGTTTATAGACATGAGTTCTAAGGGACGTGGTCATAATGTGCGTGATGCGGTAGAGGCAGAATGATCGTATCGGAACCAGTTATGTCTGGTCAAGGGTCCGAGAATGAGATGCCACCACCACTAGCTACTGGTGTTGAGTATCAGGATCAGACGGGGGATGATGAAGTATCGCAGGTGATACTGCGAGTTCTTGAGAGGGTGGCTAAAGCAGGTGGAGGTATGGGAGCTCAAAATCTGTATCTGAGCGACTCCGAGCCAATGGAGCTGAGGTATTCCGAGGTGTATCTGGTGTGGCACCCAATACGGTTGAGTATTGGTTGGAGGCGATGGAGTGAATCGCGGACGATTTGGATCTGACTGTTGAGAAGAAACTGAAAGGGGTGGTGTCGCTTCTCTGGGATGAGTCATACTAGTGGTGGCTCACGGTTTGGGATAGTGCTGCAGCGGATGATCTCACTTGGGAGTATTTCAAGGTGGCGTATCAGAAGAAGTATATTGAGTCTAGTTATATTGATGTGTAGAGGAAGGCGTTTTTGAGGCTGGTTTAGGGAAGTAAGTCCGTAGCAGAGTACGAGGCAGAATTCTTAAGGTTGAGCCGGTATGCTCAAGGTATCGTGGCTACGGAGCATGAACGATGTGTCAGGTTCGAGGATGGACTGAGGGATGATCTGAGATTGCTGATTGCTCCACAGCAAGAGCGGGAGTTTATCGGGGTCAAGGAATCTGTGAGATATAATTCGGATAGGAATAGATAAAAGAGAGGTTTTGGACCATCGGGGTCATCCGGGAGTCTCCAAAAAAGACCTAGAGTTGATGGGCCTCAAGATCGGCAGGTTGCTGTGGGAGGTCAGTATCGTTCGTGTGCTCAATGTGGAAAGATGCACCCAGGGGACTATTGGAAGAAGACAGAGGGATGTTTTAAGTGTGGGTCCAAAGACTATGTGATTAAGAACTGTCCATTGGAGACAGACAAGAGTTGACCAGCAAGTCAGGGTGTTAATCAGACTGGAAGAGGTGGACAGCAGCCATCGCGGGGTCGTAGTTTGGTTGGCAGAGGTAATGGTTTTAGAAGAGGTCGCGGGACACCGGACAGAGGTGTTGGTAACACGGAGGTGAGACAGCCGGGTCTGGTGTATGCAGTTCATCGGAGGGAGGATGGTGATGTACCGGACGTCATAACCGGTATGTTCATTATAGCTAACAAGCCTTTCTTTGCTTTAATTGATGTTGGCTCGACCCACTCATATATTGCATGTAGAGTAGCTGAAACACTAGGTGTAGTATCTGAACTATCTGTTAGGGAGATGACTGTAGTGAGCCCATTAGGTCAAACGGTAGTGGTGAATAGGATATTTTGAAGTGTGCCTCTAGAAATTTAGGGAGTGGTATTTCCTACCGACTTGATGGAACTACCTTTCGGGGAATTTGATCTCATTTTAGGCATGGATTGGCTAGTGGAACATTAGGCTAAGTTGGATTGTGCAGCTAAGCGAATGGAGTTGAGGACTCCGGAGGATGAGGAGATAATTATGATAGGAGAAAGAAGAAACTATTTGTCTAACGTAGTCTTCGCGTTAAAGGCTGATAAGATGGTACAAAAGGGTATAAGGCATTTCTGGCCTTCATTAGTGCTTTGGATGCAAAAGAAGAGGGGGTTAGTAGAGTTAGAACAGTAAGAGAATTCGTGGATGTCTTTCCGGAGGAGCTGCTGGGTTACCCCTAGACAGGGAGGTGGAGTTCGAAATTGATTTACTGCCGTACATCTCTTGTGTCAATTGCTCCGTATAGGATGGCACCAAAGGAGTTGGTAGAGCTCAAGGCCCAGATCCAAGAGTTACTCGATCGTGGGTTTATCCGACCTAGTGTGTCCCCATGGGGAAACATCGATCTTATTCGTGAAGAAGAAGGACGGGACTATGCGTGTGTGCATAGATTACTAGCAGTTGAATAAGCAAAAATAAGTACCCGTTGCTGAGGATAGACGACTTGTTCGATCAGCTTAAGGGGGCTGCAGTATTTTCAAAAATAGATCTAAGGTCGGGATATCATCAGCTTAAGGTGAAGGAAGTAGATATCCATAAGATAGCTTTCTGGACTAGATACGGACATTATGAGTTCTTAGTAATGCCGTTCGGATTGACGAATGCCTCAGCTGCGTTCATGGATATGATGAACCGGGTTTTCCAACCCTACTTGGATCAGTTTGTCGTTGTGTTCATAGACGACATCCTGGTATATTCTAAGTCTGAGGAAGAGCATGATGCGCATCTCTGGGTAGTATTGCAGGTGTTAAGGGAGAAGAAGTTATATGCCAAGTTTAGCAAGTGCGAATTTTGGTTGAAGGAATTTGCGTTTTTGGGTCATGTGGTGTCTGCAGAAGGGATAAAGGTGGATCCTCGGAAGATTGAGGCAGTATTAGATTGGAAACCACCTAAGTCTATGGCAGAGGTTCGTAGTTTCTTGGGGTTAGCAGGCTACTACAGGAGATTTGTTGAAGGGTTCTCGTTAATGGCAGCACCTCTGACGAAGTTGTTGAGAAAGGAGGTACCTTTTGTGTGGGCGGATAAGCAGCAGGAGAGTTTTGAGAAGCTTAAAAGAGTATTGATAGAGGCTCCGGTGTTGATTCAGCTGGAAGCAGGGAAAGACTTTGTGGTGTATTGTGATGCTTCCCACACAGGATTGGGATGTGTTCTAATGCAAGACGAGAAGGTGGTCGCTTATGCATCTCGGCAATTGAGGCCACATGAGGTTAACTATCTGACACATGATCTGGAGTTGGCGGTGGTAGTATTCACTCTAAAAGTGTAGAGGCACTATTTGTATGGAGAAAGGTCGGTGATCTACATGGACCACAAGAGTCTGAAATATTTGTTGACTCAGAAGGAGCTAAATTTGAGACAGTGAAGGTGGGTGGAGTTTTTGAAAGACTACGACTGTTCAATAGAGTATCACCTGAGCAAGGCAAATGTGGTGGCAAATGCCCTAAGTTGAAAAATAGTGTCGGATCTGAGGGTGATGTTTGGACACCTTAGTCTTTATGATGATGGAAGTTTGCTAGCAGAGTTGCAGGTGAAGCCGACATGGTTAAGTTAGGTAAAGGAGAAATAGTTGGTAGATGGTGAACTAAGTGCTAAGCTGCTGCAAGTGCAAAATGGGGAGTTGGAAGACTATGGTGTAAACAAATGATGGAGTCTTTGTGTTTTCGAGGCAAGGTCTGTATGCCAAAGGATGAGGAGTTAAGGTGGAGAATTCTTCAGGAATCGCATAGTAGCCCTTATGTTATGCATCCTGGAGGAAGTAAGTTATACAGGGATCTATGGGATCAGTTTTGGTGGCCTGGTCTGAAACAGGAAGTTACAGAATTTGTGGGGAAGTGCTTAACGTGTCAGTAGGTTAAAGCTGAACACCAAGTACCTTCGGGGTTGCTTCAGCCAATAAAGATTCCGCAGTGGAAGTGGGAGAGAATTACAATAGACTTCGTTAGTGGGCTTCCCCTTACGCCTACTAAGAAGGATTCAGTATGGGTGATAGTGGACAGGTTGACAAAGTCTGCACATTTCATACCGGTACGGGTTGACTATTCACTACAGAGGTTGGCAAAATTGTATGTGGCAGAAATTGTGAGGCTGCACGGGGTGCCGGTGTCGATTATCTCGGATAGGGATCTGAGGTTTACGTCTCGATTTTGGAAAGCACTACATCAGGCATTAGGCACCAGGTTAGACTTCAGTATGGCATTTCATCTGCAGTCGGACGGCCAGTCTGAACGGGTAATTCAAGTGTTAGAAGATATGTTGAGGGGTTGCGTGATAGATTTCAGAGGAAGCTGGGAGGAGTTCTTGCCTTTAGCGGAGTTTGCATACAATAACATCTATCAAGAAAGTATTCGGATGGCACCATATGAAGCACTGTATGGACGGAAGTGTCGCACCCCTACGTGTTGGATAGAGTTGAGGGAACGTCAAGTTTTGGGTCAAGAGATTGTGGTAGAATCAAAAGAAAAGGTTAAGGTAATTAGGGCACGGTTGAAGGAGGCATCTGACAGACAAAAGTCGTATGCAAATCTCAAGCGGAAAGAGATAGAGTTTGTAGTGGGGGATCAGGCGTTTCTAAAAGTTTCACCATGGAAGAAGGTGATGAGATTTGGTCGCAAGGAAAAGCTAAGTCCCAAGTTTATAGGACCTTATCTGATTTTAAAGCGGGTTGGACCAGTGGCGTATCAGCTGGAATTGCCTTTGAGTTAAAACAAATGCATGATGTGTTTCACGTCTCGATGCTACGGTGATACCGATTGGACCCATCTCATGTAGTGCCAGTTGAGGAAGTGGAGTTGAGACCAGATTTGTCTTACGAAGAAGAAACGATTCAGATTTTGGAGCGAGATGTAAAAGTATTACGTAGGAAGTCAGTTCCTCTAGTCAAAGTGCTATGGCTGAACCATGGATCAGAAGAAGCTTAATGGGAGCCGGTGAAAGCAATGCGACAGCAATACCCTCACCTATTTTAGCCAGGTAATTTTGAGGTTGAAATTATTTTAAGAGGGTTGAACTGTAATATCTAGGATTTAGGGGTTATGCGTTTTAACTCAAATGTATGAAGTAGTGTGCTTGTGTGCTGTGTGTATGTGTTTCGGGGGTTTTGGGAACCTTGGGGTATAGGCAGGAGCCTTAGAAAAATGTTTGACTTTAAGTTGATAGGGGGAAGAGCTACGGAGCTAGGCCTTAAGAAAAGGTGTGTGCGGGTTAGGACATAATAATCCAATTGGTAAAGTGGCAAAGGAGGCACCACTTGGAGCACAGAAGAGTGACGCCTCAGGGAGTGAGAAGGGACCTAGGTTCGAACAGCAAGGGAAGCATTTTGGGGGTTGCCTTTTTATGTTAAAGGGGAGTGAAGAGTTGGAGTTGCCATGGACACTTCATGGTTGAAGTGTAGATTGGGTCAAACAGCTCAAATTTTCAGCTAAGTAGGAGGAAAAGAGGGGATTTGGATGAGAGAAGAAGAGTTGGCTGAATGGAGGGGTCTTGGAATGGCATTTTTGGCCAAGGGGAGGAGTGTCTATGCTAGGGGTTTTAGGTGCCAAAATAAGGTGAGTGAGTGGCCATTTTTCTCCCTTTTGAAAGCTTTCTTCTCATCTCTGCCTTTGCTGAAATCTTGCACCCTTTTCTTCTCTTTTGACCAAAAGCCGAAAGTGAAAGAACCAATTGTGCATCTTCTCCTTATTTTATTTTCTTTTTCTTTTTCTACATTCACTCTCTAAAAGCCGAAACCTACCCTCTCATTCCCACTAGAATCAAAACCATACAAGACTTCAACCTCTTTTCTTCTTCTTTGCACCAATTCCTCCATCCTCAAAAGCTGAAAGAACCTTTCCTATTTGCTGAGACCATAGCCGAAACACCCATAAACCTTCACCCCTTTCTTTTATTTTCATTTTCTAGAAGCCGAATAACCCTTTTCTGTTTCCTTGAGTGTTGGCCGAATCTCTCAAGGTATCTCTTCACTTACTTTTTCGCATTCTTCTACTATCTCTCAAACACTTTCACTATTGGCCGAATTTGTCAGACTCTATTCCATCGGATCTAATAGTTGGTAAGGGTTTCTTCCATTTCAATTTCTCTTCTTTCTCTTTTGGTTGCTGAAAGTTAGATGCCTAACTTAGTTCTTGTGCATTTGGCCGAACATGTGAAGAGCTCTCGGGATTTGGTCAGTTAAGGTAAGGGGAATAGTACCATTCAGCCAAAGGCCATATTATTTTGTTTTAGTGTTGGCCGATTCTAACCATGGTGTTTTAGGAAGGGTTCGATAGATATAAAAGGGGAGTCTCCGGGATTCAGATCTATTTCGGTAAGAGTATTTAGATAAGTTATAGATGTGTTCCATTTAGATTCTTACGTATCAATTAACCGAGTTTCTGATTAAGTGACATTCGATGGATGCAAGTACTAGTGGAGGAGAGAAAGGAGTAGTTCTTACTCCTAGATTTAAGAAACGTTCGGTTTCTGCGGTACGTGATTGGCCACCGGGTTGTGGGCTAGCATCGAAAAGGGATAAGCAAATCACTGTGATCCCTGCAAGCAAAAGTGTTAGTATTGAAAGCGTAGTTCTTAGTGTTATCAGGTGTGTAACCCCACCTAAATTCCCGATTAGTAATAATATTAAATATGTATTAACAAGATTATGATTAATCATGGCTAAGGGTACCATTCATTGGTATAGTTCGTTCAGGTACGTTATATCTAACCCTTGTTTACAGTGGTTACCATCAATGATATGGAAGTATGTGTGTGTTTTCGGTATGGGCTTAGGATAAGCATATAGCATGATACCTATGATACTATGTACGTTGCATGGACACAAGGGTTATAATGAAAAGAGGAAGTGTTCCGGTGGTTTTACCACATTATCCGGTGACTTATGTCACAATATTATGTATCCGGTGACCTTGTCACATTATCTGGTGGCTATGCCACGTATTAAGGGCGATGAGTAGTTGACTGTAGTGACTGCCTTCAAGGGTGTGTAGCGGATGGAGGGTCGATTTAGTAATCCCCACGATGTGATTGGCAGGTACGGGTGGTGTGTAGAGGTTGAATATCTAGGTGGGTTTGGGTTGCATCATTGTTTTATATACATGTGATTTAATATGCTATGACATGGGCCTATGGCCAAATATGATTTCGGATGGGCTTTGCCCAAAACGTTGTAAGTAAGGCTATAATCGATTGGGTCTTGGTGGTTGGCTATTACACATTGAGTCTGTTGACTCACCCTTCGTGGACTAACATTTTGCAGGTGATACATAGAGAAATGGACTGGGTCGGCAGGGACTATGTAGTGGCCATGCTCAGCAAAATTTTGAGTTTTCAAATAATGGAACTCTTTTCGTTTTTCTTTAGTATGTTTTCTTTCGGAGTTTACTTTGGTTTTTAAGATGTAATAAGGCCATTACTTAACTGCTTAATTTTGCGTGTTAAATTTTATTTCCATACGATAAACAACAAACAAGTAATTAAATATTTTTTAAAGAAACTTCAAATGTTTTATCACCGACTCAACTTACGTTTTCAACCTAATGAGATCTAGAATCAGGCAAATCTTTTAATTTTTGAGATATGAAGTAAGTGTTTTAATGAAATACAAACTTGAACGGTATCTTGATTTTTTCAACTTGATAAAAATACAAAACTGTTTTTATTTAAAACCGTCATATTTTATAAGAAGATGAAACGAGATAAAGCTAAGTTTTCTTAAGGAACATGTCAGATCCGGTCGGTGCCTGTGGGCCGAGTTTGGGGTGTTTCACCTAGAATTGCATTAACTCGATCTATGGAATCCCATATTAGGTTTGACCCTAATCTGGCAAATTTTCGTCATCCTCTCTCTATTGCTATCAACTCCGCTTAACTATGCTAGATCTACTCTTAGACAGGGTCTATTCCTCCTCTGCCTAAGAGCATAAATGCTTGAATCAATATCCTGAAATATCAAAACAAGAATTAAGAACACATAGTTAAGAACAAATCAAGTATTTATCATATAGCTCAGAGAACAACAACAACATCCGTCTTAAGTTTCATCCCCCTTGAGTATTTGAGGGGTTTAGTTCATAATTATAAAAGAATAAATCTCAGAAGAAAATATAAAACAAAACATAAAGAAAACCCTAAAACCCCTTAAATGAATTGAAGGAGAGATCTTCAGCCTTGAGTATGATTTTGGCTTCTTGAGATGAATCAACTGGCTTTCTTCGAGTGAATCCCATAATTTGGCCCCTCTGGCTTGGCTCATTGGCCTAGCTGAACGCCCTCCTAAAGGTTGGCCTTTAGGGTGTTTATATAGGCTTTTGGAATGTCTTTCTTTGTCTCTAAGTACCCTAATTAGAATGAAACTCTTCTTTGCTACGGTAGGGACACGCCCGTGTAATTCGGGGCTAGGCCGTGGTCGGATCTATTAAAGAGGCACGATCGTGTGTTTTGGGCCCAGGCCGTGTTGATTTCGTACTTTGGCCCATTTTCTCCTTTTTCAACCCGTTTCTCGTTCTTTTCATCCTCCGGTGCTCTCCTAAGTATAAAACATGAAATTAAAGGATTAGGAGCACCAAATTCCACAATTTAGGGAATAAATCATCCAAAAGTATGCTAAATGTGGGATTAAAATATGAACATATTATGGTTTATCACTCACTTTCCTTATTTTTCCATTTACCAAGGCGTCGTATAGTATTCATGAGTACAATTATTCGAGCTCGTAAATTTTTTCAAACAAATGTGAGCTTACTTTTTTTTCCAACTCACTTTGCCTTCATTTTTTTTCATCGAGATTTTCTTGTTTGGAATTTTGCCTTATTTTTTTTCTACAAGCTCAAAATTCTTATACTCACTATACCATACAATTCCTTAGCTTCACTCAAATTTTTTCTCTTTTCGAAACTACCAAAATGTATCTACCTAATCCCTCAATATCAATGGTCGAATGTCTAAATCCATGCAAGGACCAAGAAATTAAGGATAAAAATATATTATTTAATATGATTAAGGTTTCGTTTATGGTTCATTTAAAAATGAAGTAAGGCTTCGAAATCTGTACTAGGGAAAATATTTACGGGATAGGTTTTGGGTTTGAAGATGTCTACCAAACAATGTCTTAGGTTGTCCCTAGGTAATTTTATACATGGATTAAATAGGTAAGGTCTATCTGTAACACCCTTACCAGTATTCAACACCAAAACCTGGTACGAGGCATTACCGGACTTAACTTGCTTGAACATACAACTTTAAGCTATAAAATTTCATTCCAACTTAATACTTCCCAAATCACATTCATATAATCTTTATTATAGGCCTATGAGGCCTTAAACATGCAAACGGAGGGTCTCAGAATCAAATCGGGAACTTTTGTATACTTAGAATTTTTTTGCCTTAACAGGGCCACACGCCCGTGTGAAATGGGACATTCCCATATGGGCAGGCCCTGTGGTCACACACGCCCATGTCCCTAGCCCATGTGGGATTTATTTTTCATTTCGAACCTACAGGGGTTTTCACAAGATTGGACACATGCTCGTGTCTTTGGCCCGTGTCCTTCACACGGCCTAGACACACCAGTGTCCTCGCCCATGTGTGAAAACTTGGGTATTCTATTTATGACGTTAGCAACCATATAAGGGGCACACGGCCTAGGCACACGCCTGTGTGTCTAGCCTATGGTCGACACTAACTTGCAACACTAACATGTAGGGGACACACGGCTTGGACACACACCCATAGGACTGACCGTGTGTCATACACGGCCTAGACACATGCCTGTGTGCCTACTCGTGTGGACAAGAACAAGGCTATTTGCCAAGCTCTTTTTATCACCCTAACTCACACAACATAAATCCATTCAACCATTTACTAAGCAACCCAATCATGCAACATACACTTTTACGAATAACCTCATCTTTCATAAATTAGTAATAATGAGCCATCAACTATGGCTATATACAAAAGAGTTCATCTTTAAAGGAGCCAATACACTTGGCCAAAATAACAAAACATTTCACTAAGTCTAGCCCATATACATGCCATACTCAAAATGCTTAGTCTAAATATACCGAGATGAGCTGATAGTATGGGTGATCTTCAAATTATCTTTGTATCTCGAGCCGGCTCTTTGACACTATAAAACAAGGGAAAAGAAAAGGAGTAAGCTTTAAGCTCAGTAAGTTTACATGTAAACAATAAGCATCATAACGTATGCTAATCAATCAATACCATCACATACTAAGCAAGAACAATTCACATTTCCATAATCATGCTTACTCATTTTATCTCTTACCACATTCTAACCATATAACAATTATATTGCTCACATTTACTTGTACATATTTCCTGCACTCATCACCACAAAGCAACATGAAACATTTACTTATACAAATTCTCGATGAACCCCTCGAATAATAATAAGTACCGATGATTTCGCTTACAGGCCACCATTAATCAATAATAGGGTGGTATCGCATATAGCCCACCAACAAGAATATTTACGATGGTTTCACACATAGCCCACCAAATGATAATATAAATGATGGTATCGCACACTGCCCATCGTGAATAAGTAATAAGGTGGTATCGCACACAACCCACCAAAAAGGATAATTATGGTGGTATCGCACACAGCCCACCAAATAATTATTACGAATATTTTTCCACACTTAAATATCTATTCCGAGGTTCATACGAGAATTACTCATTTTCTATCAATTTCAATCAATCTCAATCATAATTGATCTCATTCATACAATGCACCAATAAGTAGCAACATATGTATTAAAGATGTACCGTTTACACATAAACTTACCTTGGTGCAAAATGTACCAGTCGACTGTTTAGTCCGTAACCTTGCCTTTTCCTCGATCAAGGTGGTTTTCGCGCTCTCCTTGATTTCTAATAATAAAATTCACTCATTCAATCACTTTATAATTCATGATACATCAAAATTTCTACTTAGGCAAAAATGACCATTTTGCCCTTATACTTTGGTAAAATTACTATTTTGCCCCTAGGCTCGTAAATCATTTTTCATCACATTTTCTCATTAAACAAGCCTAGTTGAACATTTATTTCTCTTGCAACAACTCACAAAACCAATTATTTCATGCGTTTATTACATAATTACAACCTTTACAAATAAGCAAACAACATAAACACTCTCATGGTATGTCCCTAAACTTTCAACCATTTTGCAAAATAGTCCCCTCATTAGATAGCTTAAGCTTTGGGGGTTCCAAAAGTACAAAATTATCAAGAAAGACCTCTAAAATTAGTTGTAAGAGAAAATCTTGGCTGAAAGTTTGGACTCCAAAATGCTATATTTTCCTTCAATTTTTGGTGGAGAAGAAGCATGAATAGTGAAAGATGATATCTCTTTTATTCGTCTTATTTTATTCATTTTTTATCACCTAATTTCACTAATTTTATGACCAAAATTTAATGCTCATGTCTCCTTGTCTCTATGGTGGCCAACACACCCTTAATGGCCTAATTTCACTTTAAGTAGCTCCAATTTAATATTCCATGGCTATTAGAAACCTCTACCTTGTATAATAGAACTTTTGCACTTTATGCGATTTAGTCCTTTTTCACAATTAAGCATACATTTGCTAAAATTAAAGCACCAAAATTTCCATACATCCATATCATTCTAACGTAACACATAAAATAATGTAAAAATAATTTTCTTCAACCTCGAATTAGCGGTCCTGAAACCACTGTTTTGACTAGCCCTAAAATCGGGCTATTACAACTCTTCCCTCCTTTAGAGATTTTCGTCCTCGAAAATCTTACCAGTTAAAAGGTTTGGGTATTGTTCTCTCATGGCTTCTTTCGGTTCCCACGTAGCTTCTTCCACATCGTGTTTTTTCCATAACACTTTCACTAAGGCTATGCTCTTATTTCTCAACTGTTTAATCTCTCGGGCCAAAATCTTGATTGGTTCCTCTTCATAAGTCATGTCCGGTCTATCTCAATTTCTATTGGAGGGATCACATGCGAAGAATCAAAACAATATCGCTGCAACAATGACACAGGGAACACGTTGTGTATTCTCTCCAACTCTGTCGGCAAAGCCAACCGGTATGCTACTGGCCCAATCCTTTCAATAACCTCATACGGTCCTATGAATCGTGGACTCAGTTTTCCCTTTCAACCAAATCTCAATATTTTCTTCCACGGGGATACTTTCAGAAATACTTTGTCACCCACTTGAAACTCGATTTCTTTCCTTTTTAAATCGGCGTATGACTTTTGTCGATCCGAAGTAGCTTTCAGACTATCACGGATCACTTTCACTTTCTCCTCGGTCTCTTTAACTAAATTGACCCCATGAATTTGCTTCTCACTAAGCTCGGTCCAATACAAAGGAGTCTGACACTTGTGACCATATAAAGCTTTGTACAATGCTATCCGTATACTCGACTGAACAACTGTTGTTATAGGTGAACTCAACCAAAGGTAGATATTTTTCCCAACTACCTTCGAACTCTAACACACAACATTGGAGAATATCCTCAAGAACTTGAATCACTCTTTCAGATTGGCCATCTGTTTGAGGATGGAACGTTGTACTAAAATTCAATCTTGTGCCCAAGGCTTCTTACAGCTTCTTCCAGAACCTTGAAGTAAATCTCGGATCTCTATCGAGATAATAGATATAGGTACCCCATGCAACCTCACCACTTTATCAATATACAACTCAGCCAACTTATCAAGTGAATAATCCACATGCACCGGTATAAAGTGAGCCGACTTTGTTAATCTATCAACAATAACCCACACATCATCTTCCTTTCTCGGAGTCATAGGTAGCCCCGTTACAAAATCCATGGTGATTCTATCCGATTTCCACTCTGGAACCATCACTGGCTAAAGTAATCCAGAAGGTACTTGATGCTCGGCTTTCACTTGTTGACAGATCAAACATTTTGTAACAAACTCAAAGATGTCTCTTTTCATACCCGACCACCAATACAATTTCTTCAAATCATTGTACATTTTCATACTGCCCGGATGTACTGACAAGCATCCATTGTGTGCTTCATGTAAAATTTTTCGAATCAACTCATCATCCTTAGGTACACAAACCCTGTCATGAAACATCAAACAACCATCTAAACTTACACGAAAGTCAGAGTCATTTCTCGATTTGCACTGAGCTCTCTTAGCTTGCATCTCACTATCATTCTTTTGAGCTTCACATATCTGCTGAATAAATAACGGTCTAGCCTTTAACTCGACCGACATAGCACCATTATCAGACAACGCTAAGCTCGTACTCATAGCTCTCAAAGCATACATGGATTTTCTACTTAAGGCATCTGCAACCACATTCGCTTTCCTCGGATGGTAATCAATTTCTAAGTCATAATCCTTCAATAATTCAAGCCACCGAGGTTGTCGTAAATTCAAATCCTTTTGGTCCATCAAGTACTTCAAACTCTTGTGATCGGTAAAGATTTGGCACTTCTCACCATATAAATAATAACGCCAAATCTTCAAAGAAAAGACGATCACAACCAACTCCAAATCATGAGTCGAATAATTTTTCTCATGTGGTTTTAGCTGTCTCGAGGCGTAAGCTACTACCTTACCCTCTTGCATCAACACACAGTAGAGACCATTTAATGATGCATCATTGTAGACCACAAACTCATTCCCCGACTTAGGTTGTACTAAAACAGGCGCCTCATTCAACAATGCTTTCAATCTCTCAAAACTCTGCTGGCATTTCTCAGTCCATTGAAACTTAACATCTTTATGCAATCGTTTCATCATTGGGGTAGCAATCATGGAGAACCCTTTGACAAACCGTCTGTAGTATCCCGCTAAACCCATAAAACTTCTAATTTTAGACACATTCCTTGGCTGTTTCCACTCCATAATAGCCGAGATCTTCCTCGGATCAACTCTAATGCCATCGCTCGACACAATGTGTCCTAAAAATCCGACCTCTCTGAGCCAAAACTCACTCTTGTTGAATTTAGCATACAACTGCTTATTTCTTAAAGTCTGTAAAATAATTTTTAGATGCTCTCCATGCTCACTCTCATCCCGGAATAAATTAATATGTCGTCAATAAAAACAACCACAAATTTATCCAAATACTCATTAAATCCATAAAAATCGTAAGAGCATTCATTAAGCCAAATGGCATGACAAGAAACTCATAATGGCCATGCCTCATCCGAAATGCAGTTTTCGGCACATTTTGCTACTTAACCTCAACTGGTAATAGTTAGATCTTAGGTCTATCTTAGAGAACACCGTAGCTCCATTCAATTGGTCAAATAAATATCTACCTTGGCAAGGGATACTTATTTTTCAGTGTCACCTTGTTGAGTTGTCTGTAATCTATGGATAACCTCATCGACCCATCTTTCTTCTTTACAAAAAGTACCAGAGAACCCCACGGTGAATATCTCAGCCTTGCAAAACCCTTATCCGTTAACTCTTGCAACTGAACTTTCAATTCTTTCAACTCCAATGGTGCCATCCTATATGGAGCAACCGAAATAGGTGCCGTACCCGAGACTAACTCTATCCCAAACTTGACCTCTCTAACTGGAGGCAATCTGGGTAACTCTTTTGGGAACACATCTAGATACTCGCATACCACCGACACTGATTCAATCTTTACCTCTAACTCTTGAGTATTTAGCACAAAGGCGAGATAGGACTCATACCCTTTTCTCAAGTATTTCTCAGCTACCATAGATGAAATCATCACAGGCAATCTATCCAATTTAACTTATTCAACCCAAATGACATCTCCATTTACACATCTCAATTCAATAAACTTACTACCACAATTTTCTAAAACATTATGAGTAGTCAACCAATCCATACCAAGAATCAAGTCAAATTCATCAAACGGCAACAACATGAGATTTGCTAAAAACAATGACCTTTAATTGTCAAAGGACAATTCCTACACACCTTGTCAACTAGCACATGTTTTCCTAACGTGTTTGACACTTTCCCTAAAAATTCCGTAGACTCAACAATCATACTCATACTAGATGCCAATTTCATGCAAATGTAAGAAAGGGTAGACCCCGAATCAATCAAAGCAACAACAAAGATATCTTGAAGAGAAAAAGTACACGTTATCACATTTGGAGATGATGCCTATTCGCGAGCGCGAATGCAATAAGTCCTTCCAGGTGCTCGACCCTCTGATCTCACAGTAGAGTCTCTAGGAGCACCTCTACTACTAGTCCCACCTCCCGAGTTCTTTTGTGATCTACCCCTCAAAGATACATTGCTTGGTCTTACTTCTTCCTTTCTTTCCTTCTCATCCCTCTCTAGACAATTTTGGATGAAATGGTCAGGCGAACCACACTTGTAACAATTACGGTTGTTTCCTCAACACTCCCCATTATATTGCCTACCACAATTTTGACACTATAATTTATTTGACTTTGGATTGCCCATGTTTGCCATTGAGGCGGCTTGAACTCTCGAGCGTGAGTATATATTACCTCGATGTCGATGTGAATATCCAACTGACGCAGTTGTCTGAGGGTTCATTTCCTTGGACCTCTTTGATTGAGTTTGGTACGATTTACTCATTGGCCTTTTTCTTACATCGGGCCTCACTCATGGCTTTTCTCTTTTCCTTATTTAGCTCCTCGGCCTTGCATGCCCTTTCAACCAACACCACAAATTCATTAAATTCCAAGATCCCAACTAGAAGTCTGATATCCTCATTCAGCCCATCTTCAAACTTCTTGTACAAGATAACTTCTGTGGACACACATTCTTGTCCATACTTGCTGAGCCTAACAAACTCGTGCTCATATTCTACCACAGTCATTTTTCCTTGATTCAATTTAAGGAATTCTTTCCTTTCTGATCCACAAATCTCTGACTTATGTACTTCTTTTGAAACTTTTCCAAAAAGAAGTCCCACGTCACTCTCTCCTTTGGAGCTACCAATGTCAATGTTTTCCACCAAGGATATGCCGAGTCCTTCATCAATGACATGTCACATTTCAAGCTCTCCTTAGGTGTGCATGAGAGTTCATCAAATACCCTCATTGAGTTCTCAAACCAGAACTCTACCCTCTCCGGGCCATCATTTATATTAGCTCTGAATTTCTCAGCCCTTGGTTTTTGAATCTTACCGTCCGGGGGTTTAGTCACTCTTACCAAGTTTATACCTTGAGGAGCTACAGGAACTGGCTGAGGTATAGGAGGGGGTGGAGGAGGTTGAGCATTAGGATTTGCTCGTACATACTCCGTGTACCAATTATTCATCATTTAGAGAAAGACTTCTCGGGCCTCTTTTCCTTAACCCATAGTCTCGAGTCTACTCTCTACAGGTATGGTCCCTTGCGCGGGAGCCGGCGCGTTACTAGCAAGCTCCATCAGCAGCCACTCGGTCAGGATCCATTTACTATATAAAACAAAGTTTAGAATTTTAAAAAGTCACCACACTATCAATATACGTTCATGGCATGTATATCTAGACTCTTACACAAGATATGGTAGTCCGAGAACCGACTAAACCATAGCTCTGATACCACTAGATGTAACACCCTTTACCAGTATTCAACGGCAAAATTGGTACGAGGCATTATCGGACTTAACTTGCTTGAACATACAACTTTGAGCTATAAAATTTTATTCCAACTTAATGCTTCCCAAATCACATTCATATCATCCTTATTATGGGCCTACGAGGCCTTAAACATGCAAATGGAGGGTCTTAGAATCAAACTGAAAACTTTTGTACACTTAGAAAATTTTTTACCTTAATAGGGCCATACACCCGTGTGAAATGGGACACGCCCGTGTGGGCAGGCCGCATGGTCACACACGTCCATGTTCCTAGCCTGTGTGGGATTTATTTTTCATTTTGAACCTACAGGGGTTTTCATACGGCCAGACATACGCCGTGTCTTTGGCCCGTGTCCTTCACACTGCCTAGACACACCCGTGTCCCCGCCATGTGTGAAAACCCGGGTATTCTGTTTATGACGTTAGCAACCATATAAGGGGCACATGGCCTAGGCACACGCCCGTGTGTCTAGCTTATGGTCGACACTGACTTGTAACACTAACATGCAAGGGACACACGGCCTGGTCACACACCCATGGGACTGACCGTGTGTCACACACGGCTTAGACACACACCCGTGTGCCTACCCATATGGATAAGAACAAGGCTATTTGCCAAGCTCTTTTTATCACCTTAACTCACACAACATAAATCCATTCAACCATTTACCAAGCAACCCAATCATGCAGCATACACTTTCATGAATAAACCTCATCTTTTCATAAATTAGTAATAATGATCCATCAACTATGGCTATATACAAAAGAGTTCATCTTTAAAGGAGCCAACACATTTGGCCAAAATAACAAAACATTTCACTAAGTCTAGCCCATATACATGCCATACTCAAAATGCTAAGTCTAAATATACCGAGATGAGTTGATAGTGTGGGTGATCTTCAAATTATCTTTGTATCTCGAGCTGGCTCTTTGACACTATAAAACAAGGGAAAAGAAAAGGAGTAAGCTTTAAGCTCAGTAAGTTTACATGTAAACAATAAGCATCATAACATATGATAATCAATCAATACCATCACATACTAAGCAAGAACAATTCACATTTCCATAATCATGCTTACACATTTCATCTCTTACCACATTCCAACCATATAACAATTATATTGCTCACATTTACTTGTACATATTTCCTGCACTCATCACCACAAAGCAACATGAAACATTTACTTATACGAATTCTCGATGAACCCCTCAAAATAATACTAAGTACCCGTGGTTTCGCACACAACCCACCATTAATCAATAATAGGGTGGTATCGCACATAACCCACCAACAAGAATATTTATAGTGGTTTCTCACATAACCCACCAAATGATAATATAAACGATGGTATCGCACACAACCCATCATGAATAAGTAATAAGGTGGTATCACACACAGCCCACCAAAAAGGATAATTATGGTGGTATCGCACACAGCCTACCAAATAATTATTACAGATATTTTTTCCGCACTTAAATATCTATTTTGAGGTTCATACGAGAATTACCCATTATCTATCAATTTCAATCAATCTCAATCATAATTGATCTCATTCATACAATGCACCAATAAGTAACAACATATGTATTAAAGATGTACCGTTTACACATAAACTTACCTCGTTGCAAAATGTACTAGTCGATAGTTTAGTTCGTAACCTTGCCTTTTCCTCGGTCAAGGTGGTTTTCGCACTCTTCTTGATCTATAATAATAAAATTCACTCATTCAATCACTTTATAATTCATGATACATCAAAATTTCTACTTAGGCAAAAATGACCATTTTGCCCTTATACTTTGGCAAAATTACTATTTTGCCCCTAGGCTCGTAAATCATTTTTCATCACATTTTCTGAAACACCCCAAACCCAGCCCACAAGCCTTGACCGGATCTGTATGCTTCTCGAGCAAAATCATAGTTAAGTTTCGAATAACGTTTTGAAAATTGTGGGGGTTTGTAGAAAAGTTGATTCGAGTTGTGTTTAATTTTGTGCTAAATCGATAAGTTTTAAAAAAAAAACACAAGATGGAAAGAATACCCAAATTTTAGAATTTCATTATTATTGTAACTTGAAAAACCGTGGGTAGTTGAGTTTCCGGGAAAATTAAGAACGCATAAAACAATTAAGTATAATGGCCTTATTACATCAACTATAACCCAAAATAAATCCAACACAAATAAATATAAATATTCAAAATAAGATAAATGCCAAGCTGAACATGGCCACCATTAAGCTCCTGCCGACCCGGTCCGTCTACTGAGTGTCACCTGAAAAGATATCCCACATCGGGGTGAGTCAACAGACTCAATGTGTAACAACCAACACACAAACTCCCAACGATTTAGGCATACAAATCATATAAGAAGAGGAAAAAAAATATTTATATATACAATGATGCAATCCCGAACCCAAACCTAGATAACCATCCTCTACACATCACCCGTACCTACCATCACACCGTGGGGATTACTAAATCGACCCTCCATCCGCTGCACACCATCGAAGGCAGTCGTTGTAGACGACTTGCACATCGCCCTTATAAATTGTGGCATAGCCACCAGATAATTGTGACAAAGTCACCAGATAGTATTTCGTGACATTAGTCACCATATTCAGATTTTGTGACATGAGTCACCAGATATTGTGGTAAAAACCACCAGATCACTTCCCCTTTTCATAATCACCCATATGCCCCATGTGTCATATAAATCATGTGAATATCATGCCATATACCTTATTCATATTAGTAGAAAATTTTCATATATGTCACGTTCAATGTTTATAATACTATTAACCGATCCTTAGAGAATAACGCACTTGAATATGTCGTACCATTGAATGGTTCCTTTAGCCACATCTTTCACATTCTTATTAACACACATATTAAGTTAATACCGTAAATCTATTAGGAATTTGTGTAAGGCTACACACCTGGTTACTAACGTGTTTTATCAATCCCAAAGTCTACCAAACCAATTGCACTCCTTCCTAAAAACCACCGCCGATTCAGCTTGGCACTAATCACTAAATATGGCCTTGGCCGAATGTTCATAACCCACTTACCCTGCTTATCTAAATCCCGAAACGGTCACTTGCTCCTGAAGTGGTCGAAATCCCTTGATTGTCTGGATCCCGAGATCAACTCTTATTCTTGGTGATGTCAAAATAGCTATAGACTCTTGTTAGATCTGGTTTTCAATTATTTAAACACCATAAATGGCCTTCGGCCTAAGATTACATTCGCTTACCTTAGATCTTAAAATCCCGGATGATCTCCTCTTGAAGTCGGCTACAATTGGAATCCCGAAACCTCCTTCAAAGTTTCGGCCAAAGAACATTAATGGGATTAAAACCTTGATTTTTGATAGATAGAGAAAGAAAAGAACAACAGATCAATCAAGAGAGATTCTTACCGAATGGAGTGATCAAATCAGCTTCAATAGGGTAGAAGAGCAATTGGTTATGGCCACCAAAATAAAGGATATGGCTTTGGAGTTTAATGAATAATCGGCTAGGGGTTACTTTGAGTATTCGGCTTTTTCTTTAGGAAAAAGAATTGAAGGGAGTTTCGATAAGAATGGAAAAAAGAAGTAAAAGCTTTCGGCTTTGTCAAAATAAAAGAAGAAGAGAAGATTTACTTTTGATTTTTTGTCAGAAGGGAAGAAAAGAATTTCGCAGAGGCACCCTTGAAAAGAAAAGAAAGAAAAATGGCCTCCTTTCCTCCTTTTGGCCTGAAATAACGCCAAGAAAATCCCTAGGCCGGCCAACTCTCTTCCTTCTCTCCCTTATCCCTTGATCCCCTCCTCCTTAGCTAAATCCTCAACACTCTAACCCCATCTATACCTCCTCCTCCTAGAGTCCACATGTCGTCCACTACCTCCCCTCCTTGCTGTAAAATAAAACTCCAAAAGTGCTCTCCTTGTTACTCGAACCTAGGCCCCCTTTGAACTGCTTGTGGAGTCACTTCCTAGGGCTTTAAGTGGTGCCTCATTGCCACTTTAACAAGCCCATTTATTTGTCCAATTTTCCCTACAATTGTTCTTAAGGCCTCATTCGCCTAGCTCTCCCCTTTAAGACTTAAAATCCGATAATTTCTAAGGCATTCACCTACACTCTAGAGTTCTCAAAAATTCATACAACACATTCAAACAAACATAGGCATGCTACTTCATACAATTAAGCAATAATGCACAAGCCCTAACTCTCGGATATTACATTTCTACCCCCTTAAAATAATTTTGACCTCGAAATTACCTGGCTAGAATAGGTGGGGGTATTACTGTCGCATTACTTCTTTCGGCTCCCAAGAATCTTCCTCCGATCCATGGTTACGCCACAACACTTTGACCAGAGGGACTGACTTCCTCAAAGCACCTTCACATCTCGTTCTAGAATTTGAATCGGCTCTTCCTCATAGGACAGATCTGGTCTCAGCTCCACCTCCTCAACTAGTATTATATGAGTTGGATCCAATTGATAATGACGTAGCATCGAAACATGGAATACATCGTGCATCTGCTGCAACTCCGGAGGCAACTCTAGCTGGTATGCCACTGGTCCAACTCAATTCAATACCCGATAAGGTCCTATAAACTTGGGACTTAACTTCCCTTTATGACCAAATCTCATCACCTTTTTCCAAGGTGAAACTTTAAGAAACACATAATCCCCCACAGCAAACTCAATCTCCTTCCATTTAAGATCTGCGTATGACCTTTGCTAGGTCGATGCCTCCTCCAATCGTGTCCAAATTACCTTGAACTTTTCCTCTGATTCTGCCACAATTTTCGGACCCAAAATCTGACGTTCTCCCAATCCTGTCCAACACGTGGGAGTGCGACACTTTCGTCCATACAGTGCTTCATACGGTGCCATCCGAATACTTGCCTGATAGCTGTTGTTATACGCAAATTCATCTAAAGGCAAATATTCTTCCTAACTTCCTCTGAAGTATATCACACATCCCCTCAGCATATCCTCTAACACTTGGATCACTCACTCAGATTGGCTATCCGACTGCGGATGAAATGCCGTACTGAAGTCTAATCTGGTGCCTAAAGCTTGATGTAGCACCTTCCAAAATCGAGACGTAAACCTCGGATCCCTATCTGAGATAATCAACATCGGCACTCCGTGTAACCTCACAATCTCAGCTACATACAACTTTGCCAACCTTTGCAACGAGTAGTCAACCCGCACAGGGATGAAATGCACGGACTTTGTCAATCGATCCACTATCACCCATACCGAGTCCTTCTTAGTAGGCATAAGAGAAAGCCCACTAACGAAGTCCATGGTGATTCTCTTCCACTTCCACTGCAGAATCTTAATTGGTCAAGCAACCCGAGCGGAACACGGTGTTTCGCCTTAACTTGTCGACACGTTAAGCATTTCCTACAAATTCAGAATCTTCCCGCTTAAGACCAAAGCCATCGAATCTGCTCCTTAGATCTTTGTAGAACTTACTACCTCCAGGATGCATAGCATAAGGGCTACTATGCGATTCTTGAATAATTTTCTGCCTTAACTCTTTATTCTTAGGCATACAGATCTTACCCTTGAAATACAATACTCCATCGCCATTAATACCATAATCCTCCAACTCCCCACTCCGCACTTGCCGTAGCTTAGCACTAAAATCAACATCTACCAACTGTCCCTCTTTCACCTCATTCAACCACGTCGGCTAAACTTGTAACTCTGCTAACAAACTTCCATCATTATAGAGGCTCAAATGTGCGAACATTGCCCTTAACTTCGTCACTACTTTCCGACTTAGGGCATCTACCACCACATTCACCTTGCCTGGGTGATACTCTATGGAACAATCGTAGTCCTTCAATAACTCCACCCACCTTCGCTGTCTCAGGTTCAGCTCTTTCTGAGTCAATAGATACTTAAGGCTCTTGTGGTCTGTGTAGATCACTGACTTTTCTCCATATAGATAGTGCCTCCATACTTTAAGTGCAAAGACCACTACCGCCAATTCCAAATCATGCGTCGGGTAATTAACTTCATGTGGCCTTAATTGTCGAGACGCATAAGCGACCACTTTTCCGTCTTGCATAAGGACACATCCCAAACCTGTGTAAGAAGCATCACAGTACACTACAAAATCCTTCCTTGCCTTAGGCTGAATCAAAACTGGAGCTTCAGTCAATACCTTCTTAAGCTTCTCGAAACTTTCTTGCTGCTTATCAGTCCATACGAAAAGTACCTTCTTCCTTAGCAATTTCGTCAAAGGTGCAGCTATTGACGAAAACCCTTCTATGAACCTTTTGTAGTAGCCTGCTAATCCCAAGAAACTACGAACTTCCACCAAAGACTTAGGTGGTTTCCACTCCAATGCTACCTCAATCTTCGAGGATCCACCCTTATTCCTTCGGCAGACACCATATGCCCTAAGAAAGCAACTTCCTTAAGCCAAAATTCACACTTGCTGAACTTGGCATATAGCTTTTTCTCCCTTAACACTTGCAACACGACTCGGAGGTGCTCATCATGTTCTTCCTCAGACTTAGAATACACCAAGATATTGTCTATGAACACAACAACGAACTGGTCCAGATAGGATTGGAAAACCCGGTTCATCATGTCCATGAACGTGGCTGAGGCATTTGTCAATCCAAACGGCATTACCAAGAACTCATAATGCCCGTATCTTGTTTGAAAAGCTGTCTTATGGATATCAGCCTCCTTAACCTTAAGCTGATGATATCCTAACCTTAGATCTATCTTCGAAAATATCATGCCCTTAAGTCGATCGAACAAGTCATCTATTCTTGGCAATGGATACTTGTTCTTGATGGTCAGCTTATTCAACTGTCGGTAGTCTATGCACATATGCATAGTCCCATCCTTCTTCTTCACAAACAAGACCGGTGCTCCCCATGGAGACACACTGGGTCGGATAAACCCACGATCAAGCAACTCTTGGATCTGAGCCTTGAGCTCAACCAACTCCTTTGGTGCCATTCATGACGGGCAATTGACACGGAGTCGCATCGGCAGTAAGTCAATTCCGAACTCCACTTCCCTATCCGGGGGTATTCTAGGTAACTCCTCGAAAAACATCTACAAATTCTCTTACTGTTTTAACTCCACTAACTCCCCCTTCCTTTACATCCAACGCACTAACAAAGGTCAAAAATGCCTTACACCCTTTTCGAACCATCCTATCAGCCTTTAAAGTAGAGACTACGTTTGACAAGTAGTTTCTTCTTTCTCATATCATAATTATCGCCTCATCCTCCGGGGTCCTTAACTCCATTCGCTTAGTCACAGAATCCAACACACCCGATGTTCCACTAGCCACCCATGCCAAAGATGAGATCAAATTCTTCAAGGGTAGTTCCATCAAGTCGTGAAAATACCACTCCCTGAAGCTCTATAGGTACACTCTGAAATATCTTATTCACCACTACAGTTTGTCCTAATAGGCTCACTACAGTCATCTCCCTATTAGACAGTTCAGTGGCTATGCCTAGTGTTTCAAGTACACTACATGCAACATAAGAGTGGGTAGAGCCAACATTAATTGAAGCAAAGTAAGGCTTGTCCGCTATAAGGAACGTACCGGTTATGACGTCCGGTGTGTCTCCATCCTCCCTTCGGTGAACTGCGTACACTAGACCCGACTATCTTGCCTCTGTATTACCAACACCTCCCTGGTGCTCCCGTCCCTCTACTGTAACCATTACCTCTACCACCGAACCACGACCTGCGGTGGTCTTTGTCCTCCTCTTCTAGCCTGATTAAGACCTTGACTTCTTGGGTCGACTCCGTGCATTTTCATGGGATAATCCTTAATCATGTGGTCCTTGGACCCACACTTGAAACATCCTCTTGTCTTCTTCCAACACTCTCCTAGATGTATCTTCCCACACTGAGCACAAGTACGATACTGCCCTCCAGTCACAACATGCTGACCTCGCGGCCCATCAACTCTAGGCCTCTTTTGCACATTTCCAGATGACCCTGACGGTCCAAAACCTCTATTTTGCCTATTTCAATCTGTATTCTACCTCACCGAGTCCTTAATCCCTTCGGCTACCTTAGCCTTCTCCACTAATACGATAAATTCTCGCCCCTGCTATGGTGCTATCAACAACCTCAGGTCATCCCTTAGTCCGTCCTCAAATCGGACACACCGTTCATGCTCCGTCGACATAATACCTCGAGCATATCGGCTCAACCTTAGAAATTCTGCCTCGTATTCCACTACGGTCTTATTCCCCTGAACCAGCCTCAGAAACGCCTTCCTCTGTGCATCCACATAACTAGTCCCAATGTACTTCTTCGAATATACCGTCTTAAAGTATTCCCAAGTAAGATCATCAGCGGTAGCACCATCTCGAACCGTGAGCCACCATTGATATGACTCATCACGGAGTAGCGACACTACCCCTTTCAGTTTCTCCTCGGCATTAGGTCCAAATTGTCCATAATCCGCTCCGTCGCTTCTAACCAATACTCAGCCGTTTTGGGTGCCACTCCAGATATGCCACGAAAAACTCAGCTCCATTAGCTCGAAGTCGCTCAGGTACAGACTTTTGAGCTCCCATGCCTCTACCTGCTCCAGCCACCCTTTCTACAACTCGCAAAGATCGCTCAGGATATCTTGCATCATCTCTCGTCGATCCTCGATATTCCACATCGAATGGTGGTGGTGGCATTTCATTTTCAGACCCTTAGCCAGACCTAATGGGCCCCGACACGGTCATTCGGCCTCTTCCGTGGCCACGCACATTATGACCACATCCCCTAGAATTCATGCTTCCAAATCGCGTTTATCTGATTAAATAATTTTATGAATTAGTTTTTGTTCCACTGACTTATCGCGAACAGTCTTATGCTCAATAGTTCTAAGGAGTAGTTCTTTCGAATTCATACACACACAGTCTTAAATTCATTCATTCAATCATCTCATTCATGAACTTGCGTTCATTACAGAAAAGTGTTGTAGTTGTTGTTGTTGTTGTTTTCCACTACCCAAGGGCATTTCTGTAATTTTATCCTACATGGGTATTTTGGTAATTTTTTAAGTTAGGGTATTTAAAATGTTGTAAAATAAAGATTTTTGGTATTTTTATGAAATTGAAATACTTGGTAGAAAAATTTCAAGGGTAAAATAGTAATTTTATAAATTGAGGGTATTTTCGTAATTTTTCAAACCAGGCATTTCGGTAATTTTTTGCAAAATATGGTTCCTGGTGACTTTTCAAAACAAGGGTATTTTTGGAAATTTTCAATTCAGGGTATTTCGGCAACTTTCCATACTAAGGGTATTTTAGTAATTTGAACAGGTTAGGGGTAATTTGGGCAACTTGCAAACCAGGGGTATTTTGGTCTTTATTTTTAAATCAAGGGTACTTTGGAATTTTATAATCATGGTTTGGCCTTAAAATTTCACAAAACAAGGTGATTGGTCCCTTTCGGGTTTTAATTATTGAATTTAGCCTGTGATTGAGTCCTCTTGGTTAGGGTGAACCGTCACTACGCACCAGGTAGGATTCGAGCGGTGAGGAGGTGAGTCACTAGATCTGCTTAAATACCAAGCTCCCCGAATCCAATCCTAGACATGCGCTGTGGTTGCCACACCCTTAACTCGACACTCACCATGTGTTTGTTTGGTTAGACTTTAAATTTTATGTATTTTGGTGTTGGAGTAAACTAATCCTAGGGTTCAATAATTCCTAATCTACTAATCTACATCCCTATAATTTCCTATATACAAATCACAAAAGGGTTAGGAGTACTTACCTGTGGACTTGGTAGAAGACTCAAAGCCATGCCGAAAACCCGCTGCTTTCTTAGTAAAATCCAATTTCAAAAGAAAGAAAACATTTCGGGCCCAAAAACCCTTAAGGCCGAGTTTTGAACCGGGCTCTGATACCAAACTAAAACACCCCAAACTCGCCCACAAGCCTTGATCGGATCTGGCATGCTTCTCGAGTAAAATCATAGTTAAGTTTCGAATAACGTTTTGAAAATCGTGGTGGTTTGTAGAAAAGTTGATTCGAGTTGTGTTTAATTTTGTGCTAAATTGATAAGTTTGAAAAAAATTCAGTTGGAAAGAATACCCAAATTTTAGAATTTCATTATTATTGTAACTTGAAAAACCGTGGGTAGTTAGCTTCAAAATATTTGATGTTGTTTATATAGTATCGGAAAATTAAGAACGCATAAAACAATTAAGTATAATGGCCTTATTACATCAACTTATAACCCAAAATAAATCCAAAACAATTAAATATAAATATTCAAAATAAGATAAATACCGAGCTGAACATGGCCACCATTAAGCTCTTGCCGACCCGGTCCGTCTACTGAGTGTCACCTGAAAAGATATCCCACATCGGGGTGAGTCAACAAACTCAATGTGTAACAACCAACACACAAACTCCCAACGATTTAGGCATACAAATCATATAAGAAGAGGAAAAAAAACATATATATATATATACACAATGATGCAATCCCGAACCCAAACCTAGATAACCATCCTCTACACATCACCCATACCTACCATCACACCGTAGGGATTACTAAATCGACCCTCCATCCACTACACACCATCTAAGGCAGTCGCTGCAGACGACTTGCACATTGCCCTTATAAATTGTGGCATACAAAGTCACCAGATAGTATTTCGTGACATTAGTCACCACATTCAGATTTTATGACATGAGTCACCAGATATTGTGGTAAAAACCACCAGATCACTTCCCCTTTTCATAATCACCCATATACCCCATGTGTCATATAAATCATGCGAATATCATGCCATATGCCTTATTCATATTCGTAGCAAATTTTCATATATGTCACGTTCAATATTTATAATACTATTAACCGATCTTTAGAGAATAACGTACCTGAATATGTCGTACCATTGAATGGTACCTTTAGCCACATCTTTCACATTCTTATTAACACACATATTAAGTTAATACCATAAATCTATTAGGAATTTGTGTAGGGCTACACACCTGGTTACTAACGTGTTTTACCGGATCCCGAAAGTCTACCAAAATCAATTGCACTCCTTCCTAAAAACCACTGTCAGATTTAGCTTGGCACTAATCACTAAATATGGCCTTGGCCGAATGTTCATAACCCACTTACCCTGCTTATCTAAATCCCGAAACGGTCACTTGCTCCTGAAGTGGTCGAAATCCCTTGATTTTCTGGATCCCGAGATCAACTCTTGTTCTTGGTGATGTCGAAATACCTATAGACTCTTGTTAGATCCGGTTTTCAATTATTTAAACACCATAAATGGCCTTTGGCCTAAGATTACATTTGCTTACCTTAGATCTTAAAATCTCGAATGATCTCCTCTTGAAGTCGGCTACAATTGGAATCCCGAAACCTTCTTCAAAGTTTCGGCCAAAGAACGTTAATGGGATTAAAACCTTGATTTTCGATAGATAGAGAAAGAAAAGAACAACAGATCAATCAAGAGAGATTCTTACCAAATGGAGTGATCAAATCGGCTTCAACAGGGTAGAGGAGCAATCGGTTATGGCAACCAAAATAAAGGATTCGGCTTTGGAGTTTAATGAATAATCAGCTAAGGGTTACTTTGAGTATTCGGCTTTTGCTTTAGGAAAAAGAATTGAAGGGATTTTCGACAAGAATGGAAAAAAGCAGTAGAAGCTTTCGGCTTTGTCAAAATAAAAGAAGAAGAGAAGATTTACTTTCGGTTTTTTGTCAGAAGGAAGAAAAGAATTTCTACAGAGGCACCCTTGAAAAGAAAAGAAAGAAAATGGCCTCCTTTCCTCCTTTTGGCCGAAAATAACACCAAGAAAGTCCCTAGGCCAGCCAACTCTCTTCCCTCTCTCCTTATCCCTTGATCCCTCCTCCTTAGTCAATCCTCAACTCTCCAACCCCATCTATACCTCTTCCTTCTAGAGTCCACATGCCATCCACTACCTCCCTCCTTGCTGCAAAATAAAACTCCAAAAGTGCTCTCCTTGCTACTCGAACCTAGGCCCCTTTGAACTGCTTGTATGTCACTTCCTAGGGCTTTAAGTGGCACCTCCTTGCCACTTTAACAAGCCCATTTGTTTGTCCAATTTTCCCTACAATTGTTCTTAAGGCCTCATTCACCTAGCTCCCCCCTTTAAGACTGAAAATCCGATAATTTATAAGGCATTCACCTACACTCTATAGTTCTCAAAAATTCATACAACACATTCAAACACACATAGGCATGCTACTTCATACAATTAAGCAATAATACACAAGCCCTAATTCCCGGATATTACATTTTCTCATTAAACAAGCCTAGCTGAACATTTATTTCTCTTACAACAACTCAAAAATAAAATATTTCATGTATTTATTACACAATTACAACCATTACAAATAAGTCCTATTTAGGTGTTTTCATGATAACACCTTTCACAAAAGTTGTTCCTTAACTCACTAACATTCATTTTCTTCCACAAAAACTCAACAAACAAATAAACGCTTTCATGTCAAGTCCTTAAACTTTCATCCATTTTGTAAAATTGTCCTCTCATTAGCTAGCTTAAGCTTTGGGGGTTCCAAAAGTACAAAAATTATCTAGAAAGACCTCTAAAATCACTTACTTGTAAGAGAAAAGCTTGGCTGAAAGTTTGGACTCCAAAATCCTCTAATTTCCTTCAATTTTCAGTGGAGAAGAAGCATGAATAGTGAAAGATGATATCTCTTTTATTCATTTTTTTATCGCCTAATTTCACCAAAATTTTGACCAAAATTCAGTGCTATTGTCTCCTTGTCTCTATGGCCAGCCAACACACCCTTAATGGCCTAATTGCACTATAAGGAAATGCAATTTAATGTTCCATGGCTATTAGACACCTCTACCTTGTATAATAGAACTTCCGCACGTTATGCGATTTAGTTCTTTTTCACAATTAAGCATACAATTGCTAAAATTAAAGCACCAAAATTTTCATATTTCCATATCATTATACCATAACACATAAAATAATGTCAAAATAATTTTCTTCAACCTCGGATTATCGGTCCCGAAACCACTGTTCCGACTAGCCACAAAATCGGGCTGTTACACTATCAAATTCTACAACCTATAATTCAATTAAACATGCATGTTATTTATATACCTATATATTAGGTGCTATACTTTACATTTCAAATATATTCACAATGTAATAAATTGAATTAAGTAGTCTAAAATTAAAAATTTAGAATCAATTATTATCAAACTAAATTTATAATTTATTTACAAAATTCTATTAACATGCTTCTAACTAATCACTTGTATTTCTACAAGCTAAAGCACATAAAAATGCAAAAATAAAATTTAAAAACTCCTAAAAACTATAATATTTTCCTAAGTCACCTCCACACTTTATTCGGCACATTGTCCCTAATGTGCAATTAAAAATATAAAGGAAAGTTACTCGATTGGCGTGATTCGTGCAACTCAATTAATGGGAATACTTCTCCTTTCAGTTTTGGCTTGCAATTATAGAGCCGTAAAAAATTGAGGGTTCTTACAAAGAAAAATTAAAACACACAAATATATATAAACTACTAAATCCTAACTAATTAAAACCAAAACTAAAATTAAAAATGATCCCAAACAAAATAAAGTACACAGTCCAAATATTTTCTAAAAAAATGTTCAAAACTAGTCGAATCAATATTTGACTCCTGCATTATCGATGCCTTGCCCCTCTCCCACCCTGTCGATGCTTTAGTAACCCGCCTTCCTAATGTCTGGGCCAAGCTGTGATGGCTTAAGTCGCGAACCACCACGCCCTTCGTTGTTGAGTGGTCTGGTTGAAATATTTTCTCATAATTTTGGGGCATGATTGGGGTCTCCTCCTCCTCCTCCTCATCATCGTTGGTGCCCTCCTTGCCTAGTGGTGGGAATCACTTGAACATGTCTTGGAGTGGTGCAAGTGTTGTTCATCCATTCTGTTCCACAATGTGGATCAAAATGTTGCCCATATCTTGCATCCATCATGTCATCCATTCTGAGATGGGCATATCTGTGAGTTTAGTCATTTTTTACCTATGTGCTTTACTCTTTCTTTTCATCGGCTTCTGGTATCGCTCATATGTTTGGTTCTTTGCTCCTCCGGATTTTGCTTTTGCTGAAGCTCGATAAACTGGCCATATAGGTTATCCCCAATCATGCTTCTCATAGGTCTTGTGAATGGTGTAACACCCCTAACCCGTCTCCATTGCCAGATTAAGGTTAAGGAGCATTACCGCACAATAAAAAACATTTAAACTTTTTAACATTTGATACCAATAAATGTCACACCCCTAACCCATCTCCGTCACCAGATTAGGGTTATAGAGCATTACTTTACAATAAAAAAAATTAAACATTTTAACATTCAATAATTTAAATCATATCATAAATCATTCATACACATACATACTATCCCTAAATCGAGCCCTCGAGGCCTTAAAAATATCTTAGAAGCAAATTGGAACCAATTTGAAACAATTTGGAAAGTTTAGGAAAAAGTTACAAAATTTGCAAAATAAGGGTCACATGGTCGTGTGGCCAGGCCATGTGCCTCACATGGCTGACACATGCCAATGTCTCAGGCCATGTAACCTTCAAACTAGGGACACATGGCCGTGTCCCAACCCGTATCCTTACCCATGTAACTCTTTGAGTTGCCCCACATGCCCATGTGCCAGGCCATGTAACTCACTGACTTGCACCCTAATGAAATTGTCAGATGACACACGGCAGTGTGCCTAACATGGCTGAGTCACACACCTGTGTCTTAGGCCGTGTGGACCCACGTCTACCTAAAATTAAGCCATTTCAAAAGCATTCTATGCATGAACATTTATACCAATTATGCACATTTTCAAAGCACTAAAACCTCATCTAAACACACATATATTTGTCACTTCCAAAACCTTAACTCAATTAACCAATGTGACAATCAAGGCACCACCATTAAAATCCAAATATCGCATACATAAACAAGTTCATATGACACATTTCGTGCATATAAATATAGTCCATTTAGGTACTAAAACATACTACATTTAACCATGTCCAAACCATTCAAGACATACCATAATAGCCTCATACTATTATGTACCTAAAACACAACATAATTGACCAATTCCAAGCCAAACTCTTGTACCAGAATGCCATACACATCAGTTAACAACAAGTGACCAAAATGACTACCTAATTAAGCATTATAAGTTCATCAACCATACATAAACAACAAGGTACTAACATACCAAATTACCATTTCAATATTCATCAAAACATCATTATAAACCACCTTATAAATGTTAATATTGCCATTTCCAAATATAATAACCTAGTTCAAATATGAACTAAAACATATCATAAGTAGCCATTTTCCAACCATCATCAACATGCCAAGAGAACCATATCAACAAGCACTTTGAAGTAACCAAAATCATATAACTTGGTAAGGCATCCAGGTGTACCAAACCAAAATAGCTATCCAAAGCTTATACATACCAAAACATCATCCACCATAATACCATTACAAATCACCCTATAAATGCCATTATAAACCTTAGCCAAATTACTCAACAACTATCGAATTGTCCACTGGATAGTGTGATAGATCTTCGATGAACTTTCGTCGACCGGGCTTCCGATAATCTGTAAAGCAAAGGAAAATAGCTATGTAAGCAGTGCATGCTTAGTAAGCTCATATAAACTTTAAACACAATATACCATTTCAATAATGAACTTTATAGAATAAGTACAAACCTTTACCAATTCCACAAGCTTAATAAAAGCCTATATAACACCATCAAACTCACAAGTTAGCATACTTGTTCATGATACTTATGAAATCAACCATATATGTATAAACATAACATTTTATTCATCATCGTTACCATACGATCATGTTTCATTCCAGTTGCTTACATACTGTTTCCAATACCATGAGTTCAATATAAGCCTATTCAAGCATCATCAAGCTCACATGTTAGTAGACTCATTGACAATCATATAAACTCATTTATAACATAAATAGATTTCATAAGATACATTACATAAGCATCAACCTTTTCATATAGTTATGAACCTTTCCATTAAGTCACTTACCGTTCCATTCTTTTTCTTACCCGTTGAACCATCTAGAATTACATCGGATACTAGGGAAAGCTCACACGAAGTGTGCCTTTACATATAACCGTAGCCTTTCCTTTACATCAATGCTCACACGAGCTATAGGTCGAATGTAAGCTACACAATGTTACTCACACGAGCTATGGAGAATTCGAAAAAAATGCAGGACCTCAGCCATCGGTAGGACATTCAAGACCAGCACCCAAAACATGGAATCAATCGTGTACTCACACGAGCTGTGGAGAATGCACAAAAATGCAGGACCTCAGCCATCGGTAGGACATTCAAGACCAGCACCCAAAACATGAAATCCCTAATGACATGTCATTTGTATCCTAAGAATTCCTAAGCTTCAACCGGGATTCAATATCCGTCAATTCGTCATAGCATTGATACGTTATATTTTGATTAATTTACATCAAAAAACATAATAAACATTCAGTTTAAACAATATTTAAGTGATTACAGTTCATAGGAACTTACCAGACTAAATTGCATCATTGACTAAGTATAGGAGTTGTTTGGTAATTTTCTCTTCTCCTTAATTTTCCACTCGTTCTTGATCTATAATAATAATTTCATTCAATTCACTAATTCTAATAGAAAAATCAATTCATTTATGCAATTAAGTCCTTTTTATATTTTTACAAAATTGCCCCAACATTTTTTTTACAATTTAGTCCCCAAGCCCAAAACATGCAAATTAACCATTTTTATTCAATTTCATGATTAAAAGAATTGTTTGGAACTCTATTATAGCCCATATTTATTGTTAACTTACAACAAGTCCTTGTACTTTTGCTAATTTCACATTTTAGTCCTTAAACATTAAATTTACCAAAAATTACTTTACAAAATAGTCCTATCTAGCAACCGAGCTTAAGATTCTACCATAAACTTTCAAGAACATCTCAAATTAATTAATGAAACATCCCATAACATTTGAAAATTTAACAAATTGACCCCCATGTTAGCTAGATTAAGCTAATACGATAACAAAAACATAAAAATTGTTAAAAACGGGATCAAAATACTTACCATGCACCCAAAATCGTTTTGGCCAAAAGCTTTCCATCTCCAAAAATGGTTTTCAATTGTTAAAACCAATTTGAGGAAGATGACCACTTTATTTTCACTTAATTTACACTTAATTTTCAATCTACCATTTTATCCTTATGTTATAAACTTATAAATTAATAAAAACATATACATAATTGTCCATTATCAATATGAATGATTTAATTACCATTTGAGTCCATTAGTTCACCTTTTCAGAACCATTTGAGCCATTTAATTAATAGAAATAAACTTTTACAGCTTTTACAATTTAGTCATTTTTAATTAATTAATTATCTAAACATTAAAATTTCTTCACGAAACTTTAATACGACCTTAATACCACTCCATAAATATTTTATTAAATATTTATGGCTCTGTTTATAGAAACGAGGTCCCGATACCTCATTTTCTAAAACTATTTGACTTTAGGGTCATACCACCTGAACTTAATTATTATTTCAAATAACATAATTTTCCAATTCAAAATTATTTTAATACTATAATTGACTCGTAAATATTTACAAGCTCGCTTGTCAGTTTTGTGGCCCCAAACTACTATTTATGATACCACTGAAAAAGAAGCTATTACAAATGGCTCTATCGGGGACATGAAAATTTTAGCTCGACGGTATAAAGTGGTAATAAAATGCGTGAAGTACATACTTTGTTTACGATTCCGTATGCACTTGAGCATTTCCTCATAAAACCAGTGGTCGATGCAAATCTACTATCTCTACAATGCATAATAAAGCATAACTTCACGATAGGCGATAACGCCAAAAGCATTATGAGTCAGCTTCAGGTGGGTGCAAATGAATTGTATCCATATCTTGGCCATCAGGAACATGATGGTCATGTTTTAAAATTGGAAATTTCTCACCTAAGCTAAATAGTTCTACTTATTAGGAAAATTTTATAGAGAAATTTTTCCGCTAAGTCGTTCTATATAGTAATGGAACTCGACTCTAGTGAGTCTAGCCAATCGGTTGCATTATCGTACAAATAGAATGGGAATAACTAGAGAGGCACAACATCATTGGATACCCCGTTATACTTAAAGGTGTCACAAAGTTGTAAGAACCACTTCAAGTGCTAGTTCGGGTCTTCCACCATGTTGCCTTTAAACTGTATTGTATTTTGAATCATCTGAATAGTGGTCGACTTTATCTTGAAATTATTGGTGTTAATTAATGCTATCGCACATCGTATCAAGTGTAGGTAAAGCTTATTCGCACAACGTCCGTTGATCCATTGGGACTTCTTCCCAGATATTTCCTTGTCTCTCTCGTGGATCATCAAATAACGGGTTTTCCCGAGGTAAATTAATTACCGTAGGTGGATTGATATTCATTAATTGATGAGCATGCCTGGCTAGTTACATTGGATCTGGGTATGGTTTGATTAGGGTGCAAGAGCTTTATGAAACACCCCAAACCCGGCCCACGAGCCTTGACCAAATCTGGTTTGTTCCCCGGTGTAAACCGTTTCAAATTCTTTTGTTACTTTGGAAAATCTGGGTTTTTGAAAGAACGATTGTTTTTGGGTTGGGCTCGAGTTAAAAACAAGTTTATTTTATATTGGAAACCCCTTTAGGTTGGGCGACAAAAACACTTAGGAATTAATTTAAAATAAATTTATTTAGTCTTTAATTCATAAAAATTTTCGTAACATAATACTTTAAAAGTAAAATAGTTCACTATGGCCTTATTACATCAAATAAATCCAAATAATTGGAAGTACTTAATTAAAAATAAAAGTCCGAATCGTAAAATTTCTTGCTGTGCATGGCCACCTTTAAGCTCCCGCCAACCCGGTCCATTATTGATCATCACCTGAAAAATGTTCCCACAACGGGGTGAGTCAAACAGACTCAATGTGTACACAAACACTATGTCCAAATAGATTCAGGCATATTATCACATCACATACATAATCATATAGCAGATATAAAATAATGATGCAACCCGAACCCAAACCTATATGCCATCCGCTACACATCACCTGTACCATCCTGCACACCGTGGGGACTACTAAGTCAACCCTCCATCCGCTACACACCATCGAAGGCGTCATTGCAATGACGTGCTCATCGCCCTCAAAAAATTCGTGGTCTTAGGTCACCACATTCAGATATCCTGGTCTTAGGTCACCACATTCAGATATCGTGGTCTTAGGTCACCACATTCAGTTATCGTGGTCTTAGGTCACCACATTCAGATATCGTGGTCTTAAGTCACCACACTCACTTCCCCTTTTCATATAACCCATATGCCCCATATCATACATATCATGCATTAACATGCCAAATTCTTATTTCACATTCTTATAATGTCATATGTGTGTCGTAACAGATATTTAACATATTCCTAGTAGAAGTAGGAAACGTACCTGAGTACTTTGTGCCATGACATGGTACCTTAGCCATATTCACATTCTTATACACATACTTATATTAAACATTGCCATAAAACTTATTAAGAAATAGTGTGGGGTACACACCTGATTTACTTATCGAATTTACTGAAATCCCGAAAACTCGTTCTATCGCTTAAGATCTTTAATTCCTATATTCGTCCACCCTAATATGTTAGTAAAAAGCCATTCGACTATAAATCCAAATCCTAGTAGGATTGTTGTAATCAAATTCTTACCTTGGTGCCGATTGGATTAAAAATCAAATCCCAAAACTCTATGATGCTTCTTTATTGCAATCGGCTATACCCTTAATCATTGAACTAGTTAGTTTCGGCTTTTTAAACAAATAAGAATTAGATCTAAATACCAAAATAGGGCCTTGGCCTAATGTCAGATTCACTTACCTTTATGAATCTAAATTCCTGAAAACCTCAGCTTACTTTTGTCGCCTTCCTCCTAAAAATCGAAGTCACCTAATTTTTAACTTCGGCTTTTCCAAAATCGGCACTTCTGGCTTATTATAAAGCAGGATTCAGCTTCTAGGGCTAAAGAAGAGAAATTGATAGGCATAGAAAATTGATTCGGGTTAGATCTTGATGAGAAGAAAGGAAGAAATCGTGAGGAAAAGAAATCCCGAAACTTACCGAATCACTAAAGAACATGCGGCCTATGGTGCACCTTCGGGAAACTAAAACACCCTTGTAGATTCAGCTTTGAGGCTTAGAGAGATTCGGCTATAGACTTGAAACTTATCTTCGGCTTTTGATTGGTTTTGCAAAGGAAAAAGAATTGATGATGGGAAGCACAGGGTATTTCGATTTTACAAGAAAAGGAAGATATAGAACTTTGAGAAATTCGGCAATACTAGGGGATTTTTTGTTTTTGGCTTTGTGGAGAATTGAAAAGAAAAAAAGAAGAATATTGGCAGAGAGAATTCGACAGAGATTTAAAAAAAAGAAGAAAGAATGTTGAATGGCCTTAGTTTTCCTCCTTTTGCCGAAATTACTAAGCCTAGAGAGTCCCCTTTCTTGGCCATCACTCTCATATCTTTATTTTCCTAGCTTAGCCGAAATTCTAAAAGAATTTGACTTCAACTTAAACTCCTACCTTAGTCTCCCTATGCCATCCATCTCCTTACCTTAGGAGTGCCAAATTTTAACCCATTATTTTGGGCTTCATGTGGCCATACTAGGCCAAAGTTATCCTAGCATATGGCGTCATTTCCAGAGCCCTAAGTAGCGTCTCCGGGCCATTTTTCCAAGCCCGATTTTGTCACATTTCCAAGGTTCCATACATTTCCTTATATTTCCTTACATTTCCTTACATTTCCAAGATTCCTCTTAAGACTTAATATTTTCTAAAGCATTTCAGCATTTCCTTACATTTCCTTACATTTCCAAGCTTCCTCTTAAGACTTAATATTTTCTAAAGCATTTCCTTACATTTCCTTACATTTCCTTACATTTCGTTACATTTCCAAGCTTCCTCTTAAGACTTAATATTTTCTAAAGCATTTTCTTACATTTCCTTACATTTCTAAGCTTCCTTACATTTCCTTGCATTTCCAAGCTTCCTCTTAAGACTTAATATTTTCTAAAGCATTTCCTTACATTTCCTTACATTTTCTTACATTTCCTTACATTTCCAAGCTTCCTCTTAAGACTTAATATTTTCTAAAGCATTTCCTTACATTTCCTTACATTTCCTTACATTTCCAAGCTTCCTCTTAAGACTTAATATTTTCTAAAGCATTTCCTGACATTTTGTTACATTTCCTTACATTTCCTTACATTTCCTTACATTTCCAAGCTTCCTTTTAAGACTTAATATTTTCTAAAGCATTTCCTTACATTTCCTTACATTTCCTTACATTTCCAAGCTTCCTCTTAAGACTTAATATTTTCTAAATCATTTCCTTACATTTTCAAGGTTCCTAAAATGCACACAACACATTCACAACACATAAGGCATACTATTTCATAAAATTTTAGCCATAGTGCATAAGCACTAATCCGGGATATTGCAGTTCTACCCCTTAAAATAATTTCGTCCTCGAAATTACTTACTAACGAAAAATCGTATGTAACATCCTGATAATTAGGGGCTATGCATTTCACTTAATTGAATGATGTTGCATGCTTAATTATTATTAAGTGTATTTTTTTTTGGAAGTTATTTGAGCTTCATTAATTAAGAGCATGCTTAGTAAAACTTTTAATTCCTATTAATTAGAGAGAGCTAAGTAAGTTAGGCCTTAAGAATTAATGATAAGAAGTTTTAGCATGAATTAAGTAATTGGCAAGGTGGTTAAGATGCATGGATGTGTGCTTGAGGTGTGAAGTTCGAATCTCCTAGCTAGCATTAGGGAGGATTTTAATTTTTTGTTTTCTTCCCTATAAGTGTCGGCCAAGAAAGTTCTAGAGTGGATGAGCATTCATTCATTTTTGGCTATTTGACCATGTGAAAAAGGAAGCAAGGAACTTAAGGCATGGAATCATAAGTTGATGATAAGATGAGGGGGGACAAAAGGCATGATATGGGGCAAGGTTTTGGGAGTGTGTTCATGGTCAATTGACCATGAACCTAGATGGCATGAAGGGCTAAAGGGAGTGGTTTATTGTTGATAGCAAATCAAGAGTTGATGGGGAAGAAACAAGGAGGAAAAAGGGGATAATGTTGGCATTGATTTGGCCGAATTTTTGCTTTGCCATTAGGGGGAAAAGTTGGCCAAAAGTCTTTGTTTGTCCATCTTTTCTCATTTCTCTAATAGTTTCTCTCCTAGCCGAATTTGTCATTGAGTTTAGGTAAAAACTTTCTTTTTGTTTTGGCTTTCTTCTTTTTGACCAATTTTCTTCAAAAAACTCTCATTTTGGCCGAATGTACCTTAGGCACTTTGGTACACTTTTGCTTTTGATTTAGCCTCAATTGTGTTTAAACCAAATACAATTTTCTTTCTCCCATCTTTCTTTTCAAAACCGAAACTACAAAGTTCAAAGAGCCAATTTCTTCATTTCTTCCTCCTTGGCAGAATGTGCAAAGGTTCTTAAACACATTTCTTTTCTTTTGAGAAATCACCATCATCATCTTCTTCTCCTTTTTCTCTTTTCTTCCTTCTCTTTTTCCTTCTCTTTTCATTCTTTTTCTTCTTTCCCTCAAAACCGAAACCATCATATTGAAACCACCATTTCTCTTCTCTTTTTGTTAAGGCCGAATCATCATCTTCTTTTCTTCTTATTCAAAACTGAATCTTGAAGGACTCAAAGTAAGACTTTATCAATTATTTTCATCATTCCTTTTTACTTTAGCAAACTTAAAATCATAATCTTTTATTTCTCTCCTAGGCCGAATCTTTTGAAAAGATTTTTCAAAGATCTTTGTTGAAGACAACCTTTAAGTGAGCATTCAAAATCATCAAGGTAAGGTTATTAATTTAGATCATATCAATTTCTTTAGATGGATCACTAATCTACGTTATTTTAGGGGTGATTTAAGATCATCAAGATAGGTAGGAAAAGAGCCGTACGGAGTATTTAGAAGAGAGGAGGTATTCCTTTACCATCGAACTACAAACGAAGAGCAGTATCGGGGGTTAGAGACTTTCCACTGGGTTGTGGACCCTCTGCTAACGAGGATCGGTTATTCGAAGTAGTGCATAACCGAACCACTTTATGTTGGTGGAATATCGTGGGTTTTAATCCATCTAGTGGAGAAAACCACAAATAACTCGCATTCGTGAACTGAGGGTAAGGATTTAGATCCATCGTCAATAAGTGTAATATTGTTAACAAAAGTTTATACTAACCAAGTGTGTCAATCAATTAGGTGTTGACGAGCAAGAGGGTATTGTTCTCACTGTCACTAGGTGTGTAACCTTACATTAAAAATCCTATAAGATTTACATATATTTAATTGTGACTATATGACTATGTGTATGATTGTGCTTTTGGATACCATTCAGTGGTATACGATATTCAGGTATGTGTACCCCAATATTTTGTTTATTTTGCTATATGCATCAATATGAAATAAGCATGACTATATTATGATTTGTGGGGTAAATAACATGAAAATCTGATTTGATATGTATGTGCATGGGCATATGGGTATATTTGATAAAGGAGGAAGTATTCTGGTGGTTTTACCACATTTCTGGTGACTTCGGTCACATATGTGAATTTGGTGACTTCGGTCACGTATATTTGACTCCGGTGACTTCGGTCACATATTTGACTCTGGTGACTTTGGTCACATATTTGACTCGTGACTTGGTAACGATGTGAATCTGGTGACTTCGGTCACGATTTGAAATTTGGACTTGGTCAGTGACTTGGTCACATCTGCTTTGGTGGCTTTGCCACAAAAGGGCGATGTGCATGTTGACTGCAAAGAATCGCCTTCGATGGTGTGTAGCGGATGGAGGGTCGATTTAGTAATCCCACGGCAGGTTGGTTGGTACGGGGTGTGTAGCGGATGGATATTTAGGTTGGGTAGGGCTTGCATTTCATTTCATGAACATAACCATGTAATATTGAATGATTATCATTGTTCTGCTATGAAATGGGCCTTTGGGCTAAATATAAGTTAAATGGGCCTTTGGGCTAAATATGAGTTAAATGGGCCTATGGCCATATGTGAAATTTTTGAGCTTAAAAGCATTTGATAAAATGGGCTTTTTATTGTATGTGTTATACATTGAGTTTTATAACTCATCCATTTTTATGGGATAACTTTTCAAGTGACTCGTAGTGCGACGGATCGGGGGAGCAGGGATTTCGAGGTGGCCAGTGCTCGTATCAAGTATTGTGGAGATTTTTTGACTTAAACTTATTAATTTTTAAATTTTATTACTTAGACTTTATTATGGATTTGCCAATTTTATGTAATAAGGCCACTATAAACTACTTTTAGATTTTTGTTTGGATTTATTTTAAATTCGCCATGAACAAATTATCAATTAAATAACTAAATGGTTTTCGATAAATATTTTTTAAAAAAAGTTCTTTGTCAAGAAATATACATATATGTTTTAAGAATATACAATTCTATTTTTTTCAACTAAGCCCAACTCAATCTTTAAGTTAATCCGTTTTACTTAAAATCATCAAGTTTTCTTGAACAAACGTTATTTCCGCTAAAGTTTTACTCGAGGAACATACCAAATTCGGTTAGGCTTTTTTGGGCCGGGTTTGGGGTGTTTCAGCTTGGTATCAGAGCCAGGTTTTAAACTCTCGGCCTTGGGTTTTGAAGCCCACAACGTTTTCAAAAGTAGACCCAAATAACTTTTTGAAAATTTTCTTAAGTTAAATGATTTTATAAGAGCATGGCACTCGAGTTCTCGGCCCAGATCCATCAGGTATGAACTTTATCGATATGTGATATGTATGATAGTTTAAACTTAAACTATACTTTAGAGACATGGACCCTAGGTGTATGTGTGCTACTACTGAAACCACTCGAATATCTATTTCATAAAACTTTCCTTTAATAAGAAGTGAAAAGACTCTAATACATAAGACTTTTGTAAAAAATGATAAGATACGTAGTAGACATGAGCTCTAGGGGACGAGGTCGTTGTGGACATGGAAGAGGAAGGATGATCGCTTGAAACAGCTTGATCTGGTCAAGGTTCCGAGAATGAAGCTCCACCACCTACTGTTAGGCGGACTTTCAAGAACAAAATGAAGGTGGTGACGCAAAGATCACAAGTCGTCTCTGCGAGTTTTAGAACGAGTAGCGGTTAGTTCGAAATGGGTCTCGAAAGTCGAAGAGTCGAGAGACTAAGATCAAATGGAGCCGAGGTTTTCGAGGAGTATCTAGAGTAGCTCCAAATGTAGTGAATATTGGCCGGAGGCAATGAAAGAATCATGGACGATATAGACTGCACCGATGAAGAGAAATTAAAAGGTGCTATTTCACTTCTTCGTGATGAAGCCTACCAGTGGTGGCTCACTATAAAGGAGAGTACCCCTGTGGATCGTCTGGATTGGGGGTATTTTAAAGTGAAATTCGAAGGAAAATATGTTGGAGCTAGCTACATAGACTCCCAGAGAAAGACATTTCTGAATTTGGTCCAAGGGAACAAGTCGATAGCTGAATATGAAGCAGAATTCTTGCGAGTTAGCCGTTATGCCAGAGGGATAGTGGCTACGGAATATGAACGGTGTATCAGATTTGAAGATGGACTTAGAGATGAGCTAAGAGTGATGATTGCTCCACACCGTGAAAGAGATTTTGCAATCTTAGTGGAAAGGGCAAGAATTACCAAGAGGCTAAACGACCGAGAGACGTAACCGGACAGAGGCCGAGTAAGAATAAGAGAAGCTTTGGGTCCTCAGGGTCGTCCGGGAATTTTTAGAAGAAATCAAGAAATGATAGACCGCAAAGTCAACAGACTGCTTCAGGAGGACAAAATCGTACTTATTCTCAATGTGGGAAAATGCACTCGGGTGAATGCTGGAAAAAGACCGGCGGATGTTTCAAGTGCGGTTCAAAGGATCATATGATCAAGGATTGCCCAATGAACTCGGAAAAGAACCGTCCAAAGAAGTCGTGGTGCTAATCAGGTGATAGAGGTGGACGAGAGCGAGATAAGAGGTCGTGGCCCAAATGGAAGGGGCAATGGTTACGTAGAGGACGCGAACTTCGAGCAGGCGCGGCAGTAGCTCGAGGCGAGACAACCAGTTTGGTGTATGCGGTTAAATCACGAGAAGAAAAGGTGATGCACCCGATGTTATCATGGGTACGCTTCGATTTCGGGTTGCCCTTTATTGCTTTGATAGATATAGGTCAACTCATTCCTATATCGCTAGTGAAGTATCCGGGACTTTGCATGTGACTTCAAATCGCATTTAGGAAGATGATCAGTTTTAGTCCTTTAGGATGCATGTGAGTTGTAGATAAACTTTCTAAGGAAGTGCCTCTAGAAGTCCAAGGGATACAGCTTCAATGATTTAATAGAGTTGCCATTCGAGAAATCGACCTAATCTTAGGCATGGACTGGCTTGTGAAGTACCGTGCAAATGTGGATTGTGCTGCTAAGCGGATGTCATTAAGAACTTTTGATGGCAAAGAAGTTGTAGTGATGGGCGAGAGACGGAACTACTTATCTAATGTAGTATCCGCTCTTAAGGTAGAAAAGATGGCTAGAAAGGGATGTGAAGCCTTCCTGATGTTGGTGAGTGCTTTGGAGGCTAAGGAAGCAACTGCTAATGAAGTCAGGACTGTGAATGAATTTGTAGATGTTTTTTCAGAAGATCTTCCAGGTTTGCCTCCGGATCGTGAGGTAGAATTCGGGATAGACTTATTGCCTGGAACGGCGCCAGTTTCTATTGCTTCATATAGAATGGCACCGAAGGAGTTGGTTGAATTGAAGGCTCAAATTCAGGAGTTGCTTAATCGTGGATTCATTCGACCTAGTGTGTCTCCATGGGGAGCACCGGTCCTATTCGTGAAGAAGAAGGACGGATCGATGAGGATGTGTATAGACTACCGGCAGTTGAATAAGCTGACCATCAAGAACAAGTATCCTTTGCCAAGGATCGACGACTTGTTCGATCACCTTAAGGGAGTCATGGTATTCTCAAAGATTGATCTAAGGTCGGGTATCATCACTTTAAGTGAAAGAAGCGGATATCCATAAGACGGCTTTCCGAACTAGATATGGGCATTATGAATTTTTGGTAATGCCATTCGGATTGATGAACGCCCTAGCTGCGTTTATGGATATGATGAATCGAATTTTCCAGCCCTACTTGGATCAATTCGTCGTGGTATTCATAGACGATATCTTGGTGTATTCTAAGTCCGAAGTAAAACATGATGAGCATCTCCGGATTGTGTTACGAGTTTTAAGGGAGAAGAAACTGTACGCCAAATTCAGTAAGTGTGAATTTTGGCTAAAAGAAGCCGCATTTCTAGGCCATGTGGTATCTGCAGAAGGGATAAGGGTGGATCCTGAGGATTGAGGTCATGCTAGATTGGAAACCACCTAAGTCCGTGAATCGAGGTTCGTAGTTTCTTGGGTTTAGCCGGATACTACGTAAGATTCGTTGAAGGATTTTCATCGATAGTGCACCTTTAACTAAATTGTTGAGAAAGGAAGTACCTTCGTGTAGGCCGATAAGCAACAAGAGAGCTTTGAGAAGCTCAAGAAAGTTTTGATCAAGCTCGATTTTGATCCAAATGAGGCGTGAAAGGATTTCGTCGTGTATTGTGATGCTTCTCACACGGATTAGGATGTGTTCGATGCAAGGCGGAAGGTAGTTGCGTGTGCGCCTCGGCAGCTTGAGACCACACGAGGCTAATTACCCGACGCATGACTTGGAGTTGGCAAATGTAGTCTTTGCTCTTAAGGTTTGGAGACATTACTTATACGGGGAGAAGTCGGTGATATATACGGATCACAAAAGTCCAAATATCTACCGACTCGTAAAGAACTAAATTTGAGGCAATAAGGTGGATAGAGTTATTGAAAGACTACGATCGCTCCATCGAGTACCACCCGCAAGGCGAATATGGTGGCGTATACTCTAAGTCGAAAAGTGGTGTCGATTTGAGGCGATGTTTGCACATCTTAGTCTTTACGATGACTAAGCTTGTTGGCGTAACTTGATTGCTTACATGGTTAAGTCAAGTGAAAGAGAGGCGCTTAGTAGATGATGATCCGAGTGAAAAGCTTCGACAGGTAAAGAGTGGGAAATTGGAAGATTTTGGTATTAACAGTGACGGGGTATTGTGCTTCAAAGATAAAGTCTATATGCCTAGGGATCAGGAGTTGAGGTAAAAGATACTTCAGGAATCGCATGGTAGCCTCTATGCTATGCATCCTGGAGGAAGTAAGTTATATCGAGACTTGCGAGATCAATTTTGGTGGCCTGGTCTTAAGCGAGAAGTTACGAAATTTGTAGGAAAGTGCTTGACGTGTCAGCAAGTCAAGGCTGAACATCAAGTACCATCGGGGTTGCTTCAACCGATAAAGATTCTGCAGTGGAAGTGGGAGAGAATCACCATGGACTTTGTTAGTGGGCTTCCTCTTACGCCTACTAAGAAAGACTCAAGATGGGTGATAGTGGACCGATTGATGAAATCGCACATTTTATCCCGTTCAATTGATTACTCTTTGCGTAAATTGGCGGGTTATATGTGGCTAAGATTGTGAGATTGCATGGAGTGTCGTTGTCGGTAATTTCGCATGAGATCCGAAATTTACGTCGCGATTTTGGAAAGCATTGCATCAGCTTTGGGCACCAGATTGACTTTAGTACGGCATTTCATCCTCACCGACGGTTGACCGAAAGAGTAATCCAAATCTTAGAAGATATGTTAAGGGATGTGTGATAGATTTCAAAGGAAGTTGGGAGGAATTTTTACCTTTGGCGAATTTATGACAACAACAGCTTCCAATCCAAAGATACTGGATGGCACCATATGAAGCACTATATGGACGAAAGTGTCGCACTCCTACATGTTGGATGAAATTAGGAGAACGCCGATTTTGGGTCCGAGATAGTGGTGAATCAAGAAAAGGTTAAGGTAATCCTGCTCGGTTAAAGGAAGCATCCGATGAGATAAAAATCGACGCAGATCTAAAGCGGAAAGAAATAGAGTATGCACGATGGGAGACCAAGTTTTCCTAAAGGTTTCACCTTGGAAAAAGGTGATGAGATTTGGACACAAAGGAAACTAAGCCCTGTGTTCATTGGACCTTATCGGATTGTGAAGCGGGTCGGATCATGGCATATCGCTTAGATTTGCCTTCTAATTGAAGCAAATGCATGATGTGTTCCATGTTTCAATGTTACGCCGCTACGGTCGATCCATCTCATGTAGTGCCGCTTGAGGAGGTGGAATTAAGATCGACTTGTCATATGAAGAGGAGCCAATTCAAATTCGGAGCGAGATGTAAAGGTTTTACGAGAAAAATCGGTTCCTCTCAAAGGTATTATGGCGAATCATGGATCGAAGAAGCTTCGTGGGAACCGGAGGAAGCGATGCGACAAGAATACCCTCACTTATTCGGCCTGTAATTTCGAGGACTAAATTATTTTAAGGGGTAGAACAGAACATCCTCGATAATTAGGGCTATGCATTTCACTTAATTGAATGATGTTGCATGCTTAATTATTATTAAGTGTATTTTTTTTGGAAGTTATTTGAGCTTCATTAATTAAGAGCATGCTTAGTAAAACTTTTAATTCCTATTAATTAGAGAGAGCTAAGCAAGTTAGGCCTTAAGAATTAATGATAAGAAGTTTTAGAATGAATTAAGTAATTGGCAAGGTGGTTAAGATGCATGGATGTGTGCTTGAGGTGTGAAGTTCGAATCTCCTAGCTAGCATTAGGGAGGATTTTAATTTTTTTGTTTTCTTCCCTATAAGTGTCGGCTAAGAAAGTTCTAGAGTGGATGAGCATTCATTCATTTTTGGCTATTTGACCATGTGAAAAGGAAGCAAGGAACTTAAGGCATGGAATCATAAGTTGATGATAAGATGAGGGGGACAAAAGGCATGATATGGGGCAAGGTTTTGAAGTGTGTTCATGGTCAATTGACCATGAACCTAGACGGCATGAAGGGCTAAAGGGAGTGGTTTATTGTTGATACAAATCAAGAGTTGATGGGGAAGAAACAAGGAGGAAAAGGGATAATGTTGGCATTGATTTGGTCAATTTTGCTTTGCCATTAGGGGAAAAGTTGGCCAAAAGTCTTTGTTTGTCCATCTTTTCTCATTTCTCCAATAGTTTCTCTCCTAGCCGAATTTGTCATTGAGTTTAGGTAAACTTTCTTTTTGTTTTGGCTTTCTTCTTTTGGACCAATTTTCTTCAAAAAACCCTCATTTTGGCCGAATGTACCTTAGGCACTTTGGTACACTTTTGCTTTTGATTTAGCCTCAATTGTGTTTAAACCAAATACAATTTTCTTTCTCCCATCTTTCTTTTCAAAACCGAAACTACAAAGTTCAAAGAGCCAATTTCTTCATTTCTTCCTCCTTGGCCGAATGTGCAAAGGTTCCTAAACACATTTCTTTTCTTTTGAGAAATCACCATCATCATCTTCTTCTCCTTTTTCTCTTTTCTTCCTTCTCTTTTCCTTCTCTTTTCATTCTCTTTCTTCTTTCCTCAAAACCGAAACCATCATATTGAAACCACCATTTCTCTTCTCTTTTTGTTAAGGCCGAATCATCATCTTCTTTTCTTCTTATTCAAAGTCAATCTTGAAGGACTCAAAGTAAGACTTTATCAATTATTTTCATCATTCCTTTTACTTTAGCAAACTTAAAATCATAATCTTTTATTTCTCTCCTAGGTCAATCTTTTGAAAAGATTTTTCAAAGATCTTTGTTGAAGACAACCTTTAAGTGAGCATTCAAATCATCAAGGTAAGGTTATTAATTTAGATCATATCAATTTCTTTAGATGGATCACTAATCTACGTTATTTTAGGGGCAATTTAAGATCATCAAGATAGGTAAGAAAAGAGCCGTACGGAGTATTTGGAAGAGAGGAGGTATTCTTTTACCATCGAACTACAAACGAAGAGCAGTATTGGGGGTTAGAGACTTTCCACCGGGTTGTGGACCCTCTGCTAATGAGGATCGGTTATTCAAGTAGTGCGTATAACCGAACCACTTTACGTTGGTGGAATATCAGTGGTTTTGATCCATCTAGTGGAGAAAACCACAAATAACTCGCTCATTCGTGAATCGAGGGTAAGGATTTAGATCCATCGTCAATAAGTGTAATATTGTTAACAAAAGTTTATACTAACCAAGTGTGTCAATCAATTAGGTGTTGACGAGCAAGAGGGTATTGTTCTCACCGTCACTAGGTGTGTAACCTTACTTTAAAAATCCTATAAGATTTACATATATTTAATTGTGACTATATGACTATGTGTATGATTGTGCTTTTGGATACCATTCAAGGGTATACGATATTCAGGTATGTGTACCCCAATATTTTGTTTATTTTGCTATATGCATCAATATGAAATAAGCATGACTATATTATGATTTATGGGGTAAATAACATGAAAATCTGATTTGATATGTATGTGCATGGGCATATGGGTATATTTGATAAAGGAGGAAGTATTCTGGTGGTTTTACCACATTTCTGGTGACTTCGGTCACATATGTGAATTTGGTGACTTCGGTCACGTATATTTGACTCCGGTGACTTCGGTCACATATTTGACTCTGGTGACTTCGGTCACATATTTGACTCTGGTGACTTCGGTCACGTATGTGAATCTGGTGACTTCGGTCACGTATTTGAAATTTGGACTTCGGTCAGGTGACTTCGGTCACATCTGTTTTGGTGGCTTTGCCACAATAAAGGCTATGTGCATGTTGATCGCAAAGAATTGCCTTCGATGGTGTGTAGCGGATGGAGGGTCGATTTAGTAATCCCCACAAGGTGTCTTTGGTTGGTACGGGTGTGTAGCGGATGGATATTTAGGTTGGGCGGGCTTGCTTTTCATTTCATGAACATAACCATGTAATATTGAATGAATATTATTGTTCTGCTATGAAATGGGCCTTTGGGCTAAATATAAGTTAAATGGGCCTTTGGGCTAAATATGAGTTAAATGGGCCTATGGCCATATGTGAAATTTTTGAGCTTAAAAGAATTTGATAAAATGGGCTTTTTAGTGTATGTGTTATACATTGAGTTTTATAACTCACCCATTTTTATGGGATAACTTTTCAGATGACTCGTAGTGCGATGGATCTAAGCGCAGGATTTCGAGGTGGCCGTGCTTTCGTATCAAGTATTGTGGAGATTTTCCGACTTAAACTTATTAATTTTTAAATTTTATTACTTAGACTTTATTATGGATTTGCCAATTTTATGTAATAAGGCCACTATAAACTACTTTTAGATTTTTGTTTGGATTTATTTTAAATTCGCCATGAACAAATTATCAATTAAATAACTAAATGGTTTTCGATAAATATTTTTTAAAAAAAGGTCTTTGTCAAGAAAATATACATATATGTTTTAAGAATATACAATTCTATTTTTTCAACTAAGCCCAACTCAATCTTTAAGTTAATCCGCTTTTACTTAAAATCATCAAGTTTTCTTGAACAAACGTTATTTCCGCTAAAGTTTTACTCGAGGAACATACCAAATCCGGTTAGGCTTTTTTGGGCCGGGTTTGGGGTGTTTCATCGTACATCCTAACTCACTGCGCTACACTATTGCTGCGCACTCTGATCTTAAAACTAACACATTTCCTACAAAAATTCACATCAGCGGCTGGAGGTGGTGGTGGCATTTCATTTTCAGATCCTTGACCCGATCTAACGGGTTCAGACGCAATCATTCGGCCTCTTCCACGGCCATGCACGCATTTACCACGCCCCTTAAATTCATACTTCGCTTGCGTTTATCCGATTAAAGAATTTTATGAATTAGTTTTGTTCTGCTTTGATTATCCACGACAGCTTTATGTTTAATAGTTTTAAGAAGTTGTTCTTTCGATTCATACACATATAGTCTCACATCATTCATTTAGCCACACACATGAACTTGCGCTCATTACGAGAAATGTTGTAATTGTCGTTGTTTGTTATTTTCCACTACCCAGTGGGCATTTTCGTAATTTTATCCTCTAGGGGTATTTTGGTAATTTTTCAAATTAGGGTATTTTGAAAATGTTGCAAAATAGAGATTGTTGATATTTTACCAAATTAAAATTCTTGCTGGAAAAATTTCAAGGGTGAAATGATAATTTTATACACGATGGGTATTTTTTGTAATTTTACAAGTTAGGGTCATTTCAGTAATTTTTCGCAAAAATATGGTTCCTGGTGACTTTCAAAACAAGGGCATTTTTAAAGATTTCTAATTTGAGGGTACTTCGGTGATTTTCCCTTCTGAGGGTATTTTGGTCATTTGCATAGGTGAGGGGTAACTTGGTAATTTTGCAAATCAGGGGTAATTTCGTAAAATTTCCAAATCAGGGTGTCTTTGATATTTTATAAAGTTTTTGGATATTTTTGCAAGATCAGAGGTTGGTATTTGAAATCGAGGGTAGTATGGTAATTTTGGAGAATCAAGGGCATTTTAGTAATTTTACCACTAAGGGTATTTAGGTAATTTTATAAATCAAAAATTCTTAGAAAGTTTTTCCAAAATAGTAATTTTCATAATTTCAAAAGGGTAGTTGGTTGACTTTTAAAACTAGGGTTTCCATAAAAATATGGCTAGTCCCTTTCGTGTTTTAGTTATTGGGTTTAGCCTGTAGCTAAGTCCTCTTGGTTAGGGTGAACCGTAACTACGCACCAGGTAGGATTCGAGTGGGTAGGAGGTGAGTCACTAGGACTGCTTAAATACCAAGCTCCCACTGAAACCAATCCTAGACATGCGCACAACGGTTGCCACACCCTAGCTCGGCGACTTGGACACAGGTTTGTTTAATTGTGCCTTAGAGTTTTATGTAATTGTTGGGGTAAACTAGTCTAGGGTTTAATTCCTAATCCACTAGTCTTCATCCCTATATCTCCCTACATACAAATCACAAAGAGGTTAGGAGTACTTACCTGGTGGACTTCGAGTCGGAGACTCAGGTGCCATGCCAGAAAGCCTGTTTATTTCTTAGAAAAGTCCATTTTCAAAAGACAAAAAATGTTTTGGGCCCTAAAAGCCGTCAAGGCCGAGTTTTGAATCGAGCTCTGATACCAAGCTGAAACACCCCAAACCCGACCCACGAGCCTTGACCGAATCTGGTTTGTTCCCCGGTGTAAACCGTTTCAAATTCTTTTGTTACTTTGGAAAATCTGGGTTTTTGAAAGAACGATTGTTTTTATTTAGGCTCGAGTTAAAACAAGTTATTTTATATTGGAAACCCTTTAGGTTGGGCGACAAAACACTTAGGAATTAATTTAAAATAAATTTATTTAGTCTTTAATTCATAAAATTTTCGTAACATAATACTTTAAAAGTAAAATAGTTCACTATGGCCTTGTTACATCAAATAAATCCAAATAATTGGAAGTACTTAATTAAAAATAAAAGTCCGAATCGTAAAATTTCTTCTTGTTGCATGGCCACCTTTAAGCTCCCGCGACTTGGTCCATTCTTGATCATCACCTAAAAATGTTCCCTAACGGGTGAGTCAAATGACTCAATGTGTACACAAACACTATGTCCAAATAGATTCGAGCATATTATCACATCACATACATAATCATATAGCGATATAAAATAATGATGCAACCCAACCCAAACCTATATGCCATCCGCTACACATAACCCGCACCATCCTCACACACCGTGGGGACTACTAAGTCAACCTTCTATCCGCTACACACCATCGAAGGCGCCATTGCGCTTGACGTGCTCATTTCCTTATAAAATTCGTGGTCTTAGGTCACCACATTCGAGATATCGTTGTCTTAGGTCACCACATTCGATATCGTGGTCTTAGGTCACCACATTCGCTTATCGTGGTCTTAGGTCACCACATTCGATATCGTGGTCTTAGGTCACCACATTCACTTCCCTTTTCATATAACCCATATGCCCCATATCATACATATCATGCATTAACATGCCAAATTCTTATTTCACATTCTTATAATGTCATATGTGTGTCGTAACAGATATTTAACATATTCCTAGTAGGAGTAGGAAACGTACCTGAGTACTTTGTACCATGACATGGTACCTTAGCCATATTCACATTCTTATACACATACTTATATTAAACATTTCCATAAAACTTATTAAGAAATAGTGTGGGGTACACACCTGATTTACTTATCGAATTTACTGAAATCCCGAAAACTCGTTCTATCGCTTTAGATCTTTAATTCATATATTTGTCCACCTTAATATGTTAGTAAAAAGCCATTCGGCTATAAATCCAAATCCTAGTAGGATTGTTGTAATCAAATTCTTACCTTGGTGCCGATTGGATTAAAAATCAAATCCCAAAACTTTATGATGCTTCTTTATTGCAATCGGCTATACCCTTAATCATTGAACTAGTTAGTTTCGGCATTTTAAACAAATAAGAATTAGATCTAAATACCACAATAGGGCCTTGGTCGCATGTCAGATTCACTTACCTTTATGAATCTAAATTCTTGGAAACCTCAGCTTACTTCTGTCCTTCCTCCTAAAAATCGAAGTCACCTAATTTTTACCTTCGGCTTTTCCAAAATCGGCACTTCTGGCTTATTATAAAGTAGGATTTAGCTTCTAGGGCTAAATAAGAGAAATTGATAGGCATAGACAATTGATTCGGGTTAGATCTTGATGAGAAGAAAGGAAGAAATTATGAGGAAAAGAAATCTCGAAACTTACCGAATCACTAAAAAACATGCGGCCTATGGTGCACCTTCGGGAAACTAAAACACCCTTGTAGATTCGGCTTTGAGGCTTAGAGAGATTCGGCTATTGGCTTGAAACTTATCTTCGGCTTTTGATTGGTTTTGCAAAGGAAAAATAATTGATGATGGGAAGCACAGGGTATTTCGGTTTTACAAGAAAAGGAAGATATAGAACTTAGAGAAATTCGGCAAGACTAGGGGATTTTGTTTTTGGCTTTGTGGAGAATTGAAAAGAAAAAAAGAAGAATAATGGCAGAGAGAATTCGGCAGATATTTAAAACAAAAAGAAGAAAGAATGTTGAATGGCCTTAGTTTTCCTCCTTTCACCGAAATTACTAAGCCTAGAGAGTCCCCATTCTTGGCCATCACTCTCATATCTTTATTTTCCTAGCTTAGCCGAAATTCTAAAAGAATTTGACTTCAACTTAAACTCCTACCTTAGTCTCCCTATGCCGTCCATCTCCTTACCTTAGGAGTGCCGAATTTTAACCCATTATTTTGGGCTTCATGTGGCCATACTAGGCCCAAGTTATCCTAGCATATGGCGTCATTTCGAGCCCTAAGTGCTCTTCTTGAGCCATTTTTCCAAGCCCGATTTTGTCACATTTCCAAGGTTCCTTACATTTCCTTACATTTCCTTACATTTCCAAGCTTCCTCTTAAGACTTAATATTTTCTAAAGCATTTCCTTACATTTCCTTACATATCCAAGCTTCCTCTTAAGACTTAATATTTGCTAAAGCATTTCCTTACATTTCCTTATATTTCCTTACATTTCCTTACATTTCCTTACATTTCCAAGCTTCCTCTTAAGACTTAATATTTTCTAAAGCATTTCCTTACATTTCCTTACATTTCCAAGTTTCCTCTTAAGACTTAATATTTTCTAAAGCATTTCCTTACATTTCCTTACATTTCCTTACATTTCCAAGCTTCCTCTTAAGACTTAATATTTTCTAAAGCATTTCCGTACATTTCCTTGCATTTCCTTACATTTCCAAGCTTCCTCTTAAGACTTAATATTTTCTAAAGCATTTCCTTACATTTCCTTACATTTCCTTACATTTCCTTACATTTCCAAGCTTCCTCTTAAGACTTAATATTTTCTAAAGCATTTCCTTACATTTCCTTACATTTCCTTACATTTCCAAGCTTCCTCTTAAGACTTAATATTTTCTAAAGCATTTCCTTGCATTTCCAAGGTTCCTAAAATGCACACAACACATTCACAACACATAAGGCATACTATTTCATAAAATTTTAGCCATAGTGCATAAGCCCTAATCCGAGATATTACAGTTCTACCCCCTTAAAATAATTTCATCCTCTAAATTACTTACTAACGAAAAATCGTACATCCTAACTCACCACACTACACTACTGCTGCGCACTCTGATCTTAAAACTAACACATTTCCTACAAAAATTCACATCGGTAATGGGGGTGGTGGTGGCATTTCATTTTCGGATCCTTGACCCGATCTAATGGGTTCGATACACGGTCATTCGACCTCTTCCACGGCCATGCACGCATTTACCACGCCCCTTGAATTCATACTTCCGCTTGCGCTTATCCGATTAAAGAATTTTATGAATTAGTTTTGTTCTGCTTGATTATCCACGAACAATTTTATGTTTAATAGTTTTAAGAAGTTGTTCTTTCGATTCATACACATACAGCCTCACATCATTCATTTAGCCACACATGAACTTGCGCTCATTACGTAGAAATGTTGTAATTGTCGTTGTTTGTTGTTTTCCACTACCTAGGGGCATTTTCGTAATTTTATCCTATAGGGGTATTTTGGTAATTTTTCAAATTAGGGTATTTTGAAAATGTTGCAAAATAGAGATTGTTGATATTTTACCAAATTAAAATTCTTGCTGGAAAAATTTCAAGGGTGAAATGATAATTTTATACACGAGGGGTATTTTTTGTAATTTTACAAGCTAGGGTCATTTCAGTAATTTTTCGCAAAAATATGGTTCTTGGTAACTTTCAAAACAAGGGCATTTTTAAAGATTTCTAATTTGAGGGTACTTCGGTGATTTTCCCTTCTGAGGGTATTTTGGTCATTTGCACAGGTGATGGGTAACTTGGTAATTTTGCAAATCAGGGGTAATTTCGTAAAATTTCCAAATCAGGGTGTCTTTGATATTTTATAAAGTTTTTGGATATTTTTGCAAGATCAAAGGTTGTTATTTGAAATTGAGGGTAGTATGGTAATTTTGGAGAATCAAGGGCATTTTAGTAATTTTACCACTAAGGGTATTTAGGTAATTTTGTAAATAAAAAATTCTTAGAAAGTTTTTCCAAAATAGTAATTTTCATAATTTCAAAAGGGTAGTTGGTTGACTTTTAAAACTAGGGTTTCCATAAAAATATGGCTAGTCCCTTTCGGGTTTTAGTTATTGGGTTTAGCCTGTAGCTAAGTCCTCTTGGTTAGGGTGAACCGTAACTACGCAATAGGTAGGATTCGAGTGGGTAGGAGGTGAGTCACTAGGTGAGTCACAACGGTTGCCACACCCTAGCTCGGTGACTTGGACACAGGTTTGTTTAATTGTGCCTTAGAGTTTTATGTAATTGTTGGGGTAAACTAGTCCTAGGGTTTAATTCCTAATCCACTAGTCTACATCCCTATATCTCCCTACATACAAATCACAAAGAGGTTAGGAGTACTTACACCGGTGGACTTGCCTGAGACTCGTGTTCCATGCCGAAAGCTTTGTTTATTTCTTAGAAAAGTCCATTTTCAAAAGACAGAAAACATTTTGGGCCCTAAAAGCCCTCAAGGCCGAGTTTTGAATCGGGCTCTGATACCAAGCTGAAACACCGCAAACCCGGCCCACGAGCCTTGGCCAAATCTAGTTTGTTCCCTGGTGTAAACCGTTTCAAATTCTTTTGTTACTTTGGAAAATCTGGGTTTTTGAAAGAACGATTATTTTTGGGTTGGGATCGAGTTAAAAACAAGTTTATTTTATATTGGAAACCCCTTTAGGTTGGGCGACAAAAACACTTAGGAATTAATTTAAAATAAATTTATTTAGTCTTTAATTCATAAAAATTTTCGTAACATAATACTTTAAAAGTAAAATAGTTCACTATGGCCTTATTACAACAAATAAATCCAAAAATTGGAAGTACTTAATTAAAATAAAAGTCCTGAATCAGAAAATTTCTTTGTGCATGGCCACCTTTAAGCTCCCGCCGACCCGGTCCATTACTGATCATCACCTGAAAAATGTTCCCACAACGGGGTGAGTCAAACAGACTCAATGTGTACACAAACACTATGTCCAAATAGATTCAGGCATATTATCACATCACATACATAATCATATAGCAGATATAAAATAATGATGCAACCCAAACCCAAACCTATATGCCATCCGCTACACATCACCCGTACCATCCTGCACACCGTGGGGACTACTAAGTCAACCCTCCATCCGCTACACACCATCAAAGGCAATCGCTGCAGTCGACGTGCTCATCGCCCTTATAAAATTCGTGGTCTTAGGTCACCACATTCAGATATCGTTGTCTTAGGTCACCACATTCAGATATCGTTGTCTTAGGTCACCACATTCAGTTATCATGGTCTTAGGTCACCACATTCAGATATCATGGTCTTAGGTCGCCACATTCACATCCCCTTTTCATATAACCCATATGCCCCATATCATACATATCATGCATTAACATGCCAAATTCTTATTTCACATTCTTATAATGTCATATGTGTGTCGTAACAAATATTTAACATATTCCTAGTAGGAGTAGGAAACGTACCTGAGTACTTTGTACCATGACATGGTACCTTAGCCATATTCACATTCTTACACACATACTTATATTAAACATTGCCATAAAAATTATTAAGAAATAGTGTGGGGTGCACACCTGATTTACTTATCGAATTTACTGAAATCCCGAAAACTCGTTCTATAGCTTTAGATCTTTAATTCCTATATTTGTCCACCCTAATATGTTAGTAAAAAGCCATTCGGCTATAAATCCAAATCCTAGTAGGATTTTTGTAATCAAATTCTTACCTTGGTGCCGATTGGATTAAAAATCAAATCCCAAAACTTTATGATGCTTCTTTATTGCAATCAGCTATACCCTTAATCATTGAACTAGTTAGTTTCGGGTTTTTAAACAAATAAGAATTAGATATAAATACCACAATAGGGCCTTGGTCGAATGTCAGATTCACTTACCTTTATGAATCTAAATTCCGAAACCTCACTTACTTATCGCCTTCCTCCTAAAAGTCAAGTCACCTAATTTTACCTTCGCTTTTCCATAATCCACTCTTCCGCTTATTATAAAGCGTGATTCGCTTTGTAGGGCTAAAGAAGAGAAATTGATAGGCATAGATAATTGATTCAAGTTAGATCTTGATGAGAAGAAAAGAAGAAATCGTGAGGAAAAGAAATCCGAAACTTACCGAATCACTAAAGAACATGCGACCTATGGTGCACCTTCGGGAAACTAAAACACCCTTGTAGATTCGGCTTTGAGGCTTAGAGAGATTCGGCTATAGGCTTGAAACTTATCTTTGACTTTTGATTGGTTTTGCAAACGAAAAATAATTGATGATGGGAAGCACAGGGTATTTCGGTTTTACAAGAAAAGGAAGATATAAAACTTAGAGAAATTCGGCAATACTAGGGGATTTTATTTTCGGCTTTGTGGAGAATTGAAAAGGAAAAAAGAAGAATAATGGTAGAGAGAATTCGGCAGAGATTTAAAAAAAAAAAAGAAGAAAGAATGTTGAATGGCCTTAGTTTTCCTCCTTTCGCCGAAATTACTAAGCCTAGAGAGTCCCCTTTCTTGGCCATCACTCTCATATCTTTATTTTCCTAGCTTAGCCAAAATTCTAAAAGAATTTGACTTCAACTTAAACTCCTACCTTAGTCTCCCTATGCCGTCCATCTCCTTACCTTAGGAGTGCCGAATTTTAACCCATTATTTTGGGCTTCATGTGGCCATACTAGGCCCAAGTTATCCTAGCATATGGCGTCATTTCCAGAGCCCTAAGTGGCGTCTCCGGGCCATTTTTCCAAGCCCGATTTTGTCACATTTACAAGGTTCCTTACTGTAACACCCCAAACCCGGTCAATACACCACGACCGAATCTGGTATGCTACAGGGAAAAAGGTTTTGGGTGGTTTAGGTTTGAGTTTAAAAGTTTGAGGAAAACACTTCGCTAAAATTTTGTATTTGAAAAAAAAAACTTGAGTAGGTTTTGACTAAAAATTTATGTTGTATTTGAAAACCCGAGAGCTTTGAAAATTTATCCAAGTGTAGGTAAATCTAATTTATGTCGGTTTGAAGTTTAAGTTGTTTCATATTATTACTAAAATGTCTTGTCTTAGTAGAAAACCATATTTAAGTTAGAAAAACAATTCGAGTTCATTTTGTTCTAAGTTATAGTATGATACCCGATGGTATAGTTTAAAACATCGTTTTTGAAGTTTTGAAAACGTTGTCTTGCCAAGTTTTAGCATATTTTAACACAAGTAGTTTGTTAAAGCATATTATAAATCTAACTTAATCGTAAACAAAACATAATTTAAAAGGCCATTTACAACCCAAATAAAACCAAATAGTAATAATAAAACTTAAGTACCAAATTTCTTAAAAGTCCGAGCAAAGCTTTATTTCAAGATGGCATGAGCACCTCGAGTCCATCCCGCTCGTGTCCGCGTCTATGTGTCACCCGAAATAGTCAAAAGAGAGGGTGAGTCGAGTGACTCAAAGTGTAAATCCCGCTCCCAAGAACAACATGCTAACACACATCATACAAAGCAATATAATTAATGCAACCGGTCCTAACCATCCATATCGCCTTTTCTACCCCATGTGGTACCAAACCACCGGTGGTGCTAAACCACCGTGACATATCGTCACAATGTGTTACCAAAACACCGGTGTCCCAAAGACACAATTGTGCTACTAAAGCACCGGTGACCAAGTCACAAATCCAATGATGGGGCCAACCCATCGTGTGATACCAAATCACTAGCGACGATCCCATATCTCATGTGGGCCAACCCACGTGGTTAAACCACGTGGACAAGTCGCAATGAGGTGCCAAACCTCCGTGTCCCAAAGACACAATTGTGCTACCAAAGCACCGGTGACCGTAGTCACAACTGCTGATGGGGCCAACCCATCGTGTGATACCAAATCACCGCGCCAATCCCATATCTCACAAGTGGGGCCAACCCACGGTGGTGTTAACCACGAGGGACGAGACGCCGAGGTACCAAACCTCCTGAGGTGCTAAACCTCCGTGACCCAAAGTCACAAAGTGTGCTACCAAAGCACCGGTGCTCACAAGACAAAATATCACTGCTCCCTCCACTCGAATCACCCATACATGTCATACTGACTCATATACAATATGCAATCATGTAACTCATGCAACCATGTCCAACATCGCATCTCATAGCATATATATATACAGCATAGATCATCATATTCAAAGTATCCATAATAGGACTTGTAATAAAATAGACTTACCCGGATCCGTACACATACCCCATTTGGGTATCCAATTATCCATCATACTGGTATCATTTTCAACAGGCAAACAGGTTTATTAATAACATTACTAGGTATCAGTGTGTTAGTTTACACACCTGGTAAATACGAGTCTAGAAATCCCGCCAAAAGCAATCTAAGTCCCTCGAGTACTAGCTTCTACAATCGCCAAAACATAGGGTTAGACATCTATACATTCGCCAACACCATTTAGACCAAAAAGGGTTTGTCGAAAGCCCTTACCTTTCACCTGATTTGGTTTCTTACCAAATCCCGAATCACCCAATGATTCTCCTTAGCAATCGGCTGCACCTTAAAAAAAATGAACAGTTAATCTTTTGCTACCTTTGCCTTAATCGATCTTAAAAGATTAAAATAATAACAATACCATGTACTTACCCTACTTACCAATCGGTTAACAAAAGAATAACGATTCCCTTGCTTAGATTTCACACTTCAAAGACCCTATAACAAAGAGAGATTAGTATCCTTCCAAAGATAACCCCTTTCGCCCTTAATCAACCAACCTTGACAAAGTATAAGGAGAGAAAGGAGAGGACCATTCGGCCAAGGACTTACCCACCACCAAACGATTGGAACCAAGCTCCCAACACCACCAAATATTCGGCCAAAGAACAAAACAAAAGGGAAGGAAGATTCGGCCAACACAAGGAGGCTTCGCCAACACTCTTAATCCCGAAAAGAAGAGTTTAAAGAGAACACAAGGAAGAAAGAATACTCTCGGTTTGGATGAAAAAGAAATGGAGAAAAGTGTTTGGGAAGTGAGTTTCGCTAAAATTGTTTTGGAAAGGAAGAAGATAGAATGATGGATGCTTTTGGTTTTGGAGGAAAAGAAATAAAGAAAAGGTTTAGGGGAGTGGAGTTTGACACACACAATGAACAAAAGAAAACAAAAGAAGTAGGAGAGGAGAGTACTTTCGGCAACTAAAGGCCAAAATCGGCAAGGGTAGGCTTATGGTAGTTTTCGGTTTAGGTGAAGAAGAAATTAGAGGATGTAGGCTTTTGGTGAACTGTGTTACGGTCAAAAGTGAGGAGGCTGGTTTCGGTTTACTAACAACAAGAGAAGGAAAGGGAATGAGAGAGGCATTCGGCTTCAAAAAACAAAAAGGAAAAGATGGGAGCAACAAGTAAATTCGGCAACAAGAATGAATGGCAAAAGAAAAAGAAGATGTTGTTTTCGGCTTAGGCTATGGCAAAAAGAGAGCTCTTTTACTAGCTTTTGACTAACAACAATCAGCTTGTAGACACAAAGAAAAGAAGAAAAAAAGAAACTTAATTGACCCCTCCACTAAACCGAAAATACACCCTAAGAGGCCAAGGGAGTTTCGGCACTTCCCAAGCTCCCCCAAACACTCCTCCAAACCGGCCAAATCCCCCCAAAAGCTCCCATTCACTCATTTGAAATGAGTGGACCAAGTCCTCCTCCCTCTTGCTCTCCACCATCCAAGTCACCACTTGACCAAGTCCAAGGTAGTGTTTAAATCATCCACAACTCCTCCCTCCTATGCCGTCCAAAATAGGTGACAAAAGGAGCTCTACGACTTGAACTCGGACCTCCTCACCGCAGATGACGCCACACACTCACCTTCCTTGTGGCGCATGCTTGCCACTTTGCTAGCTCCCCATTTGTGTTATAATTCCACTTAATTTAAATATAAACCCCAACACCTTCTGCTTCTATCCCCTAAAGCCCAAAAACAAGAATTTCACCACCTACCCAGGCTCACACCTAGCCAACAACTAAATCCCGAAACACCAAAACAACATCATAGCAAGCAATTAAACATGCAAACAATGCCAAATCGAAATAGCCCCTTAACCCGGGATATTACAGTTCTACCCCCCTTAAAATAATTTCGACCTCGAAATTACCTGGTCAGAAGAGTTGCGGGTATTGCTGTCTCATCATATCCTCGGGTTCCCACGTAGCTTCTTCTACACCATGATTCCGCCAAAGAACCTTAACCAGAGGCACAGTCTTCCTGCGTAGAACCTTCACATCCCGATCTAAAATCTGTACAGGCTCTTCCTCTATGGACATATTTGGATTTACCTCGATCTCCTCTACTGTTACCACATGTGATGGGTCGGAACGATATCGCCGAAGCATCGAAACGTGGAACACATCGTGAATCTGACTTAGCTCAGCTGGCAACTCGAGCTGATATGCAACTGGTCCCACTCGTCTTAGTACCTTATATGGCCCAATAAACCTCGGACTAAGCTTGCCTTTCTTCCCGAACCTTAACACTTTCTTCCATGGTGAGACTTTCAGGAAAACTCGATCTCCCACAAAGAAATTCAATATCTCTCCGCTTAAGGTCAAGATAGGACTTCACGGTCGAAGCTTCCTTCACCGAGCTCTAATCAACTTAACCTTGTCTTCGGTCTCAAGAACCAACTCGTCCCAATAACTGCTGCTCACTTAACTCTGTCCAACAAGTCGGTGAACGACACTTCCCTACCGCATAACGCCTCATAAGGTGCCATCTTAATGCTCGCTTGGTAGTTTTGTTGTTGTAAGCAAACTCACCAACGGTAGATACTCCTCCCAACTACCCTCAAGTCCAATACACAACCTCAAGCATATCCTCCAATATCAGATAACCCTTTCGATTGCCCGTCATCATGGATGAAATGTCAGGCTGAAATCTAACCGTACCCGAGCTCGATGTAAAGCCTTCCGTAACCTTGACGTGAATCAGGGTCCCTATCCGAGATAATCGACACGGCACCCGTGCGCCTCACAATCTCGACACATACAAATCGCCAACCTCTCAAGTGAGTAATCCACCCTCACCGGAATAAAGTGAGCTGATTTAGTCGATCGATCCACAACTACCCAAATCAATCCTTCTTGCTCGGTGTAAGCGGTAATCCACCGACGAAATCCATAGTGATCCTTTCCCACTTCCATCATGAATCTTCACTTTGGTCAAGCAACCCAGACGGCAAAGCGATGCTCACCTTGACTCCGACAAGTCGACACTTTCCTACAAACTCGCACCTCCTTTTTCGGACCCGGCCGCCGAATCGCTTCTCCGAGATCCCTATACATTTTGCTACCTCCAGATGCATAGCGTAGGGTCGCTATGAGCATCCTCAAGAATCCTCGCCTCAAATCAAGATCTCTCGGCATACAAGCCTTCCCACGAAACACGTAACCCCATCATCGGACAAGTCAGAACCCTTCAAACCATTATTCTCGCACTTTGAGTCCTCTCGCGCCAAAACCTCATCCAACAACCGCTTTCTACGATCCGCTCAACCCAAGTAGGCTTAACTTGCGCTTCGCTGAATACTCCCGCCATCGTACAAACTCAAGTGGGCAAACAATGCTCTTAAACCGAAACAACCTTACGGCTCAACGCGTCGCCACGACGTTAGCCTTGCCCGGATGATACTCAATTGAGCAATCGTAGTCTTTCAGCAGACTCAATCCATCGGTACTGCCTCGATTCAAGTCTTTCGAGTCGAGGTACTTGAACTCTTATGGTCCGTATAGACTACCGATCTCTCCGCATAAGTAATGCCTCCATATCTTTAGGGCAAAACTACACCGCAAGCTCCAAATCGTATGTAGGATAATTAACCTCATGTGGCCTCACCGCCGGGATCGTAAGCCACAACCTTCCTTCCTCGCATCAAGACACAACCCAAGCTCAGAGGTGATGCATCGCGAGACATCAGGAATTCCTTACGACCTCAGTCGGATCGAACCGAGCTTCACCAAAATCTTCTTTAACTTATCGAAGCTCTCCTGCGCTTCTCACCCAAACAAACGGAACTCCCTTCCTCAATAATTTGGTCATCGGTCGCAATTAACGAGAACCCTCTACAAATCTTCTAGAGTATCCTCGCCAACCCCGAAAACTCCGGATTTCGCCATCGACTTAGGCGGCTTCCAATCCAACACCGCTTCTATCTTACGGGTCCACTCTAATCCCTCAAATAGACACTACATGACCCAAAAATGTCACCTCCTTGAGCCGTAACTCAGATTCTTCGAACTTCGCAGAGAAATGCTTTCTCCCTTAGAATCTGCAATACCACCCGTAAATGAGCGCCATGCTCTTCCTCGATCCTTGAGTATACCAAGATGTCGTCAATAAAACTACCACGAATCGATCCAGTAATCGTTGGAACACCCTATTCATCGATCCATGAAAGTCACGCCATCGTTAGTCAACCCAAACGGCATAACCAAGAATTCAAAATGCCCATACCGAGTACGAAATGCCGTCTTACAGATATCCGCCTCTTTTACCTTCAACTGGTGGTATCCAGACCTTAGGTCAATCTTCGAGAAAACTGACGCCCCCTTCAGCTGATCAAACAAGTCATCTATCCGAGGCAGTGGATACTTGTTTTTAATCGTCACTTATTCACATGCGGTAGTCTATGCACATCCGCATAGTACCGCTTTTCTTCTTTACAAAGAGTACCGGCTCCCCACGGCGAAATACTTGGCCCGATAAAGCCTCGGTCCAATAACTCCGGATTTGAGCCTTAAGCTCCACTAATTCTTTAGGTGCCATCCTGACGGAGCAATGGATATCGGCGCAGCCCGCAATGATCAATCCGAACTCTACCTCCCGATCCGGTGGCAAACCCTAAGCTCCTCGTGAAACACATCCACAAATTCCCTAATCGTCCGGTCTCCCACGAAGACTCCTTAGCCTCCAAGGCATACACATGCACCACATATGCTTCGCACCTTTCCGACCATTTTCTCGGCTTTGAAAGCAGATACCAAGTTGGATGAGATAGTTTCTCCTATTACCGATCAAAACTACTTCATCACCTCTACCGTGTTTCGTAACCATGCGCTTAGTCCCAGTCCAACTTCACTCGACACTTACCCACCACCCATTCCGAGAATTAGATCGAACTCCCGAATGGCGCTCCATCGATCGACCTCAAACACTATCCCTGGAGTTCTAGAGGTATCGCCTCTATACGCTTTATCTACCACTACTGAGTGACCTAGAGGGCTTATTACTCATCCGCCTAGAAGATATCTCGAGTCTAAATCCATTGTCTCTACTATACTACTAGCAACATAAGAGTGTGTAGACCCCACATCAATTAAAGCAAGATAAGGAGAACCAAAATCAAAACGCACTGATGACGTCCGGCAGGTCAGCCTCCTCCTCTCGCCTCGCAAAGATATACCAAACCAGTTGCTCGGCCTCGAACTCCACTGCACCTCCGCCGGCTCCACGGCCCACCAGGCTCACCTCTCTCGCCATTACCTCGGCCCCTCTGCGGCGGTGGTCTATTATTTCAGATCTTGATTACGTACGATTCTCGGATGAATTCTAGCTAACTTGCGGACACCCTCCCTCACTCGGTGGTCCAATGACCCACACTCAAAACAACCTCTCGCCATCAGTCCAAAGACCTCCCGGTGAGCCTTTCCACAACGGTTACATCAAGGCGGTCCTCGCTTAGCAAAGAACAAACCTATCCGACTGATTCGGCCCACTCGGTCTAGCCCTTTTCTGCTGATTACCCGACGACCCAGAAGATCCAAAACTCCGTTTATGACGGTTCCTGTCCATACTCTGCCTTACAGACTCTTTAATGCCCTCGGCAACCTTCGCCTTTTCAACGAATCAAGAAATTCACGCTCCTGCTGGGGCGCAATCAACAATCTTAACTCGTCCCGCAGGCCATCCTCGAAACGAACGCACCTTTCCTCTTCCGTAGCCACCATACCCCTGGCATACCGACTCAGCCTCGAAACTTCGGCCCATACTCGACATGATTTGCTCCCTCGACTAACCTCGAAATGCTTTCCATGCTCATTTATGTAATTAGCTCCGACGCATTTCTTCCGATAAGCACCCAAAAATAATCCCATGTCGATCTTCAACAGCAGCGGTATTGCCACGACCGTGAGCCACCATCGGTATGACTCATCCCGAGAAGTGATACGATCCCTTTAATTTCTCCTCACCGTTAGGTCCAGATCGTCCATGATCCGTTCGTCGCTTCTAGCCAAGATTTCAAGAAGGTTAGGAGCAACACCAGAGATACCGGAAGAATTCAAATTTCATTTGTTCAAGTCGCTCAGCACGATTTCCTAACTCCCACGCCCCCACCGCCCCACTACCCTTTCTAAGACCCGCAAGATCGCTCAGGACACCTTGATCATCGCCGGTCGCCTCGAACTCACCACCTCCACTGGTGGCGGAACAGATCTCATTCTCGAACCACGCCTGTAACCTACGGCCGTAAATGATCATCCTATCAGGCCCACGCCCACGACCACGCCCACCTCGGGTACTCATGACTAAATCGCGTTCGATTAAAGAATTTTATGTATCGCTTATTATTCCACTATTTTTAAAGCAAAGTTTTATGAATATTAAAGAGACTTTGTTTTCATGAGTCCATAGAATCCTATCGGTTTAGGTCTCTAAAGTAATCTTACTATCACTAGCCATTCAATCATATCAATATCACAACCAATAGTACGGTACTTACTCGGCGAACTGGGTGCTTGGTGACTCGGTGCCATGCCCTTCAAATCATACTTTTAACAACAATATACTTGAAAATTTTAGTTTTAAAACATTTTGGGCCTCGGGCCCACAAATGAAACTTTTGAACTTGGCTCGATATTACAAATGTAACACCCCAAACCGGTCAATACACCACCAATCGAACTGTATGCTACAGGAAAAAGGTTTTGGGTGGTTTAGGTTTGAGTTTAAAAGTTTGAGGAAAACACTTCGCTAAAATTTTGTATTTGAAAAAAAACTTGAGTAGGTTTTGACTAAAATTTATGTTGTATTTGAAAACCCGTAGAGCTTTGAAAATTTATCTGAAGTGTAGGTAAATCTAATTTATGTCGGTTTGAAGTTTAAGTTGTTTCATATTATTACTAAAATGTCTTGTCTTAGTAGAAAACCATATTTAAGTTAGAAAAACAATTCGAGTTCATTTTGTTCTAAGTTATAGTATGATACCGATGGTATAGTTTAAAACATCGTTTTTGAAGTTTTGAAAACGTTGTCTTGCCAAGTTTTAGCATATTTTAACACAAGTAGTTTGTTAAAGCATATTATAAATCTAACTTAATCGTAAACAAAACATAATTTAAAAGGCCATTTACAACCCAAATAAAACCAAATAGTAATAATAAAACTTAAGTACCAAATTTCTTAAAAGTCCGAGCAAAGCTTTATTTCAGTATGGCATGAGCACCTCGAGTCCATCCCGGCTCCGTGTCCGCGTCTATGTGTCACCTGAAATAGTCAAAAGAGAGGGTGAGTCGAGTGACTCAAAGTGTAAATCCCGCCCCAAGAACAACATGCTAACACACATCATACAAAGCAATATAATTAATGCAACCCGATCCTAACCATCCATATCGCTTTTCTACCCCGTGTGGTACCAAACCACCGGTGGTGCTAAACCACCGGTGACATATCGTCACAATGTGTTACTAAAACACCGGTGTCCCAAAGACACAATTGTGCTACTAAAGCACCGGTGACCAAGTCACAAATCCAATGATGGGGCCAACCCATCGTGTGATACCAAATCACTAGCAGATTTATCCCATATCTCATGTGGGGCCAACCCACGTGGTTAAACCACGTGGACAAGTCGCAATGAGGTGCCAAACCTCCGTGTCCCAAAGACACAATTGTGCTACTAAAGCACCGGTGACCGTAGTCACAAATGCTTGATGGGGCCAACCCATCGTGTGATACCAAATCACCAAGCGCCAATCCCATATCTCACAAGTGGGGCCAACCCACGGTGGTGTTAACCATGTGGGGCGACGCCGAGGTACCAAACCTCTGAGGTGCTAAACCTCCGTGACCCAAAGTCACAAAGTGTGCTACTAAAGCACCGGTGCTCACAAGACAAAATATCACCGCCCCTCCACTGAATCACCCATACATGTCATAATCGACTCATATACAATATGCAATCATGTAACTCATGCAACCATGTCCAACATCGCATCTCATAGCATATATATATACAAAGATAGATCATCATATTCAAAGTATCCATAATAGGACTTGTAATAAAATAGACTTACCCGGATCCGTACACATACCCCATTTGGGTATCCAATTATCCATCATATCGGTATCATTTTCAACAGCAAAGCAGGTTTATTAATAACATTACTAGGTATCGGTGTGTTAGTTTACACACCGTAAATACGAGTCTAGAAATCCCGCCAAAGCAATCTAAGTCCCTCGAGTACTAGCTTCTACAATCGGCCAAAACATAGGGGTTAGACATCTATACATTCGCCAACACCATTTAGACCAAAAGGGTTTGTCGAAGCCCTTACCTTTCACGATTTGGTTTCTTACCAAATCCTTAATCACCCAATGATTCTCCTTAGCAATCGGTGCACCTTAAAAAAATGAACAGCTTAATCTTTTGCTACCTTTGCCTTAATCGATCTTAAAAGATTAAAATAATAACAATACCATGTACTTACCCTACTTACCAATCGGTTAACAAAAGAATAACGATTCCCTTGCTTAGATTTCACACTTCAAAGACCCTATAACAAAGAGAGATTAGTATCCTTCCAAAGATAACCCCTTTCGCCCTTAATCAACCAACCTTGACAAAGTATAAGGAGAGAAAGGAGAGGACCATTCGGCCAAGGACTTACCCACCACCAAACGATTGGAACCAAGCTCCCAACACCACCAAATATTCTACCAAAGAACAAAACAAAAGGGAAGGAAGATTCGCCAACACAAGGAGGCTTTGCTAACACTCTTAATCCCGAAAAGAAGAGTTTAAAGAGAACACAAGGAAGAAAGAATACTCTCGGTTTTGGATGAAAAAGAAATGGAGAAAAGTGTTTGGGAAGTGAGTTTCGCTAAAATTGTTTTGGAAAGGAAGAAGATAGAATGATGGATGCTTTTGGTTTTGGAGGAAAAGAAATAAAGAAAAAGGTTTAGGGGGTGGAGTTTGCCACACACAATGAACAAAAGAAAACAAAAGAAGTAGGAGAGGAGAGTACTTTCGGCAACTAAAGGCCAAAATCGGCAAGGGTAGGCTTATGGTAGTTTTCGTTTAGGTGAAGAAGAAATTAGAGGATGTAGGCTTTTGGTGAACTGTTACGGCCAAAAGTGAGGAGGTTGGTTTTGGTTTACTAACAACAAGAGAAGGAAAGGGAATGAGAGAGGCATTCGCTTCAAAAAACAAAAAAGGAAAAGATGGGAGCAACAAGTAAATTCGCAACAAGAATGAATGGCAAAAGAAAAAGAAGATGTTGTTTTCGGCTTAGGCTATGGCAAAAGAGAGCTCTTTACTAGCTTTTGACTAACAACAATCACTTGTAGACACAAAGAAAAGAAGAAAAAAAGAAACTTAATTGACCCCTCCACTAAACCGAAAATACACCCTAAGAGGCCAAGGGAGTTTCGGCACTTCCCAAGCTCCCCCAAACACTCCTCCAAACCGGCCAAATCCCCCCAAAAGCTCCCATTCACTCATTTGAAATGAGTGGACCAAGTCCTCCTCCCTCTTGCTCTCCACCATCCAAGTCACCACTTGACCAAGTCCAAGGTAGTGTTTAAATCATCCACAACTCCTCCCTCCTATGCCGTCCAAAATAGGTGACAAAAGGGAGCTCTCGACTTGAACTCGGACCTCCCTCACCTGCAGATGACGCCACACACTCACCTTCCTTGTGGCGCATGCTTGCCACTTTGCTAGCTCCCCATTTGTGTTATAATTCCACTTAATTTAAATATAAACCCCAACACCTTCTGCTTCTATCCCCTAAAGCCCAAAAACAAGAATTTCACCACCTACCCAGGCTCACACCTAGCCAACAACTAAATCCCGAAAACACCAAAACAACATCATAGCAAGCAATTAAACATGCAAACAATGCCAAATCGAAATAGCCCCTTAACCCGGGATATTACACTTACATTTCCTTACATTTCCTTACATTTCCTTACATTTCCAAGCTTCCTCTTAAGACTTAATATTTTCTAAAGCATTTCATTACATTTCCTTACATTTCCAAGCTTCCTCTTAAGACTTAATATTTTCTAAAGCATTTCCTTACATTTCCTTACATTTCCAAGCTTCCTCTTAAGACTTAATATTTTCTAAAGCATTTCCTTACATTTCCTTACATTTCCTTACATTTCCAAGCTTCCTTCTTACATTTCCAAGCTTCCTCTTACTTAATATTTTCTAAAGCATTTCCTTACATTTCCTTACATTTCCTTACATTTCCAAGCTTCCTCTTAAGACTTAATATTTTCTAAAGCATTTCCTTACATTTCCAAGGTTCCTAAAATGCACACAACACATTCACAACACATAAGGCATACTATTTCATAAAATTTTAGCCATAGTGCATAAGCCTTAATCCGGGATATTACACTTTAGGTCATAAACAAACTGAAAAATTAAAAAAGAATTAAATGTATAAAAAATAAAAATAAATAAACAAAAATTAAATATCGTATCTATGGGTTTTAATGTTCCTACTTATCTTTTTAATTGTAAAAAATATTTTCAAGATTTAATGCTAAAACCTCCCTGACAACGGCGCCAACAACTTGATCGCATATAAATGTATTATCGTTTATAGTAAAAATAACACACCAAAAAAATGTAAAATTAGAACAATGGTGTCCTCAAGTATACGGGTCAAATTGTAATATAGTAATTGTGTACAACGGAACATAAGAAGTATTCTGAGGATCCTACCCAAGAGAGGATGGAATAAATCTATAGAAAACATTTTTACAATAATAAGTTTAAATAGTAATAATTAAATCCTATATTACGACAAATCATAAAAAATATTAACCAGAGAAACTAAATGAATAAAGTAAATAAACAAGAAAATAACCAAACAACTTAAATCAACAAAACTAATCAGTAAGTTTAATTCGTTTCAAGGTTTGTCATTAACTTCAAATTAGTGTTTTAGGATGGGTTAACTACCGATTAACCAATTATTACCTCCCTTAAACTAATTAATCGATTGGTTGATACTCATTTATCTCTCGACCTCACTTTCTCAACCAAGATAGACTACAATTTTCTCAATTCAACTTATCTTCCAATCTCGTCTCCCATATGATTACTTTCTATTGTTGTCAAGCCTAGTGTTTAAGAACGCGTATCTATACCAACCAATCCTATTGGAAAACCCTAAATCCTCCGTTAATTACATCCACATCGACTCGTTAATCTCCCCTAAGAGATTTAGCAACTCATTTTATTCATAATCTTAGTCTCAATTGAAATAAACATATATAGTCAATTGTGTAGAAAAAATAACCACAACATACTTGTTTATGACATAACCCTTGCATGGCGCGACACAATATGTGAATTTCACCTTGCATGGTTTGTTTCATGTTTTGACGTCCCAGGAAGCTTGTGCACCACTCGTCCCTAGCTTCCATGTCAATTGGGCCTGTAATTCACTATCCTACACACTCAATTTAACATATTAGCACTACCTAAGGCTCGTGTCGGCCTAATATGTGACAACACTCACAAAATGTGTTAAAAACACTTATTTTTATTAATATTTAATCCTAAGTGCTAAATACCAGAAACATAATAATAAATACTAAATTCTCTAGAAAATAAGCTCTTTAAGTGTAACCCCCCAAACTCAGCCTAGGCGTTATGGTCGAATTCTAAAGCTACATTGGCCCCCGAAATGGCCTAGTAACTCCGTTTAGTTTTTGAAATGTTTATTGGTCTGATTTTTAGAAAAACTTTGAGTAGTTGTCTTAGGATTGCCAAAACATTAATTTATTAAGCCAAAAACTTAGAGTGTACTTTATTAAAAATCATGTCATTTTTAGAAAGCTTAATTAAGTTTGTCATTTTTCCTTTTAAAACTCCATTTCATTATTACGCATTGGAAAGGTGATACCTTTTTATCTTAAATAAAAACCATTTTACTTTAAGAAATTTATGACAATTTTTAGTGTTGTTCAATTTTTAAAAATGTTGTATGTGTAACTCCCTGATCTTTTTATTTATGTTTTGTAAGTACTTAAAACAATTGTGTATCTACTTTAGTGGCTAAGTGTCCTAGATATGTGTGAGAGGTCTTAAGTTCAAGCCTTACCTTTAGCAAATTATGTAATTTTTTGGATTTAAGCCTATCTTTTTTCAATGGGCTTATTTTTAATTGCCTGCAATTTCATATTAGAATGAGCCTGTTGGTTCGAGTGGTAAGGGGGTTAGTGTGTTAGAGGTCCTATGTTCGAATCCCTGTGTGAGCATGGGTATTTATTTTTACTCGGCTCTACAATAGAGTTTTAGTTTAATTAGAAATCTGAGTAGTAGGTGGTTAGGATGTGAATGAGTGGGGAGTTATTAGAATATTTCAAAATATTGTTTCTCTCTTATATCAGAGAATTGTTTACGTCAGTTTCACTTTTACCTCTGCCGAAAATCTGCCTTTCCCCTCTCCCATTCACTTTTCAATCTCTGTTTCAATTCGTCTCCTTTGTGCAACGTTGTTTTCGCTCATTCGGTAAGTTACTTATTGTTAGATTTTTAACGTTGTTTCGATTAAGTGTTTAACGAGAGAGTTTGTTTTTGTTACTCTCGGTTTCGATGAAGGACAAGAATCTGTTGGTGCTCTTGCAGTGATTTGAGCATTAAGGGTTCCTTTTCGTTACCGGTAAGTATACGAATACGTTGTTTGATTTGTGGGTTTCTGTTCATGGAATATGTCCATTAAGGTTTCTAAGATATTGCCGAAATTAAGTGTTATTATGTCAACTTTTTGGTTTTTGAAGGCTTCAAGAGTGGTTTCGTAGTATAATCGTACCAGGTGTGTACTCAAAATGCAGAAAATGAGGTTTTGGCTAAAGTTGAAAAACTATTCTGTTGACGCCACATGGGCGTGTGGTCACCTGTATGGTAGGCTGTGTGCAAGAACATGGCCGTGTGGTCGACAAAGGGATGGCCGTGCATAGCACACGGCCATGTTCTGGCTCGAGTGTAGCCATGTGGGCTACACAGGCTATCCTGAGTTGGCGTGTAGGCCACAAGGGTGTGTGGGCCCACACGGGCATATGGATTCTTGGGCCAGTTTGTGTGGGTCACACAGGCGTGTGGACCCACACGGGCAACCTACACGGGCATGTGGGCCAAAAATTTTAAAATTTCTCCTAGGGTCGCATGGGTCGTCCCAATCGACTATGGGCCTACCGTAGGGTTGGTAAGGGCTAACCAAACCCAAAAACTATATATGTGATAGACTTATAATCTGTTCTGAGTATGATTATGCCATGCATATTTATTTGTTCTAATATCTGTACATAGCATGTTGAGCATGTCTTTTATGTTATTATATATCTATTATGTATATGATTGTGGGGTGGGTTTTGTATTAACGGAGAAAGTGTTCTGTATGGCGATCATCACTTTTATCAGGCAGCTTGGCTGCACTATATCTAAGACGTGCCGTAATGGCACAACCTGGTGTGTAGGGATGGATGGGTGTTTTTAACCCCACATGGTGTGTTGGGATGGTCGAAGATGGTGTGTAGAGACGATGGGGGTAGAATTCTGATTGTCTGATTCTGCTTATTGTATCTATTTCTGAAAAGGTCTTCAGCCCTAATCTGTATTTGTTGGTCGTGTCAAACAGTCAAGTTTTAATGTTTATAAAGAATGATCGAACCTGTAGACTAACTATGACAATGATTGAGGTAAGTGCACCTATCGAACAATAGTATAGTTTAGGCAAGATTATTTTATCAAACCCAAATAAACCTAAAAGTAGTACTACTCACTTTCTTTCTATTATTTGGCCTAAAATATGGAGTGATTGGTTTATTAAACTGAAAAACTAAACTAGATGTAAAGACAAAAAAATGAAACTTTGGGAAAAGACTGTGGAAAAACTCAGTTGATTACGACGATACCCTCAAGAAGAATCCACCTATGACTTCTCTTATTATCTAACTTTTAACTCATATGACTTCTTTACTTAGCTTGATCCGTGAGACTCCCTAACCTATATTAAACCCTCTCTCGAGGTGAATAACGTCTAACCTTAGGTTAATTAGTGGAACTCTCGTTCTCTTATAATAACCCCCTAAGGAAGCAGTAAATCGATCAATGGACTCCCATATTAGGTTTCACCCTAGTCCGACAAAATCTCGTCACCCTATCTATAGGCGTGCGATCAACCCCGCTTAATTATGCTAGATCTACTCTTAGACAGGGTCTATTCCTCCTCCACCTAAGCACATCAGATTAAATTAAGCAACATAATTAAGAACAAACTAAGTAGTTATCATATAATTTAGAAATCAAATTACAAAATCCATCATAGGTTTCATCCCCTTCAGGTATCTCTAGGGTTTAGTTCATAACAAAATAAGAAAACATATCAAGAGAAAAGATAAAACAAAACATAATAAATCCCTAAAACCCCCTGAAGGAATTGAAGAGGAGATCCTCTGTCTTGAGTAGAACTCTGGCTTCTTGAGATGGATCAACTGGCTATCTTCGAGTAATTCCCTGAATAAAAGCTCTGGCAGAAAACTTTGCCTAAAACTTCCTTCCCTATTTTGGCTCTACCGAACTCCTCTTTTTAGTTGCTACCTTGGGTGTTTATATAGGCTTTGAGATGCTTTACTTGGCTCCTAAGTATCCTAATTCAAGTAGAATTCCTCCTAGGATCTTTAAGTAGACTTAGGAGTATGTTTCTTTGGCTTCAACCATCCAAATCTGAGTGACATTGCTCATTTTTGTGGCAGGGGCACGCCCATGGCACACATCCGTGTAAGTCGTGGCTAGACCGTGTTGGACTTTTATCGACGAGCACGGCTGTGTAAATCAGGGTGAGGCCGTGTTTTAAATAAATGGCAAGGCACGGCCGTGTGGCTTGAAGTCCAGGCCGTGTCGATTTCTTGGGTTGGCCCAATTTGGTCTATTTTAAGCCTGTTTTACATTCTTTTTATCCTTTGGTGCTTTCCTGAGTATAAGACATGAAAAGAAAGGATTAAGAGTATGTTTTTACATAAATCAGGGATAAATCATCCAAAAGCATACTAAATGTGGGATTAAAATATGTTACTTTTACGGTTTATCAAATACCCCCACACTTAAGCTTTTGCTTGTCCTCAAGAAAAATTCTCAACTTACAATTAGAACGAACTTTCCATAATTCATAATTCCTATTGACAATGTCTCATTATAATTCATAGATAATTTATACATGGATAATTCAACTCAAAGAGTCCTAAAGATTCAATCACGATAAGTCACACCTGTAGTACGAAAACATAGGTGTCTCCCCTTTTCTGAATAATTACCTTTAATTCAAAACCGACAAGGATTAACATCCTCACTGAAGGTTCACTCAAATCACTCAAAGGGTTTAAGTTTCAAGAATAGGCACTCATAAGTCAAACCTGAAAAGTTAATCCCATAGGCTTGCCTGAAAATCAAATCTCCAACACTGTATATGAGATGATACATAGATCAAAAGGTCTTTATCAGGGTTGTAACGGGGCTAAGGTTAAGGGTGTGGATACAGGCTGAATTAGAGGGTAAGAATCGAGATCGAATTGACTAATTACTTGATCTATAAACAATGAACTAAATATGAATATTTACATCGAATGAAAACTAATAATACCATTATTGATAATTACTCTATAATAAAGAGTATTTTCATCACTTAAAATTTTATAATACTTTAATACGAGCTTTTCTTCAACAATTGGAATTTAAATGCTCTAAGCTCTTTTATATACTACTAATATTGAATGTACTTGGTTTTTTTTTAAGAACAAACTAAAATATTACATCAGATAAATGTAACTACTGAACTAATATAATTTGGTAACTTAATCAAACCAAACCTTGATTAAAGGGTAGTCAAAAGAAAGGGTGATAACCAATACTAAGGGGTGTTGGGTTAATATTAGTGGGTGAGTCAATAAAAAGTTGTTAGGATTCAATGAGGTTCACTAGGGGTTAACTTGTGAAGGTAGGCTTTTTATAGAGTAAGTGGGTTAAATCCTAGGTGCCTTTATCATCTCTGTATATCAAATCAAAAGTGTGGTCTCAACATGTAAAAACGAGGCAAGTTCTAGAATAACTGTTCAAAGTTGACACACTCATAATCAATAAAGTGAGCATGAAAAAGAATATATGCTCTATAAGGCTCAAAATCTCACAAAAATTATGGGTGTTTTTGACATCAATCCCTGTAAATTTCAAACTTCAAAGTAATACTCAAATTCAATTCAACGACCTATTAATTTTTAATTTTTAGAAAGTAGACTTATCATGCTCGATTCTCTAGTATCCTTCAAATTTAATCATCAATGCACAATTAACTATGACTTACTCTAAAACATATCAATACAAATCATAAATCAACAGAAATTTCATCCTAATTAGTAATATGAGAAAAATACTTGAAAACAAGACTAAATTCAGGATTTGAGAATAATGCAAAAAGTCAGGTTCTTTTACCCCCCACACTTAAGATGTACATTGCCCTCAATGTACAAAGATAGATAAACAATTATGTAATAATAAAATCAAAAGAGAAGGGGAGAAGTAACACTTCCTAAATTTTTGGATGAAGTCGATGAAAAGAAATCGGATAAGATTGGAGTGAACATGGGGAAGCATCTCAAACCATTTGAAATTGAATCCTCGAAGTAGCTGGCTTGGTTTATTGTATCTAAGCTAAATCTAAATGCCATTGAGAAAAAGGAGAAAATAATAAAGGAAGTAAAAATAAAAATAAAAATAAAAATATGAATAAAAGTAAATAATTAAATAGAGATAAGGTCCACGCTCATGTGCCTAGTTGTGATGTCCACACGGCCACGGCCACGGCCGTGTACAAGGCCGTGTGGGTATGGAAACTAATAAACCGTAAAAGTAACATATTTTAATCCCATATTAGTATGCTTTTGGAAGAATTTATCCTCGATTTATGTAAAAAGGTGCTCTTAATCCTTTCTTTTTGGGTCTTATGCTCAGAAAAGCACCTAAGGATAAAAAGAACATAAAACGAGCTTAAATGGGCCAAATTGGGCCAACCCAAGAAATCGACACGGCCTGGACTTCAAGCTACACGACCGTGCCTTGCCATTCACTTCACACGGCCATGCCACGATTTACACAGCCATGCCCCAATTGACAGACTCAAAGCACGGCCTATACCTCGATGTGCATGGCCTTGCCACAGTTGTGCCTAATTCAATAGAATAGAGACACGGGCTAGAAGACGACTTACACGGGCGTACCATGACCGTGCCCCTGCCACAGGAAAGAGCAATTTCACTCGGATTAGGATGCTTGGAGCCCAAGAAATGCAATCCTAAGTCTACTTAAACACCTAGGAACGAACTATGCTTGAATTATGAGTATTTAGGAGCCAAGTAAAGCATCCCAAACAGATATATAAATACTCGAAGGCGGCTATTCAAGGGCATCAAGTTTTGAGCAGAGTTTTCTGCCAAAGCTTTACTCATTTAGGAAATTACTCGAAGATAGCCAGTTTATACATCTCGAAGAGTCAAATTCTACTCAAGATGGAGGATCTCTCCTTCAATTCCTTCAAGGGGTTTTAGGGATTTCTAATGTTTTGTTTTATCTTTTCTCTTGAGATGTTTTCTTATTTAGTTATGAACTAAACCCTTCAGTTACCTGAAGGGGATGAAACCTATGATGGATTTTGTTATTGTTTTCTAAATTTATATGATAAGTACTTAGTTTGTTCTTAATTATGTTGCTTAATTTAATCTGATGTGCTTAGGTGGAGGAGGAATAGACCCTACCTAAGAATAGATCTAGCATAATTGAGCAGAGTAGATCGGGCGCCTAGAGATAGGGTTACGAGATTTTGTCAGATTAGGGTGAAACCTAATATGAGAATCCATTAATCAATTTACTGCTTCCTTAGGGGTTATTATAAGAGAACGAGAGTTTCACTAATTAACCTAAGGTTAGACGTTATTAGCCTCAAGAGAGGGTTTAATATAGGTTAGGAAGTCTCACGGATCAAGCTAAGTAAAGAAATCAAATGGTTTAGGGAATAAATAATAAGTGAAGTAATAGGTGGATTCTTCTTGAGGGTATCATCGTCATCAACTGAGTTTTCCAAAGTCTTTTCCCAATTTATTCGTTTATCTTTGCATTTTAGTTTAAAGTATTTCATTAGTTTTAGATAAATCACCCAATCACTCTATATTTAGGGCTAAATAATAGAAAGAAAGTGAGTAGTAGTACTTTTAGGTTCCTTGGGTTTGATAAGATATTCTTGCCTTAACTATACTACTGTTTGATAGGTGCACTTGCCTCTATCGTTGTCATAGTTAGTCTACAGGTTCAATCATTCTTTATAAATTTTAAAACTAGACTATTTGGCAGCGATCAAGTTTTTGGCGCTGTTACCAGGGAACACTAAAATATTATGAAAGCTCTATTTTTATTACTTTACCAATTTTTATTTTTATTTTTTATTTTTTTATTTTTTTACTTTGCTAATTTTTTCCTCTATTTTGCTTTTGGCAGAAAATTTTAGTCTATGGAAAATATGGCACTGAATAATTATTAGTGGCAAGGCATGGGGGCAATTCCTACTAAAACAGCCAGTGTCTTCAACCTCGACGTGGTCACCAGGTTATCTAATCAGTTAGAGATGATGAATAAAAAAATTGATGATTGGTATAGTCCATCGCAGGTACATCCAGAAATACAATATGATTTGAATCTAGGAGGCGTGGCGAATCTTGAGTACCCACCTTATGGATGTGGCATGGAAAACGAGCAAGCTCACTATACAGGTAACTATTCTAGATATCAAAATAATTTTTATAGTGACACTTATAATGAAGGTTGGAAGTACCATCCCAATTTCTCGTCGGATGATCAAAATAGCCAAAAATTGGAACTTCCTCCAGATTTTCAACAACCACCTCACCAACAAGAAGAGGAGCCGAATCTTGAAGAGATGCTGACGAAATTCATAGCAGCCACAGATTCTCATCTCCAAAAGACTGAAGCGGCACTTGATGAACGACAAAAATCGATCAAAGGGATCGAGAATCAAGTTGGAGAACTTACTAGGTCAGTGGGGCATCTCACAAAGCTAATGTTAGAACGATCGCTAGGATGCCTACCAAGTAACAACGAGGTTAACCCAAAGGAGCAAATTCAAGCCATCTCAGCTCAAGACAGTAAGGGGTTAGATGAACCAAACTCAATACAAGAAAACAAGGTAGACGAAGGTAAGGTTGAGGTGTGCCATGATTTACCAAAATCGGCAATTACAGAGTACCAACCTCGTGTGCCATATCACGATGAAATAAAGAAAGACCACATAGAGGAAGAATTCGGTGAACTCACACTTCGTGTAGACGACGAAACAATCACTCTTCAAGCTCTTAACTCAGCTAGGACATCAAGTAATAAAGGTACGAATGTTATTTCTATTGATAATTTTTTGGTTCAACCTTCTTTACAAGAAGCATCACGAAATCACTTAGATGAGGTAGATCCTAAACCTCGTGCCGACAAAGAAGAAATACATAAGGAACAAAGCCTTAGGGTTGACAAACTAAAAGAGTAGGAAACACAAATCAAAGAGGAATAGGAACCGTACAAAGTGAAACCAAAGGAGCCCCCAGACGAGCTGATAGGAACAATGAATCACTTCAAATTAGGAGATCAGGTATTGTTGAATAAGGAAGACCCTCGAATCACCAATTCAGACCTCAAGACAAAAGAAGAAATCACTTTTGAGGTACTAAATGTCTTCCTATATGGTATAGTCGAGGTCAATAATCCTAAATTCGACACTTTGAAGGTAAATATTACTCGACTTAAACTATATATCCATAATTGAAGTGATCGCATGAGAAAGGATTTTCACCTCCTCAAACCACCATGACCATACGGATAAGAGGTAAAGTCTAGCTAAGACTATAAACGAGCGCTTCTTGGGAGGCAACCCGAGCACTAACCCCATTTTTACATTTATTTTTTATTTTTATTTTATTTTCTTCTTTTCTTTTTCTTTTTAGAACCTAACCATAAACCAACCAAAGAGCAGATTTTTAGACCACACGGACCTACACACGGGCGTGCCCGTGGCCATGTGGAAGCCAAGGGATGAACCATGGGCGTGCAATGGTCAGTGCACGACATAGAAAAAATTCTTTTCCCAACACGGGTGGCGATAATAGTCCACGCCCGTGCCGACGCCCCATGCAAGGTTACTATCTTGTCAAGCACGGGCTAAACACGACCATGCCTCCCAACCGTGCCAACATTCTACTTATTGAGCACGAGAGGAGCATGCCCGTATTAAATGACCGTGTGAAGAAAGACACGGACGTGCCACGACACCCATAGCCATGCCCGAACACCTTGAATGTGTTCAAAACTCAAAATCCCAAAACACGGGCTACATCTCTTGTAACACCCCAAACTCGGCCCATGAGTCCTGCCGGATCTGGTATGTCATGGAGTAAAACAATTTGAAACATTTTGAGTGTCTGGTGAAAATTTGATAAAATATGGCTAAGGTATTAAAACAAAGGTTTGATAAAACTCGGTTGGGATTATTTTATAAACATGGTTGTGTTGATAAACCCTTTGAAAATGTTTGATCATGTAGAATTTTAAAATCATCAGGGTTATATTTGACTTGGTGTATTTTGCTACCCAATGGTAACGTCTTTGAAAACTCGTAAAAGTTACTAAATTTGAAAATGTTGCTTTTAATTGATTTACTTAACATTTATAATTTCATTTTGAATATAGTATAAGTAAATTAAAACAACTAATTAAACCTCCAAATAATAATTAGCGGCCTTATTACAACCCAAATTAAAATGTAGAAAGTAAATAAACATGAATGTAATCAAATAAAATTCCAAAAACTAAGGAACAAGCATGGCCGCCTCGAGTCCTCTCGGCTCCATCTCCGATCTACTCATCTCGCAAAATAATTTGGGAAGGGGTGAGTCACCAAGACTCACTGTGTAAATCCCCCACCCGAAATGTAACTCATACACAAATTATTAATAAACATGCAAATATGCAACTCCACTAACCATCCGTACTCCTTTAACTACCCCGTGTGGTCAAAACCACTAGTGACTAGAGTCACAAATCAAGTGATGGGGCCAACCCATCGTGTGGTCAAAACCACTGATGACCATAGGTCACAATTTATCAAGATGTGGTCAAAACCACTTTGGTGGTACCAAACCACCGGACTTAGTCACAATTTATCATCGGTGTGGTCAAAACCACCGTGACCAAAGTCACAATTAATATGATGGGGCCAACCCATCTTGTGGTCAAAACCACTGGTGACAGTCCATAGAAATCATCCCCCTCCTCTCATCAATCCCACCATCATCATGCTTACATAACAAATGTCATAATCCCATATATCATGCATTTATGTATACCATAGCATCCAACAGCATATGATGGCATACAAAATCATATATCATAGATCATGTAATAGGGGACTTACCCGGAATCCATGCCTATGCCCACAAGGCTAAGTTACAACACAAAAGGTTATACAACAACATAATAAGCCGTCTATGCTAATAAAGTGTGTAAGAGTTTACACACCTGTTACTACCGAAATCCCTAGATCTCGAAGATCCTTTGACCCTATATTCGGCCAATAACAAGATTAGTGACATAGGCCCATTCGGCCATAACAACTTAATACCAAAGGCTCTTTTACAAGCACTTATCTTAAACGGATTTGGTTTCCAAACAAATCCCGAAAACGTCTCTTGATTAATACTCTGCCGAAATTCCTTAAACAACCCACAATAAAAATCGGTCACCACTTAAAATACATAACATGGCCTTTGGCCGAATGTCAACCTACATACCATGCTCACCTTAAATCCTGGAAGACCTCTCAATTTCCCCTCCACGCTGGCTTCCAACAAGGGTTACAAATCCAAGACCTTGAATAGGTTCGATCATACACAAAAATACATGGTTAAGCCTCATGGTTTCGGCTGGCCAAAACAAGAATAAAAGATTTAAACACAGAGAGAGTCCTTACCACACTATTGAAATCAGCAACACCTTAGTTAGGGGGGATTCGGCTTAAGCCCTTTATGGAAGAGATATTCGGCTAGCAGAAAAAAAGAAGGTGAAATTTTAGTAGAAGGGGAGTGGTAGATTTGGCCAAGTAGAAGAAAAAGAAGCAAGGAATTTTGAAAAATTTTGGCTATTGTGGCTAGGGAGAATTCGACCAGCAACAAGAGAAAAAGAAAAGAAATAATTTGATGAATTTTTGGCACTTCCTTGCTATATTCAAGCCGATTGTGGATGCCCCTAAGGTGTCCCAAATTCGGCTAACTCCCCTCTTTTTGTGATAATTTCCAGCTTTTAATTATCACCTATTTAGTTAGATTAAATACAATACCTATCTTCTATCCCCTCCTTTATCACCTCTTCAAAAAATAAAAAAGAAATAAAATCAAAATAATCACTCTTCTTAGCCGAAAAAAAAAATAAGGCTTATCATAATAAGAGTCCCACATGCAAGCCATCAGCTCACTCTCCCATTCATGCCAGCTTGGGAAAAAAAATAAAATACCAACCTGCAGCTTCTTTGGTTCGAACACAGGACCTGGTGGAGGCAAACCGCCGCAGCCCTTTTCAATGCCCCAAGCCACTCTTCCAAATCGACTTTCATGCCCAAACTCACCCAAAAAAATCTTTTAAAGCCTTCTAACTTGGCCCCCTTTCCTTTAACTCCAAAAAGCCCCCAAAAAATAAAACACATCCCCTTGTAACTCCCAAGATTCGAACCCAAGGCCCCTTGATAATCGTCACCTCTAAGCCCTTAAGTGGCGCATGAAAGCCACTTTTCCAATTAATTCTTTGTGCCATGCTTCTCCCGGAATTTTTCTTAACCATTATCTCACCTAGCTCTCTCCTTTTAAACATTTAAAAGAAATTTCCAGTCCTAAGTCGTTTAGGTCGGGTTATTTCTAGACCCTAGAACATGCTTAGCAATCATTGTATTCATTTCTTCAAGCACACACATGGGAAAATAATTAAATTACAAACAACCCCTAATTTAGGATGTTACAGCTTCTACCCCTTAAAAAGAATTTCGCCTCGAAATTACCTCGATCAAGAGTTAGGGTATTGTCACATCACATCCTTGGGTTCCTATCGGCCTCCTCCGTACCATGGTTTCGCCATAGCACTTTTACCAAAGGCACTGACTTCCTTCGTAGAACTTTGACATCTCGATCCAAAATCTGTACCGGCTCCTCCTCGAAAGACAAGTCCAAGTTCACTTTAATTTCCTCAACCGGCACAACGTGTGAAGGATCTGATCGATAGCGCCTCAGCATCGAAACATGGAAGACATCATGGATCTGGCTCAATTCTGCTGGCAACTCAATCTGATAAGCTACCAATCCCACACGTTTCAACACCGTATACGGTCCGATGAATCTAGGGCTTAGCTTGTCCTTCCGGCCAAACCTCAGCACCTTCTTCCAAGGGGATACCTTCAAGAAAACCTTATCACCCACTGCATACTCAACATCTCTGCGTTTAAGATTGGCGTAGGACTTCTGCCTATCCGATGCCTCCTTAAGACGAGCCCGAATTACTCTAACCTTATCCTCCGTCTCTGCCACTAACTCTGGACCCAACATCTGTCGCTCTCTTAGCTCCGTCCAACATGTAAGAGTACGTCATTTTTGACCATACAGCGCCTCATATGATGCCATCTGAATACTCGCTTAATAACTATTATTATAAGTGAACTCAGCCAAAGGTAGGTACTCCTCCCAACTACCACGAAAATCCAAAACATAGCCCCTCAACATGTCTTCCAACACTTGGATGACCCTCTCAGATTGTCCATCAGACTGTAGATGAAAAGCCGTGCTGAAATTCAACTTCGTGCCTAACTTCTGATGTAAAGCCTTTCAAAATCTCGACGTGAATCGGGGATCCCGATCTGAGATAATGGACACCGATACTCCATGCAACCGCATTATCTCAGCTATATATAGCCTGGCTAACCTTACCGGTCATGAAATGGGCCGACTTAGTCAACCGGTCTCCTATCACCCAAATAGCATCTTTCTTACTGGGCGTAAGGGGAAGCCCACTTACGAAATCCATAGTAATCTCCTCCCACTTCCACTGTGGGATCCTTACCGGTTGTAATAGCCCTGATGGCAATTGATGCTCAGCCTTAACTTGCTGGCATGTCAGACACTTGCCCACTAACTGGTTACTTCTCGCTTAAGACTCGACCACCAAAATTGCTCCCTTAAATCTCGATACATCTTGCTACTTCCCGGGTGCATAGCGTATGGACTGCTATGAGCTTCTTTAAGGATTCACTGCTTCAAATCATCATCCTTAGGCATGCATACTCTCCCCTGAAAGTACAACACTCCATCACTGCCCAAGCTGAAATCTTCAGCCTCACCATTCTGTACTTGTAACCTCCGAGTATTCAAAGCTTCATTGGTCATCTATCTTTCTTTGACCTCATTAATCCAAGACGGCTTCACTTGCAATTCTGCCAAAAGGCTCTCATCCTCATAGAGACTTAGATGAGCAAACATTGCTCGCAAATCTGCTACCACCTTTTGACTCAATGCATCAGCTACCACATTAGCCTTCCCGGATGGTATTCGATTGAGTAGTCGTAGTCCTTCAACAACTCAATCCACCTCCGCTGCCTCAGGTTTAAATCTTTCTGAGTCGGGAGGTACTTGAACTTTTGTGATCTGTACACAACCCACTTCTCCCGTCTGAGATAGTGCCTCCAAATGCAAGGCAAACACCACAAAGACCAATTCCAAATCATGTGTCGGATAGTTAACTTCGTGAGGCCTCAACTATCGTGACTCATAAGTGACCACCTTCCCTTCTTGCATCAGTACACACCCTAAACCAATATGCGATACATCACAATACACAGTGAATTCCTTTCCTTCCTCTGGCTGAATCAAGACTGGTGCTTCTGTCAAGATCCTCTTCAGCTTATCGAAACTCTCTTGCCGCTTCTTAGACCACACAAACGAAACCCCTTTTCTTAACAAATTAGTCAATCGGTCTTTGTGATTAAGATAAATTTTCCACGAATCTCCTATAATATCCTCGCCAACCCCGTAAAATTCGAATTTTCGTAATGCACTTGGGTGGTTTCCACTCTAATACCGCCTCAATCTTACGGGATCCACCCTAATTCCCTCGGTAGAAACAACATACCCTAGAAAGGTTACCTCCTTAAGCCGAATTCACACTTCTTGAATTTAGCGTACAATCCGCTTCTCCTCGTAACTTGCGTAACCACATGAAGATGTGCGTCATGCTCCTCCTCGGACTTCGAGTACACCAAAATGTCATCTATGAATACCACGACGAATCGATCCAGATAGGATTGGAAAACCCGATTCATCATGTCCATAAATCTTTGTCGATGCATTCGTCAAACCAAAAGGCATTACGAAACTCAGAGTGCCCATACCAAGTACTTAATGTCGTCTTATGGACATCGACCTCCTTCACCTTAAGTCGATGGTACCGACCTAAGGTCAATCTTAGAGAACACCGATGCTCCTTTGAGTTGATCGAATGATCGTCAATCATGGGCAAAGGATACCTGTTCTTTATGGTTAACTTGTTTACCATCGATAGTCTATACACATCCTCATTGTCCCATCTTTCTTCTTGACAAAAGCATTTGGAGCTCCCCAAGGTGATACACTTGGTGGGATGAACCCTCTATCCAACAATTCCTGAATCTGCGCCTTCAACTCTACCAATTCTTTCGGTGCCATTCGATACGGAGCTATGGATACTAGCGCAGTTCTGGGTAACACATCTATACCAAATTCAACCTCACGGTCCGGAGGTAGACCCGGAAGTTCCTCTGGAAACACATCAACATAGTCTCTTAGGGTCTGGACATCTCTCACAGCAACATCCTTAGCTTCCAAAGCACAGACATGCACCACATAAGCTTCACAACCCTTCCTAACCATCTTTTTCGCCTTCAATGCGAAACAGATTAGATAGGTAATCTCTCTTTTACCTATCATCACCACCTCATCACCTTCCACGGTCTTTATTACCATGCGCTTAGTCTGCAATCCGAGCTAGCCTAATACTTTACTAGCCAATCCATCCCGAGGATTAGGTCAAACTCCCAAAAGGTAGTTCCATCAAGTCACCAAGAACACGACCCTTGGAGTTCTAGGGTACGCGTTCTATATAGTTTACTTACTTCGCAGAGTGACCTAGAGGGCTTAATACGGTCATCTTCCTAGAAGTAAGCTCGAGTCTAAATCTGAGTTTCCACTACGCTACTAACAATGTATGAGTGGGTTGAGCCAATGTCAATCAAGGTACTATAGGGTACACCAAAGATCAAGAACATACCTGTTATGATGTCCATTGCATCGCCTCCTCCCGACGCCTCAAGATAGACCAAACCAGTTCCCTAGCCTCAAGACCAGCGGTACCTCCCTCGGTGCCCCGACCTCGCCAACACCATTACCTCCTCTTCCTACACCACGACCTCTCGAGGCTATTGGTTATCCCTTCTATTCGGCACGATCCCGACCTTCCGATCTCGGTCTAGCTGCTTTTTGGATAGTCCCTAACTCGATGTTCCATGGACCCACACTCGAAGCATCCGCGATTACCATTCCAACACTCCCCCGTGTGGGATTTTCCACACCGAGCACACCGTGGCGGCCATTGAGAATTAGCAGCAGCAGGCCTAGCAGCTTGATTTGACCCACCAAACTTCGTCCTCTTTTGCTGATTACCAGAAAACTTTGAAGATCCGGAGCTCCTCTTATTCCAGTTCCTATCCTGATTCCGCCTAACTAACTGCTTTACCCCTTCAGCAACCTTAGACTTCTCCACTAGGACAGTGAACTCCCATTCCTGCTGTGGAGCTATCATCATCTTCAGCTCATCTCTCAGCCCATCCTCGAATCTAACACAGCGTTCATGCTCGGTACCCACAATACCACGAGCATACCTACTCAACCGAGAAATTCGGCCTCATACTCCGCTCTCGTCTTATTACCTCGACCAGTTCAAGAAAGCCTTTCATCGCAGCATCCATGTAACTAGTTCCAATGTATTTTTTTTGATAGGCGGCCTTAAAGAATTCCCATGTGAGATCCTCTGCCATCGCTCCATCCCTTACTGTGAGCCACCACTGATATGACTCATCCCAAAGCAGAGAGATTATACCTTTCAACTTCTCCTCAACTGTAAAATCCAGGTCACCCATGATCCTCTCCGTAGATTCCAACCAATACTCTGCCGCACTGGGTGCCACTCCAGAAACTCCTCTAAACACCTCGGCTCCATTAGCCCGGAGTCGCTCAACCACGAATTTACGGGCTCCTACACCCACGCCTACCTCAGCAACTTGTTCCAACACTCGTAGTACATCTTGAGATACTACATCATTACCACCGGTCCGATCTTGAAATTCAGTTTCTTGGCCACGGCAGATCCGGTATCTCATTTCCGCACCCATGACCAAGACCACACTTGGCTCAGACAAGGTCATCCTACCTCTATCATGCCACGCTACGCGGGACGTCCACGACCTCTTGTACTCATTATTCTCATTTTCTTTTATCTGATTAAGAATTTTATGCATTAGTACTTGTTTCACTAGTTATCCACGAAGAAATTTTTATGAGGAGAGCTTAATAGGGATTCTTTCGATCATTCAAAGTTCAAGTTTTCTATCCTAATTCATAGAAAAATACATCCATTCCTTAGTATCTCCCATTCACATTCACTCAACGGATATTCCTGTCCGTTCCTATCCCAGGGGTATTTTCGTCAATTGTCCTGTAGGGGTATTTTTGTAATTTTTTCAAAAATAAAAGTTCTCGGATGATTTTATCAAAAACATTTTGGAAATTTTAAATTACCGAGGTATTTTGAATAAATTTTAAAAACTGGGGGTATTTCGATAATTTTGGACCTCGGGGTATTTCGGTAATTTTTCACAAATCAGGGTGAATTTGTAGAATTTAATAAATCTGGGATATTTCAAAAGTTGTAAAACTTTGAGGGTTCTTTTTGAGAGTTGCATTTTCCAGAACAATAATGTTGCAAAATTTTGAAAATCAGGGTCATTCTGATAATTTTGTTGGTTAGGGGCAATTTTGTAATTTTACCGCTAGGAGTATTTTAGTAATTTTTTTTCATAACAAGATTTCCAAAATTTGGTTCTAATTGATTTCACAAAAAAAGGATATTTTGAATTTTTATTATTTGGAAATTTTTCATACGGAGGGTATTTTGGTAATTTATAAGCCAAGGGTATTTTGGTCTTTTTTTAAAAAAAATAAGGTTTTAATTACTTCAAAAACAAAATGGCTAGTCCCTTTTGGGTTTTAGTTATCAAGTTTAGCCTGTGAGTGTGTCGTCTCCGCTAGGATGAACCGTCACTACGCACCAGGTAGATTCTCCCGGAATTTTTCTTAACCACTATCTCACCTAGCTCCCTCCTTTTAAACATTTAAAAAGAAATTTCCAGTCCTAAGTTAGGCCTAGCTCGGGGTTATTTCTAGACCCTAGAACATGCTTAGCAATCATAGTATTCATTTCTTCAAGCACACACATGGGAAAATAATTAAATTACAAACAACCCCTAATTTAGGATGTTACATCTCTATTTAGACCTCATTCCGCATTTTTCTAGTTGTCTTTCATTTTCCATTATTTATTTTTGTTTTTATTTTATTTTATTTCATCATTATTTTTTTAATTTTATTTTATTTTATTTTCTTCTTCTTATTCTTTATGGCATTTAGATTTAGCTTAGGATACAATAAAAACAAGTCGGCTACTTCGAGGATTCAATTTCAAACGGTTCGAGACGCTTCCCCACGTTCACCTCCAATCTTATCCGGTTTCTTTTCATAGACTTCATCCAAAATTTAGGAAGTGTTACCTCTCCCCTTCTCTTTTGATTTTATTATTACATAATTTTTTATCTATCTTTGTACATTGAGGGCAATGTACATCTTAAGTGTGGGGGTAAAAGTACTTGACTTTTTGCATTATTCTCAAAATTGCATTATTCTCAAATCCTGAATTTAGTCTTGTTTTCAAGCATTTTTCTCATATTACTAATTAGAATGAAATTTCTGATGATTTATGATTTGTATTGATATGTTTTAGAGTAAGTCATAGTTAATTGTGCATTGATGATTAAATTTGAAGGATACTAGAGAATCGAGCATGATAAGTCTACTTTCTAAAAATTAAAAATTAATAGGTCATTGAACTAAATTTGAGTATTACTTTGAAGTTTGAAATTTACAGGGATTGATGTAAAAAAACGCCCATAAATTTTGTGAGATTTTGAGCCTTATAGAGCATATATTCTTTTTCGTGCTCACTTTATTGATTATGAGTGTGTCAACTTTGAACTATTATTCTAGAACTTGCCTCATTTATACATGTCGAGACCACATTAATGATTTGATATACTGAGATGATAAAGGCACCTAGGTTTAACCCACTTACTCCATAAAAAGCCTACCTACATAAATAAACCCCTAGTGAACCCCATTGAATCCTAACAACCTTTTTATTGACTCACCCACTAATATTAACCCAAAATCCCTTTGAATTTGTTATCACCATTCTTTTGACTACCCTTTAATTGAGGTTTGATTTGATTAAATTACCGAATTATATTTTTTCAGTAGTTACATTTATTATTTATGATGTTATATTTTAGTTTGTTCTTAAAAAAAATTCCAAGTTTATTCAATATTAGTAGTATACAAAAGAGCTTAGAGCATTTAAACTCCAATTGTTAAAGAAAAAGCTCGTATTAAAGTATATTAAATTTTAAGTGACAAAATACTCTTTATTATAGAGTAATTTTCAATAGTAGGTATTATTAGTTTTCATTCGATGTAAATATTCATATTTAGTTCATTGTTTCTAGTTAGGTAATTTGTCAAGTCAGTCTTGATTCTAACCTTCTAATTCATCATTTATCCACACCTTGTAACCCAAGCCCTGTTACAACCCTGATTAAAGACCTTTTGATTTGTGTATCATCTCATATACAGTGGTGGAGATTTGATTTTCAGGCAAGCCTATGGGATTAACTTTTTAGGTTCGACTTTATAGTGCTTATTCTTGAACCTTAAACACTTCGAGTGATTTGAGTGAATCTTTTGTGAGGATTTCAATCCTTGTCGATTTTGAATTAAAGGTAATTACTTAGATAAGGGGAGACACCTATGTTTTCGTACTAATACAAAGGTATGACTTATCGTAATTGAATCTTTAGGGCTCTATGAGTTGAATTATCCATGTATAAATTATCTATGAATTATGATGAGACATTGTCGATAGGAATTATGAATTATGGAAAGTTCGTTCTAATTGTAAGTTGAGAATTTTGCTTGAGGACAAGCAAAAGCTTAAGTGTGGGGGTATTTGATAAACCGTAAAAGTAACATATTTTAATCCCACATTTAGTATGCATTTGGAAGAATTTATCCTCGATTTATGTAAAAAGTGCTCTAATCCTTTCTTTTCGTGTCTTATGCTCAAGAAAGCACCTAAGGATAAAAAGAACTTAAAACGGGATAAATTGGGCCAACATAAGAAATCGACACAGCCTAGACTTCAAGCTACACGGCCGTGCCTTGCCATTCACTTCACACGGCCATGCCACGATTTACACGGCCATGCCCCAATTGACAAACTCGAAGCACGGCCTGTACCTCGACATGCACGGTCGTGCCACAGTCGTGCTTAATTCAATAGAATAGAGACACGGGCTAGAAGATGACTTACACAGGCGTGCCATGACCATGCCCCTGCCGCGGGAAAGAGCAATTTCACTTGGATTAGGATGCTTGAAGCCCAAGAAATGCTATCCTAAGTCTACTTAAACACCTAGAAACAAATTATGCTTGAATTATGAGTATTTAGGAGCCAGGTAAAGCATCCCAAATAGATATATAAATACCTGAAGGCGGCTATTCAAGGGCGTCAAGTTTTGAGCAGAGTTTTCTGCCAGAGCTTTACTCATTTAGGGAATTACTCGAAGATAGCCAGTTGATCCATCTCGAAGAGCCGAAATTCTACTCAAGATGGAGGATCTCTCTTTCAATTCCTTCAGAGGGTTTTAGGGATTTCTAATGTTTTGTTTTATCTTTGCTCTTGAGATGTTTTCTTATTTAGTTATGAACTAAACCCTTCAAATACCTGAAGGGGATGAAGCCTATGATGGATTTTGTTATTATTTTCTGAATTTATATGATAAGTACTTAGTTTATTCTTAATTATGTTGCTTAATTTAATCTAATGTGCTTAGGTGGAGGAGGAATAAACCCTACCTAAGAGTAGATCTAGCATAATTGAGCGGAGTTGATTGGGTGCCTAGAGATAGGGTTACGAGATTTTGCCGGATTAGGGTGAAACCTTATATGGGAATCCATTGATCGATTTACTGCTTCCTTAGGGGGTTATTATAAGAGAATGAGTGTTCCACTAATTAACCTAAGGTTAGACGTTATTAGGCTCGAGAGAGGGTTTAATATAGGTTAGGGAGTCTCACAGATCAAGCAAAGTAAAAAAATCATATGGTTTAGGGAATAAATAATAAGTGAAGTCATAGGTGGATTCTTCCTTAAGGTATCATCGTTATCAACTGAGTTTTCCAAAGACTTTTCCCAATTTATTCATTTTATCTTTGCATTTTAGTTTAAAGTATTTCATTAGTTTTAGACAAATCACCCTATCACTCCATATTTTAGGCTAAATAATAGAAAAAAAGTAAGTAGTAGTACTTTTAGGTTCCTTGGGTTTGATAAGATATTCTTGCCTTAACTATACTATTGTTCGATAGGTGCACTTACGTCTATCATTGTCATAGTTAGTCTATAGGTTCGATCATTCTTTATAAATTTTAAAACTAGACTGTTTTGTAGCGACCAGAAACCTATGCCTAAATACGAAAAGAAATAAAACCAAACTAATTAGTACAGTTAGTACTCGGTTGCCTCCGATAAGCGCTGCTTAAAGTCTTGAGCTAGACTTACATTGTAACGCACAATCAAGGTGGTTTGAGGAGGTGGAAATCCTTTCTCATTCGATCAACTTGGTTATGGATATAAAGTTTAAGTCGAGTAATGTTTACCTCAAAAGTGTTGAATTTAGGATTGCTTACCTCGACTGTGTCATATAGGAAGGCATTAAGTACCTAAAAAATGATTTCTTCATTTGCCTTGAGATTTGAATTGGTGATTCGAGGGTCTTCCTTATTCAACAATACTTGATCCTCTATTTTGATGTGATTTGTTGTTCCTTTCAGCTCGTTTGGGGTTTCTTTCGGTTTCACTTCGTGTGGTTCTGGTTCTTCTTTAAATTGTGTTTTCCACTCTTCTAGTTTGTCGAACCTAAGGCTTCGTTCCTCATATAATTCTTCTTTATTAGCACGAGGTCTAAGATCTAGCTCATCTAGGTGATTTCGTGATGTTTCCTGTAAAGAAGGTTAAACCAAATGGTTATCAATGGAATAAACGTTTGTACCTTTATTACTCGATGTACTAGCTGAGTCAAGAGCTTGAAGAGTGACTATCTTGTTGCCTACACGAAGTATGAGTTCTCCTGCATAGATATCAATTTTAGCTCTGGAAGTTGCTAAAAAAGGTCTTCCTAAAATTAAGGGAATCGTGTTGTCCTCATCCATGTCTAAAATGACAAAGTCTACTAGGAATACAAATTTATCAATTTTGATTAGAACATTTTCTATTATACCCGTAGGAATTCTTACAGTTTTATCAGTTAATGAAATACTCATCCTAGTTTGTCTGGGTTTCCCTAGACCTAGTTGTTTAAACATTTTGTAAGGCATAACATTGATGCTTGCCTCTAAATCTACTAATGCATTATCAATAGATAAACTACCAATTAAACATGGAATTGCAAAAATCCTTGGATCTTTTAATTTCTGTGGCAGTTCATTTTGTAGGATTGCTGAGCACATTGCATTTAGCTCCACGTGGTGCTCTTCGTCTAATTTGTGTTTGTTGGTCAAGAGCTGTCTTAAAAATTTCTTCGAGTCTGGTATCTGAAAAAGAGCTTCAAGAAGAGGTAAGTTAATATGTAATTTCTTTAAGAGTTTAAGAAACTTACCGAATTGTTCCTCTGAATCGTCTCTTTTCATTGTTTCGGGATAAGGTATGTGCGGTTTGTACTCCTTAATTACCGGTTTTGGCTTTTCTTGTGTTACCTCTATCTTACCTTCGTCTACCTTGTTTTCTTGTATTGAGTTTGGTCCATCTAACCCCTTACCGTCTTAAGCTGAGATGGCTTGAATTTGCTCCTTTGGGTTAATCTCGGTGTTACTTGGTAGACGTCCTAGCGGTCATTCTAACATTAGCTTTGCGAGTTGTTCGACTGTATTCGTGGCTTCCTTGAATGACTTCACAAGTTCCCCGAATCGGTTCTCGTTGCTTTTTAGTGTTTTCTTAGTTTCTTGGAAGCGATTTTCTATGTTTGCCATGAATTTTGTCAACATCTCTTCAAGATTCGGCTCCTCTTCTTGTTGGTGAGGTGGTTGTTGAAAATCTGGAGGAAGTTCTGATCTTTGGCTATTTTGATCATCCCATGAGAAATTGGGATGGTACTTCCAACCTGCATTATAAGTGTCACTATAAAAATTATTTTGATATCTAGAATAGTTACTTGTAAAGTGAGCTTGCTCGTTTTTCATGCCATATCCGTAGGGTGGGTACTCAGGATACACCATGCCTCCTAGATTCAAATCATATTGTATTTCTAGATGTACCTGCGAGGGACTATACCAATCATCAATCTTTTTATTCATCATCTCTAACTGATTAGATAACTTGGTGACCACGTCTAGGTTGAAGACACTAGCTGTTTTAGTAGGAATTGTCCTCATGACTTACCACTGATAATTATTCATTGCCATCTTTTTCATAGACTAAAATTTTCTACCAAATGCAAAATAGAGAAAAAAAATTAGCAAAGTAAAAAAAATAAATTGCAATAATAAAAAAAATTGGCTAAAGTAATAAAAATAAAGCTTTCTTAATATTTTAGTTCCCCGGCAATAGTGCCAAAAACTTGATCGTGTCAAATAGTCAAGTTTTAATATTTATAAAGAATGATCGAACCTGTAGACTAATTATGACAACGATTGAGGCAAGTGCACCTATCGAACAATAATATAGTTTAGGCAAGATTATTTTATCGAACCAAAAGGAACCTAAAAGTACTACTACTCACTTTCTTTCTGTTATTTAGCCTAAAATATAGAGTGATTGGTTTATTAAACTAATGAAAAACTAAACTAGATGCAAAGACAAAAGAATGGAACTTTGGGAAAAGACTGTGGAAAAACTCAGTTGATTACGATGATACCCTCAAGAAGAATCCACCTATGACTTCTCATGTTATCTAACTTTTAACTCATATGACTTCTTTACTTAGCTTGATCCGTGAGACTCCCTAACCTATATTAAACCCTCTCTCGAGGCGAATAACGTCTAACCTTAGGTTAATTAGTGGAACTCTCGTTCTCTTATAATAACCCCCTAAGGAAGTAGTAAATCGATCAATGGACTCCCATATTAGGTTTCACCCTAATCTGGCAAAATCTCGTCACCCTATCTCTAGGCGTGTGATCAACTCCGCTTAATTATGCTAGATCTACTCTTACGCAGGGTCTATTCCTCTTCCACCCAAGCACATCAGATTAAATTAAGCAACATAATTAAGAACAAACTAAGTAGTTATCATATAATTTAGAAATCAAATAACAAAATCCATTATAGGTTTCATCCCCTTCAGGTATCTGAAGGGTTTAGTTCATAACAAAATAAGAAAGCATCTCAAGAGAAAAGATAAAACAAAACATAATAAATCCATAAAACCCCCTGAAGGAATTGAAGAGGAGATCCTCTGTCTTGAGTAGAACTCTGGCTTCTTGAGATGGATCAACTGGCTATCTTCGAGTAATTCCCTGAATAAAAGCTCTGGCAGAAAACTCTGCGTAAAACTTCCTTCCCTGTTTCGACTTCTACCGAACTCCCCTTCTTAGTTGCTACCTTGGGTGTTTATATAGGCTTTGAGATTCTTTACTTGGCTCCTAAGTATCCTAATTCAAGTAGAATTCCTCCTAGGATGTTTAAGTAGACTTAGGAGTATGTTTCTTTGGCTTCAAGCATCCAAATCCGAGTGAAATTGCTCATTCCCGTGCCAGGGGAAGTAAGTCGTGGCCAGACCGTGTTGGAGTTTTGTCAATGAGGTACGGCCATGTAAATCTGGGTGCAGTCGTGTTCTAAATAAATGGCAAGGCACGACCGTGTGGCTTGAAGTCCAAGCCATGTCGATTTCTTGGGTTGGCCCTATTTGGTCCGTTTTAAGCCCGTTTTATGTTGTTTTTATCCTTAGGTGCTTTCCTAAGTATAAGACATGAAAAGAAAGAATTAAGAGCACCTTTTTACATAAATCAGGGATAAATCATCCAAAAGCATACTAAATGTAGGATTAAAATATGTTACTTTTACGGTTTATCATCTGTATATGTTTCTGACAGTGTATATAATTCTATATGATTGCATGTTTAATTCTACTGGGTTACACACTGAGTTTACGTAAACTCAGATCTGTTTGTTTGTATTGTTAGGTAATCCACAGACTTAGGCGGTCGGTGTAGTAGGGGCTCGGTGGTGACCATTCTTCCGTAAAACTATTTAGATTTATTAATTCATGGTATTTAATAATTTGGGATTTAATTCTGAGGTTGTAATTTTTGGGACTCTCTCTGAACTGTTGGCTTTTCTTTGGGTTGTTTGTGTTTTTAACTCTTTCATTGCAATGCATGACGAAAACAAAGTTTTTGTAAAAACTCAAACTGGTTTTCTAAATTATAACAATTTTAAGGCTTCCGCTTTAATAAGTTTTTGGCAAATGAATTACTTAATTAATCAAATGGTATTTTTAGTAAAATGTGAATAATTTGATTGGACAAGACAACACCGTTTTCAAAACCCTACCTTATAACACCTCTAGATTTGACCATAACATCTAGACCGGGTTTGGGGTGTTACATTTAGTGGTATCAGAGTCAGGTTCAAAACTTGGTTGTGAATTTTGGGTTCCAAAATTTTGTTTTTTAAAAAAGGATTGGATTTAAAACGATTTGAGAAATTGGGAAAGTATGTGGTACACTGAGTCTCCGATGTTGATCTTTGTAAGTATTTCTGAAACATAGTTAGAACTATTCTGAAATACTGTAGTTAGTACTCTCTGAAACTGAACTGAATAGTTAGAGACTGAAACTTCTAAAAATGATTCTAAACTTCTGATAACTTATGGATAAACATCTTCTATTAATAACCTAAAACTGGTGCATAAGATTTTTAATGTAAATAAAACTCGAATTAAATAATGAGCACACATAGAATTCGTGGACATGGTACTCATGGTCGTGGAAGAGGCCGTAGGGGGCTCGAGCTGAGTCTTCCTCACAGGGTAGTATGCCATATCTGGATACGGGTGAGACCCTATTTTTGCCTGCTACTGATATTGGGTTTCAAAGCCGTTCGGCTGGGGACGACGCACTATCTCAAGCCATGCTGAGGATTTTGGAGAGGGTCACTGGACCCCAATCTGGATCTGGGGGCTGAAGGTCGATAACTAAATAACTCCAGTCTAATGGAGCTGAGCTGTTTAGGGGTGTCACTAGAGTCACCCTTAATATGGCCAAGTACTAGTTGGAGGATGCAGAGAGGATCATGAATGATCTAGACTGTACCTCTGAGCAGAAACTGAAAGGTGTAGTCTCCTTGGTTCGTGATGAGGCTCATCAGTGGTGGTTGACAGTTGAGGAGGTTACCCAGCCCGATCGTTTGACTTGTGATTTCTTTAAGACCACCTTTCAGAGTAAGTATATGGAAGCGAGCTATGTGGATGCTCATAGGCGTGAGTTCATGAATCTCACGCAAGGGGACAGATTTGTGGCCAAATTTTTTTTAGGATGAGTCGCTACGCTCGAGGCATGGTGGTGTTTGAGTATGAGAGGTGCGTTTGGTTTGAAGATGGACTAAAGGTAATCTGAGGGTAGTGATTGCTCCACAGAGGGAGCGTGAGTTCGCGGTTCTAGTTAAGAAGGTGAAGATTGCTGAGGATGTTAAACACATGGAGTGCCAGAATAGAGATCGTGAGAGAGGCAAGAATAAGAGGGATTCAAAGCCCTCTAGTTCTGTTCTGAGGCCTAAGAAAAAGTCCAGGTCTGATGGGCCAATCAGAGTGGGGGCTCCTATTGCTCCAGATGGGTTGCAGTCATGTGGTGATTGTGGTAGGCACCATCCGACGAATGTTGGAGGAGGATTGGGGCCTGTTTGAGGTGTAGATCTTTAGAGCACCGTATTAGAGACTGTCCACAGTGGGTAGATCAGAAGCAAGCTTCGAGTTCCGTGCAGCCTCAGAGGGAAGCTTAGTAGCCACCTAGGGGCCGTGGAGCAGCTAGGGGTGGTAATGGTTTGGGCCGTTGACAAGGGCGGAGGTGCTAATCAAATAGAGGCAAGCCAGAGATGCTCCAGATGTTATCACTGGTACGTTCCTAGTTTTTGATGTATCTTATATTGCTCTGATAAACATAGATTCTAGTCACTCCTATGTAGCTAGTACTGTAGCTAAAAACTTGAGGGTTTCTGTTGAGAGCACTTCTAGTAAGGTTACTGTACTAAGTCCATTGGGGCAGTTTGTTCGAGTTAGTAAACTCTATAGAGAGGTTCCGTTAGAGGTACAATGGATTGCTTTTCTGGTAGATCTGATGGAGCTTAGTTTGGGGAGTTCAACTTAATTTTGGGTATGGATTAGTTGGAAAAGCATATGAGTTAGTTTGGACTGCGTAACTAAGAGGGTCGTTCTGAGGGCTGAGGACGATAAGGAGGTGGTTTTAATTAGTGAACATCAAGATTATCTATCCAACGTGATCTCCACTCTTATGGCTGAGAAACTGGTACGTAAAGGGTGTGAGGCGTACTTGGCTTACGTCAGTGTTTCTAATTCTAGGGACTCTTCTGTTGGGAATATCAGAACTGTAAGGGATTTCCCGGATGTCTTTCCTGAAGAGTTACTGGGTTTACCTCCTAGTCAAGAGGTTGAGTTTGGGATTGAGCTTATTTCGAGTACAGCTCCGATGTCTATCGCTCCCTATCGAATGTCACCGAAAGAGCTTTCAGAACTTAAGGCTCAACTACAAGAACTTCTGGATCGTGGTTTCATCCATCCTAGTGTGTCTCCGTGGGGGGAACCAATTTTATTTGTTAAGAATAAGGATGGGACCATGAGAATGTGCATTAACTATCGGCAGATGAATAAGCTCACCGTGAAGAATAAATATCTGCTTCCAAGGATTGACGACTTGTTTGATCAGTTCCATGGGGCTTCAGTGTTTTCTAATATTGTTCTTTGATTTAGGTATCATTAGTTGAGGGTTAAGGAAGCTGATGTTCATAAGATTGCATTTAGGACTCGATATGGACATTACGAGTTCCTAGTTATGCTTTTGGTCAGACAAATGCTCTGGTCTCATTCATGGATATGATGAACCGAGTATTTCAGCCTTATTTGGATCAGTTCATCATGGTCTTCACCAAAATATTCTATTATACTCTAAGACTAAGGATGAGCATGATGAGCATCTCAGAGTAGTGCTTCAGATTCTTCGTGAGAAGCAGCTTTATGCTAAGTTAAGCAAGTGTGAGTTCTGGTTGTGTAAGGTAACCTTTTTGGGGCACGTGGTTTCTACTAAGGGGATTCATGTTGATCCTCAAAAGATTGAAGCTGTATTGGATTGGAAACAGCCTAAGAACGTATCTCAGATCCGTAGCTTTCTGGGTTTGGTGGGATATTATCGGCGATTTGTTGAGGGGTTCTCTATAATTACAGCTCCCTTGACTAAGCTTCCGCTTAAGGTGGTGCCATTTCTCTAGACTGATGCGCAACAATCGAGCTTTGAGAAGCTCAAGTCTATTTTGACTCAAGCTCTTATTCTGATACAGCCTAAACTTGGTAAGGAGTTTTTGAGTACAGTGATGCGTTGCACATCGATTTGGGATGTGTGCTGATGTAAGAGGGTAAGATAGTGGCTTATTTGTCTCGATAGCTTAAGACACACGAGGGGAATTATCCAACGCATGATCTACATTTGGCTGCGGTAGTCTTTGTATTGAAAATCTGGTGGCATTATCTGTATGGTGAGAGGTGTATAATCTACACTGATCACAAGAGCCTCAAGTATCTCCTTACTCAGAAAGAATTGAACCTTAGGCAGCACCGCTGGGTTGAACCGCTCAAAGATTATGACTGCACTATAGAGTACCATCTTGGTAAGGCCAATGTAGTGGCCGATGCTCTTAGTCAAAGAGCGATGTCCGATTTGAGGGCGATGTTTGCTCGCCTTTGTCTGTTCAATGATGGGAGTCTGTTAGCCGAGTTGCAAGTTAAGCTGACTTGGGTTGAGCAGACTCGAGATAAGCAGTTAGGGGATGAGACTCTAGGTATACAGTTCTGTCAGGTTGAGAGTGGTATTACTTTTGATTTTGGGTTAAATAATAATGGTGTGCTATGTTTTCGAGGGCGGATCTGTGTACTAAATATTTTGACCTGAGACAGTCGATTCTGAGGGAGGCGTATAGTAGCCCTTATACAATGTATCTCATGGTAATAAGATGTATCAGGATCTCCGTAAACTATACTAGTGGCTAGGGTTTGAATTGTGAGGTTACTAATTTTGTTGCTCGATGTCTGACATGTCAACAAGTTAAGGCTGATACTTTCGGGGTTACTACAACCCGTTAAGATTTCCTATTGAAATGGGAGCGTGTGATGATGGACTTCGTTTGTGTGTTTCCCTTGACACCCACTAAGAAGGATTATGTTTGGGTCATCGTGGATCAATTGACCAAGTCTACTCACTTCATCCTTGTTCAGACAGACTACTCTCTATAAAAGTTAGCGAAACTCTACATCTCTAAGATAGTTAGATTGCATGGGGTTCCGGTGTCGATCATTTCTAATAGAGATCCTTGTTTCACTTCTCAGTTATGGACAAAGTTGCATGAGGCTTTGGGTTCGAGATTGGACTTCAGTACTACGTTCCATCCTGAGACCAATAGTCAATCTGAGAGGGTGATTTAGATACTGGAGGATATGCTTCAGAACTGTGTAATTGATTTCTGAGGTAGTTTGGGAGGATTATCTGCAGCTAGCTGAGTTCACCTACAATAACAGTTTCTAAGCTAGCATCTAGATGGCAACTTACGAGGCTCTGTATGGTCGTAAGTGTCTCACTCCACTATGTTGGACTGAGTTGGGTGAACGCCAGGTTTTGGTTCTTGAGTTGGTTTTTGAGATCGATGATAAGGTTAGACTGATTTAGGATAGTTTGAAAGTGGCCTTTGATAGATAGAAATCATATCCAGATCTAAAGAGGCGTGATATTGAGTATTCTGTGGGGGACTTCATCTTTCTTAAGGTTTCACCGTGGAAGAAGGTTCTGAGATTTAGTCATAAGGGCAAGTTGATCCCTAGGTTTATTGGACCGTATCGGATTCTGAAGCGTGTAGGGTCAGATGCTTATCAATTGGAGCTACCTCCAGAGTTGGACCATATCCATGATGTCTTCCATGTTTCGATGTTGAGGTGACACCGGTCTGACCCTTCTCATGTTGTTTCTGTTGATGAGACCGAGGTTAGGCCAGATTTGACCTCTAAGGAGGAGCCGGTTTAAATTCCTGATCGTGATATTAAGGTTCTTAGAAGGAAGTCCATTCCTTTAGTGAAGGTTCTATGGTGGAATCATGGTTATGCCTGAGGATTAGATGCATTAGCATTATCCTTATCTATTCTGATTAGGTAAGTTTCGAGGTCAAAAATTTTTCTAGGGGGTAGAGTTGTAACGCCCTGATCTTTTTATTTATGTTTTGTAAGTACTTGACACAATTGTGCATCTGCTTCAGTGGTTAAGTGTTCTGGATGTGTGTGAGAGGTCCCAAATTCAGGTCTTACTTTTAGGAAATTATGTAATTTTTTGGATTTAAGCCCTATCTTTGTTCAGTGGGCTTATTTTTAATTGCCTGTAATTTCATATCAGAATAAGCCTGCTGGTTCGAGCGGTAAGGGGGTTAGTGTGTTAGAGGTCTTGTGTTTGAGTCCCTACACGAGCATGGGTATTTATTTTTGCTCAGCTCAACGATAGAGTTTCAATTTAATTAGAAATTTGAGTAACGAGTGGTTAGGATGTGAATGAGTGGGGGGTTATCAAAATATTTCAAAATATTGTTTCTCTCTCATATCAGAGAATTTTTTACATCAATTTCACTTTTTCCTCTGCCGAAAATCTGTCTTTCCCCTCTCCCATTCACTTTTCAATCTCTGTTTCAATTCGTCTCATTTGTGCAACGTTGTTTTCGCTCGTTCGATAAGTTGTATATTGTTAGAATTTTAACATTGCTTCAATTAAGTGTTTAACGAGAGAGTTTGTTTTAGTTACTCTCGGTTTAGGCGAAGGATAAGAATCTGTTGGTGCTCTTGCAGCAATTTTAGCGTTAAGGGTTCCTTTTCATTACTGATAAGTATATGAATATGTTGTTTGATGTTGTGGGTTTCCGTTCGTGGAATATCTTAGTTAAGATTTCCAAGATATTGCTAAAATTGTGTTGTTATGTCAATTTTTAGGTTTTTAAAGGCTTTAAGAGTGGTTTCGTAGCATAATCATACCAGGAGTGTTCTATCGATGCCACACGGGAGTGTGGTCACCCGTGTAGTAGGTTGTGTGTGAGAACATAGCCGTATGGTCGACAAAGGCATGCACATGACCGTGAAGTGGCTTATGAATTCTTGGGCCAGGCCATGTGGGCCACACGGGCAAAGCCAATATAGGTGTGTGGACCCCACGGGTAAGTACATGGGCACGTAGGCCCAAATTTTTTAGATTTCTCCTAGGGTCACACAAGTCGTCCCAATCAACTGTGGGCCTACCGTATGGTCGATAAGGGCTAACAAACCCCAAAACTATAGATCTGATAGACTGATAATCTGTTCTGAGTATGATTATGCCATTCGTAACTGTTTGTTCTGATATTTGTACATAGCATGTTGAGCATGTCTTTTATGTTATTCTGTATCTGTTCTGTATATAATTGTGGGATGGGTTTTGTATTGATGGAAGAAGTGTTCTGTATGGCGATCATCTCCTCTTATCTGGCAACTTGGTTGCACTATATCTGAGATGTGTCGTAATGGCACAACCTGGTGTGTAGGGATGGGTGGGGGGTTTTTAACCCCACATGGTGTGTTGGGATGGTTGGAGATGGTGTGTAGAGGATAGGGGTAGGATTCTGATTGTCTGATTCTGTTTACTATATCTATATCTAAAAAGGGCTTGAGCCAGAAGCCGTATTTGTATTATTTCTAACAGTGTATATAATTCTGTATGATTGTATGCTTAATTCTGCTGGGTTACACACTGAGTTTACGTAAACTCACATCCGTTTGTGTGTATTGTCAAGTAATCCACATACTTAGGCGGGTCGGTGCAACAGGGACTCGGTGGTGACCACTCTTTCGTAAAAATGTTTAGATTTATTAATTCATGGTATTTAATAATTTGGGATTTAATTCTGAGAGCTGTAATTTTTAGAACTCTCTTTGGACTGTTGGTTTTTGTTTGGTTTGTTTGTGTTTTTAACTTTTTCATTGCGATGCATAATTGAAACAAAGGTTTTCTAAAAAATCGAACTGGTTTTCTAAATTATGATAGTTTTAAGGCTTCTACATTAATAAGTTTTTGGCAAATGAATTACTTAATTAATCAAATGGTATTTTCAATAAAATGTGAATAATTCGATTAGACAAGACAACACCGTTTTCAAAACCCTATCTTGTGACACCTCTAGATTCGACTATAATGACTAGGTAAAGTTTGGGGTGTTACAGCATGCATGCAATAAAATCACAAATAAAAACAAAGAAACCCATGCCACAGTCCATAGTTAATAAAATTACAATCCCAAAAATACCGTAATAAAATAAAGAAAAATTTAAATTTGCTTTATTAAATAAAATCGAGACGAGAACTCTAAAGGTCATGTTTGATCCTAACCTTAAGGGTTATCTGTAAGAGGTAAACTAAAGGGTGTGCTTGAGAAGCTCACTGTGAGTCTTAACAAAACAAAAATAGTTTTGTTTACATTCACGCAATCATAGTAGATGACATAACCAAAAATATCAATGTTTGAAATAAATCATAGTAGTTTAGTAAACAGTGCATCTGCATGGGCATTTTCCAATGTAAAACAATGTAAAAGTCCTACCATCCATCTGCTACAAACAATGGGTTCCTCTGAACCCGTAATTCAAACACTGAATATAGTAAGAGTCGAAGCTCGATATGGATAAACCACCAGTAACAATATGCAGATGAACTGTTAGAAAATTCTAGACAAGCTTCTAGTAAATTACGGATAAGTGCCAGTACTCCACAGAACTCTAGAATGTATATATACTACCAATATAATAATAATGCAAATAAATTGTCTGTACTTCACAGAACTCCTCCATCACCCACCAATCTCGAACCCATGCAATGAGGTATGTCACGTAGACAATGAAGCATGTTATGCTTTAATAATATCGGTTTTAGTACGGTGGCATGCTTAACATGCATTCAGTAAAACAGTATCAGTGGTATGTTTTGCATACATTCATTACAACAGTATCGATGGCATGCTTTACATATCAGTCTAATCAGTAACAAATAGTGGCATGCTTGCATGCAATCAATATATAGTCTCACAATTGATAGCATGTTGTACATGCGATCAATTTAACAATAAAAATTAGCATGCTACAATACAAATAGTAACAGTACAAATAATCCAATTTCAGTATTCATACAATCGACTTAACCTTTATAGCAATTACATGTTTAGATAGACACGTTTCAAGGCCCTAAAACATTCATCCATAACACTTAGATCACATGCATATTCGACCAATCACCAAATAAACACTTACACATACTTATAGCAATCATTAAACAAAAATTTAGGACCCACACCTAATTTACGCAAATCCGCAGTACTAGAATTAATTCCACAATTTTTAAGACTTCAATCTAGACAGACGTCAATAAGATCTAAACACCAAACACAAAAAACATGAATTAGCACTAGCCTTTTACACCCCAATAGGGTTCGACCGAAATAGGGATTAGCAGTGACTAATTGAATTTGATTTTTGAACGCTACTTACTCTTCTAATGATTAAATAGGAGATATGGATTATCCTTCGATGCTGCTACTGATCCGAGATGTTAAGATTTGGTCCTTCAAAAAAATTACACAACAAAGATCATTATGTGCAACTTGACCTTGACAACCATTAAAAAAATAAAATAAAAGAAATCAACATCAGATTTGATATAAACTTAAACTTACACTACCCGATTTAGATCTGTGATGAATGGTGATCACAGAACTAACAACAAAAAAAGAATAAAAGAATTGAGATTGAGGGGCTTCAAGGGGCAGTAATAATGTGAAAAATGTCCGCAACTATTTAGCCAAAGCAATAACAAATGTTGATTAGAAAGACAAAATTAAAGAGAGGAGAAGAAGAGAGGGATGGTGGAAACAGTGGAAGAAAGAAGAATATTGAAGAAAATTAGGCTTAAGAGTGGCTCAATGAGAAAGAAAGGGAAAGAAAATTGGAGAAGATAAGAGAAAGAAAAAGAAAAGGTTGCAACAATAAGTAGAAAAGTGATCTAAAAATGTATGAACAGTAAAATTTTATATATATATACTAGGGTTTACAACATAGATTGACACAACTAGGGTTTTGAGCAAAAAATATTAAAAATAAAAATTACATAGGAGAGGGGAATCGAACTTGGGTCTCAAGGATAGTTTCACTAAATTTGAACCATTTCTTAACCATTTAGCCAGTAACTCAATCTTGCTACAACCATGTGAAGTTTATAATAAAAAATTAGGATGTGACAACTCTCTCATTTAAAAGAAATTTCGCCTCAAAATTTACCAGATTCGAAAAGATAAGGATACTATTAACAAATCGAGTCCTCAAATTCCTAAGTGGCTTCTTTGATGCCATGATTCCACTGAAGAAACTTAACCAATAGAATTTGTTTCCTCCTGGAACCTTTACCCGTCGATCCAAAATCCAAACAAGTTCCTCCTCAAAGGACAAATCTAGTTTCACCTCAATCTCCTAAATCGGGACAATATAAGAAAGGTTAGATCAATACAATTTTAACATCGAAACATGGAACACGTTATGAATGTGGTCGAGCTCGAGAGGTAACTTAAGTTGATAAGGCACGATCAAATCCTCTTGCCCTTCCGTTCAAATCTTAGATTAAACTCAATATCTTTATTCTTCAGATTTTCAAAAGACATCTGTCTATTCGAAGATGCTTTTGAATCAATTTGATCTTACCCTCAGTTTCTTGAACCAACTCTGGAACCAAAACCTTTCTCTCGCCCACCATAGTCCAATACAATGGGGTATGACACTTACAACCATACAAAGCCTCGTAATGTACCATTTGTATACTGGACTGAAAAATGTTGTTGTATGTAGAATCAACCAACAACTAGTGCTTCTCTCAACTACCCCAAAAATCGATTACACAAATCCTTAACATATCCTCCAAAACCGAATAAACCACTTAGACTGTCCATCCATCTAAGGATGGAATGTCGTACTGAAGTCCAAATGAGTATCTAGTGCCTCATGTAGTTTCTTATAAAATTGAGACATGAAACCAAGATCCCGATTTGAAATAATTAACACAGGCACCCATGCAGTCTTATTATCTTAGAGATTTATAGTTTAGCTAGCTTCTGCAGAGAATAGTCAGTGCAGACAGATAGAAGTCAACCGACTTAATCAATCTATCCACAATGACCCAGATCAAATCTTTCTTAGTAGGTGTTAAGGGCAACCCACTAACAAAGTTCATAGTGACCCGTTCTCATTTCCATTGAGGTATCCGGATAGATTGTAACAACCTAGAAAGAAATTGATGCTCAGCCTTAACCTGCGGTGAAGTCAAATACTAGGATACAAAGTCTATTACAACTTGTTTCAGACCAGGCCACCAATACAATTCTCTGAAATCTCGATACATTTTATTACCCCAAGGTACATAGCATAAGAGTTACTATGAGCTTCCCGAAAAATAAACCATCTCAAATCTTGATCATTAAGTACACAATATTTACCTCTAAAACACAAAATACTATCATCATTGAACCCAAAATCCTCATTCTTACCATCCTCAACCTGTTTAATCTGAGGCAACAAAGAAACATTCAAAGACTACTTAACTTTCATCTGTAACAGCCCAAAACCCGTCCTAGAAGTTATGGTCGTATCTAGCAGTGTCACATTGGAGTGCTTTTTGGAAACCCTTTTTCTTGTTGATAAAAACTCGTTTGGAGGTTGAAACCTCTTTGTTAGAAGTCATATTATACCAGCATTTTGTTAATCATTTTAAATCGTCATTACTTCTAAAACCTTGTTTGTTGCGAAAGCTAAAAAAATCTTTGCGAAAACATAGTGTTTTGAAAATAGTTATCGTTTTGGGAAAATTGCATTCTACTTCTAACAAGTATAAATCATAATGATTAAAATCTTAGATCGAAAGCTATAAAATTGGAGTGGCTTTTTTACAAATATAAAAACCCAGACGAAAACTAAGAGTAAATAAAAGCCTAGTAACCGAAAATAAGAGTGTAGCCATCTCCAAGTCCCTCGCAGCACTGAACCGTCTAATGCTAGGGATTACCTGAAAGGTTAAAAACGGGGTGAGTTTAAGAAAACTCAATGTGTAATCCCCTTATTAAAGAAACAGGCAGTATACAGAAGCAGAATCAATTTAGGCCTGAGCCCTTTAATAGTAATGGTAGTAATTGGACTTTAGCCCCTATCAGCCTTGGTTGGGCCCAAGCCCATATCAAATGTCACATATCACATCCATTTGCGCCTAAGCTCATCTCAATATCAGAATCAGTATATACAATGCATAAATACCCATACAAAACATACACTCCGTCTCTTGTCCAACCCTACACTCTTATGGGGATTAAATCGACCCACTCATCCCAACACTCCTTTTGTAGCACCGGTTGTGGCACTAACCAATACCGCAGTAATTTGCCAAGAACAATAACGCAAAGAGAGCCGCCAGTAATAGTATATGTGGTAAAGCCACTAATATGATATTAAACAGAGTCGCCATTATCGATATCATTTGTAAAAGTCGCCACTAACAAAGACACTTCCTCTATAACAGTATCCCAACCCCATGCAGTATGTTGTGTATGCAGTATACCATGCTCAGAATCAATCATATCATTCATAGTTGAGCCAATCAAATCATAGTCATACAATCATAGTCAAATCAGTCAAATCATAGCACAAGTCAGTCATTTACCCTCGAGGGCAAAATAGTCATTAACCCTACAGGGGCATTACAGTCATTTTACCCTACAGGGGCATCACGGTCATTTTACCCTATAGGGGCATTATGGTTATTGTAGCCTATAGGGCATCACGGTCATTTTACCCTACAGGGGTATTACGGTCATTTTACCCTACAAGGGCATTATGGTCATTTTACCCTACAAGGGTATTATGGTCATTTTCCCCTACAATGGCGTTACGATCATTTTATTCCTTAAGGGTCACGATACAGTCAACAGCCCTTCCAAAGGCCTACAGTTGCCTCGAGGGTCACAGATAACCCATTTGGTCAATATAGTATAAATGGGCTTAAAGCCCGATTCTACTTAAATAGGCCCACACACTCGTATGGCCCATTTGGCCCAAATTCAATCACGGCTATGTGATCTACATATCCCAATCCACTTTTTGCCACCTTTTGTAAATTTTATCCGTGTAGGGCCTACGAGCCCGTTGGGCCCACATGGCCCATTTTGGCCCAACAAGGCCCATAACAGCCCAAGTGCACGAAAACACTCGTAGTGGCCTCTTCTGTCTACCGTCCTCAGTTGAGGGCTCAATTTTTCCACATGAGCAATCACGCGCTTGTGAGGCCTCAAATACCGAAGTTTTGGCTTTTGTCGATTCTTAACGAAAATAGTGTGATTACACACATTTTCAGCTTTAAGCCGATCAACAGAAATAGGGTATACGATTACATACGTATTTATGTAACCGTTCCAAGTTTCTCAAGCTCCTAACCTACATTCATTCAACATACAGTTAGTCTTTCATATATTATTGTTCAAAGCACTTAATCCCCAAACAATAATCACTACCAACCTTGATTGAGTACCACGTGATCTACTCCTTTTAGATCGCTGACTAAGAACAATCGTATGTCTCTTGTCGATTTACTGCCTAACAATAGATCTTGTTAGAAAGGATCAATTATAAATGTGGCTTCAATCCACGAATACTATCCTCTCAAAAACAAATGAATATTCAACCTACCCAAAAATAAGGTAGCGAAATTACCTTAATCGAATAATAGAAGAATGGACCTCGATGGCTTGGTAACCCTTGCACCCTTTTACTTCTTGGGAACACCTAACCCATCGATCACCACATCAAGATGAAGGGATCACCATTCACCATCAAAGAACATGAAGGAAAGAAATATTTGGCTTTTAGTGAAAAGGTAGAAGGAAACAGATTCGCACACATATCACAGTAATAGTGAACAAGAGAGGGAACTTTTGAATACCTACCAATTTTTCAGGATCGCTTACAGATATCAACTCAATATACCATCAGCATAATATTGAAACAATCAGGATTTAGAGAGAAAATAAGCAGAGTATACGACCACCCCAAGTATTAGCAGAAGAAGAAACTCAGTTTAAACATAAGAAAGAAGTTGAAAAATAGAAAGAGAGGGGATGGTAAGGTGAGTTCAACCAATAAGAGCTAATCAATGAAACCAAAGATGTGAGCAGGACATTCGGCCAAAGCTAACTGAATGGGAAGAGAAGGGAAAGGGAATGGAGAGAAAAAGATGAGAAGAGATTCGGCTGACAGTGTGAAGTGAATGAATAAAACAAAAGGGGTATTCAACTAATAGAGTAAAGAAACCAAATTGTCCAAAGTACCCGAATGGTAAAAGAAAGTTTGGCTTTCACACAATAGACCAAAAGAGCAACTCACGTTGCACCAAAAAGCAAGGAAGAAAGTTCTAGGAAACGCAATATTTGGCCACTAGACAAATGAAAAGAATACCAACATTCAGGAAATGACCAAAACCAAATACTCTATTTTTCCCTTAGCAAATTTAGAAACAACCTTCAACAACTCAAACTCCCCTTTTTCCTCCTAAAATCTCTCCCCAATCCTCTCCTTGAAATTTTCCACATATCACTCCAACATCTCATCAATCAGAATTTTACTGCAACACAAACTCCAGCCGTGCAAGGTAACAAAAATTGATCCCCTTATTGCGCAAACCAGGACTCGAACTCAAGTCCCCTAGCACTGGAAACACACCACCTACCACTGGACCACAAGCTTTTTGTGACATAATTCCATCACAATTATTCTTAAAGCCTACTCTCTAAAACCAAGGGCCTTATTCACTTAAAAGTAAAAATGCTAAAGCCTAGGTTTGAATCTAGGAAATCCTAAACATTCCCAAACACTCCAAATCACTTAACCATTAAAGGAAACATATAATTTGTGTCATTTTCTTGCACACATAAACTTTTATGTGCAGTCTTCATGCTGATCCCACACTCAAGGCCCATCCTTCTAGGCCAAATTTGGGGTGTTACAATTCATCCTTCCTCAAAGAAATTTCATCCCTGAAATTTCCAACTTGTCAGAATAGTCGCACAATACATGCTTCACCACCACACTCCCGCTGCGCACGTTGATTTCAAAACATTATTACAGCCTCTTGAACCACGTTTACGTGTATCTTTTATGCCCATTGTCTATTCGCGTTTTATCAGAACTAACAGTTTAATGTAGATCAAAGTTTCACTATAATTTTTGTCCCCTATAGTTTCAATTTGCTCTATCTCGAGTGGTATGGTCTAATTTCTAATGTAGTCACAGTATTTCCTAATTTACTACATTTCAATTTCTAAACAGACAAAAGTATTCAGAAAACTTACGATTCGACGTCGGAGACTCGGTGTGCCACACTTTTTAGAATAAGTATCTCAAAACACTTCACATATTCGAAAACAACCTTTTGAAATCCAAAAATTTGAAAACCCATTCCACAGCAGAGTTTTGCAACTTGGCTTTGATACCACTAAATTTGATAAAAACTCATTTGGAGGTTAAAGCCTATTTGCTAGAACTCATATTATACCAACATTTTGTTAATCATTTTAAATCGTCATTACTTCTAAAACCTTATTTGTTGCGGATGCTAAAAAAATCGTTGTGAAATGATGGTGATGGAAAAAGTCTTAAAATTTATATAATGAATGATCGAGCCTAGAAACTAACTATCACCACAATTGAGGCAAGCGTACCTATCGAACAGTAGTATAGTTTAGTGGCAAGATCGGATTGTCAAACCCAAGAGAACCAAAAGTACTAATACTAACTTTCTTATTTTTATTTACCCTAAGAATGAAGGGAGTTGTTGTTTAATCTAAAATTAACTAACTACTAAGCTAAAGATGCTAAGACACAGAGAAGGAATTGGGGAAATACTTCTGGGAAAAACTAATTGATTAAGACAATACCCAAGGAAGAATCCACCTAGACTTCACTTGTTACTTAACTCTGAACCAAACGATTTATTCACTTGACTTGATCCGTAGGATTCCCTAATTTATATTAATACCTCTCTCGAGGCTACTAACGTCTAACCCTAGGTTGATTAATTGAAATATCTTTCTAATTAAAAACCCCTAGAATTGTATTAACTCGATCTATGACTCCCATATTAGGTTTGACCCTAATTCAACAGATTTTCGTCATCCTGTCTCTAGGGTTACGAGCAACTCCAATTAACTATGCTAGATCTACTCTTAAATAGGGAATATTCCTCCTCTGTCTAAGCACATTAATACTTGAATCAATATCCTGAAATATCAAAGAAAGAATTAAGAACACATAGTTAAGAATAAATCAAGTATTTATCATATAGTTCAGAAAACAATAACAAGATCCGTCTTAGGTTTCATCCCCCTGAGGTATTTGAGGGGTTTAGTTCATAATCATAAAAGAATACATCTCGAAAAAAAATAACAAAACATAAAGAAAACCCTAAAACCCCCTGAAGGAATTGAAGGAGAGATCCCCAATCTTAAGTGTGATTCCGGCTTCTGGGATGGATCAACTGGCTTTCTTCGAGTGAATCCCACAATTCGACCTCTCTGGCTTGGCTCCTTGGCCTAGCTGAACGCTTGCTTGAAGGTTGGCCTCTAGGGTGTTTATATAGGCTTTTGGAATGTCTTTCTTTTCCTCTAAGTACCCTAATCCGAATGAAACTCTTCTTTGCTGTGGCAGGGACATGCCCGTGTGGCACGACCGTGTGAATCGAACCCAGCCCGTGGTCGGATCTGCTAAAGAGGCACGATTGTGTGTCTCGGGCCCAGGCCGTGTTGATTTTGTACTTTAGCCCATTTTCTCCATTTTTAGCCCATTTCTCGTTCTTTTCATCCTCCGATACTCTTCTAAGTATAAAACATGAAATTAAAGGATTAGGAGCACCAAAATCTACAATTCAGGGAATAAATCATCCAAAAGTATGCTAAATGTGGGATTAAAATATGAACATATTACGGTTTATCAAATACCCCCACACTTAAGCATTTGCTTGTCCTCAAGCAAAATTCTCAACTCACAATTAAAACTAACTTCCCTCGATTCACAATTCTTATCAATGATGCCTCATCATAATTCATAAATAATTTATACATGGATAATTTAACTAAAAGAGTCCTGAAGATTCAAACAATCAAAGTCACAAGTTTGTAGCACGAAAAATGTAAGTGTTTCCCCTTATCTAAATAATTACCTTTAATTCAAAATTGATAAGAGTTGACATCCTCACTAAAGATTCACTCAAATCACTAAAAGTGCTTAAGGTTTAAAATTAAGCTATCAAAAGTCAAACATGAAAAGTTAATCCCATAGGCTTGCTTGAAAATCAAATCTCCACCACTATAAAATGAAATAATACATAGATCAAAAGGCCTTTAGAAAAAGGGGTTGTAACGGGGCTTAGGTTAAAGGTGTGGATAAAGGCTAAATTAAAGGGTTAGAATCGAGATTGAATTGACAATTTACCTAACTAGAAAAATGAACTAGTCCTGTATAATTACATCAATTGAAAACCAGTAATACGAGCTTCTTCTTCAAGATGTTGAATTTAAACGTATAAGCTCACTTAATCACAGAGCTAATAATAAATATACTTCGATTTTTTTTAAGAACAAGTCAAGTAAATAATGAATTTAACTACTGAAATAAAATAATTAGGCAACTGATCAAATCAAATCTCAATAGAAGGGTAGTCAAGAGAAATGGTGACAACAAATACAAGATGGTTTTTAGGTTAATATTAGTGGGTGAATCAATAAAAGGGTTGTTAGGATCAAAGGGGTTCACTAGGGGTTAATTGTGAGGGTAGGCTTTTAGTGGAGTGAGTGGGTTAAATCCTAAGTGCCTTTATCTCTCTGTATATCAAATCAATGATGTGGTCTTGACATGTATTGTAGCACCTTGAATTTGGGCCTAGAATAAGTGGGTTCGTGTGTCGAGAGAATCGATTTTGTCGTTAAAAAAATTATTATTGCATGTTTAGTTTAAATTTTAGGAGGTTTAGGAAGGGTTGGTAGTGTTGGAAAAGTCCTAGGCTCGATCTAGGGCTTTAGCAAAAATGTTGGTTTTTTTTTTTAGGGAGGTTGGTGGTAGTCATAAGGCATTTAAAATATTGTTGGGTTAAAACCTATCACAAAGAAGAGGTTGTCTGGTTGCTTGAGGTGCTTGGAATAAGCTGGTGGTCAGAGGTTCAAGTCCTGGAGTTGGCAAAAAACTTTTTATTGCACATAAGTGGTATGAAGGCCAGAGTTTAGGCCTTATAAATAGTTGGGACTATTTTATGACAAAAGGAAACGCCTGGCCCAATGGCAAAGGCGATAGGAGTAGTAAGGGGAGCATGGTTCTAGTCGCGGCGTGTGCATGTTATGTTTTTTTTTAAGTAAAACTAGAGTGCAACAGAAGGTTTATAATTAATTAGGTAGGAAATATGACACAAATAAAATACGCGGCGTAGTGGTAAGGGGCGTGGACCATCGTGAAGAGGTCAGAGGTTCGAATCTGGATGTTGGCTAATATTTTTAAATTCCTTTAGATGTTATGGTCGCTGGAAAATATGCTTTAAAAGAAATCGAGAATGGAACATGTCACAAGCAAAGTCGTGGTGCAGTGGCAAGAAGCGTGTTGTGGCTCTTACAAGTCGTGGGTTCGAGTTGCTTTGTCCACATTAACTTGTTATTTTGCTGCTGGCGTGAGGAAGGAATTTGAATGTAATTCAAATTGAATTTTTGGCTAAATAAAGGAATTTAATTGGAGATAAGTTTGAGTCAATTAGGGAGTGTAGATTTATTTATTTATCTATTTATTTATTTATTTTAGTATAAATATGGGTGCCAAATTCTCTTTAAATAGAGAAGGGATATCTCTTCAATTTCGCATTTGAACCCCATTCTCTCAATCTTTTCTCTCCGTCTCTTCTACAAGCCAAAACCCTAGTTGCTTTCATTTTTTTTTTTGAATTCTTCGAAGTCAAACCTTTTATTTCATTCTCTTCTTCATTCTTTTCTCTTGTCCGATTTCTCCATTAAGTCGAAAGATGGAATCTAATCCCATTAGTATTGTTTGGCCGAAACTTTGAAGGGGGAATTTGGGATTTGATTGTGTCGACTACAAGTAGGAGATCACTCGGGATTCCAAAATCTAAGGTAAGCAAAGTGTGGATTAGGCTGAAGGCCATTCATTCAAATGTTAGGATTGGATCTAACATAGTCTATGTAGGGATTTCGACAAAGACCAAGGACAAGTGATAATTCGGGATTTAGATCCACAAGGTAAGTGCTTAAGATATTCGGCCAAGGCTAATTTCATGAATTAGATCTATTTACTATTTATTCAAAAGCCGAAAACTAACCAAATCAAGTGATCTAGTGTTAGCCGATTCCAAGGGAGAAGGACTACGGAATTTCGAGATTTGATTGTTAATACAATCGGCAGCAAGGTAAGATTTGGTTGCAATAATCCTTCGGGATTTAATTAATTAGCCGAATGGCTTTTTGCTAAAGTGCTCAAGGTTGGCTGAATGTAGGAATTAAGGATCTAGGATGCTAGATCGAGATTTTTGGGGTTTTTGTGAAAGCGTTAAGTAAATCAAGTGTGTGGCCCGCACTAAATCTTGATAGATTTTCGGCTTTAATTTACTCTATGTGTTAATATAAAAGTTAAAGATTATGACTAAGGTACCATGTAATGGTACGAAGCACTCAGGTACATTTTCCTACTCCTACCATGAGTATATTGTGATAAATATCTGTTATGGCAAATAAGTGCAACTATAAGAATGTGAATAAAGCATAAGGCATAATATTTGCATGTTTTGTATGACATGGGGCATATGGGTGATATGTAAAGGGGAAGTGAATTGGTGGTTTTATACCCCAATATCTGAATGTGGTGACTTATGTCAAGTAATTTGAATGTGGTGACTTATGTCACGAAATCTGAATGTGGTGACTTAGGTCACGAATTACTATTGAAACACCCCAAACCCAGCCCACGAGCCTTGATCGGATCTGGTATGTTCCCAGGTGTAAACCGTTTCAAATTCTTTTTGTTACTTAGGAAAAACTTGTGTGTTTTGAAAGATAAATTGTTTTGGGTTGGGCTTGAGTTGAAAACAAGTTTGATTCATTGATAAAAATCCTTTACTTTAGGTGACAAAGCATTTGGGCTTTGTTTTAAAAAAAATTGATTTACTTAATCTTTTAATAAATAAAGGTTTGAAAGCTTAACAAATAAAAACAGAATAAAATATTTCTACTAAGGCCTTATTACATCAAATAATTCCCAAAATTTAAATTCAAAATACTTAAAGAAAAATAGTCCAAATAAAAGAAATCTGAAATTCACATGGCCTCCACTAAGCATCTGCAGTTCATCCATCACTAATCGTCACCGAAAAATAATCCCACAAGGGTGAGTCAATGACTCAATGTGTAACCAACACTAAAATTTAATAACTCGTGCATACATTATCATACATGTTCATATACAAATAAAAATAATGATGCAACCCGAACCCAAACCTAGATAGCCATCCGCTACACGTCCCCCGTACCAACTTGCACACCGTGGAGACTACTAAGTCAACCCTTCATCCGCTACACACCATCGAAGGCAGTCGCTGCAGTCGACGTGCTTATCACCCTTATAAAAATTCGTGGTCTTAGGTCACCACATTCAGAAATCGTGGTCTTAGGTCACCATATTCAGTTATCGTGGTCTTAGGTCACCACATTAACTTCCCCTTTTCATATAACCCATATGCCCCCATATATCATACATATTATGCAAAACCATGCCTTAATTCACATTCTTATCACTTTTCACATGTTAAAAATAACATATATCCATAATCCTAGTAGGAGTAGGAAACGTACCTAAGTACTTTGTACCATAACATGGTACTTTAGCCATATTTTCACATTCTTAATAACATATTTAATTTAAAACATAGCCATGAACATATTAAAACTTAGGGTAGGGTACACACCTGATTCACTTAACAATTTCACTTGAATCCCAAAAATCCGATCTTAGATCTTTAACTCCCTACATTCGGCCCATATTAAAGATTTAATGAAAAACTCATTCGGCCATAAGACCAAATCCTAGTAGGATTTGTGCACTAAAACTTACCTTAATGCCGATTTGCTTATCTCTCAAATCCTGAAAACTTTGCTATTCTCCTCCTTGTATTCGGCCAAACACTGGATCTCTACATAGGTTAGTTTCTGCTTTTTAAACAAAGTAAGAGATAGATCTAGGTATCCAAAATAGGCCTTAGCCGAATATACCTATGTGCTTACCTTCCAAATCTTAAATCCCGGAAATGATCTTTTGTCTTAGGTGCCTGTCAAAATCCCTATAACCATATGTTAGATCGATTTTTAACACTTAATCACTATTAAATGGCCTTTGGCCGAATGTCAAAGTGTTACTCACCTAGATCTTTAAAAACCCGAAAGCACTATTGACTATGGAGATGTCGACAATAGCAGAGATCCCGGAGAACATTGAAGTTTCGTCCAAAGATCACTAATAGGATTAATACCTTGATTTCGAAAATACTAAAAGTAGAAGAATGGAAATCGAATTTTTGATCTTACCCTTACTTGAAGAAATTGACAACCCCTTTGCTTTAAGTCCTTCAAAGATTCGGCTAAGGCTAGAGGGGACTTATTTTCGGCTTTTGGAACTTAACAAGAAATTGGCTTATGAAGATGTCTGTGTTGTCGGTTTAGCAAAAGAGAAGAGAGGGAAAGAGTCCCTTGAGAAATCGGCAAAAGTGAACTAAAAAGAGGGGGGAAAATTCGGCTAGAACAATTGAAAAAGAAAGAAGAAAAAGATGATAGCTTGGAAAGAGTTAGCAAAAGAGAGGCAAGTTGGCTAAATGAAATTCGGCTATAGCCTCCCCCTTTACAACCTTGGCCGAAAATACCATCCAAGGAGTCCCTCAATCGGCCAACTCTCCACAACTTGATAAATTTTATCTTTTATTTATCACCTTAATTAATCTCATCAATTATCTCTTCTTTAATCCACTTAAAATAATCTAATATTAAATCACCATTTATCTACTATTTATCCGAAAATTTAAAGAGAATCAAACTCTTCTTTCAAGTGCCTTAATGCCGTCCAGCTCTCTTGTTCCTTGCACCAAAATAAAATTCCTTTGTTTGCTCCCCAAGTGACTCGAACCTAGGCTTCCTCCCTTTGACTGTGGCGTCACCTACTGGGCTTTAGGTGGTGCCTCCAAGCCATTTAAACAAGCCTATGTTTGTGTCAAAATCCTTCTATAAATTTTCTTAAAGCCACATTGTTTTAGTTTCCTCTTTTAAACTTAACATTTCTAAAACATTTCCTAACATTTCCAAGTTTCCAAAATGTTCACTTTCCTATTTTAACTTAACATTTCCAAGTTTCCAAAATGTTCACTTTCCTATTTTAACTTAACATTTCCAAGTTTCCAAAAATGTTCATCATACATTCATAAGTCATGCCATTTCATATAACTAAATCAAAATACATAGGCCCATTTTCAGGATGTTACAGTTCTACCCCCTTAAAATAAATTTCGTCCTCAAAATTGCTTAGCTAAAATAAATGAGGGTATTGCTGTCGCATTGCCTCTTCTGGCTCCCACAAAGCTTCATCCGATCCATGATTGCGCCACAACACTTTGACTAGGGGAACTGACTTCCTCCGTAATATTTTCACATCTCGTTCCAAGATCTGAATTGGCTCTTCCTCATAGGATAAATCTGGCCTTAGCTCCACTTCTTCAACTGGTACCACATGAGAGGGATCCGATCGATAGCGACGTAGCATGGATACATGGAATATGTCGTGCATTTGCTGCAACTCTGGTGGCAACTCTAGCTGGTACGCCACTGGTCCAACTCGCTTCAACACTCGATAGGGTCCTATAAACCTTGAGCTTAGCTTCCCTTTCCGACCAAATCTCATCACCTTCTTCCAAGGTGAAACCTTAAGAAATTCTTCCTTTCTTTTCATTTGAGATCCGACTTTTTCTATCGGATGCTTCCTTTAATTATCTCAACCTTTTCTTCAGATTCTACCACTAACTCTGGACCCAAAACTCGACGTTCTCCTAATTCCATCCAACATGTAGGAGTCCGACACTTTCGACCATACATCGCTTCATAAGGTGCCATTCAAATACTTTCCTGATAGCTGTTGTTGTAGGCAAACTCTGATAAAGGCAAATACTCCTCCCAACTTCCTCTGAAATCCATCACACAACCCTCAACATATCTTCCAATACTTGGATTACCCGTTCAGATTACCCGTCCGACTGTGGATGAAAAGCCGTAGTAAAATCCAACTTAGTGCCTAAAGCTTGATGAAGTGCCCTCCAAAATCGAGACGTAAATCTTGGGTCTCTATCTGAAATGATAGACACCGGCACTCCATGTAGCCTCACAATTTTGCCACATATAACTTAGCCAATTTCTAAAGAGAATAATCAATCCTTACCGGGATAAAGTGCGCGGACTTGGTCAGACGGTCCACTATCACCCATACCGAGTCCTTCTTAGTAGGCGTAAGGGAAGCCCACTAACGAAGTCCATGGTAATTCTTTCCCACTTCCACTACGGAATCTCGATTGGCTGAAGCAATCCCGATGGAACTAGGTGTTCAGCCTTAACTTGCTAACACGTCAGACACTTGCCAACGAGTTCAGTAACTTCCTTTTTCGCACTGTGCCACCAAACTGCTCCCTTAAATCCTCAGACAACTTGATGCCTCCGGATGCATAGCATAAGGGCTACTATGCGCTTCCCGAAGAATCCTCTGTCTTAACTCTTCGTCCCTCGGCATATAGACCTTTCCTTTGAAGCACAATACTCCCTCATCACTAACACCATAGTCCTCTAACTCTCCGCTCTGCACTTGCTGTAGCTTAGTACTTAGGTCCTCATCAGCCAACTGTCATTCTTTCACCTCATCTAACCACGTCGGCTTGACTTGCAATTTTGCCAACAGGCTCCCATCATCATATAAACTCAAGTGTGCGAACATTGCCCTCAGATCCGACACAACCTTCCTATTTAGGCATCTACCACTACATTCGCTTTGCCCGGTGATATTCTATCGAATAGTCATAGTCCTTCAAGAATTCCACCCACCTTCACCTCAAGTTTAACTCCTTCGAGTCAAGAAATACTTGAGACTCTTGTGGTCTGTAGATCGTCGACTTTTCACCATAAAGGTAGTGCCTCCATACCTTAAGAGCGAAAACCATCGCTACTAATTCCAAGTCATGCGTCGGGTAGTTCACCTCATGTGGCCTCAATGTCGGACGATATGTGACTACCTTCCGTCTTTTGCATCAATACGCAACCCAACCCCAGTATGGGAAGCGCCATAATACATCAGAAAATCCTTTCTCGCCTCGGTTGAATCAACACTGGAGCTTCCGTCAATACCCTCTTAAGCTTTTCAAATCTCTCCTATTGCTTATTCGTCCATACAAAGGGTACTTCCTTCCTTAACAACTTTGTCAAAGGTGCGGCTATTGACGAAAATCCTTCTATGAACCTTTTGTAATAGCCTGCCAAACCCAAGAAACTACGAATCTCCACCACCGACTTAGGGGGTTTCCAATCCAACACTGCTTCGATCTTTCTAGGATCCACCCTTATTCCTTCAGCAGACACCACTTGCCCTAAGAATGCAACCTCCTTAAGCCAAAATTCACACTTGCTAAATTTGGCATAGAGCTTCTTTTCCCTCAATACCTGCAGCACAATCCGGAGATGCTCATCATGCTCCTCTTCAGTCTTGGAGTATACAAGGATGTCGTCGATGAACACTACGACAAACCTATCCAAGTAAGGTTGAAAAACCCAGTTCATCATATCCATGAACGCGGCTGGGGCATTGGTCAACCCAAACGGCATTACTACAAACTCAAAATGGCCGTATCTTGTCCTAAAGATTGTCTTATGGATATCCGCCTCCTTCACCTTCAACTGATGATATCCCGACCTTAAGTCAATCTTTGAGAACACTGCCACCCCCTTAAGCTGATCGAACAAGTCGTCTATCCTTGGCAAGGGGTACTTGTTCTTGATGGTCAGATTATTCAACTGACGATAATCTATGCACATACGCATAGTTCAGTCCTTCTTCTTCACAAACAGAACCGATGCTCCCCATAGAGACACACTGGGTCGAATAAATCCACGGTCAAGTAATTCCTGAATTTAAGCCTTAAGCTCCACCAACTCATTTGGTGCCATTCTATAAGGGGCAATTGACACAGGAGTTGTACCCGGCAGCAAGTCAATTCCAAACTCCACCTCCCTATCTGGGGGTATTCTTGGTAATTCCTCTGGGAACACATCCTCAAAGTCCCTTACACTTCTAACTCCACTGACACCTCCTTCCTTTCCATCTAACGCACTTACAAAGGCTAAGAACACCCTGCACCCTTTACGAACCATCTTCTCCGCCTGCAATGCCGAAACTACGTTAGACAAGTAGTTTCTTCTTTCTCCTACCATTACTACCACTTCATCTTCCGGGGTCCTTAGTTCTATTCGCTTAGACGCACAATCCAACACGGACCGGTGTTCTACTAACAATCCATACCAAGAATGAGGTCAAATTCCCCGAAGGGTAACTCCATTAAGTCACCAAAGCTCACTCCTCAATTTCTAGGATACACTCAAAGATCTTATCCACCACTACATCTAGCCTAATAGGCTTACTACAGTCATCTCCCTATCAGAAAGTTCAGAGTCTAGGCCTAGTGTTTCCACTACACTACATGCAACATAAGAATGGGTCGAGCCCACATCAATAAGAGTAAAATAGGGCTTGCCATGAATGAGGAACGTACCGGTTATGACGTCCGGCGCGTCTCCATCCTCCCTACAGTGAACCGCATAAACCAAACCCAGTTGCCTTGCCTCAATATTAGCAGCAACTCGGCCTGGTGTTCCACGTCCTCTACCATTTCCTCGATTATTTGGACCACGACCTCCGAGGTCATTTGTCCCCCTCTACCAGCCTGATTAGGATTCTGAGCTGCTGGGTGATTCTCATCTGGTTTCTTCGGGCCCTTTGATCATGGTCCTTTGACCCACATCTGAAACACCCACCTGTCTTCTTCCAACATTCACCCAAGTGTTTCTTTCCACACTGATCACATGGACGATACTGCCCTCCTGCACCGACTTGCTGACCTCGTGGCCCTTCAGCTCTGGGCTTTTTCTGCACATTTCCCGATGATCTTGACGACCCATAGCCCCTTTTGGGTCTATTCCTATCAGAGCTCTGCTTAATCGAGTCCTTGATTCCCTCGGCTACCTTAGCCTTTTCTACCAACGCGAAAATCTCCCGCTCCTGATGTGGAGCTATCAATAACCTGAGGTCATCCCTTAAATCTTCTTCAAAATAGACACATCGCTTATGTTCCGTTGCCACTACTCCTTGAGCATATCGGCTTAACCTCGTAAATTCACATATACTGCCATCGACTTGTTCCTTGAACCACCCCCGAAAAGCCTTCCTCTCGCTTCATCAATATATCCGTCCCCACATACTTCTTCCGATATGCCATCTTAACATATTCCCAGGTCAAATCCTCAGCTGTGGCGCCATCCCGAACTGTTAACCACCATTGATACGCTTCATCGCGTAGCATCACCACCATTCCTTTCAACTTCTCCTCAGGGGTCAGATCGAGCTCATCCATAATACGCTCGGTCGCTTCCAACCAGTATTCAGCTGTACTGGGTGCCACACCAAATACTCCATGGAATACCTCGGCTTCATTGGCTCGGAGTCACTCGGGTACAGATTTTCGAGCTCTCACATTCCCTCCGGCACCAACCACCATTACAAGAACTCGCAAAGATAGCCTACGATACAAAGATCATCCCCGTCTGAGCTTCTTTGCTCGACACCAACAAATTGGGGGTGGTGGTGGTGGTAACTTATTGTCAAACCCTTGACCCGATCTAACGGCTCGACATACTATTCTTCCTCTACCGTGTCCATGACGATGGGCCCTCTAGAACTCATATCTAACGATGCACTTTAATCGGATTTAAGAAAGTTTTATGAATTATCCCTTATTCCACTGATTATCCACGAAGAAGTTTTATGAAAAGAGTTTTAGGAGTGATTCTTTCGTATTCATACATGCACACAGTCTGTACATTTATACATCTATCAATCAATTATGAACTTTCGTTCATTCAGAGAAATGTTGTAGTTTTCACCGTTGTTATTTTTCCACTACCCAAGGGTATTTTCGTAATTTGCCCTACAGGGGTATTTTCATAATTTGTCAAAATAAGGTTCCTTGGTGATTTTTTCAATAAGGGTATTTTGGTAATTTTTAAAATCCTGGGGGTATTTCAAAAATTTTGAAATTACAGGGGTATTTCAGTAATAAACCAGGGTAAATTTATAAATCTTAATAAATCAAGGTTATTTTGGAATTTACAAAGCTTAGAGGCTGTTTTTGAGAATTTATTTTCCAAATCACTGTTGTTACAGAAATTTTTGAAGATCGGGGGTCATTTTGGTAATTTTGCAGGTTAGGGGTAATTTCGTAATTTTCCAAAATCAAGGTATTTTGATATTTTGCAAATTAGGGTTTTTTTTGAACATTTTATAAAATAATGAAATTTTGATAAGAACTGCGGGTATTTGGAAATTTCATAAACCAAGGGCATTTTTGTAATTTTACCACTAGGGGCATTTTTGTAATTTTTATAAATTAAAAATTTTAGAAAGTTTTTCCAAAATAATAATTTTCATAATTTCAAAAGGGTAATTTGTTGACTTTTTAAAACTAGGGTTTTCATAAAAAATATATGGCTAGTCCCTTTCGGGTTTTAGTTAGGGGTTTAGCCCGTGTATAATTCCTCTTGGTTAGGGTGAACCGAGGCTACGCACTAGGTAGGATTCGAGTGGAGAGGAGGTGAGTCATGCGGACTGCTTAAATACCAAGCTCCCACCAAAACCAATCCTAGACATGCGCACCATGATTACCACACCCTAACTCAGCGACTTAACCACATGTTTGTTTAATTAGGCATTTAAGTCTTATGTAATTGTTGGGGTACACTAGTCCTAGGGTTTAATGTACTTAATCTCTATTCTATGTTTCATTCCATTTCTACCCCTCTACAAGTCATACTGTAAATCACACAATGGATAGAAGTACTTACCTGGTGGACTTCGGGTCGGAGACTTAGTGGGCCATGCCAGAAAAACCTACTTAATTCACAAAAATTCTTTTTGGGCTTAACTTTGAAAACGTTTTGGGCCTTAAACCCAAGGCCGAGAGTTTAAAATTGGGCTCTGATACCAAATTGAAACACCCTAAACCCGCCCACGAGCCTTGACCGGATCTGGTATGTTCCCCGGTGTAAACCGTTTCAAATTCTTTTGTTACTTAGGAAAAACTTGTGTGTTTTGAAAGATAAATTGTTTTGGGTTGGGCTTGAGTTGAAAACAAGTTTGATTCATTGTTAAAAATCTTTTACTTTAGGTGACAAAGCGTTTGGGCTTTGTTTTAAAAAAAAATTTGATTTACTTAATCTTTTAATAAATAAAGGTTTGTAAGCTTAACAAATAAAAAAATGTAATAAAATATTTCTACTAAGGCCTTATTACATCAAATAATTCCCAAAATTTAAATTCAAAATACTTAAAGTAAAATAGTCCAAATAAAAGAAATCGAACTTCACATGGCCTCCACTAAGTATCTGCGGCCGGTCCATCACCGATCGTCACCGAAAAATAATCCCACAAGGGTGAGTCAATGACTCAATGTGTAACCAACAAGAAAATTTAATAACTCGGCATACATTATCATACATATTCATATACAAATAAAAATAATGATGCAACCCGAACCCAAACCTAGATAGCCATCCACTACACGCCCCTGCACCAACCTCGCACACCATGGGGACTACTAAGTCAACCCTCCATCCGCTACACACCATCGAAGCTGCGATTGTTTGCAATGATGTGCTCATCGCCTCTTATAAAATTCGTGGTCTTAGGTCACCACATTCAAAAATTGTGGTCTTAGGTCACCACATTCAGTTATCGTGGTCTTAGGTCACCACATTAACTTCCCCTTTTCATATAACCCATATGCCCCCATATATCATACATATTATGCAAAACCATGCCTTAATTCACATTCTTGTCACTTTTCACATGTTAAAAATAACATATATTCATAATCCTAGTAGGAGTAGGAAACGTACCTGAGTACTTTGTACCATAGGATGGTACTTTAGCCATATTTTTACATTCTTAATAACATATTTAACTTAAAACATAGCCATGAACATATTAAAACTTAGGGTAGGGTACACACCGATTCGCTTAACAATTTCACTTGAATCCCAAAATTGATCTTAGATCTTTAACTCCCTACATTCGGCCCATATTAAAGATTTAATGAAAAACTCATTCGGCCATAAGACCAAATCCTAGCAGGATTTGTGCACTAAAACTTACCTTAATGCCGATTTGCTTATCTCTCAAATCCCGAAAACTTTGCTATTCTCTTCCTTGTATTTGGCCAAACACTAGATCTCTACATAGGTTAGTTTCTGCTTTTTAAACAAAGTAAGAGATAGATCTAGGTATCCAAAATAGGCCTTGGCCGAATATACCTATGTGCTTACCTTCCAAATCTTAAATCCCGGAAATGATCTTTTGTCTTAGGTGCTAGTTGAAGTCCCTATAACCATATGTTAGATCAATTTTGAACACTTAATCACTATTAAATGGCCTTTGGCCGAATGTCAAAGTGTTACTCACCTAGATCCTTGAAAACCCGAAAGCACTATTTGACTATGAAGATGTCAACAATAGTAGAGATCCCGGAGAATCTTCAAGTTTTGTCCAAAGATCACTAATAGGATTAATACCTTGATTTTGACAATACTAAAAGTAGAAGAATGGAAACCAAATTTTTGATCTTACCCTTACTTGAGGAATTTGACAACCCTTTTGCTTTAAGTCCTTCAAAGATTCGGCTAAGGCTAGAGGGGACTTATTTTCAGCTTTTGCAACTTAACAAGAAATCAGCTTATGAAGATGTCTGTGTTGTCGGTTTAGAAAAAGAGAAGAGAGGGGAAAGAGTCCCTTGACAAATCGGCAAAAGTGAACTAAGAAGAGGGGGAAATTCGGCTAGAACAATTGAAAAAGAAAGAAGAAAAAGATGATAGCTTGGAAAGAGTTAGCAAAAGAGAGGCAAGTTGGCTAAATGAAATTCGGCTATAGCCTCCCCCTTTACAACCTTGGCCGAAAATACCATCCAAGGAGTCCCTCAATCGGCCAACTCTCCACAACTTGATAAATTTTATCTTTTATTTATCACCTTAATTAATCTCATCAATTATCTCTTCTTTAATCCACTTAAAATAATCTAATATTAAATCACCATTTATCTACTATTTATCCAAAAATTTAAAGAGAATCAAACTCTTCTTTCAAGTGCCTTAATGCCGTCCAACTCTCTTGTTCCTTGCACCAAAATAAAATTCCTTTGTTTGCTCCCTAAGTGACTCGAACCTAGGCTCCCTCCCTTTGACTGTGGCGTCACCTACTGGGCTTTAAGTGGTGCCTCCAAGCCATTTGAACAAGCCTATGTTTGTGTCAAAATCCTTCTATAAATTTTCTTAAAGCCACCTTGTTTTAGTTTCCTCTTTTAAACTTAACATTTCTAAAACATTTCCTAACATTTCCAAGTTTCCAAAATGTTCACTTTCCTATTTTAACTTAGCATTTCCAAGTTTCCAAAATGTTCACTTTCCTATTTTAACTTAACATTTCCAAGTTTCCAAAAATGTTCATCATACATTCATAAGTCATGCCATTTCGTATAATTAAATCAAAATACATAGGCCCACTTTCAGGATATTACAACTATCTGATGGCTATGCCACGAAATTATAAGGGCGATGAGCACGTCGACTGCAGTGACTGGCTTCGATGGTGTGTAGCGGATGGAGGGTTGACTTAGTAGTCCCCACGGTGTGATGGTTGGTACAGGTGATGTGTAGCGGATGGTTATCTAGGCTTGGGTTCGAGTTTGCATCATGATTTATATTTGTTTATCATGTATGATTTGACATGCCCGAATTAATTGAGACTTAGTGTTGGTTGTACACATTGAGTCTGCTTGACTCACCCTGCTAGGGAATATTTTTCAGGTGACGCTCAGTAATGGACCGGGTCAGGAGCTTAGTGGTGACCATGCTCAGCACGAATTTTATTAGTTGGACATTTTATTTTATTTAAGTACTTTAAATTTTATTTTGGGTTTATTTTTGATGTAATAAGGCTATAGTATGAACTGTTCATGCATGCACTTAAATTATTTTATTATGGCACGATACTTATCAAATTAAAGTAAGAAAATTTTCTTAATAATAAATGAAAATGTTTTAACATCTAAAATACAAATGATTTTCAATTTAATTAACAAACTTTGAAGACTAGACTTTTACCGGTAACTCATGGTTTTGAAATATAACCACGAAGTTTTAACAAAACGAAATCTTTGAAAATATCTATGTTTTCAACTTGAACCCTAATCAACTGTTTTTAAAAACACGAAAAATTTTAGTAAAGATTCAAATAAGATTTGAATGGTTTTTCCTAGAAGCATACCAGATCCGGTTAGGGCTTGTGGGTCGGGTTTGGGGTGTTACAATTTGGTATCAGAGCCCGATTCAAAACTCGGCCTTGAGGGCTTTTTGGGCCCAAAATGTTTCTTTCTTTTGGAAATTGGGTTTTATAAGAAATTGAGCGGGTTTTCTAGCATGGCACCTGAGTCTCCGGCCCGAGGTCCACCAGGTAAGTACTCCTAACTCCTCTGTGATTTGTATGTGGGAATATATAGGGACGTAGATTAGTGGACTAGGAATTAAACCCTAGGACTAGTTTACCCTAACATGAGAATTACATAAAACTTCAATGCCCGCTTAAACAAACATGTGTCTAAGTCACGAAGTTAGGGTGTGGCAACCATCGTATGCATGTTCAGGATTGGTTTCGTAGGAGCTTGGTATTTAAGCGCCCTAGTGACTAATCTCCTACCCACTCGAACCCTACAGTGCGTAGTGATGGTTCACCCTAACCAAGAGGACTCACCACAAAGCTAAACCCAATAACTAAAACCCAAAAGGACTAGCCATATTTTTATATAAACCCTAGTCTTAAAATCACCAAATTACCCTTTGATGTGTAGGAAAACTATTTTGAAAATTTTCCAAAATATTCTCGATTTACTAAAATGACCTAAATACCCCTGGTTGGAAAAATTACTAAAATGCCATTGGTTCATAAAATTTCCATACTACCCACATTTTTTACCAAGATTTTCTCACCTTATAAAAAAATATCCAAAAACTCTATTTTTGCAAAATATTAAAGATACCCTGATTTACAAATTGACCAAATTACCCCTAATCTGTACAAATGACCAAAATACCCTCAGAGAGGAAAATTACCAAAGTACCCTCAAATTAAAAATCTTTAACAATACCCTTGTTTTAGAAATCACCTGGAACCATATTTTGCGAAAATTACCGAAATGCCCTAACTCTAAAAATTACAAAAATACCCCTCAGTTTATAAAATTACCATTTAACCCTTGAAATTTTCTTATCAAGTATTGCAATTTTGAAAAAGAAATTATATACCAAAAATTTTTACTTTATGAAATTTTCAAATACCCTAATTTGAAAAATTACCAAAATACCCCTATAGGATAAAATTTTGAAAATACCCCTGGGTAGTGGAAAACAACAAACAATGACAACTACAACATTTTCTGTAATGAACGCAAGTTCATGAATGTGATTGAATGATTGAATTGAGACTGTATGTGTATGAAATCGAAAGAACTACTTCTTAAAACTACTAATCATAAGACTGTTCGTGGATAATCAGTGGAAGAAAACCAATAATTCATAAAATTTTTAATAAGATAAACTTGAACCGATAGCATGAGTACAAGGGGACGAGGTCGCTCTAGATGTGAATACCGGTGCGTACTCTACCATAGTATACTAAGTGTTTATTTTGGGTTTAGAATTGGAGTGCGTAGCGAAAGCATGGTAGTGAGACTTAGGTAGTAAGATTACTAGTTAGTTGGAAATTTCGAGGATGAAATTTCTTTAAGTAGGGTAGAATTGTAACACCCTGAATTTGGGCCTAGAATAAGTGGGTTCATGTGTCGAGAGAATGGATTTTGTCGTTAAAAAAAATTATTATTGCATGTTTAGTTTAATTTTTAGGAGGTTTAGGAAGGGTTGGTAGTGTTGGAAAAGTCCTAGGCTCGATCTAGGGCTTTAGCAAAAATGTTGTTTTTTTTCGGGAGGTTGGTGGTAGTCATAAGGCATTTAAAATATTATTGGGCTAAAACCTATCACAAAGAAGTAGGTTGTCCGGTGGCTTGAGGGAATAAGTAAGTGGTGGTTAGAGGTTCAAGTCCTGGACTTGGCAAAAACCTTTTTATTGCGCATAAGTGGTATGAAGGCCATAGTTTAGGCCTTATAAATAGTTGGAACTGTTTTATGACACAAGGAAACGCATGGCCCAAAGGGCAAAGGCGTTAGGAGCGATGAGGGAGCATGGTTCTAGTCATGGCGTCGCATGTTATGTTTTTTTTTAAGTAAACCCGAGTGCGACGGAAGGTTTATAATTAATTAGGTAGGAAATATGACACAAATAAAATACGCGCGTAGTGGTAAGGGGCGTGGACCATCGTGAAAAGGTCAGAGGTTCGAATCTGGATGTTGGCTATTATTTTTAGATTCCTTTAGATGATATGGTCGCTAGAAAATATGCTTTAAAAGAAATCGAGAATGGAACATGTCACAAGCAAAGTCGTGGTGCAGTGGCAAGAAGCGTGTTGTGGCTCTTACAAGTCGTGGGTTCGAGTTGCTTTGTCCACATTAACTTGTTATTTTGCTGCTGGCGTGGGGAAGGAATTTGAATGTAATTCAAATTGAATTTTTGGCTAAATAGAGGAATTTAATTGGTGATAAGTTTGATTCGATTAGGGAGTGTAGATTTATTTATTTATCTATTTATTAATTTATTTTAGTATAAATATGGGTGCCAAAATTCTCTTTAAATAGAGAAGGGATATCTCTTCAATTTCGGCATTTGAACCCCATTCTCTTAATCTTTTCTCTCCATCTCTTCTACAAGCCAAAACCCTAGTTGCTTTCTGTAATTTTTTTGAATTCTTCAAAAGTCAAACCTTTTATTTAATTCTCTTCTTTATTCTTTTTCTCTTGTGCCGATTTCTCCATTAAGCCGAAAGATGGAATCTAATCCCATTAGTATTGTTTGGCCGAAACTTTGAAGGGGGAATTCAGGATTTGGTTGTGTCGACTACAAGTAGGAGATCACTCGGGATTCCAAACTCTAAGGTAAGCAAAGTGTGGAATAGGCTGAAGGCCATTTATTCAAATGTTAGGATTGGATCTAACATAGTCTATGTAGGGATTTCGATAAAGACCAAGGACAAGTGATAATTCGGGATTTAGATCCACAAGGTAAGTGCTTAATATATTCGGCCAAGGCTAATTTCATGAATTAGATCTATTTACTATTTATTCAAAAGCCGAAAACTAACCAAATCACGTGATCTAGTGTTAGCCGATTCCAAGGGAGAAAGACTATGAAATTTTGGGATTTGATTGTTAATACAATCGGCAGCAAGGTAAGATTTGGTTGCAATAATCCTTCGGGATTTAATTAATTAGCTGAATGGCTTTTTGCTAAAGTGCTCAAGGTTGGCCGAATATAGGAATTAAGGATCTAGGACGCTAGATCGAGATTTTTGGGATTTTTGTGAAAGCGTTAAGTAAATCAGGTGTGTGCCCGCACTAAATCTTGATAGATTTACGGCTTTAATTTACTATATGTGTTAATATAAAAGTGTAAGATTATGGCTAAGGTACCATGTAATGGTACGAAGTACTCAGGTACGTTTTCCTACTCCTACCATGAGTATATTGTGATAAATATCTGTTATGGCACATAAGTGCAACTATAAGAATGTGAATAAAGCATAAGGCATAATATTTTCATGTTTTGTATGACATGGGGCATATGGGTGATATGTAAAGGGGAAGTGAATTGGTGGTTTTATACCCCAATATCTGAATGTGGTGACTTATGTCTCGTAATTTGAATGTGGTGACTTATGTCACGAAATCTGAATGTAGTGACTTAGGTCACGAATTACTATCTGGTGGCTATGCCACGAAATTATAAGGGCAATGAGCACGTCGACTGTAGCGACTGCCTTCGATGGTGTGTAGCGGATGGAGGGTTGACTTAGTAGTCCCCACAGTGTGATGGTTGGTACGGGTGATGTGTAGCGGATGGTTATCTAGGCTTGTGTTCGGGTTTGCATCATGATTTATATATGTTTATCATGTATGATTTGACATGCCTGAATTAATTGAGACTTAGTGTTGGTTGTACACATTGAGTTTGTTTGACTCACCCGCTGTGGGAATATTTTTCAGTGACGCCAAGAATGGACCTGCCTCAGGAGCTTAGTGGTGACCATGCTCAGCATTTAATTTTATTAGTTGGACATTTTATTTTATTTAAGTACTTTAAATTTTATTTTGGGTTTATTTTTGATGTAATAAGGCTATAGTATGAACTGCTCATACATGCACTTAAATTATTTTATTATGGCACGATACTTATCAAATTAAAGTAAGCAAATTTTCTTAATAATAAATGAAAATGTTTTGAATTCTAAAATACAAATGACTTTCAATTTAATTAACAAACTTTAAAGACTCGACTTTTATTGGTAACTCATGGTTTTGAAATATAACACGAAGTTTTAACAAAACGAAATCTTTGAAAAATATCTATGTTTTCAACTTGAACCCTAATCAACTGTTTTCAAAAACACGAAAAATTTTAGCAAAGATTCAAATAAGATTCGAATGGTTTTTCCTAGAAGCATGCCAGATCCGGTCAGGGCTTGTGGGTCGGGTTTGGGGTGTTACATGTATAATCGAAGCAAGTTCTAGAATAACAAATCAATGTTGACACACTCATAATCAATAAAGTGTGCACGAAAAAAAAATGCTCTAAAAAGCTCAAAATCTCACAAAAATTATGGGTTTTGATGACAATCTTGCAAATTTAAAACTTCAAGGTAATATTCAAATTTAGGTCAACAACCTAGCAAATTTTTAATTCTGAAAAATAAACTTATCATGCTTGATTCTCTAGTATCTTAGAGTTTAAATCATCAATGCACAATTAACTATGACTTAATTCAAAATGTATCAATAAAAATTATAAATCAATAATAGTTTCATTCTAATTAGTGATATTAGAAAATTACTTAAGACAAGTTATCATTCAGGGATCTGAGAATAATGCAAAAAGTTAGGAACTTTCCAAAATAAAATTCACCCCCCACACTTAAGATTTACATTGCCCTAAATGTACAAAGATATTTATGAAATCATAAGAGATAGGGAGAAGTGAAACTTCCTGATTTTTGGATGGATTCCTTGGGTTGGAGGTGTGGAAACTTGATTCGGAGGTGAAAGATAAGTTGGAGGGGGCGTCTCTGGTGGTGGTGTGGTGGCCGCCAACAATCTCTGCGCTAGATGAAGAAATTGGGAATCTCGTGAAGAGTTAGCCAGGAAATAATAAGAATAATTTAAACTATACTAATTATATATTTAAAAAAATAAAGATAAAAAGAAAGAATGTAAGAAGTAAAATAAAATTAAAAGAAAGGATTAATGGACTGAAAAGTCCTTGTTGTTAGATGGTTCACGATGTGCGTGTGATTTCTAAGGCCGTGGTATGGTGATTCCCAAGCAGCCTTTAGAACCTAAAACCAAAAACTGAAATAAAATAAACTAAATTTAGCATAAGAGAAATAAAGATAAGGAAAATAAAGGAGAAGAGAAAAGAAAAAGAAAGATTAAATGGACTCAAAGGTCTTTTTCCTGTCGATTTAATGAAGCGGCCGGCATGAACTTATGTAGATCGGTCTTGCACAGAGAGACTGTGCTAGGGTCCTTCCGCTTCTTTGACATGGATAAAGTGTAGATAAAAAAAGTTGGACAATGAAGAAGGAAGAAAATGAAAAAGGAGGGGAGTGTAAAGGGTATAGAAGAAGGGAATGAAGAGTAGGTGAGAAGGGGAGAGGGGAGAGGGGAGAGGGGTGTTTTAAATAAAAATTTCAGCTCTGGTACATCCCCACGCTCGTGTGCCATGGGCATGTTAGGGCACACGACTGCATCACACGGCTGTGTTTTGCTTCGTTCACTTCTCCTATGCCTGTGTTAAGGTTTTATGCCCGTGTGGCTTTTTAAATGTCAGCTACGGCCGCATCGCACGGCCTGTGGTGGTTTATCACAGCCCGTGTGTTGGAAAACTTTTTTCCTGTTGCTACACGTCTACAACCATGCCCATTTACCTACTTGTGGTGCCCACACGGCCACGGCCATGGCTGTTTCCAAGGCTGTGTGGGTATGGAAAGCTGCGCTTCATTAACTTGGTTAGTTTGTAGTTAGGTGCTAAAGGAAAAAAATAAAAAATAAAAATAAAAAAATGAAAATTAATGGGGTTAGTGTTCAGGTTTCCTCCCAAGAAGCGCTCGTTTAAAGTTTTAATCTAGACTTACCTCTCATTCGCATGATCATGGTGGTTTGAGGAGTTAGAATCTTTTCTCATGCTATTATTATATAGTTTGAGTCGAGTGGTATTTACCTTAAAAGTGTCTAATTTAGAGTGAGTTACGTCGACCGTTCTGTATGGAAAGACCTTAAGTATCATCAAAGGAGTCGCACTGTTTGTATTTTGATCTGAAGTTGTTATTCGAGGGTCGGTTGTATCTAACAGCACTTGGTCTCCGACCTTGAAGTGTTTTGTTCCACCTTTAAACTCGTCTGGTGGTTCCCTCGATTTTTCTTCATGTGTTTTTAGTTTCTCTTTGAAATGTGTCTTCCACTCGTCTAGTTCATCAACCTGAAGCCTTCGCTTCTCATGAATTACTTCTTTATTATCATGAGGTATAGGATCTGGCTCAGTTGTGTGGTTCTTTGGTGCTTCCTGAAAAGAAGGTTTAACCGAATGGTCATTAATAAAATTAATTTTCTCACCTTTATTACTTGATGTCCTAGCTGAGTCGAGAGCCTAAAGACTGATTGATTCGGCACCTACACGGAGTATGAGTTCTCCTATACCAATATCAATTTTAGTTCTAGTAGTTGCTAAAAAGCGTCTTCCTAAAATTAAGGGATACTATTGTCTTTATCCATATCTAAAACAACAAAGTTTACTGGGAGTATGAATCTTTCAATTTTAACTAGTACATCTTCAATTATAACCCTAGGAATTCGAATAGTCTTATCAGCTAATTGAATACTCATCCTAGTTTGTTTGGGTTTCCCTAGACCTAGCTGTTTAAACATTTTATAAGGCATAACATTGATGCTTGCCCTTAAATTAGCTAAAGCATTATCAATAGATAAACTACCAATTAAGCATGGAATTGTAAAACTCCTTGGATCTTTTAATTTTCGTGGTAGTTTATTTTGAAACATTGCTGAGCACACTGCGTTTAGTTACACATGTGATTCCTCGTCTAACTTCCGCTTGTTTGTTAAAAGCTCTTTTAAAAAATTCCTTGAATCTGGCATCTGCGAAAGAGCTTCAAGAAACGGTAAGTTAATATGTAATTTCTTTAACAGTTTAAGAAACTTACCAAACTCTTCATCTGTATTGTCTTTCTTCATCGCATTGGGGTATGGTATTCGAGGTTGGTTCTCTTTAATTACCAATTTTGGATTTTCTTGGCTTTCTTCAAGTCTACCTTCACTTACCACTTGGTTCAGATTCAGATTGTACTAACCCTTCACTGTCATGAGCTATTATGGCTTGAAGTTGCTCCTTTGGGTTAGTTTTAGTGTTACTTGGCAAGCTACCTTGTGGTCATTCGGAGATCAGCTTAGCTAGTTGCCCTAATTGGTTTTTGATCCCTTGAATCGATGCTTGTTGATTTTTTAATGTTGTTTCGATGGTTTGGAAATGTGTTTTTGACACCGCTATGAATTTTGTCAGCATCTCCTCAAGATTCAGCTTCTTTTCCTGTGGGTAAGGCTATTGTTGGAAGTTTGGAGGGGGTTATCGTCTCTGATTTCCTTGACCACCCCATGAGAAATTGGGGTGGTTCCTCCATCCTGGATTATAAGTATTACTATAAGGGTTATTTTGAGGTTTAAAATTGTTACCCATATAGTGAACTTGTTCGTTTTCAGTGCCATGCATGTAGGGTGGGTACTTAGGATTCGCCACACCTCCTAGGTTTGAGTCATAATGCATTACTAGGTGTGACTGCGAAGAACACAAACCATCAATCTTTTTATTTAACATCTCTACCTGATTTGATAGCATGGTTACTACGTCGAGGTTGAAAACACTAGCGGCTTTTGTTGGCCTTTTCCTTGTGACTTGCCGCTGATAGTTATTCAGTGTCATCTCTTCAATGAATTCATAGGCCGCCTCAGGTGTTTTGTTATTCAGGGTTCCGCCGGCGGTTGGATCAATCAACTGCCTGGTTGAGGGGTTCACACCGTTGTAAAAAGTTTAGACTTGTAGCCACAAGGGTAATCCATGGTGTGAGCACCTTCTCAATAGATCTTTGTATCTCTCCCATGCATCGTATAGTGTTTCTAGATCCATCTGCACAAAAGAAGAGATATCATTCCTTAATTTGACCGTTGTGGCCGACGAAAAAAATTTTAATAAAAAATTTTTGATCATTTGTTCCCATGTAGTGATTGATCCTCGTGGAAGAGAATTCAACCACTGTTTAGCTTTATTCCTCAAAGAAAAGGGAAATAGCTGAAGATGAATGGCATCATCAGAAACGCCATTAATTTTGAAAGTATCACAGAATTCTAGGAAATTCGCCAAGTGATTATTTGGATCTTCATCATGCAAACCATCAAACTGAACAAATTGTTGTATCATCTGAATTGTGTTAGGTTTCAGTTAAAAATTATTTGCAGCAATAGCAGGTCTAATAATACTTAACTCAGTTCCTGTTAAATTAGGTTTAGCATAATCATACATAGTTCGAGGAGCATGATTTTCGCCACCTCCTAAGGTAGCGGGTTATTCTCAGCCATCTCTTCAGTGGTATTAATTTCGTTCTCTTGCTCTTGTTCAATGTAATTTAAGCTTCGCCTTATTTCTCTACGATTTCTACGAACAGTACATTTAATATCACTATCGTAAATTAAGGGTCCTGCTGGGTTCCTTCTAGTCATAAACTAGAGGTACCTGCTAGGAACAGATAAAAAGAAAAAGAAAATTAGAAAAGTAAAATAAAATTTATTTACAAAAATAAAATATGGCTAAAGTAATAAAAATGAGCGTTTTAATATTTCAGGTTCAAAAAACGGCGCCAAAAACTTGATGGTGGTGGAAATAGTCTTAAAATTTATATAATGAATGATCGAGCCTAGAAACTAACTATCACCACTTGGAAAATACAGAGTCATGTGAAAATTTTAGAAACTTAAAATGACCCCTAATGTGAATTTTAGAGCCCAAAGGGAACTTAGGGCCAAGTGACCCTAAAATATAAAGTACATGAAATTTGACCCAATAACGGACTTGGAAAAGTAGCTGAAGATGCCACCTAAGGCCTTAGAAAATGGCCCACATGCAAAAGGTTTTGGGCTTGAGTTCGAGTCACATAAGAAGCAAATAAAATAAGTTTTATTTTGCTTCTAGAAGCCCAAGAGGTGGACGGCACAAGCTTGCAAAAGAGGAGTTTCATTCTCTTTAAAACTAGCTAATTAGAAGATCATAAGGACTCTTAAGGAAGAGTTTTATTCTCTTTAAAATTTGGCTAAATAGGTGGATAAATGAAGAATTATTCTTTAATTAGGAAAATAAGGAAGAGTGGTGGCCAAGTAAAGGATTCTTGGCCTAGTAAATTCGGCTATAAAAGGAGGGACTAGGGCCATTCATTATTCATTCTCCTCTCTTTCCTCCGCCAAATATTCTTCTTGAGCATCCATTCTTTTCTTCTTTTCTTTTAGCCTCCTAGCCGATTTCCTTCTAAGCCTATTATTCCTCTCTTCTTTCATCTTTGAAACCAAATACATAAGGGAATCATAGCCGATTGTTCATCAAGTCTCTAAGCCAATCTCTGAAGGTTGAAGTGAAGGTGCAATCGATTCCTTCAAATAAGGGTAAGATCCAAGTTTAGTTTTCCATTCTTTTATATTCTAGACTTATTGAAATTTAGAGACTAATTTCGATTATTAATCTTGGCGAATCATGGAAGAAGAAATTCTTTTCCGAAGGTACACCATAGGCCACGTGTTCCCTAGTTATTCGGTGAATTTCGGATTTAAGATCCACAAGGTAAGTACCTAAAAGTATTCGCCAAAGCTTGTATGATTATCTAGATCAGTTCTTTAATTATTAAAAAGCGAAAACTAACCCATATTAAGATTCAAGGTTGGCGAATATCAAGTGAAGGAAAACCAAGTTTTGGATTCAGTATAAACACCAAATCGGCATCAAAGGTAAGTCTTTTACAAATCCTACTAGGATTTGGATATCATAGCCAAATAGAATTTATGCTAAGTAATAAAGGATGAATCAAATGTAGGGACTAAGGATCTAAACTTTAGATCTAGCTTTTCGAATCTCAAGGAATCGCTAAACAAATCGTGTGTACCCTTACTATCCTTCGATATTATATGGCTAAGTATTTTAATATATGATATGAATAATAATGTGAATGTGGCTATGTACCACAAATGTGGCAAAAAGTACCAGTACGTTTCCTACTCGATAGGATTGTGAAAATGTTATTTAATAACATGCGAATATATGAATATGAACATGAAATTAAGTTATGCAATATATATGTTTTGGGGCATTAGGGATTTATGTGAAAGGGGAGAACAGTGTTGACTTGGTCTCACCAACGAAGGTGTTGACTTGGTCTCACCAACGAAATATGTTGACTACGGTCACATTGCGAAATTTTGGTAACTTTGTTACACTAGTGTCTAATGACACAACGCTTAAATTTGATTATAGTGTCTAATGACACAACGTGGAGAGTAGCGGATGGAGGGTTGACTTATTAGTCCCCACGGTGTGAATGGCGAATACGGTGGTGTGTAGCGGATGGACCATTAGGATTGGGTTTGGGTTGCATCATAATTTCATTATTATATGGACTTAATGATTTGAACATGAATGCCTGATTTATTGAATAATAGTATTGTGTGCACATTGAGTTTGTTGACTCACCCCATTGTGGGAATTATTTTTTAGGTGATGAGCAGTGACGGACCGGGCCGGTGGACCATGAGGTGGCCATGCTACATGCGAAAATTTCATTTAAGTTTGGACTTAATTTTATTTTTAGTTACTTTTATTCTATTTTGGGTTTTACTTGATGTAATAAGGCCTTAAGGCCCAATGGATTATACTTTATGTTTGCTTATTGTTAAGTTTCATGCTAAGAACTATATTGGATGTATTCAATTAAATGGGCTTACAAGATTAAATAAATGGGTTTCCAAACTAAGCCCAACTCAAAATAATAGTTTTTTCTAAAATTTACAATTTTCTCTAAGTATCAAAATGACTTTGAATTCGGTTTACTTTAGGAACATACCAGATCCGGTTCAGGCTCGTGGGCCGGGTGTGGGGTGTTTCAATCACCACGATTGAGGCAAGCGCACCTATCGAACAGTAGTATAGTTTAGTGGCAATATCGGATTGTCGAACCCAAAGGAACCAAAAGTACTAATACTAACTTTCTTCATATTATTTAGCCTAAGAATTAAGGGAATTGTAGTTTAATATAAAATCAACTAACTACTAATCTAAAGATGCTAAGACACAGAGAAGGAATTGGGGAAATACTTGTGGGAAAAACCAATTGATTAAGACAATACCCAGGAAGAATCTACCTAGACTTCACTTGTTACCTAACTCTAAACCAGACGATTTATTCACTTGACTTGATCTATAGGGTTCCCTAATTTATATTAATACCTCTCTCGAGGCTACTAACGTCTAACCCTAGGTTGATTAATTGAAATCTCTTTCTAATTAAAACCCTTAGAATTACATTAACTCAATCTATGGACTCCCATATTAGGTTTAACCCTAATTCGATAGATTTTTGTCATCCTATCTCTAGGGTTACGATCAACTCCGCTTAACTATGCTAAATCTACTCTTAAACAGGGAATATTCCTCCTCTGCCTAAGCAAATCAATACTTGAATCAATATCCTAAAATATCAAAGCAAGAATTAAGAACACATAGTTAAGAACAAATCAAGTATTTATCATATAGTTTAGAAAACAATAACAAGATCCGTCTTAGGTTTCATCCCCCTCAGGTATTTGAGGGGTTTAGTTCATAATCATAAAAGAATACATCTCAGAAGAAAAATAACAAAACATAAAGAAAACCCTAAAACCCCCTGAAGGAATTGAAGGAGAGATCCTCAATCTTGAGTGTGATTCTGGCTTCTGGGATGAATCAACTGGCTTTCTTCGAGTGAGTCCCACAATTCGGCATCTCTAGCTTGGCTCCTTGGCCTAGCTGAATGCCCCTTGAAGGTTGGCCTCTAGGGTGTTTATATAGGCTTTTGGAATGTCTTTCTTTGCCTCTAAATACCCTAATCCGAATGAAACTTTTTTTTCTACCGCAGGGACATGCCCGTGTCGCTTGATCATGTGAATCGAATCCAGCTTGTGGTCGATCTCCTAAAAAGGCACGGCTGTGTGTCTCGGGCCCAGGCCTTGTTGATTTCGTACTTTGGCTTATTTTCTCTATTTTTAGCCAGTTTCTCATTCTTTTCATCCTTCGGTGCTCTTCTAAGTATAAAACATGAAATTAAAGGATTAGGAGCACCAAATTGCACAATTTAGGGAATAAATCATCCAAAAGTATGCTAAATGTGGGATTATAATATAAACATATTACGATTTATTACGGAAACATAGTGTTTTGAAAACAATTATCGTTTTGGGAAAATCGCGTTCTACTTCTAACAAGTATAAATCACAATGATTAAAATCTCAGATCAGAAGCTATAAAATTGGAGAAGCCTTATCCGAAATGAAAACAGGAGTGTGGCCATATCCGAGTCCCTCGCAACACCGAACCGTCTAACGCTGAGGATTACCTGAAAGGTTAAAAACGGGGTGGTTTTCGAAAACTCAGTGTGTAATCCCCTTATTAAAGAAATAGTTAGTATACAGAAACAACATCAGTCTGGGCCTGAGCACTTTAACAATAATAGTATAGTGTAGGCCTTAGCCTATTACAGTAACGGTGGCAATTGGGCCTTATCCCCCATCAGCCTTGGTTGGGCCCGAGCCCATATCAAATGTCACATATCACATCCATCTGGGCCTAAGCCCATCTCAATATCAAAATTAGTATATACAATGCATAAATACCCATACCAACCCTGCACTCCGTCTTTTGTCCAACCCTACACTCCTGTGGGGATTAAATCGACCCACCCATCCCTACACTCCTTATGTAGCACCGGTTGCGGCACTAACCAATATTGCAACAGAATGCCAAGAATAATAACGCAAAGAGAGTTGCCAAGATTGAATATGTGGCAAAGCCACTACTAACAGTATTGTAGCAGAGCTGCTAGTATTAGTATCGCTGCAAAGCTGCTAGTAATAGTACACTTCCTACATAACAGTATCCCAACCCCATGCAGTTTGTCGTGTATGCAGTATGCCATACTTAAAATCAGTCATATCATTCACAATTGAGTCAATTAAATCATATTCATACAATCACAATCAAATCAGTCAAATCATAGCACAAGTCAGTCATTCACCCTCGAGGGCAAAATAGTCATTTACCCTACAGGGGCATTATGGTCATTTTACCCCACAGGCATTACGATCATTTTACCCTATAGGGGTATTACGATCATTTTACCCTATAGGGGCATTACGATCATTTTACCTTACAAGGGGCATTACGGTCATTTTACCCTACAGGGGCATTATGGTCATTTTACCCTACAGTGGCATTACGGTCATTTTACCCTACATGGGCATTATGGTCATTTTACACTACAGTGGCATTACGGTCATTTTACCCTACAGGGGCATTAAGGTCATTTTATTCCTTAAGGGTCTCGGTACAGTCAACGACCCTTTTAAAGGCCTATAGTCGCCTTGAGCGACACAGATAACCCATTTGGTCAAAATAGTGTAAATGGGCTTAAAGACCAGCACTCGGCCTAAATAGGCCCACACGCTCGTGTAGCCCATTTGGCCCAAATCCAATCATGGCTATGTGATCTACATAGCCCAATCTAGTTCCTGCTAATTTTTTTAAATTTTATCCGTGTGGGGCCCACGAGCCCATTGGGCCCACACGACCCAATTCAGCTCAACAAGGCCCATAACAGCCCAAGTGCACGAGAACACTCGTGGTGGTCTCTTTAGTCTACCGCCCTCGATTGAGGGCTTGTTTTTCCACACGAGTGATCATACACTCGTGAGGCCTCAAATGCTGAAGTTTCGACTTTTCGCCTTTTGCCGATTCTTAGCGGAGATAGTGTGATTACACACACTTTCGACTTTAAGCCGATCAACAGAATAAGGGTATACGATTACACACATGTTTAAGCAATCGTTCCAAGTTTCTCAAGCGCCCAACCTACATTCATTCCACATACAGTTGGTCTTTCATATATTATTGTTCAAAACACTTAATCCCCAAACAATAATCACTACCAACCTTGATTGAGTACCACGCGATCTACTCCTTTTAGATCGCTAACTAAGAACAATTGTATGTCTCTTGCCGGTTTACTTCCTAACAATAGATCTTATTAGAAAGGATCGATTGTAAATGTGGCTTAAATCCACGAATACTATCCTCTCAAAAACAAATGAATATTCGGCCTACCCAAAAACAAGGTATCGAATTTACCTGAATCGAATAACAGAAGAACGAACCTCGATGACTTGGTATCCCTTGCACCCTTTCACTTCTTGGGAACACCTAACCTATCGATCACCACATCAAGAGGAAGGGATCACCATTCAGCTATCAAAGAACATGAAGGAAAGCAATATTCGGCTTTTGGTGAAAAGATAGAAGGAAATGGATTCGCAAACATATCACAGTAATAGAGAATAAGAGAGGGAACTTTTGAATACCTACCGATTTTTCAGGATTGCTTACAAATATCAACTCAATATACCACCGGTAGAGTATAGAAACAATCAAGATTTAGAGAGAAAATAAGTAGAGTATGCGACCACCCCAAGGATTAAACACAATCAAGAAGTCAAAAAACAGAAAGAAAGGGCATGGTATGGTGAGTTCGGCCAACAAGAACTAATCAATGAAACCAAATATGTGAGCAGGACATTCAGCCAAGGCTAAATGAATAGGAAGAGGAGGGAAAGGGAATGGAGAGAAAAAGATGAGTAGAGATTCGGCTGACAGTGTGAAGTGATTAAAGAAAACAAAAGGGGTATTCGGCTAATAGAGAAAAGAAACCAAATTGTCCAAAGTACCTGAATGGTAAAAGAAAGTTTGACTTTCACACAATAGACCAAAAGAGCAACTCACATTGCACCAAAAAGCAAAGAAGAGAGTTCCCGAAAATGCAATATTTGGGCACTAAACAAATAAAAAGAATACCAACACTTAGGAAATGACCAAAACCAAATACTCTATTTTTCCATTAGCAAATTTGGTAACAACCTTCAACAACTCAAACTCCCCTTTTTCCTCCTAAAATCTCTCCCCCAATCCTCTCTTTGAAATTCTCCACATATCACTCCAACATCTCATCAATCAGAATTTTACTACACCACAAACTCCAGTCGTGTAAGGTAACAAAAATTGATCCCCTTATTGCGCAAACTAAGACTCGAACTCAAGTCCCCTACCATTGGAAACACGCCTCCTACCACTGGACCACAAGCTTCTTTGTGACATAATTCCGCCACAATTATTCTTAAAGCCTACTCTTCACAACCAAGGGCCTTATTCACTTAAAAATAAAAATTTTACTAAAGCCTAGGTTTGAACCCAGAACTTCCCAAACATTCCCAAACACTCCAAATCACTTAACCATTAAAGCAAACATGCAATTTGTGTCATTTTCTTACACACATAAACTTTTATGTGCAGTCTCTAGCTGATCCCACACTCAAGGCCCATTGCTTTTAGGCCCAAATTTGGGGCGTTACATTATCTCTTGGGCCAAGGTAGGCTTCACTTGTAACTCAACTAAAAGACTATCATCCTCAAATAGACTTAATTTGGAAAACATAACCCTTAATTCAGTCATTGCCTTTCTACTTAAAGCATTAGCCACAACATTGGCTTTCCCGAGATGATACTCGATAGTTCAGTCATAGTCCTTCAACATCTTAATCCATCTCTATTGTCTTAAGTTTAACTCTTTCTAGGTGAAAAGATATTTGAGATTTTTTGTGATCCGTGTAGATGATGCACATCTCACTATACAAGTAATGTCTTCATATCTTTAGAACAAACACTACAACTACCAATTCGAAATCATGAGTCGGATAGTTGCATTCACATAGCTTAAGCTATCTCGAGGCAAAGGCTACAACATTGTCAACACAAATTTTAATTTCTCGAAGCTGACTTGCTGATTATCTAACCACTTAAAAGGAGCGTTGTTCCTTAACAGTTTAGTCAATGGAGCAACTATTAAGGAGAAACCCTCAACAAACCTCCGATAATACCCCGCCAATCTAGGAAAGCTTCAAATCACTGAAACACTTTTAGGTTGCTTCCATTCTAGAATGACTTTTATCTTTAGTGATACACATGGGTACCCTTAATAGATACACATGATCGAGAAACATTATCTCTTAAAGCCAAAACTAACATTTACTCAGCTTAGCAAAGAGCTTTTTCTCAGGGAGATTTTGAAAAAAAACTTTCAGATGCTCATCATGCTCAATTTCATACTTAGAGTAAACCAATATATCATATATGAACACAATGACAAATTGGTCAAGATATGGCTGAAATACCTGATTCATCAGATCCATGAATGCGGCCAGAGCATTTGTAAGATCGAAAGGTATTACCAAGAACTCGTAATGGCCATACCAAGTCCTGAATGCAGTCTTGGGCACATCAGATTCCCTAACCTTCAATTGATAATACCTTGACCTTAAGTCAATCTTGGAGAACACAATTGCTCCTTTAAATTGGTTAAATAGATAATCGATTCTAGGCATAGGGTACTTATTATTTATTGTCAACTTATTAAATTGTCGATAATCGATGCACAATCTTATAGTACCATCCTTCTTTCTGATGAACAAAACTGGAGCTCCCAAGGAGAAACATTAGGTCTTATAAAGCCAAGATCCAAAAGCTCTTGAAATTGATCCTTCAACTCTTTAAGTTCTTTCAATGCCATGCTGTAAGGAGCAATGGACACCTGTGTCATTCTAGACAACAACTTTATTCCAAACTTAACCTCTCGATACGAAGGTAACCTTGGCAGTTTCTCAAGAAAAAGTCTGGAAACTCCCTAATTGCTCGAATACTCTCCACACTTGAACCAGTTGCACTTGCATCTCGGACATAGGAAAGATATACCTCACACCCTTTATGAACCAATTTCTCTACTACCATAGCGGAGATCACATTAGTCAGATAATTCTGTCTCCCTCAACCATAATGACCTTATTACCACCGACTGTCTTTAGTGCTTGACCAACTAGTCCATTCCCACAATCAAATTTAACTCTCCAAAAGGAAACTCCATCAAGTCAGTTGAAAATACCTCACATTGGACTTCCAGTGAACATCTTTTTTAAACCTTATCCACAACCATTGATTATCTTAAAGGGCTGACTATGGTAACATTACTAGCAGTACTTTCTACCCCAATTCCCAATTTATCAGACATATTGCAAGAAACATAAGAGTGCATAGAACCAATGTCAAATAAAGAAAAATACAATAATGAATGGATATTAAAGGTACTTGTTATGATCTCAAATGTGTCACTGTCCTCTCGACCCCTAGTTGAGTATACCAGAGTAGGCTGCCTAGCTTACGCTCTGTCACACCCTGACCTAGTGCTCGTTGACATTGACCATTATCACCGTTTCTATTTTGACCTCGACCCCTTTGAGGTATCTACCCAACCCTCTGATTCTATACTCAATTCTGACCCTAATTTTGTACTGGAGCTTGTATCTAATTAATTCAGTGATGAAAATCCTTAACACGGTGCTTAATTGATCCACATCCCAAACATGCAACCAAACTCCTCTAGCACTCGCCTGGATGGCGCTTATCACAGAACCCACATATCAAAATCCTACTAGCTTCAGTAGCCACTGCTGTAGTATTCTACTGGGGTCTAACCTCTTTAGCTCGCTTCACAAGTCATAGATTTGGGCTAGTGGGACCAGTTTCTCTCTTATTTTGAACCTTATTCTTATCTCTTTTTTCAAACTCCAAGCACTTAATCTCTTTAACGATCTTTGTCTTCTTAAGAAAGGCCTCAAACACTCTTTCCTAATGAGGGGCCACTTAGATTTTCAAGTCATATCTAAGCCCTTATCAAAACCATAAACTCTTATCCTACTTAGTTGTCACCATACCTAGAACCTAACGACTTAATATCAGAAACTCAGCCTCATATTCAACTATGGACATTAAAAAACTTGTAATGTGAACCTCACTACGCATTGACATAACGAGTCACAATTTTAAGTTCCTGATCATTCTTAACAGGTACTATCTTGAATTATGGTGTAAATTACGAAGTAAAAAAAAAAGGGCTAGTTTGATAGGTTGGGATATAACTCAAGAACTTAAAATGAACCAGGAATGAACCAACGTTATAAAACAACATGACCCGATTTCTATATGGTTGTTTAAAACTCAAGAAGTTTAGGAAATGAAGAATACCTTAACTCGTTATCTATAATAATATAGGAACTAGAGGTATAAAGGAGATCACTACACTCCATAGAGGTATGAGAAGGGAAGTGATAAGATTGGTTTTAAGTGAATGCCACAAGACGAAGTCTTGAGAAGTTTGAGATAGTTCTTAAAGAACAAAGAGTTTAACACTCAAATGTATAACAAAGTTCATTCATTGATTACCTTCAAAATTTTACATCTAGCGAATATTTATAGGAAATAACTAGGTAGCTAAATCGAAAATTTTGTTGATTAATGTGAAATAGATAAATTAACTGGAACATTAAACTTGAATTCATGCTTCCTTTTCATCCATGAACTTAGATGATGAATGTAGTGATTGAATTTAATGTGTTGGAAGAATTCATGCATGCTTAAGGGTTAAAAAATCTTCAAAGGACTCATACTTCCTCCTTGGTGGACGGTGCCTTTATGATGCATGGAAAAACCCAATAGACACCTTCTAGAAAGCTGCCAAAAAGTCTCATGCACCTCCCATTTGGACGGTGCATTTAAAAAAAAAAAAGAAGTGCTTCGCCAAATGGTCTCTTTTCATGCCCAAAATGAACAACCACTTGTGTGTGGACTCCTTTGATGCCTTTTAGCAAAACCAAACAGTCCTTTAGTAGCTTTAAAAGGTGGTTGACCATTGGATTACCTAGGACACAATTAAACACACATTAGGACACACTAATTATCATGTAATGAAATTGGAGACATTAAAGACTCAAAAGACTAAGAGAAACATTAATGATTGTATAATATATTTTAAGACACATTAAAGATGCAACAACTGAACATATTAAAACTATGTAATAACAAAACACATATTAAAGACACACTAATAAATAATCTTAATTTTAGAAATTTTGTAGGATTAAAAATACTAAATTAAAATTAATAAATGGCTTCAAACATCCACATGCAAAATGTTGCATGGGCTTAGGAACATTTTCATCTTGAATTTGGGCCCCTCAAGCTTGGCCCAATCTTGAGTCCTTTTAACCAAATCACATGACATGACTGAGATTACATCAACTTGTCTCGATATAATATGATTGATGTACCAGTATACACAATTGTTGACAAGTAATAAAGTAGTGAGAAAGAGTTATCATCTCCATAGAGACTGTTTGTGCAATTCAAATATTGCAAAATTAATTACTAAGAAAATTGGTCGGTGTTGAAAAATAAATTAAAGTTATTGGTTTTAATTAAACTAAACTAACCTAAGAATGCTTAAAATTAAATTAAATAAAGGAAGAATTGAGTATGTCTTTAAGAAAAATCACAATAGCATGCATGTCTTAGAATAATTCTCCTTCCTAACTTAGAAATATTTTAATATTGCTAATGATGTTACGAAAAATTCCATGGAAACTCGGTTATTTACTAATACTATTTTAATTATGAGTTCTTCGACTCCTCTCAAAGTTTGAGGTTTAACCTCTTATCTGCATATGTCTATGTCTGTTACGACTTTAAGGTTACCTTTTTAGGCATTGTTTAAGGATTTAACTTATTATATTATTGAGTATAACATATATCTATGTCAACAACATAGTATTTTAATAAGTTAAAAAACTGATTTATGTGAGGTAACAATAATATTTCTATACTGAAACGGTTTAATCACATGAATCCTAGGATTATGCAAGGTAATAAGGTTCTCTCTAATTATTACGAACTTTAATCCAATTTTCTCAAATACAGATTAAACAAGAACCATTCAGATATTGTGTCAATTAATTACAATTCGGTTAGGATTAAATAATTAATTCAATTGCATCCCTACATTTATAATGCATGAATAACATGGTCATAATTTTATCTAAATGCATAAACAACCAAGGCACATAACATCATAAAAACATTAATAATATAAGCTATAGAAATTAAATTATTTTAACACAAAAGGAATTAAGAAACCATGATTATATTAAAAACATAAACTTCAATTGCAAACATGTTTCTTAAATTTAACAATAAGAATATAAAACGAGTAAAGGGAAAGAAATGTAAAGTCATTTCCGGTGGTTCTTTGTGGCACAACTCACTTTGCTCCTCCTTTTTTCTTCACTTCTTGCTGTAGCAATCAAGCCAAAATGCTCCTCCTATGGCCGAATGGGGTTGCTATCAAATCCTTGCAAAACTCTCTTGAAAATGGAAAAAAATGGGAAATGAGAGAAAAAAGAGAAAAAAAAGAGAAAATGGATGAATAGGGGAGTGAGGGGTAGTATTTATACTATTAAGGAGCAGCTTGTATTTGCTAAAAATAGCCAGTTAATCCCCCTTCCTATTGCCGGCTACCTTTGAGAAGAGAAATTGAAAGGATGAATTTGCTAAAAATAGCTAGCCCAAGGCATGTTTCAAGGGAGGAGTTGAACGGTCACTTAGAAAAGTTGTTGGGGTTGTTTTGTAATTTTTAACAAGTTTAAGGACCATTAATTAATTAATCCATAGATGGTTTGGCTACTTGTAGCTGAATTTGGGCTCTTCATTTCTTTATTGGACGATTTGGCTTCAACACTAAGTAGCAGGATTACCCACTTCAGTGGTCCAATTTCTGAGTTGTGTCAAGTTTGTCTGTTATCCACTAATTTAATTAATTTTAGACATCCATAGCTGATTAATAATCGAGCAAGTGAGCTTCGAGATTAATTTTCCTCCTATTGCACAAAACTGCATCAAATAGGCAAAAAAATATGTCAAATTAGTGTGTAAATAATTAAAAATGGATACTTGTTTTCAATTTTTTCCATATTAGTTATTTTGTAATAAAATTCCAAAATTTGTTATCAAAATACTCAGAACTTACATGAATTAGTCAAAAGGTGCTAAAAAAGTTTATATAATTTAGAGTTATCACACCCCTAAACTTAATTCATTGCTCATCTTGAATAAGGCTAACTTACATTATAACTCAAAGAAATTTTTTTTGCAAAAAAATCCCTTTAATAAAAATAAAATTTTCCCATGAGTTCAGCAAAATTATGCTAAAAAATAGAAGATTTGAAAACATGAAACTATAATATATATAACACAATTATTTCGAATATTAAGATGCTAACAGAAATATGTATTAAATAACTTCCCTTAACAAATGTGCGATAAGTACTTCCCAATCAAATTTTATTTCTTTCGATTAAATTAAGTAGCAATCTCTAAGTTTAATTGTGCCTTCATATGTTGAGCTTGATAATTCCTCTCCACTAATGTCGTTAGCATAGTAATATAAATCAATAGATATTTCATAATGTTGTAATACGACTAGGGTTAAGGTATAGAAGAGAGATAATTCTATAGGCTAAAACCTTAGCCTCAGCTTACCTTGGACCTTCCAATTACAATTATCATCAAGAACACCAATTCTGTTGTGTTTAAGTTTTGGTGCTCACTTTACATCTGTTTCAACAACTACTTTTTTTAAGCATATAATTCAACTTTTTGAGCATCTCAATATTTTTCTCTAGTCCCCCAAACTTAATCAGAAAATATATTCTAGATGTACTGAGTCTATGATTTAGGACAAGTACAGATAAATTTAAAGGAAGAGATGCCTTACTAAGGTTAAAAAAACAATCAAGCCAAATAGCTTAAAGTAAGGTTTCAAGTGATAATTATTACTATGGTTGGCTTGAAAGGCTCAAGCAGTCTAAACAAAAGTTGCCTAAATCATTTTTAAATTACCAGGCCTCCTAGGATTTCACCTCAAAGAAGTTACTAAGTTAATTCTAAAAACTAAAACTTTCATGCATACTTAATTTTTTCTAAGGAATTAAATTTTATGGGTTGACTTGTACACAATTACTAGGTTTAGCACTTTTGAAAAGTTTAAGCTAACATAAAAATAACTGAAATAATAGAATTTTATATATACTAAGGCTAACATAGTTAAGCAAAATTTAAGTTTCTGAGCACTATTTTACTTTAACATAACTTGATAAAAATTAATTTACATAAAAAATCCCCCCAAAAAAATTCATTTCGGTCCCCCTCCTACTTAAAGAGAAACAATGTCTTCATTGCTTAAAATATAAATTAGAAGGGACAAAAATAAAGAAGTGAATGGAAACTGTGCACCAAGCGGATCCTAAGAAAGGGAGGTAGTGAAATTTAATTGTTTAAGTACAAAGCCTTTCCTTGATAGATCCAATCCTAGACATGCACATAACCGTTACCACACTTCTTGTTTTTATTTGAAAACAAAAATAAATGGCATCAAACATAATTTATTCATAATTGCAATTAATTATTGTTATGCAAGAATAAAAGATTAAAAATAATTAAAGGCAACAATATCCAAAAATATAAAAGAGATAAGAAAAAACTCTCTTATTTACTATTAGAGTCAACTTGCAGCTTGACCATTCCATATGTGAGAATAGTAAACGGTCTTGACCACCGAGACTTGAATTTCCCAAGATCAAATACCCGAGATTGGATCCATATCCATTGTCCCTTGATAGTTGAAAATACTCTGGGAACAGTAAAAGGTCTTGACCACTGACACTTGAGTATCCTAGGATCAAATACAAGAGGTTGAATCATTCTCCATGAAATTTTACTAGACCTATCTTTGTCAGCTTCAGGTAATATTTCGTTTGTATACCAAGAAGAACTGTTATTTTGAGTAACTACAATATACCATCTGATGTCCTTCTCATGCATTCTCAAGTTCATAAGCAACTCTACTTCCTGGATTTCAATCAAAACTGAAAACATTAATCTACCTGGTTCAACCTAGGGTTTTGGAAAGAATTCTTTCGTATTCGTTTCCAACAAAGTTAGGTTGTCATCCTTGTCTAGTTGGTTAGATGCCAAGACACAATCTAATAGTTCATTTGTTAAGTTAAGTCCCTCACTTGTAGGCATCAACGATTCTATCTCGAATGTTGAAGAACATTCCTCACCTACATCAGGATATTTTAGGGATTTGAATACATTAAAGGTTACTTGATCGTCTTATACTCGTATCGTGAGTCCCCCTTTGTTAACATCTATCAACGTTCTCCCAATTTCCAAGAATGGCATTCCTAGAAAAATAGGGACATTTTCATTTGCTTCAAAATCCAAAATAAGAAAAATACTAGGAAAATAAATTTGTCAACTCTACCGGAACAATTTCAATCTTTCCCTCCGGATGTGCTATCGATCGGTCTTCCAGTTGAAGTGTAACAGTTGTCGACCAAACCTCAACAATCCCTAATCGCTTGAATACAAACATGGGCATCATATTTATACTTGCCCCTATATCACATAGAACTAATTCGTAATAAGTATCTCCAATGTAATAAGATATGGTAAAACTCCTCGGATCCTTCATTTTTTGTAGTAGTTTGTAACAGTCCGGTTTTGACCCTAGTCAGAATAGTGATTTTAGGACCACAAATCTGAGTCGTAAAAATATTTTAATATTATTTTCTGTGTCTTCATTTATGATTAAGCATGTGTGAAATTTTGTGAATTAATTTTGTCATTTGTGTGCTTAATTAGAGGAAAGGACTAAATTGCATTAAATGCAAAATTAGTATACTATATGTTAAAAGCACTTATGTCTTATGTCTTTATAAATGTGAGGTCTTTAATGTAATTAAACCATTGTAAATATGGATGGACATTAATGTATAAAGTTAGTGGAAATTATAATGTATTAATAAAGGTTAAAAATGTAAAATAGTAAATATGTTATAATTAAAATAGACAAAAGCATGAAATTAGCCATTGTCATCATCTTTGTGCCAAAAATAGAAAATAAAAAGGAAGAAGAAAAGCTTTGAACTTTTGGCTAGCATTAATCTTAATTCAAGGTATGTTTTACTTCAGTTTTTGATAATTTCTATGTTTTTTGTTATCGTTGCTAAATGTTATTCAAAACCCATGCTTCAATTTTGTTAATTGATGATGATTTTGAAATATGACATTAATGAACACATGAGTTTTGTGATGTTTGAAGATGAATTATGAAAGATATATGAAAGATTAACATAGTTTGTCTTTGAATTTTTGATGAATTTGAGTAATTTGGACTTAATTGAGAAAAAAATATTTTGAGGGACTAAAATGTGAAACAAATGAAATGTATGGACTTTTATGATTATAGTGAACATTTGGCTAAGCATGGGTAAAAGCAAATTATATGTATTTTATGATTTTGTGAAATAGGGACTAAAATATCAAAATATGAAAATATGAGGGCTAATTTGTAAATTTCCCTAAATATGTGTTTTTGGATTGAATTGAATGATTTGGTGAATAAATGGATTAAATTTGAATATGTATAGATTAAGAACCTAAAAAAACAGATTTAGACCAAGGAAAATTGAAAGTAATTGAGTAACCAAGTTCGTTTCCGTATATCCGAATCCGGGGTAAGTCTATATACAAATAAATGTATTTACATTGATATATGTATGTTCATATGAAAATTTATAATGATGAATGTATATGAGATGATGAGTACATGAAATCCAAGTTAGTATCGACAAGGTGACAACATCCAAAAAGTCTCGTACGAACCTAGGAATAGATAGGATTTCATATGTCATGACATAGGTGCCCGATATGTGATATTGTGTAAGACCACATCTGGGACATTGTCATTGATTTGAGATTTACGTGTAAGACCATGTTTGGGACATTGGAATCGTATTGATTCATTTAAGACCCTGTCTGGGACAGTGGTGTCGATATCTTGTTACATGTAAGACCATGTCTGAGACGTTGGCATTGTACGACTATTTCGAGCATTCTGACTATCCTATTTGATTCCAAACGGTTCAACGGGCAAGTCTGAAAAATGAATGACTATGTGAGTTGTATATCCGTTTCAGGTATGTTTGATGTATATGCTTTGAATAGGCATGAAAGGTGAGTAAATACGTACATAGATGCAATGAGCTAAAATGTGATATGAGCAAACGAGATAGATGGAGATATGATGATTGGTAAGTAATGGCTAAATAATGAGCCAATGAAGAATTATAAATTTGCCATTGAGATATGTTAATGATCATGTATTGATATGATTATTTGAATTATATGTTAATTTTATTTGTATACGGGTTACTAAGCTTTTGAAAGCTTACTTTGTGTGTGTTTACTTTGTTTTATAGATCGTCAAAGCTACTGAGGGCTTGGGAATCATCGAGGATCGTCATCACACTACTCAATCCTATTTTTGGTACCTTTTAAAAGTGTATATACTAAGTATAGCATGTATAGGCTAGTCACTTGGATTATTTTTGGGAATATATGAATAGCCATGTGATATGGCTAGTTAATGATATGTTGTGAATAAGTAGATGAGCTATGTGATGTGTTTTGTTAATGATTAAGCATATGGTAATAATGAGCTATGTTTTGGTAATATAAAGTTGGTATATTATTGATGGATTGATGCCATAATGAATTGGTAAGTTTATGGATGAATACCACTTAGATATACTTGTGATTTAGTTTAGCTAAATGGTATATAAGATGTTGTGATGAAATGTACTTGAATGAGTTGAAAATGATGACCATCTGGTATGTTTTTGGTTGCCAATTGTGTTTGGTATGATGCTTGTATGTGCTTGTATGAATGAACCAAGGTTTGGGTGACATTTTGGCCTTGCAAATGGCCTATATTTACCCACATGGTTGAACACACAGGCATGCAGCTCGATCGTGTCCTTCGTGATTGCATTGCAAAATAAGTCAGACTCGACCACGGGCTGACACACGGGCATGTGACTGGCCATGTGAAGAAATTTAGTAGCGACCACGGGTGAGGCACACGGGTGTGTCCACGACCATGTGGACAAGTTAGTATGTATGCTTTATTTTGGCACGGCTTAGTGTAACACCCCAAACCCGGTCAATACACCACGACCGAATCTGGTATGTTACAGGGAAAAAGGTTTTTGAGAGGTTTAGGTTTGAGTTTAAAAGTTTGAGGAAAACACTTCGCTAAAATTTTGTATTTGAAGAAAAACTTGAGTAGGTTTGATTGAAATCTGATGATGTATTTGAAAACTCGGAAATTTTGAAAACTTACTCCGTTGGGTAGACAAAACAGGCTTATCTCGTTAAGAAGTTTGAGTTGTTTATCATTGTTACAAAAACATTTTTGACTTAGTAGAAAATCGTGCTTAAGTTAGAAAACGTTTGAGTTCACTTTAACTCAAATCATAGTGTGATACCCGATGGTATAGCTTAAATCGCTTTTGTAGTTTTGAAATCGTTATCTTTCCAAGTTTTAGCACATTTTAACCCAGCTTAATTCGTTAAGGCATATTAAAATCTACTTTAAACATAAACAAAACATAATTTTAAAAGGCCATTTACAAACCCAAATAAAACCAAATAGTAATAAATATGCTTAAGTACCAAATTCATAAAAAGTCCGAGCAAATCCTTATTTAAGCATGGCATGAGCACCTCGAGTCCATCCCGGCTCCATGTCCGCGTCTAAATGTCACCTGAAAAGTCAAAGGAAAGAGTGAGTCGCAAGACTCAGTGTATAAATCCCTCTCCCGGTATAACATGCCAACACACATATCATAACAAAATAATGCGAGTAATGCACCTGATCCTAGCCAACCATATCACCTTTTCTACCCCATGTGGTACCAAACCACTGGTGGTGCCAAACCACTGGTGACCCAAAGTCACGATATCCATACTGTGGTACCAAACCACTGGTGACCCGAAGTCACAAATAATCCAATGATGGGGCCAACCCATCGTGTGATACCAAATCACTAGCGACGATCCCGTATCTCATAAGTGGAGCCAACCCACGGTGGTGTCAAACCACGAGGACGAGTCGCAATGAGGTGCCAAACCTCCGGTGTCCCAAAGACACAATGTGATACCAAATCACCGTGACCGTAGTCACAAATCCGATGATGGGGCCAACCCATCGTGTGATACCAAATCACCGGGCGCAATCCGTAGATAATCAATCAGGGGCCAACCCACCGTGGTACTAAGCCACTGGGGCGAGACGCCGAGGTGCCAAACCTCTGTGACCCAAAGTCACAAAATACGTGGTACCAAACCACTGGAGGTGCCAAACCTCTGGTGTCCCAAAGACACAGTGTCCCAAAGACACGGATATCATACTCCCCCTCCTCTCATATCACCCAATCACATATCATACTAGATGCAAAATCATGCAATCATGCTATCATGCTCACATGCTCAATATGGCATCTCAATGAATATACACCCATAATCATGATATCGTAGATCATCACATATTTCATAATGAAACGGACTTACCCGAATCTGTATCCATACCTCAATGGGTATCAAAATAGTCAACCACACTGTTTCATTTACACAAATAGGTTATCACATTACTTAGTTAAGATAGTGTGTTGGTTCACACACCTGAAATAGCGAAGATGTTAATCCCTAGAATCGGTCTACGCCCCTCGATCACCTCGACAACCCTGATCCTACAATCGGCCAATAAGGGATTAACACTTAACTCATTCGGCCAAAACCATTTAATCCAAAGGGGTATATCGATTACCCTTACCTTAAACTTGCTTTGGTTTTCTACCCAATTCGAACCAACAATGGTTCATCCAACAATCGGCCTCACCCTAGAAAGAAAATGGTTAATCCCTTATGACTTGACTTAACGAAGATTAAATGAATAATCTAAAAGAAAACTACTCTTACCGCCACTTACCGCTTGCTTATCGATAACAATGCTCCTCCCACTTGTTCCCAAAATCAAATGCCCTATAAAGAAATTGGTCTACACATTAGATCAATATCTTTCAACCAATAACAAAACCGCCTTCATTTAAACCACAAAATATAAGAACGAAAGAGGAAAATGGCCATTCGCCAAGCTCTTACCCCTACCAACCGATTGAAACAAGCACCCAACAACGCCCAATATTCTACCAACAACCACCACTAGGAGAGAAAAGATTCGCCTAGATGTTAACACTTCTACCTTGACTTTGTGTGAAAAGAAAGGAGAGTATAAAACGATAAAATGGAGAAGTGCTTCGGTCAAGATGGTATTAAGAAAAGGAAATGAAAGTTAGGGAACAAGGGAAGATGGTTTGACTTAATGAAATGGTATGAAACAAATGGAGAAATCGGCACAAGGGTTGTAAAACAAAAGAAAATGTGAGAAGGAAGGATCACTAGTTTCGGCTTCAACAATTGGAGAGATGAATATTCGCTACCAAGGTTTCAAAAGAGGAAAAAAGATGGATGTAGGATGCCAAGTTCTGACTTTGTTCAAATGAAAAAAAAAGAGAAGAAACAAGGTAGAATTTCTAAGTAGAAGGGTGCTTGAGGTTTGGTTTACACAAATGACAAAGAAGAAAAATGCAAAAGAACACTCGGCTTCACCAAAATGTAGAAAGAGTGCAAAGTTGGCAAATAGAGTTGCTTTGTGTTTCGGTTTCAAGGAGCAAAAATGGAAGGTTCTTTTTCGGCTTAGGCTATTTGCAAATGAAGAGATCTTTTACTAGCTTTTGACTAAACAAAAATTAGCTCACTAAAACAAAATTGTGACCGAAAATGCACTTTTGCCTAAGTGGAAATTTCGGCACTCTCCCACAATAACAACCGGCCACTCTTTTCCCTCCCCCAAACTCTCTCCAAATCCGGCCAACCTCCCCCAAATACTCCCAAGACACTAATTCAAACTTGTTGAACTAGTCTTCCTCCTACATTCACTCACCACCTACCATTTGAATGTGTTGACTTAGTCCATGGTAGAGTTTGAACTACCAACAACTCCTCCTCCCCATGCCACAAAATGAGAGCCAAAATGGGGATTTTCGCACTTGAACTCGGGACCTCCTCCTTGCAATTGACGCCATACACATGCTCCAAGTGGCGCATGCTTGCCACTTTGCTAGCTCTTCATTTGTGCTCAAGAACACCAATTAAAATATATAAGACCCAGCTCCTTCAGCTCCTACCACACAAAGCCCTAAAACTAAAATTTTTCCACCCACTCAGGCTCATTCCTAGCCTACCACTAAGCCTCGAGACCACACAAACAACAACATAACAAGCCATTAACATGCAGACAATGCCAAATAAAATAGCCCTTAACCCGGGATATTACAGTTCTACCCCCCTTAAAAATAATTTTGGCCTCGAAATTACCTGGTCAGAAGAGTTGCGGGTATTGCTGTCTCATCGTATCCTCGGGTTCCCACGTCGCTTCTTCCACGCCATGATTTCGCCATAGAACCTTAACTAAAGGCACAGACTTCCTGCGCAGAACCTTCACATCCCGATCTAAAATCTGTACAGGCTCTTCCTCCATCGTCATATTTGGGTTTGCCTCAATCTCTCCTACTATTACCACATGTGACGGATCGGAACGATATCGCCTGAGCATCGAAACGTGGAACACGTCGTGAATCTGACTTAGCTCTGCTGGCAACTCGAGCTGATATGCAACTGGTCCCACTCGTCTCAGTACCTTATATGGCCCAATAAACCTCGGACGTAGCTTGCCTTTCCTCCAGAACCTTAATTCTTTCTTCCACGGTGAGACCTTCAGGAAAACCCGATCTCCCACAGCAAATTCAATATCTCTCCGCTTAAGATCGGCATAGGACTTCTGCCGATCCGAAGCTTCTTTCAACCGAGCTCGAATCAACTTAACCTTGTCTTCGGTCTCAAAGAACCAACTCTGGTCCCAACAATCGACGTTCACTTAACTCTCATCCAACAAGTAGGTGAGCGACACTTCCTACCGCATAACGCCTCATAAGGTGCCATCTTGATGCTCGCTTGGTAATCTGTTGTTGTAGGCGAACTCATTAACGGTAGATATTCCTCCCAATCGCCTCAAATCCAATACACACCTCGTAACATGTCCTCCAAGATCAGATAACCCTTTCCGATCGCCGTCGATCTGTGGATGAAATGCCATGCTTTGAAATCTAACCGTACCCAGAGCTCGATGCAACGCTTCCGTAACTTGACGTGAATCTGGGATCCCTATCCGAGATAATCGACATCGGCACCCCGTAGTCTCACGATCTCGACACATCACCTTTGCCAACCTCTGCGTGAGTAATCCACCTCACCGAAATAAAGTGAGTGATTTAGTCACCGATCCACAATTACCCAAATCAATCCTTCTTGCTCGGTGTAAGCGGTAATCCACCGACGAAATCCATAGTTATCCTATCCCACTTCCATCGAGGAATCTTCATCGGTCAAGCAACCCGGATGATGAATCGATGCTCACTTTAACTTTGTCGACATGTCGACACTTCCCTACCAACTCTGTCACTTTCTTTTTCGCACCACCACCGTAATCGTTCTCTGAGATCTCTATACATTTTGCTACCTCCGGATGCATAGCGTGAGGGCTATGTGCATCCTTAAGAATCTTTTGCCTTAACTCGGTGTCTCTCGGCATACAAGCCTTCCCCGAAAACACAAAGACCCCATCACTAGACAAATCAGTATCCCTCCAAACCATTGTTCGCACTTGTGTCCTCTGCGTGCTTAAACCTCATCCATCAATCGCTTTCTCGACTCGCTCAACCCAAGTAGGCTTAACCTGCAGCTCTGCCAGAATACTCCCGTCGTCGTACAAACTCAAGTGGGCAAATAACGCTCTTAAATCTGAAACAACCTTACGGCTCAACGCGTCTGCCACAACGTTAGCCTTGCCCGGATGATACTCAATTGAGCAATCGTAGTCCTTGGCTGAATCAATCCATCTGCTACTCCTCGATTCAGTCTTTCGAGTCGAAGGTACTTCAGACTCTTATGATCCGTGTAGACTATCGATCTCTCTCCATACAAGTAATGCCTCCATATCTTTAAGGCAAAAACTACAGCCGCTAACTCCAGATCATGCGTTGGATAATTTACCTCATGTGGCCTCAAGCTGCCGAAATCGTAAGCCACAACCTTCCTTCCTCGCATCAAGACACAACCCAAACTCAGATGTGATGCATCGCAAGACACCGTGAATTCCTTACCACCTCGGGTTGAATCAAAACCGAGCTTCACAAAATCTTCTTCAACTTATCGAAGCTCTCCGCCGCTTCTCGGTCAAATGAACTAACCCTTTTCTCAATAATTTAGTCATCGGAGCTGCGATCAATGAGAAACCCTCTACAAATCTTCGGTAGTACCCTGCCAAGCCCAGAAAACTCCAAATCTCCGCTACTGACTTAGGCGGCTTCCAATCCAAAACGGCCTCTATCTTACGGGGGTCCACTCTAATCCCCTCAGCCGATACTACATGACCCAAGAACGTCACCTCCTAAGCGAACTCGATTCTCGAACTTCGATAGAGTTTGTTTCTCCTTAGAATCTGCAATACCACCCGCAAATGGGCATCATGTTCCTCCTCAGTCCTTGAATATACCAAGATGTCATCGATAAAAACCACTACGAACTGATCTAGATACTGTTGGAACACCCTATTCATCAGATCCATGAAGGCCGCCGGCGCGTTAGTCAACCCAAACGGCATAACTAAGAACTCAAAGTGCCCATACCGAGTACGAAATGCCGTCTTACAGATATCCGCCTCCTTCACCCTTAACTGGTGATACCCAGACCTTAAGTCGATCTTCGAAAAAACCGACGCCTTTTCACCGATCAAACAAGTCATCTATCCGAGGTAGTGGATACTTGTTTTTGATCGTCAGCTTATTCAGTTGGCGGTAGTCTATACACATCCGCATGGTACCATCTTTCTTCTTGACAAAGAGTATCGATGCTCCCCAAGGCGAAATACTTGGCCTGATAAAGCCTCGGTCCAACAATTCCTGGATCTGAGCCTTAAGCTCCACTAACTCTTTAGGTGCCATCACATGCGGAGTAATGGATACTTGGCGCGCTTTAATGATCTATCTCGAACTCTACCTCTCGATCCGGTGGCAAACCCAAAGCTCCTCGAAAACACATCAAGAAATTCCCTAATCGTCTCAACTGTCTCCACAAGGACTCTTTAGCCTCCAAGGCGTACACATGAACCACATATGCTTCACCCTTTCGACCATCTTCTTGGCTTTCAGAGCAGATACCACATTGGATGATAATTCCTCCTATTACCGATCGAACTACCTCATCACCCTCACCGTTTCGAGAATCATGCGCTTAGTCACAATCCAACTTCGCACGGTACTTAACCACCAATCCATCCCGAGAATCAAATCGAACTCCCCAAACGCGGTTCCATCGGATCGACCACAAATAATACCCTTGAAGTTCTAGAGGTATCGCCTCTATACGCTTTATCTACCACTACAGAGTGACCTAGAGGCTTATTACGGTCATCTTCTTAGAAGATATTTGAGTCTAGATCCATGGTCTTCACTATGCTACTTGCAACATATGAATGTGTTGAACCCACATCAATCAAAGCAGTAAATGGAGAACCAAAGATTAAAAAGCGTCGCAGTAATGACGTCCGTGCATTGCCCTCCTCTCGGTAAGATCGTCAGATACACTAGCCCCGACCGTCTGCCTCGAACTACCCGCACCTTTGCCCTAAGGTGCTCCACGGCCCCACCGAACTATTACCTCCTCTGCCATTACCTCGGCCCTGCGGTGGTGGTCCGTTATTTCTATCTTCGAGTACGGCCCGATTCTCCGATGAATCCTAGCCAACTTGCGCGGACAGTCCCTCACACGGTGATCCAAATGAGCCACACTCAAAACAAATTTTACCATCACCCAACATCCTCCCAGTGAGCCTTCCCATAATCTTAGCTCTGCGGCGGTCCACGCCTAGCAACAACAAACCTACCCGACCGATTCGCCCACTCGATCTAGCCCTTTTGCTGATTACTTGATGACCCGGAAGATCCAAAACTCCTCTTGTGTTTGTTCCTATCCATACCCCTCCTCACGACTCCTTAATACCCTCACCACCTTTGCCTTTTTAACCGAATCGCAAATTCACGCTCCTGTTGGGCACAATTATCAACCTTAATTAGTCCCACAGCCATCCTCAAACGAACGCACCTCTCATGTTCAAGAGCCACCATACCGGCATACCGACTCGACCTCGAAACTCGCCTCAGACTCGACCGATTTGCTCCCCTGAACTAACCTCAGAAATGCTTTCCGCTGCTCGTTTATGTAGTTAGCCCCCACGTACTTTTTCTGATAAGTAGCCCGAAATAGTCCCAAGTCAGATCTTCTGCTGCAGCGCTGTCCCGAACCGTGAGCCACCACTGGTATGACTCATCTCGAAGAAGTGATACGATCCCCTTTAACTTCTCTTCAGCAGTTAGGTCTAGATCATCCATGATCCGTTCTGTTGCTTCCAGCCAATATTCAGCAGTGCTAGGAGCAACACCCGAGACACCCCGAAAGAATTCAAATTTTGTTTGCCCAAGTCGCTCAGCACGATTTCCTAGCTCCTACACCTCCACCTACTCCAGCTACCCTTTCTAACACTCAAAGATCGCCGCAGTGACACTTTATGTCATCCCCAGTCTGCTCTTGAAACTCACCACCTCCAGTTGGTGGCGGAACCAGTATCTCATTCTCTGAACCCTGACCAGATCCTACGGGTTCAGAAACAGTCATCCTACCGCGACCACGTCCACGACCACGTCCGCCTCGGGTACTCATAACTAAATCTCGTCTAATTTAAAGAATTTTATGTATCAGTATTTATTCCACTGTTTAAAAGCAAAGTCTTATGAATTTTTAAAGAAGCTTTATTTTCGCAAGTCCACTGAGTCCTATCACTTTCAGTTTCTAGAGTAGTCTTACTATCACTAGCCATTCAATCTCATCAATATCATTACCACAAACAATAGTACGGGGTACTTACCAGGCGGATTGGTGCCGATGACTCGGTGCCATGCCTTTCAAACCATACTTTTAAAATAGAATACTCAAAAACTATAGTTTTAAAACATTTTGGGCCTCGGGCCACAAAAACCTTTGAACACGGCTCGATACCACAAATGTAACACCCCAAACCCGATCAATACACCACGAATCAATCTGGTATGTTACAGGGAAAAAGGTTTTTGAGAGGTTTAGGTTTGAGTTTAAAAGTTTGAGGAAAACACTTCGCTAAAATTTTGTATTTGAAGAAAAACTTGAGTAGGTTTGATTGAAATCTGATGATGTATTTGAAAACCCAGAAATTTTGAAAACTTACTCCGTTGGGTAGACAAAACAGGTTTATCTCGTTAAGAAGTTTGAGTTGTTTATCATTGTTACAAAAACATTTTTGACTTAGTAGAAAATCGTGCTTAAGTTAGAAAACGTTTGAGTTCACTTTAACTTAAATCATAGTGTGATACCCGATGGTATAGCTTAAAATATCGCTTTTGTAGTTTTGAAATCGTTATCTTTCCAAGTTTTAGCACATTTTAACCCAGTTAATTTGTTAAGGCATATTACAAATCTACTTTAAACATAAACAAAACATAATTTTAAAAGGCCATTTACAAACCCAAATAAAACCAAATAGTAATAAATATGCTTAAGTACCAAATTCTTAAAAAGTCCGAGCAAATCCTTATTTAAGCATGGCATGAGCACCTCGAGTCCATCCGGCTCCATGTCCGCGTAAATGTCACCGAAAAGTCAAAGGAGAGTGAGTCGCAAGACTCGGTGTATAAATCCTCTCCCAGATAACATGCCAACACACATATCATAACAAAATAATGCGAGTAATGCACCGATCCTAGCCAACCATATCACCTTTTCTACCCGTGTGGTACCAAACCACCGGTGGTGCCAAACCACTAGTGACCCAAAGTCACGATATCCATCTTGTGGTACCAAACCACCGGTGACCAAGTCACAAATAATCCAATGATGGGGCCAACCCATCGTGTGATACCAAATCACTAGCGACGATCCCAGATCTCATAAGTGGGGCCAACCCACGGTGGTGTCAAACCACGTGGACGAGTCGCAATGAGGTGCTAAACCTCCGTGTCCCAAAGACACAATGTGATACCAAATCACCGGTGACCGTAGTCACAAATCCGATGATGGGGCCAACCCATCGTGTGATACCAAATCATCGGCGTCAATCCGATAATCAACTGGGGGCCAACCCACCGTGGTACTAAGCCACTGGGGACGAGACGCCGAGGTGCCAAACCTCCGTGTCCCAAAGACACAGATGTCCCAAAGACTCGGATATCATACTCCCCTCCTCTCATATCACTCAATCACATATCATACTAGATGCAAAATCATGCAATCATGCTATCATGCTCACATGCTCAATATGGCATCTCAATGAATATACACCCATAATCATGATATCGTAGATCATCACATATTTCATAATGAAACGGACTTACCGAATCCGTATCCATACCTCAATGGGTATCGAAATAGTCAACCATCTTGTTTCATTTACACAAACAAAGTTATCACATTACTTAGTTAAGATAGTGTGTTGGTTCACACACGAAATAGCGAAGATGTTAATCCCAGAATCGGTCTCGCCCTCGATCACCTCGACAACCCCGATCCTACAATCGGCCAATAAGGGATTAACACTTAACTCATTCAGCCAAAACCATTTAATCCAAAGGGTATATCGATTACCCTTACCATAAACTTGCATTGGTTTTCTACCCAATTCGGAACCAACAATAGTTCATCCAACAATCGGCCTCACCCTAGAAAGAAAATGGTTAATCCCTTAACAGCTTGACTTAACGAAGATTAAATGAATAATCTAAAAGAAAACTACTCTTACCACCACTTACCGTTTGCTTATCAGATAACAATGCTCCTCCCACTTGTTCCCAAAATCCGAATGCCCTATAAAGAAATTGGTCTACACATTAGATCAATATCCTTCAACCAATAACAAAACCGGCCTTCATTTAAACCACAAAATATAAGAACGAAGAGGAAAAATGGCCATTCATTGAGCTCTTACCCCTACCAACCGATTGGAAACAAGCACCCAACAACACCCAATATTCGGCCAACAACCACCACTAGGAGAGAAAAAGATTCGGCCTAGATGTTAACACTTCTACCTTCGGCTTTGTGTGAAAAGAAAGGAGAGTATAAAACGATAAAATGGAGAAGTGCTTCGGTCAAGATGGTATTAAGAAAAGGAAATGAAAGTTAGGGGAACAAGGGAAGATGGTTTCGGCTTAATGAAATGGTATGAAACAAATGGAGAAATCGGCACAAGGGTTGTAAAAACAAAAAGAAAATGTGAGAAGGAAGGATCACTAGTTTCGGCTTCAACAATTGGAGAGATGAATATTCGGCTACCAAGGTTTCAAAAGAGGGAAAAAGATGGAAGTAGGATGCTAAGTTCGGCTTTGTTCAAATGAAAAATAAAAAGAGAAGAAACAAGGTAGAATTTCGACAGTAAGGGTGCTTGAGGTTTCGGTTTACACAAATGACAAAGAAGAAAAAATGCAAAAGAACACTCGGCTTCACCAAAATGTAGAAAGAGTGCAAAGTTGGCAAATAGAGTTGCTTTGTGTTTCAGTTTCAAGGAGCAAAAATGGAAGGTTCTTTTTCGGCTTAGGCTATTTGCAAATGAAGAGATCTTTTACTAGCATTTGACTAAACAAAAATTAGCTCACCAAAACAAAATTGTGACCGAAAATGCACATTTGCCTAAGTGGAAATTTTGGCACTCTCCCACAATAACAACCGGCCACTCTTTTCCCTCCCCCAAACTCTCTCCAAATCCGGCCAACCTCCCCCAAATACTCCCAAGCCACTAATTCAAATTTGTTGAACTAGTCTTCCTCCTACATTCACTCACCACCCACCGTTTGAATGTGTTGACTTAGTCCATGGTAGAGTTTGAACTACCAACAAGTCCTCCTCCCCATGCCGTCAAAATGAGAGCCAAAATGGGGGATTTTCGCAGCTTGAACTCAGGACCTCCTCCCTTGCAATTGACGCCATACACATGCTCCAAGTGGCACATGCTTGCCACTTTGCTAGCTCTTCATTTGTGCTCAAGAACACCAATTAAAATATATAAGACCCAGCTCCTTCAGCTCCTACCACACAAAGCCCTAAAACTAAAATTTTTCCACCCACTCAGGCTCATTCCTAGCCTACCACTAAGCCTCGAGACCACACAAACAACAACATAACAAGCCATTAACATGCAGACAATGCCAAATAAAATAGCCCCTAACCCGGGATATTACACTTAGACACACGGGTGTGTCTGAGGCCGTGGGAGGCACACGGCCTGCCCACACGAGCGTGTGACCTTTGTAACTTAGAAAAATTTTTAAATTTCTGAGAATTTTTGTATGAGTTCGATTTAGTCCCGGCCCTATTCTAAAGCATGTTCAAGGTCTCAAAGACCTATTTAAGGGACACTTTGATGTGATTTGGAAAATTAAGTTATGAAATTTTCGTAAAAGTTTTCGATTGTCCGGTAATTCCTCTTAACCTTAAACAGGCAATGGTTACGGGTTAGGGTTGTCACAAGTTTATCTTGGAAAAAATGTGCTACATGTTTTTGTCAAGGAAACTATCTCGAATTCTCCCAACCTCCTCTTCTTAGAGAGGATATCCTTTATGAATTTGGCATTTGCTCTAAAGCTTCTACAAGAGGGATATTAATATGTAATTGTTTAAGCATATCTAAAAATTTCTTAAATTGTACCCTTTGTAGATACTTCTAGAGTCTCCATGGATAAGTAGGTGATGAAGTTTTATCCTTGACCGAACCATTTTTCTAAGGTGCGAATGTTTTTTTGTTTGCCATGGGCATTGAACCTTCAAGATTATTCTGTTGTGATTGGTTTTTGGTAGGAGTTATAGGAGCATGCTTCTATACTGTAGGAACTTCAAAATCTAATTGAACTTCCTGTAGATTCTTAACTACAACACACTCTTCTTCAATTTCGATATCTTGGGTTCTAACATCTTTCCACTCCTCAATGTATAAGCTTTACATGGTTCTTTTTCTGTAGTCCTCAAATTTGCAGTGTCGTTTGGCAAACCACCTTGGGGTTTGCTTGTGAGCTCGTTGTTTAATTGTCCCACGTGGTTCTCCAAGTTCTTCAACATCACTGCTCGACGTTGAATCATGGAAACACTCTTTGCCATGTATGCCTTAAACAAATATTTAAGACTATTTGGAGATTTTGTAGGTGGAAGAACCTAGACATGTTGAGGAAATCCTAGTGATTGATTCGATTAGGTTTGCATGTAAAAGTTGTCAAGATCGAACTCTAGATTGCTTCATGAGAAATTTGGATTATTCCACCATGAAAGATTATAGTAATTTGAGTTCGGTCCTGGCCCACTTGTATTCTAGCTTTGGTTGTCCATATAGTAGATAAACAAGCTCCTTAAGTGTAACCTCCCAAACTCGGCCCAGATGTTATGGCCGAATTCTAAAGGCTATATTGGCCACTAAAATGGCCTAGTGAATCTGTTCAATTTTCTAAATGTTTATTTGTCTAATTTTTAGAAAATATTGAGTAGTTGTCTTAGGATTTCCAAAACATTAGTTTGTTAAGCCAAAAACTTAGAATACAGTTTATTAAAAATCGTGCCATTTTTAGAAAGCCTAATTGAGTTTGTCATTTTTTTCTTCTTTTAAAACTCTATTTCATTTTTACAAAGTGGAAAGGTGATGCCTTTTGTCTTATATGAAAACCATTTTACTTTAAGAAATTTAAGACAACTTTTAGCGGCGTTCATTTTTTAACAGTGTTGCATGAATGCTATAAAATCCCAAATAAAATTAAACAAACCCATGCCACAGTCCATATGATCGTGTGTCAGAGTCTTAAAAATTTATAATATGAATGATCTAGCCTAAAAACTAACTGTGACAACGACTTGAGGCAAGCGCACCTATCGAACAGTAGTAGAGTTTAGTGGCAAGATCCGATTGTCGAACCCAAAGGAACCAAAAGTACTAATACTAACTTTCTTCTTATTATTTAACCTAAGAATTAAGAGGATTGTTATCTAATCTAAAATTAACTAACTACTAAGCTAAAGATACAAATACAAAGAGAAGGAATTGGGGAAAATACTTGAGGAAAAACCAATTGATTGAGATAATACCCGAGGAAGAATCCACCTAGACTTCACTTGTCATTTAACTCTGAACCAGACGATTTATTCACTTGACTTGATCCTTAGCATTCCCTAATTTATATTAATACCTCTTTCGATGTTACTAATGTCTAACCTTAGGTTGATTAATTGAAATCTCTTTCTAATTAAAACCCCTAGAATTGCATTAACTCAATCTATGGACTCCCATATTAGGTTTGACCCTAATCCGATAGATTTTTGTCATCCTATTTCTAGGGTTACGATCAATTTCGCTAAACTATGGTAGATCTACTCTTAGACAGAGACTTTTGCTCCACTATCTAAGCACATAATTACTTGAATCAATATCATGAAATACCAAAACAAGAATTAAGAACACATGTTAAGAACAAATCAAGTATTTATCATACAGTTCAAAAAATAATAACAAGATCCGTCTTAGGTTTCATCCCCCTCAGGTATTTGAGAGGTTTAGTTCATAATCATAAAAGAATACATCTCAGAAGAAAATATAAAACAAAACATAAGAAAACCATAAAACCCCCTAAAGGAATTGGAGGAGAGATCCTCAGTCTTGAGTATGATTCTGGCTTCTTGAGATGAATCAACTGGCTTTCTTCGAGTGAATCCCACAATTCTAGCCCTCTAGCTTGGCTCCTTGGCCAAGCTGAACACCCTAAAAGCCCTGACAGAAGGCTCCTGTCAAACTCCTTGTCGAACTCCCCCTTTAAGTTGCCTCCTAGGGTGTTTATATAGGCTTTGAGATGCCTTTCTTTGCCTGAAAGTATCCTAATCCAAATAGAATTAAAGCAGGTCATGTCGTAGCAACGCCTGCGTAAGTCGAGGCCAGGCCGTGTTCGGATCTATTAATGAGGCAAGATCATGTGGTCTTGGGACCAACCCGTGTCGATTTCGTAATTTGGCCCATTTTCTCTGTTTCAGCCCGTTTCTCGTTCTTTTCATCTTCCGGTGCTCTCCTGAGTATAAAACATGAAAACAAAGGATTAAGAGCACTAAATTTCATAATTAAAGGTATAAATCATCCAAAATTATGTTAAATGTGAGATTAAAATATGTTCAAATTACGGTTTATCAAATACCCCCACACTTAAGCTTTTGCTTGTCCTCAAGCAAAATTCTCAACTCACAATTAAAGCGAACTGCCTCAATTCATAATGTTCATTGATAATGTTTCATCATAATTCATATTATGCATGGATAATTTAACTCAAAGAGTCCTAAAGATTCAAACAATCAAAGTCATAATTTTTAATACAAACAATATAGGTGTTTCCTCTTATCTAAATAATTACCTTTAATTCAAAATTGAGGAGTTGACATCCTCACTAAAGATTCACTCAAATCACTCAAGGTGTTTTAAGGGTCAAAATAAAGCACTCAACAGTCAAACATGAAAAGTTAATCCCATAGGCTTGCCTAAAAATTCAAATCTCCACCACTATAAAATGAGATGATACACAAATCAAAAGGTCTGTAAAGGGTTGTAATTGGGTTTAGGTTAAAGGTGTGGATAAAGGCTGAATTAGAAGAGTTAATATCGAGATTGAATTGACAATTTACCTAACTAGAAAAAATAAACTAATCCTAATTACATCAATTGAAAACTTGAAATACTAATAATACGAGTTTCTTCTTCAAGATGTTGAATTTAAATGTCTAAGCTCACTAGAACATAGAACTAATAATGAATATACCTCGATTTTTTTAGAATAATTCAAATAAATACATAATAAAAGAAAAATTCAACTACTAAAATAGAATAATTAGGCAACTGATCAAATCAAGTCTCGATAGAAGGGTAGTCAAAAGGAATGGTGATGACAAATACAAGATAGGTTTTGGGTTAATATTAGTGGGTAAATAAAAAAAAAGGGTTGTTAGGATCAAATGGGTTTACTAGGGGTTAATTGTGAGGGTAGGCTTTTGTAACAGCCTAGTTTAGACCCTAGTCAGAATAGTGGTTTGAGACCACAAATCCGAGGTCGTAAAAATGTTTTAATGATATTTTCTGTGTGAATAGTATGTGACATAGTCTGTGTGAAAATTCTGTGTGATTATTTGACTGTTTTAGTACCGAATTAAGAGAAGAGACTTAATCGCGTAAAGAGTAAAAGCTTTGTGCTGATTTATAAGTACCTAATTGTTGTTGTCTTTATAAAGTGAAGGCCTTATGAGGCAATTAGGCCATATTTGGAGTTAATGGGTGGCAATGGACTAGAATAACCTTAGTGAATAAATGAATTATAAGTTAAATAAAAGGTTAGCTTGGTAATTAGTAAATAAGTTATTATTTAATAAAACAAAACCAAAAGTTTACTCATCTTTTATTCATCCTTGCCGAAAATTGCTAAAAAAAAAAAAAAGAGAAGAGTTTTGGGGTTCAGCCATTTGTGTCTTTGATTAAGGTATGTTTTGAGTTCGGTTTTTGATAATTTCTACGCTTTTGTGATCGTTGCTTCATGCTTTACAAAACCCATGCTCAACTTCCATGTATTGATGATGTTGTTGTGATGAGCCATTGATGAATGTTTGAGCTATGTGCTAGTTGATTTTGAAATATGAAAACTTGGTGTTGGTTTAACATAATTTGTATTGGGATTTTTAATGAAATTGAGTATTTTGGGCTAAATTGTGAAAATTATAAATTGAGGGACTAAAATGAAAAATAAATGAAATATGTGGACTTGTATGAAACTAGGGAGAATTCAGCCTAAGCATGGTGTAATGAAATTATGTGTATTTGGTGATTTGATGAATTAAGGACTAAAGTGTCGAAATATGAAAATGTGAGGGCTATTTTACAAAATACCCTAAATATGTGTGTTTGGACTAAAATGAATAATTTGATGATTGAATAGCTTGAAATTTAAATAACTAAGTGTTAGCTAAGGTATGTGTCCTGAACCTTTGTGGTTGATGAGTTATAAATAAGCTATGATTGAATGAATGAGTATTTTAGCTATAGATGAGATGATATGAATATGAGATAGGTGATCTATGTGATTGTTTACTATGCACATTAGTTAGATTGATGAGTTAGTTGTATTGTATATCAATCTTACTAAGCTTTGGAAAGCTTATTGTGTGAATTGTTTCTCTACCTTGCAGTGTCAGTAAAGCTAGCTCGGATCTAGAATTGTCAGCTTCTCAATCACTATTGGCATTCTATTTTGGTACTTTTGAAAGGATGTATATAGTTGAAATATGGCATGTATAGGCTAGTTATGTGTATATGTTTATGTGTGAACCTAGCCATATGTTTTGGCAAGTTTTGAGTTGATAAATGCTTGAATGAATAAGTTATATGATTACAAATTTTGGTATGGTGTGATGCATATGAAATGGTTAAGTTTTGGCTATGCAAATGAATGATTAATGCTTGTGATGGTAAGAGTTTTAGTCTTTGAAATTGTCATGGTAGGAATTGGTATTAAATGTATGGGTTGAATGACTATTTTGGTATTTTTTTGGTGGTAATATGTGCATAAGATGTCTTGATTGATATGGCTTGTAGGTTTGATCGTTATAGGTGGCATTTTGGCCTTGTAAATGGCCTATAATGTCACACTTTGTAACACATGGCGTGCCTATAGGCCGTGGGGAATTGGCGAATGTAGCTTAGTATCACACAGCTTGACACGGTGTGCTTGGTGGCCGTGTGAGAAATGGCAGTATATGATCTAGTAGTACACGGCCTTAGCAAACAGGGGTGCTTGGTGGCCATGTTGTTTTTGGAATTACATGACCACAGAGAGGACACACGGGTGTGTCTTGTAGTCGTGGGTGAGGCACGGCCTACCCTCACGGGCGTGTATTCCCTGTATTTTGGTTAAGTTGTTATGTTTCTAAGAACTTCTGTATGTGTTTTGATTTAGTCCCGATCCTTCTCTAGCATGTATTTGAGGTCTTATATACTTTAATAAGGGACAACATGATTGTAAATGAGAGTGATTGAAAATGATTGACCTTCTATTGTAAATTTAGATATTAATGATTCGATTGTTCGGTAATACCTCTTAACCCTATTTTGACAATGGTTTCGGTTAAGGGTGTTACATTTTATTGGTATCAAAGTTATGGTTTAGTCGATTCTCGGACTAACGTAGCATGTGTGAGTCTAGCTATACATGCCATATTATGAAATTGCGATAGTGTGATGAATTCTGACAGTTGAAATGTGTTTTAATATAGTAATGGATCCCGATCGAGCAGTTACTGATGACGTAGATAGTAATACGCCTACTCCCGCTCAAGGGACAGCGCTGGCCACATCTAGACCGAATGAAAGTAATGAGGGAGGAGAGGCTAAGCAAGCCTTCTTCCGTATGATGAGAGAATGGTTTTCAAAATTTGTTAGAATGAATCCGACTGCTCCACAACCTCCACCCCCGCAAATACCTGTTGTGCCTCAATTTGTAGATCCGAACAGATTTAATAAACCTATTGTGGATAAGATTCGCAAGTACGGAGCCGAATAGTTTAGGGCCATATCTGAGGACGATGCTAAGTGAAGTTTTGGCTTGAGAATACAATCAGAGTATTTGATGAGATGTCGTTGAACTCTGATGAGTGCATTAAGTGTGTAGTTTCCTTGTTAAGAGACACGGCTTATAACTGGTGGAAAACATTGATATTTGTGGTTCGAGAGAGAGAATCACTTGAGATTTCTTTCAAGTTGAGTTCAGAAAGATGTATATCAGTCAGCGCTTCATTGATTAGAAACGTAAAGAGTTTCTAGAGTTAAAACAGGGCCGTTTGTTTGTTACTGAGTACGAGCGAGAACTCGTACGATTGAGTCAATATGCTAGAGAGTGTGTTTCTACTGAAGATACTATGTGAAAAAGTTTCATTGAGGGATTGAATGAAGATATTAAATTGTTGGTTGGGATATTGGATATAAATGAATTCGTTGTACTAGTGGAAAGAGAATGCAAAGTTGAAGAACTTAGTAAAGAAAAAAAAAGAAAGCCAATTCTGAGGCTCGAGATGAAAGAAAAACATCGATGAATAAATTTTCTCAACCTTCTACAAAGAGATATAGAGATGCAAGCAATCGTTCAAATGCTTCATTTGGACATCCAAATAGAGATCATTCGAGACAAAGTACTTGTTTACGAATTCAAGCTCCGAATGAATCAAGTGTTGGCAATGTTAAGAGTAACAAGCCCGAGTGTAGATAATGTGAGAGACGACATGTGGGAGAGTGATGGGGCAAGTACAATAATAGAGTTTGTTATAAATTTGGATCCCAAGATCACTTTATTCGAGATTGCCCAAAGATGGCTGAGGAAGAAAATGTTCAGAATGAAAGACCGAGTAATGTGACAGCTAGGGTGTAGACCACCCAAAAACACCAAAAAAGTGAGTGAAAGCCAGAGAGGGACAACTGATACAGCTGTGAGGTCAGAAGTAAGAGCACCTGTCTGAGCCTATGCTATACGCGTACGAGAGGAAGCATCATCTCTAGACATCATCACCGATATTTTCATTTTATTGGATACTGATGTCATTGCATTGATAGATCCAGGATCAACCCATTCCTATGTGTGTGTGAATCTAGTATCGAGTAAAACTCTACCTGTTGAGTCTACTGAATTTGTGGTTAGAGTGTCAAACCCCTTAGGTAAGTGTGTTTTGGTGGATAGGTGTGTAAGAATTACCCATTGATGTTTCGTGATTTATGTTTTCCAGTTAATTTTTTGTTACCATTTGATGAGTTTGACATAATTCTAGGTCTGGATTGGCTTACTTTGCATAATGCCATCATGAATTGTAAGAGAAAGAGTATTGAATTGAAGAGTCAGAATGGTGAGATAGTTCGAATTGAGTCCAATGATATGAAAGGATTACCAACTGCTGTATCTGCGATGAAAGCTATGAACTATGTGAGAAAAGGTTGCGAAGCTTATTTGGCGTACATGATTGATACAAAAGTGTCAGAAAAGATAGTTGAATCTATACCTGTGGTATGTGAGTTTCCAGATGTGTTTCCAGAAGAGTTATCGGGATTACCTCCAATTAGGGAAGTTAAATTTGGTATTGAGTTAGTGCTGGGAACTACTCCTATTTCTATAGCTCCACATAGAATGGAACCAACATAATTGAAAGAGTTGAAATCTCAGTTGCAAGAATTGACCGACAGAGGATTTGCACGGTCGAGTTTCTCACCCTATGGAGCTCCTGTATTATTTGTGAAAAAAAAGATGGAACTATAAGGATGTGTATTGATTATCGACAATCGAACAAAGTGACGATAAAGAACAAATATCCGTTACCTCGGATCGATGATTTGTTTGATCAGCTGAGAGGAGCTACTGTGTTTTCTAAGATAGATTTGAGATCAGGCTACTATCAGTTGAGAGTTAAAGAATCTGATGTGCCGAAGACTACATTTAGAATGAGGTATGGACATTACGAATTCTTAGTGATGCCTTTTGGACTAACCAATGCTCCTGCAGTGTTTATAGATCTAATGAATCGGATATTTAGAACGTATTTGGATCGTATTGTTGTAGTGTTCATTGACGACATTTTGATCTATTCAAGTGATGAGATGCAGCATGCCGAGCATTTGAGAATCGTACTACAAACTCTTCGTGAGAAACAGTTGTATGTAAAGTTCAGTAAGTGTGAATTTTGGTTGCATGAGGTCAATTTTTTGGGCGTATTGTATCAGTTGCTTGGATACGAGTTGATCCGCATAAAATCTCTACTATTTTGGAATGGAAGCCTCCGAGAAATGTGTCTGAAGTCTGTAGTTTTCTGGGACTAGCGAGATATTATAGATGATTTGTGAAAGGCTTCTCAATGATTGCAACTCCATTGAAAAAATTGTTATAGAAGGATGTTAGATTTGAGTGGTTAGAAAAGTGTCAACAGAGTTTTGAACAGTTGAAAGTGTTGTTAACGGAAGCACCAGTGTTGATTCAACTCGAATCATGCAAAGAATTCATAGTCTACAGTGATGCATCATTGAATGGTTTGGGTTGTGTGCTGATGCAAGAAGGGAAAGTTATTGCCTACGCTTCGAGACAGTTAAAATCGCATGAAAATAACTACCCAACACATGATCTTGAACTGGCTGCGATTATATTTGCATTGAAGATTTGGCGTCACTATCTGTTTGGAGAGATATGTCACATCTATACTGATCATAAGAGTTTAAATTATCTGATGACTCAGAGGGATTTGAACTTGCGTCAGAGAAGATGGTTAGAATTGTTGAAAGATTATGAACTTGTGATAGATTACAACCCGGGTAAAGCTAATGTGGTAGCGAATGCCTTAAGTCATAAATCATTATATGCTTTGCGATCTTTGAGTAATCAGATAGATCTATGTGATAATAATGTGGTTGCAACTGAATTGAAAGTAAAACCGTTATTTTTACAACAAATATGTGACGCTCAAAAGTCTGATAATGAGTTGTTAGCAAAAAGAGTTTAGTATAATTTGGATGCTGTATCAGAATTTCGAGTTGATAGTGATGATTGTTTGAGTTTCAAAGATCGTATTTGTGTTTCGAAAATTCAGAGTTGATTCAAACGATTTTGAATGAAGCTCACAATAGTCATTTGATAGTACATCCGGAGTACGAAAATGTATAATGATCTGAAACAGTTCTCTTGGTGGCATTGTATGAAAAGAGACATTTCTGACTATGTGTCAAAGTGTTTAGTTTGTTAGCAAGTTAAGGCTGAATATCAAGTTTTGTCCGGTTTATTACAACCAATTTTGATTCTTGAGTGGAAATAGGAGAGAATTACCATGGACTTTGTGTCGGGTTTGCCCTTATCTCAGAGCAAGAAAGATGCAATTTGGGTGATAGTTGATAGAATGACGAAACCATCTCATTTCATTTCAGTGAGAATAGATTATTCACTCGATAGATTGGCTGAATTGTATATTGTCGAGATTGAGATTGCACGAGTGCCACTATCTATAGTGTCTAACAGAGATCCAAGGTTTACCTCTCGATTTTGGAAGAAATTACAAGATACTTTAGGCACGAAATTGCATTTCAGTACTGTGTTTCATCCGCAAATGGATGGTCAATCCGAGCGAATAATTCAGATCCTCGAAGAAATGTTGAGGTGTTGTATACTCGAATTTGAAAGCACGTGGGAAAAGCATTTATTGTTTATTGAATTTGCGTATAACAATAGTTTTCAATTAAGTATCAACATGGCACCATATGAGGCTCTTTATGGTCGAAAGTGTCAAACTCCATTGTATTGGACCGAACTGAGTGAGAATAAGATTCACGGGGTTGATCTTACAAAAGAGATTGAGCAGAAAGTGAAAGTAATTCGTGACAGTTTGAAAGTAGCCTCAGATCGTCAGAAGTCATATGCAGACTTGAAACGAAAAGATATCGAATTTGAGGTTGGTGATAAAGTGTTTTTGAAAGTATCTCCTTGGAAGAAAATACTTCAATTTGGCCGAAAGGGCAAGCTGAGTCCGAGGTCCATTGGATAATATGAGATTATTGAACTAGTTGGGTCGGTTTCTTATAGATTGAGATTGCCATCAGAGTTAGAAAAGATCCATAATGTGTGTAACACCCTGAACCCGGCCCAAACACTATGACCAAATCCGGTATGTTATAGATGAAAATTTGTTGAAAACCCCCTCCCACTTGCCTTAAAATTTTGGTAAAAAGAATATAGTTTTGTTAAAAACATTTGAGGTGTATAGCTTTGTTATTTTAAGTCATGTTGTTACCAATTCTATCAATGTACCCGATGGTACGAAAGAAAACATTTTCGTTTGAATTTAAGAAAATTTGTGTGATCATTTAAAAGAAATCATTAAACATTTTAAATAATTCATCCAAACATGAAAAATAATAAAAATAATCTTAGGAGGCCTTATTACAACTCGAACAAATAAAACCAAAAATAAAATAAAATAATTCAAAGTAAACTTAAATTTCCACTGCATGGCCACCTCGAGTCCATCTGGCTCCTCATCATCGATCTCGTGTCACCGAAAAATATTAAAGGAAAAGGTGAGTCACCAAGACTCGCAGTGTAACCCTTTTCCCGGTTCTTCGCAACAACATACACAATTTATAACAAATTAACATGCACTAAATTATGCACCCAACCTAGCCATCCAAACACCTTTCTCTACCCCGTGTGGTACCAAACCACTGGTGGTGCCAAACCACTGGTGACTTAAAGTCACGATATTCATCAATAATTTTGGTGCCAAACCACCGGTGGGGCCAACCCACATGTGATACCAAATCACCGCATCGATCCCATAATATAATCCGTGGGGCCAACCCAATTGTGGTGCTAAGCCACTGGGACGAGACGCTATGAGGTGCCAAACCTCTAGAGGTGCCAAACCTCTGGTGACCGTAGTCACGAAATGTTGTACCAAACCACTGGTGTCCATCGACACGAATATTACTTCCCCCTCTACTTATATATCCCACATCAATCCATGATATTTAACAGAAATCATGCCAACATGCTTATTTAGCAACATGCACTGGATTTATCATTAACCATATATTTAAATCACATATACCAAATATGTCATGCTTCCCAAAAGCATCATAAAGAACTCATAACGACAAGGACTTACCTGAATCCTTGCTTATACCATTATGGTATTAAATCCAAATCTACATCATTTCAGATTAGCACACACATTGTATTTAGCACAGTTATTAATTATAAAGTGTGTATGTACACACATGTTACTATCGATAGCCCTAAATCCCTGAAGAATCAATCGGCCTCTCAAGATCTTCTTGCCCCTATATTCGGCCATTACCCATGTTAGTATCAAAGGCCTATTCGGCCAAAGCAAACAAACCAAAGAGTTAACGCTCTACCCTTACATTTCAAATGATTCAGTTTCCTACCAAATCCCGAGCCAAACGATGGTTCACCTCTGACAATCGGCCACACCTTAAGACGTAAAATAGTTAGCCTCACAAGCCTTCGACTTACGAATACCTAAAGGAAAAGATTACTAAATCAAGTCCTTACCACCACTTACCAACCGATCAACCGAGAAAGAAGGCTATGCTTGATTGTTTCCAAGTCCCGGAGATCCTTCCTCTCAAACCGATTGCAAAAGACAATCCCAAGGAGATCAACACCACTCTATTATTCGGCCAAGGTGAAAGCTAAATAGGAGAAGGGAATTTTGGCACACCAAGAGGGAATAGATTCGGTTAGAGAGAAAGAAAAAGAGATGGAAGAAAGGACTTAGGGGATTTCAGAAAAAGGCTAAGAAGAAGAAAAAGATGCTGGAAAATTTTGAGCAATTGCCTAGGGGAAATTCGACCAGCAACTTGTGAAAGAAAAGAAAATATTGTTGAATGATTTCGGCACTCCCCTTGTGTGACACTAAACCAAAATTAGATGGCCCTAGAGAGTCCCTCATTCGGCCATAACCTCTCCCCTTTTGTGATAATTCAGCCTTCAATTATCAAAGATTTTAAACAAAGTTTATCTAACTTCTTATCTCCTAGCTACTCTCAACAATTTAAATGCAAATACCACTCTCTTCCAGCCGATTAAGTGCAGAAAAATAAGCTTTATCCTTATCATTTATAAAACCCAAAATTAAGCCATCACCTCTCTCCATTCACGCCAGCCTTGGGGAAAAAAATAAAAACTAAACTGCTGCTATGCTAGCTCGAACTCAGGACCTACAGCCGCAGCCCCCCCTAAATTCCCCTTGCCACTCTTCCATTTAGACTTTCATGTCATGAGCCTTGCCCGAAATTTCTTTAAAGCCTTACTACTTAAGCCCATCACCTCTTATAAAAAAACAAAACGCAAAATGCTCCTCCTGTCACTCGAACTTGTAACCTGCCGCTTCTAAATTCTTAAGTGGCACCCTAAGCCACTCCAACCACCTGGACTTTCATGCCCCTCAACCACATCATTTAATTTTTAAGACCTTCCTTCCTAGCCCCTTCTCTTAACGCCAACAAAACCCAAAAGAAAAACTCTTCCTCTTGCTATTTCTTGAGACTTGATCCTAAGACCCCCTTGCATCAACCTTAGGCGCACCAAGCCAATTGTGTCAAGCCAAATCTTTGTGTTAAATTTCCTTCGAAAATTTTCTCAACCCCTATCTCACCTAGCTTCCCTCCTTTAAGTACTTAAAAAGAAATTTGTAACCCTAAGTCAGGCCTAGCTCGGGTTTAATTCTAGACCTTAGAACATGTCAAATAAATCATAATATTTATTTCTTCAAGCACACACATACATGGGAACAAATAATTAAATTTCCAAACAACTTCTAATTTAGGATGTTACAGTTCTACCCCCTTAAAAGAATTTCGGCCTTGAAATTACCTGGAATAGAAGAGTTGGGGGTATTGCTGCCGCATCACATCCTCGGGTTCCCACGGGCCTCCTCTACACCATGGTTTCGCCATAGCACTTTCACCAAAGGTCTTGACTTCCCTCACGCAAAACTTTGATATCTCACTCTAAGATCTCGGACCGGTTCTTCCTCGAAAGATAAGTCCGAAGTTTACCTCAATCTCTGCCATCGGCACAATGTGTGATGGATCTGACCGATACCATCTAAGCATCGACACATGAAAGACGTCATGAATCTGACTCAACTCTGCTGGCAACTCAAGCTGATAAGCTACCGGTCCTACTCGCTTTAACACTGTATATGGGCTGATGAACCTTGGGCTTAGCTTCCCTTTTCGCCCAAATTTCAATACCTTCTTCCAAGGTGACACCTTCAGAAAAACTTTATCTCCTACTGCATACTCCATTTCCTTGTGCTTAAGATCAGCATAAGACTTACATCTGTCGGCGCTTCCTTAAGACGAGCCCGAATCACCTTAACTTTATCTTGATCTACATCACCAACTCGAACCCAAAACATGTCATTCACCTAATTCCGTCCAACACGTAGGAGTACGGCATTTCCATCCATCTGAGGCTTCATATGGTGCCATCTGGATACTCGCTTGATAACTATTGTTATAAGCGAATTCTACTAGCGATAGATACTCGTCCCAACTACCACTGAAATCCAGAACACAACCTCTTAGCATATCTTCTAAAATCTGTATGACCCTTTTCGACTGCCCATCAGACTGTGGATAGAAAGCTGTACTGAAATCCAATCGTGTACCCAAAGCCTGATGTAACACTTTCTAGAACCTTGACGTAAATCTGGGATCCCTATCTGAGATGATTGATATTGGCACCCCTTGCAACCTCACTATTTTTGACACATACAGATTAGCTAGCTTCTGAAGGGAGTAATCCACCCTTACCAGTATGAAGTGAGATGATTTAGTCAGACGGTCCACAATCACCCAAACTGCATCCTTCTTGCTGGGCGTAAGGGGTAGCCCACTGACAAAATCCATAGTGATCCTCTCCCATTTCCACTGAGGGATCTTTATTGGTTGAAGTAAACCTGATGGCAACTGATGTTCAGCCTTAACCTGCTGACACGTCAGACACCTTCCCACAAATTCAGTTACCTTGCACTTCAACCCTGGCCACCAAAATTATTTTTGCAAATCTCCATACATCTTGCTACCTCCAGGATGTATAGCGTATGGGTTGCTATGTGCATCCCGAAGAATTTTTTTCCTCAATTCCACATCTTTCGGCATACAAGCTCGCCCTTGAAAGCATAATACTCCATCATCGGACAAGCTATACTCTTCCAAACCACCATCTTGAACTTGCAATCTCTGTGCATTCAAACTTCCATCTACTAAATGTTTTTCCTTAATCTCCTCGATCCAAGTTGGCTTAACTTGTAGCTCTGCCAAAAGACTTCCATCGTCATATAGACTCAAATGAGCAAACATCGCCCTTAAGTCCGCCATGACCTTTTGACTTAACACGTCAGCCACCACGTTAGCTTTGCCCGGATGGTACTAAATTGAATAGTCGTAGTCCTTTAACAGCTCAATCCACCGTCACTGCCTCAAGTTCAAATCCTTCTGAGTTAAAAGATACCTCAAAATTTTGTGATCCGTGTAGACTATCGACTTCTCCCCATATAGATAATGCCTCCATATTTTCAAAGCAAAGACTACTGCCGCTAAATCCAAGTCATGAGTTGGGTAGTTAACCTCATGCGGTCTTAGCTGACGGGACGCATAGGCCACTACCTTCCCCTCCTGCATCAATACACATCCCAACCCCGTATGGGACGATCACAAGAACTCAGCGTAAACAACTTCCCCGCCTCAGTCAGTACGAGCTGGAGCTTAGTCGAATCTTCCTTAGCTTATCAAAACTTTCCTGCTGTTTCTCCAACCATACAAATGGAACTCCCTTTCTTATAACTTAGTTAGTGGGGCTGCGATTAAAGAGAACCCTTCCACAAATCTTCGATAGTATCCTGCCAGACCCAGAAAACTTCAAATTTCTGCCACTGACTTAGGCGGTTTCCACTCCAACACCGCTTCAACCTTGCGATGGTCCACTCTAATCCCTTCCGCTGACACCACGTGACCTAAAAAAGCCACCTCCCTAAGCCAAAATTCACACTTCTCAATTTGGCATATAACTACTTCTCCTCGAGACTTGTAGAACTATACACAAATGCATGTCATGCTCCTCCTCCGTCTTTGAATAAACCAATATGTCATCTATAAACACCACGACAAATTGATCCAAGTACTCTTTGAAACACCCTATTCATTAAGTCCATGAACGCTGCGGTCGTTGGTCAACCCAAATGGCATCACTAGAAACTCGTAATGCCCATACCGAGTACGAACGCCGTCTTGTGAACATCAACCTCCTTTACCTTAAGTTGATGATAACCCACCTAAGGTCTATCTTGAGAAAAGCGATGCACCTTCGCTTGGTCAAACAAGTCATCGATCCGGGCAACGGATACTTGTTTTTGATCGTTAACTTATTTAACTGACGGTAGTCGATACACATCCGCATTGACCCGTCTTTCTTCTTGACAAATAGCACAGGTGCTCCCCACGGAGATATACTTGGTCGGATAAACCCTCGATCCAAGAGCTCCTGAATTTGAGCCTTCAGCTCCACCAATTCTTTTGGTGCCATTCGGTAGGGTGCTATAGACACAGGCGCCATTCCGGGTAATAAGTCTATACCAAACTCAACTTTTCGCTCTGGTGGCAAACCCAAAGTTCCTCAGGAAACACATCAGTGAATTCCCTTACTGTTCGGACCTTCTCAACTGCTGACTTCTTAGCCTCCAAGGCACATATTCGGACCAAAAATGCCTCACACCCTTTCCTGACCATCTTCTCTCCCTTCAATGCAGACACCACGTTGGATAGGTAATCCCTTCTATTACCTATCATAACCACTTCATCACCCTCAGCCATCTTTAGAACCATGCGCTTAGTAGCACAATCTAACCTTGCCTGATGCTTAACCAACCAGTCCATTCCAAGAATTAGATCGAACTCCCCAAACGGCAGTTCTATTAGATCAACTACAAATACTACCCATTGGAGTTCTAGGGGTACATCCCTATATAGCTTGTTTACAACTACAGAGTGACCTAGAGGGCTAATTACTATCATCTCCCTAGAAGTAGTCTCAAAGTCTATGTTCATGGTATCTACCACACTACTAGCCACGTATGAATGCGTTGAACCCACATCAATTAATGCAACATATGGAAGACCAATAATTAGGAAAGTACCGATTATGACGTCCGGTGCGTCACCCTCCTCTCGACGCCTCGCTGCGTAGACTAAACCAGGTTACCTCGCTTCTGTGTTGCCTGCCCCTCTTCCCGATTCTCGCGACCTCGATTAGAACCATTGTTTCCTCTACCATTACCACGACCCCTCTGTGGTGGTCCTACATTTCTAGCTTTGAGCACGCTTACGACCTCTGGTGATTCTTTGCCAACTTCCAAGGATAATCCCTTACACGGTGATCCAAAGATCCACATTCAAAGCATCCCCTTTCACCGATCCAACAACCTCCCCAATGTGATTTCCCACAGCGATTACACAGAGCTGGCCTCTAATTAGCAGCCATGGGCCTTCCTGCCTGATTCGGCCCACTCTGCTTAGCCCTTTTCTGTGCATTTCTACCCGATCCGGAAGATCCAAAGCCTCTTTTCTGCTTGTTCCTATCGTAATTCTGTCTCACGGACTCCTTGACCCCTTCGGCTACTTTAGCCTTTTCCACCAAAACAGCAAACTCACGCTCCTGCTGTGGAGCAATTAGCAGCCTCAAATCATCCCTAAGTCCATCTTCAAAGCGGACACACCGTTCATACTCTATTGATACAATTCCCCGAGCATAGCGGCTCAGCCTCAAAAATTCTGCCTCATACTCTGACACGGTCTTATTTCCTTGTACCAACCCCAGAAAGGCTTTTCTCTGTGCATCAATGTAGCTGGTGCCCACATACTTCTTTTGATAAGTAGCTTTGAAATACTCCCAAGTAAGGTCATCTGCCGTAGCACCATCCCGAACCGTGAGCCACCACTGATATGACTCATCCTTTAGAAATGACACCGCTCCTTTCAGCTTCTCCTCATTCGTCAGATCAAGATCATCCATGATCCTCTCAATCGATTCCAACCAGTATTCCGTCACACTGGGTGCCACACCCGATACTCCCCGGAATACCTCAGCCCTGTTGGATCGGAGTCGCTCGAGTACAGACTTCTGAGCTCCCATACCTCCACTCGCCCCAGCCACCATCTCAAGGACTCGCAACATAGCTTGCGATACTGCCTCACCTCCCGTCTGATCTTGATCCTCAGCTCTAAAAGTTGGGGGTGGTGGTGGCGGTGGTACCTCATTCTCAGATCCCTGACCCGACCTCACGGGTTCTGACACGGTCATCCTGCCCCTACCGCATCCATGACGGCCACGTCCTCTAGAGCTCATTCTTAACTATTGCGCTTTAATCTGATTAAGATTTTTTTATGGATTAGTACTTGTTTCACTTGGTTACCCGCGAAGAAATTTTATGAAAAGAGTTTATTAGGGATTCTTTCATTCAACCAAAGTTTTAAGTCCTCTATCCTAGTTCACACAGGAGAGCACATCCATTCCCTAATACTTTTCATACACACTCACTCTTTCGGGCATTTACATCGTTTCTATCCTGCTTTTTCGTATTTTCCTGAGGGTATTTTCGTAATAAATCGGGGAAATTTTAAGAACTTTGGTAAATCAAAACATCTTGTAATTCCTAAAACTAAAGAGTATTTTCAAAAAAATTTCAATTTAAAGGTATGGCAGAATTTTGGAAACCAGGGGTATTTTGGTAATTTTGTCACTAGGGGTATTTTGGTAATTTTGGTAAATTGAAAATATTTTGAAAATTTTCCAGAAATAAATTTTTGTTTCTATTTAAAAGAGCATTGTATTGATTTTTAAAACTTAGAGTTTTTATAAAACATGGCAAATCCCTTTCGGGTTTTAGTTATTGTGTTTAGCCTATGACCGAGTCCTCTTAGTTAGGGCGAACCGAAGCTACGCACCAGGTAGGATTCCTGCGAAGAGAAGGTGAGTCACGAGGACTGCTTAAGTGCCAAGCTCTTCCGGATCCAATCCTAGACATGCGCACCAGGGTTACCACACCCTAACTCGGCGACTTGATCATAGGGTTGTTTAATTAGGTACTTAAAGTCTTATGTGATTTGTTGGAGTAAACTAGTCCTAGGGTTTTAACACTTATCACACTAACTATGTTCCATACCTACCCTTCTACAAATAATAAACCACACAAAAGTCAGAAATACTTACCTGGATGGATTGGTGCCGGAGACTCGATGCCATGCTGTTCAAAAACAAAAATGTTTCACAAAGGTCTCACAAAACATTTTGGGCCTTGGGCCCCCACAGCCGAGCTTTGAATTGGGCTCTGATACCAATTTTATAACACCCCGAACCCGGCCCAAACACTATGACCAAATTCGGTATGTTACAGATGAAAATTTGTTGAAAACCCCCTCCCACTTACCTTAAAATTTTGGTAAAAAGAATATAGTTTTGTTAAAAACATTTGAGGTGTATAGCTTTGTTATTTTAAGTCATGTTGTTACCAATTCTATCAATGTACCCGATGGTATGAAAGAAAACATTTTCGTTTGAATTTAAGAAAATTTGTGTGATCATTTAAAAGAAATCATTAAACATTTTAAATAATTCATCCAAACATGAAAATAATAAAAATAATCTTAGGAGGCCTTATTACAACTCGAACAAATAAAACCAAAATAAAATAAAATAATTCAAAGTAAACTTAAATTTCCACCGCATGGCCACCTCGAGTCCATTCGGCTCCTCATCCGCGATCTCGTGTCACTGAAAATTTTAAAGGAAAAGGTGAGTCACCAAGACTCAGTGTGTAACCCTTTTCCTGGTTTAGTGCAACAACATACACAATTTATAACAAATTAACATGCACTAAATTATGCACCCAACCTATCCATCCAAACACCTCTCTCTACCCCATGTGGTACCAAACCACCGGGTGACAAACCACTTGGTGACTTAAAGTCACGATATTCATCAATAATTGTGGTGCCAAACCACCGGTGGGGCCAACCCATGTGTGATACCAAATCACCGCATCGATCCCATAATATACTCCATGGGGCCAACCCATTTGTGGTGCTAAGCCACTGGGACGAGACGCTATGAGGTGCCATGAGGTGCCAAACCTCGGTGCCCATAGTCACGAAATGTGGTACCAAACCACCGTGTCCGCCGACCGAATATTACTTCCCCTCCACTCATATATCCCACATCAATCCATGATATTTAATGTAAATCATGCCAACATGCTTATTTAGAAACATACCTTTGGATTTATCATTAACCATATATTTAAATCACATATACCAAATATGTCATGCTTCCCAAAAGCATCATAAAGAACTCATAACAACAAGGACTTACCTAAATCCTTGCTTATACCATTATGGTATTAAATCCAAATCTACATCATTCCAGATTAGCACACACATTGTATTTAGCACAGTTATTAATTATAAAGTGTGTACGTACACACCTATTACTATCGATAGCCCTAAATCCCTGAAGAATCAATCGACCTCTCAAGATCTTCTTGCCCCTATATTCGGCCATTACCCATGTTAGTATCAAAGGCCTATTTGGCCAAAACAAACAAACCAAAGGGTTAATGCTCTACCTTTACCTTTCAAATGATTCGGTTTCCTACCAAATCCCGAGCCAAATGATGGTTCACCTCTGACAATCGGCCACACCTTAAGACGCAAAATAGTTAGCCTCACAAGCCTTCGACTTACGAATACCTAAAGGAAAAGATTACTAAATCAAGTCCTTACCACCACTTACCAACCGATCAACCGAGAAAGAAGGCTACGCTTGATTGTTTCCAAGTCCCGGAGATCCTTCCTCTCAAATCGATTGCAAAAGACAATCCCAAGGAGATCAACACCACGCTATTATTCGGCCAAGGTGAAAGCCAAATAGGAGAAGGGAATTTCAGCACACCAAGAGGGAATAGATTCGGTTAGAGAGAAAGAAAAAGAGATGGAAGAAAGGACTTAGGGATTTCGGAAAAAGGCTAAGAAGAAGAAAAGATCTTTGGAAAATTTTGAGCAATTGCCTAGGGAAATTGACCACAACTTGTGAAAGAAAAGAAAATATTGCTGAATGATTTTGGCACTCCCCTTGTGTAACACTAAACCAAAATTAGATGGCCCTAGAGAGTCCCTCATTCGGCCATAACCTCTCCCCTTTTGTGATAATTCAGCCTTCAATTATCAAAGATTTTAAACAAAGTTTATCTAACTTCTTATCTTCTAGCTACTCTCAACAATTTAAATGCAAATAAATTGCAAATACCACTCTCTTCCAGCCGATTAAGTGCAAAAAATAAGCTTTATCCTTATCATTTATAGAACCCAAAATTAAGCCATCACCTCTCTCCATTCACGCCGGCCTTGGGGAAAAAAATAAAAACTAAAGCTGCTACTATCTTTGGCTCGAACTCAGGACCTACAATGCAAATTTCCCCTAAACCCCTTGCCACTCTTCCATTTAGACTTTCATGTCATGAGCCTTGCCCAAAATTTCTTTAAAGCCTTACTACTTAAGCCCATCACCTCTTATAAAAAAAAGAAAACACAAAATGCTCCTCCTGTCACTCTAACTTGTGACCTGCCGCTTCTAAATTCTTAAGTGGCGCCCTAAGCCACTCCAACCACCTGGACTTTCATGCCCCTCAACCACATCATTTAATTTTTAAGACCTTCCTTCCTGGCCCCCTTCTCTTTAACGCCAACAAAACCAAAAGAAAAACTCTTCCCTCTTGCTACTGCCGAGACTCGATCCTAAGACCCCCCTTGCATCAACCTTAGGCGCACCAAGCCAATTGTGCCAAGCCAAATCTTTGTGTTAAATTCCCTTCGAAAATTTTCTCAACCCCTATCTCACCTAACTTCCCTCCTTTAAGCACTTAACAAGAAATTTGTAACCCTAAGTCAGGCCTAGCTCGAGTTTAATTCTAGACCTTAGAACATGTCAAATAAATCATAATATTTATTTCTTCAAGCATACACACACATGGGAACAAATAATTAAATTTCCAAACAACCCCTAATTCAGGATGTTACAATGTGTTTCATGTGTCAATGCTTCGGCGATACAGATTAGACCCGTCTCATGTGACTACACCTACTGAGGTTGAGATTAAGTCAGACTTTTCATATAGTGAAGAACCGATTCAAATTTTGGCACGAGAGACCAAAGAGTTGAGAAATAAGAAAATTTCTCCTAAAAGTATTATGGCACAAACATGGAATTGAAGAGGCTACGTGGGAGCCTGAGAATGTTATGAGAGAGCAACATCCACAACTATTCACTGGTAAGATTTTTGGGGACGAAAATTCCTAAGGGAGGAGAGTTGTAACAGCCTGGTTTAGACCCTAGTCAGAACAGTGGTTCAAGACCACAAATCTGAGGTCGTAAAAATGTTTTAATGATATTTTCTATGTGAATAGTATGTGACATAGTCTGTGTGGAAATTCTATGTGATGATTTGATCGTTTTAGTACCTAATTAAGAGAAGGACTTAATCACACAAAGAGTAAAAGCTATGTGTTGATTTATAAGTACCTAATTGTTGTTGTCCTTATAAAGTGAAGGCCTTATGAGGCTATTAGGCCATATTTGGAGTTAGTTGGTGGCAATGGACTAGAATAATCTTATGGAATAAATGAATTATAAGTTAAATAAAAGGTTAGTTTAGTAATTAGTAAATAATTTATTATTTAATGAAACAAAACCAAAAGTTTGCTCATCTTTTATTCATCCTTGCCGAAAATTGCTAAAGAAAAAGAAAGGAGAAGAGTTTTAGTGTTCGGCCATTTGTGTTTTTGATTAAGGTATGTTTTGAGTTCAATTTTTGATAATTTCTACTTTTTTGAGATCGTTGCGTTATGCTTTACAAAACCCATGCTCAAATTCCATGTATTGATGATGTTGTTGTGATGAGCCACTAATGAATGTTTGAGCTATGTGCTAGTTGATTTTGAAATATGAAACTTGGTGTTGGATTAACATAGGTTGTATTGGGATTTTTGATGAAATTGAGTATTTTGTGCTAAATTGTGAAAAGTGTAAATTGAGGGACTAAAATGCAAAATAAATGAAATATGTGGACTTGTATGAGACTAGGGAGAATTCGGTCTAAGCATGGTGAAATGAAATTACGTGTATTTGGTGATTTGATGAATTAAGGACTAAAGTGTCGAAATATAAAATGTGAGGGCTATTTTACAAAATACCCTAAATATGTGTGTTTGGACTAAAATGAATGATTTGATGATTGAATAGCTTGGAATTTGAATAACTAAGTGTTAGCTAAGGTATGTGTGCTAAACCTTTGGTTGATGAGTTATAAATAAGCTATGATTGAATGAATGAGTATTTTAGCTATAAATGAGATGATATGAATATGAGATAGGTGATCTATGTGATTGTTTACTATGCACATTAGTTAGATTGATGAGTTAATTGTATTGTATATCGAACTTACTAAGCTTTGGGAAGCTTACTGTGTGAATTGTATAACAGATCAATGTTGACACACTCATAACAAAGTGAGCACGAAAAGAATGTATGCTCTAAAAGGCTCAAAATTTCACAAAAATTATGGGTTTTTGATGACAACTTTGTAAATTTCAAACTTCAAGGTAATATTCAAATTTAGGTCAATAACCTAGCAAATTTTTAATTCTGAAAAATAGACTTATCATGCTTGATTCTCTAGTATCTTAAGGTTTAAATCATCAATGCATAAGTAACTATGACTTAATTCAAAACATATCAATAAAAATCATAAATCAACAAAAGTTTCATTCTAATTAGTGATATGAGAAAATTACTTAAGAATAAGGCAAAATTCAGGGATTTTCAAATAATACTATAGTTGACCCTCCACACTTAAGACGTAGAGTGTTCTCAATGTACAAAGATAGATAATGATTAGTAAGAAAGTCATAAGAGAGGGAGAGAGGTGAAACTTCCTGAATTATGGATGAAATCCTTAGAGGATGATTAATGATGACTAGGTAGAGGGAAGGTGGTGGAGAATACTCTGGTGGTGTGTTCATTCCTTGAGTGGCACCTTGAACCTTTTTAAACTGCAAAGTCATCAGTAAAGTTTTTAGGGAGTTCTTATTTAATGGACATTTGTTATAGTTGTTCGAGAGGTAAACAACCAGAGATAAAAGAAATCAAATTATACTTAAAAATTTAAAGAGTTTGATAATAAAGGGAAATGAACTAAAATAAAAATAAGAATATAAATAAAAAGAAAAAGAAAATAAAAGGACTCAAAGGTCCTCACCATCGGAGTGATCTTGAGGTGGTGGTGGCGGCGGTATGTGAAAAAGCTGATAATGTCGACCACGACCGCCTCGCACGGCCGTGTGGATTTATCTCAGCCCTTGTTCTTTAGGCAGTTTCGACCACAGCCGCATCGCAAGGCCGTGGCATTTAGTAGGAACCCGTGTCTTGGGGAAAATTTTTGTCTTATTTCTGCACAATCTCTGCCACGCCCCTGTACCTATTCATGGTGTCCACACGCCATGGCCATGCCCATGTGCAAAGCCGTGTGGAGAGAGAAGCTACGCTTTATTAAATTGGTTAATATGTATTTAGGTGCTAAAAATTGAACATATGACATTAGTGAAGTTAGTGCTCGGATTGCCTCCCGAGAAGTTCTCTTTTAAAGTCTTAAGCTAGACTTACCTCTCATTCGTATAATCATGGTGGTTTGAGGTGTTGAAAATCTTTTCTCATGCATTCAGTTATACTATCACTATATAGTTCGAGACGAGTAGCGTTTACCTTAAAAGTGCCGAACTTAGGATTAGTTACCTCGACTATTCCATATGGGAAGATATTAAGTACCTCAAAAGGGATTTCATCGTTTGTATTAAGGTCTGAAGTATCAATCCGAGGATCTATTTTATCCAATAGTACCTGATCTCCGATCTTAAATTGGTTTGGACCCTCCTTAAGTTTGACATGGTTTTGCTTTGGTTCTGCTTCATGTGTGCCTAGTTTCTCCTTGTAATGTCTCTTCCACTCATCTAGTTCATCGATTTGAAGCCTTCGTTTCTCATGAGTTATTTCCTTGTTGACACGAGGTCTAGGATCTGGCTCAATTGTGTAGTTTCATGGTGTTTTGTAACACCCCAAACCCAGCCCATACGTCATGACCGAATCTGGTATGCTACGGGTTGAAACTTGAAAACTTTTCCTTGAAGGGTTTTGAAAATCTTAGTTTATTATAGCCGTTTAATCAAATAATTGTGAAATTTTTGAAACAACTTTAAGCATTCGCATTGATTGTGTTTGAAAAGCACATTTATCATTTCATTTTATAATTAAGACTTTAAAAAAAACATAAGTTTATAAAAACTTAACTTAGCAAAAAAAAAAAAAATCGAAAACCTAAGTTGTGGAAGCTTTATTACAAAAATATTCCTGAAAATTAAAATTCAAATGAAAATCTGAAAACAGTCTATGTAGATAATAATCTTGATGGCCCCTCGAGTCCACCTCGGCTCGCATGTCCACGATCTACTTCTCATCTGAAAAGTTGGAGAAAAATAATAGGGTGAGTCACCAAGACTCGGTGTGCAAATCCTGAAAACACATAAAAGCCTTGGGCCCATAAACACATTATTGGCCTTGGCCCACACAATGGCAACAGAATCTTTCATGCAACATGGCCCATCCCAAACCTAAGAGTCCATCCTCTACACACCCCCGTACCAACCATCACACCGTGGGGATTTTTACAATCAACCCTCCATCCGCTACACACCATATTGATAATTTGTCTTTTGTCATAAAGGACTGATCACTATGTGACCTATGTGGCAAAGCCACCTATCGCTATGCGACCTCAGTAATACATTATAGTATTTTGCAGCTATGCTACCTGTCATAAAGACCGATCACTATGTGACCTATGTGGCAAAGCCACCGATCGCCTCGCAACCTGCTTCCCTTCCTCATATCAATCAATCCCATCTCATGCATACATACATGCAAAAATCAAAACATTAAGCCATCTAAACAGATCTCAGACTTTCACATACTTCAATACACATAGAGAAGTTTCTATGATTACATAGCTGGCATCCCTTGCCTACCCCTTCTGGGTAATACGACTATCCACACAACCTCTCTTTCCGACCTTTAGCCCAAAACATACATATAATACAAATTAATGAGTGTGATAGAGATCTACACACCTGATTACCGACAGGACAGTGCTTTCTATGTCAACACTATCAAGATCGCCACGACTACTAACAGCCTAAGATTTTGTTCGTTTCGGTCCACAACCCGTGGCTAATCTCAAGCAATGAGACCTCGCTTCGTTTCTTAAACTTAGGGATTGAGTTTACGGACCCAATTCTCTCCTTTGCTTGATCCATATTTGATTCCATCAAAAGTCCTTGTCAGAACTACTATAACGAAATAGGGTTGTTAAACCATATCATATGATTTAAGGATCTCAAATATCATAGCGAATCTAATAGGAATCTAAAGAAAACCCCTTAACTTGAAATCTCGAAATAGATAGGATACTTAGAGATTAACGGTTTCTGGCTTTTGAAATTTGGATGATTCGATCTACTCCTATTTCCCAAAGTGTCGACCCAAGATGTGAACACAAGAACAATCTAAACGTTACTCAAAAGATAACCTTACCATGTCTATAAGCCTTTCGGCTTTGGCCTCTAGAAATCGAATGAGAAGAAAATGAATAGAAGAAATCAGCACCTACCTTTTCAGAGAATTTGACAACTCTTAAAAGATTCCAGCTACCGCGATAATCAAAAGAAAGATGGTGCACAGGGATCTAGGGAGGTTCGGTCTTTATGAAGAAATCAAATGGGGTTTATGATTTTGGTTTTTAGAGAGGACTAATTGAGAGGGATGAACAATATCAAACGTAAAGAAGTGATAGAAATAGTATAGGAAAAAGAAGAATTTCGGTAAATGTAGGGCAGAGTCGGCTATGACAGAAAAGTGTGGGGAAAAAGATTGCTTAAGGGACTTTTCAGCTCTTATACAGAGAAGAAGAAAATGAGAAGATGGAAACCTTAAAAGCCAAAAATAAAGAAGAGAGCCCTCCCTTGACTACTTAAAATTTCGGCACTTAACATCTAAAAACTGAAAATGCCCTTTTTTTAAAACTAAAACTAGACTACTATACATGGGGAATTTTGGCACCCCTTATGCCCCATCAAAACTGATTCCTCCTCCCCTCAAAGTTGGAATTTCAGCCATCACTATGGCCAGCAGATAATTCCTAAACTTCCTCCCTTATCTTTATCCAAGCACACCTCCAAAAGAGGCATAGATAACACCACCTCTTCCTCCCTTTACCAGCATATTATCCACATTATCCAAGTCATTTAATCCCCCCTATTTTCAAGCCTTGTTGCCGTCCAACCTTACCCACCAAAATGCTAAAATTTAGCTAACTTTAATTTAAAAAAATTGGGCTTCATGCAACTTGAGTTTGGGCTTCCTCAGTTGACGCCACCTCCATGCTCTCCTAGTGGCACCATTTTGCCACTGGGCCACAAGCCCACTTGTGTTCTAAAATGCAGATAACCTCCTTTAAGCCCTATCCTACCAGACTTTCCACTAAAGTGTTCAATCAAGAAATTTGATTAAGGCCTCGGCCCGAACCTGAGTGCAATTTGGACCCCTAACACTCTAATTAACACATTACACATAACCACACACTACACTTATAGGCCCCTTAATTCAGGATGTTACAGTTCTACCCCCTTAAAGAAATTTTGGCCTCGAAATTACCTGATCAAAACAGATGGGGGTACTACTGTAGTATCGTCTCTTCTGGTTCCTAAGTAGCCTCCTCAGAACTGTGATTTCGCCAAAGAACCTTAACCAATGGAACCGTCTTCCTTCGTAGTACTTTGACATCACGATCCTAGATTTCCACTGGTTCTTCTTCAAAGGATAGGTCTGGTCTTACCTCGATTTCCTTCACAGGTACCACATGAGATGGATCCGAACGATAGCATCTCAACATAGAGACATGAAACACATTGTGAATCTGGCTTAGCTCAGAAGGTAGCTCTAGCTGATACGCTACTGGTCCAACGCGTTTCAACACCCGATAAGGTCCGATAAATCTAGGAATTAATTTACCCTTCCATTCGAACCTCAGTACTTTCTTCCATGGCGATAAGAACACTTTGTCACCCACTGGAAACTCTATGTCCTTATACTTCAAATCAGCATAGGACTTCTGTCTATCCGACGTTTCTTTTAATCGAGTCCTTATTAACTTAACCTTCTCCTCCATCTCGGTAACCAACTCCGATCCCAAAATCTGACGTTCCCTTAATTCTGTACAACAAGTAGGAGTACGACATCTCCTCCCGTACAATGCTTCGTAAGGGGCCATCTGAATACTAGACTGGTAACTATTATTATACGCAAACTCTGCCAACGGTAAAAATCTTCCCAACTACCCTTGAAATCAATGACACAACCTCTTAACATGTCCTCTAAGACCTGAATTACTCGCCGATCGACCATCGGTTTGAGGATGGAGCAATACTAAAATCCAACTTCAGACGCAATGCTTGATGCAACGCTTCCAAAATTGTGATGTGAACCTAGGGTCTCGTCGATATGATCGACATCGGTACTCCATGCAACCTCACCACCTCCGCTATGTATAGCTTAGCCAATTTCTATAAAGAGTAATCGACTCATACAGGTATGAAATGAGCAGACATCGTCAAGCGATTAATTATCACCCAAACTAAATCTTTATTAGTAGGCGTGAGAGGTAGCCCACTAACAAAGTCCATTGTGATCCTTTCCCACTTCCATTGTGGAATCTTTACCGGCTGCAACAACCCTGATGGTAACTGATGTTTTGCTTTTACCGCCACAAGTTAAACACTTCCCCACTAATTCGGTCACCTCTCGTCTTAAGCCCGGCCACCAAAACTATTCTCGTAAATCCTGATACATCTTACTCCCTCTAGGGTGCATAGCGTATGGACTACCATGCGCTTCTTGCAAAATCCTATGCCTTAATTTAGGATCTTTTGGCATGCATACTCTCCCTCGATAACATAATAGTCCTTCCTCATCCATACTGAAGTCCATCGATCCATCACTTATTCCTACATGAAACTTCTCCTTTAGCAACTCATCAGTCTGCTGCTTCTCTTTAACCTGACTGAACCATGAGGGTTTCACTTGAAGTTCGGTGAATAAACACCCATCATCGTACAAACTAAGGTGAGCAAACATTTCTCTCAAGTCAGTGATTACTTTACGACTTAGAGCATCCGCCACCATATTAGCCTTACCTGGATAATACCCGATCGAGCAATCATAATCCTTTAACAACTCGATCCACCTCCTCTGCCTTAAATTCAACTCCTTCTGGGTCAAAAGGTATTTTAGGCTTTTATGATCTGTATAAATAACTGATTTCTCCTCGTACAGATACTGTTTCTAAATCTTTAAGGCAAAAACCACCGCCGCCAACTCCAAATCATGGGTAGGATAATTTGCTTTGTACGATCTTAACTGTCGAGATGTATACGCAACAACCTTTCCATCCTGTATCAACACACATCCTAGTCCCGTATGTGACGCATCATAGTAAATCACGAATTCCTTCCCAGCCTCCGGCTGAATCAATATTGGAGCCTTCGTTAAAATCCTTTTTAACTTCTCAAAACTATCTTACTGCTTATTAGACCAGACAAATGGAACTCCTTTTCATAATAACTTAGTCAATAGTGCCGCGATTGAAGAAAATCCCTCAAGCATAACGACTAAGGCATAAGAATTTTGCTTCATAAGCTGCCACTGACCTACTTCCCTGAACCAGATTCAGAATGCTCATCTCACAGATCCACATAGCTCGTCCCAATGTACTTACTTTGGAACGTCATTTTGAAGTAATCCCAGGTGATACGGTCAGCCACGGTACCTTCCTTAACTGTAAACCACCATTGATAAGCTTCGTCCCGGAGAAGAGACACCACTTCCTTTAGCTTCTCCTCTTCCGTGAAGTCAAGATCATCCATTATACGCTCCATTGCTTCCAACCAATACTCTGCTGTGCTAGGAGCTATACCAGAAATTCCCTTAAACACCTCTGCCCCTTTGGCTCTAAGTCGCTCCGGCACAGACTTTCGGGCACTTGTACCTATGTCTGCTCCTGCAACTCTCTATAAAACTCGTAACATTGCCTGAGATACAACATCATCTCCGACCGTCTGATCTTGAAATTCTGCCTCCACAGCTGGTGGCACTGGTATCTCATTCCCTGACTCGTGACCAGACCCTACGGGTTTTGACACAGCAATCCTGCCTCTACCTCGGCCATGCACACCACGTCCCCTAGTGCTCATTCTACCATTCACGATTTATCTGATTAGAAATTTTATGAATTATTAATACTCTCTTCCACTGATTAATAACGGACAGTCTTATGGAAGTAATTTTAACAGTAGTTCTTTCGAATTCAAATTTTATCTACGAGGTTTAGTTCTCGGGTTTGTATTTCCTGATTCTAGAATACACATTCAATCATCATCCATCACACATCAACATACAAGCAGCATCCATGAACTTACATTCATCACCTAAGGGTATTTTCGTCATTTCACTACCTAGGGGTATTTTCGTAATTTTATCCTACAGGGGTATTTTCATAATTTTCCAAAATAGGGTATCTTGGTGATTTTACAAAATAGGGGTATTTTGGTAATTTTGAAATCTAGGGGTATTTCGGTAATTTTGCAAACCAGGGGTATTTTAGGAAATTTTCACAAATCAAGGGTATTTTCTCAAACTTAAGGTATTCTGGGTAATTTACAAAATTAGGGATATATAAGCAACTTTCCAAAGACAAGGTGATGGTCCTTTTCGGGCTTTAGTTATAAATTTTGACCCGTCAACAAGTCCCCGTGGCTAAGGTGAATAGTCACTACGCACTAGGTAGGATTCCAGTGAAGAGGAGGTAAGCCGCTAGGGCCGCTTAAATACCAAGCTCTCCCTAGATCCAATCCTAGACATGCATATGCCTGTTATGTAACATACTGAAAAGGGCCTATGCATTTTTGGTTTAATTGTACATAATGACATGTCTTATGCGTTATGAATAAATTTTGAATAATTTTTGGAAACTTGAGAATGTATGGGAATGTTACGTTAAAAAGAGGAAAGTTGATGTTTTGGAAACCTAAGTAAAATAGGAAAGTAAACATTTTGGAAACCTAAGTGAAATAGGAAAGTGAACATTTTGGAAACCTAAGCAAATAGGAAAGTGAACATTTCGAAACTTGGAAATGTAAGGAAATGTCATGTTTAAAGAGCCGAACGAAAATTTTGGAAACTTAGAAATGACTTAGAAATGTTGAGTTTTAAAGTTAAAAGAGGAAATTAAGGCAAGGTGGCCTTAAAAGAAAAAGTTTGTGAAATTTGACACACAAACAGGCTTGGAAAAGTGGCTCAAGATGTCACTTAGGCCTATGGAAATGGCACCATATGCAAGAGGAATGGGCCAGGTTCGAGTCACTTGGGAAGCAAATAAAGGAGGTTTTATTTTTTGCTCCCGTAAGACCGAGGTGGACGGCACATGCTTCTAGAAAGGAGGTGTTTTATTTTCATAAATATTCGATTAAAAGGGTGATAAATAAAGGATTTTAAATTGGAGAGATAAATGTTGGATTAAATGTTTTTAATAAAGTGATAATTAAAGGATAATATAATCACAAAGGAAGAGTGGTGGCCAAGTAGGGGACTCTAGCCTGGTAAATTTGGCTAAGGGAGGAGAAGTGAGGCCATTCTTCCATCTTTTCTAAGTGATTGCCAAAATTACCTAGCCACTCTTTCTCTCGTCGAAATTTTCCTTAAGCAAAATCCATCTTTTCTTCTTCTTTTCTCTTCTCATCGTCAAAACCGAAACCTCTTTGATCCTTGTCTAAGTCTCCATAGTCGAATCTTTGTGGCTTCAAACAAGGGTGCCACGACTATGGTGTTAAGGCAAGAACAATGGATTCTTGTTGTTCAATCTCTTTAATCAAGATTTAGGAACCGACCCTTTTGGTTGTCTCTTGGCGAATATTAAAGGAGGAATTCCGGGATTTCATATCTAAGGAATTTATGCTAATCAGGAAGAGAATTTCGGGATTCAAGGATTTAAGGTAAGAAACTATAAGATCCAAAGGCTTTGTTTTAAGTGTTAGAAGTGGATCTAGCAGATATCATGTAGGTTTCAACATCTCCATAGCCAAGGGTACTTTTTGGGATCACAAGGTATGTGTTTAAGACATTCGGCCAAAGGCCTATTTTAAATGTTTGGATTTATTATCAGAAGTCGAAAACTAACCCGTGGAGTAATATAGTGTTTAGCCGATTTCACAAGGGAGGAATATAAAGTTCTGGCATTTGATTCTTAAATTCAATTCGGCAACAAGGTAACTAATACTAATCCTATTAGGATTTGGATTAGTGGTTGAATGGTCTTTTTAAATAGAAAGTGATGAATTTATGTAGGATTTGAGATCTAAATCTGTAAATCAGTTTTCTTCGTGATTTCAAGGACTTCGTTAAACGAATCAGGTGTGTATCCCACACTACTTTATAATATGTTTCATGGCTGCTTAATTGAGATATGTGATATTAAGAATATGAAAGTGGCTAAAGTACCATGATATGGTACTAAGTACTCAGCACGCTTCCTACTTCTACTAGGAATATGAAAATGTTATTTGAACATGAGAATATGATAAGGATGTGAACTTTGGCATATTATGCATATTATTATGGGCATATGGGTTTATTTTGAAAGGGAAGTAAATGTGGTGACCTAAGACCACGAACACGGTGACCTAAGACCGTGATATCTAAAAAGTGGTGACCTAAGACCACAGTAATCTAAAAGTGGTGACCTAAGACCACGAATGCGATGATCTAAGACCGCGATTTTGTGTATAGCGGAAGGAGGGTCGACTTAGTAGTCCCACGGTGTGACCGGCGAGTACGGGGTGTGTAGCGGATGGATAATTAGGTCAGGCTTGGGAATACATCATAACTTGTATTTTATGTTTTGAATATGTAACTATTGTATGCCGATTCTATTATGATTTAGTGTCGTGTACACATTAAGTCTGCTTGACTCACCCCATTGTGGGAATATTTTTTCGGTGATGAATAAAGGATGGACCGGGACTACGAGAACTTGTGGTGGCCATGCACAACATGAAGTTTATATTTTCATGGACTCTTAATTTATTTTAGTATTTTGAATTATTTAGAAATTATGATTTGATGTAATAAGGCCACAAGGCCATGATGAACGATTTTATTTACGCTTGTTGTTTAATTGTGTTTTAAAATTTTGATTGAGTTAAAGACTAAGTATTTTATTTTAAAATATACTCTATATGTTTTATCACTTAAAATTAAAAAGGGTTTTCTAATATAAAAATTCAAATTGGTTTTCAACACAAGCCCAACCCAAACAATTTTCTTTAAAATCGCACAAGTTTTTCTCAAAGTAACAAAAGAATTTGAACTGGTTTACTTGAGGAACATACCAGATCCGGTCCAGGCTTGTGGGCTGGGTATGGGGTGTTTTAATATGGTATCAGAGCCCAGTTTTAAAACTCTCGGCCTGTGGGCTAAGGCCCAAAACGTTTTCAAAGCAAGCCCAAATGAGTTTTTGAAAGTATTTTATGAAATAAGCAGGTTTTCTGGCATGGCACCTAAGTCTCCGACCCACAGTCTACCAGGTAAGTACCCCTAACTATTTGGGTGATTATGTGAATTATGTTATGAATATTAGAAGGGTAGAAAAGGCATGGAACGTAGAATAGCATGATAGAAACTTGAACCCTAGGACTAGCCTACTCAAACACAAATACATAAGACTTAATGCACTCAACAAACCTATGGCTAAGTCACTGAGTTAGGGTGTGGTAACCCCTGTGCACATCTCTAGGATTGGATCCGGAAGAGCCTAGAATTTAAGCAGTCCTAGTGACTCACCTCCTCTTCGCAGGAATCCTACCTGGTGTGTAGCTTCGGTTCACCCTAACCCAGAGGGCTCAGTTGGTGTGGCAACCTCTGTGCGCATGTCTAGGAATGGTTTCGGTGGGAGCTTGGTATTTAAGCAGTCCGCGTGACTCACCTCCTCTCCACTCGAATCCTACCTGGTGCGTAGCTTTGGTTCACCCTGACCAAGAGGGCTCGGTCATAGGCTTTACAATGACTAAAACCCGAAAGGGAACTAGTCGTGTTTTATAAAAATAACAAAACCCTAGTTTTTAAAACTTTCTTTTAAATTCGTGAAAACCATCTTTACAAAATTTTTCGGAAAAAATTTTCGCTTTACGAAATTACAAAAATGCCCTTAGTGGTAAAATTACCAAAATGCCATTGGTTTATAAAATGACCAACTACTCAACAGTTCTATCAAAATTTCATTATTTTATAAACATTCAACAACTCTAATTTGCAAAATATCAAAAAAATACCTTGATTTTGGAAAATTACAAAATTACCCCTAACTTACAAAATTATCAAAATGACCCTAATTTCTAAAATTTTTGCAACATCACTGTTTTGGAAAATGCAATTCTCAAAAAGAACCCTCAAAGTTTTAAAACTTTTGAAATATCCCTGATTTATTAAATTTTACAAATTTACCCTGATTTGTGAAAAATTACCGAAATACCCCTGAGGTCAAAAATTACCAAAATAACCCCAGATTTCAAAATTTTTCCAAAATACCTCGGGAATTTAAAAATATCAAAATACTTTGTGACAAATCACCAAGGAACTTTTTCTTTTGAAAAATTACGAAAATACCCTCAGAGGATAAAATTACGAAAATACCCCAGGTAGTGGAAAACAACAACAATGAAAACTACAACTTTTCTCCGAATGAACGAAAGTTCATAAGCATTTTGGTGGATGGATGAATGAATGAAAAGATCGTACATGTATGAATACAAAAGAACCACTCCTAAATTCTTTTTCATAAAACTCCTTCGTGGGTAAACAAGTGAAACAAAAGTACTAATTCATAAAACTTCTTAATTAGATCACGACGCTAGAAATGAGCTCTAGAGGATGTGGTCATCATGGACGAGGTAGAGGAAGGATGACTGTGTTAGAACCCGTTAGATCGGGTCAAGGGTCTGACAATGAGATACCACCACCACCACCACCCCCAGCTGTGGGTGTTGAGCAGTAAGCTCAGACGGGAAAAGATGCTGTGTCGTAGGTTGTGCTGCGAGTATTGGAATTGGTGGCTGGTGCAGGAGGAAATTTAGGAAATTGAAAGTCTGTTCCTGAACGACTCCGAGCTAATGGAGCTGAAATGTTTCGTGGAGTGTCTGGTGTAGCACCCAAGACATACCGAGAAATCTTGGTTTGAAGCAACTGAGCGCATCATGGATAAGCTTGATCGGCCCCGAGGAAAAGTTAAAAGGAATGGTGGCACTGTGTTACGCGATGAAGCGTATCAGTGGTGGATAACTATTCGGGATGGTGCCACAGCTGAGGATCTGACTCTGGGAGTACGTTAAGGAAGCTTATCAGAAGAAGTATGTGGGAACCAGGTATACTGATGAGCAAAGGAAAGCTTTTAAAATTTGGTTCAAGGAACAAGTCCTGGCGTAATATGAGGTAGAATTTTTAAGGTTGAGCCGTTATGCTCGAGGTGTAGTGGCAACTGAGCATGAGCGCTGTGTCTTTTTGAGGACGGGCTAAGGGATGATCTGAGACTATTGATAGCACCGCATCAGGATCGGGAGTTCTCTACTTTGGTAGAAAAGACCAAGGTGCCCGAGGGAATCAAGGATTCTACAAAGTAGGCTATGGATAGAATAGGCCCAAAAGAGGTTTTGGGTCATCTAGAAAGGTTCATAAGAGGCCTAGAGTTGATGGGCCGTGAGGTCAGCAAGTTGGATCAGAAGGGCGGTATCGACCTTGTGATGTGTGTGGAAAGAAGCACCTAGGAGAATGCTGGAGGAAAACCGGAGGATGTTTTAGGTGTGGGTCCAAGGACCATGTGGTCACGGATTGCCCCAAGAACACAGAGGAAAGCCACCAAGAGCTCGTAATGTTAGTCGCCGGTAGAGGAGGACCACAGCCTCAACGAGGTAGTGGTTTGAATAACCGAGGAAATGGTACTGGCAGAGGCCGTGGAACATAGAGCAGAGGTGCTACTAATACTAAGGCAAGGCAATCGAGTTTGGTTTATGCGGTTCACCGGAGGGAGGATGGAGACACGTCGGATGTTATAACCAGTACGTTCTTTATTTTTGACAAGTCCTATTTTGCTCTAATTGATGTGGGATCGACCCATTCCTATGTTGCATGTAGTATAGTGGACACACTAGGCCTAGACTCTGAACTTTTCAATAGGCAGATGACTGTAGTAATCCCATTAGGCCAAACTGTAGTGGTTGATAAGATCTTTCGGAATCTACCCTTAGAGATTCAGGGAGTAAACTTCCGGGTTGACTTAATGGAACTACCCTTTGGAGAGTTTGAGCTCATACTTGGTATGGATTGGCTAGTAGAGCACCGAGCCGTGTTAGATTGTGCAGCTAAACAAATGGAACTAAGGACCCCGGAGGATGAAGTAGTAGTAATGATCGGAGAAAGGAGGAACTACCTGTCTAACGTAGTTTCAGCGCTGAAGACTGAGAAAATGGTTAGGAAAGGGTGCAAGGCATTCTTAGCCTTCGTAAGTGTGTTAGGTGGAAAGGAAGAAGGTGTTAGTGGAGTGAGAATGATAAAGGACTTTGAAGATGTATTTTCGAAGGAATTACCAGGAATACCCCCAGATAGGGAGGTGGAATTTGGAATAGATTTGTTACCGGAAATGGCTCCTGTGTCAATCGCTCCATACCGAATAGCGCCAAAGGAGTTAGTGGAGCTCAAGGCTCAAATCCAAGAGTTGTTGGATCGTGGGTTCATTCAACCCAGTGTGTCTCCATGGGGAGCACCGGTCCTGTTTGTAAAGAAAAAGGACGGAACTATGCGGATGTACATAGACTACCGTCAGTTGAATAAGCTAACCATTAAAATAAGTATCCTTTGCCAAGGATCGATGACTTGTTCGATCAGCTGAAGGGGGTCGCAGTATTTTCAAAGATCGACTTAAGGTCGGGATATCATCAGTTGAAGGTGAAGGAGGCTGATATCCATAAGACTGCTTTTAGGACAAGATACGGCTATTTTGTGTTTGTGGTGATGCCATTTGGATTGACGAATGCTCCAGTCGTGTTCATGGATATGATGAATCGGGTTTTCCAACCCTACTTAGATAGGTTCGTCGTTGTGTTCATCGACGATATTTTGGTATACTCGAAGTCGGAGGAGGAGCATGATGAGCATCTCTGAGTTGTGCTACAAATGCTAAGGGAGAAGAAGCTCTATGCCAAATTTAGCAAGTGTGAATTTTGGCTTAAGGAGGTGGCATTCCTAGGACATGTGGTATCCGCAGAAGGAATAAGAGTGGATCCTAGGAAAATCAAAGCAGTGTTGGATTGGAAACCACCTAGGTCCGTGGCTGAGATTCGAAGTTTCTTAGGTTTGGCAGGCTATTACAGAAGGTTCGTGGAAGGGTTCTCGTCAATAGCCACGCCTTTGACAAAGTTGCTAAGGAAGGAAGTACCCTTTGAATGGACGGAAAAGCAAATGTAAGAGCTTTAAAAAGCTTAAAAGGTGTTGACTAAGCTCCAGTGTTAATTCAAATTTGAGGCGTGAAAAGATTTTGTGGTGTATCGTGACACTTCGCATACTGAGGTTAGGGCGTGTGCTAATGCAAGATGGAAAAGTGGTCGCTATGCATCTCGGCGTTAAGGCCTCATGAGGTTAACTACCCAACTCATGACTTGAACCGGCAAGCAGTGGTTTTCGCCCTTAAGGTTTGGAGGAACTACCTTTATGGAGAAAGGTCAGTTATCTACACAGACCACAAAAGTCTTAAGTACTTGTTGACTCAGAAGGAGTTAAACTTGAGGCAATGAAGGTGGGTGGAATTGTTGAAGGACTATGATTGTTCGATAGAATATCATCCGGGCAAGGCGAATGTGGTAGCTGATGCCCTAAGTAGGACGGTTGTGTCGGATCTAAGGGCTTTGTTCGCTCACTTAAGTCTGTATGATGATGGAAGCTTGTTGGCAGAGTTGCAAGTCAAGCCCATATGGCTGAAGGAAGTGAAAGAGGGACAATTAGCTGATAAGGACCTAAGTGCTAAGTTACAGCAAGTACAGGACGGAGAGTTAAAGGATTATGCATTAATGATGAAGGAGTATTGTGCTACAAAAGTAAAGTCTGTATGCCGAGCGACAAGGAGTTAAGACAAAGGATTCTTTGGGAGGCGCATAGTAGCCCTTATACTATGCATCCCGGAGGCATTAAGCTGTATAGAGATCTAAGGGAACAATTTTGGTGGTCTGATCTTAAATGGGAAGTGACCGAATTAGTGGGGAAATGCCTGACGTGTTAGCAAGTTAAAGCTGAACACCAAGTCCCATCGGGATTGCTTCAACCAATCAAAATTTCGTAATGGAAGTGGGAGAGAATTACCATGGACTTCGTTAGTGGGCTTCCCCTCACGCCTACTAAGAAGGACTCAAGATGGATGATAGTGGATCGCTTGACCAAGTCCGCATACCATCCCGTAAGAGTGGACTATTCTCTTCAAAAGTTAGCCAAGTTATATGTGGCAGAAATCGTGAGGTTACATGGAGTACCGGTATCGATCATCTCCGATAGAGACCCAAGGTTCACGTCTCAATTTTAGAAGGCACTTCATCATTTAGGCACTAAGTTGGTCTTCACTATAGCTTTTCATCCACAATCGGACGGGCAATCTGAACGGGTTATACAAGTGTTGGAGGATATGTTGAGAGGATGTGTGATGGATTTCCGAGGAAGTTGGGAAGACTATTTTCTTTTAGCTGAGTTCGCCTACAACAACAGCTATCAGGCTAGCATTCAGATGGCACCATATGAAACGTTCTATGGTCGAAAGTGTCGAACTCCTACTTGTTGGATTGAGTTAGGAGAACGTCGAGTTTTGGGTCCAGAGTTAGTGGCAGAAACTGAGGAAAAGGTTGAGATAATCCGAGTATGATTAAAGGAAGCCTCGATGAGCGAAAGTCATCTGTGGACCTTAGACGGAAGAAGATAGAGTTTGAAGTGGGAGATTAAGTGTTTTAAAGGTCTCACCTTGGAAGAAGGTTATGAGGTTCGGTCGCAAAACAAAGTTAAGCCCAAGGTTTATAGGGCCCTATCGAGTCTTGAAGCGAGTTGGACCAAGGCATACCAATTGAGTTGCCACCAGAGTTACGACAGATGCACAGCGTATTCCATGTATCCATGCTACGTCGTTACCGATCGGATCCGTCTCATGTGGTACCTGTTGAAGAGGTGGAGCTAAGGCGGACTTATCCTACGAGGAAGAGCCGATTCAAATCTTGGAACATGATGTGAAAGTACTACGAAGGAAGTCGGTTCCTCTAGTCAAAGTGTTATGGCGCAATCATGGATCTAAGAAGCTTCGTGTGAGTCGGAAGAGACAATGTGACAAAGAATACCCTCAACTATTTTAGTTAGGAAATTTCGAGGATGAAATTATTTTAAGGGGGTAGAACTATAACATACTGAAAAGGGCCTATGCATTTTCAGTTTAATTGTACATAATGACATGTCTTATGTGTTATGAATAAATTTTGAATAATTTTGGAAACCCGAGAATGTAAGGGAATGTTACATTAAAAAGAGGAAAATTGATATTTTGGAAACCTAAGTAAAATAGGAAAGTAAACATTTTGGAAACATAAGTGAAATAGGAAAGTGAACATTTTGAAAACCTAAGCAAATAGGAAAGTGAACATTTCTGGAAACTTGGAAGTGTAAGGAAATGTCATGTTTAAAGAGCCGAACGAAAATTTTTGGAAACTTAGAAATGACTTAGAAATGTCGAGTTTTAAAGTTAAAAGAGGAAATTAAGGCAAGGTGGCCTTAAAAGAAAAAGTTTGTGAAATTTGACACACAAACAGGCTTGGAAAAGTGGCCTGAAGATGTCACTTAGGGCCTATGGAAATGGAACCATATGCAAGAGGAATGGGCACAGGTTTGAGTCACTTGGGAAGCAAATAAAGGAGGTTTTATTTTTTGGTCCCGTAAGACCGAGGTGGACGGCACATGCTTCTAGAAAGGAGGTGTTTTATTTTCATAAATATTCGATTAAAAGGGTGATAAATAAAGGATTTTTAAATTGAGAGATAAATGTTGGATTAAATGTTTTAATAAAGTGATAATTAAAGGATAATATAATCACAAAGGAAGAGTGGTGGCCAAGTAGGGGACTCTAGCCTGGTAAATTTGACTAAGGGAGGAGAAGTGAGGCCATTCTTCCATCTTTTCTAAGTGATTGCCGAAAATTACCTAGCCACTCTTTCTCTGTCGAAATTTTCCTTAAGCAAAAATCCATCTTTTCTTCTTCTTTTCTCTTCTACTGTCAAAATCGAAACCTCTTTGATCCTTGTCTAAGTCTCCATAGCCGAATCTTAGTGGCTTCAAACAAGGGTGCCGTCGATTATGGTGTTAAGGCAAGAACAATGGATTCTTGTTGTTCAATCTCTTTTAATCAAGATTTAGGAACTGACCCTTTTGATTGTCTCTTGGCGAATAATAAAGGAGGAATTTGAGATTTCGGATCTAAGGAATTTCGCTAATCGTGAAGAGAATTTCGGATTCAAGGATTTAAGGTAAGAAACTATAAGATCCAAAGGCTTTGTTTTAAGTGTTAGAAGTGGATCTAGCAGATATCATGTAGGTTTCAACATCTCCATAGCCAAGGGTACTTTTGGGATCACAAGGTATGTGTTTAAGACATTCGCCAAAGGCCTATTTTAAATGTTTGGATTTATTATCGTAAGTCGAAAATTAACCCATGGAGTAATATAGTGTTTAGTCGATTTCACAAGGAGGAATATAAAGTTCGCATTTGATTCTTAAATTCAATTCGGCAACAAGGTAACTAATACTAATCCTATTAGGATTTGGATTAGTGGCCGAATAGTCTTTTTAAATAGAAAGTGATGAATTTATGTAGGATTTGAGATCTAAATCTGTAAATTAGCTTTCTTCGTGATTTCAAGGACTTCGTTAAACGAATAAGGTGTGTACCCCACACTACTTTATAATATGTTTCATGGCCTGTTTAATTGAGATATGTGATATTAAGAATATGAAAGTGGCTAAAGTACCATGATATGGTACTAAGTACTCAGGTACGTTTCCTACTTCTACTAGGAATATGAAAAATGTTATTTGAACATGAGAATATGATAAGGATGTGAACTTTGGCATATTATGCATATTATTATTATGGGCATATGGGTTTATTTTGAAAGGGAAGTAAATGTGGTAACCTAAGACCACGAACACGGTGACCTAAGACCGTGATATCCGAAAAGTGGTGACCTAAGACCACAGTAATATAAAAGTGGTGACCAAAGACCACGAATGCGGTGATCTAAGACCGCGATTTGGTGTGTAACGGAAGGAGGGTCGACTTAGTAGTCCCACGGTGTGTTGGCGAGTGCACGGGTGTGTGGCGGATGGATAATTAGGTGCAGGTTTGGGAATGCATCATAACTTGTATTTTATGTTTTGAATGTGTAACTATTGTATGCCTGATTCTATTATGATTTAGTGTCGTGTACACATTGAGTCTGTTTGACTCACCCCATTGTGGGAATATTTTTTTCAGGTGATGAACAGTGATGGACCGACGGCAGAACTTGTGGTGGCCATGCACAACATGAAGTTTATATTTTCATGGACTCTTAATTTATTTTAGTATTTTGAATTATTTGGAAATTATGATTTGATGTAATAAGGCCACAAGGCCATGATGAACGATTTTATTTACGCTTGTTTTTAATTGTGTTTTAAAAATTTTGATTAAGTTAAAGACTAAGTATTTTATTTTAAAATATACTCTATATGTTTTATCACTTAAAATTAAAAAGGGTTTTCTAATATAAAAATTCAAATTGGTTTTCAACATAAGCCCAACCCAAACAATTTTCTTTAAAATCGCACAAGTTTTTCACAAAGTAACAAAAGAATTTGAATCGGTTTACTTGAGGAACATACCAGATCCGGTCCAGGCTTGTGGGCCGGGTGTGGGGTGTTTCATGTTACCACACCCTAACCTTGTGACTTTTTCACAGACATGTTTTATTAGAAATTAAGTTTTATGAGATTTGAAGAATTGTTTATACTAACCCTAAAGTCCATCAAGCTCTAATCATACTAGCTTGTGTCCCTATGGAGCCCAACATGTTTATCACATAATGAGCTTAGGATACTTACCTATATGGATCGGGTGCTAGAGATTCGAAGGCCATATCTCAACTGAAACTTTTCTCAAGTACATTTCAATTTTACAAACAACTACTGGACCCATTTCACATCCCGAGTTTTGAACTGGGCTCTGATACTAAAATGTAACACACCAAACCCGGCCCATACTTCATGACTGGATCCGGTATGCTACGAGTTGAAACTTGAAAACTTTGCCTTGAATCGTTTTGAAAATCTTAGTTTATTATAGCCGTTTAATCAAATAATTGTGAAATTTTTGAAACAACTTTAAGCATTCGCGTTGATTGTGTTTGAAAAGCCCATTTATAATTTCAATTTATAATTAAGACTTTAAAAAAAACATAAGTTTATAAAAACTTAACTTAACAAAAAAAAATAAATCGAAAACCTAAGTTGTGGAAGCCTTATTACAAAAATATCCCCGAAAATTAAAATTCAAATGAAAATTTGAAAACAGTCTATGTAGATAATAATCTTGATGGCCCCTCGAGTCCGCGTCGGCTCCCATGTCCACGATCTACTGCTCATCTGAAAAGTTGTTTGAATCCCAAAACACATAAAAGCATTGGGCCCACAAACACATTATGGGCCTTGTCCCACACAATGGCAGCAAAATATTTCATGCAAATGGTCCATCTCAAACCTAAGAGCCCATCCTCTACACACCCCCGTACCAACCATCACACCTTGGGGATTTCTACAATCAACCCTCCATCCACTACACACCATATCGATAGTTGTGCTGTCTGTCATAAAGACCGATCACTATGTGACCTATATGGCAAAGCCACCGATCGCTATACGACCTCAGTAATACATTATAGTATTTCGCAGCTATGCTACCTATCATAAAGACCGATCACTATGTAACCTATGTGGCAAAGCCACCATCGCCTCTCACGACACTGCTCCCTTCCTCATATCAATCAATCCCATCCCATGCATACATACATGCAAAAATCAAAACATTAAGCCATCTAAACAGATCTCAGACTTTCACATACTTCGATACACATAGAGAAGTTTCTATGATTACGTACCTGGCATCCGTTGCCTACCCCTTCTGGGTAATACGACTATTCATATAGCCTCTCTTTTTGGCCTTTAGCCCACAACATACATATAATACAAATTAATGAGTGTGATAGAGATCTACACACCTGATTTTCGACAGGATAGTACTTTCTATGTCGACACTATCAGTAGCCGCTACGACTGCTAACAGTCTAAGATTTTGTTCTGAAGCTGGTCCACAACCCGGTGGCCAATCTCGAACAGTAAACACCGCTCGTTTCTTAAACTTAAGGATTGGGTTTACGGACCTCATCCTCTCTTTTGCCTGATCCATATTTGATTCTATCAAAATTCCTTGTCAGAACTACTATAACGAAATAGGGTTGTTAAACCATATCATATGATTTTAGGATCTCAAATATCATAGCGAATCTAACAGGAATCTAAAGAAAACCCCTTACCTTGAAATCCTGAAATAGATAGGACACTTAGAGATTAACGGTTTTTGACTTTTGAAATCTAGATGATTCGATATACTCCTATTTCTGAAGTGCCGACCCAAGATGTGAACATAAGAACAATCTAAACATTACTCAAAAGATAACCTTACCACGTCTATAAGCCTTTCGGCTTTGGCCTCTATAAATTGAATGAGAAGAAAACGAATAGAAGAAATCGGCACCTACCTTTTCAGAGAATACATCAACTCCTAGAAGATTTCGACTTTCGCGATAATCAAAAGAAAGATGGTGCATAGGGATCTAGGGAGGTTCGATCTTTATGAAGAAATCAAATGGGGTTTATGATTTCGGTTTTTAGCGAGGACTAATTGAGAGGGATGAACAATATCAAACGTAAAGAAGTGATAGAAACAGTATAGGAAAAAGAATAATTTCGACAAATCTAGGGTAGAGTCGGCTATGACAGAAAAGTGTGGGGAAAAAGATTGCTTAAGGGAGTTTTCGGCTCTTATTCAGAGAAGAAGAAAAAGAGAAGATGGAAACCTTAAAAGCCGAAAATAAAGAAGAGAGCCCTCCATTGACTACTTAAAATTTCGGCACTTAACATCTAAAAACTGAAAATGCCCTTTTTCTAAAACTAAAACTAGACTACTATACATGGGGAATTGTGGCACCCCTTATGCCCCATCAAAACCGATTCCTCCTCCCCTCAGAATTGGAATTTCGACCATCACTGTGGCCAGCTGATAATTCCTAAGCTTCCTCCCTTATCTTTATCCAAGCACACCTCCAAAAGAGGCATAGATAAGACCACCTCTTCCTCCCTTTATCAGCATATTATCCATATTATCCAAGTCATTTAATCCCCCTTATTTTCAAGCCTTGTTGCCGTCCAACATTACCCACCTAAATGATGAAATTTAGCTAACTTTAATTTAAAAGAATTGGGCTTCATGTAACTTGAGTTTAGGCCTCCTCAGTTGATGCCACTTCCATGCTCTCCTAGTGGTGCCATTTTTCCACTGGGCCACAAGCCCACTTGTGTTCTAAAATGCAGGTAACCTCCTTTAAGCCCTATCCTACCAGGCTTTCCACTAAAGTGTTCAATCAGGAAATTCGATTAAGGCCTCGGCCTGAACCTAAGCCCAATCTGGACCCCTAACACTCTAATTAACACATTACACATACCCACACACTACACTTATAGGCCCTTTAATTCAGGATGTTACATGTTTCCTGTAAAGAAGGACTAACCGAATGGTCATGTATAGAATTTATGTTCTTACATTTATTGCTCGATGTTCTAGCCGTGTCGAGAGCCTGAATAGTGATCATTTTGTCACCTGCACGAAGTATAAGTTCTCCTGTACCAATATTAATTTTGGTTCTAGCAGTTGCTAAAAAGGGTCTTCCAAAAAGTAAAGGAATATTATTGTCCTCATCTATGCCTAAAATGACAAAGTCTACTGGGACTACGAATTTATCAATTTTCACGAGTACATCTTCAATTATACCCCTATGAATTCTAATAGTCTTATCAGCTAATTGAATACTCATCCTAGTTTGTTACCTAGCCGTTTAAACATTTTATAAGGCATAACATTGATGTTTGCCCCTAAATTAGTTAAAGCATTATCAATAGATAAACTACCAATTAAACATGGAATTGTAAAACTCCCTGAATCTTTTTAATTTTCATGGTAGTTTATTTTGCAACATTGCTGAGCATACTGCATTTAGTTCCACATGTGATTCCTCGTCTAACTTTCGCTTGTTTATCAAAAGCTCTTTTAAAAATCTCCTTGAATCTGGAATTTGCGAAAGAGCTTCAAGAAATGGTAAGTTAATATGTAATTTCTTTAAAAGTTTAAGAAACTTATCGAACTTTTCATTTATATTGTCTTTATTCATCGAATTGGGGTGTGGTATTCGAGGTTGGTACTATTTATTACCGATTTTATTTTTTCTTGGCTTTCCTCAACTTTACCTTCACTTACCACAAGTTCTTGCCTTAGCTTAGATTCAGATTCCACTAACCCTTCACTGTCATGAGTTGTTATGGATTGAAGTTGCTCCTTTGAGTTAGTCTCAGTGTTACTTGGCAAGTTACCTTATGGTCGTTTAGAGATCAGCTTAGCGAGTTGCCCTAACTAGTTATCGATCCCTTGAATCGATGCTTGTTGATTTTTAAGTGTTGTTTTGGTGTTTTAGAAACGTGTTTCTGACACCGCTATGAATTTTGTCAGCATCTCCTCAAGGTTCGGCTTCTTTACCTGTGGGTAGGGCTATTGTTGGAAGTTTGGAGGGGGTTGTTGTCTCTGATTTCCTTGATCACCCCATGAGAAATTGGGGTGGTTCCTCCAACCTGGATTATAAGTATTACTATAAGGGTTATTTTGAGATTTAAAATTGTTACCCATATAGTGAACTTGCTCATTTTTAGCACTCGAGTTGTAAGGTGGATATTCTATATTTCTCATCCCTCATCAATTCATATCGTATTGTATAGCTGGATGTACATACGAAGAACCATATAAGCCATCAATTTTCTTAGTTAAAAATTTGACCTGATTTGATAGCAGGGTTACTGCGTCGAGGTTAAAAACACTAGTAGCTTTTGTTGGCCTTGTCCTCGTGACTTGCCACTAATAGTTATTCAGTGACATCTCTTCAATGAATTCGTAGGCCGCCTCAAGTGTTTTGTTATTCAAGGTTCCGCCGGCGACTGAATCAATCAACTGCCTAGTTGAGGGGTTCACACCGTTGTAAAAAGTTTAGACCTGTAGCCACAAGGGTAATCCATGGTGTGGGCACCTTCTCAATAGATCTTTGTATCTCTCCCATGCATCGTATAGTGTTTATAGATCCATCTACACAAAAGAAGAGACATCATTCCTTAATTTGGCCATTTTGGCTGGCGAAAAATATTTTAATAAAAATTTTGGTCATTTGTTCCCATGTAGTGATTGATCCTCGTGAAAGAGTATTCAACCATTGTTTAGCTTTATTCCTCAAAGAAAAAAAATAACCGAAGACGAATGGCATCATCAAAAATGCCATTTATTTTGAATGTATCATCGAATTCTAGAAAATTTACTAAATGAGTATTTGGGTCTTCGTCCTACAAACCATCAAATTGAACAAATTGCTGTATCATTTGTATAGTGTTAGGTTTCAATTCAAAATTATTAGCAGCTATATCAGGTCTAACAATACTTGACTCAGTTCCTGTTAAATTAGGTTTAGCATAATCATACACAGTTCGAGGAGCATGGTGTTCGGCCACCTCCTAAGGTAGCGGATTATTTTCAGCCACCTCTTCATTCGTAGTAACTTCGTCTTCTTGCTCTTCTTGTATGTATTGTAGGCTTCTCCTTATTTCTCTTCGATTTCTGTGACCTGTGCTTTCAATTTCACTGCCGTAAAGTAGTGGTCCTGTCGGGTTCCTTCTAGTCATAAACTAGATATACCTACCAGGAAAAGAAAAAGAAAAATAAAATTAGAAAAGTAAAAATAAAATTTAATAGCAAAATAAAATAAAATATGGCTAAAGTAATAAAAATTGAGCTTTCTTAATATTTCAGTTCCCCGACAATGGCGCCAAAAACTTGATCATGTGTCAAAGTCTTAAAAATTTATAATGTGAATGATCTAGCCTAAAAACTAACTGTGACAACGACTTGAGGCAAGCGCACCTATCGAGCAGTAGTAGAGTTTAGTGGCAAGATCGGATTGTCAAACCCAAAGGAACCAAAAGTACTAATAATAACTCTCTTTTTTATTATTTAACCTAAGAATTAAGAGGATTATTATCTAATCTAAGATTAACTAACTACTAAGCTAAAGATGAAAAGACAAAGAAAAGGAATTGGGGAAAATACTTGAGGAAAAACCAATTGATTGATACAATACCCGAGGAAGAATCCACCTAGACTTCACTTGTTATTTAACTTTGAACCAGATGATTTATTCACTTGACTTGATCCGTAGGATTCACTAATTTATATTAATACCTCTTTCGAGGATACTAACATCTAACCCTAGGTTGGTTAATTGAAATCTCTTTCTAATTAAAACCCCTAGAATTGCATTAACTCGACCTATGGACTCCCATATTAGGTTCGACCCTAATCCGGCACATTTTCATCATCCTATTTCTAGGGTTGCGATCAACTCCTCTTAACTATTCTAGATCTACTCTTAGACAGGGACTTTTGCTCCACTACCTAAGCACATGAGTACTTGAATCAATATCCTGAAATACCAAAACAAGAATTAAGAACACATATTTAAGAACAAATCAAGTATTTATCATACAGTTCAAAAAACAATAACAAGATCCGTCTTAGGTTTCATCCCCCTCAGGTATTTGAGAGGTTTAGTTCATAATGATAAAAGAATACATCTTAGAAGAAAATATAAAACAAAACATAAGAAAACCCTAAAACCCTCTGAAGGAATTGAAGGAGAGATTCTCAATCTTGAGTATGATTCCGGCTTCTTGAGATGAATCAAATGGCTTTCTTCGAGTGAATCCCACAATTCTGGCTCTTCTATCTTGGGTCCTTGGCCTAACTGAATGCCCTAAAAGCCCTGAAAGAAGGCTTCTGTCGAACTCCCTATCGAACTCCCCCTTTAAGTTTCCTCCTAGGGTGTTTTTATAGGCTTCAGATGCCTTTCTTTGCCTGAATGTATCCTAATCTGAATAGAATTAAAACAGGTCACGTTAGGGCCAAGCTCGTGGCACAAACCTATGTAAGTCGAGGCTAGGCCGTGTTTGGGTCTGTTAATGAGGCACAGCTGTGTGATCTTAGGCCAAGGCCGTATCGATTTCATAATTTGGCCCATTTTCTCCATTTTTGACCCGTTTCTCATTTTTTTCATCCTTCGGTGCTCTCCTGAGTATAAAACATGAAAACAAAGGATTAAGAGCACCAAATTCCATAATTAAAGGGATAAATCATCCAAAAGTATGCTAAATGTGGGATTAAAATATGTTCATATTATAGCTTATCACTATAGTTAATAAAATTACAATCCCAAACAATCATAATAAAATAAAATAAAGTTTAAATTTACTTTATTAAATAAAATCAAGACAAGACCTCTGAAAGTCGTATCTGATCCTAACCTTGAGGATTATTTGTAAGAATTAAACTAAAGGGGTGAGCTTGAAAAGCTCATTGTGAGTCTTAACAGAATAAAGAATAGTTTTACAAACATTCAAGAAAACATAGTAGTATACATAGCCAACAACAACAATTTTTGAAATAAGTCATAGCGGTTTAGTAAACAGTGCATATGCATGGACATGTTGAAATGTAAAATAGTGCAAAAGTCCTACCCATCTATCTGCTACACACCACAAGTTCCCCTGAACCTGTAATCTGAACACCAAATATAGTAAGAGTCAAAGCTCAATGTGGATAAACCACCAATAACAATATGCAGTTGAACTGCTAGTTAATTGTAGACAAGTTGCTAGTAAATTTCGGATAAATTTTTGGTACTCCATAGCTCCAGAATGCATATATACTACCAATATAATAATAATGCGTATAAACAGCTAGTACTCCATAGAATTCCTCCGTCACCCACCAATCCCAAACTCATGCAATGATGTATGTCATGTAAACAATGAAGCTTGTCATGCTTTAACAATGTCAGTTTCAGTACAGTGGCATGCTTAACGTGCATTCAGTAAAACAATATCAGTGGTATGCTTTGCATACACTCAGTGAAATGCTTTACATGATATCAGTATAATCGGTAACAAATAGTTGCATGCTTGCATGCAATCAATATATAGTGTAACAGTCGATAGCATGTTGTACTTGTGATCAATTAAATAGTAACAATCAACATGCTACAAGACAAATAGTAGCAGTACAAATCATCCAATTTAAGCAATCATATAATCGGCTTAACCTTTATAACACCTACACTTTCAGGTAGACACGTTTCAAGTCCCTAGAACATTCAGCCATAGCACTTAGATCACATGCATATTTGACCAATCACAAAATAAACACTTACACATGCTTACAACAATCATTAACACAAAAAGTTAGGACTCACACCTATTTGATGCAAATGCACCACACTAGACTTAATTTTGCAACTTCTATGGCTTCAATCTAGACAAACATCAACAAGATCTAAACACCAAACACACAAAACAGTGACAATTGAATTTGATTTTCGAACACTACTTAGTATTCTAACAAATAGTACAATTGGTATAATCGGTATGCTTGGATGCAATCAATATACAGTGTAACATTTGATAGCATGTTGTACATGCAAGCAATTAAACAATGACAATTAGCATGTTACAAGACAAATAGTAATAGTACAAGTCATCCAATTTTAGCAATCATGCAATCGACTTAACCTTTACAGCACTTACATGTTCGGGTAGACACGTTTCAAGGCCTTAGAACATTCAGTCATAGCACTTAGATCACATGTATATTTGGCCCATCACCAAGTAAACACTTACACATGCTTACAGTAGTCATTCACACAAAAAGCTAGGACCCACACATGATTTACGCAAATTCGCAGCACTAGACTTAATTTTACAACTTTTACGGCTTCAATCTAGATAACGTCAATAATATCTAAACACCAATTAAAACCAGCCTTTGACTGTAACATCCTAGAAATAGGCCTATGCATTTTTGATTTAATTATACGAAATGGCATGTCTTATGTGTTATGAATGTATGGTGAACATTTTTGGAAACTTGGAAATGTTAAGTTTAAAAAGGAAAGTGAACATTTTTGGAAACTTGGAAATGTAAGGAAATGTTTTAGAAATGTTAAGTTTAAAAGAGGAAACTAAAACAAGGTGGCCTTAAGAATGTTAGTAGAGGGAATTTGACACACAATTGGGCTTGGAAAAGTGGTTTGAGATGCCACTTAAGGCTCTGGGAATAACGCCATACACAAAGGCAAGGAGGGCTTGTGTTCGAGTCACGAGGGAGCGAATGAAAGTTTTATTTTGCGCCATGGAGAAGAGGTAATGGACGGCATTAAGGCACTAAGGGAGGAGTTTAAATTCTTTTAAAATTTCGGCTAAGGGGGTAGATAAATGATGATTTATTTTAGATTATTTTCAAGGAGATAATTGAGGGATTATTCTTTAATTTTTAAATAAAGTGATAAAGATAAGAGAAGTGATGGCCAAGTAAGGGACACCAGGCAGGAAAAGAGAGGCCATTCATCATTCTTTCTTTCTCCTTTTCTCTCTACCAAATTTTCCTAGCAAAATCCTCTCTTCTCTGCTATTTTGCCAAAACCAAAAACTCTAGCAAAGCAAGTGATTTCTTCACCTTTCTTCTCTTCCTTTTTCTTTTCTCTCAACCTTCCAAAAGCCGGAAGCAGGTTCTCTTAGGCCTAGCCGATTGTCCATTAACACCAAAAGCCAAAACCTTTTTGATCTCTATCTAGTCTCCATAGCCGAATATTTGTGGGACTTCAAGCAAGGGTGTGTCGACTCCTATAGTAAGGGTAAGGATCTATTATTATCATTATGTTTCTTTTCTTCAAGACCAAGATTAAGATTCTAATGCTATTTGTATCTTTTGGTAGAAACTACAAAGGATCTTTGATTTTGTCTATTGTCGACTACCAGGGAGAAGAGACTACTTTTCGAGATTTAAAGATTCAAGGTAAGACATGTGAATATTCGCCAAGGCCTATTTTTGGTGTTTTAGATCTAGTTCATATTTATTCAAAAGCGGAACTAACCATGTTAATTGATTCAATGTTGGACGATTGAAGGAAGGTATAGCACAAAGTTTTCAGGATATGATTTATAGTGCACCAAGGTAAGTTTTAGTGTACTAATCCTACTAGGATTTGGATTTATGGCCGAATGGCTCTTTACTAAGTATTAAATGATTGATTAAATGTAGAGATTTAAGATCTAAGGCATTAGATCAAGCTTTTCAGGATTTGGATTGGAAACCTTAAGCGAATCAGGTGTGTACCCCACACTATCTTTTAATAAAATTATGGCTAAAATTTAATATGAGCATGTTTATAAGAATATGAATATGGCTAAAGTACCATGCTATGGTACAAAGTACTCAGTGCACGCTTCCTACTCCTACTAGGACTATGAAAATATCTCATTAAGGCACACATATGAAACTATAAGTATGTGATTTAAGAATTTGGCATGTTTGGTATGACATGGGCATATGGGATATTATGAAAAGGGAAGTGAATGTGGTGACCTAAGACCACAATATCTGAATATGGTGACCTAAGACCACGATATCTGAATATGGTGTCTCATGACACAAAGTATGTATCTGGTGGCTATGCCACGAACTTTATAAGGGCGATGTGCACGTCAACTGCAGCGACTGCCTTCGATGGTGTGTAGCGGATGGAGGGTTGACTTAGTAGTCCCCACGGTGTACAGGATGGCACGGGTGATGTGTAGTGGATGGCATATAGGTTTGGGTTCGGGTTGCATCAGTATTTTCTATCTGTTATATGAATATGCATGTAATATGTGAACATATGCCTAAATTGTTAAATTTTAGTGTTGGTTACACATTGAGTCTGTTTGACTCACCCCTTGTGGGATTACTTTTCAGGTGACGATCAGTGATGGGCCGGGTCGGCAGGAGCTTAGTGGAGGCCATGTGAAGTTCAGATTTTTTCTTTGTTTTGGACTCTTTTTATTTTGAGTACTTTGAATTTATTTTTTGGAATTATTTGATGTAATCAGGCCATATTTGAATTATTTTATTTTACTTCTACTTATCCTGCTACAGAAATATTCTTTAAAAAAAAAAAGACTAAGTGAATATATCATGAACTAAACCCTAAATATTTTGTCACCTAAAGTCAAAGGATTGCAAATATAAAATTTACTTATTTTCCAACCCGAGCCCAACCCAAAAATAATCTTTCTTTTAAACCACATCGTTCTGTTTCTAATGCCACAAAAAAATTTTTGAATCGGTTTACATCGAGGAACATACTAGATCCGGTAAAAGCTCGTGGGCTGGGTTTGGGGTGTTTCAATTTGGTATCAGAGCCCAGTTTTAAACTCTCGGCCTTGGGTTTAAGGCCCAAAATGTTTTCAAAGTTAAGCCCAAAAAGAATTTTTGTGAATTAAGCAGGATTTTCTGGCATGGCCCACTAGTCCACAAGGTAAGTACTCCGATCTCTTGGGTGATCTATATTATGATTTGTAAAAGGGTAGAAATGGAACATAGAATAGAGATTTAGTACTTGAACCCTAGGGCTAGTTACCTCAACAATTACATAAGATTTAAATCTGTAATTGAATAAACCTGTGGTTAAGTCGTCGAGTTAGGGTGTGGCAACCATGGTGCGCATGTCTAGGATTGGTTTTGGTGGGAGCTTGGTATGTAAGCAGTCCACATGACTCACCTCCTCTCCACTTGAATCCTACCTGGTGCGTGCCTCGGTTTACCCTAACCAAGAGGACTTACGCACGGGCTAAACCCCTAACTAAAACTCGAAAGGGACTAGCCGTATTTTTTTATGAAAACCCTAGTTTTATAATCACCAAACTACCCCTTGAATAGTAGCAAAAACTTATTTTGGAAAATTTTCAAAATATTTCTGACTTATAAAAAAATTACAAAAATACCCCTAGTAGTAAAATTACAAAAATGCCCTTGGTTTATGGAAATTTTCAAAATACCCACAGTTCTTATCAAAATTTCACTACTTTGCTTAAAGGAACCCTAAATTTACAAAATATCAAAATACCTTGATTATGAAAAGAAAAAATTTACGAAATTACCCCTAACCTGCAAACTACCAAAACACCCCCGAGATACAAAATTACTAGAACGAGCCCCGATCTTCAAAAATTTTTGCAACAACACTAATTTGGAAAATAAATTCTCAAAAAAAACCTCAAGTTTTGTAAATTCCAATGTACCCTTGATTTATCAAGAATTACAAATTTACCCGGGTTAATTACCAAAATACCCTCAGATTTCAAAATTTCCAAAATACCCCCGTGAATGCAAAATTTTCAGAATACCCTTATTGACAAAAACACCAAGGAACCTTATTTTGACAAATTAAGAAAAATACCCCTGTAGGATAAATTACGAGAATACCCTAGGGATAGGAACGGACAGAATGTCCGAAGAGTGAATGTGTATGTGAGATACTATGGATTGGATGTGTTTTTCTGTGAATTAGGATAGAAGACTTGAAACTTTGAATGGTCGAAAGAACCCCTATTAAACTTCCTGCCATAAAACTCTTGTGGATAATCAGTGGAATAGGGCTAATTCATAAAATTTTTTAAACCAGACTAAAGCGCGATCGTAGAAATGAGCTCTAGGGGATGTGGTCGCAATGTACGAGGACACGATCGAGGTAGAATGACCGTGTCGAAACCCATTAGATCGGGACAAGGATCTGAGAATGAGGTACCACCGCCACCACCACCACCAGGTGTTGGCGTTGAGCAGCAAGATTAGACAGGAAAAGATGTTGTATCATAGGCGGTGCTATGAGTTCTTGAAATGGTGGCTGGTGCTGGAGGGAATATGAGAGCTCAAAAATTTGTACCGAGCGACTTCGAGCCAACAGAGCTGAGGTGTTTCATGGAGTATCTAGTGTGGCACCCAAGACTGTTGAATCTTGGTTGAGGCGTAGGCACATTATGGATGAGCTCGATCTAACTCTGAGGAGAAGTTGAAAGGAATGGTGGCATTTTCTGCGATGAAGCGTATCAATGGTGGTTAACGAGCTCGGGATGGTGCCACAACTGAGGATCGACACAGGAATATGTTAAGGCGGCATATCGGAAGAAGTATGTCGGCACACGTTATATTAATGAGCGAAGAAGGCATTTTGGGGCTTTGGTTCAAGGAACAAGTCGATGGCAGAGTCTGAAGGTTGAATTTTTAGGTTAAGCGGTATGCTCGAGGAGTGGTGTCAACAGAGCATGAGCGGTGTGTCCGGTTTGAGGACAGACTAAGGGATGACCTGAGGTTGTTAGTCGCTCCACATCAAGAGCGAAAGTTTTCTACTTTAGCAGATAAAGCTAAGATAGCGAAAGGAATTAAGGACTCTGTGAGGAAGAACACGGACCGAATAAGCAGAAGAGAGGATTTGGGTCATCTGGATCTTCTGGGAATGCTCAGAAAAGGCCTAGAGCTGATGGGCATGAGGTCAAGAAGCCCGGTACTAGAGGGTAATACCGTACTTATGAGCAGTGTGGGAAGAAACACTTAGGCAAATGCTGGAAGAAGACATGTGGGTGTTTCAGATGTGGGCTCGACCCATTCTTATATTGCATGTAGTGTAGTGGAAACACTAGGCCTAGACTCTGAACTTTCTGATAGGGAGATGACTATAGTAAGCCCATTAGGCCAAATTGTAGTGGTGGATAAGATCTTTCAGAGTGTATCCCTAGAAATTTAGGGAGTGAGCTTTCGGGCTGACTTAATGGAGTTACCCTTCGGAGAATTTGACCTCATACTTGGTATGGAATGGTTAGTAAAGCACTGGGTTGTGTTGGATTGTGCGGCTAAATGAACGGAACTAAGGACCCCAAAAGATGAAGTGGTAGTAATGATAGGAGAAAGAAAAAACTACTTATCTAATGTAGTTTCGGCATTGAAGGCGGAGAAAATGGTTCAGAAAGGTGCAAGGCATTTTTGGCCTTTGTTAGTGCTGTGGATACGAAGGAAGGGGGAATTCGTGGAGTTAGAACGGTAAGGGACTTCATTGATGTTTTTCCGGAGGAGTTACCCAGAATACCCCCAGATAGGTAGGTGGAATTTGGAATAGACTTGCTCCGGGATCAGCTCTTGTGTCAATCGTTCCATACCGAATGGCGCCAAAAGAGTTAGTTGAGCTCAAGGCTCAAATTTAGGAATTACTTGACCGTGGGTTTAACCGGCCCAGTGTGCCTCCATGGGGAGCACCGGTCTTGTTTGTGAAGAAGAAGGATGGAACTATGCGAATGTGCATAGATTATCATCAGTTGAATAAGCTGACCATCAAGAACAAGTATCCTTTGCCAAGGATTGATAACTTGTTCGATCAGCTTAAGGGGGCGGCAGTGTTCTTAAAGATCGACTTAAGGTCAGGATATCATCAGTTGAAGGTAAAGGAGGCGGATATCCATAAGACAGCCTTTAGGACAAGATACGGCCATTTTGAGTTTGTAGTAATGCCGTTTGGGTTGACCAATGCCCCAGCCGCGTTCATGGATATGATGAACCAGGTTTTTCAACCCTATTTGGATCGATTCGTCGTTGTGTTCATCGACGACATCCTAGTGTACTCTAAGTTAGAAGAAGAGCATGATGAGCATCTCCGGATTGTGTTGCAAGTGTTGAGGGAGAAAAAGCTCTATGCCAAATTCAGCAAGTGTGAATTTTGGCTTATGGAGGTGGCATTCTTAGGACACGTGGTATCTGCTGAAGGAATAAGGATGCATCCTAGAAAGATTGAAGCGGTGTTGGATTGGAAACCACCTAGGTCAGTGGCTGAGATTCACAGTTTCTTGGGATTGGCAGGCTACTACAGAAGGTTTGTAGAAGGATTCTCGTCGATAGTCGCGCCTTTAACAAAGTTATTAAAGAAGGAAGTACCCTTTGTATGGACGGATAAGCAGTAGGAGAGCTTTGAAAAGCTCAAGAGGGTTTTGACTGAAGCTCCAGTGTTGATTCAGCCGGAGGCAGGAAAGGATTTTGTGGTGTAACACCCTAAATTAGGGGTTATTTGTAATTTAAATATTTTCCCATGTGTGTGCTTGAAGAATTAAATGCTAGGATTATTTGGCATGTTTTAGGGTCTAAAAGTAACCCCGAACTAGGTTGGATATAGAATCAAAAATTTCTTTTAAGGGTTTAAAAGGAAGGAAGCTAGGGGATAGGGGTTAAATAAAATTTTGGGCGAAACGTGACACAAAGAACAGCATGGCTAAGTGGCTTTCATGCGCCACTTAGCTGCCTTGGAGGTGGCGTCAAAGGGGGTCTTGGGTTCGAGTCTCGGCAATAACAAGGCGGAAATGTTTTTCCTTTTGGGATTTTTGGGCGTTAGGGTTAAAGAAGGCTTTAAAGAATTTTCGATCAAGGTTTGTGACATGAAAGACAGGTTGGTGGAGTGGCTTGGGGTGCCACTTTAAGGGGTTGGCAAAAAGACTCGAGTTCGAGTCATGAGGGACGCAAGGAAAGGTGTTTTATTTTTAGGCTTTTGATGTTAAAAGAAAGAGGGCCAGGAAAGGGGCTTTAAAATTAAATGAGGAGGATATTTGACATGAAAGTCAATTAGGGAAACATGGCATGAGGCGTGTAAGGGGGGCTGTATTAGAGAGGTTCCAGGTTCGAACCATAGGAACAGCATATGGTTGTTATTTTTTTTATTTTTGCTGCTGGCGTGTATGGGAGAATTGGCGGCATGTTGGACTCTTAAAAGTGATAAGGTTGAGCTAAATTTTTGCTCTAAAATCAGCTGGAAGAGAGTAGTATTAGTAATTTTATTTTCATTTAAATTGTTGAGAGTACCTAGGAGATAATGTAAGATAATTTTGCTTTGTTTTGTGATAATTAAAAGCTGGAAGTTTTATCTCATGGGAGGGATGTTGTTGTTCCAGCTTCTTTTTCTTCTACTAAGCCGAAACCACCACTTCCCCTACATCTTTTCTTTTTTCTTTTTCTTTCCCTAGTAGCCGAACCTACCCTCCTCCTTCACTAAAAATTCCAGCCCTTCCAATTGTGCTTAGGCCGAATCTCACATCCCTAAATAAGGCCCTGCAGATTTCTCATGGTGTGGTAAGGGTAATCTTTTCGTGACCAATTTTGTGTAGTGACTAGACTTACTACACTTCTTTCTTCATTCTAGATCATAGTATTAAAACCCCGTTTTTGTTCTTTGAAGGAGTCGAAAGCTATTAACATCAATAAGGGGTGCCGAATATTGGTGTGACTTGTCGAATCCATCATTAAGGGAGGCCATAACCGATTGAGAGGTCTTTTGGGGTTTAAGGTAAGCTTGGTATGTGGGATACCTCATTCGGCCAAGGGCCATATGTTGAAAAGTTTATTGTTTAAATCCGAAACTAATGTGTGCCATGGATTTAGGGGCTAATTAAGGTTTCAGGATTTGTTTGGAAATCAAATCCGTTCAAGGTAAGTTCGCAAAAAGAGCCTTTGGCATGAATTTGGTTTGGCCGATTAGGCCTTTGGTATTAACATTGACAATTGGCCAAATGTAGGGTCAAGATCTAGCATCGTAGATCGGATCTTCGGATCTAGGATTCATGGTCGTATCAGGTGTGTAAACTCTTTACACACTTTATTAATAAACTTGCTATATTATTGCCTTGTGTATAAATTTTGGTAATGATCTATGATATGCTTGTGGGCTTAAACATGGATTCCGGTAAGTCCCTAACTTGTGATCTTTGATATATGTTTTGCATGCCATCACATCTTTGTTAAATGCCATGCCTAAATACATGATACATGATAATTGATATATAAAGCATGATGATGGTGGGATTGATGAGAGGAGGGGATGATTTTACGGATCTATGCCAAGTGGTTTTGACCACAAGATGGGTTGGCCCCATCAGATTATTTGTGACCTATGGTCATCATTGGTTTTGACCACACCGATTGATAATTTGCGATCAAGTCCCAGTGGTTTGGTACCACCAGTGGTTTTGACCAGACTTTGATATATTGTGACCTATGGTCATCAGTGGTTTTGACCACACGATGGGTTGGCCCCATCATTTAAATTGTGACTCTAAGTCATCAGTGGTTTTGACAACACGGGGTAGTTAAGGAGTATGGATGGTTAGGTTGGGTTGCATATTTGCATGTTAATTAATATCTTGTGTATGAGTGCTTTTCTGGGTGGGGGATTTACACACTGAGTCTTGGTGACTCACCCCTTTCCCTTAACATTTTGCAGATGAGTAGATCGCGGAGATGGAGCCGGAGAGGACTCGAGGCGGCCATGCTTGTCGTTGGAATTATTTTTACTTTGCTTTAGTTAAAATTATTAATTTCTAAGTTTTTATTTTGGGATTGTAATAAGGCCGCTATTTATTATGTGGATGTTATTTTATTTTACTTATGTTATGTTACAAAATGGAATTTTATAAATATTAAATGAACAAGTTAAAAGTAATTTTTTTAAACTTAATAAACTTCTACGGGTTTTAAAAGATGTTACCATCGGGTAACAAACTATACCAAGTCAATTATAACCCTGATTTATTAAATGTTACATGATCAGATGTTTTCAAAGGATTTATCAACCCAACTGTATTTATAAAAAGCCCAACTGAATTTTCAAACACCCTTTTTACACCTTAGCCAAATCTTATCGAATTTTCACCAAACTTTCAAATTGACTCAATTTATTTTTACCCAGTAACATACCAGATCCAGTCAGGACTCATGGGACGAGTTTGCGGTGTTACATTTTTGGTATCAGAGCCCGGTTCAAAACTCAACTGTGGGGGGCCCAAGGCCCAAAATGTTTTGGTTATGATAGTAGGCCTTATTAGAATGTTTTGAAACTATTTTTGGCTTGAACAGCATGAAACCAAGTCTCCAGCACCTATCCGCCCAGGTAAGTACTTCTATCCATTTTTTGTGAATTCTTTTGATGAAGGGTAGAAGGGTAAATTGGGAACGTAGACTCTAGAGTAGAAATTGTTGAACCCTAGGGTTAGCTTACCCCAACAACGAAGGCATAAGATTTAATAATTACTTAAACAAACCACGTGAGTTGTCACCGAGCAAGGGATGTGGCAATCGTTATCGCATGTCTAGGATTGGATTGGTGGGGGCACGGTATTTAAGCGTCCTCGTGACTCACCTCCTACTCACTTGAATCCTACCTGGTGCATAGTAACGGTTCATCCTAGTTGAGACGACACACTCACAGGCTAAACTCGATAACTAAAACTCGAAAGGGATTAGCCGTTTTACTTTTGGAAATAATTAGAACTTCAATTTTTTTTTTAAAAAAATTTGACCAAAATACCCCTCAATTTGAAAAATGACCAAAATACCCCTGGCTTGTAAACTACCAAAATGCCCTCCGAATGGAAAATTTTCAAATGAAAAATTTTTAGAATATCCTTCTTTTGTGAAATCACTTAGAACCTAATTTTTGGAAATCATTTTGTGAAAATGCCCTGATTTTGTAAAAATTACTAAAATGCCCTTAGGGGGTAAAATTACGAAAACACCCTTGATTTATGATATACCCAAAATACCCACAGTTTTAATCAAAATTTTCATTTCATAAAAAGTGCTCAAAAACCTTAAATTTCAAAAACGTCATGATTTGAGAAAATTACAAAATTACCCCTAACCTACGAAATTACCAGAATACCCTTGACCTTCGAAATTTTGCAACATCACTATTTTGGAAAATACAATTATCAAAAAGAGCCCTCAAAGTTTTGCAACCTTTGAAATACCCCTGATTTTCTCAAAAAAAAATTTACAAATTCACCCCGCTTTGTGAAAAATTATCGAAATGCCCCTGAGTTTCAAAATTTTTGAAAGACCCCAGGATTTCAAAATTTTTCAAAATACCCAAGAATTTAAGAGTTCCAAAATAAATTTTGACAAAATCATCTGAGAACCTATATTTTTGAAAATTTACAAAAATACCCCTGTAGGACAAATTACGGAAATACCCCGGGTAGTGGAAAACAATCACAACGAAATCAACAACGTCTCTTTGAATGAATGAATGGAAAACTGTATGCATGTATGATTACGAAAGAACCACTCTTAAAACTCTTATCATAAAATTCCTTCGTGGATAATCCAGTGAAACAAGTATTAATACATAAAATTTTTAAACAGATAAGTGCAATCGTTAGAATGAGTTCAAGAGGTCGAGGACGTCTTCCGCGTGGCCGTGGTAGGGGTAGGATGACCTTGTCTGAGCCAGCAGGGTCTGGTCACGGGTCTGGAAATGAGATCTGAATCTGCCGTGGCCACAAAACCGAGTTCAAGATCGACGGGTGGCAATGATGTAGTATCTCAAGCTGTATTACGGGTATTGGAATGAGTTGATGAGGCAGGCAGTGCGAGCCCATAAATCGTGGTTGAATGACTCGACTAACGGAGCGTAAGTATTCAGAGGAGTTTCAGTGGCGCCCGGTCTTGATTTTAACATGGTTGGAATCCACTGAAAGGATTATGGGTGACTTAGATTTCACGGCTGAGGAGAAGTTGAAGGGCATAATATCTTTACTTCGGGTTGAGTCATATCAGTGGTGGCTCACCGTGAGGGATGGAACGGTGGTAGAAAATCTTACTTGGGAATTCTTCAGGGATGCCTATCAGAAGAAGTATATCGGAACCAGTTACATGGATGGACAGCGAAAGGCTTTCTTGAACCTGGTTCAAGGCAATAAGACGATGGCGGAGTATGAGGCCGAGTTCCTCCGGTTGAGTAGGTATGCTCGTGGTATTGTGGGTACCGAGCATGAGTACCGTGTTAGATTTGAAGATGGGCTGAGGATGAGTTGAGAATGATGATAGCTCCACAACAGAACGGAGTTCTTTGTCTTAGTGGAGAAATCAAGGTTCTTGAAGGAGTAAGACAGTCAGTTAGACAAAATCAAGATAGAAATTGGAATAAGAGGAGCTCAGAACCTTCAAGGTTCTCGGGTAATGAGCAGAAGAGGATGAGGTTTGATGGGTCGGATCAAGCTGCTAGGCTTCTTCTGCTAATCCGCAATGGTCACCACTTGTGTGCTCGGTGTGGCAAGTCTCACAGGGGAATGTTGGAATGGTAATCGGGATGCTTGAGTGTGGGTCCTTGGAGTATCGAGTTAGAGACCGTCTCAAAAAAGCAATTAGACCGAGATCGGAGGTCGAGGATCGTGCATCGAATAGAAGGATAACCAGAACCACAAAGGGGTCGAGGTGCGATTAGGGATAATGGAAATGGTAGCAGGCGTGGCGAGGTCTTTGAAGGTCTGAGGCGAGGCAACCAAGGTTGGTTTATGCAATTGGCCATCACGAGGAGGAAGATGTGCGGATGTGACAACGGTGTGCTCCTTATTTCGGAATACCCTTAATTGCTTGATTATTGTAGAGTTTTCTTGTTTTGCTAGGGAAGTGCACAAACCTTGGTTGTGAATTTAGAGATGGTGCTTAGGAAGTAAGATAGTTTTATTAAGATCGAGTCTTGACATAAGAAGAAGTACGGTGAGTTAAGATGTATGACTATTAGTTAGTAAGTAATTTGAGGAGAAATTATTTTTAAGGGGTAGAAGCTGTAACACCTAAATTAGGGGTTATTTGTAATTTAAATGTTTTCCCATGTGTGCTTGAAGAATTAAATGCTAGGATTATTTGGCATGTTTTATGGTCTAAAAGTAACCCGAACTAGGTGGGATATGGAATTAAAAATTTCTTTTAAGGGTTTAAAAGGAAAGAAGCTAGGGGATAGGGGTTAAATAAAATTTTGGGCGAAACGTGACACAAAGAACAGCATGGCTAAGTGGCTTTCATGCGCCACTTAGGTGCCTTGGAGGTGGCGTCAAAGGGGGTCTTGGGTTCGAGTCTCGGCAATAACAAGGGGGAAATGTTTTTCCTTTTAGGCCTTTTGGGCATTAGGGTTAAGAAAGGCTTTAAAGAATTTTCGGGCAAGGTTTGTGACATGAAAGACAGGTTGGTGGAGTGGCTTGGGGCGCCACTTTAAAGGGTTGGCAAAAGGACTCGAGTTCGAGTCATGAGGGACGCAAGGAAAGGTGTTTTATTTTTGGGCTTTTGGTGTTAAAAGAAAGAGGGCCAGGAAGGAGGCTTTAAAATTAAATGAGGAGGATATTTGACATGAAAGTCAATTGGGGAAACATGGCATGAGGCATGTAAGGGGGGCTGTATTAGAGAGGTTCCAGGTTCGAACCATAGGAACAGCATATGGTTGTTATTTTTATATTTTTGCTGTTGGAGTGTATGGGAGAATTGGCTGCATGTTGGACTCTTAAAAGTGATAAGGTTGAGCTAAATTTTTGCTCTAAAATCGGCTGGAAGAGAGTAGTATTAGTAATTTTATTTTCATTTAAATTGTTGAGAGTAGCTAGGAGATAATGTAAGATAATTTTGCTTTGTTTTGTGATAATTAAAAGCTGGAAGTTTTATCTCATGGGAGGGATGTTGTTGGCTGAAATAGGGACTCTCTAGGGCCATCTATTTTCGGTTTAATGATTAAACAAGAGAGTGCTGAAAAACATTCAGCAAATTTCTTCTTTTTCCTTTGCTGCTGCCGAATTCCCCTTGTTGCATTGCCTAAATTGTTCAAAAAAAATTCCAGCTTCTTTTTCTTCTACTAAACTGAAACCACTACTTCCCCTACATCTTTTCTTTTTTCTGTTTCTTTCCTAGTAGCGGAACCTACCCTCCTCCTTCACTAAAAATTCTAGCCCTTCCAATTGTGTTAGCTAGAATCTCACATCCCTAAATAAGGTGCTGCCGATTTCTCATGGTGTGGTAAGGGTAATCTTTTCGTGACCAATTTTGTGTAGTGACTAGACTTACTACACTTCTTTCTTCATTCTAGATCTTAGTATTAAAACCCCATTTTTGTTCTTTGAAGGAGCCGAAAGCTATTAACATCAATAAGGGGGTGCCGAATATTGGTGTGACTTGCTGAATCCATCGTTAAGGGAGGCCATAACCGATTGAGAGGTCTTTTGGGGTTTAAGGTAAGCTTGGTATGTGGGATACCTCATTCAGCCAAGGGCCATATGTTGAAAAGTTTATTGTTTAAATCTGAAACTAATGTGTGCCATGGATTTAGGAGCTAATTAAGGTTTTGGGATTTGTTTGGAAATCAAATCTGTTCAAGGTAAGTTCGCAAAAAGAGCCTTTGGTATGAATTTGGTTTGGCCGATTAGGCCTTTGGTATTAACATTGATAATTGGCCAAATGTAGGGTCAAGATCTAACATCGTAGATCGGATCTTCGGATCTAGGATTCGTGGTCTTATCAGGTGTGTAAACTCTTTACACACTTTATTAATAAACTTGCTATATTATTGCCTTGTGTATAAATTTTGGTAGTGATCTATGATATGCTTGTGGGCTTAAACATGGATTCCAGGTAAGTCCCCTAACTTGTGATCTTTGATATATGTTTTTGCATGCCATCACATACTGTTAAATGCCATGCCTAAATACATGATATATGATAATTGATATATAAAGCATGATGATGGTGGAATTGATGAGAGGAGGGGGATGATTTTTTGGATTGTCGCCAGTGGTTTTGACCACAAGATGGGTTGGCCCCATCAGATTATTTGTGACCTATGGTCATCATTTGACCACACCGATTGATAATTTGCGACCAAGTCCCAGTGGTTTGGTACCACCAGTGGTTTTGACGAGACTTTGATATATTGTGACCTATGGTCATCGGTGGTTTTGACCACCACGATGGGTTGGCCCCATCATTTAAATTGTGACTCTAAGTCATCGATGGTTTTGACCACACGGGTAGTTAAGGAGTATGGATGGCTAGGTTGGGTTGCATATTTGCATGTTAATTAATATCTTGTGTATGAGTGCTTTTCCCGGTGGGGATTTACACTTTGAGTCTTGGTGACTCACCCTTTCCTTTAACATTTTGCGATGAGTAGATCATGGAGATGGAGCCGAGAGGACTCGTGGCGGCCATGCTTGTCGTTGGAATTATTTTACTTTGCTTTAGTTAAAATTATTAATTTCTAAGTTTTTATTTTGGGATTGTAATAAGGCCGCTATTTATTATGTGGATGTTATTTTTATTTTACTTATGTTATGTTACAAAATGGAATTTTATAAATATTAAATGAACCGGTTAAAAGTAATTTTTTTTCAAACTTAATAAACTTCTACGGGTTTTTAAAAGATGTTACCATTGGGTAACAAACTATACCAAGTCAATTATAACCCTGATTTATTAAATGTTACATGATCAGATGTTTTCAAAGGATTTATCAACCCAAATGTATTTATAAAAAGCCCAACTGAATTTTCAAACACCCTTTTTACACCTTAGCCAAATCTTATCAAATTTTCACCAAACTTTCAAATTGGCTCAATTTATTTTTACCCAGTAACATACCAGATCCGGTCAGGACTCGTGGGCCGGGTTTGGGGTGTTACATGTGGTGTACTGTGACGCTTCGCATACGGGATTAGGATGTGTTCGATGCGGATGGTAAAGTAGTCGCTTATGCGTCTCGATAGTTAAGGCCGCATGAGATTAACACCTAACCCATGACTTGGCATTGGCGGCGTGGTCTTTGCTTTGAAGGTGTGGAGGCACTATCTTTATGGAGAAAAGTCGATAATCTACACAGACCACAAGAGCTTTAAGTATCTGTTGACTCAGAAGGAGTTAAACTTAAGACAGCGAAGGTGGGTGGAATTACTGAAGGATTATGACTGTTCGATAGAGTATCACCCGGGCAAGGCGAATGTGATAGAAGATGCACTAAGTTAGAAGGTGGTGTCAGATCTGAGGGCATTATTCGCACACTTGAGTTTGCATGATGGTGGAAGTCTGCTGGCAGAATTGCAAGTCAAACCAACATGGTTGAATGAGGTAAAGGAAAGTCAGTTGGTGGATGAGGACCTAAGTGTTAAGTTACAACAAGTACATAACGGAGAGTTAGGGGACTATGGTGTTAGTATTGAGGGAGTATTGTGCTTTAAAGGAAAGGTCTGTATGCCGAGGGACGAGGAGTTAAGACAGAGGATTCTTCGGGAAGCGCATGGTAGCCCTTATGCTATGCATCCGGAGGCACCAAGTCTCTGAGGATCTAAGGAACAGCTTTGGTGGCACGATCTTAAGCGGGAAGTTCTTGAATTCGTGGGGAAATGTCTAACGTGTCAGCAAGTTAAGGCTAAACACCAAGTTCCATTGGGATTGCTTCAGCCAATCGAGATTTCGCAGTGGAAGTGGGAAAGAATTACCATGGACTTTGTTAATGGGCTTCCCTTATGCCTACTAAGAAGGACTAGGTATGGGTAATAGTGGACCGTCTGACCAAGTCCGCGCACTTTATCCCAGTAAGAGTTGATTATTCTCTTCAGAAATTGGCTAAATTATATGTGGCGAAAATTGTGAGGCTACATGGAGTACCGGTGTCTATCATTTCGGATAGAGACCCAAGATTTATGTCTCGATTTTGGAGGGCACTTCATCAAGCTTTAGGCACTAAGTTGGATTTCACTACGGCTTTTCATCCACAATCAGACGGGCAGTGAATGGGTAATCCAGGTGTTAGAAGATATGTTGAGGGGCTATGTGATGGATTTCAGAGGAAGTTGGGAAGAATATTTGCCTCTAGCGGAATTTACATACAACAACAGCTATCAAGCTAGCATTCGGATGGCACCGTATGAAGCGTTGTATGATCGGAGGTGTCAAACTCCTACGTGTTGGACTGAATTAGGAGAACGTCGAGTTTTGGGACCAGAATTAGTAACAGAGTCTGAAGAGAAGGTTGAGATAATTCATGCACGGTTGAAGGAAGCATCTGATAGGCAGAAGTCGTACGCAGATCTTAAACGGAAGGAAATCGAATTTGATGTGGGAGACCGGGTATTCCTTAAGGTTTCATCTTGGAAGAAGGTGATGAGATTCGGTCACAAAAGGAAGTTAAGTCCAAGGTTTATAGGACCCTATCGAGTGTTGAAGCAAGTTGAACTAGTGGCATACTAGCTAGAGTTGCCACCAGAGTTGCAGCAGATGCACGACGTATTCCATGTATCCATGCTACGTCGCTACCGATCAGATCCATCTCATGTGGTACCAGTTGAAGAAGTGAAGCTAAGGCTAGACTTATCCTACGAGGAAGAGCCGATTCAGATCTTGGAATGAGACGTGAAAATATTACGGAGGAAGTTAGTGCCCTAGTCAAAGTGTTGTGGCGCAATCATGGATCGGAGGAAGCTTCATGGGAGCCGAAGGGCAATCGACAAGAATACCCTCATTTATTTTAGCCGAGCAATTTTGAGGATGAAATTATTTTAAGGGGTAGAACTATAACATTCGAAAATGGGCTTATGCATTTTTATTTAATTATACTGAAATGGCATGTCTTATGTATTATGAATGTATGGTGAACATTTTGGAAACTTGGAAATGTTAAGTTTAAAAGAGGAAAGTGAACATTTTGGAAACTTGGAAATGTAAGGAAATGTTTTAGAAATGTTAAGTTTAAAAGAGGAAACTAAAACAAGGTGGCCTTAAGAAAATTAGTAGAGAAATTTGACACATAATTGGGCTTGGAAAAGTAGCTTGGAGATGCCACTTAAGGCTCGGGAATGACGCCATACACAAGGCAAGGAGGGCTTGTGTTCGAGTCGTGAGGGAGTGAATGAAAGTTTTATTTTGAGCCATGGAGAAGAGGTAATGGACGGCATTAAGGCACTAAGGGAGGAGTTTAAATTCTTTTAAAATTTTGGCTAAGGGGGTAGATAAATGATGATTTATTTTAGATTATTTTCAAAGAGATAATTGAGGGATTATTCTTTAATTTTTAAATAAAGTGATAAAGATAAGAGAAGTGATGGCCAAGTACGGGACACTAGGCCTAGTAATTTCGACAACAGGAGGAAAAGAGAGGCCATTCATCATTCTTTCTTTCTCCTTTTCTCTCTACCAAATTTTCCTAGCAAAATCCTCTCTTCTCTGCTATTTTGCCAAAACCGAAAACTCTAGCAAAGCAAGCCAATTTCTTCACCTTTCTTCTCTTCCTTTTTCTTTTCTCTCAACCTTCCAAAAGCCGAAAGCAGGTTCTCTTAGGCCTAGCCGATTGTCCATTAACACCAAAAGCCGAAACCTTTTTGATCACTATCTAGTCTCCATAGCCGAATATTTGTGGGACTTCAAGAAGGTGTGTCGACTCCTATAGTAAGGGTAAGGATCTATTATTATCATTATGTTTCTTTCCTTCAAGACCAAGATTAAGATTCTAATGCTATTTGTATCTCTTGGCCGAAACGACAAAGGATCTTTCGGGATGTTGTCTATTATCGACTACCAGGGAGAAGAGACTACTTTTCAGGATTTAAAGATTCAAGGTAAGACATGTGAATATTTGTCCAAGGCCTATTTTTGGTGTTTTAGATCTAGTTCATATTTATTCAAAAGCCGGAACTAACCAAGTTAATTGATTCAATGTTGGACAATTGAAGGAAGGTATAGCGCAAAGTTTTCAGGATTTGATTTATAGTGAAATCGGCACCAAGGTAAGTTTTAGTGTACTAATCCTACTAGGATTTGGATTTATGGCCGAATGGCTCTTTACTAAGTATTAAATGATTGATTAAATGTAGAGATTTAAGATCTAAGGCATTAGATCAAGCTTTTCGGGATTTGGATTGAAAACCTTAAGTGAATCAGGTGTGTACCTCACACTATCTTTTAATAAGAATTATGGCTAAAATTTAATATGAGCATGTTTATAAGAATGTGAATATGGCTAAAGTACCATGCTATGGTACAAAGTACTGTGCACGCTTCCTACTCCTACTAGGACTATGAAAATATCATTAAGGCACACATATGAAAATATAAGTATGTGATTTAAGAATTTGGCATGTTTTGTATGACATGGGCATATGGGATATTATGAAAAAGGGGAAGTGAATATGGTGACCTAAGACCACAATATCTAAATGTGGTGACCTAAGACCACGATATCTGAATATGGTGTCTCATGACACAAAGTATGTATCTGGTGGCAATGCCACGAACTTTATAAGGGCAATGTGCACGTCGACTGCAGCGACTACCTTCGATGGTGTGTAGCAGATGGAGGGTTGACTTAGTAGTCCCCACGGTGTGCAGGGTGGTACGGGTGATGTGTAGCAGATGGCATATAGGTTTGGGTTCGGGTTGCATCATTATTTCCTATCTGTTATATGAATATGCATGTAATATGTGAACATATGCCTAAATTGTTAAATTTTAGTGTTGGTTACACATTGAGTCTGTTTGACTCACCCATTGTGGGATTACTTTTCAGGTGACGATCAGTGATGGGCCGGGTCGGCAGGAGCTTAGTGGAGGCCATGTGAAGTTCAGATTTTTCTTTGTTTTGGACTCTTTTTATTTTGAGTACTTTGAATTTATTTTGGGAATTATTTGATGTAATAATGCCATAGTTGAATTATTTTATTTTACTTCTACTTATCCTGCTACAAAATATTCTTTAAAAAAAACCTAAGTGAATATATCATGAACTAAACCCTAAATGTTTTGTCACCTAAAGTCAAATGATTTCAAATATAAAATTTACTTGTTTTCCAACCCGAGTCCAACCCAAAACAATCTTTCTTTTAAATCACATCGCTCGCTTCCAATGCCACAAAAAATTTTGAACAGGTTTACATCGAGGAACATACCAGATTCGGTAAAGCTCATGGGCGGGTTTGGGGTGTTTCAATTTGGTATCGAGCCCGCTTTGAACTCTCGGCCTTGGGTTTAAGTCCCAAAACGTTTTCAAAGTTAAGCCCAAAAAGAATTTTTGTGAATTAAGCAGGATTTTCTGACATGGCCCACTAAGTCTCCGACATGAAGTCCACCAGGTAAACACTCCGATCTCTTGGGTGATCTATATTATGATTTGTAGAAGGGTAGAAATGGAACGTAGAATAGAGATTTAGTACTTGAACCCTAGGGCTAGTTACCCCAACAATTACATAAGACTTAAATGCCTAATTGAATAAACACGTGGTTAAGTTCTTTGAGTTAGGGTGTAGCAACCATGGTGCGCATGTCTAGGATTGGTTTCGATGGGAGCTTGGTATTTAAGCAGTCCGTGTGACTCACCTCCTCTCCACTCGAATCCTACCTGGTGCGTAGCCTCGGTTCACCCTAACCAAGAGGACTTATGCACCTGCTAAACCCCAACTAAAACCCGAAAGGGACTAGCCAGTATTTTTTTATGAAATCCCTAGTTTTATAATCACCAAACTACCCCTTGAATAGTAGAAAAAACTTATTTTGGAAAATTTTCAAAATATTTCCGACTTATAAGAAAATTACAAAAATACCCCTAGTGGTAAAATTATAAAAATGCCCTTGGTTTATGGAAATTTTCAAAATACCCACAGTTCTTATCAAAATTTCACTACTTTGCTTAAGGGAACCCTAAATTTACAAAATATCAAAATACCTTAATTATGAAAAGAAAAAAAATTTACGAAATTACCCCTAACCTACAAATTACCAAAATACCCCCGAGTTACAAAATTACCAGAATGACCCCGATCTTCAAAAATTTTTGCAACAACACTAATTTGGAAAATAAATTCTCAAAACAACCCTCAAGTTTTGTAAATTCCAACGTACCCTTGATTTATCAAGAATTACAAATTTACCCGGGTTAATTACCAAAATACCCTCGAATTTTAAAATTTCCAAAATACCATCGGGAATGCAAAATTTCCAGAATACCCTTATTGACAAAAACACCAAGGAAACTTATTTTGACAAATTATGAAAAATACCCCTGTAGGATAAATTACGAGAATACCCCTGGGATAGAAACGGATAGAATGTCCGAAGAGTGAATGTGTATGTGAGATACTATGGAATGGATGTGCTTTTCTGTGAATTAGGATTGAAGACTTGAAACTTTGAATGGTCGAAAGAACCCCTATTAAACTTCCTGCCATAAAACTTCTTGTGGATAATCAGTGGAATAAGGGCTAATTCATAAAATTTTTTAAACCAGACTAAAGCGCGATCGTAGAAATGAGGTCTAGGGGACGTGGTCGCAATGTACGAGGACGCGGTCAAGGTAGAATGACCGAGTCAAAAACCGTTAGATCGAGACAAGGATCTGAGAATAAGGTACCACTGCCACCACCACCACCAGCTATTGGTGTTGAGCAAGAAAGATCGACGGAGAAGATCTCAGACGCATGGCGGTCTTGCAAGTTTTTGAAATGGTGGCTGGTGCTGGAGGGAATATGAGAGCTCGAAAATATGTACCCGAGCGACTCCAAGCCAACGGAGTTGAGGTGTTCCATAGAGTATCTGGTGTGGCACCCAGTACAGCTGAATACTGGTTGGAGGCGACCGAGCGCATTATGGATGAGCTCGATCTGACTCCTGAGGAGAAGTTGAAAGGAATGGTGGCACTGCTACGCGATGAAGCGTATCAATGGTGGTCAACAGTTCGGGATGGTGCCATAGCTAAGGATCTGACCTGGGAATATGTTAAGGCGGTATATCAAAAGAAGTATGTCGGCACACGTTATATTGATGAGCAGAGGAAGGCATTTTTGGGGCTGGTTCAAGGGAACAAGTCAGTAGCAGAGTACGAAGCTGAATTTCTGAGGTTAAGTCGGTATGCTCGAGGAGTGGTGTCAACAGAGCATGAGCGGTGTGTCCGGTTTGAGGATGGAGACTGAGGGGATGACTGAGGTTGTTAGTCACTCCACATCAAGAGCGGTAGTTTTACGCTTTAGTAGAAAGCTAAAATAGCGAAGGAATTAAGGACTCGTGAGGCGAACACGATCGAAATAAGTAGAAGAGAGGATTTGGGTCATCTGGATCTTCTGGGAATGCTCAGAAAAGGCCTAGAGCTGATGGACCGCGAGGTCAGCAAACTGGTACTAGAGGGCAATACCGTACTTATGAGCAGTGTGGGAAGAAACACTTAGGCGAATGCTGGAAGAAGACATGTGGGTGTTTCAGATGTGGGCTCGACCCATTCTTATGTTGCATGTAGTGTAGTGGAAACACTAGGCCTAGACTCTGAACTTTCGATAGGGAGATGACTATAGTAAGCCCATTAGGCCAAAGCAGTAGTGGTGGATAAGATCTTTGGTGTATCCCTAGAAATTTAGGGAGTGAGCTTTGGTGACTTAATGGAGTTACCTTTCAATAATTTGACCTCATACTTGGTATGGATTGGTTAGTAGAGCACCGGGCCGTGTTGGATTGTGCGACTAAATGAATGGAAATAAGGACCCCGGAAGATGAAGTGGTGGTAATGATAGGAGAAAGAAAAAACTACTATTGAAGGCAGAGAAAATAGTTCGGAAAGGATGCAAGGCATTTTTGGCCTTTGTTAGTGCTGTGGATGCGAAGGAAGGGGGAATTCATGGAGTTAGAACGGTAAGGCACTTCATGGATGTTTTTCAGAGGAGTTACCCGTAATACCCCTAGATAGGGAGGTGGAATTTGGAATAGACTTGCTACCGGGAACAGCTCCTGTGTCATTCGCTCCATACCGAATGGCGCCAAAAGAGTTAGTTGAGCTCAAGGCTCAAATTTAGGAATTACTTGACCGTGGGTTTATCCGGCCCAGTGTGTCTCTGTGGGGAGCACCGATCTTGTTTGTGAAGAAGAAGGACGAAACTATGCGAATGTGAATAGATTATCATCAGTTGAATAAGCTGACCATCAAGAACAAGTATCCTTTGCCAATGATTGATGACTTGTTCGATCAGCTTAAGGGGGCGGCATTGTTCTCAAAGATCGACTTAAGGTCAGGATATCATCAGTTGAAGGTAAAGGAGGTGGATATCCATAAAACATCCTTTAGGATAAAATACGGCCATTTTGAGTTTGTAGTAATGCCGTTTGGGTTGACCAATGCCCCAGCCGCGTTCATGGATATGATGAACCGGGTTTTTCAACCCTATTTGGATTGATTCATCGTTGTGTTCATCGATGACATCCTAGTGTACTCCAAGTCGGAAGAAGAGCATGATGAGCATCTCCGAATTGTGTTGCAAGTGTTGCAAGTGTGAATTTTGGCTTAAGGAGGTGGCATTCTTAGGACATGTGGTATCTGCTGAAGGAATAAGGGTGGATCCTAGAAAGATTGAAGCGGTGTTGGATTGGAAACCACCTAGGTCAGTGGCTGAGATTCGCAGTTTCTTGGGATTGGCAGGCTACTACAGAAGGTTTGTAGAAGGATTCTCGTCGATAGCCGCGCCTTTAACAAAGTTGTTAAGGAAGGAAGTACCCTTTGTATGGACGGATAAGCAGCAGGAGAGCTTTGAAAAGCTCAAGAGGGTTTTGACTGAAGCTCCAGTGTTGATTCATCGGAGGCAAGAAAGGATTTTGTGGTGTCTTGTGGCGCTTATCACGGGATTAGGATGTGTTACGATGCGAGGATGGTAAAGTAGTCGCTTATCGTCTCGACGCTTAAGGCCGCATGAGTTTAACTACCCAACCCATGACTTGGAGTTGGCGGTAGTGGTCTTTGCTTTGAAGGTGTGGAGGCACTATCTTTATGGAGAAAAGTCGATAATCTACATAGACCACAAGAGCCTTAAGTATCTGTTGACTCAGAAGGAGTTAAACTTAAGACAAAGAAAGGGGGTGGAATTACTGAAGGATTATGACTGTTCGATAGAGTATCACCTGGGCAAGGCGAATGTGGTAGCAGATCCGCTAAGTCGGAAGGTGGTGTCTGATCTGAGGGCGTTATTCATACACTTGAGTTTGTATGATGATGGAAGTCTGCTGGCAGAATTGCAAGTCAAACCAACATGGTTGAATGAGGTAAAGGAAAGTCGGTTGGTGGATGAGGACCTAAGTGTTAAGTTACAACAAGTACTGAGCGGAGAGTTAGAAGACTATGGTGTTAGTGATGAGGAGTATTGCTTCAAAGGAAAGGTGCGAGGAGTTCAAAGGAAAGGTAGCCCTTATGCTATGCATCCGGAGGCACCAAGTCTATCATTTTGGTGGCCCGATCTTAAGTGGGAAGTTACTAAATAGAGACCCAAAATTGTGAGTTCCATCGCTAACTTATTCCCTTACCATGGACTTCGTTAGTGGGCTTTCCCTTACGCCTACTAAGAAGGACTCGGTATGGGTAATAGTGGACCAAGTCCGCGTGCTTTATCCTCAGAAGAGTTGATTATTCTCTTGAAATTGGCTAAATTTTATGTGGCGAAATTGTGAGCCTACATGGAGTACCTGTCTATCATTTCGGATAGAGACCCAAAATTGTGAGGCTGACTTATTCCCTAAACACTCTACAGAAGGCACATGACAGTGTTGCCCAGTCATGTGTCTTATACAACCAAGTCACACGCCCGTGTGTTTGGTTGTGTGGACCTTAAACGTACCATAAACAACAAGTTTACCATTTCCTATTTACTTGGGCATTAAGCAAGTCAAAAACCAATCATTTATCCTATCCGAAATACGATCAAACATACACCAAACATGCCAAAACAATCATCTTAGATGCCTAACCAATGTAGCCTCATTGGTACCACATTTATATCATCAAAACCTATCAACAATGCATTATTCAAATCAAATTTTAAAACATAACAAAATCACTCAATTTAGTCTATATTATAACCACGTAAACATCAAACTTAAATTCAAATACACCTAACAAGCCTTGGCTCAACACAATATGCCAAATTATGACTTCAAACACAAACATATGTTTATATGTATACCAAACCAACATTATACTTAAACTCAATTACATCTCCTATACCAAATTCACTAACAACTAACACATCCTAGGTACATGCCATTACAAAAGGTAAACATCACCACATTTGAGGTCGGGATCATTGTTAGATGCTGAGTCTGCAGTCAAAAGAGAAGTACCTAACCTGCGCACAGAAAACAAAACTGTATGCTAAAAAAAACTCAGTGATATTTCTATAATCCGAACAATTAAAGACATAATGATACAAGAATGCATAATTTGAATTATATGAACATACTATTGTCTAAGCTTACAATCACCATAGACCATCATTTCAAATTCATGCATATTACCATAACATTTCATACTATACTCAATTTTCACATGCTATCATATTTGATTTGTTTAACAAATATCTCAATTCACACCACATGCTATATAAATATCTTTTCACATATCAATCCACATTTTTTAACACAATGACATTATCCATTTCATATTCAATTCATAAGTACATAACTCATATATCTTATTTGTTCACAACATATATCACATTTAATTTTCAATCCCCTATATCATTTCCATTTCACATACCATGTCATTTCAATATCAATTATTGAAATTTATTATTTATTTGCCCCTATTAACACAACTCAGACTCGGACAATACACAGATCCAATCAACACATCAGTTTGGCACCCAGTGCCTCATCGAATAAATTTGAAGTAATAACTGCACCCAAGCTCTATAAATTGACACCCAGTGTCTCATCGATTAAACCAAAGTAAATTGGAACCCAGTGCCTCATTGATTCGAAGTTGAAGAAATCCCTAAACTTTTCCTATCCTATGGCATGCTATCTATATATGACTTAACCTGAAATAGTTAATAGGGTTTCATTTCATTTACAAATACATCCAATATCCAATCCTCATATATGCACCCTATCACATTTAAACATATACTCATTTCAAATTCACATATTCAATACATTCATAATATATATATGAATTCAATCCATTTCAATCAACTATAATTTCAATTCACTATCAAAGTGCCAAAATACTCACCTCAACCGCTTACCATATGCAATAAATCAAAATACAACAATTAACAACTAGGTTCGGATTATAGAAATACAAACCGTGGATTTTGAGCTATTCGAAGTCGATTTTATCCTTTCCCTTTTTAGTAGAGGATTCTGGTACAATGTTAGCTATGAAATTAAAACATTTTAAATACATCCATACAACACAATACAATTTTGCGTTAAATATTTAAATTTTTACTCAATGTTTGCTTAAATTTCAATTTAGTCCCCAAACCGAAACTAATTTTATTCTGCATAGTTAGCTCTATATTTTTATATTAATTTCACTTTAAACTAAAATTAACTCCTTATTTTCAATTAAACCCTTAAATTTCATATTTTTCACAATTTTGTCCCTATTACTCAAAATTTACAATTTGTTCTACAATTTAATCCTTTTCCATTTTTAGCTTAAAAATCTATCAATTTAATTCCTAATACTAAAACTATTCAACAATAACAACATCTAAAATCTTAATCAATGCTAAAATTTCAATATGGGTTGGGTAGTTTTAAACACTCGGGTTCCAAAAATATAAAAATGATAAGAAAAGGGACTAAATTGACTAACCAATTTTGACTTTGAACCTTAAAGCCCTTAGGTTTGTCGCAACATCTTCTCCTTTTTCTCTTTTTGTTTTTTTTTCTTTCTTCATAGTTGCATGCATCCACTTTTTCTTATTATTTCTTTTATTATACATTATTTTTTTACTATCATTCTTATATATATATATATATATATATATATTAAAGTTACTTTAATGAAAACATATTTATAATATATACTAGATTAACATATGAAAATAAACAATATGAACCATTAATGCCTTTCACTACTATGATTAAAGGTATATTTGCTATTTTAATCCCTTAATTAATTTTTAATCTATAATTTTACCCTATACGATTTAGTCATTATACTATAATAACTCTTAATTCATACAAATTCACTTAACCAAAATCTAATTAACTACACAACTAACTTTACGAGTTTGATTTAAGGGAACAGAGTTCCGAACTTTATTTTTTGACACCCTAACTATCTGGTCGTTACAAATTTTATGCTCCTCATCATTTACATTCATGTATCTATACTTAGGAGAGTATTTGGGAGAAAAGGAGTGAAAATCGAAAAATTGAAGCAAGTTTCAAGAGCTACATGGGCTGGACACACGACCGTGTAAACCACACCGGTTGCCACATGGCCATGTGCCAGACTATGTGGATTTCACAAATCGCATTCCAAAAACATGAAAAAACACAATTTTTAGGTTCTTTAGGCATTCTCAGACCTACATATACGAAATATATGAAGAGCAGAGTAAGCCATCAGAGAATATTGAAGAAAACAACTCGAAAAACACCGTTGGAGCCGACTCTGAAGTAGATTTCCATCATGATTGAAGGTTTCCTTTCGAATTCTTTAAAGTTTATTATAAGTTTCTTTATTTCTTATGGTTATACTGTATTTGAGATGTTTTTATGAACAAATTTTCTAAATACCTAGGTAGATGAACTCTAGGATGGATTCTATCTTTTGATTTATGTTTTATGCAATAAATACTTAGATCTTGTTCTCAATTTTGTGTCCTTAATTCTTGGTTTAATATTTTTGGACTATTAATCTATGTTTGATGTGCTTCAATAGAAGAGAAAAAGTCCCTATTTAAGAGTAGATCTAGCATAATTGAGTGGAGTTGCATGCAATCCTAGAAATAGGACGACATAAATCTATCGGTGTAACACCCTAAAAATCCGAGTATTGATATATTGCATGATTTGGTGTTTAGATTATGAAGGAAAATTTTCTTACTTTTATTTTTGTGTTTATTATAGTCCTGAAGAAGAGTATAGCATAATTTGGGTAAAGAATAAATTTTATATTTGAGAATTTATTGAAGAGAAGCAAGTGTCATTAATACTTAAGTTAATTTAAGTGTTAATAAGTGACACAAGATGATGAGTACATGGCATGGTGGTGTTGGCGCATGAATTAGTGCACGAGGAAGAGGTTCAATCCCTTAAATAGCATTTAGACAACTTTTATTTTGCTCTTCTATGGTAAGTGTCGGCCAAGCTTATTTATGGTAAGTGTTGACCTTGTTATTTTGGTTAGTATATCAAAGGAATAAGGTAAGAGTGAATTTAAGGTAGGGAATCAAGGAAATATGGAAAGATATGGAGACATAGGGCAAGTATCAAGGAAAGTGTTTTGAAACAAATTCATGGTCATTTGACCAATGAATTTGGACGACAATATGGCTAGGGGAGGTTGGCCAATTTTGCTAGTAGCTTGGTAAGGGTTAGGAGTTTACTTTTGGTCATTTTAGTTTTTGTGCAAAGTTTTGCAACTTTTCTTTCAACCTCTTTTCCTTTAGCGAATTTGATCCTTGGTAAGCCTTGATTATATTAACCAATTGGTCATTTTTCTTTTCACTTTAGTGTTCAATTTTGTGCCTTTCTCATAGTGCCGATTCTACCAACACAAAAGGCCATTCTTTTCTTTTCTTCTCCCATTGCGAATATACACCTCTCCCAAAACTCATCTCTATCTTCTTTCTCTTTTATTCTCTTTGAAAATTTAAACAACATCATCATCATTCTTCTTTCATCTTTTATTCTTGACACTTATAATTTCTCCATTATTTTCTCTCATGGCGAATGTTGATGTACCCATAGTCAATCATTTTCTATTTCCTTTGGTCATATAGCGAATCCTCTATCTTTCACAAACATCATTTTCAATCCTTTCTTTTCAACCGTGGACAAAAGGGTAAGAATTTTTTAGTTTCGTTTAGTTAGAAGTAGTCATGGCGAATATTGATGGTGGTATGAAGGCTTTCTTAGATCGAAATAAATGTTCATTCTATTAACGTTTATTTATGTTATACTTTAGTGCGATAACGGAAGATCGAAATCAAGTGGTCGTGAGTGACATAGAACGTTTGGATCGATTCTTCTTGTGGAACAAGAATATTTGTGGTAAGGAAATCTAGCCTTTAAGATCTTTAGAATTTTATTTCTATATATTATTAGGATTAACGATCTTTTGATATTGAAGATCTTCAAAATAGGGAAGAAAAGGCGGTGTTTAGTTATCGTAAGAGGGGCGGATCCACTATTCCCCCTAAGTATAAATGAAGGGTGGTTTCGGTAGTCCGGGATTTTCCACCGGGTTGCGGACCATCTACCGAAGGAAATCAATTATTTGAAGTAGTAAGAACTCCCGAGCCTTTGTACATTAGTGGATTCTCAGCGAATAACGAATCGATAAACGAGGAGAAACCGAAAATTGAAGTGATCCAAAATCAAGAGGGTAAGGTTTTGGATCAAATGTCTATAACATATTTTTGTTCATGATAATGCCCTAATAAGATCGTATTATGTTTAGGTGTTGAAGAGCGGGAAGGGTTAGTACTCACGATATCGAGGTGTGTAACTTCACACTTTTCTCGGGTTTGGATGTTACTCGTGGTATGGAGTTAAATCGTAAAAACGAACTAGATCGGTATAAAACATAATAATTGGTATTTGGTGAAATTACATGAAAGCGGATAATATGGTGAAAATTACGAAAAAGCCCTCGATGAGTTAGATGGAAAATATAAATTTTCATGTCTTCGTAAAATGGACCGATAAATTTGATAATTAGTAATTGGGCCGAAATCTCTGTTAGATCGATAATTTGGGCCGAAATCTCTGTTAGATCGATAATTGGGTCGAAATCTCAGTTAGATCGATAAATGGGCCAAAAACTCGCTAGATCGTGAATGGGCCGTAATCTACATTAAATTGTTAAGCGAGTGAAATCCTCGCTAGATCGTTAAATGGGCCAAATTCCTACTAGATCGTAATTTCTGCCTAAGATATTAAATTGCTAGAATGGGCCAAATGTTTGGGCCTTAATAAAAATCAAATATTGACTCTTGTTAATGGGCCTTTTAATAAAATCATTATATGATCATAGACTACTTTGCATACATATTACATGGGTTGGGAAAATGATGAAGAGAAGAAAGGCTGCTGCCAAAATCTAGTTCGGTGGCTCGCCACAAAATTTATAAATGGCTATTTGCCTCTAGTTCGGTGGCTCGCCACAAAATAATAATTGGCTCAATGCTCAATCTAGTTTGGTGACTTTGTCACAATCTAGTTCGATGGCTCTGCCACAAATATAAAATGGCTTAATGCCTACGATTGGTGTGATGGCGGGGTGGGTTGACTTGATCCTCACAGGTGTGATGGTTGGTACGGGGGTGTGTAGCGGATGGAATTAGGTTTGGGAGGGAAAAATTCATTTTTACATGCATGATATTAATTATGTTATTCATTATGCTATTAATTTTGTTGTTAATTCTGCTTATGGGCTCAAGGCCCAAATCCATAATTTGAAAATCTGGCCCAGTGGACAAAGTAAGTAAGTTATACTCTAAGTTCTAAGTAACTCACTCCCTCAAATTTTCCATCTCAGGTAATGGAAATTGACGTGGACTTGGGCCGAGGATGATTTCGTGGAGGCCATACTGCAAAACATGGGTTTATTAAACTCTGAACTTTTTAATAAGTATTTTACTATTTTGGGTTAATGTAATAAGGGCCTCTATTAATAGTTCATGGATTTTTATGTGTGTTTGGTTTTAAACTATATTTTGGACATTTAAATATGGGCTTATGATTATATGATGTTTTATCAAAATAAATTGGGTTTTCAAATATATGAAATTCCTTTATAAATATTTTATTATTTTAACTCTTAAATAAATTACCTAAGGGTTTTTGATAATACAATGTTAATGATGTTTTTCAACTAATGTTTTCAAATATACATCAAATTAAAATACTCTTCTGATTTTTATTAAACCTTGTAATTAAAAATAATATTGTAGATTTCAACTTATTGAAGATTTTAAGATAGCTCGATTCATGTAACAAACCAAATCTAGTCTTAATGCATAGACCGAGTTTGGGGTGTTACATTTAATGGTATCAGAGCCAGTTTCAAAAACTCGGCTGTGGTTTGGGTTCGCAAATAATTTCTGTATGAAATCGTTCAATTATATTTTAAAGATCAGTATGGCACCACAAGCATCCGGCAACAAGTCAAGTAAGTATTTATTGCTTAATGATTACTATGATGATCATAGGAACACTCTAGAACTTCTAGTTTTAGATGTGAAAAAAATCGTAGAGATTGAGACTATAAGATATGTTGCGAAAACAACTTTATCTCTCAAATCTCATAAAACATCGTTAATAAACACGAAATAAATTTTCTAATTCATAAAACTTGTAATCGATAAAAAAACGAATAAGCCATCATGAGCACTAGAGGGCGTGGTCGTGGGCGCGTGAGACATGGCCGTGGTAGAGGCCGAGGTGCTACAACCAAGCACCAAATCATATCTTTGGAAATGGATGCACTGCATCAATTGAGAGTGAGACAGGATCACGCGATCACATGGAAGAAGACAATGCTTTGACTCAAGCTATCTCATGCGAGTCCTAAAAGGGTCATTGGAACTAGAATTGGGCCAACAACTCGTGGGTCAATTTCGAACGACTTAAGTCCAATAATGCGAAATTTTAGAGGAGTCTCGGTGTAGCTCCAAATGTGGTGAATCTTGGCTCAAGTCATGGAGCGGATTATGGATGATATGGAATGCCTTGTTGAGCAAAAACTAAAAGGAGTGTGTCTTTGTTAAGAGGCGAAGCGTGTCGATGGTGGCTCACTATTCGAGAAGGCACCAAGTTGCCCGATTACTTGGGAATTCTTTAAATCTACCTTCCAAGGAAAATACGTTGGAACAAGTTATATAGATGCTCAAGGAAGGAATTTCGAATCTTGTACAAGGGAGTAAAAGCGATGGCAACATATGAAGTGAGTTTTACGTTTGAGCCGCTATGCTCGAAAAATTATATCAACAGATCATGAACGTTGTGTGTGTTTCAAGGATAGACTTAATGATGAGCTGAGGGTTCTAATTGCCCCACAGCAAGTTAGAACTTTTTCCACGCTTGTGGAGAAGGCCAAGATAGCCGAGAAGGCTAAGAACTCAGAACGTCAGAACCGAGAAAGATTTAGAAACAAGAGAAAGACACAACAGTCTGGTTCTTCAAAGAAATTTCAGAAGAGACCTCGGAATGATGAACTAGTTCAAGGTAGAACACCGGTAACAAATAATCGAAGTCGAGACTGTCTTAATGTGGAAAAGACACTTTGGATAGTGTTGGAGGAAAGCGGCGCTTGTTACAAATGCGGTTCGATGGATCATCGATATAAAATTGTCCTCAACGTATGGATCGACTCAAGAAGTTCGTAATAATGATGCACAACCCGGAGGTACTCGGCCCACCGAGAAGTCGTGGACCGGTCGTGGTGGTAATGGGGCTGGTCGTGGTCAAGGTGCACCGGTCGAGGCAATGGTCCTAGAGAAATCTGAGATGCAAGATAGCTGGATTGGTTTATGCGGTTAGGCGCCATGAGGATGGCAATGCACCGATGTGATAAGCGATACGTTCTTCATCTTGGATGTACCTATTATTGCTTTAATAGATATTGGCTCTACCCACTCATATGTTGCTAGTGCCATATCTGGAAACCTAATTTAGAATCAAATTATCGATAGTGAGATGACAATAATTAGTCCTTTAGGACGATTGGTGAATTATTAATAAAATGTTTAAAGATGTGCCTTGGAAATTCAAGAAGAGGTATTCTTGGCAAACTTGATGGAACTACCTTTCAATGAGTTCGATCTCATTCAGGCATGGATTGGTTGGTTAAACATCGGTGCAATTGGATTGTCCTAAAAACAAATGTCGATAAGAACCTCGGATGATAAGGAAGTCATAATGATTGGTGGCGAATGAACTACTTGGCAAATGTGGTATCTGCATTAAAAGCGGAGAAGTTGGTTCGAAAAGGATATGGAGCATTCTAGCCTTTATCGTGCTTTGGATGCCAAAGAGTTATCTGTGAATAATGTGAAGATGGTGAAGGAATTTCCTGATGTATTTCTCGAAGAACTTTCTAGTATACCTCGAGATCGGGAAGTAGAATTTAGTATTGAGCTTTTGCCTGGGACAGCTCTAGTGTCCATTACTCCTTATAGAATGGCACCGAAGGAGTTGGCTGAGCTTAAAGCTCAAATTCAAGAATTCTTTGGATCGGGATTTATTCGACCAAGTGTGTCTCCGTGGGGAGCACCGGTTTTGTTCGTCAAGAAGAAGGATGGATCGATGCGTATGTGCATTGATTATAGACAATTGAATAAATTGACGATCAAGAATCGATATCCTCTGTCGAGAATTGATGACTGTTTGATCAATTAAAAGGAGCTTGATTTTCTCAAAATTGATTTGAGGTCGGGTTATCACCAGCTCAAGGTGAAAGAAGCGGACATTTATAAGGCGGTATTTCGAACTCGTTCTGGACATTATGAGTTTATAGTGATGCCGTTTGGATTAACCAATGCACCAACTGCATTTATGGACATGATGAACTGAGTCTTTCAACCATATTTAGACCGGTTTGTGGTAGTGTTCATAGATGACATATTGGTTTATTTGAGAAATGAGGAGGAGCAAGACAAGCATTTACGGATAGTATTACTGACTACTTCGTGATAAGCAATCGTATGCCAAATTTAGTAAATGCGAATTTTGGCTAAAGGAAGTGACTTTCCTTGGTCATGTGGTATCGGTAGAAGGAATAAGGGTGGATCCTCGGAAAATTGAGGCTATTCGGATTGGAAACCACCAACATTGGTAGCTAAAATTTGGAGTTTCTTGGGTTTGGTGGATACTATAGGCGTTTTGTAGAGGGTTTTGTTGATTCTTTGCACCTAACTAAACTATTACGGAGGGAGTTCCAGTATAATTGGGTGAAAAGTAGCAAGAGAGTTTGAGAAATTGAAGAAAATCTTGACGAAGCTCGAGTTTTGATTCAAATTGAGGTGGAAAAGAATTCACTATTTATTGTGATCGTCTCACACAGTGCAGGTTATGTGTTGATGCAAAATAGAAAGGTGGTGGCCTATGCTTCTCGTCAATTGAGACCGCATGAAGTAAACTACCCTACTCATGATTTGGAGTTAGGCTGCGTGGTCTTTGCTTTAAAGATTTGGAGGCACTATCTCTACGGTGAGAAATCTATCATCTACACGGATCACAAGAGTCTTAAATACCTCCTTACCCAAAAGGAGTTGAATTTAAGACAAAGAAGATGGGTTGAATTATTAAAGGATTATGATTTCTCAATCGAATATCATCCTGGAAAGGCTAACGTGGTAGTAGACGCGTTAAGTCGTAAGGCGATGTCGATTTGAGAGCATTGTTTGCTCATTTGAGTTTGTATGGGGATGGAAGTTTGTTAGCAGAACTTCAGGTGAAGCCGCTGTGGCTGGAACAAATCAAGGAAAAACAGACATCAGATGAAAAGTTGGGACCTTTACTTTAACAAGTTGAAAATGGTGAAATCGAGGATTTTGGAATAAACATGGAAGGTGTGTTGTGCTTTCGAGGAAGAGTATGTATGCCTAAGGACTCAGATCTGAGGCAAATGAATCTACGGGAGGCGCATAGTAGCCCTTATGCTATGCATCCTGGAGGAAATAAGATGTATCGAAATCTCCATGAACAGTATTGGTGGCCAGGGTTAAAGCGGGAGATTTCAGAGTTTGTGGGAAAATGTTTGACTTGTCAATAAGTGAAGGCAGAACATCAATTACCGTCGGATTGTTACAACCGTAAAAATTCCACTTTGGAAATGGGAGCGGATAACCATGGATTTTGTTAGTGGGTTACCTTTAACACCTACTAAGAAAAATTCTATTTGGGTAATTTTTGATCGTTTGACAAAGACTGCTCATTTCCTACCACTTCATATGGATTATTCATTGCAAAAGTTGGCAAAGTCATATGTATCTAAAATTGTGAGGTTACATGGGGTACTGTATCTATTATATCGACGAGATCCCATTTACATCACGATTTTGGAAAGCTCGCATGAAGCCTTAGGGACAAAGTTGAATTTCATCTGACTTTTCATCCTCGATCGATGGTCGGTCGGAGAGAGTAATTCAGATATTGGAAGATATGTTAAGGGATGTGTAATCGACTTTAGGAGTAGTTGGGAGGATTATCTACCATGGCGAAATTTGCTTATAACAACAGCTATCGGTCTAGCATTCGATGGCACCTTACGAGGCATTGTATGGTCGTAAGTGTCATTCTCCTATTTGTTGGGTGAGTTGGGCGAACGACGGATGTTAGGTCCCGAGATGATATCTGAAACAGAGGAAAAGGTAAAAGTTATTCAAGCACGGTTGAAAGATGCCTCAGATAGACAGAAGTCGTATGCAAACCTGAAGCGAAAGGATATCGAGTATGATGTGGGGGATCAAGTTTTCTTGAAGCTCTCACCTTGGAAAAAGATTTTCAGGTTTGGAAAGAAGGGCAAGTTGAGTCCTAGATATATTGGACCATCTGTGTGGTGAAGCGTGTTGGTCCAATGGCCTATCGATTGAGTTACCTCGGAGTTGGGTCAAATTCATAATGTTTTCATGTTTCCATCTTTGGCGTTATAGATCGGATCCTTCGCATTATAGTACCGATAGAAGAAGTGGAATTGAATTTAGATTTGTCTTTTGAGGAGGAACCAATGGAAATCTTAGATCGAGATGATAAGGTGCTAAGAAAGAAAACCGTGCCGTTGGTCAAAGTTCTATGGCGTAACCACGAGTGGAGGAAGCTACGTGGGAGCTGAGGATGCAATTCGACAACAATACCCTCACCTCTTTCAACGAGTAAATTTTGAGGACGAAATTTTCTTTAAGGAGGTAGAGTTGTAACACCCTAAAAATTGAGTATTGATATATTGCATGATTTGGTGTTTAGATTATGAAGGAAAATTTTCTTACTTTTATTTTTGTGTTTATTATAGTCCTGAAGAAGAGTATAGCATAATTTGGGTAAAGAATAAATTTTATATTTGAGAATTCATTGAAGAGAAGCAAGTGTCATTAATACTTAAGTTAATTTAAGTGTTAATAAGTGACACAAGATGAGTGCATGGCATGGTGGTGTTGGCGCATGAATTAGTGCATGAGGGAAGAGGTTCGAATCCCTTAAATAGCATTTAGACAACTTTTATTTTGCTCTTCTATGGTAAGTGTCGGCCAAGCTTATTTATGGTAAGTGTTGACCTTGTTATTTTTGGTTAGTATATCAAAGGAATAAGGTAAGAGTGAATTTAAGGTAGGGAATCAAGGAAATATGGAAAGATATGGAGACATAGGGCAAGTATCAAGGAAAGTGTTTTGGAAACAAATTCATGGTCATTTGACCAATGAATTTGGACGGCAATATGGCTAGGGGGAGGTTGGCCAAATTTTGCTAGTAGCTTGGTAAGGGTTAGGAGTTTACTTTTGGTCATTTTTAGTTTTTGTGCAAAGTTTTGCAACTTTTCTTTCAACCTCTTTTCCTTTAGCCAAATTTGATCCTTGGTAAGCCTTGATTATATTGACCAATTGGTCATTTTTGCTTTTCACTTTAGTGTTCAATTTTGTGCCTTTCTCATAGTGCCGATTCTACCAACACAAAAGGCCATTCTTTTCTTTTCTTCTCTCCATTGCGAATATACACCTCTCTCAAAACTCATCTCTATCTTCTTTCTCTTTTATTCTCTTTGAAAATTTAAACAACATCATCATCATTCTTCTTTCATCTTTTATTCTTGACACTTATAATTTCTCCATTATTTTCTCTCATGGCGAATGTTGATGTACCCATAGCGAATCATTTTCTATTTCCTTTGGTCACATAGCGAATCCTCTATCTTTCACAAACATCATTTTCAATCCTTTCTTTTCAACCGTGGACAAAAGGGTAAGAATTTTTTAGTTTAGTTTAGTTAGAAATAGTCATGGCGAATATTGATGGTGGTATGAAGGCTTTCTTAGATCGAAATAAATGTTCATTCTATTAACATTTATTTATGTTATACTTTAGTGCGATAACGAAAGATCGAAATCAAGTGGTCGTGAGTGACATAGAACGTTTGGATCGATTCTTCTTGTGGAACAAGAATATTTGTGGTAAGGAAATCTAGCCTTTAAGATCTTTAGAATTTTATTTCAATATATTATTAGGATTAACGATCTTTTGATATTGAAGATCTTCAAAATAGGGAAGAAAAGGGCGGTGTTTAGTTATCGTAAGAGGGCGGATCCACTATTCCCCTAAGTATAAGCGAAGGCGGTTTTGGTAGTCCGGATTTTCCACGGGTTGCGAACCATCTACCAAGGAAATCAATTATTCAGTAGTAAGAACTCCCGAGCCTTTATGCGTTAGTGGATTCTCGTGAATAACGAATCGATAAGCGAGGAGAAACCAAAATTGAAGTGATCCAAAATCAAGAGGGTAAGGTTTTGGATCAAATGTCTATAACATATTTTTGTTCATGATAATGTCCTAATAAGATCGTATTATGTTTAGGTGTTGAAGGCGGGAAGGGTTAGTACTCACGATATCGAGTGTGTAACTTCACACTTTTCTCGGGTTTGGATGTTATTAGTGGTATGGAGTTAAATCGTAAAAATGACTAGATCGGTATAAAAGCGTAATAATTGGTATTTGGTGAAATTACATGAAAAGCGGATAATATGGTGAAAATTACGAAAAAGCCCTCGATGAGTTAGATGGAAAATATAAATTTTCATGTCTTCGTAAAATGGACCGATAAATTTGATAATTAGTAATTGGTAGAAATCTACATTAGATCGATAATTTGGGCGAAATCTCATTAGATCGATAATTGGGCGAAATCTACGCTAGATCGATAAATGGGCGAAAACTCGCTAGATCGTAAATGGGCGTAATCTCATTAAATTGTTAAGCGGGTTGAAATCCTGCTAGATCGTTAAATGGGCCAAATTCCTACTAGATCGTAATTTCGGGCCTAAGATATTAAATTGCTAGAATGGGCCAAATGTTTGGGCCTTAATAAAAATCTGAAATATTGACTCTTGTTAATGGGCCTTTTTAATAAAATCATTATATGATCATAGACTACTTTGCATACATATTGCATGGGTTGGGAAAATGATGAAGAGAAGAAAGGCCTGTTGCCAAAATCTAGTTCGGTGGCTCTGCCACAAAATTTATAAATGGCTATTTGCCTCTAGTTCGGTGGCTCTGCCACAAAATAATAATTGGCTCAATGCCTCTAGTTCGGTGACTTTGTCACAATCTAGTTAGGTGGCTCTGCCACAAATATAAAATGGCTTAATGCCTACGATTGGTGTGATGGCGGGGTGGGTTGACTTGATCCCCACAAGTGTGATGGTTGGTACGGGGGTGTGTAGCGGATGGAATTAGGTTTGGGAGGGAAAAATTCATTTTTACATGCATGATATTAATTATGTTATTCATTATGCTATTAATTATGTTGTTAATTCTGCTTATGGGCTCAAGGCCCAAATCCATAATTTGAAAATCTGGCCCAATGGACAAAGTAAGTAAGTTATACACTGAGTTCTAAGTAACTCACTCCCTCAAATTTTCCATCTCGGGTAATAGAAATTGGCGTGGACTTGGGCGAGGATGACTTCGTGGAGGCCATCTTGCAAAACATGGGTTTATTAAACTCGAACTTTTAATAAGTATTTTACTATTTTGGGTTAATGTAATAAGGGCCTCTATTAATAATCCATGGATTTTTATGTGTGTTTGGTTTTAAACTATATTTTGGACATTTAAATATGGGCTTATGATTATATGATGTTTTATCAAAATAAATTGGGTTTTCAAATATATGAAATTCCTTTATAAATATTTTATTATTTTTAACTCTTAAATAAATTACCTAAGGGTTTTTATAATACAATGTTGATGATGTTTTTCAACTAATGTTTCTAATATACATCAAATTAAAATACTCTTGATTTTATTAAACCTTGTAATTAAAAATAATATTGTAGATTTAACTTATTGAAGATTTTAAGATAGCTCGATTCATGTAACAAACCAAATCTAGTCTTAATGCATAGACCGGGTTTGGGGTGTTACAATCGGACTAGAGTCAAATCTAATAGGGCGATCCATAGATCGAGTTAATGCGAAAATAGGGGTTCTAATTAGAAAGAAATTTCAATTAATCAACCTAGAGTCAGTTGCTCTTACTCTCAAAAGAGATATTAGCATAATTTAGGGATTTCTACTGATCAAGATACTAAGTGAATAAATTGTTTAATTTAGATTGATAATGATAGATGAAATATAGGTTGGTTCTTTCCTGGATATTATTTCGCTTCTTTGATTTTAATCGTTTATTTTTCTAATTCATTCTTTTTCATGTTCTTTAGTTAATTAATTTAGTTAATTTTAGTTTTAATCAATCTCTCCAATTTGTCGGTTAAATAATAGAAAGACAGTAATTTGTAGTACTTTTAGTCCTTGTGGGAACGATATCTTTGCTCACCATAGCTACACTATTAATTGATAGATGCACTTGCCTTAGTCAGATTTTTTGTTGGTTTACGACTACATCAAGTTTTTGGTGTCATTGCCGAGGAACTAAAATATTAGGAAAATTTTATTTCCGTTAATTTAACCATTTTTTATTTTTTTTATTGTTTTTAATTTAATTTTTATATTCTAATTTTTTGTTTATTTGTTTCTACCAGGTTCTTTTGGTTTATGACTAGAGGAAACCCTTTGGATCCATTACTTTTTTACAGTGAGATTGAAAAGACTGCTCGTAGAAATCGTAGAGAGGTTAGAGAAGCAAGGCAAAGTCAACTGAATATAGTAGATGATCAAAAGGTAAAGGATACCACTGTAGAGATGGTGATAATCAAAATAATCAGCTACCTCTTGCTGGTCCTACTCCTCGGACTATATATGATTATGCCAAGCCTACTCTAATTTGGACTGAATCGAGTATTGTGAGACCTACCATTAATGCAAACAATTTTGAGCTGAAGCCAAACACAATTTAGATGGTAAAACAATATTTTCAGTTTGATGGTTTGCAAGATGAAGATCCAAATACTCATTTAGCTAACTTTCTAGAGATTTACGACACGTTCAAGAATAATGGCGCTACTGATGATGCCATACGTATACCATTGTTCCCATTCTATTTGAGGAGCAAGACAAAATAGTGGTTAAATTCATTGCCACGAGAATCTATCACGACTTGAGATCAAATGACTGAGAAGTTTCTATTGAATTACTTCCCACCGGCTAAAATATCTAAGTTAAGGAATGATATCTCTTCTTTTTCTCAAATTGAATTGAAGACATTATATGATGCATGGGAGGGATTTAAAGATCTTTTGAGGAGGTGTCATTATCATGGGTTACCTTTGTGGTTACAAGTTGAAACCTTCTACAACAGTTTGAATCCCTCGACTAGGCAATTAATTGATGCAGCAAATGGTGGAACACTTAATAATAAGACACTTGAGGTGGCTTACGAGTTTCTTGAGGAGATGACACTAAATAATTATCAGTGGCAAGTCATGAGAAGGAAACTAATTAAAGTAGCGAGTGATTTTAATATTGATTTAGTTTCTATGTTAGCAAATTAGTTTGAAGCTCTTGGTAATAAAATTGATGGTTTGAATTTTTCTAAGCAAGTGAATTCGATAGTGCAATATGATGTCTATGGAGAGGGGATGATCCATCTAGAATGTTTACCTTTCAGTTCTAGCATGGAGCATGAGGAAGCCAATTTTATGGGTAAAAATTCTAAACCTCAAAATAACCACTATAGCAATAACTATAATGCAGGTTGGAGGAACCATCCAAATTTCTCTTAGGTGGTCAAGGAAATCAAAGGTCACAACCCCTCCAGGTTTTCTGCAACCTTATCAGCAAGAGAAAAGTCGAACCTTGATGATATGTTGGTTAAATTTATTTCAGTGTTAGAAACTTGATTTCAAAACATCGAGACATCTTTAAAAATTAGCAAGCATTAATTAAAGGGATCAAAAATCAAATTCGAAAGCTTGCCAAACTTATTTCGAAAAGACCACAAGGGAGCTTACTTAGAAACACTAAAACTAACCCAAGGGAGTAAATCCACACAATCACTATTCGAAACGTGGAAGGGTTAGTCAAGCCTAAAAAGAAGTCAAAGCTAGAAGTTGTTATAAAAAGTTTTGAGGTTGAGGAAGGTAAGAAAGAGCATACGCTAGTAATTAGAGAATACAAACCATGAATTCCATATCCGGCAACATTGAAGAGAGACCACATACATGAACAATATGGTAAATTCTTGAATTTAAAAAAAAAAACTACATAGAAGCCCTTACACAGATGCCAAATTATGTAAAATTTTTAAATAAGCTGTTAACAAAAAAAAGAAAGTTAAATGACTTGTCGACTGTGGAGCTCAATGTAGTTTTCTCAGCCATTCCTCAAAAGTTAAATGACTTGTTGACTGTGGAGCTCAATGCAGTTTTCTCGGCCATTCTTCAAAACAAACTACCCAACAAACTTAAATATCCGGGTAGTTTTACTATTCCTTATCTCATTGGTAGTTTAAATGTTGAAAGCGTTTTGGCTGATTTGGAAGCTAGTATAAATGCTATGTCTTATAAGATGTTTAAACAACTTGATCTTGGGGAACCCAAACCTACGAGGATGAGAATTCAGTTAGCAGATAGATCATTTGGATATCCTAGGGGTATTATTGATGATGTACTTGTGAAAGTCGATAAATTTATATTCCCTATTTATTTTGTTATATTGGACATGGATAAGGGTATTGAGGTACCTATGATCTTAGGTTGATCCTTTGTAGCCACTTCTAGAACTATTATTAATGTGGGTACTGGTGAACATGTGCTTCGTGTAGGTGATGAAAAGATTACTCTTCAGGCATGTGATTTTGTGAGAGACCCTAATGAGCGAGATGATACTAATTGTTCTATTAGTGCTAGTAATCATACGGCTCAATGTTCTTTGTAGGAAACCCCTCACGACAATGTGTTGGATCCATATTTTACTCAAGGTAATAGAACTCGAGGGACAAGTGAAGAGTGAATGGCGCAACTTGACGAACTAGATGAATGGCAAATGAAGGTTGATGAAAAACCAAGAAAGAAAAAGAATAAACAAATCATTGGCATGATGTGCATGTGAAGATGATGAACCAATTCAAAGTAGGGGATAAAGTACTATTAGGCAAATCGGATCCACGAATTTTTCCTTCAGAATTTAAGTCAAGGGTCCAACCCATTTGTGGTAAAAATTATTTTTCCATACTGTACAATTGAGGTAACACATCCTGAATTTGACACTTTCAAGGTGAACAATAGTAATCTCAAACCTTATTTTGGTGTTAAAGCCAATAACAAGAGAGAGGAGCTTCGACTCCAAGATTCGCGTTAACTATGAGTTTAAAAAGGAAAGTCGAGGTTAGACTTGGAAGTTAAGTGGTTTCAGGAAATGAGGTATCGAGACCCTACTTCTATAAACCAAGCTCGTGAATATTTTTATTAAATATTTGTAACATCCCAAAATTGGGCTTAGTAGGATTGGGCCCAATGGGCCTTGGACATAAGAATGTTTAAAATTCTATGAACAAGAGAATGGCATTATTGCAAATTGGACTTGTTAGTTAAGTGAATTTGGAAGGTTACGAGGTTTCTATGAAGTCTCAGGTTTAATTGGGCCGTAGAAAAAATTTGGTATTTTAGCACATTAAGGAGATGGAGTAAGTGACCTTAAAGCATATGGAAATAATTGATTAAATAGCTAGCATAAGTGAGCAGTTAGCAAAGAGGCTATGGCACATCATGTATTACCTTGAAGGAAGGAGTTTGAATCACTTTGTATGCAATTTGACTTTTACTTTTGCTTCCCTTCCTTATGTGTCAGTCAAGGAATAAATATGGCAATGGTGGAATTCATTATTTTGGTAAGGTGGCTAAAAGAATAAGGCAAGGTCGAAGTTGGGGAAAGGAATAAGGAGAAATAGGAAAGAAAGAGGGACATGAGGCTAATTCCATGGATGATGTTTTGGAAAGCTTAGGAGGCCAAACTCTAATCCTAAGGGGGGATGCATGTAGACGGTTTTGGAGTAGTTAGGTGGCTGAAATTTTATTTTGGCTTTTGGTAAAATCCTAGCTTTGTTTTGGCCAGAAATCCTTTTGGCAACTTGGTGCCATTTCTCTCAATTTTGCAACCCACCTTGCCGAAACATAGTAGAGCAATAGTGCATTGTTTTCCTCTCAAATTCTTTTCTTTTTCCTTTGCTTTGTGCTGAAATTACAAGCCTTGGTGACCATATGTTTCTTCTTTCTCTTTACTTTGGCCGAATTCCCCTAGCACATTTGTACACTTTCTTGCTCTTTTGTTTGATCAAGATTTTCATCTCTTGTCTATCTCCCTTTTTGGATAGCCGAATCTTCCACCCTTCTATTGAATTCTCTTTTCCATTCAAGTGGTCATTTATGTACAATCGGTAAGTGAATTCTTTTCTATGATCATATTCTTTCCTCTTTAGTGAATAAGTAATTATCACTATTCGGTTGTAAATCGTGATTGTAATTGAAAATGGTGTTATCCTCCACTTCTTCATGTTTTATTCACTCTCTCTTTTGTAGTGCTTTAAGTGGGAGACCGTGTATTGTTCTAGCCGAAGTCAAATGGTGGTAATTGGATCCAATATCGATACGGATCGATTCTTGGTGCATCGAGGGAGATCACCGTTGTGGTGTTGAAATCGGTAGAAAGCACAGCTCATAATCAAGGTGTGTAATCCCGTACCTTTTCGAATATATGCTTGAAATGGTGAGTAAGTCTCACATCTCTTTGAAAGTTTACATAAAATATTCTGTGATTCGGTAGAAATACCAAAGAAAACCGATAACCGGCATCCGTGATCACTCGGACGTGCGTATGCTCGTAGTAGTAATCATGTTTTGTAATAAAATAGTTTCAGTCAGAAATAGTGACATGTATTTGGAAAATCACGAAAAATTGGATAAAAAGAATTACAATGTGAGTAAGGTATCAGATTAAATCCTACTGTGTCTACTTTAATATGGAAGAACCGAAGAAGGAAAAGGAATATTATAGTTTGAGATATGTTAATTTTAGTGAGACTGGTTCTGAATGACTTTAGGGTATTCTATTCTATCTTGGAAAAATCATATAAAATTGTAAAAAGTTAATTATGGGACATAATTTATATGTATGGATTCATTATTGAGCCTATTATTAATAGAGACAAGTGGGAGCAATATATGAAAATTGTACAGTGAAACAAGGGAAAATTTAAGGAATAAAATGTACTAAATGGTTTAGGTAAAAATTCTAGAAAAATTGTAGTAAGAAGAAATATGAGTCTAGTTTTAAGAAAAATTTACGGACTTAGATTTCAAGATTCCTAACATGAGTTATGGTCAATTTAGTTAGTATGACGCAGATGGACAGTTTCAATTTTATGCCCCAAATTAGTAGTTAAGCCTAGGTTGTAAAATTACCATAATACCCTTAGAGGGTAAATTACTGAAATACCCCTGGGTTGTGAGATTATCGAATTACCCTCGACCAGTAAAATTACTGAAATGCCCTTATGGGTTAAATTACGAAAACGCCCTTATGGGTCGAATTACGGAATTGCCCCTAATGGGCCGAAATACGAAATTGCTTAATGAACTGAATTGATATATTACTTTATGGGCCAATCTGATATATTTTGTTATGAGGGCCAAAATATGTTAAATGGGCCAAATTTCTATTTTGACTAATGGGCCAAATTGATAACTTGTAATATGGGCTTTTTGTTGAAATTTACCATATGAATATATTGTTATGCATTAAAAATATATATATATACACATAACTGCATGGGTTGGGATAATTGACGAAGAGAAGAAAGGCTGTTGCCAAAATCTAGTTTGGTGGCTCGCCACAAATATTTTAAATGGTCATTGCCAAAATCTAGTTACGTGGCTCGCCACAAATATTATAATTGGCTTAATGCACGCTATTGGTGTGTTGGCGGGGTGGGTTGACTTGATCCCCACGGTATGTTGGTTGGTACGGGTTGTGTGTAGCGGATGAAAATTTAGGCTTGGTTGGGAATTGCATATCACGTGCATTTTATATTTGTTATATTGTTACATTTGTAAATGAGCTTAGGCCCAAATATTTACTTTATGGATTTGGGCCCAGTGAAGAACGGTGAGTGGGTTACACACTGAGTTCTAAGTAACTCACCCCCGTCTTTCTTAACCCTGTAGGTAATGCTCCGTGAGGTGGACTTGGGCCATGGATGACTCGGTGGAGGCCATACTTCAGAAATAGTGTTATTAAATTTTAAATTTCTATTCCCGTTATTTTATTATTTTGGTTTAAGTTGTAATATGGCCTCTGAACTATTTTATTATTTGCTTTATGGTTGGTTTACTTATTATTTTGCTTAAATTGTTTTAAACGAGAATTTTATAAAAGCTAAAATAAAGGTTTTCCAAAATAGATTAACAAATGGAATTCATAATAAAATTTTTACAAATATTTTTAATCGTAAATCTTCTTGAATTTTCAATGTCATTTTCAAAAGTCACGTTTTATAAGATTATTAGTTCAAATCTAACAATTTATCAATCAATCTTCGAGGTTAGTAGTATTTTATCAAATGTCTCAAATCAAACTTGTTTTTCTTGATTTTAACAAAACTTATTTTAATACAAATTTCAAATCCTTTATACGTTTTCTTCAATATGACACACCAGATTTGGGCCTAACTTCTGGGCCAGATTTGAGGTGTTACATTTTATGGTATCAGAGCCCAGTTTCAAAACTCGGTTGTGGTTTGGGTTCAAAAAATGTTTTCCAAAGCTGTTTGAAAATTGATTTATAAATACATGTTTGAAAGGAAGTATGGCACCACGGGTATCTAGCACCAAGTCAAGTAAGTATTTGTTTTCATTTTATGATTATTGTGTTATTACTGTGGTATGAAAATTCTACGAATTAGAATACTCTAGAACTGTTAGCTTTAAGAGTTGAAACTATAGAGACTGAGACTATAGGATGCGACTACGAAAACAACTTTGCTTCTTATGTTTCATAAAATATTGTTTAATAAATATCGAAATAGTACACTGATTCATAAAACTTTTAATAAGATTAAATCAATTTAGTAAACATGAGCACTAGAAGACGCGACGCGATAGAGCGTGGACGTGGTAGAGGCCGAGGTGCTAGGGCTAGATCTTTGGCACCAAGGCATGTGCCCGAAAGGGAGACGTTGTTATCGCCAGTGGCTGAGACGGGATCTCATGTTCGATTTAAGGTTGATTAGCTGACTCAGATAGTTAAGAAAGTATTGGAGAAGGTTAAAGGAATCAGTGAGGCACTTCGATTTGGATTTGTGGACTGTAACAAGAAAATAGATCGTGGTTCTTTAGGGTCACAGTCTAGTTCCGTAAAGCGTGTCAAGGCACGTCCAAACTTTTCAGCTTGCGATTATTACAGAAGGTGTCATCCGGGAGAATGCTGGAGGAGGTTAGGAGCGTGCCTGAGATGCGGGTCTAAGGAGCATAAGACTCAGGATTGTTACATCACCAACAAGTCAGGTATGTTTTGGTTGGACGTGATGTTTGAATGTAGAAAATTTTATGAATGGGTGATAAATACCTGTTTGCTTCTGAGGATTAAATATTTAATGATATGAAGAGCTTCCAAGGTTAGAGATAGAAAGCGAATTAGTGTTATTAAGATCAGAGTGCGCAGCGAAAGCTTAGTGATGTGATTTGAGCGATGCGTTTAGTAGTTGATTGGAAATTTCGAGGACAAAATTTCTATAAGGAGGGTAGAATTGTAACATCCCGAAATTGGGCTTAGTAGGATTGGGCCCAATGGGCCTTGGACATAAGAATGTTTAAAATTTTGAGAATAAGAGAATGGCATTATTGCAAATTAGACTTGTTAGTTAAGTGAATTTGGAAGGTTACGAGGTTTCTATGAAGTCTCGGGTTTAATTGGGCTTTAGGAAAAATTTTGTATTTTAGCACTTTAAGGAGATGGAGTAAGTGACAGTAACACCCCAAACCTGGTCAATACGCCACAACCAAATCTGGTATGTCACTGAGGAAAAATTTTTCTTGAAAGAATCGAATTAACAATTAAATTTTTGTGAAAAACTCTTTGAAATTCTATATTTGTAGAAATTACATGTTTAATAAGTTAAAAGCTGAAGATTTACTTTGAAATTACATAAAACTTTAAAATAAGTGAATAAATCATAGGTTAGAAAACATTTATTTCGTTTTAAGAAAACTCAATTATTACTTTGAAAACCATTTGTATTTGAATGTAGAAACTTAATATTTGAAAATCATTTAAATTATCGAAAACACTTAAGTTGTTTAAATTATCAAATTATTTATGTTACCCGATGGTAACGTTTTAAAAACCGTCGCGTTTTATAGTTTAGAAAACTTGGTGCTCAATTTATTATAATAATCATGAAATTTATAAACCATATTTAAAACATGTTCAAAACATAAAAATAATCCAAAACATAATTAAACAGGCCTTATTACAAATCCATAAAATATGAAAACCAAATTAAAATAAAATACCCAAATGGAAGTTCATATAAAACCAACTTTTATTGCATGGCCTCCTCGAGTTCATCCGACTCATCATTCGCGATCTCACGAATCACCTGTGTAATATCCTGAAATAGGGGTAAAATTTTATTAAATTATTTTGCATAAATGTGGTCATCATGGTGTTGATTGAGGAATTTTAGGTGCTAGTGATAGGCTAAGGGAAGGCCTGAGCTATAGGAGAAATTTTATTTTTTTTAGTGCAAAAAGGGGAAGCTAGGCAAGAAGGCTTTAAGGGAATTTTTGTAGGCATTTTTAGCATAAGAAAGGCTCTGGTGAAGTGGCTTTCAGGCGCTACTTAAAGGCTTGGGGTATGATGCCAATAAGGGCATGGGTTCGAATCAAGGCAACAGCAAGCGTGTTTTTATTTTTGTTTTGGGCGTTTAGGCAAGAGGGAGCTAAGGAAAGAGCTCTTAAAAGAAAATGGGGTGAATTTATATCACAAAAGAACGCTCTGGCAGAATGGCATGGGGTGTCAAAGCTTAAAGGGACTTAGTGTAGGTCATGGGTTCAAGACACAAGAGGAGCAATATTTTGAGCCTTTTAATTTTGCTTTTGACAACAATGAGGGGAGAGTTGGGCAGCATGTGGAATCCAATATGATAAGCTTAATATTTTGATTTTAAATTCGGCTGGAAGAATGGATTATTATTAGTTTTTATTTTGTATTTTAATTGAAGAGGTGATAATGGATAAAAGGTGGTTTTTATTTTGTTTATTTTGAATGTTGATAAGAAATAAATAAGGCTTATTTTATTTAGTTCAAGTGAGTGGTTAAGAGATAAATTAGGAGAGGAATTTGGGATATGATTAAAAGGAATCGTTATTGGCCAAGGGTCTTTTGGGTGGTGTTTGAATTTCGGTCATTTAGGGGATTAAGTGCTGATTTTTTTTGAATTGTTTTTAGTGCCTCTTGTCGAATATTGTAGTCCTCTCTACCTTTTTCTTTTCTTGAAACCTTGAAGTCGAATCTCCCTCTTTTGGTGCCGATTGTATATTTTATTGGAATCGAATCATTCAGTGAACTTCAAAGCCGAAGGTGGTAGTCTAGTTATTCTTCTTTTGTATTATCATCTTTTTCCGAAAACTACTCTTTTCTTGTCATTCCCTAAAAGCCGAATCTCTCAGTGTTCAAGGAGACTTTGGGTGCAAGCGATTCGATCGGTTCTGATGGTATGGTAAGGAAACTCTTTAACATTATTCTTCTTTCTTTTATCTTTGGTAAATCAAAACCAAAAACCTAACCCCTTTTGGATTGATGGCCGAATCAAGAGGTGATCTTTCGGGATTTGGAGACTTGAGGCTTGTAGGAGCAATCGGGATTTGATCAGTTGAGGTAAGGAGGTGGTAGATGTTCGGCCAAGGGCCACAAAATGTTATGTCTTTAGGTCAAGGCCATGTTATGTATTTTAAGTAGTGACCATTTTTATTGTGGGTTGTTTAAGGAGTTTCGGCAGACTTCTGGGTGCAACGTGTGACTTCGAGATTTAGTTGAGTGTATCAAACAGGTGCGTAATCATTGCATGGTTTCTCTTATTAATTGTTTATTAATGTATATACCTTTGTATGATGTGTGGTAGCCGACAATAAAGGCTAAAGTGGTGGATACCCATGTTTGGGGTAATCGGTTAACAGGTTAGTGGTTTATGATATTAAACTATTTATGGTGCCTGTTTGATATGGTAATGATCATGTGATTATATTCACTCTATATGTTGATTGACATGATACATTGACATATGTGCATGGGGATTGGTTTTGATCAAAGAAGGATGGGGAGTACATATCTATGAACGTGGTCTAATGTTAGCCTCGTTCTACATTAGTGTTTGATGATTTGCTGTGTGCATCATCAAGGGAGGTGTTGGCTTGGTGCCCATCTTGGCGGTTGATAGCTGAGTGCATCACCGTAGACAAATTATTGTGGGATCACTTATGTGATCGGTGGCTCTGCCACGGCCTTGAGCAGCAAGTCTGCCAAGGTAGGATTTGAGGATCACGATGTGATCGGTGGCTCAGCCACGGCCTTGTGCAGCAGGTCTGCCGAGGTATGATATGTGGGATCACTCGATTGTGATCGGTGGACTAGCCACGGCCTTGGGCAGGGAGTCTGCTAAGGTAGGTGTAATGGATGGACTTAGGTTGGGATGGGTCATAATTGCATATCTGTTGGTATGGACTGTGTGGGTATGGGGTAAGCCCATACGTGTGGAAACATTTGTAATGATTATGCACTGAGTCTGTGGACTCACCCTATTTTTTTTCATAACCATTGCAGGTGAATCGTGAGCTTAGGCCGGGTTGGAGTGGATACGAGGTGGCCATGCAGAAGAAGATGTTTTGATCATTTTTAAGCATTTTAATATTAAGTACTTTGTTTAAGTAGTGGTTGTAATAAGGGCCTTTTTATTATTTTTGGTATTATTTTAATTATGGTTTGATTAAATTGAATTGCTATGTGAAGATGATCTTATTTTAGCAATCTATTTATTCAAAATATATATACACTAAAGTTTTAATTCGGACATTTTATAACATCAAAGTTTTAGTTATAACTTTAAATGGACATGGTTTTCAAAAGATGAAAAAATTTTATCGTTTTATCTTAATTCAAAAATATTTTCAACCGTCTTTCTGCAGTGACATACCAGATCCGGTCAGGGCTCGTGGGCTGGGTTTGGGGTATTACAAATTGGTATCAGAGCCCGGTTCAAAACTTGACTTTGGGGGTTTTGGGTCCATAAATGTTTTTAAGAATGGATTTTTCGAAAATATGGGCTTTTAAGAAATTTTTCAGGTTATTCTGGCATGGCACTTGTACCTCCGGCCCGAAGTCCACCAGGTAAGTACTTCGGACTTTTGAAGTGATTTGTTTATATGAAATGTTATGGGTTTATTTGGGCTCATAGATTAGAATATTAAGGCTATTGGACCTTAGGATTAGTCTACTCAAACATATGCATAAGACTTAAAGACTATTAAAAAAACCTGTGAAGTAAGTCGCCGAGTTAAGGTGTGGCAACCATCATGACGCATGTCTAGGAGTGGATTCAGAAGAGCTTGGTATTTAAGCGGTCCTAGCGACTCACCTCCTCTTTACTCGAATCCTACCGGTGCGTAGCTACTGTTCACCTTAACCAAGAGGACTTGTTCATAAAGCTAAACCGATTATTAAAACCGAAAGGATTAGCCTTCTTGTTTTAAAACCCTTGGTTTTTTTAAAATTTTCAAATTTACCCCATTGGTTTGTAAACCCTAAACCTGAGTTAGGAAAGACGTTTTTCTCGATTTATAGAATTACTAAAATATCCCTACTTGCAAAATTACAAAAATGCCCATGTATTGTAAAATTATCGTACTACCCTCAAATTTTGTTAAAATGATTTTACTTTATAAAAATACCAAAATCTCAAGTTTTCAAAATATTAAGATATTTGGTTTGGAAAAATTTACGAAAATACCCCTGGTTGATAAAATTACCAAAATGCCCCTAATTTCTAAATTTTCATATTACTCTCGACTTTTACTAAAATATTCCTAATTTACCAAATGTCAGAAAATTCTATTTTACAAAATATTGGGATACCCAGATTTGAAAATTTACAAGAATACCCCTGACTTCCAAAATTACGAAAATAACCACGATTTAAAATTTTTACAACACATCTGGTTTGAAAATAAATTTTCAAGATGACCCCGAGATTTGTAAATTAAAATATCTTTAATTTGAAAACTATTTTCAAATTGACCGATTTATTCTCCGAAATACCCTATAGGAAAATGACGAAATTACCCACAGGTTGGGAATGCTCAAGGAAGTGATGTGGATGAATGGATGTGTCTTTAGTAAAGAATGTGAATGTTTGAATTAGAATAGAGAACTTGAGATGAAACTTTGATTGATTGAAAGAACCACTTCTAGAACTTCTTTTCATAAAATTGCTTGTGGGTAAACAGTGAAACAAAAATTTTTAATGCATAAAACTTTTTAAACAGATTAAGTCGTGACGCTAGATATGAGTTCTAGGAGGCGTGGTCGCAATACTCATGGACGTGGTAGAGGCAGGATGGCAGTATCAGAACCGGTTGGGTTTGGCCATGGGTCAGAGAACGATGTGCCGCCACCACCAACTGTTGAGGTTGAACATCGATCGATCGGTGGAGGAGGCGACGCGATGTCGCGAGCTATCTTTGCAGTGCTTGGCGAGTGGCAGGAGCCAATGTGGGCAATGGGACTCGAAGTCAGTCCCCGAAAGACTTAGGTCAAATGGAGCCGAGTTCTTCAGAGGAATTTTGGGTCACCAGAACCGTTTGAGATTTTTCGAAAAAGACCGAGGGTCGAGACTCCTGCTGGTATTTCTAAGTCAACTACTGGGAATCCAGACCGTCCATGTGCTCGGTGTGGAAGGTACCATGTTGGCGAGTGCTAGAACCGGGATCGAGAATGCTTCAGGTGTAAGTCTAAGACTCATCTGATTAAGGATTGTCCTCAAGATCCGAACAGGGCTCGGACAGAAAGCCAAGGTTATGTGCAACCAGGTAGAGGTGGTCAGCAGGCGATAAGGGGTCGTGGTCCGAACCATGGAGGGAATGGTTCGGTAGGGTCGTGAAGCTTTAGGTCATGATAATGGTAGCACCGAGGCAAAACGGCCGGTCTGGTTTATGCGATTAATCGGAGGAAGAATAATGATGTGCCAGATGTGTCAGCGGGTAAGTTTCTTATGTTTGGAATTTCCTTTATTGCTTGTTCGCTTTAAGGACAGTTTGTTTTTATTGCTAGTAAAGTATCTAGAGCCTTGGGTGTGGACTTAGAAACTGTGCCTAGAAATATGGATAGCTCTTTAAGATCAGAGTGCACAGCTATAGCATAGTGTGGTGATTTGGGATGTACAATTGATAATTATCCGGGAATTTCAAGGACGAAATTATTTTAAGGGGGTAGAATTGTACTATCTTGAAATAGGGGTAAAATTTTATTAAATTATTTTGCATAAGTGTGGTCATCATGGTGTTGATTGAGGAATTTTAGGTGCTAGTGATAGGCTAAGGGAAGGCCCGAGCTATAGGAGAAATTTTATTTTTTTAGTGCAAAAAAGGGAAGCTAGGCAAGAAGGCTTTAAGGGAATTTTTGTAGGCATTTTTAGCATAAGAAAGGCTCTGGTGAAGGGGCTTTCAGGTGTTACTTAAAGGCTTGGGGTATACGCCAATAAGGGCATGGGTTCGAATCAAGGCGGCAGCAAGCGTGTTTTTATTTTTGTTTTGGGCGTTTAGGCAAGAGGGAGCTAAGGAAAGAGCTCTTAAAAGAAAATGGGGTGAATTTATATCACAAAAGAACACTCTGGCAGAATGGCATGGGGTGTCAAAGCTTAAATGGGCTTCGTGCAGGTCATGGGTTCAAGACACAAGAGGAGCAATATTTTGAGCCTTTTAATTTTGCTTTTGACAAACAATGAGGGGAGAGTTGGGCAGCATGTGGACTCCAATATGATAAGCTTAATATTTTGATTTTAAATTCGGCTGGAAGAATGGATTATTATTAGTTTTTATTTTGTATTTTAATTGAAGAGGTGATAATGGATAAAAGGTGGTTTTTATTTTGTTTATTTTGAATGTTGATAAGAAATAAATAAGGCTTATTTTATTTAGTTCAAGTGATTGGTTAAGATATAAATTAGGAGAGGAATTTGGGATACGATTAAAAGGAATCAAGGTAGGCCAAGGGTCTTTTGGTGGTGTTTGAATTTCGGTCATTTAGGGATTAAGTGCTGATTTTTTGAGTTGTTTTTAGTGCCTCTTGCCGAATATTATAGTCCTCTCTACCTTTTTCTTTTCTTGAAACCTTGAAGCCGAATCTCCCTCTTTTGGTGCCGATTGTATCTTTTGTTGGAACCGAATCATTCAATGAACTTCAAAGCCGAAGGTGGTAGTCTAGTTATTCTTCTTTTGTATTATCATCTTTTTTCGAAAACTACTCTTTTCTTGTCATTCCCTAAAAGTCGAATCTCTCGGTGTTCAAGGAGACTTTGGGTGTAAGCGATTGATCGGTTCGATGGTATGGTAAGGAAACTCTTTAATGTTATTCTTCTTTCTTTTATCTTTGGTAAATCAAACCAAAAACCTAACCCTTTTAGTTTGATGGCCGAATCAAGAGGTGATCTTTCGGGATTTGGAGACTTGAGGCTTGTAGGAGCAATCGGGATTTGATCAGTTGAGGTAAGGAGGTGGTAGATGTTTGGCCAAGGGCCACAAAATGTTATGTCTTTAGGTCAAGGCCATGTTATGTATTTTAAGTAGTGACCATTTTTATTGTGGGTTGTTTAAGGAGTTTCGACAGACTTTTGGGTGCACCGTGTGACTTCGAGATTTAGTTGAGTGTATCAAACAGGTGCATAATCATCGCATGGTTTCTCCTGTTAATTGTTTATTAATTTATATACCTTTGTATGATGTGTGGTAGCCGACAATAAAGGCTAAAGTGGTGGATACCCATGTTTGGGTTAATCGGTTAACAGGTTAGTGGTTTATGATATTAAACTATTTATGGTGCCTGTTTGATATGGTAATGATCATGTGATTATATTCACTCTATATGTTGATTGACATGATACATTGACATATGTGCATGGGGATTGGTTTTGATCAAAGAAGGACGGGGAGTACATATCTATGAACGTGGTCTAATGTTAGCCTCGTGCTACATTAGTGCTTGATGATTTGTTGTGTGCATCATCAAGGGAGGTGTTGGCTTGGTGCCCATCTCGGTGGTTGATAGCTGAGTGCATCACCGTAGATAGATTATTGTGGGATCACTTATGTGATCGGTGGCTCTGCCATGGCCTTGAGCAGATAGTCTGGTAAGGTAGGATTTGAGGATCACGATGTGATCGGTGGCTCGACCACGACCTTGTCTGATAGATCTGCCGAGGTATGATATGTGGGATCACTCGATTGTGATCGGTGGACTAGCCACGGCCTTGGGCAGGGAGTCTGCTAAGGTAGGTGTAAGGTAGGTGTAATGGATGGACTTAGGTTGGGATGGGTCATAATTGCATGTCTGTTGGTATGGACTGTGTGGGTATGGGGTAAGCCCATACGTGTGGAAACATGTGTAATGATTATGCAATGAGTCTGTGGACTCACCCTATTTTTTTTCATAACCATCGCAGGTGAATCGTGAGCTTGGGTCGGGTTGGAGTGGATACGAGGTGGCCATGCAGAAGAAGATGTTTTGATCATTTTTAAGCATTTTAATATTAAGTACTTTGTTTAAGTAGTGGTTGTAATAAGGGCCTTTTTATTATTTTTGGTATTATTTTAATTATGATTAGATTAAATTGAATTGCTATGTGAAGATGATATTATTTTAGCAATCTATTTATTTAAAATATATATACACTAAAGTTTTAATTCGGACATTTTATAACATCAAAGTTTTAGTTATACTTTTAAATGGACATGGTTTTCAAAAGATGACAAAATTTTATCGTTTTATCTTAATTCAAAAATATTTTCAACCCTCTTTCCGCAGTAACATACCAGATTCGGTCGGGGCTCGTGGGCCGGGTTTGGGGTGTTACAACCTGAAAGGATAAGGGAGAAGGTGAGTCACCAAGACTCGGTGCATATTCCTCTCCGGGCAAATACCACATACTTACACAAATTATAACAAAGCAACATATATGTATAATGCTCCCAACCTAGCCATCCATAACTCCTTTTCTACCCCGTGGTACCAAACCACCGGTGGTGCCAAACCACACGATATAAATGTGACCAAAATCACGATATAAATGTGATACCAAATCATGGATACCAAATCATGGCGATCCCATATCTCAAAAGTGGGGCCAACCCACGGTGGTATTAACCACGGGGGCGAGTCGCTATGAGGTGCCAAACCTCCGGTGTCCAAAGACACGAATGTGATACCAAATCACTTTGGTGGTGCCAAACCACCGGTGTCCAAGACACGAATGTGATACCAAATCACTTTGGTGACCAAAGTCACGATATCAATCTTCCCTCCTCTCATATTGCCCATGCCAATGCAATAAATAAACAAATCATGTCAATATACTTTGATATGTATCTCATAACAAATATATCATAAATCGTAGATCATGATTTCTATCCACATATATTTACAACATATCGAAAATGACTTACCGAATCCTCATTCATACCATCATGGTATCCAAATCTCATCGTTTTTCCCACTTTCATAATATGATTAGTTATAACACATATAAATACATATATATAAACCAAGTTATAAAGTGTGTAAGATATACACCTTTCACCAAAGCAAATACTAACTTCCGAAGATCCGATCTACCACACTAGATCACCTTGTCCTACAATCGACCAATATTAAGATTATAAACAAAGGCCATTCGGCCCTACCACTAAACCCTAAAGAGTTAACACTTCGAAATACCAATCTTACCTAAAAGCTTACCCAAAACAAGAGACCAAGATACGAGGCTTAGATTGATTGCTTCCTGCATCCCGAGGAGCCTAAAAGAAATCGGTTCCTAAAATGGTTAGAACCTTGCAACAAATGCCCATGGGTTCGGCCTTTGTCCACAAGAAAATAACATAGAGAGGAGAAAAGAAATAATAGGAAAATCGGCCAAGAATACTTACTTATTAACCAAAATAGATTGAAGAAAGCAAAAGAGAATCTACCCTTGAATATTGAGCCAAAACAAAACAATAAGAGAAAGGGAAGTTTCGGAAATATGGTTATGAAAGAAGAAAGATATGTGTATAAAAGTGAGAAAGTATGTGAGTAGAAAAGAGAATGAAAGAGAGAGAGAGTGTGTGTTCGATTTTAGAAACAATGGAGAAAAGAAAAGGGAGTTTGGAGAAGAGAGAAATTTGGCCAAGAGAGAATAAAAAAAATGTGATTATGAACCAATCTCAAGAGAAGAAAAGAGAGAAATATGGGGGAGAGGTTCGGCCAAACACTTCTTTGCCAAAAACAATGTGCACAAAAATGCACAAATTTCAATTGTAGTTTCGGTTTCAAAAGAGCAAATGAAAAAAGAAGATGGTATTTGGTTCAAACAAAATAAGGCTAAAACCAAAGGCAAATTTGCACCAAAAGCACAATAGACATTCGGCCAAGGTGGGAGTTTTTGGAGAGAAAGAAAAACAATACCAAAAGATGCACAAATGCAAAAGTTGGCTAACTATACCCCCCAAACCACCTAACAACATTCGGCCACCCCCCTAAACACCCATGCTGTCCACATACATGCACTAAAGGCCTAGGAATACTTTCCAAAACATCTTCCATATCCCATGCCTTTTGTCCCGTCATCATACCAAAACATTAAGATTCTTATCCCCAATTTCATGCTTTCCTTAAACAAATATTCAACTTACCAAAAGTTAAGAGTCCAACCTATCATAAATAAAGTTTGACCGTCCATCAATGCTAGAACAAAAAATAAAGTCTTCAAAATGCTAAACATGCTACTCGAACCTCTAACCTCAAGCAACTATCCAAGCATCATAACCACCTTGCCACTAACTCCTCATATGCTTAATTTAACACTTAAATTAACTTAAGTGTCAAGCTCACTTAATCCACTTCATTAAATAACCCATACCACAAATTATTCTAGCTTCCTAAATAAAATCAAGCCTTCACAAAACTATGCTAACACATAAAATTCATACCCGAGCCAATACAAATAATACTCAAATTTTAGGATATTACAATTCTACCCCCTTAAGAAAATTTCGTCCTCGAAATTACCTGATCAAAAGAGTTGAGGATACTATTGCCTCATCGCATCCTCCGGTTCCCAAGTAGCTTCTTCCACGCCATGATTCTGCCATAAGACTTTCACTAAAGGAACTGACTTCCTACACAAAACTTTCACGTCTCGATCTAGAATCTGCACAGGTTCTTCTTCTATCGTCAAATCTGGACTCACTTCTATTTCCTCTACTGCCACGACATGCGATGGATCAGAACGATAGCGTCTAAGCATGGAGACATGAAACACATCATGAATCTGACTCAGTTCTACTGGAAACTCAATCTGATAGGCTACTGGTCCCACTCGTCTCAACACCTTAAACGGTCCAATGAACCTTGGACTTAACTTGCCTTTTCTCCTAAATCTTAACACTTTCTTCCATGGCAAGACCTTCAGAAAAACTTTGTCACCCACGGCAAACTCTATATCCCTCCACTTGGGATCGGCATATGACTTCTACCTATCCGAAGCTTCCTTCAGACGAGCATGAATTAACTTCACGTTGACCTCAGTTTCCGCAACCAACTCTGGTCCTAACATCTGACGCTCACCCAACTCTATCCAACATGTAGGTGTGCGACACTTCCTACCATACAATGCCTCATATGGTGTCATCTTAATGCTTGCCTGATAACTATTGTTGTATGCGAACTCATCTAATGGCAAAAACTCTTCCCAGCTACCTCTGAAGTCCAAAACACAGCCTCTCAACATATCCTCTAAGATCTGAATAACTCTTTTGATCGCCCGTCGATCAGTGATGAAATGCTGATCAAATCCAACCGCGTGCCAAAGCCCGATCTAACGCTCTCAAAACCTCGACATAAATTTGGGATCTTTGTCCGAGATGATCGACAACGCATACCGTGCAACCTCACTATCTCCGCCACATACAACTTAGCTAGCCTCAGGCGAATAATCCACCCTTACTAGGAATGAAATGAGCTGACTTAGTCAGACGATCCACAATCACCCAAACTGAGTCCTTCTTACTAGGTGTAAGAGGTAATCCACTGACAAAATCCATAGTGATTCTCTCCCACTTCCACTGTGGAATCTTCACCGACTGAAGTAATCCAGACGGCAACTGATGTTTAGCCTTAAAGTGCTGACACGTCAGACATTTACCCACGAACTCAGTTACCTCTCGCTTCAAACCTGGCCACCAAAATTGCTCTCTTAAATCTCGATACATCTTGCTACCTCCAGGATGCATAGTGTATGGGCTGCTATGTGCGTCCCGAATAATCTTTTGCCTTAACTCTACATCCTTCGGCATACAAGCTCTCCCTTTAAAACACAAAACTCCATCATTGGACAAACTAAAATCCTCTAAACCACCATTCTGAACTCGCAACCTCCGATCATTCAAACCATCATCCTCTAATTGTTTCTCCTTGATCTGATCTAACCAAGTCGGCTTGACTTGCAATTTCGCCAAAACACTCCCATCGTCATACAAACTAAGACGAGCAAACATCAATCTTAAGTCTGATACAACCTTACGACTCAACGCATCTGCCACCACGTTAGCCTTGCCCGGATGATACTCAATTGAACAGTCGTAGTCCTTCAACAACTCAATCCATCTATGCTGCCTCAAGTTCAAATCCTTCTGAGTCAAAAGATACTTAAGACTCTTGTCATCCGTGTAGACTATCGACTTCTCTCCGTAAAAATAGTGTCTCCAAATCTTCAAAGTGAAAACCACTGCTGCTAATTCCAAGTCATGCGTTGGATAATTAACCTCATGTGGTCTCAACTGTCGAGATGCATAAGCCACTACCTTCCCTTCCTACATCAGCACACATCCCAAACCAGTATGTGATGCATCACAGTAAACCGTGAATTCCTTGCCTGCCTCGAGTTGAATTAAAACTGGAGCTTCAGTCAGAATCTTCTTCAACTTGTCGAAGCTTTCTTGCTACTTCTCGGTCCACACAAATGGAACCCCTTTCCTCAACAACTTGGTCATCGGTGCGGCGATCAAAGAAAATCCCTCTACAAACCTTCGGTAATACCCCTCCAGACCTAGAAAACTCTGAATCTCAGCCACTGACTTAGGCGGCTTCCAATCCAACACTGCCTCAATCTTCCGAGGATCTACTCTAATCCCCTCGACTGATACAACGTGACCCAAGAAAGTCACCTCCCTAAGCCAGAACTCGCACTTACTAAATTTAGCAAAAAGTTACTTTTCCCTCAGAATCTGCAACACTACTCGCAAATGCGCATCATGCTCCTCCTCTGACTTTGAGTATACCAAAATATCATCTATAAAAACCATAACAAACTGATCCAAAAATTGCTGGAATACCCGATTCATCATATCCATGAATGCTGCCGGCGCGTTAGTTAACCCAAACGGCATCACCAGAAACTCGTAGTGCCCATACCGAGTGCGAAATGTCGTCTTATGGATATCAGACTCTTTCATCTTTAGCTGATGATATCTAGACCTTAAATCAATCTTAGAGAAAACCGTAGCCCCTTTAAGCTGATCAAACAAGTCATCTATCCTCGGCAATGGATACTTGTTTTTGATCGTCAGCTTATTCAACTGGCGGTAGTCAATACACATCCGCATCGTACCATCCTTCTTCTTGACAAAAAGTACCGGCGCTCCCCAAGGCGAAACACTTGGTTGAATGAAACCTCGATCCAATAATTCTTGAATCTGAGCCTTCAATTCCACTAATTCTTTTGGTGCCATCCTATACGGAGCTATAGACACTGGTGCCGTTTCGGGTAATAGATCTATACCGAATTCAACTTCACGATCCGGAGGTAATCCCGAAAGTTCTTCTGGAAATACGTCAACATATTCCTTTACCGTTCAGACATTCCCTACCGCAGACTCCTTAGCTTCCAAAGCACACACATGAACTACAAATGCTTCATAGGCCTTCCTGACCATCTTCACAGCTTTCAACACAGATACCATGTTGGATAGATAATCTCTTCTATTACCTACCATGACCACTTCTTCACCTTCCGCTGTCTTCAAAACCATGCGCTTAGCAATAAGAATCCAAACTTGCTTGGTACTTAACCAACCATCCATCCCAAGAATCGATCGAACTCCTCAAACGGCAGTTCCATCGGATCATCTCTTAACACTACCCCTTGAAGTTCTAGGGTACATCTCTATATAGCTTATCTACTTCTACAGAGTGACCTAGAGGACTAATTACATCATCCTCCCAGAAGAAATCTCGAAATCTAGGTTCATAGTCTCAACTATACTACTAGCAACATACTGAATGTGTCAAACCCACATCTATCAAAGTAGTATATGGAACACCAAAGATTAAGAACGTCTGTTATGACATCCGGTTTCGCCGCCTCCTCTCGACGTCTCGCAGCATACACCAAACCAAGCTGTCTTGCCTCAGTGTTGCTTGCACCTCTGCCAGATGCTCCGCGGCCTCGACTAGAACCATTACCTCCTCTACCATTACCATGACCTCTCTACGGTGCTGGTCCCTCCTTTCTGAACTGAGTACGGCCTTGACCCTCAGACTGATTCCTGGCTTGCTTAGGTGGACAATCTCTCACACGATGATCCAGCGAACCACACTCGAAACAGCCTTTTCCTCCGGTCCAACATTCACCCTAATGAAATTTCCCACATCTGTTACACCATGCTGGTCCCTGATTAGCAGTAACAGGCCTCCCAGACTGATTCGGCCCATTTTGCCTAGCCCTCTTCTGAACATTACCAGCTGACCCAGATGATCCATATCCTCTCTTATGCTTATTCCGGTCATAGCTCTGCCTTCCAGATTCCTTTATTCCTTCGGCTATCTTAGCCTTTTCCACCAAAGTAGCAAACTCTCGCTCCTGATGTGGAGCAATCAACAATCTCAGCTCGTCCTTCAAACCATCTTCGAATCGGACACATCGCTCGTGCTCCGAAGCCACAATACCTCCAAAGATACCACTCAATCTTAAGAACTCAAACCTCATACTCGATATGGATTTACTCCTTGGACCAAACTCGAAATGCCTTACGCTGCATCAACATAACTAAATCCAATATATTTCTTCCGATATCTTTGCCTTAAAGAAGTCCCAAGTGAGATCCTCCACATCTGACCATTCCGACCGTGAGCCACCACCGATATGACTCATCACGAAGAAGCGACACAATCCCTTTCAACTTTTCCTCAAAGATTCAGATCCGGATCATCCATGATTCACTCACGCCTCTAACCAATATTTAGCCGAGCTGAGCTACACCAAACACCTCAAAATACCTCGGCTCCATTGGCTCGGAGTCACTCGAGTACAGATTTTCGAGCTCCCGCGCCTCCACCTACTCCAGCTACCCTCTCCAGAACTCGCAGCATCGCCTGAGACACTGCGTCATCTCTCGCTTGATCCTCGATGTTCAACTCCAATTCTTGGTGGTGGGGTGGTGGTACCTCATTCTCGATCCTTGACCCGACCTCACCGGATCGAACATGACCATCCTACCTCGACCACGTCCATGCATAACACGACCTCGACCTTGAGTACTCATATCTAAAGTCTTGACTTATCTGATTAAAAGTTTTATGCATTATTCATTATTCCACTTTCTTTTAAAGCACAGTTTTATGAAAAATTTTAATAAGAGATTGTTTCGCGAGTACACCAAACCTATAGTTTTGGGTCTCTAAAGTAGTTCCTACTACTATATAGTCATATCAACATCACTAAAATCATATCATCAAAATCAACAGTTTTGATGTACTTACTGTATGGATTGATCTTAGGAAACTCGTGGCCATGCCTTTCCAACCATAAAATTTTCAACAAAAACATTTTAAAACCATACTTCAAATCATTTTGGGCCTCGGGCCCACAGCCGAGCTTTTGAACTTGGCTCTGATACCAATTTGTAACACCCCAAACCCGATCAATATGCCACGACTGAATCTGGTATGTCACTGAGGAAAAATTTTTCTTGAAAGAATCGAATTAACAATTAAATTTTTGTGAAAAACTCTTTAAAATTCTATATTTGTAGAAATTACATGTTTAATAAGTTAAAACTGAAGATTTACTTTGAAATTACATAAAACTTTAAAATAAGTGAATAAATCATAGGTTAGAAAACATTTATTTCGTTTTAAGAAAACTCGAATTATTACTTTGAAAACCATTTGCATTTGAATGTAGAAACTTAATATTTGAAAATCATTTAAATTATCGAAAACACTTAAGTTGTTTAAATTATCAAATGATTTATGTTACCCGATGGTAACGTTTTAAAAACCGTCGCGTTTTATAGATTAGAAAACTTGGTGTCAATTTATTATAATAATCATGAAATTTATAAACCATATTTAAAACATGTTCAAAACATAAAATAATCCAAAACATAATTAAATAGGCCTTATTACAAATCCATAAAATATGAAAACCAAATTAAAATAAAATACCCAAATGGAAGTTCATATAAAACCAACTTTTATTGCATGGCCTCCTCGAGTTCATCCGGCTCATCATCCGCGATCTCACGAATCACCTGAAAGGATAAGGGATAAGGTGAGTCACCAAGACTCAGTGCATATTCCCTCTTCCGGGTAAATACCACATACTTACTCAAATTATAACAAAGCAACATATATGTATAATACACCCAACCTAGCAATCCATAACTCCTTTTCTACCTCTGTGGTACCAAACCACTGGTGGTGCCAAACCACCAAAGGATCAAGTCACGATATAAATGTGATACCAAATCACTTTGTGACCAAAGTCACGAATAATCCATCTGTAGGGCCAACCCACGTGTGATACCAAATCACCGGCGACGATCCCATATCTCAAAAGTGGGGCCAACCCACGGTGGTATTAACCACGAGGGATGAGTCGCTATGAGGTGCCAAACCTCCGGTGTTCAAGACACGAATGTGATACCAAATCACTAGTGGTGCCAAACCACCGGTGTCCAAGACACGAATGTGATACCAAATCACCGGTGACCAAGTCACGATATCAATCTTCCCTCCTCTCATATTGCCCATGCCAATGCAATAAATAAACAAATCATGTCAATATACTTTGATATGTATCTCATAACAAATATATCATAAATCGTAGATCATGATTTCTATCCACATATATTTACAACATATCGAAACAAACTTACCCGAATCCTCATTCATACCATCATGGTATCATATCCAAATCTCATCGTTTTTCCCACTTTCATAATATGATTAGTTATAACACACATAAATACATATATATATAAACCAAGTTATAAAGTGTGTAAGATACACACCTTTCACCAAAGAAAATACTAACTTCCGAAGATCTGATCTACCGCACTAGATCACCTTGTCCTACAATCGACCAATATTAAGATTATAAACAAAGGCCATTCGGCCCTACCACTAAACCCCAAAGAGTTAACGCTTCGAAATACCAATCTTACCTAAAAGCTTACCCAAAACGAGAGACCAAGATACGAGGCTTAGATTGATTGCTTCCTACGTCCCGAGGAGCCTAAAAGAAATCGGTTCCTAAAATGGTTAGAACCTTGCAACAAATGCCCATGGGTTCGGCCTTTGTCCACAAGAAAATAACATAGAGAGGAGAAAAGAAATAATAGGAAAATCGGCCAAGAATACTTACTTATTAACTAAAATCGATTGAAGAAAGCAAAAGAGAATCTACCATTGAATATTCGGCCAAAACAAAACAATAAGAGAAAGGGAAGTTTCGGCAATATGGTTATGAAAGAAGAAAGATATGTGTATAAAAGTGAGAAAGTATGTGAGTAGAAAAGAGAATGAAAGAGAGAGAGTATGTGTGTTCGATTTTAGCAACAATGGAGAAAAAAAAGGGAGTTTGGAGAAGAGAGAAATTCGCCAAGAGAGAATAAAAAAAATGTAATTATGAACCAATCTCAAGAAAAGAAAAGAGAGAAATATGGGAGAGAGGTTCGGCCAAACACTTCTTTGCCAAAAAGAAAGTGCACAAAAATACACAAAGTCCAATTGTAGTTTCGGTTTCAAAAGAGCAAATGAAAGAAAGAAGTTGGTATTTGGTTCAAACAAAATAAGGCTAAAACCAAAGGCAAATTTGCACCAAAAGCACAATAGACATTCGGCCAAGGTGGGAGTTTTTGGAGAGAAAGAAAACAATACCAACAGATGCACAAATGCAAAAGTTGGCCAACTATACCCCCCAAACCACCTAAGAACATTCGGCCACCCCGCTAAACACCCATGCCGTCCACATACATGCACTAAAGGCCTAGGAATACTTTCCAAAACATCCTCCATATCCCATGCCTTTTGTCCCCTCATCATACCAAAACCTTAAGATTCTTATCCCCAATTTCATGCTTTCCTTAAACAAATATTCAACTTACCAAAAGTTAAGAGTCCAACCTATCATAAATAAAGTTTGACTGTCCATCAATGCTAGAACACAAAAATAAAGTCTTCAAAATGCTAAACATGCTACTCGAACCTCTAACCTCAAGCAACTATCCAAGCATCATAACCACCTTTCCACTAACTCCTCATATACTTAATTTAACACTTAAATTAACTTAAGTGTCAAGCTCACTTAATCCACTTCATTAAATAACCCATACTACAAATTATTCTAGCTTCCTAAATAAAATCAAGCCTTCACAAAACTATGCTAACACATAAAATTCATACCCGAGCCAATACAAATAATACTTAAATTTTAGGATATTACAGTGACCTTAAAGCATATGGAAATAATTGATTAAATAGCTAGCATAAGTGAGCAGTTAGTAAAGAGGCTATGGCACCACATGTATTACCTTGAAGGAAGGAGTTCAAATCACATTGCATGCAATTTGAATTTTACTTTTGCTTCCCTTCCTTATGTGTCGGTCAAGGAATAAATATGGAAATGGTGGACTTCATTATTTTGGTAAGGTGGCTAAAAGAATAAGGCAAGGTTGAAGTTGGGGAAAGGAATCAAGAGAAATAGGAAAGAAAAGGGGACATGAGGCTAATTCCATGGATAATGTTTTGGAAAGCATAGGAGGCCAAACTCTAATCCTAAGGGGGATGCATGTAGACGGTTTTGGAGTAGTTAGGTGGCTGAAATTTTATTTTGACTTTTGGTAAAATCCTAGCTTTGTTTTGGCCAGAAATCCTTTTGGCAACTTTGTGCCATTTCTCTCAATTTTGCAACCCACCTTGCCGAAAGATAGTAGAGCAATAGTGCATTGTTTTCCTCTCAAATTCTTTTCTTTTTCCTTTGATTTGTGCCGAAATTACAAGCCTTGGTGACCATATGTTTCTTATTTCTTTTTACTTTGGCTGAATTCCCCTAGCACATTTGTGCACTTTCTTGCGCTTTTTTTTTATCAAGATTTTCATCTCTTGTCTATCTCCCTTTTTGGATAGCCGAATCTTCCACCCTTCTATTGAATTCTCTTTTCCATTCGAGTGGTCATTTATGTACAATTGGTAAGTGAATTCTTTTCTATGATCATATTCTTTCCTCTTTAGCTGAATAAGTAATTATCACTATTCGGTTGTAAATCGTGATCGTGAATCAAAATGGTGTTATCCTCCACTTCTTCATGTTTTATTCACTCTCTCTTTTCGTAGTGCTTTAAGTGGGAGACCGTGTATTGTTCTAGCTGAAGTCAAACGGTGGTAATTGGATCCAATATCGATACGGATCGATTCTTGGTGCATCGAGGGAGATCACCGTTGTGGTGTTGAAATCGGTAGAAAGCACAGCTCGTAATCAAGGTGTGTAATCCCATACCTTTTTGAATATATGCTTGAAATGTTGAGTAAGTCTCACATCTCTTTGAAAGTTTACATAAAATATTCTGTGATTCGGTAGAAATACCAAAGAAAACCAATAACCGGCAACCGTGATCACTTTCGGACGTATGATGCTCGTAGTAGTAATCATGTTTTGTAATAAAATAGTTTCGATCGTAAATGTGACATGTATTTGGAAAATCATGAAAAATTGGATAAAAGGAATTACAAAGTGACTAAGATATCAGCTTAAAGCTTACTGTGTCTACTTTAATATGGAAGAACTAGAGAAGGAAAAGGAATATTATAGTTTGAGATATGTTAATTTTAGTGAGACTGGTTCTGAATGACTTTGGGGTATTCTATTCTATCTTGGAAAAATCATATAAAATTGTAAAAATTTAATTATGGGACATAATTTATATGTATGAATTCCTTATTGATCCTATTATTAATAGAGACAAGTGGGAGCAGTATATGAAAACTGTACAGTGAGATATTTGGATTTTGGGTAAGAGAGGTAAGAATCGTTGGACAGTGAAACAAGGAAACTTTAAGGAATAAAATGTTCTAAATGGTTTAGGTAAAAATTCTAACAAACTTGTAGTAAGAATAAATATGAGTCTAGTTTAAAGGAAAATTTACAGATTTAGATTTCAAGATTCCTAACATGAGTTATGGTCAATTTAGTCAGTATGACGCAGATGGACAGTTTCAATTTTATGCCCCAAATTAGTAGTTAAGCCTAGGTTGCGAAATTACCATAATACCCTTAGAGGGTAAATTACCGAAATATCCCTGGGTTGCGAGATTACAGAATTACCCTCGATGAGTAAAATTATGGAAATGCCCTTATGGGCTGTATTACGAAAATGCCCTTATGGGTCAAATTACGGAATTGCCCCTAATGGGCCGAAATACGAAATTGCTTAATGAACTGAATTGACATATTACTTTATGGGCCAATCTGATATATTTTGTTATGAGGGCCAAAATATGTTAAATGGGCCATAATTTGCTAGATCGTTAAATGGGCCAAAATTTCTATTTTGACTAATGGGCCAAATTGATAACTTGTAATATGGGCTTTTTTGTTGAAATTTACCTTATGAATATATTGTTATGCATTAAATATATATATTTACATGACTGCATGGGTTGGGATAATTGACAAAGAGAAGAAAGGCATGTTGCCAAAATCTAGTTCGGTGGCTCTGCCACAAATATTTTAAATGGTCTGTTGCCAAAATCTAGTTCGGTGGCTCTGCCACAAATATTTTAAATGGCCTGTTGCCAAAATCTAGTTTGGTGGCTCTGCCACAAATATTATAATTGGCTTAATGTCTGCTATTGGTGTGTTGGAGGGGTGGGTTGACTTGATCCCCACAGGTGTGTTGGTTGGTATGGGTGGTGTGTAGAGAATGGAAATTTAGGCTTGGTTGGGAATTGCATATCACATGCATTTTATATTTGTTATATTGTTACATTTGTAAATGAGCTTAGGCCCAAATATTTGCTTTATGGATTTTGGCCCAGTGAAGAACGGTGAGTGGGTTACACACTGAGCTCTAAGTAACTCACCCCCCTTCTTTCTTAACCCTATAGGTAATGCTCCGTGAGGTTGACTTGGGCCATGGATGACTCGGTGGAGGCCATACTTCAGAAATAGTGTTATTAAATTTTAAATTTCTATTCCCGTTATTTTATTATTTTGGTTTAAGTTGTAATATGGCCTCTAAACTATTTTATTATTTGATTTATGGTTGGTTTACTTATTATTTTGCTTAAATTGTTTTAAACGAGAATTTTTCTAAAAGCTAAAATAAAGGTTTTCCAAAATAGATTAACAAATGGAATTCATAATAAAATTTTTACAAATATTTTTAATACAAAAATCTTCTTGAATTTTCAATGTCATTTTCAAAAGTCACGTTTTATAAGATTATTAGTTCAAATCTAACGATTTATCAATCAATCTCCGAGGTTAGTAGTATTTTATCAAATGTCTCAAATCAAACTTGTTTTTCTTGATTTTAACAAAACTTATTTTACTACGAATTTCAAATCCTTTATACGTTTTCTTCAATATGACACACTAGATTTGGGCCTAACTTCTGGGTCGGGTTTGGGGTGTTATAATATTTACAGAGTCGTATTATATGTGAACAAAAGTTTGATCCGGTAATTTTGATGATTTATTGCTCAATTAAGGTAAAAGGATTAAATTGTAAAAGAGGTAAAATTTAATTTCTATATATTTAAATAGTAAGGGACCAAAATGGTGATTAAACCATGGTCAAAAAGTCCAAGTGGTCGTAGATGTCAATCATTCCACTAACTTTTGGGGTATTTATTCATTTAGTCCTAATTAGTTTAAGGCTAAATTATAAACAAATTTTTTAATTGGAATTTAATAGAATTGAAGGACCAATTATGTAATTGGACCCTCCTTAAATGACCTAATAATAAAAATGATGTGGAATTGTTTATATTGTGGTAAATTGCAATAAAATCCTAATTAAATAAGGATTTACTAATTAATCTGTTTCTAGTATGATCGGAAATGGTGGTTCTAGGGCCACAATTCAGATGTGTCAAGCCGTAAATATTAATTGACATTTACGAGGTCATTAGTGTCGTATTAAAATTTGGTTAGGAAATGTTAACATTTGGATGGTTAATTAAGTAAAAAAGACTAAACTGTAAATATAGAAAAGATGGATTTATTAGTTAAAAGGTAAATTAAAGGGGTTTGGATGGTAAATAAACCACCATTACCCATAGTGGGTGGTAATGGGTTTATAATTGGTGATATTTGAATGGAAATAAAAAGGGTATATTAGTAATTAATTATAAAAGGAATTAAAATAAAATGAAATAGAAATTTCTTGTCCATCTTCTTCATTTTCACACTATCAAACTGAAACACCATGGCAAGTGAGAGAGCTTATTCGATCAAGCTAGGGTTCATTAATTTGGTAGGTAAATCTTACCCATTTTTAGTAATTTTTATGTTTTTGCGCTCGTATTAGCTTAATCTTGTAACACCCCAAACCCGGCCTAGAAGTTAGGCTCGAATCTGGCGTGTCACATTGAAGTGTTTTTCAAAGACCATGTTTTCATTGAAAACCCTTCCTAGAGAAAGATTAAATAAAATCCCAATTACGTTAGTTTATTTTTTAAAATGTGGTAATTGAAAATTATTAGATTTATTCCCAAAACATCTTTTCAGATGCGGAAGCTAATTTTGAAAGTAATTGATTTACGAAAAAGATTAAGTCACAAAACCATTTCAAAAATGTTGTGAAAACGTAGTGTTGTTTTAAACACAGTTAACATTTTGGAAAAACTGTGATTTACTTCTAACATATATAAATCAAAATAAAACCAATCTAAAATTTAAAGTCCTAAAACTTTAAGAGGCCTTGTTACAGCCCCAAATCAAAATGTTTAAAACTAGATAATCAAAACAAAAAACATAATCAGTGTGTGGTATTCTCTGAGTCCCTTGCAGCTCCGATCCGTCTAAGGCTGAGGATTACCTGCACAGTTAAAAATGGGGTGAGTTTATGAAAAATCAGTGTGTAATCCCTTTACTAGAGTAACAATTAGTATACTGAATCAAGCGATGCAGGCCAAAGCCCTTTAACAATATGATAAGATCCGATTCAGAGCATACATGGGTCAAAGCCCACTACAATATCATTTGGGTCACAGCCCATAACAGAATCAATTGGGCCTAGCGCAAATCAATAGCAGAACAAGTGGCCTAAGCCCAGTATAGTGACAGATCTCACAAACAGATATGCAACAGTATGAGGATGCACCCCACCCAATCTAGCCAACACACCACCCGTACCAACCCTACACACCATGTGGGGACAAAGTTGACCCACCCAGCCCTACACACAAATAACGCAGTCGAGCTGCTAGTATCAATGCAACGATGCTACCAATAATAGTATACGTGGCTAAGCCACTAGAATCAGTATATGTGGTGAAGCCACTAAATCAGTAAAACGTGGCATAGCTACCAATACAGTACTACCTCCGTATTAATGTCTCAACCCTATGCAATAGCCATGTTATGCTTAATCATTACACGTGTATACAAAATGGCCATGCTCAGTAACAATCATTTACACACATATTAAAAACACATCAGTCACAGGACCACAGTCAAACCAGTTAAAACACAGTCTTACATTCATAGTTAGTTCAATCATAGTCCTAACCAGTCATTTACCCACAAGGGAAAAATAGTCATTTTACCCTATAAGGGTATTTCGTAATCTTACCCTTCAGTGGTATTCCAGTAATTCTACTCTACAGGGGTAATTCAATAATTCTATCCTATAGGGGTAATTCAGTAATTCTACCCTACAGGGGTATTTCGATAATTGTACCCTACGGGGTAATTAGGTGATTCTACCCTATAGGGGTAATTTAATAATTTGAAACCAAAGGTATTTCAGTAATTTCATAAATCACAGGTCTTTCGGTAATTTCACAAATCATAGTTATTTTAGTGACTTTACAAATCGAGAGTATTTCAGTAATTTTACAAACTGAGGTTATTTTAGTAATTTTACAAATCGAGGGTATTTTAGTAATTTTGCAAAATAAGGGTATTTCAATAATTTCGCAAACTGGGGGTATTTCAGTAATTTTGCAAACTAAGGGTATTTTAATAATTTTACAAATCGAGGGTATTTCAATAATTTTGCAAACTAAGTGTATTTTAGTAATTTTACAAATCGAGGGTATTTCAGTAATTTTGCAAATCGAGGGTATTTCAGTAATTTCGTAAACCGCGACATTTCAGTAATTCTATAAACCAAGGTATTAACGACCCAACAGAAGGTCCACCATCGCCTCGAGCGACTTAGGAAATCTAATTTGATTTAATGGTGAAAATGGGCCTAAGGCCCATTACCCTGCCTAAGTGGGCCCACACACTCGTTTGGCCCATTTAGCCTAGAAACAACCACGGCTATGTAACGACATAGCCCAAATCAATAACTTATCACATCACGGACATTTTGACGGTGTGGGCCCATAAGCCCATTGGGCCCACACAGCCCTTTTTCGGCCTAAAGCACCTAAGTCATGTGCGCGACATGATAAGCCTATCTATTTCCCATTTAACAATGTGGCTTGCATTCGTGGGCCCTACGACCCATTGGGCCCATCGAGGCCCATTCCAGCCCAAGTGACCCACTACGGCCCAAGCCCATGAATTTGCTCATGGTGGCCTTTCTCTTCACACGCTCACGCTCCGTAAGCTCGTTTCACCACACGAGCGATCGCACACTCGTATGGCATCATTTGTCAGTATTTTGGCTTTTCGGCATAATGCCGATCAACAGTCAAGATATTACAATATACGCACCTTCGGCTTTTCAACCGATTAACAATCAAAATAGTGTATATGGAAACACACCTTATCATGTAGAGTACTAGATAACCACGAACGCCGTCACCTTATGGCTAGAATCCCCTTTGCTCATCAAGAACACGATCTTATAGAGCTGCAGTCAACACGAATGCTTAAAATGATAGGAATCTGGAGTTAATCCGCTCCAAACACTCCTTTTCCCAAACGCCAACCAAGGTGTTCTTATACCCAAACGCCAACCAAGGTGTGCTTACTCTCCTCATAGATTGCTCTATTTAAAGCCAGCTTCTCACCTTCCCGATGTGGGATCCCTCCTTCAGCAGAGTTTAATTCCATCACAAACACTTGCCACCCCAACTTAGCAAAACAAACATCCCTTTTTGCTTGTAATGGATTCGAACCCTTGCCCTCTCCTATGCTCCAGACGCTACATGCCACCATAACACAAGCTCTTTTTGTGTCTTAAAGCATGCGCAACTAAATATAAGCCTATGGCCCAAAGTCCAAGTTCATTTAAAAAGAAATCAAAATGAATTGCAAGCACCAAGACTTGAACCTTGGACCCCTTGCTTCCTCTATGGCGTCACTTCCTTGTCTCCCATGTGGCACCATTTGCCACTAGACCACAACTCCTTTTGTGTCATATTTCTCCATATTTTATTCTTAAAGCTTACTTACTAACTCCCAGGGTTTTATTCACCTAAAATCAAAATTTTCCTAAAGCCCAAGTTTGAACCCGGGACTTCATAGAATCCCTCTAACCTTCCAAAATCACTCACCTAATAGTCCAACTTGAATTTGTGCCATTCTTTTATTCTCAAAAATTTTAACGCTCCTATGTCTAAGGCCCAATAGGCCCAATTCTACTAGGCCCAAATTTGGGGCGTTACAATTCTACCTCCCTTAAAGAAATTTTGTCCCCGAAATTTCCAACTAATAGGGTAGTCGTGTAACAACTACCCTACTACGCTATCGCTACTCACTCTGATCCCAACATCTTTAACACAAATCTAAAACATCCACCTATCGTAGTAGATAGGTTACAATTTCTATATCCAGAACATCACATCCAAACAAAACACACACAGAGTAAATACCAAAAATACAGTCCAATACCTAAAAAAACCATCGTCTTTCTAACTTACTGTATTTAAATTTCTAAACAGAAAAAAGTATTCAAAAAACTTACGGATTCGGCACTGGAGACTCGGTGTACCACACTTTCAGAAAACGGTCAATACAACATTTCAGAACATCAAATCTTTTCAAGCCTTTTTGATTTTCAAGCCTTTTTGAAACAACACTTTCAGAAATTCAATTTTGAAAACTCAATCCACAGTCAAGTTTTGTAACCTAGCTCTGATACCATTAAATGTAACACCTCAAACCCAACCTAGAAGTTAGGCTGAATCTGGTGTGTCATATTGAAGAGTTTTTTTTTGAAAACCATGTTTTCATTAAAAACCCTTCCTAGAAAAAGCTTAAATAAAATCCCAGTTACGTTAGTTTATTTTTTAAAACGTGGTACATTGGAAATTATTAGCTTTACTCCCAAAACATCTTTTCAGTTGCGGATGCTAATTTTGAAAGTAATTGATTTACAAAAAAGATTAAGTTGCGAAACCATTTCAAAATGTTGCGAAAACATAGTGTTGTTTTAAAAACAGTTAACATTTTGGAAAAACTACGATTTACTTCTAACAGATATAAATCAAAATAAAACCAATCTAAAATTTAAAGTTTGAAAACTTTAAGAGGCCTTATTACAACCCCAAATCAAAATATTTAAAAGTAGATACTCAAAACGGAAAACATAAGCAGTGTGTGGTATTCTCTGAGTTCTTCGCAGCTCCGGTCCGTCTAATGCTGAGGATTACCTGCACAATTAAAATGGGGTGAGTTTATGAAAACTCAATGTGTAATCCCCTTACTAGAGTAACAATCAGTATACAAAATCGAAATACCGGGCCAAAGCCCTTTAACAAGAATAAATATAGTCCGCTTTAGAGCATACGTGGGTCAGAGCCCACTATAATATCATTTGGGTCACAGCCCATAACAGAATCAATTGGGCCTAGCCCAAACCAATAGCAGAACAAGTGGTTTAAGCCCAGTACAGTGATAGATCTCACAAACAGATATGCAACATTATGAGGATGCACCCCACCCAGTCTAGCCAACACACCATCCGTACCAACCCTACACACCATATGGGGACAAAGTCGACCCACCCAGCCCTACACACCAATAATACAGTCGAGCTACTAGTATCAACACAGTAATGCTACTAATAACAGTATACGTCACTGAGCCACTAGAATCAGTATACGTGGCAAAGCCACTAAATCAGTAAAACGTGGCATAGCCACTAGTACAACACTTCCTCCGTATCAATGTCCCAACCCCATGCAATATGGCGTGTCATGCTTAATCATTCCATGTGTATGCAAAATGGCCATGCTCAGTAACAATCATTTACACACATATTAAAAACACATCAGTCACACGACCACAGTCAAATCAGTTAAAACACAGTCTTACATTCACAGTTAGTTCAGTCATAATCTTAACCAGTCATTTACCCGAAAGGCAAAATAGTTAATTTACCCTATAAAGGTATTTTGTAATCTTACCCTTCAGTGGTATTTCGGTAATTCTACTCTTCAGGGGTAATTCAGTATTTCTACCCTGCAAGGGTAATTCAATAATTCTACCCTACAGGGGTATTTCAGTAATTCTACCCTACGGGGTAATTCAGTGATTCTACCCTACAATGGTAATTCAGTAATTTGTAAACCAAGGGTATTTCAGTAATTTCATAAATCACGAGTCTTTCGATAATTTCACAAATCATAGGTATTTTAGTGACTTTACAAATCGAGGATATTTTAGTAATTTTACAAAATGAAGGTATTTTAATAATTTTATAAATCGAGGGTATTTCAGTAATTTTGCAAACTAAGGGTATTTTAGTAATTTCATAAACCGAGGATATTTTAGTAATTTTGCAAACTAAGGGTATTTCAGTAATTTTACAAATTGAGGGTATTTCAATAATTTTGCAAACCGAAGGTATTTTAGTAATTTTATAAATCGAGGGTATATCAGTAATTTTGCGAACCAAGGGATTAACGACCCAACAGAAGGTCCACCGTCGCCTTAAGTGACTTAGGAAATCTAATTTGACTTAATGGCAAAAATGGGCCTAAGGCCCATTACCCTGCCTAAGTGGGCCCACACACTTGTGTGGCCCATTTAGACTAGAAACAACCACGACTATGCAACAGCACAACCCAAATCAATAACTTATCACTTCACGGACATTTTGACTGTGTGGGCCTACAAGCCCATTGGGCCCACACGGCCCCCCTCAGCCCAAAGCACCTAAGTCATGTGCGCGACATGATAAGCCTATCTATTTCCCATTTAATAGTGTGACTTACATTCGCGGGCCCTACGGCCCAAGCTCATGAATTTGCTCATGGTGGCCTTTCTCTTCACACGCTCACGCTCCGTGAGCTCGGTTCACCACATGTGCAATCGCACGCTCGTATGGCATCGTTCACTGGTATTTTGGCTTTTCGGCATAATGCCGATCAACAATCAAGATATTACAATATACGCACCTTGACTTTTCAACCGATTAACAATCAGAACAGTGTATATGGATACACACCTTATCACGTAGAGTACTAGATAACCACGAACGCCGTCACCTTATGGCTAGAATCCCCTTTGCTCATCAAGAACACGGTCTTACAGAACTAGAGTCAACACGAATGCTTAAATTGATAGGAATCTAGATTTAATTTGCGCTCTGAACACTTGTATGCCCAAACGCCAACCAAGGTGTGCTTACTCTCCTCATAGATTACTCTATTTAAAGCCAACTTCTCACCTTCCCTTATGCTAGCTTCTCGATGTGGGATCCCTCCTTCAGCAGAGTTTAATTCCATCACAAACACTTGCCGCCCCAACTTAGCAAAATAAATATCCCTTTTTACTTGCAATAGGATTCGAACCCTTGCCCTCTCCTATGCTCCAGACGCTACATGCCACCACAACACAAGCTCCTTTTGTGTATTAAAGCATGTACAACTAAATATAAGCCTATGGCCCAAAGTCCAAGTTCATTTAAAAAGAAATCAAAATGAATTGCAAGCACCAAGAATTGAACCTTGGACCCCTTGCTTCCTCTATAGCGTCACTTCCTTGTCTCCCATGTGGCACTATTTCCCACTAGACCACAACTCCTTTTGTGTCATATTTCTCCATATTTTATTCTTAAAGCTTACTTACTAACTCTCAGGGTTTTATCCACTTAAAACCAAAATTTTCCTAAAGCCCAAGTTTGAACCCGGGACTTCATAGAAGCCCCCCTAACCTTCCAAAATCACTCACCTAATAGGTCCAACTTGCATTTGTACTGTTCTCTTGTTCTCAAAAATTTTAAATGCTTCCATGGCCAAGGCCCAATAGGCCCAATTCTACTAGGCCCAAATTCGGGGCGTTACAAATCTAGCTAACTCGAGGACTAATTTATAAAACTGTCAAACGTTATAAATTTTTTCATTGATGAGTTTAGTTGTTTCTTGAAGTTTATGGAAGATTATTAAACTTTATTGTTAGATTGGATTATTTTGTAAATTAATTATTTATAATTTTAATGTGTAAGGACTAAATCGTTAAAATGGTAAAAATTACTTATACTTAGTATGGAATAATTGCAAGAATGGGCTTTAGAAAGACACTTGAATATTCGAATAAACTGAAATTTGAATAGAAATGGTTAAGTTTCATGTTTTGAGTTTAGGGACTAAATTGCATAAAAGTAAAATATTGGGGGCACTTTGGTAAAAATGTCAAAAGGACATAATTGCATAACATGAGTATTTTTTTTTTTTGGAATTATTGAATCGAATGAAATTATTATTTTAGATCAATAACTAGTGGAAAACTAAGGAAAAAAATTATGAAATAGTCCATGTACTTTGTCGTTGCTCTAGATTAGTCCAGTAAGTTCATTCAGATAATTGTCATATATTTTAAACGTATATCATATGAACTTGATTATAGAATGATGGATAATATTGATGCATGTAATTGAGAATAAAAATAATGAACTGATATGGTATTGGTTACTTATTGAAATACTCCGAGTCGATGAACGTAGGATAGAGTGCGATTGACATGCAAATAAGTTATATTGTGCTATACGAGATTGGTATGAGATGAGATGATGATTCTTTTGTATTTCTTGTCCACTGAATATACTGAAGTCCAGTATTTGTTGCGGACTACCGTGTTATATTTACAATGTTTCGCATATTATTAGGGCGGATGTAAAGTTTTGTGGCTTGGCACTTGTGTGCGTGAGGCGAGTATTAGCTGGGCGAGGGATATTTATTAATTATATTGGGTTGTTTGAGCGTTAGGCTTGTTTCGAATGGATAACCATGTACTCTTATTCGTATATCGTTCATCGGGCATTATTTATTGATCACTAGATGTTATTGAAATATGGAAAACTAATTTGTACTATTATTGAGCATTTCTCACCTGCTGTGAGCTGTAATTGATAGGAATTCTAATAAAACTCTGTTGAGAGGAACTCTATTCATTAGTCTTGTTATTTAAGTTATTACATTTAATTCGGTAAGCTTTATCGTTAAATTAACAAACTTACTAAGCTATATGAAGCTTACTCGTGTTATTGTTTTGTTTCCTTGTAGACACTATTTTATGGAAATCGGCGATTGGATCAACTCGAAGAATCACACTAACCAAGGTTCCTTAGTAGATTATGAATTTGATTTGGCTTATATGGCATGTATTAGGAGCATTTGGTTATGTTTTGTAATGTTCAAAAGTACTTAAATTGTATTACTTGTTGTGCTTATAATGTTGTTGAGCTAAATGGTCAATGAATATGTGCACACATGATACAAAGATATGGTTGAATTCAAATGGGAAATGATAAGTCTTGACATGAATTTTGGTATGGTACTTTAGGTGATTATTAATCACTAGGTTATAAACTTGTGAATTGAGATTTAGTTTAAATGGTTGAATGTAAATGTTGATTTGTGGAGATATTGATGGCACATGGGTTAGGCACTAAGTTTTTTTTCTCGTATGGTTTGAGTGTTTTTAAATGTGTTTTGATGACTTGTGATCAGGTGTTATAAGTTGATTTAGGTACCTAAGCATTTGGATGTAAATTAAGCATGTTTTGGGTAATTTTTGGGCACACACGGTTTGGGACACGGGTTGTCATTTGATCGTGTGTCACAAACGGGCAACCCACATGGGTGTATGCCCTTAACATGTTAGGTACAGGTTTTGCACGGGTTGACACACGGCCAGCGACATGGTCGTGTGTCTCAAAACAATTTTGAACGTGGTCTAGAACACGACCTGTGACATGGCCGTGAGGGTAATTCGAATGCTACACAGGCTAGAACATGGCCTACGACACGGACGTGTGAAATTATTTCAAAGGGTACATGATTTGTCACATGGTTGGCCATACAACCATGTCTGGAACCACATGGTTTAGGCTCTATCACATGGCCTGTGTAACAGCCCAACTTAGAGCCTAGCCGAAATAGTGGTGCGAGACGACAAATCTGAAGTAGAAATATGTGTTTTAATAATTTTATGAGGCTTATGAGGTGTTTTCTTGATTGTGTGGAAATTTCATGAAGGAATTTTATTAATTAGTGAATAAATTGCCAATTAGGACTAAATTGAAAAGATTAAAAATATGAGATTCTAGAAGTTTTAAGTAATAAATAGCATCATAAAAATTAGTAGAGGTCTATATTTAACAAATGGACAAAATCTTAAGAAAGGATCATTAAGGGCATTTTTGTCATTTGGTAAATTAAAGAATTAAAAGGGAAAAGAAGTCGAAATTAGTGTTCATCTTCTTCCCCTTGGACGAAAATCACAAGGAAGACATAGCTAGGGTTTCTTGAACTTCCAAGCTTGATAGTAAGTGCATCCTAGCCCCGTTTTTAATGTTCTTCGTATTTTTGAGATCTTCGTAGCTCGGTTTAGCTATTTCTAGCTATATTTTGAGCTAGGGATTATGTTTAAAAATTTACCCATGTATGACATGCATGTATTTTGATGTTTTATGGAAGAATATGAAAGTTTGATGTAGGATAAACATCTTTTTCTAAGTGATTTTCATGAGAAATGCATAAAAGGGCTAAATTGTAAAAGTTATGAAAATGGTCATATATGAGTGAAATAGTAGAAATTGAAAGTTGCTATAGTTGAGAATATGATTCAGCTAGGCTTGAAATGCAAGAAAATTGAATGAAAGTTATTTTACGAGCCTAGGGGCAAAATTGTAAATTTTTCCAAAGTATAAATTATTAGTCAAATTAGTCAATGTAAGTATTAAACAAGTTAAATTGTTATTATAGATCAAGAAATATGAAGCCTAGACCGAAATCGAGGCAAGAACAAAGTTGAGGACTAAATTGTATATCTACACACACTTCAAGTACAGAGGTAAGTTTGTATGAATTCATTGCTACATATGTTATTATGATTAAATTATTTGCTATGTTGCATAAAGTACATTATTTCAAAAAAGTTGATTATCAATGTTTAATAAGGAAATCAATGAGAACAAGTAAGTGAAAATCCCGCTTGAAGTTTTGAAATAACGAGGATACCTTTGTCACAACATAAGATAAGGAAAGCCCGTGTAAGACCATGTCTGGGACATGGCATTGGCATCAAGGAATGTAGGTCTCGTGTAAGACCATGTGTGGGACATGGCATCGACACCATACAAGGAAGGTCCCGTGTAAGACCATGTCTGGGACATGTCATCGACATCAAGCTAAGGAAGCCCGTGTAAAACCATATATAGGATATGGCATCGACACTAAGAGGCAATCCCATGTAAGACCATATCTAGGATATGGTATACGGTCGTGTGTGACACACAGCATGGACACACGGATGTGTCCTAGGCTGTGTGACTATTAGGCATTATTTTTTCTTGAATTTCGAAGCATCACATGGGCTGAGACTAACCACACGGCCTAAAGACATGGCCATGTGAGGCACACGGCCTAGATACATACCCGTGTCCTGGGCCGTGTAAGTCCTTTAGCTTAATTTTTTTTTAATTTTGAAATGGCACAAGGGCTAAGAGGCACACACGAGCATACAACACAACTTTATGGCCCAACATGGGCCAATACATGACTTTGTCTTCTACTTTAACACATGCCCACATGGCCCAACATGGGCTAATACATGACCGTGTCTTCTATTTTACCTCTAGGGTTGCAATTCTATTTCCCTTACTTTCCTATTCACGTCATTCAGCCCTTTCCCCTTCAATCTTATCACTGTTCACCATCTCCCTAACCTCTCCGTTCAGCTTTTATGCTGTCGATCCTCTTATCCCCCCAATCTCTTTCCCTTTCTTTTCCCACCTTTGAGCCCCGTCCACTCTCCCTCTCATAAATCACACGCCAGCCTTTTTTCTCTCTTTCTTTTGCTCCTTTCTTTCTGTTGACCCAAATCCCCTTCCCCTCCCACCGTTTCATCGCATAGCCATGTAATCCTCCCTTTTCCTTCCTCTTTCACCGTTAAACACAAACCTAATCTACTTTCGCTGAACCTCCCCTGTCCCTTTCCTTCAATTTTCCCCTATTCATCCACTATTGGCGACACCTCTACCCTCCTTCCCCCTCCTCTTCATTTCACACCATCACCGATCCATTTCTTCCGTCAACCAATACCTTCGCCAGGTGCGTCACCGTTATACACCTAGGCAAACCCCTACCATTTAGCCCTTCCCTTTTCTTTTTGTTTATTACTATTATTCTTTTTATTATTATTATCATTATTATTAGTTTTTCTTTTATTTATTTATTTTTTATTGGTTCTGTAAGTAGGAGTAGTTTTATATATTATATTATAGTCTTTTAGTTAGTTTTTATTTTATTTTTAATTTTTACTATTAGTATGGTGTTATATTTCTTAGTGTTATCACTATTAGTTTTAGTTTGTTAGTTATCTTGTTTCTATTTGGTTCTAATTAGTATTAGTTTTAATTGATATTAATAGTAGACTTTAATTTTGGTTATGTGATTTAGCTTTTTCATTGGATGGATTGGTTGTTATTGTGTTCTATATTTGCATGCTAATTTGTCTATGTGTTTTTTTATTTGTACTAAGTTTGTGTTATTTAGTTTTTATCTATTTTCTTAGGTACATTATGACTAATACCAGAGATAAGACTAAGGCCGTCGTCCCCGCTTCAAAAAAGCAGAAGACATTGGGGGCGACTTCGTCCTCGACACCTTCTTTAGTTGCGAGATATCCATGTCTCTAATTATTTTTGGTCTACATAAGGACCAATATCAGTATTTAAGGGAGCAACCCTCGAGTTTAGGTTGTTGTATAGACTGGGAGGCCTTACAGATAGTCCACTTAGTTGATAGAGTGCGCGCATTGATTTATATAACTCCATGGGACCGATATTTCACCATCATCGAGCCTACTTATTCAGAACTCACAGGAGTTCTGTTCGACATTTTCTTTACAACAAGTTATGTCGTAATGGGATGAGCTGCACTATTTCCTTTAGACTTGGTGGTACGATGCATTATCTGAGTGTCCTGGGTTTCCAATGTGCTTGAACTTTATTCTAAGGAGTTCAAGAGTACTGAGGGGTTCCCTACATTATATCGGCACATCCATTAGTCCCCTTCTCTCTGTTGGTATAATATTGCTATGATTGCGACACCTTATAACCTAAGTCAGTCGTAGGTGACTTCTCTATCTCCAGCACTGCATTACATCCATGCCATTTTGGCGCACACTTTAACTGATCAGAGGAAGAGCACCGGGGTCGTCGGTACTTATGATTCCTACTTTCTTTGGATCATGGAGATGCGACGCCCATTTGATATTCCATACTTTATCACCCTATATTTTCGCCACCAGTCTGACCGCAATAGGAAGGGTTCTATCTGTTTGGGCCCTTATGTGACTCGTTTAGCAAGGTATTTTGACCTCCTTGATACTCTAGAATAGACATCCTTCTTTACGTTAGTCGGACAGATGATCTCACAAGGATTGTTGATTAAGAGTCACATGAGGATGATCGAGCGACAGCGTGGAGTAGGTCCATGTTGATACATATTATCTCATTCTGATTCTTAAGATGAGCATAAAGAGTTTCCCAACGATGATCCTCCTCACTATGTGGACCCATCTCGTTCTCCGCCTCTGAGTCACATTACTGCTGCTCCTGCTGTTACACTCAAGAACCTCTTTGAGCGGTTTGACCAATTTGAGCAGTAATGCTTTGAGTGGTTCAATAGCATCGATGCGGCTTTACATCAGATTCGCCAGCATCTCCATATCTCTCCACCTGATTATGCGCCCCACGATCCTAATGTTTCTCACGACGACGATCATTGATCTATTTCATTTTATTTGCTTTATTTATATTATTTTCGATTGTACTTTTATTTTTATTTTTAGTTGTTTTATTTTGATTTGTGAGACTTCTTTATTTTCTTTTGAACTATGCTGTTATGTTTATTATTTAGATGATTGTTTTTGTTCAAGTTTTTAATCTGTTTATCTTCTTATTTATTTGTGTTTCTCTTATTAGTTTGCTTGGAAACATGCACTACATTTGGATTTCCCCACAATTCTGGTTTCTCCTATTCTAACAATTTCACCCAAATTCAGGGCAGTTTCAATTCTCTCCCTCTCTTTTGACATTGTACTTATTTTGTGCTTATATCTGTTTGTACATTGAGGACAATGTACATCTTAAGTGTGGGGAGGTTGTTTGCATATATGTGATAAAATCCCTGAATTAATTGTTGTGTTTAAGTAATTTTCTCATACCCTCCATTAGAGTGAATTATTTCTATTTGTAATTTTTATTGATGTTGTTCTGGATTTATTTGTGGATATTTTTGCATTGATTGATTTATACTTTAAGACACAAGAGAGTCAAGCACGATAAGTTGTTTTTCAGAAATAAATATTTTAGGTTGTCTCCCTGAATTGAATTATTATCTTGAAATTTTGAAATTGCAAGTTTGACATCAAAACCATAATTTTTTGTGAGCTCTTGAGCCTATACAACATATATTTCATTTTATGCTCATTTTATTTTTGGTTGTGAGTATGTCAACTTGATTTGTTATTCTATAACTTGTTTCAATTATGCATGTCGAGACCACATTATTGATTTGATATACTGAGATCATAGAGGCACTTAGGATTTAACTTACTTAACCTGTAAAAAGCTTACATATTGAATTAACTCCTAGTAAACCCCTTTAATCCTAACACATTTTTTTCTAACCCGTTAATGTTAACCCATAGCCTATATCAATGTTATAAAATTATCCTTTTTATTGACTACCTTTTTGTCGAGATTTGATTTGGTAAGTTGCCTAACTATGTTTCATTTTTTGAATTGTTGAATTTAATTATTGTTCTTCAAAATAAAAATAAAAAATAAAAAAACATATATATATTTGATTGAGCTTGAATTGTTAGTTGTATATTCTATTGAAAATCTTGTTTTTATTCTTGATTAGTCTTGTTGATGTTAATTATGTTAATTCAGCAACTGATTATTTCTCTACTTTGGTAACTTATTAAACCGATCTTGATTTTAACCAAATTTTCTAACCTTTTCCATACCCTTAACCTAAACCCCATTACAACCTTGAAAATACCTCTTGATTGGTGTGTCATGTCATTTTATAATAGTGGAGTGTAACACCCCTAACCCGTATCCGTGCCAGACTAGGGTTACGAGGTATTACTCAACTAACCACAATGTCCATCCATTCACATGAATCTTAGTACTTAAATAATAAAATCACATATAAGCAGGTCATCTAAAAAAAAATTATATCATTCATATTATTTAAAATAATTGATTCCATTCAAATAACAAAACACTATTCATTTGGTCATTTTAAAGAAAAAGGCCGAATAGACAAATGGTACTTGTTCATTTATTTCATTTTATTATCAATAACACATTTAAACATATATCAATGTCAACATATGCATCACTTTCGAACAAGTTCATTCCTCATTTCTAAACCACATATAATTATAATGTTGACTTATATACTTATCCCTCATTCGATTATACTATATATATATTTCAAATCTACTCATTTATCTCATAATTTCTTGTCACATTCGCAATGTTCATCACATAAATATACTCCATCATAAGTACACCTTTGCTAAATATTATATCAATGATTTAGCCATTTATTTCTCATGGCTGAACATACGATAGCACTCAATGGAAAATTTAAGCTCCAAACTAATAAGTCATGGCCGAATATCTATAGATGAGTAAACATCAATTTGCTCATTAATGTATTTCACACATAACATAATATCAGCTAAACTTTCATGATACATCCGAATGTGATAATTTAATAATAACATAAACAAGCATTAATCCTTATTAGCTAAGTGCATATCCCAATATTACACCTTATATATATATATATATCATATGATCATTTTCTGTGTATGATTTAAAGCATGACCGAAATCACATACTTAATAGTATTATCATGCAAGCTACAATATCAAAATGTGAAACCTAAACTTAACCAAAAGCAACAGCTTTATTTGCAAGGCTATATTTATATTTACAATCCAACCTCATTCAATATTAACCAAAATAAAGCCTATACATGCCTTTGATTCAAAAGTTACAAAACATAATTATACCAAAGAGAGAGTGATAGTGTGGTCGACTTTCTTGACGATCCCGTTGAGTTTGTAGCCTGAACCTAATCTATAAAACAGAGGAGAACATTTCAAACAAATAAGTTTACTAACTTAGTAAGTCCTAAGCTATCGATAATATAACATACAAACACTTAAACATTTAAATCATTCAACTTATGACATTTCACATGTACACTTAAATATATTGATTTCTACAGGGCTGAATACTAATCATTCAGAGACCGAAGTAATGGTACTTTATTTCCATAAACTTGTATCTCTTCTAAGCACATAGTAAGTATATTACAAGAATCACATGCTCCAAATCACATAAGAATAACATTTATATCAACCTTGTTATCGTACTAAAGTTTCTTTCACTCTTAGCATTTCTAATTGAAGACCGAATCTCCATATTAGTACAATCAAGCTCAAATTCAACCATTTAATACTCGTGCACATCAATCATAACCTCAAATGTACTTAACACTGTTCTCATAGTATTAGCTCGATTCAAGTAACATTAAACATAACATACCTTACTTGCTTACCTGAGCCTTTAACTAGATCATTTCATTCATAAGCATAAGCTCGTAATAACAATCACTGGTATAAAACCTGCTAGACCAAAGGTCCTAGATTTAAACACCGGTACGAAGCCTGCTAGGCATTAAAGCAAATTAAGCATAAAGCCGCTAATCAAAGCAAATAAATCAAGCATAAAGCCTGCTAGGCATCAAAGCCCAAAATAAATCACCGGCATAAAGCCTGCTAGGCATTAAAGCCCGAAATAAATCACCGGCACGAGGCCTGCTAGGCATTTAGCCCTAAACATATCATCGGCACGAGGCCTGCTAGGCATTTAGCCCGAAACATATAAATATGGTCAATCAATCCACACATATTTTAGAATTTCATTACATATACTATTCAACTAATCGTATTCATATCACATTATCCAAGTATGCAACCAATCTAATTCTCTTATATAGATTCGGCTAAGACATATATATGTTCTCAAATTTATCAAACATTATCACATTATAGGTTCATAAATAATTCTTCAATACATTATAGCTTAAGGACTTACCTCGATTGTCGATAGACCGTGTAAATCGGCTATTCGAGAACCTTTGTCTTTCCCCGGTCCAACTCTGTTTTTCTTTGTTCTTGATCTAGACACATTAAAATTTAGCCCATTCAAGCATATTTCATCTCAATTTAATCCAAAAACACTTAAATAGACAAATTACCATTTTGCCCCTAATGTTTCCCAATTTTACAAATTAGTCCTATTTACACAAAACACAAAATATGCAAAATCTCCCAACACTATAGTTAGGCCGAATTCTCTACATAGCTATCTAAGTTCATGCATTTCATTTATTTTGCATTTTAACCCCTCACAATTTTATTTTCTTAGTTTAGCCCTATTTACTCCAAATCACCAAAATTTTCAATACAAAACTTGTAAATCTTTAATATATATTTAATCTAAAACCATCAAAAATCAAAACCATATGAGCATGTTAATGGCCAAATCCTATATACATAATATTTTCAAAAATTTAGGCATGGGTCGGTAATATACTGAAGCAACGATCTCAAAAACGTAAAAATTTTCAAAAACTAAACAAAGTACATACTAGATTTAAGCCTCCCCTAATGCCGAAACCTTAAGCTCAAACAATGGTGTTTTCTCTTCTTACATTCGTCTATGAGAGAATAAAAATGATGGTGGCTTTATTTTATGTTTTGTTAACATATATTAACCATTTTATTTTAACATAAAACATAATAAAATATAATATAAAATGCCAACACTATTACATGCATTATGTTGGCCGGCCATTAACTAAAAAAATGGGCTATTTTCCCTTTTAATACCTCATATTAAAAAGCCATCATCATTCTAGCACTTTACACTATGGTATGCAACTTTTTCACTTTACGCGATTTAGTCCTTTTTGTTAAATTGAACACACAAACAATCAAATTTTTCTATGAAACTTTCACACACATTAATTCAAATATAATCAACACAAAATATAATATTTAAATATATTTTAGACTCAGATTTGTGGTCTCGAAACCACCATTCCGATTAGGGTCAAATTCGGACTGTTACATGGAGATTAATTTTCAAGCAAGCCTATGTTAATGACATTTCTTGTTCGATTGTGAGTGCATATTATTTGAACCATAAACACTTTGAGTGCTTTGAGTGAATCTTTAGTGAGGGTGTCAATTCTTGTTGATTTTGAGTTTAAGGTAATTATTTAGATAAGGGGAGACACCTATGCTTTTGTGCTTTAAAAATTTCAACTTGGACTGCTTGAATCTTTAGTGTCCTTTTGGTTGAATTTCCAAAGCATGATTGTTTGTGAATTATCTTTAAATATTATTGATGAAAATGAAAAATTGAGAAAAGTTAAATTGAATGTGGGTTGAAGATTTTGCTTGAGGACAAGAAAACGCTTAAGTGTGGGGATAATTGATAAATGCCAAAAGTAACATGTTTTAGCTTCATTCTTAATACGTTTTTTATGGTTATCCGATTTAAAATGGTGAATTTTATGCTTCTCATCCTTTAAATTCATGTGTCTATACTTAGGAGAGCATTTGAGAGCAAAAGAAGTGAAAAATGAGCAAAAATCATAACAAGTTTTAAGAGCCACGTGGGCTGAATCCTCCCACACGAGCTAGGCACACGGCCGTGTGAGCCACATGGGCTACCACACAGCCATGTGGATTTCGCGAATCACACTCCCAACATGCGAAAAAACAAAATTTTTAGGTTTTTTTGGGCATTCTAAGACCTATATATACCAAATATAAGAAGAGGGAAGCAAGTTATTGGAGAATATTGAAGAAAACAATTTGAAAAACACCATTGGAGCCGACTTTGAAGTAGATTTCCATCAAGACTGAAGATCTCTTTTTTCATTTCTTTAAAGTTTATTATGAGTTTCTTTATTTCTTGTGGTTATACTGTCTTTGAGATGTTTTTATTTGCGATTGTGAACTAATTTTCTAAATACTTAGGGAGATGAACCCCAAGGTGGATTCTGGCTTTTTATTTCTATTTTACGCAATACATACTTGGATCTTGTTCTCAATTTTGGGTCCTTAACTCTTGTGTTAATATTTCCAAACTATTAATCCATTTTTTATGTGCTTAAATAGAGGAGGAAAAGTCCTTATTTAAGAGTAGATCTAGCATAATTGAGTAGAGTTGCATGCAATCCTAGAAATAGGACAACATAAATCTATCAGATTAGAGTCAAATCTAATAGGGGGATCCATAGATCGAGTTAATGCGAAAATAGGGGTTTTAGAAAGAAATTTCAATTAATCAACCTAGAGTCAATTGCTCTTACTTTCAAAAGAGATATTAGCATAATTTATGGATTTCTACGGATCAAGATACTAAGTGAAGAAATTGTTTAATTCAGATTGATAATGACAGATGAAATCTAGGTGGATTCTTTCCTGGGTATTGTTTCGCTTCTTCGTTGTTAATCATTTGTTTTCCTGGTTCATTCTTTGTTGTATTCTTTAGTTAATTAATTTAGTTAATTTTAGTTTTAATCAATCACTCCAATTTTTCGGTTAAATAATAGAAAGACAATAATTAGTACTTTTAGTCCTCGAGGGAACAATATCTTTGCTCACTATAGCTGTAACACCCCAAACCCGGCCCAAACGTTATGGCCAAATTCGATATGTTACAGATGAAAACATTTTGAAAACCCTTGTTTAGCCGATTTTAATTTAGAGTAAAAGATGTTGTCTTATTTTAAAAATAGTTGAGGTGTATAAAGAAAGCAATACTTAGTTCATTTAAAAAAAATATATTAAGTCAAGTTGTTACCAATTTTGTCATTGTACCCGATGGTACGAAAGAAAATCATTTTCATTTGAATTTAAGAAACTTGTGTAACCATTTTAAAGTTATTAAGCAATTTAAATAATTCATCTCAAACATGTAAAATAATAAAAATAATCTTAGGAGGCCTTATTACAACAGAACAATTAAAACCAAAAAAATAAAATAATTCAAAGTAAACTCAAATTTCCACTGCATGGCCACCTCGAGTCCATCCGGCTCCTCATCCGCGATCTACGTGTCACATGAAAAATGTTAAAGGAAAAGGTAAGTCACCAAGACTCAGTGTGTAAGCCTTTTCCCGGTTTAATGCATCATCATGCACACAAATCACAAATTAATTTAATATGCACCCAACCTAACCATCCAAACACCTTTTCTACCCCGTGTGGTACCAAACCACTGGTGGTGCCAAACCACTAGTGACTTAAAGTCACAATATTCATCAATAATTGTGGTGCCAAACCACTAGTTGGGCCAACCCATGTGTGATACCAAATCACTGGCGTCGATCCCATAATATAATCCGTGGGGCCAACCCACTGTGGTGCTAAGCCACTGGGACGAGATGCTATGAGGTGCCAAACCTCTAGAGGTGCCAAACCTCCGGTGACCGTAGTCACGAAATGTGGTACCAAACCACTGGTGTCCGTCGACACGAATATCACTTCCCCCTCCACTCATATATCCCACATCAATCCAAGATATTAATCAGAAATCATGCCAACATGCTTATTTAGCAACATACACTGGATTTATCATTAACCATATATTTAAGTCACATATACCAAATATGTCATGCTTCCCAAAAGCATCATTAAGAACTCATAACGACAAGGACTTACCTGAATCCTTACTTATACCATTATGGTATTAAATCCAAATCTACAACATTCCAGATTAGCATACACATTGTATTTAGCACAGCTATTAATTATAAAGTGTATATGTACACACCTGATGCCAACGATAGCTCTAAATCCCGAAGAAACCAATCGGCCACACAAGATTCCCTTGCCCTATATTTGGCCATTACCTAAAGTTAGTACCAAGGCCATTCGGCCAAACCAAAATAATCTCAAGGGGTTATCATTTGAAACCCTAGACTTTACCTACACGTCCCTTGAATACAAGCCACCACACCAAGTGTTTCTGCTTCCCTATAACCGGCAATCACATACTCATGTTAATAGCCTTGACTTTGAACACTAAATAAATAACTTACTAAGATAGATCCTTACCACCACTTACCTTAGGAGAATAGATCCCAAAGCTTCCCTTAATGGCTATGGCTTCCCAACAATCGCCTTTAATCGTATTAGTGAGAGTCATAGGCCATAACTTTAATTCTAAAGAGATGATTACCCTTACCACACTTATTGAAAATTGGCAGCACCTTGTTGGAGATATGAGATTCGGCCTAATGCACAATTGGAAGGCTGAAATTTTAGAGAAGATGAGAAGGGGTATTCGGCTAAGAGTAAACAACAATGCTGGAAATTTCTGAGCAAATTTTGGCTAAGATTTTAAGGAAGAATTCGGCAGCACAATGAAGAGAGAAAGAATAAAAGAATTTGCTGGAAATTTTCTCTTAACTGGAAATTTTCTCTTAAAGAGGGGGTATATTCGGCTAAAAGGAAGCAAGAAAAGCTGAAAATTTTTGAACAATTTTGGCTATGGTTTAAGGAGATTTCAAAGACAAAGAAGAGAAAAAAAAAAGAGTTGCTGGAGTTTTTTTTCTTCTTTGCTGTAGCAAAAATCAAAATATGAACAGCCCAAGGAGTCCCAATTTTCGGCAACTACCTCCTACTTTGTGATAATTTCCAGCCTCTAATTATCACAAAAAAACAAGTTTTATCTTATTTTCTATCCCTTAATCTCCTCTAAACAATTTAATAGCAAATAAACTACCTATAATCACCCCCTTCCAGCCGAAATTGAGAGTCCAAAATTGAACCAAACTCTCCTTTATATGCCAGCAACATGAAAAAAAATAAGAAAAACATGTGCAGTTGCCTTGGTTCGAAACCAAGACCTCACTCCCCAGCCCCCTCTAAGTGCCCCTAGCCACTTCTCCCCTTTAGACTTTCATGTCAAATAATCCCACCATTTATTCATAAAGCCTTATTCCTAAGCCCTTTTCTCTTTTAGCGCCAAAGCCCAAAAATAAAATCCCTTTATGTCATTCACGACTCGAACCCGAGTCCCTTTGCCAAAGCCCTTTAAGTGGCGCCCAAGCCACTCCGCCCACCGCCTTTCATGTCCGATCCTTACCCAAAATTTCTTTAAGGCCTTCCTTACTGGCCCTTCCTTTAACACCAAAAAACAATTCCCTTGTTGCTTCCACGGATCGAACCTCCTCCCTTGTAACCCCCTTTAGGCGCACCAATCCACCACGCCAAATACATTCTTGTGTCAAGTTTCTCTTAAATTTTATTTAAGCCCAATCTTCACCTAGCTCCCTCCTTTTTAAGCCCTTGAAAAGAGATTTTTAATTCCAAATCCGACCTAATTCGGGGTTGTTTCTAGACCCTAAATCATGCCAAATAAAATCATATTTATTTATTTCTTGAAGCCCACATGGAATTTATTTAAATTACAAATAACCCCTAATTCAGGGTGTTACAATAGTTATACTATTAATTGATAGGTACACTTGCCTTAGTCATATTTTTAGTTGGTTTATGACTGCATCAAATATGGAAGAAGATTAGGGCTTAGAGGTGGCACAATGAGAAAGAAAGGGAAAGCAAATTGGAAAAGATGAGAGAACGAAAAAGAAAAGGTGGCATCAATAAGCTGAAAAGTGATAAAAAAAGTGACTGAATAGTAAAAATTTAATATATATATATATATATATATACAACATGGGACAACATAGTTAGGGTTTTGAGACAAAAATACTAAAATTAAAATTACATAAGAGAGGGGAATCAAACTCAGGTCTTAAGGATAATTTAACTAACTTTGAACCATCTTTTAACCATTTAGCCAATAACTCAATCTTGCTACAACCATACGAAGTTAACAATAAAAAATTTGGGATGTGACATTAAATGCGAAAATAGACCAAATTAACTATTACATTTGACAGCAGGCCAAAAAGCAAATAGAATCATTGCTAAATTAGGGTTCCAGTATTCCTATCGAGCAGAGGCGATTAGTTTTTCTAGAGGTATTTGAGTGGATTGGAAAGAATTGGTTCATGTATAGGTGGTACGGAACGATCCTCAATTCATCCTAATCTAGGTTATCGATAATATGCATACACAACTCATTTTTGTCATTTTCGTTTATGGGAGTCTGAATAGGCAAAAATGAAAAAAATTTGGGAGGGGTTAAAATCGGTTGTCTCGTATACAGTAGTTTTTTGGCTTGATATTGGGTATTTTAATGCTTTGCTATCATCTGACGATAAGAGAGGTGGTCGCGTGGGTGTGAAGAGATGTCCTTTTTGGAAATTTTTAGACTCGGTTGATTTACAAGACTTAGGCTTTAAGGGTCCTTCCTAGAATTGGCATAGAGGAGGGGTTTTTAAATGTCTCAATAGGGCAATTGGGAACGATACTTGAATAAATTTCTTTCTTAATAGCTCAGTGATTCATCTTCCATGGCTGAAGTCTGACCATAGACCTCACCTTCTCATTCTAAGGCCAAAGGTTAATTTACCTAGAGGTTGGCCTTTTCAATTCCTCGTTGGTTGGGTTAAACATCCAAATTTCCTTGATTTTATGAATGGTAACTGGAAAATCATTGATAGCATGGTTGACTATCTGGATCGGTTAACTTCTATAATCAAGGTTTGGAATAAATTTGTCTATGGTAACATTGGTAATTGTAAAATGCTTTTATTACGAAACCTTTCTAGGATTCAGAGGGTGATGGAAAGAACGGGCTCAGATTATCTAACACAATTGGAAATAAAGGTGCAGGAAGAATTGAAAAGTTAACTACATCATGAAGAGGTTCTTTGGAAGAAAAAGCTAGATATGATTGGCTGTATTTAGAGGACTGAAACACTAAACTTTTCCATAGGCGTACATTATAGAGAAGAAAGCATAATCGCATCATTGTACTAAATAATGAGAAAGGTGATTGGTTATATAATGCAGATGATCTCCAACTTGAGGTGGTCAAGTTCTTTTAGAATCTGTATAGTGAGCTATCAGGCTCAATGAGAGATGGCTAGTTTGTTCCCAAGACTTGATCACTATGTTGTGCAATTTCTAGGTAAAGCAATCTCGGTGGAGGAAATTAAGACAACTTTATTTCACATGGTTCCTTTGAAGGTGTCAGGTAGTGAAGGATTTCATGCCCTTTTCTTTTAGAACCAGTGGGCTATAGTTGGTGAATCTGTCTATAAGAGGTTTCAAAAGGTCTTTGCTGGACAAGCTATCGACCTGAAATTGAATAATGTGTTGATTGTTCTCATTCTTAAAATCCCAAACCCTTAGTGTTTTGCCTAGTTTCATCTGATAAGCTTATGCTTTGTTATCTATAAGTTTATCCCAAATCGATTCAAAGTGATCTTCCCTAAGATTATTACGCAGGAGTAGGCGAGATTCATCGCGAGAAAAAACACCACAGGTAATGTCATCATAGCTCAAGAAGTAATTCATTCCATAAGGAGCAAATTGGATAATAGAAAGTGGATGGAAATAAAAATTGATTTGGAAAAGGCTTATGGTAGAGTTCGTTGGGAGTTCATTTATGCCTCCCTTAAGGTGGCAGGTATTCCCGATTACCTTTGTAATTTCATTATGTCAGCAATATCAGGTTCTACCATGTAGGTTCTATGGAATGGAGTTCCAACACAAAAGTTTCATTCGACCAACGGATTCCATCAAGGGTGTCTGTTGCCCGTCAATAGAGTGGTTTGAGCATAATTTTCGGTCTGCAATTAATTTCGATCAATGGCAGACTATTTGTTTGTCTCGTTTAGGTCTGACGCTTTCACACCTTTTTTTTTTTTTTTTTGTTGATGCCCTTATTATTTTTGGATAGGCTAATTTGCATCAGGCTAGGATAATTAGAGTTACATTGGATGATTTCTGTGCTTATTCAGGTCATCGATTAATGCACAAAAGCTGAACATTTTTTCTCTAATGGGGTTGAAGATGAGTTAGGCGATCACATTAGTGTTGTCTTTGGATTTCAAAAAGTGCAGAGTCTTGGGACTTACTTGGGGGGCCTATCTTCCATGAAAATGTAACTAAAAACTCCTTGAGATTTGTGGTAGATAGGGTTCAAAGTAAGTTGAAACGTTGGGATGCTAAGCAGTTATCTTTAGCGAGCAGAGTAACATTAGCATAATCGGTTCTACTATCAATACCTAGCTACTTTATGCAATCTATGATGATTCCTTAAGGAATTTGTGAAGTGACTGAACGATGATGAGGCAATTTATCTAGGGGTCTTTGAGGGGAGAAAAGAAGTTGACTTTGGTGAGTTGGAGGTCGATTTTCAACCTCGATCTTATGGTGGTCTTGAACTTAGATTGATGAGGGACCATAACACTTTGCTGATGCTAAAAATAGGTTTAGTATTGCGTCTAACTCTTCTTCTTTGTGGGTTCATGTCATATGTTCAAAGTATAGAGTGAATAAGAGTTACCGGAAGGTATTTCTTGAGAAAGGTGTTTGTTTCTTTGGAGGGTCCTCTCTAAAGTCTAGCCTTTATTATGAGAGAATATTTTATGGTCCGTGAGGAACGAGAATAAGATTAGATGTTAGCACGATCACTAGATCTCGGGTTTGTGTCCTTCGATCAGTCAAATTCCATCCCATGCTAATCTTGAGCTAGATTGCATCCTTAGAGATTTGGTAATAGAATAAGGTTACTGAAACCTCAACTTTTTTTTTATGCTTATAGGAGGAAGTTATCAGACGCATTGTTAATATCCCCCATCCAGACCCTTTTACGGGGCGTGATAAAATCACGTGGGTCGGTATTTCAACAGGTGAATTTTCTCTCAAGAATGCTTATCGGAAACTAACGGAGAGGTCGTGGAATCCGAGGGATGTTACATGGAAAATCCCATGGAAATTTCAGGGACCCCAAAAAGTTACACTCTTCATTTGGCTTGTCCTCCAACAACATTTAATAACTCATTTGGAACGAATGAAGCATGGTATTGAGAATGTAGGATCATGGGCATTGTGTGGTCATGATTCAGAGGAAGTTTTACATGCCATTAGAAACTGTGTTGTAACAAAAGATGTCTGGTCGCAAGTCATTCACGTTGACAAAGTCAAATTGTTCTACTCTAGTAGCCGACATGAATGGTTTGTGTGTAATTTGCAAAACCAACATAGATTGTCATTAGGAGATGTAGATTGGCCTTTCTTGTAATGATCGCATGGCGTATTTGGAAGAACATGAATTTTTTCGCATTTCAGGGAACGTCATGGAGTGCTTCTGAGATGGTTAAAATTTCTTATAGTTAGGAAAAACAATATGCTTTTTTACATAAAGATGACCACAGGAGACAAGAAGCTAGGTCAGCAGTCTCACTATCAGATGGATAGATCCGGTTAAATACCGATGGTGCTGTTAAGGTGAATTCCAGACTTGCTGCTACCGGGGGAGTTTTGCTTGATCAGAACGGAGAATGGAATTTAAGTTATAATAGATGTATAGGGGAGCGTTTAATCTTTGAAGCTAAGCTATAAGGCATCTTAGATGGGTTGACTCTTCTTTAGAATCAAGATTATGAAAGAGTGCTAATTCAGTATGTTAATGTGGAGGTTGTGAAGGCTATCTAGGACTTTTCATCGTGGACATCAAATTCTACTCTGACCAAACGAGTTCATCAGCTTTTGTCAAAAGATAAATAGTGGATTTTACAACACGTCCCTCGAGAGGATAACAATTATGCTGATTGCCTAGCCAAAATAGCTCTTTGGGATGGAAGAGAGTCTACAACTGTATGAAGTTCCTCCAAGGAGATTTCCCTTTTAATCTTCTTGTTTGTTTATTTCTTACCAAAAAATTGCAATCCAAACTCTATAATTTTTAACATAATTTGGTCTTTATATTTTTTAATGTTATTAGTTAATCTAAGAATTTAATATTGTTATCTATTTTTAGATGGAATTTTAAAAATACAATTCAACAAAAAATTATTTTATCATAATTAGTTAAAATAAGTGTTATAAAAAAATTCCACCTAGCTAACAAAATCAAAATAGTGCTAATTGCTTGCACTAACTTATAACATCTAAGGTGTTTTTTTTCATTATAAAATAATGGTAAAATTAAGAATATATTTTAATTTGACTTAAAACAATTTATACCTATACAATTATTTGTTATTTGATTTAATAAAAGTTTAATATATATCTTAAATAAATTATTTTAATTTAATTTAATTGATATAAGTTATTACCCATCGGAGATGAACCGAAAATAACATGATTAGAGGCTTCAAAATGGTCAATCACTTAACTCCTTCGGATACATTTAAATTTGAAGAGTAACATAATAATTACATGTTTTAGGGTATATAGAAAAGCTTTGAACTTAGGAGACATCATTATTGAAAAAGACAATTATGAACTTCAATCATAAATTATAAAATAAACATCAACAATAAGAAAAACCTTTACAAAGACATTTTTATATTCTAATTAATTATCAAGATCCATGAAATTATTTAAATAAAAATTGTTAGAACACCATTAAATATACCTTACAGCTTTATTGTACCCAAATACGTCAACCCATGAGGAGAAGCCAAAACCCAAGGATTCTACAATCCGAGAGGTCCAACAGATTGATTGACAAAAGACAATTGGTAGCAAACCAGCATCCAACTCATTGCTTTCAGCCCGATGAGAGGCCAGGACACACAGACTACCAAGTTTGCACAACGCCTTGTTAAGATTGTACGTAAGGTGATAGAAATTGAGGGGTCAAATTATTTGAATCCTAATAGTAGATAAAAACCATATTTTTTAATGTATCGAGTTTTTAATTTCGTTAATATCGATATTATTGTTAATATAAAAAGACGTGAGTCTGAGTATACTGAAACACATTTACATTTAAAAATTGAGGAAAAATTATGAATAATTTTAAACATTGTATAAAAATATTATATTAATATTTTTGCATTTTAAAATTAAATTCAGTCAATTAGAAAAACATGTCTCAATACTTTGTTCATAGATATATAAAGCTACTTTGGGGGGTATTGAGATCAAAGGAATTAGAAAGACATGCACCACTTTTTCTATGGTATCTTTTTGTGAAAACGCATTGAATGTCACGGTGGATTTGGGCTTAAGTCGGTGACTCGGTTTGTATCTTATCCAACCTTATTTAATTAAAAAAATAATTATATTAATTAAATATATTCATGATTAATATTATTATATTAATATCAAAATGAATTAATAACTAAAATATATTTAAACTTAAATTAAAATAAATTTAGATAAGGTTAAAATATGATGAGACTTAAATAAAAATAAATCTAGATTAAAACTCACAAATGCATGAATCTAGAACATCATGAGCTAATTTAGAATTATAAATTTTGGGTCAAAAGTGTTTTTTTTGCCATTATATTCATTTATAATTTATTATTGTCTATAGATGTACAAGGAAAACCAATCAATGTATAATACTTGGGAGTTAAGATCCAAAGTTCATGTTCCACTAATACGTCCATCGTTTTAATTTTATGTTAGATTCATCCAATTATACATTACTTATTTAATTCAATTATTCCTTATATATTGTAGTATTTCAGTTTAATACAATTATTTTAATGTTTGCATCCCCAAGGTCGATCTTCCAAGATTTTACTTACACTTGGTTAAGTAACTTTGATTGAATTTGAAGCAACTTTAACTGTAATAAGTCTAACTTGCTTGTGTATTTAATTATGTTGTAATCAGAGTGAGTGAATCAACTCATAATATATATATATATATACCATATTATTTTACCATTTTGGATTTTAGATTTTGGAAAAATGGGGATCGACTTTAAAAATGTTTTGGTCTACGAGATTCAAGAAAATGGGTTCGGGAGTCGGTTACGCACGAAGAAGGGTTAGCACCCTCGCAACGCCCAAAATCGGTACCAAATTGATTAATGTTGTCCTAAAGTTGAAAGTTTGAAAAGTTTTGAAAATGTTTGAGATATAAATTTTCTAAGGGAAATTAATCAATATTGAGTTTGAATTTCAAGATTAACTCGCTTTGAAGGAAATAAAAATATCACATCCAGTACGTTAGGACATAACACCTTTATACCCTGACACCGAGATCATCTTTGATCTTCAAAACATGCAATCAAAGAAGGGTATTTGTTTATCTGGTTGGACAAAAAATTGAAACCCAGTACGTTAGGGCATAATTTTCTGACTTTCCAAACGCACAAGCATTGCCTTATTTTAGAAAAAAAAAACAAAATTTTATATTAGGCTTAAAATGCATTTAAATAAAATAAAACATTTAGTAAAAATTAGAGCATGTTAGAATTTAAGGCGTAACAGTAATAGAATGCATAAACATTAATCAAGAAATATACACAAATAAAGACCGTATCAACAACATGCTATAAAATGCAAGTTTGCTTATTGAAAGTTAGTTTATTTTGAATCTTGAACTTCAAGATTAGCTCGTTTCGAAAGAATAAAAATGTCACATCTAGTACGTTAGGACATAACACCTTTATACCTCGACATCGAGATCATCTTTGATCCTCAAGATATTTAATTAAAAAGGATATTTGGCTATCTGGTTGAATAGGAAATTAACACCCAGTACGTTAGGGCATCATTTTCCTACACTCCCAAACATACAAACATTGCATTATCTTTGAAACAAATTTATGCTAAAATATAACATATTAAAAAAATAATGATTAAATAACATGTATCAATTTGAGTAATATATATATATATATAAATAAAACTTGACATAAAATAATATATATAAATAAAATAATTATAATATATAAAAGTGTATAGAATAAATAAATAATATTCATAAGAAATAAATTATATACATAATAAACATATAAATAAAATAATATAAAATCAATAGTATATACATGAGACAATTTAATATAAATGATATGTATATATATAAACATATATGTAGAATTAATGAAAATATCATATATAAATATAAATATATAATGGCTAAAACAATTTGAAATATCTAATATTATCTATTTAAAAAAATTTTAAAGAAGTCAATAGACCAATAATTAATTGTAGAATTTAAAGGAGTACATTGAAAATCATAACAAAATTAGAGGACTAAAAGGCAATAAATCAAAATGAAATCTAGAAGGTTAAAATACAATGCAAGTAAATTAATAAGGATTAAAATCACAATTTTTTGAAGTTATTAAACGTTAAGTTCAAAGAAGGATTGAAATTAAAAATGCACAAAATTATTGAGCAAAATTGAAATAAAGTAAAACTTAATTTAAAAACAATAAAATTCAGATGGATTAAAATTGAAATTAGCCCAGAACTTTAAAAAAACACGCGGATCTAGTTTGGAACGGGTCGGGTGCGCGGATCCTGGAGTGCAAACGGCGTTGTTTTGCATACTTTTTAAAAATGGTTAATAAACCCTAAACTAATCAAAAAATTTTAATCCCCTTATTATGAAATTGAACCCTAGCCCCTTTCTCCTCTCAGACGCGCCGCATAAGGAAAAGAAGAAGTTTCGGTAGCCTCAACGCCACGATGATAGGCGAAGAGTGACCGATTTCAGTCCGATTGTCGTCCCCTTTCAATCCCCGTCTCTAAACCTGAAGGATTGCCTTGCTTCGATTACCACGAAGAAGGCCCTCCGACGATTTGCATTTCAAAGGTAAAATTCTTATTTTTTCTGGATTTCTTTTTGTTTGAAAAAACAGAAATGAAATAGTAAAGATCTTAAAAAATCGAAGATGAAAAATCACCTTTTCTGAAATCATTCTCTCTATTTGTGTGCAATACAAAAGAAATCGGGGATCCCCCTTTACAATCCTTCGAATCGGCTTTATATAGCCGAAAATAAATGAAAAAATAAAATGCAAAAATTCTTTTGATTTCTGTTATTCTTTGCTGTCATTTGTTGCGTTGTTTGTTCTGCTGTATTTGTTTTGCAGGTGTGGGTGTTGTGCACTCGTTTGTGGGAGAGGCCATTGCTGAGGCGATGATGAGGCTACGCTTGTGCGAGTTGGAGGCTGCTGGAGCATTCTGGGAAGTTCTAGAGGTGTGCGTGGATGCACGCAGCGGTGTGGGTTACTGAAATGATGCAAAGCGCAGCACGCGTGCAGGGGACATGGTAGCCCGAACGTCCTGCGACACAAGAGCATTCTAGAACCCTCTAGTGTAACAGCCCGATTTAGACCCTAATCAAAATAGTGGTTTCGGGACCACAAATGTGAGTCTGAAAAATATTTTAATTATTAATTTGATATCTATGTTATGTGTTTGAGCATGTCCTAAAATATGGTAGGTTAATTCTTTTGTTTGGATGCTTAATTTAGATAAGGGATTAAATTGTATAAGTGTAAAATTAGCTATCTCCTAAATTAAGTGATTGAATTGATGTGTTTATATATGAGAGAGGACTTAAGATATAAATTGTCCATTTGTTGGCCTAGTGGATGGCATCATGACTTTATATTATAATATATGATAATAATAATAATAATAAATAAAAGAGACATGCAAAAAGAAGGCCATTATCTTCATCCTTGGCCGAAAGTAAGAAGAAAAGGAAGAAGTTGAGTTCTCTCTAATATTCGACTAATTGCAACCAAAATTAATCAAGAACAAAAAGGAAATAGGTTTGGATCGGGGAAAAGCAAAATTAACTGAATAGCCGAGAAGCGTAATTCGTCAATTTACGAGGTAAGTTTTAAGCAATTGGATGAAATGAAACTTGAATATATATTTAATGTGTGCATGAATAATTAAATTAAGCATATTAAAATACATTTGCCGAATGTTAAATGGAATGGGATCAAATATTTATAAATTAGCCGAATGTAGAGTTGGATGTATAGTTAAGGATCGAATAGAATTAAATGTATACCATGAATTGGATGATGGTTGTGATTGAATATTTGATTATGTATTTATTAAGGTAAAGCCGATTGTGATGGATAGATATACAATGAAGAACTCGATTTTGAATGTTGATATATAAGAATGTTATATGTGCATAATGTATTCAAGAAGATGAAATAAATTATTGGGCACTGTGTGTGCGGAATAAAACTAGTAATGGCACTATGTGTGCAATACATTACTAGGGAATGGCACTGTGTGTGCGGATATATAGTAATGGCACTATGTGTGCGATACATTACTAGGAAATGGCACTGTGTGTGTGGATAAAATGGCAACGGCACTAAGTGTGCGACACATTGCATGAATTGCACTAAGTGTACGATACGTTACATGAGTTTCACTGTATGTACGGATTATCAAACCTCTCAAGGACATGAACCAATGAATGGATATAACCAAAAGAGACATGTAGTTAAGTGATGCATGGAAATTGAATAACATGGTGCTAATGAGGTAAGTTACTTTTGTATACTAAATTATGGAAATATGATAAATTCATTAACCTTTGAGCTTGTTTGAAATGGATATAGGGCTTGTGATCATTCGGTTTTGGGGATCTAATGAATATGATATTGTTGTATAGTAAAATGCTATATGTAATGCTTATACGAACCGGTTAATGATCAAGTTGAATTGATTAAAATTGTATAATGATTTGTTGTATATATTTCCTTTTGCTTATAACTTACTAAACTTTATTAGCTTACTGTTCATGTGTTTATTTGACTATTGTATAGATCTTGAAGTCTAAGTGTGCAAATTTTAAAATACCGAGCACTAAGTGTGCGAAATTGGTCGTTATGCACTAAGTGTGCGAAATCGGATAAGGAGCACTAAGTGTGCGATTAATTTTTATATCTTGGATTGAATTTTGGGTAAGTGGATATTATGAGATGATATTAATTGAAATCAAATAAGAGTGATAAATTAGTTTGGATGGAATGTTTCAATTAATTTTATAGTTCAATTGATATGAGTGGACATGGAGTAATGCTTACAAAATCTCATTGATTTATACATGAATTTTATGTATTGTATTCGGCCATGTGAAAGTTTGTATGAGGAATTCATTTGATTAGTTTTAAATCTTGAATATGTGATTTATATGGGTTTGAAGTGCAAGAATAAGTTCGTATATATATATATATATATATATATATATGTGAAACCTATTATCGAAGGTTTGGAAGTTTTGCCTTTGGGATATGAGACGAGAAAGATTTCGAAAGGTGATATGAACTAAAGTCATGGTTATAAACCTTGGTTGTGAGTATATTATTCTGACTTTGCTAGTGTAGTGTTATAATACATTATTGTTGTGAAATTGCTTATAACTTACTAAGCTTTTGAAGCTTACTTTGTGTATTTTTCTTATGATTATAGAGTTTTAGAGACTTACTCGGGTTGGAAGTCGAAGGAGATCTCATCACACTATCTAGCTTTCGCTTCAGTAAATAAATGTTTGAAGATTTGTTTATGTGGCATGTATAGACTAGTTAAAATATGGTTGGTTTTGAATATATATATATATATATATATATATATAGCAGAAATGGCTTGATTATGATGTTAATGGTTGCGTATTCGGTTTTGCCTAAAGTTAAATTTGGAAGTATGTTTTATGGTAAATATGTTTGTAATGTGGTTATATGATTTTGCAATGAAATAGTTTTTGTTAGCAGCAGTGATGTGATTTTGAAAAATCACCAAAAATAGGAGAAATGGAATTAGAAAGTGAATAGGATATAGAATTAAAGCTTATTATGTCTATTTTTATATGAAAGAAATAGAGTATGCAAAGTAATTTTATATTATGAGAAATTTAAATTTTAGTGAGACTGGTTCTGAATGACTTCGTGATCCCCTATTCTATCTTGGATAAATTATTAAAAATTGTAAAAAAAAAAAATCATGGAGCATAGTCTATATGCTTAGAATCCTTAATGAGTTTATTTTTGATTGGAATAAACTAGAATATTAATTGAATTTTGTACAATGTGAGTTTTTGTAAAGATAGGTCACAACCATCGAATAGTGAAATAGGGGAAACTTTGATGAATAAACTATACTAATTGGCCATAAGAAAAATTCTGGAAAAATTATAGTATGAATATATATGAGTCTAGTTTCAAGGAAAATTTGCAGATTTAAATTTCAAGTTTCAAACTCGAGTTATAGTTAATTTAGTCAACATGACGCAGATGGACAGTTTCAATTTTTATGCCCCGAATTAGTAGCTAAGTTTAATAATGCCTCGAGCTCGACTTCGGCAACGTTCTCGGTAAGGCATGTTACATCTAGGGTTCTAAAATGTTTGAAAAAGTTTGGGCTTAGTCGGCCAGTGTTTTTTGGGCTTTTATTGGGTTTTATGTTTTAATTTGGGTCACGTATTTTGAGCTATTATTCTGTAACTTGGACTGTAAACAATTTTATTCTTTTGGTTTATTTTTTGGTTTTATGCTTTTTATATTGGTATTGGGTCAGGCGAAAATGGGTTTTTACAGTTGCCCATCTTTGCTCATTGTCGTGTAATGAGAATAGAGCAAAGACTTCAAAAAGGACCATTTTTGCCCAGTCTTCAAATCTTGGACTTCTTTTAGTGCTTTTCGTTTTCGAGTGGCTTCATTCCATCCCACTGCATCTTCAGGGGCCCGGAACTAATGCTTTGATCCACTTAAGGAAATTAGATTTATAACTTCAATTTGCTCCACTGCAAACTCAGGAAGACAAGATCTAATGTTTTCGATCTACTTCTTGTAACTTCAGGAATGCCAAATCTGTTATCTTCGATTTGCTCCACTGCAAACTCAGGGAGACTAGATCTACTGTCTTCGATCTACTTCCTGCAACTTCAGGAATGCCAAATCTGTTATCTTCGATTTGCTCCACTGCAAACTCAGGGAGACAAGATCTACTGTCTTCGATCTGCTTCCTGCAACTTTAGGAATGCCAAATCTGTTATCTTCAATTTACTCCACTGCAAACTCAGAGAGACAATTTACTTTCTTCGATCTACTTCCTGCAACTTCATGAATGCCAAATCTGTTATCTTCGATTTGCTCCACTGCAAACTCAGAGAGACACAATCTGCTGTCTTCGATCTGCTTCCTGCAACTTTAGGAATGCCAAATCTGTTATCTTCGATTTGCTCCACTGCAAACTCAGGGAGACAAAATCTGCTATCTTTTATCTGCGTCCTGCAACTTCAGGAATGCCAAATCTGTTATCTTTGACTTGCTCCACTGCAAACTTAGGGAGACAAGATCAGCTGTCTTCGATCTACTTCGCTTAGGAAGGCAAGATCTACTAATTCACCGATGTTGTGACACCGTCCTCTGGGGGACCTGCCCTGTAAAATCGGTTTTGTATTTATACTTTATGCAAGAAGGTTAGGATGCAATGATCGAAATGAATCTAATGCTCCTGACTAAGTGTATTATGGATGACACCTGCCTGAATGTAGAATGTTATGGGAATGATTTTTTACAATGGTTAAGATGCAATGATCCGAATAAATCGAATGCTCCTAACTAAATGTGTCTTGCATGAATGCAGAATTTCATGAGAATAATCCATTTTTAAGGTATCATCATTCATTGTTCATCAGGGTAATATGCTGCCCTCTTGTTCGGCTGGTATTCTTGACAGAAAACTGAATGGGACAATTATAACTGTTCAACAGATTTGCTCTACTGTAACTTCAAGGTTCATCTCATTGTGACTTAGGGGTATAAGATCTGAATCCTTTCCCATCCATCCCATTTCTATTCAAAGGTATAAGATCTGTATCAGCTTTCATCTATTGATTACTCCCTGGATGACTCAACTAGATGCATAATGCTTGCATGGATGCCAAATATCATTTTTCTTGTGAATGATTCCTTTTTTTACACCTGGGTTAACATTGCCCATTTTCGTCGAGATTGTATCACCAACTATTTTTAACAGAAAATCCAAAGAGATAGCCTCAATTTAGACTCTTCCTTAAGCTCGGTGAGTTTTAAGAAATAGCCCTATTTCGAGTTCTTGTATTATTCAGAAATTTCTAGAGAAATATGCGAAACTCATTTTTATGAAAATATTATTAGTCCACTAATCGTTATTTCAATGCAAAATATCTAAAAAGATCATAACCATGGATAAGAAGGAAATTAATTAGGAGCTTAGCTCGAAACAAATAAGTTATGCGAAGATAGCAATCGCAATCAAGAAATAAATTTATTGTGATCATATTTTGAAAAGAATAATATAATAACAAATTTAAAATGGATAAAGTGGAAACTAGGTGCCCCAGATATCGCAGCCTTACCTTATCTGTTCAACTTCTTGAGGACCATTTTAAGCTTAATATGTGTTTAGGGATCCGAAGCACTTTGTCGATGCCCCAAGACGTAGCATACTTCCTCGTTGTTAATTCAGGCATAGCAAGACTCTCAGATGCCCCTTTGATCAAAATTTGAGCCGCCCTTTTCAGGTTTTCAACTCAAATCCCCTTTGGTCTCAAAGCGCCCTTTGCGGTTTTTGCTTGGCCTCTTCTTTTCTTTCTTCTCTTTTTTTTTTTTTGAAAATTTCTTTTTCTTTCTTTCTTTTTTCTTTTCCTTTTTTTTTTGAATTCACCGGATTGGGCAGGTCCTTGCTATCCATCTCGGTCGATATTCATGCTTCCCCAGAACAGGCCCTCTTCGCTGCATAAGGTCCTTCTCAGTTTGGCATCCACTTTCTTCTGAAGCCCCTTTTGCTTGGGAAAAGTCTTCATCAAAGCCCTATCATGAAATTTTCTAGGGTGAATCATTTTTGTTGTGAGCTCGCATCATCTGACCGTGAAAGATAACTTTTAACATTTTCTCTTCAAATTCAACTGATCATATTGAGATTAAACACGTTCTGGCTCATCCAACTTCAATTCTGATAAGACTTGGAAAAAGGAAATTTGACTTCAATGGGCGAAACCAATGAGAAATGTGCTGCCCCGATGACCGTCCTGGCTAATGTTTGATAAGCATAAAGGGTAAATAGTAACTTCTGTACGCCAATCTTTACAAGTCTCGGTCTTTCTTTCTTCTTTTTCTTTTTTGATGTTCTATTTTTCTTTTTGGCTGCCTTTACTGTGATATGGCATCTGATCTTTGAACAGACTGCAAACTTTTGACATTGTGCGATTAGATATGGTCTTTTCAACATTATTTATTTATTTTTATTTTTTCTTTGATTTTTAATTTTTTTGTTTTTTTTACTTTGTTTTTTTTTTACTATCGAATTTGTAATATTGGCATATGAAGCGACTTTTTCCATCTTAGTGAAGTAACCGACTTCCACGAAAGTGAATCGATGTTGGCCAGAAGCGTTTGATGAGACTGGCTTGATAACATCCATGCCCCACATGTAGGAAATCTTGTTTCTGCATTGAGCTAGGCATTAATCTTCATCTCCTTCCTTAGCTCATGACGTAGGATCTGTTTTTCATCTAGTATTAACAAATCGGAAGATATGTTGTAATTTCTATCATCTTCAAAGTCCTGAGATCCTTTAGGCTCATATATCATTCAAAATGGAGTCTGTAACAACATTGCTCCTGTCATTGATATCTGGGTACCTATTGTAGGTACGAAGGCAAGTTCCCAAGAATAAATGATTCTAAGGATGATTATTTATGGTATGGTCATGAATACAGAATGAAAGAAATATTCTAAAACACGAAAGAATGTACAGTATAAAATATAAAGAATGAAAAATATTTACTTAAAAGATGCATTTTATTGAAATAAAAATTCTGGACACAAGCCCATTTCACAAAAGGATTCTTATTGCTTCTGGGCTTGAAGCAACAAGCATGTTTTGAATATTACCCTAGGTAAAATCTAAAAACACAGGGATCTCTTCCACAGTCCCATTGTTCAAAACATCCCAAGCACGTAAAGGCAAAAGCTTGGAAAAGTCTTTTCACCGGTTCACTCTTTTGATATGCCATTAATGTTCAAAACCGCAAGTATCATGTTTTGCACTGGAGCCCTAAACTTGATGTACTCCTGATCTCATGCCCTTATTTATCACGGGACTCACAATGTTTACCCCTTTAACAAAAATTTTGGGATATGAATTTCCTGTACCAGAAAGATTGTCGAATTTTACGATGCCCAATCTGATGAGTCTTTCGACTAATTTCTTGAAAGTAGTACAATTTTCCATTGAGTTCCCCATAATTCCTGCATGGTATTTGTATTGGGCGTTCACATCGTACCATTTAGGGTATGGAGACCGTACAGGTTCTATATGAAAAGGGGATACAACATGTGCGTCGAACAAAATTCGGTACAACTCTCTATACGAGATTGGAATGGGAGCACACTGGAGTTTTTTCGAATTTGATTTTGCATTGGTCTCTTGTCTTGGGGAAACCTGATAGCTGGTAGCAGTTGTCTTTGGCTGAGCTATTGTAATCGGCTTTGAACTATCCCTGTTACACTTACTCATATTATTCATTTCCTTTTCTTTCTTCCTTGGGGCCTTTGAAGTCTATTCTCCCCTTTCCTTTATTTCTGCCAAAACAACTGGTTTGGCTCGATCATCCTTCGGGTTAAAACTTGAGCCCATCGGGAGATTTAACAGTGCCGAGGTATTAATCTGACATTGGGGTTTGATAATGATCGGTGCCCCTTATGGGGGCACGTCTGGTCGGGCTAAGACACTCATTGGAGAATAAATAATGTCCTCATCATCATCCACACTGTCGACTACTAGACCACTCTTTTTTTTAAGCCATCTGATTAGTAATTGAGTTAACTGGCGCATCATATTCATTTGATTTCGCATATCCTGCTGGATTTCGGCCAATTGCTCCTGCATTTATATTTGCCTTTGCTCTAATCTCTCCAACCTTCGTTCCATGTTTTCCGGGTTAACTGAAATAATTCCACCTAATCAGGGTCATCTCATGAAATCTAATGTATATGATGTAATGCTATGTCAATGCGAATGCATGGTATGAATGCAAATAGAAAGAGAGACGTTGATTCCGAATTCAATTCCATTAGAAGAACTTCTCTAAAAATAGATTTATTTACATAAAATGGATTACGTATGCGGCTTTATCCTCATAGTCCAGGTGAAAACATCGATCTTCTCCTTCATATCCAGACGCTGCAGTCGAATCCTTCAAATCCTCCCAAAAGATATCTCTTTTATTTCCACTTGACTTGATTCGGGTTGTGGTTCGCTGCTTACTTATCCCTTGCGATATTGATTAGCTTCTTTAAGAAAATTGAGGCATGATGACTCTTGCACAATTCTTGTCAATTTAAATCCTGCGGGCAAGGTTTTGCATTCCTCCACGGACCATGTCCGAACAACCGTACTATAATCCACTTTATCAATAAATTCGTTTCCTTATGACAAACTCCTCTATTTAGCAATTGAATTACTAATCAATATCTCCTTTCTATAATGATGCAATGCAATGCAATGCAATGCAATGTAATGCAACCATAAACACAAAACACGGTAGCACAAGAAAAATGAACAACCAAAATATGTTACCTAAATGAGTGACCATTAGGGTTTGGCGTGGCTTTACTTGAGGTGGGCTCCTAGGTCTCTCTATATGTGGTTTGGTTCTAAAGAGGGGGTACCTGAACCAGCAGATTCCTCAATCCTCACCCGTTATAGGCTCATATGGATCGACTTCAGTTCAGGGGAATACATTTCCCTATGCCCATGCGGAGGTGAAAACCTCATGAAGACATAAGTACGGATGTATTCCGGAAATAGTCTACTAGCCCATATGGAGGTGAAAACCTCACGAAGGCATAGTTTCTCACTCCCACTTACAGGTGTGACCACAATGGTCATGCAATGCAATGCCATAGTATTTCATGAGACTTGATATTGTAGCACAAACAAATGCATCAAAAGAAAAATGATTTTTCAAAACAATTTTCCAAATTTTCAAACAAAAGGACAAAAAAATTAATCAATTTATAGCCTGACTCTCAACCAATCCCTAGTGGAGTCGCCAAGCTATCGAAACCATTTTTTTTTTTAGATTTTGGAAAAATGGGGATCGAATTTAAAAATAGGGAGTTACCACCAATCCTTTTTGTTTAGGTGTGATTAGGTCACCTACAAAAATGTTTTGGGCTGCGAGATTCAATAAAACAGGTTCGGGAGTCAGTTACGCACGAGGAACTGTTATCACCCTCGCAACGCCTAAAATCAATACCAAATTGATTAATGTTGTCCTAAAGTTGAAAGTTTGAAAAGTTTTGAAAATGTTTGAGATATAAATTTTCTAAGGGAAATTAATCAATATTGAATTTGAATTTCAAGATTAACTCGTTTCGAAGGAAATAAAAATATCACATCCAGTACGTTAGGACATAACACCTTTATACCCCGACACCGAGATCATCTTTGATCTTCAAAACATGCAATCAAAGAAGGGTATTTGATTATCTGGTTGGACAGAAAATTGACACCCAGTACGTTAGGGCATAATTTTCTTACTTTCCAAATGCACAAGCATTGCCTTATTTTAGAAAAAAAACAAATTTTATATTAGGCTTAAAATGCATTTAAATAAAATAAAACATTTAGTAAAAATTAGAACATATTAGAATTTAAGGCGTAACAGTAATAGAATGCATAAACATTAATCAAGAAATATACACAAATTAAAGACCGTATCAACAACATGCTATAAAATGCAAGTTTACTTAAAGAAAGTTAGTTTATTTTGAATCTTGAACTTCAAGATTAGCTCGTTTCGAAAGAATAAAAATGTCACATCCAGTACGTTAGGACATAACACCTTTATACCTCGACACCGAGATCATATTTGATCCTCAAGATATTTAATTAAAAAGGGTATTTGGCTATCTGGTTGAATAGGAAATTAACACCCAGTACGTTAGGGCATCATTTTCCTACACTCCCAAACATACAAACATTGCCTTATCTTTGAAACAAATTTATGCTAAAATATAACATATTAAAAAAATAATGATTAAACAACATGTATCAATTTGAGTAATATATATATATATATATATATAAAACTTGACATAAAATAATATATATATACATATAAATAAAATAATTATAATATATAAAAGTGTATAGAATAAATAAATAATATTCATAAGAAATAAATTATATACATAATAAACATATATATAAAATAATATAAAATCAATAGTATATACATGAGACAATTTAATATAAATGATATGTATATATAAACATATATATAGAATTAATGAAAATATCATATATAAATATAAATATATAATGGCTAAAACAATTTGAAATACCTATTATTATCTATTTAAAAAAATTTAAAGAAGTCAATAGACCAATAATTAATTGTAGAATTTAAAGGAGTACATTGAAAATCATAACAAAATTAGAGGGCTAAAAGGCAATAAATCAAAAATGAAATCTAGAAGGGTTAAAATACAATGCACGTAAATTAATAAGGATTAAAATCGCAATTTTTCGAAGTTATTAAACGTTACATTCAAAGAAGGATTGAAATTAAAAATGCACAAAATTATTGAGCAAAATTGAAATAAAATAATACTTAATTTAAAAAACAATAAAATTCGGATGGATTAAAATTGAAATTAGCCCAGAACTTTAAAAAAAACACGCAGATCTAGTTCGGAACGGGTCAGGTGCGCGGATCTTGGAGTGCAAATGGCGTCGTTTTGTATACTTTTTAAAAATGGTTAATAAACCCTAAACTAATCAAAAATTTTTAATCCCCAGCCCTAGTATGAAATTAAACCCTAGCCCCTTTCTCCTCTCAGACGCGTCGCATAAGGAAAAGAAGAAGTTTCGATCGCCTCAAAGCCACAATGATAGGTGAAGAGTGACCGATTTCAATCTGATTGTCGTCCCCTTTCAATCCCCGTCTCTAAACCTGAAGGATTGCCTTGCTTTGATTACCACGAAGAAGGCCCTCTGAAGATTTGCATTTCAAAGGTAAAATTCTTATTTTTTCTGGATTTCTTTTTTGTTTGAAAAATAGAAATGAAATAGAAAAGATCTTAAAAAATCGAAGACGAAAAATCACTTTTTAAATCTTTCTCTCTATTTGTGTGCAATACAAAAGAAATCGGGGATCCCCCTTTACAATCCTTCGAATCGGCATTATATGGCCGAAAATAAATGAAAAATAAAATACAAAAATTCTTTTGATTTATGTTATTCTTTGCTGTCATTTGCTGCGTTGTTTGTTCTGCTGTATTTGTTTTGCAGGTGTGGGTGTTGTGCACTCGTTCGTGAGAGAGGTCGTTGCTGAGGCGATGACGAGGCTACGCTCGTGCGAGTTGGAGGCTACTGGAGCATTCTGGGAAGTTCTAGAGGCGCATGTGGATGCACGCGGGGTAGGGGTTACTGAAATGACTCAAATCGCAGTGCGCGTGCAGGGGACGTGGTAGCCCGAACATCCTGCGGCACAAGAGCATTCTAGAACCCTCTAGGGTTTTGAAATGTTTGAAAAAGTTTGGGCTTAGTGGGCCAATGTTTGTTGGGTTTTTGATTGGGTTTTATATTTTAATTTGGGTCACGTGTTTGGGCTATTATTCTGTAACTTGAACTGTAAACAATTTTATTCTTGTGGTTTATTTTTAGTTTTATGCTTTTTATATTGGTATTGGACCCGGGCGAAAATGGGTTTATATATATATATATATATATATATATAACAAACACAAATTAGACTCAAATTTTTACAAGCAAAACATTATCTTCTATAAGCGACAAGGTCTTACATACATACAAAGCACACACATATAGACATACGCATGTATGTCCATGGCTACTCTCGGCTGAGAAGGTCTAACAGTAGTTTTAGTGCTGTTACTGTTATACTGAAAAAACAGCAGATAAAGAAGCAGCTAAGGTAACCAAGTTAATTATAGATATAACCCCGACTACAAGGTTTACTTACGTGGCCATGATCCTTAAACAGTTTCCCGCCATAGTTTTCAGATGCCCGCCTGCCTTCTGCAACTCATAGCTTCGGTACTGGCCAGGGGACGGTAGATTCTAAAGTAAGGCTCACATGGTTCCTGATAGCAATATTGGTAGGGGCTTAAGGGTGTTCAATCGGTTAACCGACCCGAACTAATATTAATCGAATTAACCGATCTTTTAAAATTTTTAACCGTTAACCGAACTGAAATTTTTTTAAAAAAATTAATCGAACCGAAATTTTTTCGGTTAATTCGGTCGGTTAACCGAATTAACCGAAAATTATATGTTTTTTTATTTTTGGTTAAAAATTAACCTAATTAATCAAATTAACCAAATTAACCGAATTACCCGAATTAACCGAATTACTCGAATTAACCAAATTAACCGAAATGAATCACTACATAAATAAAAAGATTACATAATTTTATTTTTAATTTTAGAATTTTATTTTTTATTAAATTATTTGTAATTTTTATGATTGGGTTAGGTTGGATATTTGGATTTGGATTGGGTTTAGGTGAACAGTGGGCCTATTTATATGTTATAATTTTATTTATTAATTTTTTCGGTTAAACCGAAAAAATTCGATTAACCGACCGTTTCGAACCGAATTAACCGTTAACTAAAAAATCACAAAATAATTAACCGATCTCCGACCGAAAAAATTTGATTAACCGACCGATTAACCGAATTCGGTTGGTTAACTGAAATTTTTCGGTTTTACCTGAATTTTGCACACCCCTAATGGGGCTGGCTTCTTATGATAAGGCGACGACCCTCGGTTTCCTCTATAATGGCGAGGGCATCTAATCCGGCCAATCTTTTTAAGGTTACCAACTTGATGGTATGCCGTGATAGGTACTGAAATTGCTTGTTTGTTTTGCTGAGAATATGGTTAGAAGAGGGGTCCCGATATATAGGAAAAGTGTCAGGTTTGAAAGGGAAGCTTCCTGATAAATTTAATCTTTAGTACTTACATCTTTTGTGGCTTTAAATGATTGTTAATTCTTAGAAAAATAATTAAATTTAATCATCAACTTTTTATACAAAAAGTAGAATTATTGTTTTTATTAAATATTGAGAGTTAAATTTGACATTATAGCATTAATTAATAACAATAGATGATGTTTTTATGATATAATAAATAATAAGGTAAACTATTAAAATAATCACTTTTATTTGCTTCAGTTATATTTTAATTATTTATAATGTTACGTTTTAGTCACTTACGTTAAAATGAGTTTTAAATGCCAACGTAGATGTACAACCAAGTGAATTAATGGATTTTTTAATTAAATAAATTTAATTAATTGAATTTTCTAAATTAATTAAAGGAAATCGTCAATTTGGTTTCCTAAAATAATCAAAACCAATGCATCAAATTAATCCTTGAACCGGAAAAAAGGAAATCTTAGTCTCCTTTTTCTTTTAGTTTTTGTTTCCATTTTGACTTAAAAAACCATCCATTTTCATACCCATCTTTGTTGAATTGAAATAGTAGAACTCAAATTAGTGCTCCATCATTCAATTGGATTTTTTATTCAAAATGAAAGAACAAATGATTGATTCAATGAAGGGTCAAAGCATAGATTACAATAAGTAATGAGTTTTTTTGTTCTTTACTTAAGCTTTGGATTCAGATATTAAGGTTTTTTTTTTTTTTTTGCAAAAATGTGGTACATCTTTTCATGTTTTTCTGCATATGTGACAGACAAAAAAGACATGATTCATCTTTGTTAATTTATGTATTGTGGGCAACCATAATAGCAAGCAGATATAGAGGTTGGTGCGTTCATTTATTCTTCTTCTTCATTGTCCTTCTACTCTTCTCTTCTCTGGTGGTAACAAAAAAAAAAAAAAAACCTCAACTATTTCTTCTTTTTAAATTGGAGAAATTGAGTTTTAGGGTAAAATTTTGTATTTTTTATGAAGGAAAAAAATTTTTAACTTCTCTCATTCCAATTGGACATCGGCGTTGGCATTTAAAACCCATTTTAATTATCACATTTGACTGCCTTTTAGAAGGTAATAGATCTTAAGGGCAGAGCGACCATTTTGTAACAAAATGATAACTTGAGTAATTAAAGTGTAACATTTCAAATATAAGTGACTAAAATGGAACATGAGGCAAACAAAAGTGACTACTTTGGTAGTTTGCATTTTTTTAAGCTTAACAGTTAACTTTTAAAACAATAATCAATTTAACAATCAACATTTTCATATAAAAATAAAATTATTGTTTTTATTAAATGTTGAGAGTTAAATTTAACATTATACTATTAATTAATAAATTGTTATCCTTCCCATTAGATCTAGATGATGTTTTTATGATATATAAATAATAAAATAATTAAAATATATATTTAACAGTATTTTACATTTGTGGAAACGATGACTAAAATAATTATTCTTAATTAATTATTAAAATATCTAGAAAATAATATTTTCTTACTAGAAAAGATAAGGGAGGGGCTGGTAGGTTTCCAATATTCCATATTTTATTTTATTTTATTTTATTTTAGCCCATTATTCTTGATTACCATGCATTATTGCATGGTGAAATGGGAACTACCCTCACCATTTAAGGCCTAATGTCGGTATCTCTATTGTGAGCTTTTTCTTGGTCATCGCTGCCATTTGTGGAGCCAGACGATTGGCTAACATACGACCCTTTGGGGGAAATATATAATTTACTGAGTGAATGTGTCGCATGCATGAAGAGACCTTGGGCGGAATATATACTTATTGTTAAAATGAAAATAGAATCATCACCAATCTTTTTTTTATTTAAGTGTAATTGGATTACATCAAAACTTGGTCATTTTAATAAAATGTTAGATTTATTAAAACGGTAAATTTTTTTTTTGTCTACAAAATCTAGGAAATGGGTTTGGGAGTCGATTACGTATGAGGAAGGGTTAGCACCCTCATAACGCCCAAAATTGGTACCTAATTGATTACTTAATGTCTTGACGTCGAACATTAAGAATTCGAATAGAATTTAAAATACTATCCCGTTTTACATGATGTTATTTAATTAAAATATCACTAACTGAATTAAAACTTATGTAAAAGCCTTCTTATCTCGAGGTAATCAAAAAGAAAATGTCATGACCCGTAAGTTAGGACACGACATCTCGAATCCTCGAAAATAAGATTGTGTAACGCCCCGAATTTTTGGGCCTAGATGAATTGGGCTTTGGGCTTTGGGTCTCATAAATTTTTTTAAGCAAGAAAATGACAAATGGCGTGTTGACTTTAAGGGTTTAATATACTTGGAGTATCTAGGGGTGTTGGAGAAATTCTGGGTTCGAACTTTAAGGAGAAGGAATTTTTAATTAATTATTAAAGGAACTAGGGCGGTGAGTAGTTGGACTACTAAATAAAAATAGGGGAAAATTGCATCAAAGAGCCTTGTGGTGGAGTGGCTAAGTGACGCCACTTAGGGTATAGGAAGGTGGCGTTATGGGTTAGCAAAAAGATCCTAGTAAAAGGAGTTTAATTTTTTAGTATTTTTTAGGAGTTTAATTTTGGCCTTCTAGAAGGTTGGAAGTGGTGTGATGATGGACTCTAAGGAGAGTGATCAGAAGAGAAAATTTAGTAAAAGGATTGGGGAGTTATCAGGGAGAAAAATGAGGAGATGAGATAGAAAAGAGTTGGAGCCGATTGGGACTTTGGGGGGTAGGCAGAGTTTCGGTTTTTTGTATAAATAGGGGGTGCCGAATTCCCTCTGTGCTATTTTGGCAATTGGAATTTCATTTGTGCTATTTCGGCAACTATAGTGCTCTGCCGAATTCTCCTTCATTTTTTCTGTTCTACACCTCGCCTCTTCCTTATGTGTTTTCTTTCCTTCTCTCCTAAAGCCTTAAATTGAATATCATTCTCTTCTTTCTCCATTGCTTGTGCTGTCCCACCTTCATCTCAATTGTTGGGCACCGAATATTCGTGACTTTAAAAGCCGAAAATCGTTGCTCTTGGAGCCAATTTCTTCATCGCCCCAAACCTTGTGCCGAATACTCTGGTGACCAAATCTCCATCGTGCTGTCATCACTCCATTGATTTTTGGTGGATCAGATCTTGGAAAATCGAAATCAAGCTTGGATCTACAAGTTTCTGCCGAAAAGCTATCCATACGTTTCGGCTTTTGGGTAAGTGTTCTTGATTTTGGGATAAGTTGGCCGAATAGTCAATAGTAAGGGAAAGGGTGAATTAAGTGGATACAAGTCACCTATTATTTTGTCTTTAACAATTAAGATTGATACAGAACTAGGGGATATTCGTGAGTAGTAGCTAAGGAAGGGCTATTGGGACTGGTGGCACACGGTAAGGTTATGGTAAGGCTTCGGTTTTTGGTAAATATTGTGGTTAAGTGTGTGATTGATTGGAGGTTGGTATTGGTTGTAGGTTCAAGGCTAAGGATAGTGTAACACGTCTCATTTACCAGGTGTGTACATACACTCACACACGACAAATCGACAAAAGTTGAAATACCAAAAAATCGGAATGCCGAAAAACTAAAATGCCGAAAGATTGGCACCGGCAACCACACAAGTGTGCGAACATTCGTGTGGGAACACCGATATGACTACCGGGACCAAGAGAGTGATCTCATGGTCTCGGGCCACTGTTTGGCCAACCAGGCCTAGTAGGGGCTAAATGGGCATGTCGAGTTCGTGGGCCCAAATTAGCAAGAGTTGATATGTGAAATTGAATGATGGATTGATATGGATGGCCATATGATTTGATTATGATCAAGCCTAATGGGCTACATATACATGATTGGGCTTAATGGGCTATATGGACATGATTTGGCTTACTGGGCCTTATGGGATTTTAGAAATGCATGTTTGGGTTTTAATGGACTCTAGGCTTAGCTCTGATGAATTCTTAAACAGCATAAAACTTAATTTTATAATCAAACATGTCTATGGACAGGTCGCTAGGGTAGAGTGTGGCAATGGACATATGCATGTCTAGGATTGGATCTAGGGAGAGCTTGGTACTTAAGCGGTCTTAATGACCCACCTCCTCTTTTCTGGAATCTTACCTGGTGCGTAGTGTCTGTTCACTTTAGACGCGTGGACTTGCTGACGGGCCAAGGTTCGTAATTAAGACACATACTGTTAAGAATTATTGAAATACCCCTATAGGGTAAAATTACCATAATACCCTTGGTTTGTGAAATGACTAAAATACCCCTATGTGTTGATTGTAAGATTTATGGATGTTACATGTACATTTGCTGCATTCATATGATATTCTGTTTAGGATGCATGTGGGTGGGAATTATCGAATGGAGGAAGTATATGTGGATAGCATGGTTGTTTGACAACTATGGATCCACCGATGGCTTTTTAAGCCCATTATATTATCAGCAGCTTTGCTACAATGTTAGGTAGTACCGCAACTAGGCTACCCTTGATTTGTATCAGATGGGTGGGTCAATTTAGAAATCCCCACAGATGTGTTTCGGTGGGACGGAGATGATGTGTATGGATGGATTATTTGGGAGGTTTGCCTTTGCATTGCATGTATGATATTACTATGTTAATAATATGATATGTATGCTATTTGTTTGACAAGGGTCATACACACTGAGTTTTCAAAAACTCACTCCCTCTTTTATTTTTCTCAGGTGATCCTCAGTAGGCGGTTCGACGGATGGAGGGACTCAGAGGTGGCTAACTAGCAAGACGATTAGACCTATTTTTCTTAATATCTAAATTCTAAATTTTGAGTATTTATTTTAAGTTATTTTATTTTGGATTGTAATAAGGTTTTCCCTCTAGTTATTATTCCATTACATCCACTATGCATTATAATTTTGAAACGGAACCAGGATTTATTTCTTTTAAGTATATATCAAGTTTTTTTTGAAAATAATTGTGTTTTAAGAACGAGCGTCCGTTGTCAAAGGAAATTTTTACATAGTAACAAGGAAATGGTTTTTGGCTACACCTCGTTTTGAAAGCAAACTGGATTTTACTTAACTTTCCTCTAGAAGGGTTTTAAATGAAAATAAGGTTTTTGCAAAAACACTTCAATGTGACACACCGGACTCGGGCCTAACTTCTAGTCTGAATTTAGGGTGTTACATTTAGTGGTATCAGAGCTCGATTGCAAAGCTCAGGTTATGAAATGGGCCTTATTACTTGGGTTTAAAAAAAACTATTTTTGGATTGGATCAAAATGTTTTGGAAATTCTTGTGATGTGGCACACCGAGTCTCCGACGTCAAACCAATTAAGTTCTCTTATTATTAAGCTTGTTTAACTTGATATACTGTAGATAGTTAGTGGCTACTTTAGATAATTATACTAAAGCTTTTTAGTTAGAGTGAAACTAAAGCCCGTAAGAACTTGAGACTGTAGAGGATTTATGAAAACAACCTCTTTACTTAATACTATCATAAAATATCTGCTTAATTACTGAAACTAACTAAAATTTCATAAAATTCCTAATTCAGATAATACGATAATCAACGATGAGCATTAGAAGAGGTGCAAGAGGTCGTAGTAGAGGCCATGAAAGTGTTAGGGCTGGATCGTCGGCATCAGGCCATATGCCTAACGTTGAAGTAAGAGAGGCTCCAGCTTCACCCAAGGCTGAGACTGGACCGTATGACTGGGCTACGGGGGATGACGCATTGTCGTAGGCAATGCTGAGGATTTTGGAAAGGGTCGTTGGGCTCAATAATGTACGGGTAGTCATAGGTCGGTTTCGGAGCGACTACGATCTAATGGGGCTGAGGTCTTTAAAGGTATTATTAGTATGGCTCCTAACGTGGCTAAATACTGGATGGAGGCCACAGAAAAGATAATGGATGACTTTGACTGCACACCGAGTAAAAATTGAAAGGGGCAGTGTCACTGCTTAGGGAAGAAGCCTATCAGTGGTGGTTGACGGTGAAGGAGGGTACCCAACCTGAGCAGATCACGTGGGAGTTTTTCAAAACTGTGTTTCAAGGGAAGTACGTGGGTGCAAGCTATGTTGATGCTAGAAGGAAAGAGTTTCTGAACTTGATCCAGGGAACAAATCTGTGGTGGAGTATGAGGCAGAATTTCTACGCCTTAGTAGGTATGCAAGAGTTATGGTGGAAATAGACTATGAACGTTGCATAAGGTTTGAGGATGGGCTTAGGGATAGCCTTAGGGTGTTGATTTCTCCTCAGAGAGAGCGAGTTTTCTCGGAGTTGGTTGAAAAAGTAAAGATAGCAGAGGAGGTGAAGTGTACTGAGCGCCTAAATTGGGAGAAAGAGAAAGGCAAGAATTAAAGGGAGGCTGAGTTTTCTGGTGCGGGGCAAAGGCTTAGAGCTAAGGTTAGAGTTGATGGTCTAGTTGGAGCGGGCCTCCTGCTGCTAATCCAGGGGTGCCACCTTGTGCTACTTGTAGGAAATTTGAAAGAGGATAGGAGCTTGTCTAGCTTGTGGATCTATGGAGCATAAGATCAGGAATTGCCATAGAATGCCGACTCAGGTGCAAGCCCTGGACCGGGGTAATGATCAACCACCAAGAGGTGATCAACTACTGCCAAGGGGCCGTGGGCAGGCCAGGGGCGATAATGGCAATGGACGTGGATGTAGAGCACCAAGAGGAGGTGCAGGTCATACTGAGGTGAGGCAGCCACTTTGGTTTATACTGCTCGTAGCTGGGAAGACAGGGATGCCCCAATGTGATAACGGGTATGTTTTGTGTGGATACAATATTTTGGGTGTAGAAACTGTATGCGTGCAATGTTTATCTACTCTAGTGGGTAGGTTTTTTCTTGAGCAAGTGTAAGAGGGTTCAATTAGAGTTAAAGTGTGTTAGTGTTACTAAAATCAGAGTGCGTAGAGGAAGCATAGTGGTGTGACTTTTAGCAGTGCGATTAATAGTTAGTTTGAAATTTCGAGGACAAAATTTCTTTAAGGGGGTAGAATTGTAACGCCTCAAATTTTTGGGCCTAGATGAATTGGGCTTTGGGCTTTAGGTCTCATAATTTTTTTTAAGCAAGAAAATGACAAATGACATGTTGGCTTTAAGGGTTTAATAAACTTGGAGTGTCTAAAGGTGTTGGAGAAGTTCTGGGTTCTAACTTTAAGGAGAAGGAATTTTTGATTAATTATTAAAGGAACAGGGAGGTGAATAGTTGGGCTTTTAAATAAAAATAGGGAAAAATGGCATCAAAGAGCCTTGTGGTGAAGTGGCTAAGTGACGCCAGTTAGGGTATAGGAAGGTGGCATTATGGGCTAGCAAGGAGATCCTAGGTTCAAATCCTAGCTTTGTAACACCCTAAACCCGGCCCAAACACTATAACCGGATCTGGCATATCACTAAGGAGATTTTGAAAGATGTCGCAATTTTGGGAAAATATTTTCTTGAGCTTAACCTTTTATTCGGAAAACTAAATGGTTGAATAAGTTGTAAAAGATATACATTTTATATTAATGCCTTAGTTTAATTAAAGCGTAAAATTTAAATGCCTAGTAATAATAAAAGCCCAAAATAAAATCAAAAGAAAGAAAAATGTAAAGCTAGTGGCCCGTGCCCTTATTACAATGAAATTTAAAACCCACTAATTAAAAATAATAAAAATAAGAAAACTAAGTAAAGTCTTTTGCTGGATCAAAATTGTAACACCCTAAAAATCCGAGTATTATTATATTGCATGAATTGGTGTTTAGATTTTTTTTTTAAGTGCTTATTGAAGTCCTAAAGAGGAGTATAGCATAATTTGGATAAGGAATAAAATTTATTAATTAAGAAATTATTGAAGAGAAGCAAATGTCATTAAGACTTAAGTTAAATTAAGTGTTAAAGAGTGTCATAAGTTGAGTATATGGCATGGTGGAGTTGGCGATGGGTTTAAGCAAGAGGGAAGAGGTTCGAATCCTTGTTTAGCTTTTAGGTAAATTTTGTTTTAATTTTATGCACATCCATAGCAAGTGTCGGCCAAGGACAATTAGGGTAAGAGTTGACCATATTATTTTTGGTTAGTGTATCAAAGGATTATGGAAATAGAAAATATATGGCATGGAATCAAATACTTAAGGAAAGATAAGGGGAACATAAGGCATATATCAAGGGGAAATTTTGGAAACAAATCATGGCCAATTGACCATGTATTGGACGACAATTTGGTATAGGGAGGGAGCCTAAATTTTGAGTTAGTTTTGGCTAAGAATTTCTTTTCTCTCTTTGGTCATTCCTTGCACTTTGTGCAGAATTTTATTTCCTCTCCTTTCAACTTTCATCTTGGCCGAATTTTGCAATTGGTAAAGCCAAAGTCTTTTGACCATTTAGTCACTTTTATTCATCTTGTGAATTTTCTTTTGTATTTCTCCTTGTGTCGAAATCAACCATACCAAAAACCATTCTCTTTCTTTTTCTTTTGCCATGGCCAATGCATTAACTCCTAAAATCCATCTTTTCTTCTCTTCTCTTTGAAATCAAACTACCTCATCACCATCTCTTTTTCATATTTTAATTCTTTCAATCAAAGTTTCTCCATCAAACACTCTTATGGCCGAATGCTAGAGTGCCTTAGCCGAATTTTTAATTCTTTTTCTTTGATCATATTTAGCCGAATTCTCCAACTCTCACAAACACCTCTCTCAATCCTTTCTTTTCAATCGTGGAAATAGGTAAGGAATTCTTTTTCATTTTCGATTTATTATTAGTGTCATGGCCGAATATCATTGGTATTATGAGGGCCTTTTTGGATCGACATAACGTTCATTCTAATAACGTTTCTTTCGTTATTATTTAGTGCAATAACGGAAGATCGGAACTCAAGTGATCGGGAGAATCATAGAAACGTTGAAAACGTTTTATTGTGGTAAGGAAATCCCATTCTTTAAAGCCTTTAGTACTGTTTGATATTATTTTAGATCTAACTAATATTCCTTTGATCGTGAAGACTTTCAAAATAGAAAAGAAAAGGGCGGTGGTTAGTCACGTTAAGAGGCGATCCGTAAATCCCCATTCAAGCGAAGAGCGGTTTGGCGGTCCGGATTTTCCACGGGTTGCGGACCATCTTAGAAGGAAGTCCATTATTTGAAGTGGTATGCGAACTTAGAGCCATTATCGTTGGTGGATTCTCGTGTGACGAATCAATAAACGAGGAGAAGCCGAAAATCGAAGTGATTCAAAATCAAGAGGTAAGATTTTGGATCTATTATCGATTAAGAATATTTTTACGAAATAGTAATCTAACGGATCGAAATATGTTTAGGTCTTAGAGCGAGAAGGATTAGTACTCACGGTATCGAGGTGTGTAACTTCACACTATTTCTGGTTGGATGTCAATTTCGGTATGGAAGTAAAAATCGTAAAAGCGACTAGATCGGTAAAACGTAAAATTGATATTTTGACGAAAATACGTAAAACGACTAAATCGCAAAAATTATGAAAACGCCGAGAAATTACTTGTTATTATGTAAATTGTATGTTTTGATAAATTGGGCCAAAATACTCTAGTTCGATAAATTGGGCCAAAATACACTAGTTCGATAAATTGGGCCAAAATACTCTAGTTCGATAAATTGGGCCAAAATACTCTAGTTTGATAAATGGGCCAAAGTCCACTAAACTGCTAAATGAGCACATTGCTAAATTATTTTATGGGCCAATGAAATGTTTAATGATAAACCCACCATTGTTATGAATTAAATATAAGAAATTATTATATGATTATATTTTGTTATATATACGATTGCATGGGGTGGGGTATATGAAGAGAAGAATGGCCGATTGCCAAAAATCTAGTTCGGTGGCTCGCCACAATTTTGGCTTATTGCCTCTAGTTCGGTGGCTCTGCCACAATTATGGCTTATTGCCTCTAGTTCGGTGGCCTTGCCACAAATAATCAAATGGCTTATTGCCTCTAGTTCGGTGGCTTTGCCACAATCATAAAAAGGCTTAATGCCTACGATTGGTGTGTTGGCGGGTGGTTGACTTGATCCCACAGTGTGATGGTTGATGCGGGGTGTTAGCGGATGGATATTAGGTTTGGTTGGGAAATTCATTTTACATGCATCTTTAAATTATTTTATTTTATAATATATTGAATTCTGTAATTGGGCTCAAGCCCAGCACAATATCTTGATGATCTGGCCCAATAATGGTGGTAAGTGAGTTACACACTGAGTTCTAAGTAACTCACCCCCTTTTAATTTTTCCATCTCAGGTAATGGAAATTGATGTGGACTTGGGCCGAGGATGACTTCGTGGAGGCCATACTGCAAAATATGGGTTATTTAAACTCTGAACTTTTTAATAATTATTTTTACTATTTTGGGATGTTGTAATAATGGCCTCTATAAATAATTTATGGATTTTATGTGTGTTTGCTTTTAAACTATACTTTGGAATTTTTTTTTAATATGGGTTATGATTATATGATGTTTTATTAAAATAAATTTGGGCTTTCAAGTATATGAAATCCATTTATAATATTTATTATTGTTAACTCTTTAATAAATTACCTAAAGGTTTTGATAATAAAATAATATTTTCAACTGATGTTTTCTAATATTTATCAAATTCAAATACTCTTCTATTTTTATTAAAATCTAAAAATAAATATTGTAGTTTTCAACTTATTGCAAAATTTAAAAAATAGTTCGATTCATGTAACAAACCAAATCTAGTCTCAACGCATAGACCGGGTTTGGGGTGTTACATTTAGTAATATCGAGCCGATTCAAAAACTTCTACGTGGTTTGGGTTCAATAAATAATTTCGTATGAAATTGTACAATTATATTTTAAAGATCAAGATGGCACCACAAGCATCCCAAGCAACAAGTCAAGTAAGTATTTACTACTTAATGATTACTATGATATGATCACAGAACACTCTAGAACTTCTAGTTTTAGATGTGAAAAGCTATGAGATTGAGACTATAGGACATGTTGCGAAAAATAACTTTATATCTCAAATCTCATAAAATATCGTTAATAAACACCAAACAAATTTTCGATCCATAAAACTTGTAATCGATAAAAAGCGAACAAGCTATCATGAGCACTATACTGAGCTCAAAGCTCAAATTCAAGAATTGCTGGATCGGGATTTATTCGACCAAGTGTGTCTCCGTGGGAGCACCCGCTTTGTTCGTCAAGAAGAAGGATGGATCGATGCGTATGTGCATTAACTACAGACAGTTGAATAAATTGACGATCAAGAATCGGTATCTCTGCCAAGAATTGACGACCTATTTGAACAATTAAAAGGAGCTTCAGTTTTCTCCAAAATTGATTTAAGGTCGTTATCACCAACTCAAGGTGAAAGAAGTGGACATCTATAAGACGACATTTCGGACACGCTACTTTTACACTATGAGTTTGTAGTGATGCCGTTTGGACTAACCAATGCACCAGCTGCATTTATGGACATGATGAACCGAGTCTTTCAACCATATTTAGACCGGTTTGTGGTAGTGTTCATAGATGATATATTGGTTTATTCGAGAAATGAGGAGGAACATGACCAGCATTTGCGAATAGTATTGCAACTACTGCGTGATAAGCAATTGTATGCCAAATTTAGTAAATGCGAATTTTGGCTAAAGGAAGTGACTTTCCTTGGTCATGTAGTATCAGCCGAAGGAATAAGGGTGGATCCTCGAAAAATTGAGGCTATTCTGGATTGGAAACCACCAACATCTAGAGTTGAATTGAGTTTCTTGGTTTGGTGGATACTATAGACGTTTGTAGGGGTTTTCGTTGATTCTTGCACCCTAATAAATTGTTGCGAAAAGGAGCTCCGTATATTTGACCGAAAAGCAGAAGAGAGTTTCGAAATTGAAGAAAATCGTAAGCTCAATTTTGATTCACCAGAGGTCGGAAAAGAATTCACCGCTTATTGTGATCGTCTCACACCGTCCTGTTGTGTGTTGATGCAAAATGGAAAGGTGGTGGCCTATGCTTCTCGTCAATTTAGACCACACAAGTAAACTACCCTACTCATGATTTGGAGTTAGCTGTCGTTGTCTTTGCTCTAAAGATTTGGAGGCACTATCTCTATGGTGAAAAGTCAATAATCTACACGGATCACAAGAGCCTTAAATACCTCCTTACCCAAAAGGAGTTAAATTTGAGACAAAGAAGATGGGTAGAATTATTAAAAGATTATGATTTCTCAATCGAATATCATCCTGGAAAGGCTAACGTGGTAGCTGATGCGTTAAGTCATAAGATTGTTACAACCGATAAAGATTCCTCTTTGGAAATGGGAGCGGATAACTATGGATTTTGTTAGTGCGTTACCTTTAACACCTACTAAGAAAAATTTCGTGTGGGTAATTGTTGATCGGTTGACTAAGACCGCCATTTCCGCCTGCTCGACGGATTATTCATTACGAAGTTGGCGAAATTGTATGTATCCGAAATTGTGAGGTTGCATGGGTACCAGATCTATTATATCGGATAGGGACCTAGGTTTACATCACGATTCGAAAGCTCGCATGAAGCCTTGGGGACAAGGTTGAACTTCAAGACGGCTTTTCATCCTCGATCGATGGTCATCGGAGAGAGTAATTCAGATATTGGAAGATATGTTAAGAGGATGTATAATCGACTTGAGGGTAATTGGGAGGATTATCTACCACCGCGAATTCGCGTATGGTCGTAAGTGTCGCTTCTCCTATTTGTTGGACCGAAAGGCAAAAGATGATGTTAGGTCCCGAGATGATATCCGAGACGGAGGATAAGGTAAAAGTTATTCGAAACACGGTTGAAAGAAGCCTCGGATAGACGTAAGTCGATGCGAACTGAAGCGAAGGGACATCGAGTATAATGTGGGGGATCAGGTTTTCTTGAAGGTATCTCCTTGGAAAAAGATCTTCAGATTCGGAAGGAAGGGCAAGCTAAGTCCTAGATACATTGGACCTTATCGTGTGCTGAAACGTGTTGGTCCAGTGGCTTATCAGATTGAGTTACCTCCGAAATTGGACCAAATCCATAATGTTTTTCATGTTTCCATGTTGAGGCGTTATAGATCGGATCCTTCGCACATTATACCGGTAGAAGAATTGGAGCTGAATTCAGATTTATCCTTCGAAGAAGAACCAGTGGACATCTTAGACCGAGATGTCAAGGTACTAAGAAAGAAAACCGTGCCGTTGGTCAAAATTCTATGGCGTAACCATGGAGTGGAGGAAGCTACGTGGGAGCTCGAGGATGCAATTCGGCAACAATACCTCGCCTCTTTCAACTGTGTAAATTTCGAGGACGAAATTTTTTTAAGGAGGGTAGAGTTGTAACACCCTAAAAATCCGAGTATTATTATATTGCATGAATTGGTGTTTAGATTTTTTTAAGTGCTTATTGAAGTCCTAAAGAGAGTATAGCATAATTTGGATAAGGAATAAAATTTATTAATTAAGAAATTATTGAAGAGAAGCAAATGTCATTAAGACTTAAGTTAAATTAAGTGTTAAAGAGTGTCATAAGTTGAGTATATGGCATGGTGGAGTTGGCGCATGGGTTTGAGCAAGAGGGAAGAGGTTGAATCCCTTGTTTAGCTTTTAGGTAAATTTTGGGCCAAGGACAATTAAGGTAAGAGTTGACAATATTATTTTTGGTTAGTGTATCAAAGGATTATGGAAATAGAAAATATATGGCATGGAATCAAATACTTAAGGAAAGATAGGGAACATAAGGCATATATCAAGGGAAATTTTGAAACAAATCATGGCCAATTGACCATGTATTGACGGCAATTTGGTATAGGGAGGGAGCCTAAATTTTGAGTTAGTTTTGGCTAAGAATTTCTTTTCTCTCTTTGGTCATTCCTTGCACTTTGTGCAGAATTTTTATTTCCTCTCCTTTCAACTTTCATCTTGGCCGAATTTTGCAATTGGTAAAGCCAAAGTCTTTTGACCATTTGGTCACTTTTATTCATCTTGTGAATTTTCTTTTGTATTTCTCCTTGTGTCGAAATCAACCATACCAAAAACCATTCTCTTTCTTTTCTTTTGCCATGACCGAATGCATTTTATATTAATGCCTTAGTTTAATTAAAACGTAAAATTTAAATGCCTAGTAAGGTCCGATGCGCTAGGTGCTACCTGAAAGATGTTAAATAATAGGGAAAAATGGCATCAAAGAGCCTTATGGTGGAGTGGCTAAGTGACGCCAGTTAGGGTATAGGAAGGTGGCATTATGGGCTAGCAAGGAGATCCTAGGTTCAAATCCAAGCTTTGTAACACCCTAAACCCGGCCCAAACACTATAACCGGATCTGGCATGTCACTAAGGAGATTTTGAAAGATGTCGCAATTTTGGGAAAATATTTTTCTTGAGCTTAACCTTTTATTCGGGAAAACTAAATGGTTGAATAAGTTGTAAAAGATATACATTTTATATTAATGCCTTAGTTTAATTAAAACGTAAAATTTAAATGCCTAGTAATAATAAAAGCCCAAAATAAAATCAAAAGAAAGAAAAATGTAAAGCTAGTGGCCCGTGCCCTTATTACAATGAAATTTAAAACCCACTAATTAAAAATAATAAAAATAAGAAAACTAAGTAAAGTCTTTTGTTGGATCAAAATATTCTCTCGCATGGACACCTTTCGCTCCTCTCCAGCCCAGTCAGATGCGCTAGGTGCTACCTAAAAGATGTTAAATAATAGGGTGAGTCGCGAGACATAGTGTGAAACCCTCGTGCACCATCAGATTGGGCCTTAGCCCACAGAACAGATAACAGAGCATAATATATATCAGAAAATATGCAAAGCCCAACCCAAATCCTAGGTTTCCATCCGCTACACACCCCCGTAACAACCATCACACCGTGGGGATTTCTACAATCAACCCTCTATCCACGACACACCATCGATGGCAGTCATGCTGCTCATCGTCAAATCATTGCATAATCCACTACAACAGATCATGGCATAAGCCACTACAACAGATCATGGCAAAAGCCACTACAACAGATCATGGCAAAAGCCACTACAACAGAACACTTCCCCTTTCATCAATCTCCCAACCCGATGCAATCACAGAAATCGGTATACATATAAAACATATCATCTCAACTGAAACATTCTCTTAGGAATGACAGAAATCACTAACCTAGTGATTCACCTTTCCTACTAGGGTTTCAACTGATATGCCAGAATTTCGGCTTTTAACAGCATATAACAAATTTATAACCATATTATAACAGGCAATCTAAATGGTGTGGGAGTGCTACACACCTGATAAATACGTAGGATTACCCTCTACGACGATACCCTCGCTAATCAGATATACTTCCCTTTGTCTACAACTTTGCTCAAAAGCTGGAAAAACACAAAGATAAGGCCTTCTTACATTCGGCCAAGGGTTAGTAAATACCCAAATTTACATGTTAAAAATCGGTAGATCTCCTTACCTTGAAATCCCGAAAGTAACATGATTCGAGTGTTACTGAACTATAACTTAGAGATCTACGCGATTGACTCCTCTTCAGATCCCGGAATGCTGAAAATAAGAGAAAAACTCAAGATTAATTTCCATATAGCCATTCGGCTAGAGTATCTAAAAAGTCGTAAAAGACTGTAATCTCACGAATCGATACTTACCCTAAGTTTTCTTCAAGATTCGGCACAAGCAGACACCTTTGAGAGAATTCAGCAGGCACAGGAGATGAGATCTAGGGATTTTGACTTTTATGAAAATCCCAAAAAGATGAACAAGAGGAAGATTTCGGCTACAAGAACAAACAAGAGTGTAGTTTCGACTTTTAGTGAATGGGAGAAGAATAACAATGGGGATCAAAAGATTCGGCTAAAAGGAGGTTTCAAAGAAAAAGAAAATGGTGAGGGAGGTGGTGATTTTCGGCTTTTGGAAGAGAAAAGATGAGAAAAGAAAAACAACTAAGATGGCCTTCAAATTTTCGGCACAAAGAAGGAAGAAAAGAGTAGGGTTCAAATGCCAAATTGATGAGCTATCCCCTCTTATTTCTAGAAATTTTGGCACCCCCTATGGCAATTAGAAACTGATTTATTTACTCCTCTAGGTGATGGAATTTTGGCCAGCTCTGCTCTCAGCAGATAGCTCCTAACTTTTCTCCTTTATGTAAATCTCTTCACACCTTCAAAAGACTCCTAGATAACACCACCTCTTTATTCTATTATCAGCACAATATTATCATTAAATCCCTCTTAAAAATAAGCCTTAATGCCGTCCATTCCTCCTTGCTCTTTTAACTGCCGAAAGTAGCCCAAAGACATGGGCTCCTTGCGGCCAAACTTGGGCCTCTTTCAACTGCTAATGACGCCACCCTCTAGCTCTCTTATAGCGTCACTTAATATTGGGCCACCAGCCTACTTTGATGTTTTAAACACAAGTACTACCTTTTTAAGTCCTATAGTGCCCAAACAGAAAACCTAATTAGGGCCTCAACCCAAACCTAAGAGTCCATTTTTGTGTCCTCTCTTTTCTTAATCTTCTTATGAGGCCTTATGCTTGAGACTAGGGTCCACTAAGTAAGAACATAAATTTTTCCTATGGTCTCCCCTAACTCTAAGGCTTCAATTAATCCTGATAATACCTTAATATTATTATTCTAAGTGCTACACATACATATTAACTTCCATGCACAGAAATTAAAAGTTTTGAGATTTTTGGGGTGTTACAACCTAATAAGCCCAAATCTACTAGGCCCAAATTTAGGATGTTACAAGCTTAGTATTTTTTTAGGAGTTTAATTTTGGCCTTCTAGAAGGTTAGAAGTGGTGTGATGATGGACTCTAAGGAGAGTGATGAAAAGAGAAAATTTATGAAAATGATTGGGGAGTTATCAGGGAGAAAAATAAGGAGATCAGATGGGGAAGAGTTGGAGCTGATTGGTACTTTTGCGGGGTAGGCAAAATTTTGGTTTTGTGCATAAATAGGGGGTGCCGAATTCCTTTGTGCTATTTCGGCAATTGGAATTCCCTTTGTGCTATTTCGGCAACTATAGTGCTCTACCGAATTCTCCTTCACTTTTTCTATTCTAAACCTCACTTCTTCTTTATGTGTTTTCTTTTGTTCTCTCCTAAAGCCTTAAATCAAATATCATTCTCTTCTTTCTCCATTTCTTGTGTCGTCTTGCCTTCATCTCAATTGTTGGGGACCGAATATTCGTGATTTCAAAAGCTAAAAACCTTTGCTCTTGGAGTCGATTTCTTTATCGCCCCAAACCTTGTGTCGAATACTCTAGTGACCAAATCTCTATCATGTTGTCATCATTCCTTTGATTTTTGGTGGATCAAATCTTGGAAAATTGGAATCAGGCTTGGATCTACAAGTCCTCTGCCGAAAAGCTATCCATACGTTTCGGCTTTTGGGTAAGTGTTCTTGATTTTGGGATAAGTTGGCCGAATAGTTTATAGTAAGGGAAAATGTGACTTAAGTGGATACAAGTCACCTATTATTTTGTCTTTGACAATTAAGATTGATGCAGATCTAGGGGATATTCGTGAGTAGTAGTTAAAGAAGGGCTCTTGGGACTGGTGGCACAAGGTAAGGTTATGGTAAGGCTTCGATTTTTGCTAAATATTGTGGTTAAGTTTGTGATTGATTGGATATTGGTATTGGTTGTAGGTTTAAGGCTGAGGATAGTGTAACACGTCTCATTTACCAGGTGTATACATACACTTCACACACGACAAATTGGCAAAAGTCGAAATACCGAAAATCGAAATGCCAAAAAACTAAAACGCCAAAAGATTGGAACTGAAAACCACACGAGCATGCGAACATTCATGTGGGAACACCAATACAAATACCGGGACCAAGAGAGCGATCTCATGGTCTCGGGCCACTGTTTGGCCAACTAGGCCAAAGGGGCTAAATGGGCCTACCGAGTTCGTGGGCCCAAATTGGCAAGAGTTGATATGTGAAATTGAATGATGGATTGATATGGATGGTCGTATGATTTGATTATGATTAGGCCTAATGGGCTACATATACATGATTGGGCTTAATGGGCTATATGGGCGTGATTGGGCTCAATGGGCCTTTTGGGATTTTAGAAATGTATGCTAGGGTTTTAATGGACTCTAGGCTTAGTTCTGATGAATTCTTAAACAGTATAAAACTTAATTTTATAATCAAACATGTTTGTGGACAAGTCGCTAGGGTAGAGTGTGGCAATGAACATATGCATGTCTAGGATTGGATCTAGGGAGAGCTTGGTACTTAAGCGGTCTTAATGACCCACCTCATCTTCTCTAGAATCCTACCTGGTGCATAGTGTCTGTTCACTTTAGCCGTGTGGACTTGTTGACGGGCCAAGGTTCGTAATTAAGACCCATACTGTTTAGAATTACTAAAATACCCCTGTAAGGTAGTATTACCGTAATACCCTTAATCTGTGAAATGACTAAAATACCTCTATGTGTTGATTGTAAGATTTATGGATGTTACATGTTCATTTGCTGCATTCATATGATATTATGTTTAGGATGCATATGGGTGGAAATTATGGAAAGGAGGAAGTATATGAGGATCGCATGGTTGCTTGACAACTGTGGATCCACCGATGGCTTTTTAAGCCCATTATATGATCAGCAGCTTTGCTACAACGTTAGGTAGTACCGCAATCGGGCTACCCTTGATGTGTATCGGATGGGTGGGTCGATTTAGAAATCCCCAAAGATGTGATTCGGCAGGACGAAGATGATGTGTGCGGATGGATTATTTGGGGAGGGTTTGCACTGCATTGCATGTATGATATTACTATGTTAATAATATGATATGTATGCTATTTGTTTAATGAGGGTCGTACACACTGAGTTTTTGAAAACTCACTCCCTCTTTTATTTTTCTCAGGTGATCCTCAGTAGGCAGTTCGACAGATGGAGGGACACAGAGGTGGCCAACTAGCAAGACGATTAGACCTATTTTTTTTAATATCTAAATTCTAGATTTTGAGTTATTTATTTTAAGTTATTTTATTTCAGATTGTAATAAGGTTTTCCCTCTAGTTATTATTCCATTACTTCCACTATGCATTATAATTTTGAAACGGAACCTGGATTTATTTCTTTTAAGTATATTTCAAGTTTTTTGAAAATAATTGTGTTTTAAGAATGAGCTTCCGCTGTCAAAGGAAATTTTTACATAGTATCAAGGAAATGGTTTTTGGCTACACCTCATTTTGAAAGCAAACTGGATTTTACTTAACTTTTCTCTAGAAGGGTTTTCAATGAAAATAAGGTTTTCGCAAAAACACTTCAATGTGACACGCCGGACTCGGGCCAAACTTCTAGGCTAGGTTTGGGGTGTTACAGATTGCTCATTGTTTAATTACTACTTAAATATAGTACGCCTTTTAATTTTGAATAGGATAATCGATTACTTTGGTTCGAGGAGAAAGGCATACTCCGTAAATTAGTAGTACGATCCCTCAGATTCCAAAAATAACGAGCATTGCCTTGGTTTTAATTAGTTTTCTTATGCGCTTGCACCAAAAAAAATGGATGAATGTATGTAGCAATATTTACAATGTATGATGATGGAAAAATTATGATATTAACAAAATAAATAATGAAATAAAATGACAATACTATAGTGAATACAATAACAAGAAATAAGAAAAAAAATAAGAAAAATATTTAATTAATAATACTATATGATAATAATGATAATAATAATGAAATAATATAAAATGTATGATAATAGTATAATTACATAAAATATTGATATTTGAGCAAATTTTAACAAAATAATATTAATTAGCAATGATAATTACCTAATAGTATTATTAGTATTAATAATTAAAAATAAAGGACCAAAATAAAATAATCAAAAATTTGAGGGCAAAAAAAAAAAACAACAAGCACATGGACTCAATTAAATGAATAGGAAACTAAATTGAAACTACAATAAAATTTAAAGTATAAATAAATAAGAACAAAAAATAAAATGGTAAAATTAAAATAAAATAAAATTGTAAGGATAAAAAGGGCAAATAACTCGACCTCAGTACACGTGTCATTCTCCAAAGGTCAACAACCTGGGGACCATAATGAAAACAAATCAAAATTAAATTGCATAATTTTAAAAAGAAGAAAAACAAAATCAGGACCACATTGAAAAGCGCCTAAAGGCAAAAGGACTTGGCCAACAATTTGACCTCTCTTTCAAAAATCAGGTGGATCCTATGATGGGTCGGGTCAGATTTGGGGTCGGTCCTTAAATAATGTCGTTTTGGGCGTTTGGAAGTCAAACCCAAAATGGCATCGTATTAGACCCTTATATAAGTTAAAAAACCTTAAAAAAATTATTTCTCTTCTCTTTTTCTTTTTAAAAAACTTTCCCCTTTCTTTTTTCTCTCTCAACTACCTCTCTGTCTGACCAAGGGTCACCGCACATCCTCTGTGGGCACCGGTTATCAGTGCCGGCGATCGTCGCCTCCGATGGCTTAAAAATTCCAAAAATCCCTTTTTGCCCCCTTTTCACGCGTGGATCCCAAATCTTGGATTTAAATCCCCAAAAATTTGATCAAACTCGACAAAACGAACAAGAAACCTTTCGACGAAGCCTTGGACGAATCCCAATGGATTTGGATGTAATGCCCCGAAATTGGGCCTAGTAAAATTGGGCCCATTGGGCCTTGGGCATAAGAGTGTTTAAAATTTTTGAGAACAAGAGAACGACATTATTTCAAGTTGGACTTATTAGGAAGGTGATTTTGGAAAGTTGGGTTTCTAGGAAGTTCCGGGTTCAAGTTAGGCTATAGGAAAATTTTTGTGCCTTAAGGGGGAGAAGGTAAGTGGCATCAATGCTTATGGAAATAAGTGAGTAAATTGCTAGCATAAATGAGCATATGGTAAAGAGGATGTGGTGTCACATGAAGGGCTTTAGGGGAGGAGGTTCGAATCCCACTTGGTGCAAATTTTGATTATTTTTTTTACGCTATTCATCCATAGTGTCGGCCAATGCTTCAATTATGGTAAGGAAGACTTTTTCTTTTAGGAAAGATGGCTAAGGAAATAAGGAAAGGATGAGTGGAAGGAAAGAAGGAAAAAGAAAAGGAAAGAATAGGGAACATGTTGGCTTAAAGTGTGGAAGATGTTTTGGAAAGAATTATGGTCAACATTCTTCCTTTAGGCAAAGTGATGCATGGTTTTGGTTAGGGAATAGTGAGAGCCGAATTTCTCTTTTCTCTTTGGCCATTTTGGCAAAATTTTGGTGCATGAGAGGTTATTTTTCTCCTTAGCATTTTGGTGACCTTTTCTTTGATAGCCGAAACACCTAGCCTAATTGTTCATCTTACTTCTTTGTTTTGCTACAACACTCAACCCATTATTGTTCATTTTTCCTTTGTTTTGCCGAAACTATCAAGCCATCCTTTGCTCTACTTATCATTCTCTTAGCCTTGGTTTTAGAAATTGATTGGTAAGTGGGTGATTAGGCCGAATATTGGTGGTAAGATGTTACTCTTTATTTCGATGTTACACGCCGCTCATGTGATTCTATTTTATGGTGATGATATCAACTTCTTGCTCTTGTAGAAGGGACGAAGATTGGATGAAGGCTAACCCCTTTGGTACATCACTTATTTATTTTTAGGAACTCGTTGCAATAGCCAAAGTGCAAGGCTGGATTTTAGAACCTAGTAGGGAAGGATCACGATTGTGGGGACAACGAAGAGTGGTTCTTTGGGAAATCCAAATTAGGTGTGTAATCTCACACCTCTCTAAATATTTGCATGAAATGTTTTGTGATTCGTCATAAGATTGAAAGGATTGAAACCGGCATTTGTGATCACTCGGGTGTGCGTATATTCGTAGTAGAAACCATATTTTGCAATGAAGCAATTTTTGGTTAGCAGCAGAGATGTGATTTTAAAAAATCATGAAAAATAGGAGAAAGGAATTAGAAAGTGAATAAGGTATAGAATTAAAGATTATTGTGTCTATTTTTATATGAAAGAAACAGAGTAGGAAGAGGTATTTTATATTCTGTGATATTTTAATTTTAGTGAGACTGGTTTTGAATGACTTCGTGGTTCCCTATTCTGTCTTGGAAAAATCATTCAAAATTGTACAAAGTTAATTATGAGTTACAATTTATATGTATAGATTCCTTAGTGAGTCTATTTTCAATAAAAAACAAGTGAGAGCAATATATGAAAACTGTACAATGAGATATTTGGATTTAATTTAAGAGAGCTCAGAATCGTTGGTCAGTGATACAGGGGAAAGTTTAATGAATAAATTGTACTAAACGACTAAGTCAAAAATTCTGGGAAATTAGTAGTAAGAAGATATATGAGTCTAGTTTCAAGAAAAATTTACGGATCTAAATTTTGAGTTTCCTAATGGGAGTCATAGTCAATTTAGTCAATATAATGCAGATGGACAGTTTCAATTTTTATGCCCCAAATTAGTAGTTAAGTTCGAGGTTGCGAAATTACCAAAATAACCTTGTAGGGTAAATTATGAAAATGCCCTTATGGGCTGAATTACAAAAATGCCCTTATGGGTCGAATTACAAAAATGCCTTTATGGGCCAAATTACGAAAATGCCCTTATGGGCCGAATTACAAAAATGCCTTTATGGTTTGAATTACGAAAATGCCCCTATGGGCCGAATTATCGAAATGCCCCTATGGGTCGATTTGTTAAAATGCTTTAGTGGGCCGAATTATTATATTTCTTTAATGGGCCGATTCATTAAAAGTATTCAATAGATTAATGGTTGTTGTTAATATGTGGATATTTTATGTTATTATGTATGATGCATCTCTACATATTGCATGGGATGGGAAAATTGAACGAAGAGAAGTGTAGCCAGGTGGCATTGCCACAAAATTTTGATAATGGCTATGTGCCAACCTAAATATGGCTTTGTACCATCATGATTATAATACCGTATATGATACTCTGGTCGCTCAGCCACAAATATTATGATAAATGGCAATTTGCCAGCGATTTTGGTCTGATGGTGGGGTGGGTTGACTTGATCCCCACAGGTGTGATGGTAAGTACGAGGGTGTGTTGGATGGATGGGTTGGGTTGCATACATTGCACATATATATATTCTGTCATGTAAATGGGTTTCGACCCTTTATGAAAGGATCAATCAAAGTGGCAAACATTGCAAAAACACAAAGTGAGTGAAAATGAAATCAAGTGCCATAGATATCGCAGTATGAGCTTTTTTTAGTAAACTTGATGAGGCTCATTCCAAGCCTGATATTTGTTTAGGAGGTCTAAAATATTTTGTGGATACTTCAAGATGTAAAGTTTCTCCTCCTTGTTGCCTCTGAGAAGAAATGACTATTTCACCCCCATTCTTCGATCAAAATTTGAGTCGCCCTTTTTGGGTTTTCAACTCAAAATTCCTTTGGTCTCAAGACACCCTTTGTGGGTTTTTACCTTGGCCTCTTATTTTTTCTTTTTTTTTTTTGGTGAAATACCTCTTGATTGAATTTGAATTCACAAGATTGTGTAGAGTTTTTCCATCCATCTCCGTTATAATCCATGCTCCTCTAGAAAAGGATTTATTTACCACATAAGGTCGTTCCCAATTTGGCATCCACTTTCCTCGGAAGTCCGTTTGTATGAGAATGATCTTTTTCAACACCAGGTCCCCCTCATGAAATTCCCTAGGGCAAACCTTTTTATCATAAGCTCGCACCATTCATTTTTTGGTACATTTGACTATGACATATAGTTATCAATTTTCTTTCAATCAAGTTCAACTGATCATATCGAGATTTAATCCATTCTACTTCATCTAACTTTAAATCTAATAAAACTCAGAGAGAAGGAATCTCAACTTCAATGGGTAAAACTGCCTCCATTCCATAAACCAATGAGAAATGTGTTGCCCCGATGGAGGTTCTAATAGACGTTTGATAAGTATAGGGGAAAATGGTAATTTATCATGCCAATCTTTATAAATCTTTGCCATTTTCCCCACGGTCTTCTTCATGTTCTTATTGGCTGCCTCCACTACACCATTCATTTTTGGGCAATATGGTGACGAGTTGTGATGTTTGATCTTTAATTGGCTACAGACCTCTGCTATCGTGTTATTGTTCAAATTCAATGTATTGCCAGATATGATCCTTTCTAATATTCCATACCGACATATGATTTCTTTCTTCAAGAATTTGCTAACTACCGACTTTGTAACATTGGCATAAGAAGTGACTTCTACCTATTTGGTGAAGTAATCGGTGACCACAAAGATGAATCGATGCCCATTGGAAGCTTTTGGTGAAATCGGCCCAATAACATCCATGCCCAAAATAAAGAATTGCCATGGAGAAGTTATAACATGAAGAGGTGAAAGAGGTACATGAATTTTGTCTCCATAAATTTTGTATTTATGACACCTCTTGGCATAATTAACACAGTCCCCTTCCATGGTGGGCTAATAATATCCGAATCTCATAATTTGCCTGGTCATTGTGAAACCGTTAGCATGTGTTCCGCAAACACCCTCATGGACTTCTTCCAAGATTTTTTTAGCCTCAACAGCATCTACACATCTCAATAACACCTGACCCTTTCTTCTTTTGTATAGGACCTCCCCATCTAGGACATACTCATTGGCCTATCTTTTTAGAGTCCTTTTATCATTCTTGGTTGTTTGCTTAGGGTATTCAGGGTTCCTTACATATTCCAATATGTCATGGTACCAAGGGTGCTCATTCTTTTCTTCTTTCTCGATGTTGTAATAATGGTTCAAGGCCTCATAAATGTTCATCTGGATAGGTTTTACACCCTCTTGTTTGTTCACTTTGACCATGTAGGCTAAGGTAGCCAAAGCATCGGCCATCTGATTTTCATCTCGTGAGGGTAGCAGAAGGTGATGTCTTCAAACTCCTTAATTAAATCAAGAACCAGCTTTTGATAGTCAATCAACTTGGGATCTCTTGTCTCTCATTCACCTTTGAGTTGATAGATTACTAGTGCAAAGTCACCGTATACTTCCAGTAGTTTGATCTTGCGTTCTATGGCCACGTGGATACCCATGGTATACACTTTGTATTCTGCCATGTAAATTTTTACAATCAAAATCAAGTTTACAGGTGGAACAATAATGATCTCCATCCGGGGATACCAGGACTGCCCCAATCCCGTTACCCATGGCATTTGAGGCGCTATCAAAATTTAGTTTCCAGGGATATCTTCTTGAAGCACCACATACATCAAATCCTCATTTGGAAATTCAAAATTTAAAGGCTCCTAATCTTCTAAAGCTCTACTAGCCAGAAATTTCACTATTGCACTTCTATTTACTACCTTCTAGTTTACTAATCATGTCAAACAGTCGAGTTTTAATATTTATAAAGAATGATTGAACCTGTAGACTGACTGCGACAACAATAGAGGCAAGTGCAGCTATCGAATAGTAGTATAGCTCAGGCAAGAATATTTTATCAAACCCAAGGGAACCTAAAAGTACTACTAATCACTTTCTTTCTATTATTTAGCCTAAAATATGGAGTGATTGGATTATTAAACTAACGAAATACTTAAACTAAATGCAAAGACAAAAGAATGAATTGGATAAAGACTTTAAGAAAACTCAGTTGATAAAGATGATACCCTCAGGAAGAATCCACCTATGACTTCACTTATTATTTATTCCCCAAACCATATGATTTCTTTACTTAGCTTGATCCGTGAGACTACCTAACCTATATTAAACCCTCTCTCGAGGCGAATAACGTCTAACCTTAGGTTAATTAGTGGAACTCTCATTCTCTTATAATAACCCCCTAAGGAAACAGTAAATCAATCAATTGATTCCCATATTAGGTTTCACCCTAATTCGGCAAAATCTCGTAACCCTATCTCTAGGTGCCCGATCAAATCCACTCAATAATGCTAGATCTACTCTTAGGTAGGGTCTATTCCTCCTCCACCTAAGCACATCAAATTAAATTAATCAACATAATTAAGAACAAACTAAATACTTATCATATAATTTAGAAATCAAATAACAAAATCCATCATAGGTTTCATCCCCTTCAGGTGTTTGAGGGGTTTAGTTCATAACTAAATATGAAAACATCTCAAGAGTAAAGAATAAACAAAGCATAAGAACTCCCTAAAACCCCCTGAAGGAATTGAAGAAGAGATCCTCCGTCTTGAATGGAGTTCTGACTTCTTGAGATGGATCAACTGGCTATCTTCAAGTGACTTCCTAAAAGATGAATGCTTCGGCAAAAAGCCTCTGCCCAAAAAGCCGTCCTATTTCGGCTTCTGCCGAACTCCATTTTTTAGTTGATACCTTGGGTGTTTATATAGGCTTTAAGATGCTTTATTTGGCTCCTATGTAACAGACCGAATCTGACCCTAATCGGAACGGTGGTTTTGGGACCACGAATCTAAACCCAGAAATATTTAAATATTATATTTAGTGTTTATTATATATGAATTTATGTGTGGGAAAGTTTCGTAGAAAAATTTTATCGTTTAAGTATCGAATTTAATAAAAGGGACTTAATCGCGTAAAAGGTAAAAGTGGCATACTAAAGTGTAATGTGCTAGTTTGAGCATGGCTTTTAATATGAAGTGTTAAATGGGTAAATAACCCATTTTAAGTTAGTGGGTTGGTATATGACATAATTAACCTTAAGTTTTATATTATATAATTTTATGATATAAGGTTAAAATAGTAAATAGGTTAAAAATCATATTATATGTTAATTAAAACATAAAAAATGGATATTTTTCACTCATCTTTCTTGGCGAATATTTAGAAACACAAGGGAGCTATGTTCTTTGAATTTTCGACAATATCCAAGCCAAATTCAAGGTAAATTTTTAGTCGATTTTTGTAAATTTTACGTTTTGAGATCGTTGCTTGAAACGAAATGACCCATGTTGTAATTTTTGAATCGAGCATGTCTAAGGTTCGCCATTAGTATTCTTATATGATAATTGATGTTTGATGAATTAAATTTAATGTTAGGACTTAGATTGATAAGTTTTGTATTGAAATTTTGGTGAAAATTGAGTAAATAGGACTAATTTGTAAAAATAAAAATTTGAGAGGGCTTAAATGCAAAATAAATGAAAGAAATAGACTTATAATGCTAGTTTGAATATTCGGTCCTTGTATGGTTTTTGCTAAATGTGTGTATTTTGTGTTTTAGGCAAAAGGATTAAATTGTAAAATTTGAAATAGTAGGGTAAAATGGTAAATTGCCTATTTAGGTGCTTAGGGACTAAATTGAGATGAAATGTACTTGAATGAGCTAAATTTTAATGTGTTTTAGATCAAGAGTAAAGAAAAACGGATTTAGATCGGGGAAAGACGAAGGTTCTCGAATAGCCAATTTGCACGGTCTATCGACAACCGAGGTAAGTCCTTAAGCAAGTGTATACTAAAGGAATATTTATGAACATTGCATATGATAAAGTTAGGAAATTTAAAGCATAAAATGTATGTTGGCGAATGTGGTAGTATAAATTGATAATGAGTTTAATTTGTTAAATGTGATTTAAGTAAGTAAGTTTGGTTTGATAAATGAAAGTTGTATGAAGTATATAAGTTGTGGTGATTTCAGTATTAAGTAAAGTGTATTGAAATGTTAAATGCGTTGAATTGGGCTAAATGCCTAGTAGGCCTAGTGTTGGTGACATGTTCAGGCTTATTGCTAGCGAGCTTCGTCTTGGTGATCTATTTCGGGCTTTAATGCCTAGTAGGATTCGTGCCGGTGATCTATTTTGGGCTTTAATGCCTAGCAGGCTTCATGCTTGGTGATCTATTTTGGGCTCTAATGCCTAGCGTGCTTCGTGTCGATGAACTATTTCGGCTTTAAATGCCTAGCGTGCTTTATGCCTTGATATGCTATAAATGGAGATTCGAGAATCAAACAAGGTGAGATGTATATCTAGTTTTGTGCTAAAGGTTCGGGTAAGAATTTGCCTACTATATTAGTAAGAAAGAAAGTGAGTTGAGTTCTTTTCGATTTGAATCAATTTGATGTGTAGAAAGGGTCAATTGTTCAAGTTCGATATCATATAATATTGAACCTTTCATTGATGTGAATATACATAGCTTATATGTGAAGTTGATAAAGTATATGTTTAGAATGATATAATGATGATAATTGATATCAAAGTTTACCTTAGTATTCGGCTAGTGTATTATATATATATATATATATATATATATATAAAAAAAAATTACGCACAATTTTATTAGTTGAAGATTAAGGTGTTTACACTGTGTTCATTAAAAGTGTATGTGCTTAGGACTTACTAAGCTAGTGAGCTTACTCATTTATGTTTGTGTTCTATGTTATAGATTGATTATACAACTACAGTGCTCGGGGACATCAAGACAATCGACCACACTATCACCCTCTTTGGTATAGTCATGTTTTGTAAACTTTTGAATCAAAGGCATGTATAGATTTTGTTTTGATAAATAATGAATGATGTCGGTTTGTAAATATAAATATGGCCTTGCGAATAAAAATCATTGCATTTGGTTAAGTTTAAGTTTCATATTTGATATGGTAGCTTGCATCAAATACCTTTGAATATGTGATTTCGGTTATGTTTTAAATCATACATGGAAATGATCATATGATATATATATATATATATATGGTAAAATATTGGGATATATATATACTTAGGTATAAAGGAGTAAATGTGAATGTTCAAAGATACCATGCGAAAATAGTTATCTTATTTTGTTTTAGCTGACTTGTTTATGCATGGTAAAATATATATATGTATTCATACTTGTAATGTCATTTGTTAATGTTTAAATAGGTATGGCTTTGTGGTAAGCATTAGAGTAAAATTCTATACTTGAAAGAATACCTATGGTACGCATAAATGCATGTAAACTATGTTCAATTCAGGCATATCATATAGTAAAGAATTGAACATAAGTACTACTATTTGCATGTATTGTATCTTAAATGCATAAATAAAATACTAGGTTATAAGTTGTTCTTGTTTGAAATTTAGATTTACATTTGAAGGCTAATTATATTCGATTATGTGAAATAAGTATTGAGGTATGATTATGTAGTTATAATTACATATATATATATATATATATGTATGTGAGTAATCGACATTCTTAGAATGGGATGGATGAATATGTGAATTGATGAATAGGTTGACATTTAGGTACATGATAAGATATAATGAAAAATGGTTACATATATGAATGATATGATTTTAAGTGATAATGTAATAAGAGAATTATGAAATCCATAATGACGTATGCTTATGTAATTTGTAATAGTGAATAATTCATTGAATAATGAGTCATTAGTTATTATTGAATTTTATTTGTGAAATATTACTAAACGTTTTGGTATTTGACTAGGGATAATTCTTTCTTTTCGATAGTATGATTTGGTATATTATATTTAAGTGGTAACATGTATAAAAGTGCATTTGATGAATGTTAAGGTCGGGTAATACCTCGTAACCTTATTCCGATGATGGATATGGTTTAGGGGTGTTACATCCTAAGTATCCTAATTCAAGTAGAATTTCTCCTATGATGTTTAAGTAGACTTAGGAATGTGTTTCTTTGCCTCCAAGCATCCAAATCCAAGTGAAATTGCTCTTTCCCGCGGCAGGGGCATGCCCATGGCACACGCCCGTATAAGTCATCTTTAGGCCATGTCTCGATTCTGTCGATTGGGGCACGGCCATGTAAATCGTGGCATGGCCGTGTGAAGTAAATGGCAAGGCACGGTTGTGTGGCTTGAAGTCCAGCCGTGTCGATTTCCTGGGTTGGCCCAATTTGGTCTGTTTTAAGCCCGTTTTACGTTCTTTTTATCCTTAGGTGCTTTCCTGAGCATAAGACATGAAAAGAAAGGATTAAGAGCACCTTTTTACATGAATAAGGGATAAATCATCCAAAAGCATACTAAATGTGGGATTAAAATATGTTACTTTTACGGTTTATCAAATACCCCCACACTTAAGCTTTTGCTTGTCCTCAAGCAAAATTCTCAACTTACAATTAAAATGAACTTTCCATAATTCATAATTTCTATCGACAATGTCTCATCATAATTCATAAATAATTTATACATGGATAATTCAACTCAAAGAGTCCTAAAGATTCAATTACGATAAGTCATACCTTTGTAGTACGAAAACATAGGTGTCTCCCCTTATCTAAGTAATTACCTTTAATTCAAAACCGACAAGGATTGACATCCTCACAAAAGATTCACTCAAATCACCCGAAGTGTTTAAGGTTCAAGAATAAGCACTCATAAGTCGAACCTGAAAAGTTAATCCCATAGGCTTGCCTGAAAATCAAATCTCCACCACTGTATATAAGATGATACACAAATCAAAAGGTCTTTAATCAGGTTTGTAACGGGGCTTGGGTTAAAAGGTGTGGATAAAGGCTAAATTAGAAGGTTAGAATCGAGACTGACTTGACAATTTACCTAACTAGAAACAATGAACTAAATATGAATATTTACATCGAATGAAAACTAATAATACTTACTATTGAAAATTACTCTATAATAAAGAGTATTTTCATCACTTGAAATTTGATAATACCTTAATACGAGCTTTTTCTTCAACAATTGGAGTTTTAAATGCTCTAAGCTTCTTCTTTTTATTTTTTGTTTTTTTTTTTTTTTTAATGTCAAACTAAGATATTACATCATAAATGATAAATGTAACTACTAAACTAATATAATTTGCTAACTTAATCAAATCAAACCTCGATTAAAGGGTAGTCAAAAGAAAGGGTGATAACAAATACAAAGGGGTTTTGGGTTAATATTAGTGGGTGAGTCAATAAAAAGGTTGTTAGGATTCAACGGGGTTCACTAGGGGTTAATTTGTGAAGGTAGGCTTTTTATGGAGTAAGTGGGTTAAATCCTAGGTGCCTTTATCATCTCCGTATATCAAATCAAAAGTGTGGTCTCAACATGTATAAACGAGGCAAGTTCTAAAATAACAGTTCAAAGTTGACACACTCATAATCAATAAAGTGAGCACGAAAAACATTATGTGCTCTATAAGGCTCAAAATCTCACAAAAATTATGGGTGTTTTTGACCTCAATCCCTTTAAATTTCAAACTTCAAAGTAATACTCAAATTCAGTTCAACGACCTATTAATTTTTAATTTTTAGAAAGTAGACTTATCATGCTCGATTCTCTAGTATCCTTCAGATTTAATCATCAATGCACAATTAACTCTGATTTACTCTAAAACATATCAATAAAAATCATACATCATTAGAAATTTCATCCTAATTAGTAATATGAGAAAAATACTTTCGAACAAGACTAAATTAAGGATTTTGAGAATAATGCAAAAAGTCAGGTACTTTTACCCCCACACTTAAGATGTACATTGCCCTCAATGTACAAAGATATATAAACAATTATGTAATAATAAAATCAAAAGAGAAGGGGAGAAGTAACACTTCCTGAATTTTTGGATGAAGTCTATGAAAAGAAACCGAATAAGATTGAGGTGAATGTGGGGAAGCATCTCGAATCGTTTGAAATTGAATCCTCGAAGTAGCAGACTTGGTTTTATTGTATCCTAAGCTAAATCTACATATCATAAAGAATAAGAAGAAGAAAATAAAATAAAATAAAATAAAGTAAAGTAAAAAAAATAATGATGAAATAAAATAGAAACAAAAATAAATAGTGGAAAATGAAAGACAACTAGAAAAATGGGGAATGAGGTTTAAATAGAGATGTAGCCCGTATTTTGGGATTTTGAATTTTGAATGCATTCAAGGTGTTTGGGAATGGCCGTGGATGTCGTGGCACGCTCGTGTCTTTCTTCACACAATCATTCAATACGGGCGTGCTCTTCGGTGTTCGATAAGTCAGAATGTTGGCACGGTTGGGAGGCACGACCGTGTTTATCCTGTGCTTGAAGAGTCACTAACCTCACACGGGGTGTCGGCACGGGCATGGACTAGTATCGCAGCCCGTGTTGGAGAAAGAATTTTATTCCCTGTTCATGCACGGCTAACGGCATGCCCATGGTTCAGCCCCTAGCTTCCACACGACCACGGGCACGCCCGTGTGTAGGGCCGTGTGGCCTAGAAATCTGCTCTTTGGTCAGTTTATGGTTAGGTGCTAAAAAGAAAAAGAAAAAAAATAAAAAATAAAATAAAATAATGTAAAAATGGGGTTAGTGCTCGGGTTGCCTCCCGAGAAGCGCTCGTTTATAGTCTTAGCTAGACTTTACCTCTCAATTGTATGGTCATGGTGGTTTGAGGAGGTGGAAATCCTTTCTCATTCGATCAACTCAGTTATGGATATAAAGTTTAAGTCGAGTAATGTTTACCTCAAAAGTGTTGAATTTAGGATTGCTTACCTCGACTGTGCCGTATAGGAAGACATTAAGTACCTCAAAAGTGATTTCTTCGTTTGCATTGAGTTTTGAATTGGTGATTCGAGGGTCTTCCTTATTCAACAATACCTGATCCTCTATTTTGATGTGATTTGTTGTTCCTATCAGCTCGCCTAGGGTTTCCTTCGGTTTCACTTCGTGTGGTTCTGGTTCCTCATGTAATTCTTCTTTATTAGTACGAGGTCTATGATCCGGCTCAAGTTTGTAGCTTTGTGGTGTTTCCTACAATGAAGGTTGAACAAGTTGGTTATCAACTGAATTTACTTTCTTACCTTTATCACTTGATGTTCTAGCCGAGTCAAGAGCTTGAAGAGTGACTATCTCGTCGCCTACACGAAGTATGAGTTCTCCTGCATAGATATCAATTTTAGCTCTGGTAGTTGCTAAAAAGGGTTTCCTAAAATTAAGGGGATCGTGTTGTCCTCATCCATGTCTAAAAAAACAAAGTCTACTGGGAATACAAATTTATCAATTTTGATTAGAACATTTTCTATTATACCCCTAGGAATTCTTATAGTTTTATCAGTTAATTGGATACTCATCCTAGTTTGTTTGGGTTTTCCTAGACCTAGTTGTTTTAACATTTTTTAAGGCATAACATTGATGCTTGCCCTTAAATCCGCTAACGCATTATCAATAGATAAACTACCAATTAAACATGGAATTGTAAAACTCCCTGGATCTTTTAATTTCTGTGGCAGTTTATTTTGTAGAATTGCTGAGCATATTACATTTAGCTCCACGTGGTGCTTTTCTTCTAATTTACGTTTGTTGGTCAAGAGCTGTCTTAAAAATTTTCTCGAGTCTATTATCTGAAAAGAGCCTCAAGGAGAGGGAAGTTAATATGTAATTTCTTTAAGAGTTTAAGAAACTTACCGAACTGTTCCTCTGAATCGTCTCTTTTCATTGCTTCGGGATAAGGTATGCGAGGTTGGTACTCCTTGATTACCGATTTTTGCTTTTCTTGTGTTACCTCTATCTTACCTTCGTCTACCTTGATTTCTTGTATTGAGTTTGGTTCATCTAACCCCTTACTGTCTTGAGCTGAGATGGCTTGAATTTGATCATTTGGGTTAACCTCGATGTTACTTGGTAGACATCCTAGCAGTCGTATTAGCTTTGTGAGATGTCCCACTGACCTAGTAAGTTCTCCAACTTGATTCTCGATCCCTTTGATCGATTTTTGTTGTTCATCAAGTGCTGCTTCAGTCTTTTGAGACGAGAATCTATAGCTACCATGAAATTCGTCAGCATCTCTTCAAGATTCGACTCCTCTTCTTGTTGGTGAGGTGGTTGTTGAAAATCTAGAGGAAGTTCCGATCTTTGGCTATTTTGATAATTCCATGAGAAATTGGGATGGTACTTCCAACCTGCATTATAAGTGTCACTATAAAAATTATTTTGATATCTAGAATAGTTACCTGCATAGTGAGCTTGCTCGTTTTCCATGCCATATCCGTAGGGTGGGTACTTAGGATTCGCCACGCCTCCTAGATTCAAATCATATTGTATTTCTGGATGTACCTGTGATGGACTATACCAGTCATCAATCTTTTTATTCATCATCTCTAACTGATTAGATAACCTGGTGACCACGTCTAGGTTGAAAACACTGGTTGCTTTAGTAGGAATTGCCCCCATGCCTTGCCACAGATAATTATTCAGTGCCATCTTTTTCATAGACTAAAATTTTCTGCCAAAAGCAAAATAGAGGAAAAAATTAGCAAAGTAAAAAGAAATAATAATAAAGAATAGTATAATAATAAATTGCAAATAAAATTTTTTTTGGCTAAAGTAATAGAAATAGAGTTTTCTTAATATTTTAGTGTTCCCCGGCAACGACGCCAAAAACTTGATCGTGTCAAACAGTCGAGTTTTATATTTATAAAGAATGATCAAACTTGTAGAATGACTTTGACAACAATAGAGGCAAGTGCAGCTATCGAACAGTAGTATAGCTCAGGCAAGAATATCTTATCGAACCCAAGGGAACCTAAAAGTACTACTACTCACTTTCTTTCTATTATTTAGCCTAAAATATGGAGTGATTGGATTATTAAACTAACGAAATACTTAAACTAAATGCAAAGACAAAAGAATGAATTTGAGAAAGACTTTAAGAAAACTCAGTTGATAAAGATGATACCCTCAAGAAGAATCCACCTATGACTTCACTTATTATTTATTCCCCAAACTATATGATTTCTTTACTTAGTTTGATCTGTGAGACTCCCTAACCTATATTAAACCCTCTCTTGAGGCGAATAGCATCTAACCTTAAGTTAATTAGTGGAACTCTCGTTCTCTTATAATAACCCCTTAAGGAAGCAATAAATTGATCAATGGATTTCCATATTAGGTTTCACCCTAATCCGGAAAAATCTCGTAACCCTATCTCTTGGCGCCCGATCAACTCCGCTCAATTATGCTAGATCTACTCTTAGGTAGGGTCTATTCCTCCTCCACCTAAGCACATCATATTAAATTAAGCAACATAATTAAGAACAAACTAAGTACTTATCATATAATTTAGAAATTAAATAACAAAATCCATCATAGGTTTCATCCCCTTCAGGTATCTATGGGGTTTAGTTCATAACTAAATATGAAAACATCTCAAGAGTAAAGAATAAACAAAACATAAGAACTCCCTAAAACCCCCTGAAGGAATTGAAGAAGAGATCCTCCGTCTTGAATGGAGTTTCGACTTCTTGAGATGGATCAACTGGCTATCTTCAAGTGACTTCCTAAAAGATGAATGCTTCAGCAAAAAGCCTCTACCAAAAAGTCAGTCTGTTTGACCTGCGAACTCCCCTTTTTAGTTGCTACCTTGGGTGTTTATATAGGCTTTGAGATGCTTTACTTGGCTCCTAAGTATCCTAATTCAAGTAGAATTCCTCCTAGGATGTTTAAGTAGACTTTGGAATGTGTTTCTTTGCCTCCAAGCATCCAAATCTGAGTGAAATTCCTCTTTCCCGCGGTAGGGGCACGCCCATGGCACACGCCCGTGTAAGTCGTCTTCAGGCTATGTCTCGATTCTGTCGATTGGGGCATGGACGTGTAAATCGTGGCATGGCCGTGTGAAGTAAATGGCAAGACACGACCGTGTGGCTTGAAGTCTAGGCCGTGTCGATTTCTTGGGTTGGCCCAATTTGGTCTGTTTTAAGCTCGTTTTACGTTCTTTTTATCTTTAGGTGCTTTCCTGAGCATAAGACATGAAAATAAAGGATTAAGAGCACCTTTTTACATGAATCAAGGATAAATCATCCAATAGCATACTAAATGTGGGATTAAAATATGTTACTTTTATGGTTTATGATTTACATAAATTATGTCGAATTCGAAGAGCAAGATCTGTGATTGAGCCATTCTTCCATTCAATGTGGTAGGCTCCATCATGAACTTTAGAGGATCCATTTTCAAAATGAGCCAAGTCGTATGATACAACATATATTGTCTTAGCCTCCGGGTGGTCCAGACCAAGGCACAACACAACTTCTCGATTGGCGAATATCTTGTCTCGCATTCGGTGGACTTCTTTCTGAGGTAATAGATTGCTCTTTCTTTCCTCCCCGGCTCATTATGTTGGCCTAGTACATATCCCATAGAATTTCCAAATACTACCAGTACAGTATCAATGGTTTATCTAGGCTAGGTGGCATCAACACTAGGGCGTTTGACAAGTAATTTTTAACCTTGTCAAAGGTATTCTGGCATTCCTCATCCCATACACTTAGATTATGTTTCTTAAAGAGATGAAATATGGGTCACTTTTCTTGGTTAGTTGTGAAATGAACTGGGCAATGTAATTTAATCTCCCTAAGAAACCCCGAACTTGCTTTTAAGTTCTTGGCTGTGGTTGTAATACCCCTAACCCAAAACCTTCACTAAAATATGGTTAAGAGGCATTACCGAACAATCAAAACATTTCACATCCATTTCACGACACAAAGTCAATCATCAATATAACATATTCAAATACGAGCATATAGTCCCTTATCGAGGTCTAGGAGACCTTAAGCACGTGTTAAAAAAGGTCAGGACTAAACCAAACACTTACAAAAATTTTGAGAAATTTAAACATTCTTCAACACTGCAAAGGTCACACACCCGTGTAGTCAGGCCATGTGCCTCACACGACTACCAAACACGCCCATGTGTCAGCCCGTGCCAAAATAGAGCTTCATTCTGACTTATCCACAAGGCTACCAGACACGTCCGTTGCCATGGTATTGTGAAATTAAGCTAGCTACTGACTTGGTCACACGGCCACCAGGCACGCCCGTGTACCACGACTGTGTAACCTGCCCAGATACACTTTAGAGTGGCCTTTGAGCCACACGATAGAGACACACGCCTGTTTCTTTTGGCCGTATGTGCAAAATAGGCCATTTGCAAGGCCAATTTGCCACCCACACAAGGTTCATCCCTACAAGCTCCAAGTCAATACTAATTTATGCTTCTAATTACATTCATACAATTCCATTTCATGCATTAATAATTCTCCAATAATACTATCTACTTCCATACCTAATATCATCACAAATAAGTCTATTCAAAGTAACAATTGTACATCTCAAAACACACACACACATATATATATATATTAAGCATCATGTAATCCATGCCATAGTTCTTTTTCAATACACATCTTTCATCAACTATATAATCATGAAATATACCATATTCATAGCTCATTCAAAAGATCATCATCATTCAACTTCCAAGCCAAATCACATGGCAAGGATTAATCATTTCAAAACATGCCATAACTTCTAGCTTATACATGCCATATTTCAACTATATACATCTTTCCAAAAATACCCAAAAATAGATTACCGATAGTGTGATAGTGATGCCGACGATCCCCGGATCCGAGCTAGCTTTACTGACACTGTAAAACAGAGAAACAAATCACACAGTAAGCTTTCAAAGCTTAGTAAGTTCGTAATATAATACATATTACTCAATAATACAACATCAAAACATAATTAAACCATTATATAGATAAATTGCACAATTAGGCTCATCATCAATCTCAACCATATGCTCAAGAATCTATTCATTCAACTCTTAAGGCTATCATCAACCACATAGGTTCAAATGTACCTTGATCAACACATAGTTACTCACCATTCATGCTACATCAATTGCTCGATATTACCTCTCGTTCAACCTTTTCTATTCCTTTGATATATTCGCACACTTAGTGCCAATTTCATAACCAAAATATAATCTTCATCGCACACTTACTACCAATATGATAAACTGAACTTATATCGGTATCACACACACAATGCCTATTAGATAAGCCGAAGCTTCTATCTTTCCGCACACACAGTGCTAATCATTAAAGCCGCAGCTTCTATCGTTTCATACACATAGTGCTAATCAACTCTGTATCAATTCAATTTCGCACACTTAGTGCCTATATACCCGAATTCGTACATAACACATTCTATTCCATTAATGTACATTCATTCATTTCTCATCACATAGATACTAATTTAATAGCAAGTATTATATCTGAACTTACCTCGGACGTCGATATACCAAAACGGTCGATTAATCGAGCACTTTGTCTTTGCCTCGATCTCTATTCGAACTTCTCCTTTCTTGGTCTAGACACATTCAAATTCAATCCATTCAATCACCAATTCATTCAATTTAGTCCACACACACTTATTTAGGGCATTTTACAAAATAGCCCTCACATTTTCACATTTTGACACTTTAGTCCCTAATTCATAAAATCATCAAATACACATAATTTGCTTGTGCCCATGCCTAGCCGGATTCTCAATATACTCATACAAGCCCAAATATTTCATTTACTTCACAATTTAGTCCTTTAAAATATTATTATCACGATTTAGCTCTAATTAGCTAAATTCACCAAGGATTCAAGAACAAAACATGTTCATTAAACACATATCTTTCATTTAACACCAATAATCATCACAAAACTCACCATTTCATCAATGGAAAATCTCATAAACATCATCAATTCCAAAAATTAAGACAAGGGTTAGCTAGACCACAAAGCAACAATTACGAAAATGTAGAAATTATCAAAAATCGAACAAAAATCACATACCAATTTTTGCTTCAACTTAGCTAAACCTTAAAGCTTATTTTTTCTTTCTTTTTCTTCAATAATCAATGGTGGATGGATGGACAATCCATTAACATTTTTCTTTTGTTTTATTATAACACCTTAATACACATTTTGTCATATTACCCCATTTGTTATAACATTAAAACATTTATTCATTATGATTATTTTGTCCATTACCATCCACTAACCTTAATAGTGGGTTAATTTCCTCATAAGGCCTCCACATTATAAAAACAACAACAATTAAGCGCTTAACAATCAGCACACAACATTTTACACTTTATGCGATTAAGTCCTTTCTCACAATTTGACACATAGTTGATAAAATTTTCACATGAAACTTTCACACAGGCTCAATCACACATTATAAACATCAAAAATAATTTTGAAATATTTTTTCAACCTCAGATTTGTGGTCTCGAAACCACTGTTCCAACTAGGGTATTGACCGGGCTGTTACAGTGATAACTCCTGTATGCCTTGACTTTATCCGTGTCAATCTCAATTCCTTTCTTGCTGACTACAAATCCCAGAAATTTGCCCAATGTGGCCCCGAAAGTGCATTTTTTTGGGTTTATCTTCAATTAGAACTTTTTCAACCTCAAAACAGTTTCCTCAAAACTTTCACATGCTTTTTCTTTGTTTGGGATTTTGCAATCATATCATCGACATAAACCTCAATTTCTTTGTGCATCATATCATGAAACAAAGTTACCATGGCTCTTTGATATGTTGCTTCCTCATTTTTAGTCCAAAGGACATCACTTTATAACAAAATGCTCCCCAGATTGTTAGGAATGTGGTCTTCTCCATACCTTTAGGATGCATTTTTATCTGGTTGTATCTGGAGAAACCATCCATAAAGGAAAAAAAATGAATGACCTACCGTGTTGTCCACTAAAGTATCGATATGGGGAAATGGGAAATTATCTTTTAGGATGGCTTTGTTTAAATCCCTATAGTTTACACACATTCATGCTTTCCTATCTTTCTTAAGGACAGGGATTATATTGGCTATCCACTCTGAATATTTGATCAGTTGTAGGAAACTAGTGTCAAATTGTTTTTTAACCGCTTCTTTTATTTTTAATAGTAAGTCGGGCCTTATCATTCGAAGTTTCTATTGAACCGGCTTGCATTCTTCCTTTATGAGAAGCCGGTGTACCACAATATCAGTACTTAGACCAGACATGTCTTGATACGACCATGCGAAGACATCTTTGAATTCTTGGAGTAGCTCAACAAGGTCTCGCCTTGTCTCTGTAGTAATGCAAGTTCCAATTTTCACTTCTTTCTTTTCTTGTTCATCCCCTAAGCTCATAATTTTCACTGACTCTTTGTGAGGTAGGATCTGTTTCTCATCTTGCTCTTCCATCCTTAACAAATCAGGAGATAATTTACAATCTCGATCATTTTTAAAGTCCAGAGGTTCCTTTGGACACATATCCTGTTCGAAAGGAGACTCTAAGTTAACAACAACATCACTCATATAATTGATATCTAGAGACCTATTATATGAATAAAAGGAGACCCAAAGAACAAATGAATTTAAGAATGATTAAATGTGTTGTATGAGTATGAGAAAAAAGCAGAATATTTGTCAAGTGGGGCATAAAAATGCATTGTTTTCATTGAATTAAAGATAATGGACATGCTCCTTTTCATAAAAAGATACCTATTACTCCTAAGCTTAGAGCAACAGATGTGCTCTGAACATCACTCTGAAATAGTCCTAAATACTACAGGGATCTCCTCCATAGTCCAGTTGTTCAGAACACTTTCGGGGATATAGGGAAGAATTTTTGATAGGTTCCCTTCATCAGTTCCCTCTTAGAAGCCACAAACATCTTGTAACACCCTTGCCTGAGACCGTTGCCGGAGTCGAGCTCGAGGCATTACTAAACTTAGCTACTAATTCGTGGCATAAAAATTGAAACTGTCCATTTGCGTCATGTTGACTAAATTAACTATAACTCGAGTTACAAAACTCAAAATTTAGATCCATAAATTTTTCATGAAACTAGACTCATATATCTTCTTACTATAATTTTCCAGAATTTTTCTTATGGCCAATTAGTATAGTTTATTCATCAAAGTTTCCCCTGTTTCATAGTTTGGTGGTTCTGACCTATCTTTACAAAAACTCAGTTATCACATTGTACAGAATTCAATTAATGTTCTAGTTTATTCCAATAAAAATAGACTCATTAAGGATTCTAAGCATATATACTATGCTCCATGATTATTATTATTATTACGATTTTTAATAATTTTTCCAAGACAGAATAGGAGATCACGAAGTCATTCAGAACCAGTCTCACTAAAATTTAAATTTCTCATAATATAAAATTCCTTTGCATACTCAATTTCTTTCATATAAAAATAGACATAATAAGATTTGATTCTATATCCTATTCACTTTCTAATTCCATTTCTCCTATTTTTTGGTGATTTTTCAAAATCACGTCACTGCTGCTAACCAAAAACTGTTTCATTGCAAAATCATATAACCACATTACAAACATATTTACCATAAAACATACTTCCAAATTTAACTTTAGACAAAACCGAATACTCAACCATTAACATCATAATCAAGCCATTTTCGCATGGCTATATATATATATATATATTCAAAACCAACCATATTTTAACTAGTCTATACATGCCACATAACCAAATCTTCAAGCATTTATTTACCGAAGCGAAAGCTAGATAGTGTGATGAGATCTCCTTCGACTTCCAACCCGAGTAAGTCTCTGAAACTCTATAATCATAAGAAAAATACACAAAGTAAGCTTCAAAAGCTTAGTAAGTTATAAGCAATTTCACAACAATAATGTATTATAACACTACACTAGCAAAGTCAGAATAATATACTTACAACCAAGGTTTATAACCATGACTTTAGTTCATATCACCTTTCGAAATCTTTCTCGTCTCATATCCCAAAGGCCGAACTTCCAAACCTTCGACAATAGGTTTCACATGCATATATATGTTTTACTTACCAAACTTATACTTGCACTTCAAACCCATATAAATCATATATTCAAGATTTAAAACTAATCAAATGAATTCTTTATACAAACTTCCACACGGCCGAATACAATACATAAAATTCATGTATAAATCAATGAGATTTTGTAAGCATTACTCCATGTCCACTCATATCAATTGAACTATAAAATTAATTGATACATTCTATCCAAACTAATTTATCACTCTTATTTGATTTCAATTAATATCATCTCATAATATCCACTTAACCAAAATTCAATCCAAGATATAAAAATTAATCGCACACTTAGTGCTCCTTATCCGATTTCGCACACTTAGTGCATAACGACCGATTTCGGACACTTAGTGCTCGGTATTTTAAAATTTGCACACTTAGACTTCAAGATCTATACAATAGTCAAATAAACACACGAACAGTAAGCTAATATAGTTTAGTAAGTTATAAGCAAAAGGAAATATATACAACAAATCATTATACAATTTTAATCAATTCAACTTGATCATTAACCGGTTCGTATAAGCATTACATATAGCATTTTACTATACAACAATATCATATTCATTAGATCCCCAAAACCGAATGATCACAAGCCCTATATCCATTTCAAACAAGCTCAAAGGTTAATGAATTTATCATATTTCCGTAATTTAGTATACAAAAGCAACTTACCTCATTAGCACCATGTTATTCAATTTCCATGCATCACTTACCTACATGTCTCTTTTGGTTATATCCATTCATTGGTTCATGTCCTTGAGAGGTTCGATAATCTGCACACACAGTGCAACTCATGTAACGTATCGTACACTTAGTGCAATTCATGCAACGTGTCGCACATTTAGTGCCGTCGCCATTTTATCCGCACACACAGTGCCATTTCCTAGTAATGTATCGCACACATAGTGCCATTACCATTTTATCCGCACACACAGTGCCATTCCCTAGTAATGTATCGCACATATAGTGCCATTACTAGTTTTATTCCGCACACACAGTGCCATTCCCTAGTAATGTATCGCACACATAGTGCCATTACTAGCTTTATTCCGCACACATAGTGCCATTCCCTAGTAATGTATCGCACACATAGTGCCATTACTAGTTTTATTCCATACACACAGTGCCCAATAATTTATTTCATCTTCTTGAATACATTATGCACATTAACATCCTTATCTATCAACATTCAAAATCGAATTCTTCATTATATATCTATCCATCACAATCGGCTTTACCTTAATAAATACATAATCAAATATTCAATCACAACCATCATCTAATTCATGGTATACATTTAATTCTATTCGATCCTTAACTATACATCCAACTCTACATTCGGCTAATTTATAAATATTTGATCCCATTCCATTTAACATTCGGCAAATGTATTTTAATATGTTTAATTTAATTATTCATACACACATTAAATATATATTCAAGTTTCATTTCATCCAATTGCTTAAAACTTACCTCGTAAATTGACGAATTACACTTCCCGGTCATTCGGTTAATTTTGCTTTTCCCCGATCCAAACCCGTTTCCTTTTTGTTCTTGATCTAAATAATTCCAATTTAAACCCATTCAAACTTATAATCATTCAATTTAATCCGAAAACTTATAATTTAGCAATTTAAAATTTTACCCCTAGCATTTGTAATTTCTACAATTTAGTCCCAATTACAAAACTCACAAAATATTCAAAATTTGACCCCCATTCTTAAGAGCCAAATTTTCATCTTCTCCCAACAAGTCCTTATAACTCATTTTCTTAACATTTTAACCTCTAATATTTTTCTTTCTACAAATAAATCCCTAATTAACTACATTCATCAAAATCTCAAGAACAAATTATGCTCATCTAACTTAAATATTTCATTTTATACTAAAATCATCACCAAAAACTCAACTTCACATTAATGGCACATCTCACATACATGACTAACTCACAAAGCTAACACATGGGCTTGCAAGTAGAATGAACAAAAATCTTAAATATGCAAAGATCATCAAAAATCCAAAATTAAAACTTACTAATTTTGGTTGCAATTAGCCGAATATTAGAGAGAACTCAACTTCTTCCTTTTCTTCTTACTTTCGGCCAAGGATGAAGATAATGGCCCTCTTTTTGCATGTCTCTTTTATTTATTATTATTATTATCCTATATTATAATATAAAGCTTTAACACATATTTTATTCCCATTAAAAACAAAATAATATAAAATCAAGTCATGATGTCGTCCAGTAGGCCAACAAATGGACAATTTATATCTTAAGTCCTCTCTCATATATAAACACATCAATTCAATCACTTAATTTAGGAGATAGCTACTTCTACACTGATACAATTTAATCCCTTATCTAAATTAAGCATCCAAACAAAAGAATTAACCTACCATATTTTAGGACATGCTCAACCACATAATATAGATATCAAATTAATAATTAAAATATTTTTTGGACTCGCATTTGTGGTCCCGAAACCACTATTCCGATTAAGGTCTAAATTGGGCTGTTATACATCTTCCCCTTTCGAATCCTCAATGTCTTCAAAGAATTATAATTCTTTTTTTTTCCATTAGGCTCTGTACTAGAGTTCTGAACTTGGTGCAATTTTGGATTTCATGAAATTTATTGCATGTAATGAATTGTAATGTTAATAAATGGAAAAGATGCATGCAAAAAGGCATTGATTCTAGTTCAATTCCATTAGAACAATTTTAATAGAAAACAAGTTTCTTTACATAAAGAGAATACATATACGACCTCGCCGTAACACTCAAAATCTTAACTTTCCCAAGCAACCAAGCTAATTCTCGACCCGATCCAACTTCGATTCATATTTCAGGCTTTGAACTTGTTGGGGTCTGCAAGTGGTCAGCCACTTCTCGTGTTCGGGCCAAAGATTTCCTCATAACGTGGTCCATATCTCTGACTTGCCCTTCTTACAAGCTGTCACCTTTCTCTTGTTGCCTTTTCTCGACCACATTCGCACGGCCGCGTTGTCTTCCACTTTAACAAGCTCTCTATTTAGCAACTGAACATGAATCAACACCCTTTTTCTAAGATGAAAATGCAATGCAATCATAACCAAAACAAAATGAAACAAATCAGTACATTTTATATAAAGCTAGAATACAAAGCAAAAAATAATAAATAGAGCATCTATTTGGGTGACCGCTAAAGGTTTGACTTAGTCCTTCCTAGGGCTGGCTGTTAGGGTTCATTATATACGGTTTGGTTCTAAAGTAAAGGGACCTGAACTGGTAGATTCCTCGATCCTCACCCATTATAGGCTCATACGGACAGAGTTCAGTTCAAGGGAATACATTTCCCTATGTCTGTACAGAGGTGAAGACCTCACGAAGACATAGGTATGGATGTATCACAAAAGTAGTCCACTATCCTATGAAGAGGTGAAGACCTCACGAAAGAATAGTTTCTCACTCCCACTTAAGAAGGGTAGAATGGAACAATTATGCCATGCAATATGTGACAACATAAAGAGAAACTCTCGAACCAATAAAACAGATGTATTAGATCGCTATGTAACCCAAAATAACAAAGACATTATTTACCACCAAAATAAAACATGAAGTATGAAATGCAAGAAAGGGATCTTCAATTTAAACTGAATTATCAATTTTGGATAAAAAGACCAAAAAGTAATCAACTTGTAGCTCGACTCTCTTATTCGGTCCTAGTGGAGTCGCCAAGTTGTCAAAACCTTTTTGGAAATCAACCTTTTATTTTAAAAATAAAAATGGAGTCGCCACTAATCCTTTTTATTTAGGTGTGATTGGATCACCTCAAAACTTGGTCATTTAAAAAAAATGTTAGATTTATTAAAATGGTAAACTTTTTGGTCTACAAAATCCAAGAAATGGGTTCGAGAGTCGGTTATGTATGAGGAAGGGCTAGCACCCTCATAATGCCTAAAATTGGTACCTAGTTGATTAGTTAATGTCTTGACGTCGAATATTGAAAATCTGAGTAGAATTTAAAATACAATCCCTTTTTACATGATGTTATTTAATTAAAATATAGCTAACTGAATTAAAACTTATGTAAAAACCCTTCTTATCTCGAGGTAATCAAATCAAAAAGGTTATGTCCCATAAGTTAGGGCACGACATCTCGAATCCTCGAAAATAAGATTGCTTATTGTTTAATTACTACTTAAATCTCATACGTCTTTTAATTTTTAATAGGATATTCAATTAATTTGGTTCGAGGAGAAATTCATACTCTGTAAGTTAGGAGCACTACCCATCAGATTCCAAAAATAACGAGCATTACCTCGGTTTTAATTATTTTTTTATGCGCTTGCATCGAAAAAAGAGATGAATGTATGTAGCAATATTTACAATGTATGATGATGGCAAAATTATGATATTAACAAAATAACAACATAAATAATGAAATAAAATGACAATACTTGTAACACCCCAAACCCGGTCTATGCGTTGAGACTAGATTTGGTTTGTTACGTGATTTGAACTATTCTTAATCTTTAATGAGTTGAAAACTTCAATATTGTTTACAGCGCTTAAAATTTGAAGAGAATTAAATTTTGATCAATATATATAAAAAAAAACATAAGTTGGAAATCATTGTATTATCAAAAACCTTTGGGTAATTTGTTAAAGAGTTAACTATAATAAGATATTTATAAAAGATTTTCATAAACTTTGAAAACTAAATTTTATTTTAATAAAAACATCATCAAACTTTAGCTCATGATTAAAAGTCCAAAGTAAAAATTAAATTCCAAACACACATAAAATCCATAAGTTATTTATAGAGGCCATTTATTACAAAGATCCCAAAATAGTAAAAATAATTATTAAAAGTTCAGAGTTTTAAATAACCCATATATAGCAGTATGGCCTCCACGAAGTCATCCTCAGCCCAAGTCCACATCAGTTTCCATTACCTGAGATGGAAAGAAATTAAAGGGGTGAGTTACTTAGAACTCAAAGTGTAACTCACTTACCACCATTATTGGGCCGATTGTCAAGATATTATGTCGGGCTGAGCCCAATTCAAATTCAACAATATATCATGAAATTAAAATAATTAATAATGCATAAAAAAAATGTAATTCCCAACCCAAACCTAATATCCATCCGCTAACACCCCTGCACCAACCATCACACCCTGGGGATCAAGTCAACCCACCCCGCCATCACACCAATCGTAGGCATTAAGCCTTTTTATAATTGTGGCATAGCCACCTAACTAGAGGCAATAAGTTTATATTGTGGCAGAAACCACCGAACTAGAGGCAATAAGCCGATATTGTGGCAAAGCCACCGAACTAGAGGCAATAAGTCGATATTGTGGCAGAGCCACCGAACTAGAGGCAATAAGTCGATATTGTGGCAACTGGCCATTCTTCTCTTCATATATCCCACCCATGCAATTATACATGTACTTTAAAAATATAAAATTTATTAACAATACATAATATGGTGGGTTTATCAATAACATTTCATTTGGCCCTTAATTAAAGCGATTTGTCCATTTAGCAATTTAGTGGGCTTTGGCCCATTTACCAAACTAAAGTATTTTGGCTAAATTTTAACGAACTAGAGAGTGTTTTGGCCCGATTTATCGAACTAGAGTATTTTCGCCCATTTTCACTTAACTAGAGTATTTACTACCATTTTCACTTAACTAGAGTATTTACGCCCATTTTCACTTAACTAGAGTATTTACGCCCATTTTCACGAACTAGAGTATTTACGCCCATTTTCACGAACTAGAGTATTTACTGAATTACAATTAATATCTCGAGGGCGTTTAATTTTCACGATTTTGTCGTTTTTACGTAATTTTTGTCAAATACCATTTTTTTATGTTTTACCGATCTAATCTTTTTTACGATTTACTTCCATACCGAAATTTGACATCCAACCAAAATAATGAGTGTGAAAATTACACACCTCGATACCGTGAGTATTAACCCTTCTCGCTCCTCGACCTAAAATATATTTTGATCCGTTAGACAACTAACTCAGAAAATAAATCTTAATCGATAATGAATCCAAAATCTTACCTCTTGATTTTGAATCACTTGATTTTCGGTTTTGCCTCGCTAATCGATTCACTAGCACGAGAATCCACCAACGAATAACGGCTCGAGGTTCGTACTACTTGAATAATGGACTCTTTCGAAAGATGGCCCACAACCCGTGGAAAATCCTTGATCGCGTAAACCGCTCTTCGCTTGAATGGGGATTTACAGATCCACCCTCTTACGATAACTAAACACCGCCTTTTCTTCCCTATTTTGACGTCTTCAAGATCCAAAGGAATTTAGTTAGATCTAAAATAATATCAATGTTACTAGAGATTTAAAGAGATTTGATTTCTTACCACAATAAAACGCTCCAACGCTTTCTCCCGATCTCTTGAGTTCGATCTCGTTATTGCACTAAATAATAACGAAAGAAACGTTATTAATATGAATGCTATATCAATCCAAAAGACCTTCAATAATCTAATGATATTTGGCCATAATATCACTTATTAAAACGAAAATGGAAAAGAAAACCCCTTACCTATGATCCACAATCGAAAAGAAAAGGATGGAAAATGGTGTCTAAATAATGAAGGATTCGCTAAGTATATTCAAGGAAAAGAAAAATATTTGGTTTATAGGCACAATAGCATTCGCCAAGAGAGTGAATATGGAGAGAATTTTCGATTGAAAAGAAATAGTATAAGAACGAAAGGATGATGGTGATGATGTTTTGATTTCAAGGAGATTAGAAGAAAAGAAAAGAAAAATATGAACTTTAGGTGTCGGTATATTCGGCCATGGCAAAGAAAAAAAAAAAAAAGAGATTGATTTTGGTATAGGTGATTTCTACAAGGAGAATACAAAAGAAAATTAACAAAGTGGATGAAAGTGACCAAATGGTCAAGAGATTTTGGCTTTGCCAAATGCAATATTCGCCAAGAGGGATGTTGAAAGGAGAAAACAAAGAAAAATCTGCACAATGTGCAAAGAATAACCAAAGAGAAAAGAATGAGATTTTTGCCAAACTAACAAAATTTTGGCTCTTCCCCTTACCAATATTGTCAGCCCAACACATGGTCAAATGGCCATGATTTCTTTCCAATTTTTCCCTTGATATGTGCCTTATGTTCCCCTATCTTTCCTTAAACCTTTGATTCCATGCCATAAGTTAGTTGTTACCTTAATCCATTGATACACTAACCAAAAATACATGGTCAACACCTTCCTTATATGTCCCTTGCCGACACTTCCTAGCCATTAGCGTAAAATTAAAACAAAAATTTTATCTAGGTGCTATACAAGGGATTCAACCTCTTCCTCTTACGTGAACCCATGCGCCAACTCCACCTTACCATATGCTCAACTTATGACACTTTTTAGCACATAATTTAGCTTAAGTCTTAATCACCTTTGTTTCACTTCCATAAATCTCAATTTAATAAATTTTATTTCTTCTTCAAATTATGCTTTACCCTCTCAAAGACTTCAATAAACACCAAATTAAAATAAAGATTTTTCCTTTAAAATCTAAACACCAAAATTATGCAAATTTAAATACTCGATTTTTAGGGTGTTACAACTCTACCTCCTTAAAGAAAATTTCGTCCTCGAAATTTACACGTTGAAAAAGGTGAGGGTATTGTTGCTCAATTGCATCCTCTGGCTCCCACGTAGCTTCTTCCACTCCGTGGTTACGCCATAGAACTTTGACCAACGGCACGGTTTTCTTCCTTAATACCTTGACATCTCGGTCTAAGATTTCCAACGGTTCTTCTTCAAAGGACAAATCAATTCACTCCAATTCTTCCGCAGTATAATGTGCAAAGGATCCGATCTATAACGCCTCAACATGGAAACATGAAAGACATTATGAATTTGATCTAACTTCGGAGGTAACTCAATCGATATGCCATCGACCAACACGCTTCAAAGACACGATAAGGTCCAATATATCTAGGACTTAGCTTGCCCTTCCTTCCTAATCAAGATCTTTTCCAAGGAGATACCTTCAAGAAAACCCGATCTCCCACACTATACTCGATGTCCCTCCGCTTCAGATCTGCGTCGACTTCGCATCTATCCGAGGCTTCTTTCAACCGTGCTCAATAACTTTTACCTTATCCTCGGTCTCGGATATCATCTCAGACCTAACATCTGCTTTTCGCCCAACTCACCCAACAAATAGGAGAGCGACACTTACGACCATACAATGCCTCGTAAGGTGCCATCTGAATGCTAGACTGATAGCTGTTGTTATACGCAAATTCTGCCAGTGGTAGATAATCCTCCCAACTACCCCTGAAGTCGATTACACATCCTCTTAACATATCTTCCAATATCTGAATTACTCTTTCCGACTGACCATCAGACTGAGGATGGAAAGCCGTACTGAAATTCAACTTTGTCCCCAAGGCTTCATGCAGAGCTTTCCAGAATCGTGATGTGAACCTAGGGTCCCTATCTGATATAATAGATACTGGTACCCCATGTAACCTCACAATTTCGGATACGTAAAGTTTCGCCAATTTCTGCAATGAATAATCCGCATTTAACCGGCAAGAAATGAGCGGTCTTCGTCAACCTATCAACAATTACCCAAACGGAATTTTTCTTAGCAGGTGTTAACGGTAACCCACTAACAAAATCCATAGTTATCCTCTCCCATTTCCAAAGAGGAATCTTTATCGGTTGTAACAATCCAGACGGTAATTGATGTTCTGCCTTCACTTGCTGACAAGTCAAACATTTTCCCACAAACTCTGTAATCTCACGCTTCAACCCTGGCCACCAATACTGTTCACGGAGATCTCGATACATCTTATTTCCTCCGGATGCATAGCATAAGGGCTACTATACGCCTCCAGAGAATCGCTTGCCTCAAATCTAGATCCCTAGGCATGCATACTCTCCCTCGAAAGCACAACACACCCTCCGTGTTTATTCCAAAATCCTCAATTTCGCCATTTTCAACTTGTCGCAGTAAAGATCCCAACTTCTCATCTGATATCTGTTTTTCCTTGATTTGTTCCAGCCACAGCGGCTTCACCTGTAGTTCTGCTAACAAACTGCCATCCTCGTACAGACTCAAATGGGCAAACAAAGCTCTTAATTCAGATACCGCCTTTACGACTTAACGCGTCAGCTACCACGTTAGCCTTTCCAGGATGGTATTCGATGGAGAAATCATAATCTTTTAACAATTCTACCCATCTTCTTTGTCTTAAATTCAACTCCTTCTGGGTAAGGAGGTATTTAAGACTCTTGTGATCCGTGAAGATTATGGACTTCTCACCGTAGAGATAGTGCCTCCAAATCTTTAGAGCAAAGACAACGCAAATAACTCCAAATCATGAGTAGGGTAGTTTACTTCGTGGTCTCAATTGACGAGAAGCATAAGCCACCACCTTTCCATTTTGCATCAACACACAACCTGCACGTGTGAGACGATCACAATAAATAAAGAATTCTTTTCCAATTCGGGTTGAATTAAACCGAGCTTCGTCAGATCTTCTTCAATTTCTCAAAACTCTCTTGCTGCTTTTCACCCAGATATACTGAGCTCCTTTCGCAATAGCTTTAGTTAGGTGCAAGAATCAACGAAAACCCTCTACAAAGCGCCTATAGTATCCACCAAGCCTAAGAAACTCAATTTCAGCCATCGATGTTGGTGGCTTCCAATCCGTAATAGCCTCAATTTTCCGAGGATCCACCCTTATTCCTTCTACCGATACTACATGACCAAGGAAAGTCACCTCCTTTAGCCAAAATTCAGATTTACCAAATTTGGCATACAATTGCTTATCATGAAGTAATTGTAATACTATCCGCAAATGTTGGTCATGTTCCTCCTCATTTCTCGAATAAACCAATATATCATCTATGAACACTACCACAAACCGGTCTAAATATGGTTGGAAGACTTTGGTTCATCATGTCCATAAATGCAATGGTGCATTGGTTAATCCAAACGCATCACTACAAACTCATAGTGTCCGTAACGGTCCGAAATGCCGCCTTATAAATGTCCGCTTCTTTTACCTTAAGTCGGTGATAACCCGACCTTAAATCAATTTTGAGAAAATCAAGCTCCTTCAATTGATCAAACAGTCGTCAATTCTCGGCAGAGGATACCGATTCTTGATCGTCAATTTATTCAACTGTCGTAGTCAATGCACATACGCATCGATCCATCCTTCTTCTTGACGAACAAGACCGGTGCTCCCCGGAGACACACTTGGTCGAATGAATCCTCGATCCAAAAATTCTTGAATTTGAGCTTTGAGCTCACCAACTCCTTCTTGCCATTCTATAGGGAGCAATGGACACCGGAGCCGCCCTGCAAAAGCTCAATACCAAATTCTACTTCCCGGTGCAGGTATACCAGAAGTTCTTCAGAAACACATCGGAAATTCCTTCACCGTCCTTACATCATTCACGGATAATTCCTTGGCATCCACAAGACAGATAAAGGCTAGGAATGCCCTGCACCTTTCCGCACCAACTTCTTCGCTTTTAATGCAGATACCACATTTGCCGATAGTTCTTTCGCTCACCAATCATTATGATTTCCTTATCATCCGGGTCCTTCATCGACATTCGCTTTTCAAAGACAATCCAATTGCACCCGATGTTTGACCAAATTAATCCATGCCTGTAATAAGATCGAACTCACCGAAAGGTAGTTCCATCAAATTTGCTAAGAATACTTCTCTTGAATTTTCAAGGGCACGCCTTTAAATATTTTATTAATAATTCGATCGTCTCTAAAGGACTGACATCGCATCTCATTTTCGATAATTTGATTCTAAATTGATTTCCGGATATGGCACTAGATACATATGAATGAGTAGAGCCAATATCTATTAAGGCAATAACAGTACATCAAAATGAAGAACGTATCAGTTATCACATCAGTGTATTGCCGTCTTGTGGCGTCTAATCGCATAGACCGACCCAGTCGTCTTGCCTCGCATTTCTCTATTACCATTGCCTCGACGATGCACCTTGACCACGACCAGCCCCATTACCACCACGACCGGTCCACGACCTCTCGGTGGTCAGCCGATTACCCCGCCTACCGTGCATCATTATTACGGACTTCTTGAGTCGATCCATTCGCCGAGGACAACTTTTGTATCGATGTTCCATTGAACCGCATTTGTAGCATGCACCCGCTTTCCTCCAACATTCCCAAAATGCCTTTTCCCACACTCGGTGCAATCTCGACTTCGATTATTTGTTACCGGTTCTCGCTTTGAACCGATTCATCATTCCGGTTTCTTCCGAATCTCTTGGAAGAACCAGATCGCATGTGTCTCTCTTTGTTTCGGATCTTTCTGCTCGCTGCTCGAGTTCTTAGCCTCTTCGCTATTTTGGCCTTCTCCACCGAGTCGAAAAATTTCTAACTTGTCATGAGCAATCGTAACCCTCACCATCATTAAGTCCATCCTCAAACGCATACAACGCTCATGATCCGTTGCTACAATTGTCCGCATAACGGCTCGACGTAGAAACTCGCCTTCATATGTTGCCACGGTCTTACTTCCTTGGACAAGATTCAGAATTCCTTCCTTCGAGCATCTACATAGCTCGTTCCGACGATTTTCCTTGAAAGGCGCCTTTAAAGAATTCCCGCTTAATCGCAAGGCTTCAAGGCCTTCTCGAATGTGAGCCACCACCGACACGCCTCATCTCTCAATAAGGATACAGCCTTCTCGCTTTTTGCTCACCGTGCATTCCATATCATCCATGATCCGCTCCACGCCTTCGAGCCAAGATTCGCCACATTCGAGCTACACCAGACTCCTCCGAAAACTTCGCATTATTTGCCTTAAGTCGCCTCAAATTGACCCACGAGTTGTTGGCCCAATTCTAGTTCCAATGACCTTTCCAAGACTCGCAACATGGCTTGAGTCAATGCATGATCTTCTTCCATATGATCACGTGATCCGGTCTCACTTTCAATTGACGTAGGTACGTCCACTACGGCATATGATTTGGTGCTTGCTTGTAGCACCTCGCCTCTACCACGCCACGCCTCACCTGGTCCACGACCACGCCCTCTTGTACTCATGATTGCTTGTTCGTTTATCCGATTACAAGTTTTATGAATCGTAAATTTTGTTTCAGTGTTTATTAACGATATTTTATGAGATTTGAGATATAAAGTTGTTTTTCTAACGTGTCCTATAGTCTCAATCTCTACAGCTTTTCACATCTAAAACTAGAAGTTCTAGAGTGTTCCTATGATCATATCATAGTAATCATTAAGCAATAATACTTACTTGACTTGTCGCCGGATGCTTGTGGTGCCATCTTGATCTTTAAAATATCATTGAGCATTTTATACGTAAATTATTTTGAACCCAAACCACGTACCGAAGTTTTTGAACCTGGCTCGATACCACTAAATGTAACACCCCAAACCCGGCCTATGCGTTGAGACTAGATTTGGTTTGTTACGTGATTTGAACTATTCTTAATCTTTAATGAGTTGAAAACTTCAATATTGTTTATGCTTTAAAATTTGAAGAGAATTAAATTTTGATCAATATATATAAAAAAAAAACATAAGTTGGAAATCATTGTATTATCAAAACCTTTGGGTAATTTGTTAAAGAGTTAACTATAATAAGATATTTATAAAAGATTTTCATAAACTTTGAAAACTAAATTTTATTTTAATAAAAACATCATCAAACTTTAGCTCATGATTAAAAGTCCAAAGTAAAAATTAAATTCCAAACACACATAAAATCCATAAGTTATTTATAGAGGCCATTTATTACAAAGATCCCAAAATAGTAAAAATAATTATTAAAAGTTCGAGTTTTAAATAACCCATATATAGCAAAGATGGCCTCCACGAAGTCATCCTCATTCAAGTCCACATCAGTTCCATTACCCGAGATGGAAAGAAATTAAAGGGTGAGTTACTTAGAACTCAAAGTGTAACTCACTTACCACCATTATTGGGCAGATTGTCAAGATATTATCTCATTGAGCCCAATTCGAATTCAACAATATATCATGAAATTAAAATAATTAATAATGCATAAAAAAATGTAATTCCCAACCCAAGCCTAATATCCATCCGCTAACACCCCTGTATCAACCATCACACCGTGGGGATCAAGTCAACCCACCCCGCCATCACACCAATCGTAGGCATTAAGCCTTTTTATAATTGTGGCATAGCCACCAACTAGAGGCAATAAGTCGATATTGTAAGAAACCCACCGAACTAGAGGCAATAAGTCGATATTGTGGCAGAGCCACCGAACTAGAGGCAATAAGTCGATATTGTGGCGTGAGCCACCGAACTAGAGGCAATAAGCGATATTGTGGCAATCGCCATTCTTCTCTTCATATATCCCACCCATGCAATTATACATGTACTTTAAAATATAAAATTTATTAACAATACATAATATGGTGGGTTTATCAATAACATTTCATTTGGCCCTTAATTAAAGCGATTTGTCCATTTAGCAATTTAGTGGGCTTTGGCCCATTTACCAAACTAAAGTATTTTGGCTAAATTTTAACTAACTAGAGTGTTTTGGCCCGATTTATCGAACTAGAGTATTTTCGCCCATTTTCACTTAACTAGAGTATTTACGGCCCATTTTCACTTAACTAGAGTATTTACGGCCCATTTTCACGAACTAGAGTATTTACTAATTACAATTAATATCTCGAGGCGCTTTCGTAATTTTCACGATTTTGTCGCTTTTACGTAATTTTGTCAAATACCATTTTTTTTACGCTTTTACCGATCTAATCTTTTTTACGATTTACTTCCATACCGAAATTTGACATCCAACCAAAAATAATGAGTGTGAAAATTACACACCTCGATACTGTGAGTATTAACCCTTCTCGCCTCGGCACCTAAAATATATTTTGATCCGTTAGACAACTAACTCGTAAAATAAATCTTAATCGATAATGAATCCAAAATCTTACCTCTTGATTTTGAATCACTTCGATTTTCGGTTTTGCCTCGCTAATCGATTCACTAGTCACGAGAATCCACCAACGAATAACGGCTCCGAGGTTCGTACTACTTGAATAATGGACTCCTTTCTAAGATGGCCCACAACCCGTGGAAAATCCTGACCGCAGAACCGCTCTTCGCTTGAATGGGGATTTACAGATCCACCCTCTTACGATAACTAAACACCGCCTTTTCTTCCCTATTTTGATGTTTCAAGATCCAAAGGAATTTAGTTAGATCTAAAATAATATCAATGTTACTAGAGATTTAAAGAGATTTGATTTCCTTACCACAATAAAAACGTCTCCAACGCTTTCTCCCGATCTCTTGAGTTCGATCTCCGTTATTGCACTAAATAATAACGAAAGAAACGTTATTAATATGAATGCTATATCAATCCAAAAGACCTTCAATAATCTAATGATATTTGGCCATAATATCACTTATTAAAACGAAATGGAAAAGAAAACCCTTACCTATGATCCACAATCGAAAAGAAAAGGATGGAAAATGGTGTCTAAATAATGAAGGATTCGCTAAGTATATTCAAGGAAAAGAAAAATATTTGGTTTATAGGCACAATAGCATTCGCCAAGAGAGTGAATATGGAGAGAATTTTCGATTGAAAAAGAAATAGTATAAGAACGAAAGGATGATGGTGATGATGTTTTGATTTCAAGGAGATTAGAAGAAAAAGAAAAGAAAAATATGAACTTTAGGTGCTGGTATATTCGGCCATGGCAAAGAAAAAAAAAAAAAGAGATTGATTTTGGTATAGGTGATTTCGGCACAAGGAGAATACAAAAGAAAATTAACAAAGTGGATGAAAGTGACCAAATGGTCAAGAGATTTTGGCTTTGCCAAATGCAATATTCGGCCAAGAGGGATGTTGAAAGGAGAAAACAAAGAAAATCTGCACAATGTGCAAAGAATAACCAAAGAGAAAAGAATGAGATTTTTGCCAAACTAACAAAATTTTGGCTCTTCCCCTTACCAATATTGCCATTCCAGACATGGTCAAATGGCCATGATTTCTTTCCAATTTTTCCCTTGATATGTGCCTTATGTTCCCCTATCTTTCCTTAAACCTTTGATTCCATGCCATAAGTTAGTTGTTACCTTAATCCATTGATACACTAACCAAAATACATGGTCAACACCTTCCTTATATGTCCCTTGCCGACACTTCCTAGCCATTAGCGTAAAATTAAAACAAAAATTTTATCTAGGTGCTATACAAGGGATTCAACCTCTTCCCTCTTACTTGAACCCATGCGCCAACTCCACCTTACCATATGCTCAACTTATGACACTTTTTAGCACATAATTTAGCTTAAGTCTTAATCACCTTTGTTTCACTTCCATAAATCTCAATTTAATAAATTTTATTTCTTCTTCAAATTATGCTTTACCCTCTCAAAGACTTCAATAAACACCAAATTAAAATAAAAGATTTTTCCTTTAAAATCTAAACACCAAAATTATGCAAATTTAAATACTCGATTTTTAGGTGTTACAATACTATAGTAAAACAATAACAAGAAATAATAATAATAATAAGAAAAATATTTAATTAATAATTCTATATGATAATAATGATAATATTAATGAAATAATATAAAATGTATGATAATAATATAATTACATAAAATTTTGATATTTGAGCAAATTTTAACAAAATAATATTAATTAGCAAACGATAATTACTTAATAGTATTATTAGTATCAATAATTAAAAATAAAAGACCAAAATAAAATAATCAGAAATTGAGGAAAAAAAAGAGAGGCAAGTACGTGGACTCAATTAAATGAACAAGAGACTAAATTAAAACTACAATAAAATTTAAAGTATAATAAATAAGAATAGAAAATAAAATGATAAAACAAAAATAAAATAAAAATTGCATAATTTTAAAAAGAAGAAAAACAAAATCAGGACCACATTGAAAAGCGCCTAAAGGCGAAAGGACCTGGCCAAGAATTTGACCCCTCCTTCAAAAAACACGCAGATCCTATGATGGGTCAGGTCGGTCCTTAAATGACTACGTGAAACACCCCACACCCGGCCCACGAGCCTGAACCGGATCTGTATGTTCCTAAAGTAAACCGATTTCAAACATTTATGATACTTAGAGAAAATTGTAAATTTTAGAAAAACTATTATTTTGAGTTGGGCTTAGATTGGAAACCCATTTATTTGATTTTGTAAGCCCATTTAATTAAATACATCCAATGTAGTTCTTAGCATGAAACTTAACAAGAAGCAAACATAAAGTATAATCCATCGGGCCTTAAGGCCTTATTACATCAAGTAAAACCCAAAATAGAATAAAAGTAACTAAAATAAAATTAAGTCCAAACTAAATGAAATTTTTCAGATGTAGCATGGCCACCTCATGGTCCACCTAAGCCGGTCCACACGCCATCACCGAAAAATAATTCCCACAATGGGGTGAGTCAACAGACTCAATGTGCACACAATACTATCATTCAATAAATCGCATTCATGTTCAAATCATCAAGTCCATATAATAATGAAATTATGATGCAACCCAAACCCAATCCTAATTAGCCATCCACTACACTCCCCGCACTAACCTCTGCATAATCGTGGGGACTACTAAGTCAACCCTCCATCCGCTTTCTCCATCAAAGGCATTCGCCCATATATCGTTGTGTCATTAGACACTATAATCAAATTTATACGCTGTGTCATTAGACACTATTGTAAATCAGTTACCAAAATTTCGCAATGTGACCATAGTCAACATATTTCACAGGTGAGACCAAAGTCAACACCTTCACAGGTGAGACCAAGTCAACACCTGTTCTCCCCTTTCACATAAATCCCGAATGTCCCAAAAAATATATATTGTGTATAACTAATTTCATGTTCATATACATATATTCGCATGTTATAAAATAACATTTTCACAATCCTATCGAAGTAGGAAACGCACACAGGTACTTTTTGCCACATTTGTGGTACATAGCCACATTCACATTATTATTCATATCATATATTAAAATATTTAGCCATAAAATATCGAAGAATAGTAAGGGTACACACCTTATTCGCTAAATAAAAGTTCCTTGAGATCTCAAAATCTCGATCTAATCTTTAGATCTAATAATTCCTATATTCGGCCCACCAAATAAAACACATTAATAAACCCTTTTGTCTTAAAACAAAACCAAATCCTAGTAGGATTTGTAAAAGGACTCACCTTTGCCGATTTGGTGTTTATACAAATCCCGAAAGTTTGGTTTTCCTCACCGATATTCGCCAACCTTGTATTTCAATATGGGTTAGTTTTTCGCTTTTCACAAATTAAGGAATTGATCTAGATAATCTTACAACCATTGGCGAATATTTTAGAGACTTACCTTACTGATTCCAAATCCCAAAGTTTCCTTTATCTTGAATATCATCGAAAATCCTAGTATTTAGAAGTTAGATCGATCAAATTTTAATAAGTAGTAATTGGCCTTTGGCGAATGTGTCTCACTTACCTTGGATCCTTGACCCTTCTATTTGATGATGGTAGAAACCCTTTTGATGTTGTAATTGATCTGCTCCTTTACTTAGAATCGATGTGATTCGCTTTGATAGTAGAAAGCAGGGGGAAAGAGAAGAAAAGAGGATGGTTTTGTTCAAAGAAAATTCTAAAAAGAGGGGAGGAGAGCTATGAAAATTTTGGCACACACTTAGGAAAGATGAGAGAATGGCCTTCATTCTCCTCTTTTAATCGAAATTGCTATGCCAAGAGTCCTTGACTTGGCCACTACTCCCCCCACAAGTGATAATATTATCATTTAATTATCACTTTAATTAAATTAGGAGTATTTTATCCATCCTTTATCTCCTTGTTTATTTTATTAAAAGAAATTCCTTTACTTAACACTTAATTAAACAAGTTTTAACCGAAGTAAAACTCCTCTAATTCAAGAAGCTTGTGCCGTCCACCTCTTAGCCTAGGAAACAAAATAAAGCCTTCATTATTTGCTTCTGGATGACTCAAACTCTCAGCCCAAAAACCTCTTGTATTTGGGCCATTTCTAGGGCCTTAGGTGGCATCTTCAGCCACATTTCCAAGTCCGTTATTGGGTCGATTTCATGTACTTTATATTTTAGGGTCACTTGGCCCTAAGTTCCCCTTTGGGCTCTTAAATTCAACATTCCGGGTCAATTTTAAGTTTTCTAAAATTTTCACATGCTCAGATTTTCCGTGTTTCCAAATGTTTAGGTTTCCAAAATGTTCAAGTTTCCAAAATGTTTAAGTTTCCAAAATGTTCAAGTTTCCAAAATGTTCAGTTTCCAAAATGTTCAGTGTTTCCCAAAATGTCTAAGTTTCCAAAATGTCTAGGTTTCCAAAATGTCTAAGTTTCCAAAATGTCCATTTCCATTTTCATTTTCATTTCCATGCATTTCTAGGTTTCCAAAAGTATCAAAAATTTATTCATAGTACTTGAAACTTGTCATTTCATACAATTAAACCTGAAATGCATAGGCCCTATTCAGATGTTACGCTTCTACCTCTTAAACAAAATTTCATCCTCAAATTTTCTAACTATCATTCATCCGCATACCTAACTCACCACACTACGCTATTGTCACAAGACTCGATCTTAAAGAACTATCATACTTTTTAGGCACATTCTCTAAGTTCACAATCAATGTTCCATACACTTCATTAGCAACATAAGATCGAACTAATCTTATAGCGAGTAAAGTAATGAAGTATAATCCATAAATAAGAAACTTACTCGTTGTCTCGTCTGCCCGTCACTATCCTCGCGACTACCGAATCGCATAAACTAACCTTGGCTACCTTGCTTCGAACCTTCAACACCTCCGCTTGGTGTTCCAATGACCTTGGCGGAATTATTACCTCAGAATTCAACCTCGACCCGTTGAGGTCACCGTCCTCCCTCACCGGCTTGATTAACATTCGAGTTGTCATTGTCTATCATCCGATATCTTTGGACAATCCTTGAGCATATGGTCCTTAGACCCACATTTAAGACATGCTCCTATCATTTTCCAACACTCACCGAGTGCTTCTTTCCACAATACTCACAAGGACGACATCGCCTCTCGGTATCAACTTGTCGATCCTTCGCCCATCGCTTCTAGGCCTCTTATTCCCGATGATCCGCATAATCCAAAACCTCTTTTCGCCTATTTCGATCAAGGTGTCTTTGCTTGATAGAATCTTTAATTCCTCGGCCACTTTAGCCTTATCCACCAAAGCAGAGAATTCTCGCTCTGATGCGGTGCTATCAATGATCTTAGATCGCCTCATCGATCCTCAAACGAACACGTTTCATGCTCGGCCACCACTACCCTACGAGCATAGCGGCTCAACCTCGTGAATTCGCCTCATATTCGCAATGACTTACTCCCTTGTACCAACCCTAGAAAAGCCTTCCTTTGTTCATCTATATACCGGTTCCCACATACTTCTTTTGAAAGGCCTCTTTAACATACTCCTGTGTCAAATTTTCAACAGTGGTACCATCACGAGCAACCAACCACCATCGACACGCTTCATTGCGTAATAACGCCACCATCCCTTTCAACTTTTCCTCCTGAGTCAAATCAAGCTCATCCATTATACGCTCGTTGCTTCCAACCAAGATCAACAGATGGGTGCCACATTGATACTCCTCAAACATTTCCACTCCATTAGCTCCTGAGCCGTTCGGTACCGACTTTCGATTTCCTCCATTTCCTCCTCTCCGGCCACTAATTCCAAAACTCGCATCAAGCGACTGCGACATGCCTCTTCCCCATCGAGCCTCGCCGCTCAACATTAATAAATGGGGTGGTGGTGGCGGTGGCATCTCATTGTCGGACCCTTGACCCGACTTAACGGTTCCGACACGGTCATCCTTCCTCTTCCTCGACCACCACGGCGACCACGCCCTCTAGAGCTCATTTTCTAACGTCGAGATCCGATTAAGAAATTTTATGGATTAGTCAATGTTCCACTTATTTATCAAATAAGAAGTTTTATGAGAAGGGATTTTAGAGTGGTTCTTTCAGTTATACAAGCACACGCCTTTTCCATTCTTCCATTCATTCATCAAACAAGTATGAACTTCCGCTCATTCAGAGAAGCGTTGAAGTTTTTGTTGTTTGTTGTTGTTTTCCACTACCCGGGTATTTTCTTAATTTTGTCCTCATGGTATTTTCGTAATTTTTCGTAAGAAAACATTTCTTGAGGTTTTGTCAAAAGTTATTTTTTTCTTTTTGAAAATTTTGAAGTCTAGGGGTGATTTGAAAATTTAGAAATCCGGGTATTTTGGTAATTTTTCACAAATCTGAGTAAATTTGTAAAATTTTATAGATTTAGCGATTTCAAAAGTTGTAAAACTTTGAGGGTTCTTTTCAAAAGTGTTCCTTCAAAATGGGGATGTTGCAAGAATTTTGGAAATTAGGGTCATTTTGGTAATTTTGTAAGTTAGAGGCAATTTTGTAATTTTTCCAAAATCACGGTATTTTGGTATTTTACAAATTAGGGTTTTTAAATGTTTATGAAATGTTGAAATTTTGGTAAAGTCATTGAGTAGTTGAATATTTTATAAACCAAGTATGCTTTTGGTAATTTCACCCCAAGGGCATTTTTGTAATTTTCGCAAATCGAGAGTTTTTCGAGAATGTTGTAAAAAAATAATTTTCTCATTTAAAAGAAGTTTTAAAATTTTGAAGAACTAGGGTTTGTTGTTTTGTTCTCTCTTTTTTTTCTAAAACATGGCTAGTTCCTTTTGGGTTTTAGTCATTATGTTTAGCCTATGACCGAGCCCTCTTGGTCGTGGTGAACTAAAGCTACGCACTGTGTGTGATTCGTGTGGAGAGGAGGTGAGTCACGCGGATCGCTTAAATACCAAGCTCCCACCAAACCATTCCTAGACATGCGATAGAGGTTGCCACACCATCGAGCTCTCCGAGTTATGGTGAACAAGGCTACGCACTGTAGGATTCTGCAAGAGGAGGTGAGTCACTAGGACTGCTTAAATACCAAGCTCTTCCTGATCCAATCCTAGACATGCGTGTGGGGTTACCACACCACTAGCTCAATGACTTAGCCATAGGTTGATTCAAGGTATTAAGTCTTATGTATCCGTGTTTGAGTAGACTAATCCTGTGGTTCAAGTTCCTATCATTCTATTCTACGCTCCATGCCTTTTCTACCCTTATATAAATCATAGAATCACACATATAGTTAGGGTACTTACCGGTGGATCATGGTCTGAGACTTAGGGGCCATGCCGTAAGCCCGCTTATTTCAAAGAAAATCATTTGGGCTCAATTCAAAACGTTTTGGGCCTTAGCCCACAGTGCCGAGAGTTTAAAACTGGCTCGATATAAATCGAAACACCCCACACCCTACCCACGAGCCCGAATCCTGGATCTGGTATGTTCCTAAAGTAAACCGATTTTGAAACATTTATATACTTAGAGAAAATTGTAAATTTTAGAAAAACTATTATTTTGAGTTGGGCTTAGATTGGAAACCCATTTATTTGATTTTGTAAGCCCATTTAATTAAATACATCCAATGTAGTTCTTAGCATGAAACTTAACGATAAGCAAACATAAAGTATAATCCATCGGCCTTAAGGCCTTATTACATCAAGTAAAACCCAAAATAGAATAAAAGTAACTAAAAATAAAATTAAGTCCAAACTAAATGAAATTTTTCGCATGTAGCATGGCCACCTCATGGTCCACATCGCCCGGTCGTCATTACTCATCACCGAAAAATAATTCCCACAATGGGGTGAGTCAATGACTCAATGTGCACACAATACTATCATTCAATAAATCGTGCATTCATGTTCAAATCATCAAGTCCATATAATAATGAAATTATGATGCAACCCAAACCCAATCCTAATTAGCCATCCACTACACTCCCCGCACTAACCTTTGTACACCGTGGGGACTACTAAGTCAACCCTCCATCCGCTACTTCTCCATCAAAGGCATTCGCCCATATACGTTGTGTCATTAGACACTATAATCAAATTTATACGTTGTGTCATTAGAAACTATTGTAACCGTAGTTACCAAAATTTCGCAATGTGACCGTAGTCAACATATTTCACAGGAGACCAAGTCAACACCTTCATTGGTGAGACCAAGTCAACACTGTTCTCCCCTTTCACATAAATCCCGAATGTCCCAAAAATATATATATTGTGTATAACTAATTTCATGTTCATATACATATATTTGCATGTTATAAAATAACATTTTTCACAATCCTATCAGAAGTAGGAAACATACCTGGGTAATTTTTGCCACATTTGTGGTACATAGCCACATTCACATTATTATTCATATCATATATTAAAATATTTAGCCATAAAATATCGAAGGATAGTAAGGGTACACACCTTAATTGCTTAAATAAAAGTTCCTTGAGATCTCGAAAATCCCGATCTAATCTTTAGATCTAATAATTCCTATATTCGGCCCACCAAATAAAACACATTAATAAACCCTTTTGTCTTAAAACAAAACCAAATCCTAGTAGGATTTGTAAAAAGACTCACCTTTGCCGATTTGGTGTTTATACAAATCTCGAAAGTTTGGTTTTTCCTCTACCTGATATTCGGCCAACCTTGTATTTCAATATGGGTTAGTTTTTCGGCTTTTCACAAATTAAGGAATTGATCTAGATAATCTTACAACCATTGGCCGAATATTTTAGAGACTTACCTTACAGATTCCAAATCCCGAAAGTTTCCTTTATCTTGAATATCTGTCGAAAATCCTAGTATTTAGAAGTTAGATCTGATCAAATTTTAATAAGTAGTAATTGGCCTTTGGCCGAATGTGTCTCACTTACCTTGGATCCTTGACCCCTTCTATTTGATGATGGTAGAAACCCTTTTTGATGTTGTAATTGACTGCTCCTTTACTTAGAATCGACAGGGATTCGGCTTTGATAGTAGAAACAGAGGGGAAAAGAGAAGAAAAGAGGATGGTTTTTGTTCAAAGAAAATTCGGCAAAAGAGGGGGAGGAGAGCTATGAAAATTTCGGCACACACTTAGGAAAGATGAGAGAATGGCCTTCATTCTCCTCTTTTAACCGAAATTGCTATGCCAAGAGTCCTTGACTTGGCCACTACTCCCCACAAGTGATAATATTATCATTTAATTATCACTTTAATTAAATTAGAGTATTTTATCCATCCTTTATCTCCTTGTTTATTTTATTAAAAGAAATTCCTTTACTTAACACTTAATTAAACAAGTTTTAACCAAGTAAAACTCCTCTAATTCAAGAAGCTTGTGCCGTCTCACCTCTTAGCCTAGGAAACAAAATAAAGCCTTCATTATTTGCTTCCTCGGATGACTCAAACTCAGCCCAAAACCTCTTGTATTTGGGCCATTTCCTAGGCCTTAGGTGGCATCTTCAGCCACATTTCCAAGTCCGTTATTGGGTCGATTTCATGTACTTTATATTTTAGGGTCACTTGGCCCTAAGTTCCCTTTGGGCTCTTAAATTCAACATTCCGGTCAATTTTAAGTTTCCTAAAATTTTCGCAGCTCAGATTTTCCGTGTTTCCAAAATGTTTAGGTTTCCAAAATGTTCAAGTTTCCAAAATGTTCGTGTTTCCAAAATGTTCAAGTTTCCAAATGTTCGTGTTTCCAAAATGTTCGTGTTTCCCAAAATGTCTAAGTTTCCAAAATGTCTAGGTTTCCAAAATGTCTAAGTTTCCAAAATGTCCATTTCCATTTCCATTTTCATTTTCATTTCTAGGTTTCCAAAAGTATCAAAAATTTATTCATAGTACTTGAAACTTGTCATTTCATACAATTAAACTGGAAATGCATAGGCCCTATTCAGGATGTTACACTACGTATTGGGTGTCTGGAAGTAAAACCCAAAACGACATCATATTAGACCCTTAAATAAGTTAAAAAAATCTTTAAAAATCATTTATCTTCTTTTTTATAAAAAAAACTACCCCCTTTCTATTTTTTCTCTCAACTCCCTTTCTGTCCAGCCAAGGGTCGCCGCACATCCATCATGGTCATCGGTCATCGGCACCGACAACCGCCGCCTCTGGTTGCCAAAAATTTCCAAAAATCCCTTTTTTTGCCCCCTTTTCATGCGTGGATTCCAAATTTGGTATTTAAATCCCAAAAAATCTGATCAAACTCGACGAAACGAACAAGAAACCTTTTGGTTTCTTTCTTTCCAATGAAGCCTTGGATGAATTCCAAAGGATTCGGAGGCCCTTTTAACGCTAGGGGAGGCCACCTATGACAATGGCGAAGCAAGGTAAAATAAAATTTTAAAATTTTTTTTTTTTTTTATGTTTTCTTCTAAACTAAAAAGATAAAACAAACTACCCCCTTTTTAAAACTTTGTTTTTTTTTCTTCAGTGGTTAAGTGTTCTGGGGAGTGTTTGAGAAGTCTTGGGTTCAAGCCTTAGCTTGGGCAATTTTTTCTTTTAAATGAATAAACCCCTATCTCTAGTCAGTAGGCTTATAAATAAATGTTGATAAAATATAGTAGAATTGGTTTGCTGGTCTGGTGGTAATGTGGAATGCAGATAAGCAGGAGGTCTAGAGTTCGAGTACTAACACAATCATAGAATTTTTTTTTACTGCTAGTGACGTGGGGTGTTGTGGTTTGACCGAAACACTAAAGAGTTTGAGTGGAATTTAAATTAGGCGGTTGAGGGAGGGTTGGATGGTTTTAAGGAGAAGATTATGGGATTTTGGTAAGGAAATTAAGGAGTGAGGAGTTTAAGCACATTCAAATTGTATTTGCAAGTTAAAGAATCCCTCTCCCTCTTTCTTTTCTAACGTTACTCCCTCCTTTACCATATTTATTTTCTTTTTGCCTTAATAGCCGAATTCTATTCCTCTTTCCTTCACCCCTTTTCATTTTTCCTTCAGCTTCCATCTCCCTGCGTTGCTGCCGAATTTTAAGTGCTTTCCCCTCTATCTGCTGATTTGCTCCCTCTCCATCCTTTTCCTTTCTTTTTGTTTAGCCGAAATTCCCCATTGCTGATGTCTTTCTCTTCAATTCTCTATTATAGTTGCCGAAACTTTAGGTGTTCCCCTTACCTTTTATTTTTAGTTTATCCAGCTCTTTGTCAAATTACTCGGTCTATTTCTATTCTGCGGGTTGTGCTTTCAGTAAGTGTTACACGTTCTAGCTTAGACTATTCTTGTTAATATTCTTTTAATAGGGGTTTCGACTAGAATTACAGGAATTAATCGAGGAGCTTGTGATCACTCTTTTCCAACGGTTTAAGTGAGTGGGGCTTAGGCTGTCCAAACAAGGTAGGTGGTTTTCGATCAAGTGCATAAGTGTTAGAATAGGGATCACTTTTAATTTGTTTGAGAATAGGGATCATTTTTAATTTGTTTGAGATTCGATTAATTGTGTGATCATGGTTGAACATAGGTTTTAGAGTGCTCGAGGATTGTGAGTGCATCTTTCATAATCAGGTGTGTGGACACTATTCTGGAAATGAAAGTAGGCGAAAATCTGAGAAATGCGAATGTCGACACCACACGGGCATGCGGTCGCCCATATGAAAGGCCGTGGACCAAATATGGGCGAATGATCGATGAGGCCGGCCATGTGCGATTTCATGGACCAGGCTAAACTGGGCCGTGTGAGCCCCACGAGCGTGTGGGCCCCATACAAGCAAACCACACGGGCGTATAAAATTTTTGGACCAGGTCATGCATTTCACACGGCCAAGGCCATTATGGGGTGTGGGCCACATGGGTGTGTGGGTCCACATGAGCTAGCAACATGGTCTCTTGGGCCCATTTTCATTGTTTGGCTGCTAAGGTTGCACAGGTTGCCCGAGACGACTATAGACCTACTGTAGGGTCGGTAAACTATACCTAGATCTCTAACTGACTATATGACATTTAAATATGTATGACTAGTAACACCCCAAACCTGGCCTAAAAGTTAGGCACAATTTGGTGTGTCACATTGAAGTGTTTTTCGAAAACCATGTTTTCATTAAAAACCCTTCTTGTTTAAAGGCTTAAGTAAAAACCCAATTACATTGGTTTATTTTTTAAAATATGGTACATTGAAAAATTATTAGTTTTAATCCCAAAACATCTCTTCAGTTGCGGAAGTTGATTTTGAAAGTTATTAATTTACGAAAAAGATTAAGTCGCGAAACCATTTCGAAAATGTTGCGAAAACACAATATTGTTTTAAAAATAGTTAGCATTTTGGAAAACCATGATTTACTTCCAACGGATATAATTCAAAGTAAAGAAATACCCATAGTTAAAATATAGAAACTTAAAGAGGCCTTATTACAACCCAAATCAAAATACTTAAATGTAAATAATCAAAATGGAAAACACGAGCAGTGTGTGGCCTTCTCCGAATCCCTCACAGCACCGATCCGTCTAAGGTTGGGGATTATCTGCACAGTTAAAAATTGGATGAGTTTACGAAAACTCAGTGAGTAATGATTGAGGTTACAAATCTCTTCTTCCTGCATTCTTATATCCTCGAAGTTCCAGTGAAGTAGGTTGAGGCTACAAATCCCTTTTCCCTGAGTTTACATTGAGGATCAATCCTTATTTCTTTGAAGTTTCATGAGAAGATTGAGGTTACTATTCTCTTCTCCCTGAATTCTTATATCCTTGAAGTTCCAGTGGAGTAGGTTGAACTTACAAATCACTTCTCCCTGAGTTTATATTGAGGATCAATCCTTATTTCTTTGAAGTTTCTGTAGAGAAGATTGAGGTTTCGATTCTCTTCTCCCTGAATTCTTATATCCTCAAAGTTCAAGTGAAGTAGGTTGAGGGTACAAATCCCTTCTCCCTGAGTTTACACGGAAGATCAATCTTTATTTTTTAAAGTTTCTAAAGAGAAGATTGAGGTTACGAATCTAATCTTTCTAAATTCTTATATCCTCGAAGTTCAAGTGAAGTAGGTTGAGGCTACAAGTCTTGTCTCCCTGAGTTTACATTGAGGATCAATTCTTATTTCTTTGAAGTTTCAGCAGAGAAGATTGAGGTTACGAATCTCTTCTCCCTAAAGTCTTATCTCCTCGAAGTTCTAGTGGAGTAAGTTATGGATACAAATCCCTTCTCCCTTAGTTTACATTGATGATCAGTCCTTATTTCTTTGAAGTTTCACAAGAGAAGATTGAGGTTACGAATCTCTTCTCTCTAAATTCTTATATCCTAGAAGCTCCAGTGAAGCAGGTTTAGGCTATAAATCCCTTCTCTCTGAGTTTACACTTAGGATCAATCCTCATTTCTTTAAAGCTTCAGTAGAGAAGATTGAGGTTACGAATCTCTTCTTCCTAAAGTTTTATCTCCTCAAAGTCCAGCATAGTAGGTTAAGGCTACAAATCCCTTCTTCTTGTGTTTACATATGGGATCAATCCTTATTTCTTTGAAGTTTCAGTAGAGAAAATTGAGGTTCCGATTCTCTTCTCCTTGAATTCTTATATCCTTAAAGTTTCGGTGAAGTAGGTTGAGGCTACAAATCCTTTTCCCCGAGTTTACATTGAGTATCAATCCTTATTTCTTTAAAGTTTTAGCAGAGAAGATTGAGGTTACGAATCTCTTCTCCCTGAAGTCTTATCTCCTCGAAGTCCTAGTGGAGTAGGTTGAGGCTACAAATCCTTTCTCCCTGAGTTTACATTGGGGATCAATCATTATTTCTTTGAAGTTTCAATTGAGAAGATTGAGGTTACAAATCTCTTCTCCCTAAATTCTTATATCCTCGAAGTTCCATTGAAGTAGGTTGAAGCTACAAATCACTTCTCCCTGAGTTTATATTAAGATCAATCCTTATTTTGTTGAAGTTTCAACAGAGAAGATTGAGGTTACAAATCTCTTCCCCCTTAAGTCTTATATCCTCGAAGTTCCAATGAAGTAGGTTGAGGTTACAAATCGCTTCTCCCTGAGTTTACATTGAGGATCAATCCTTATTTTTTTTAAAATTTCAGCAGAGAAGATTGAGGTTATGAATCTCTTCTCCCTAAAGTCTTATCTCCTCAAAGTTCCAGTGGAATAGGTGGAGGCTACAAATCCCTTCTCCCTCAGTTTACACGGAGGATCAATCTTTATTTTTTAAAGTTTCTATAGAGAAGATTGAGGTTACAAATCGATTCTCTCTGAATTCTTATATCCTCGAAGTTCAAGTGATGTAGGTTGAGGCTACAAGTCTTTTCCCCTTGAGTTTACATTGAGGATCAATCCTTATTTCTTTGAAGTTTCAACAGAGAAGATTGAGGTCACGAATATCTTCTCCCTGAAGTCTTATCTCCTCGAAGTTCTAGAGGAGTAGGTTAAGGCTACAAATGCCTTCTCCCTTAGGTTACATGGCAGATCAGTCCTTATTTCTTTGGAGTTTCACAAGAGAAGATTGAGGTTTCGAATCTCTTCACTCTAAATTCTTATATCCTAGAAGCTCTAGTGAAGTAGGTTGATGATATAAATCCCTTCTCTTTGAGTTTACATTGAGGATCAATCCTCATCTCTTTGAAGCTTCAGCAGAGAAGATTGAGGTTACGAATCTCTTCTTCCTACAGTCTTATCTCCTCAAAGTCCCAATATAGTAGGTTAGGGCAACAAATCCCTTCTTCCTGTGTTTACATAGGGGATCAATCCTTATTTCTTTAAAATTTCTACAGAGAAGATTGAGGTTACGAATCTCTTATCTCTGAATTCTTATATCCTCGAAGTTCAAGTGAAGTAGGTTGAGGCTACAAGTCTTTTCTCCCTGAGTTTACATTGAGGATCGATCCTTATTTCTTTGAAGTTTCAACAGAGAAGATTGAGGTTATGAATCTCTTCTCCCTGAAGTCTTATCTCCTCGAAGTCCTAGTGGAGTAGGTTAAGGCTACAAATCCCTTCTCCTTGAGTTTACATTGGGGATCAATCCTTATTTTTTGAAGTTTCAACTGAGAAGATTAAGGTTACGAATCTCTTTTCCCTGAATTCTTATATCCTCGAAGTTCTATTGAAGTAGGTTGAAGCTGCAAATCACTTCTCCCTCAGTTTATATTGGGGATCAATCATTATTTTTTCATAGTTTCAACAGAGAAGATTGAGTTACAAATCTCTTCTCCCTTAAGTCTCATATCCTCGAAGTTCCAGTGAAGTAGGTTGAGGCTACAAATCCCATCTCCCTGAGTTTACATTGAGGATCAATCCTTATTTCTTTAAAATTTCAGCAGAGAAGATTGAGTTACGAATGTCTTCTCCCTGAAGGCTTATCTCCTTGAAGTCGCAGTATAGTAGCTTGAGGCTACAAATCCATACTTCCTGAGTTTACATAGAGGACAAATCCTTACTTCTTTGAAGTTTTAGCAGAGAAGATTGAGGTTCTGATTCTCTTCTCCCCAATTCTTATATCCTCGAAGTTTCAGTGAAGTAGGTTGAGGGTACAAATCCCTTCTCCTTGAGTTTACATTGATGATCAATCCTTATTTCTATGAAGTTTCAGCAGAGAAGATTCAGGTTACGAATCTCTTCTCGCTAAAGTCTTATCCTAGTGGAGTAGGTTGAGGCTACAAATCCCTTCTCCCTGAGTTTACATTGAGGATCAATCTTTATTTCTTTGAAGTTTTTGAAGAGAAGATTGAGGTTAGGAATCTTTTCTCCCTGAATTCTTGTATCTTCGAAGTTCCAGTGAAGTAGGTTGAGGCTACAAATCCCATTTCCCTGAGTTTACATTGAGGATCAATTCTTATTTCTTTGAAGTTTCAGCAGAGAAGATTGAAGTTATGAATATCTTCTCCCTGAAGTCTTATCTCCTTAAAGTCCCAGTGGAGTAGGTTGAGGCTACAAATCCCTTCTCCCTAATTTTACATTGGGGATCAATCCTTATTTCATTGAAGTTTCAACTGAGAAGAATGAGGTTACGATTCTGTTCTCCCTGAATTCTTATATCCTCGAAGTTCCATTGAAGTAGGTTGAAGCTACAAATCACTTCTCCCTGAGTTTATATTGAGGATTAATCCTTATTTCTTTGTAGTTTCAGCAGAGAAGATTGAGGTTATGAATCTCTTCTCCCTAAATTCTTATATCCTCGAAGTTCCATTGAAGTAGGTTGAGGCTACAAATCCCTTCTCCTTGAGTTTACATTGAGGATCAATCTTTATTTTTTTGAAGTTTCAATAGAGAAGATTGAGGTTACGAATCTCTTCTCCTTAAAGTTTTATCTCCTCGAAGTTCTAGTGGAGTAGGTTGGGGCTGCAAATCCCTTCTCCCTAAGTTTACATAGAGGATCAATCCTTATTTCTTTAAAGTTTTTGTAGAGAAGATTGAGGTTACGAATCTCTTCTCTCTAAATTCTTATATCTTTGACGTTCCAATGAAGTAGGTTGCGACTACAAATTCCTTCTCACTGAGTTTACATTGAGGATCAATCCTTATTTCTATGAAGTTTCAGCAGAGAAGATTGAGGTTACAAATCTCTTCTCCTGAAGTCTTATCTCCTCGAAGTCCCAGTGGAGTAGGTTGAGGCTTCAAATCCCTTCTCCTTGAGTTGACTTTGGGGATCAATCCTTATTTCTTTGAAGTTTTAGCTGAGAAGATTGAGGTTACGATTCTCTTCTCCCTGAATTCTTCTATCCTTGAAGTTCCATTAAAGTAGGTTGAAGCTACAAATCACTTCTCCTTAGTTTATATTAAGGATCAATCCTTATTTCTTTGAAGTTTTAGCAGAGAAGATTGAGGTTACGAATCTCTTTTCCCTAAAGTCTTATCCTAGTGGAGAGGGTTGAGGCTACAAATCCCTTCTCCCTAAGTTTACATTGAGGATAAATCCTTATTTCTTTGAAGTTTTTGAAGAGAAGATTGAGGTTACGAATCTCTTCTTCTTGAATTCTTATATACTCAAAGTTCCAGTGAAGTAGGTTGAGGCTACAAATCTCTTTTCCCTGAGTTTACATTGAGGATCAATCCTTATTTCTTTGAAGTTTCAGCAGAGAAGATTGAGATTACGAATCTCTTCTCCCTGAAGTCTTATCTCCTTGAAGTCCCAGTGGAGTAGGTTGAGGCTACAAATCCTTCTTCCCTGATTTTACATTGGGGATCAATCCTTATTTCATTAAAGTTTCAGCTGAGAAGATTGAGGTTACGATTATAGCCTCGAAGTTTCATTGAAGTAGGTTAAAGCTACAAATCACTTCTCTCTGAGTTTATATTGAGGATTAATCCATATTTCTTTGGAGTTTCAGCAGAGAAGATTGAGGTTATGAATCTCTTCTCCCTGAATTCTTATATTCTCGAAGTTCTATTGAAGTAGGTTGAGGCTACAAATCCCTTCTCCCTGAGTTTACATTGAGGATCAATCCTTATTTTTTTGAAGTTTTAGTAGAGAAGATTGAGGATACGAATCCCTTCTCCCTAAAGTTTTATCTCCTCAAAGTTCTAGTGGAGTAGGTTGGGGCTACAAATCCCTTCCCCTGAGTTTACATGGAGGATTAATCCTTATTTCTTTAAAGTTTCTGCAGAGAAGATTGAGGTTACGAATCTCTTCTCTCTGAATTCTTATATCCTCGAGGTTCCAATGAAGTATGTTGAGGCTACAAATCCTTTCTCACTGAGTTTACATTGAGGATCAATCCTTATTTATTTGAAGTTTCAGTAGAGATGATTGAGGTTACGAATCTCTTCTCCCTAAAGTCTTATCTCCTCGAAGTTCCAGTGGAATAGATGGAGGCTACAAATCCCTTCTCCCTGAGTTTACACGGAAGATCAATCCTTATTTCTTTAAAGTTTCTGCAGAGAAGATAGAGGTTACGAATCCATTCTCTCTGAATTCTTATATCCTCGAAGTTCAAGTGATGTAGGTTGAGGCTACAAGTCTTTTCTCCTTGAGTTTACATTGAGGATCAATCCTTATTTCTTTGAAGTTTCAGCAGAGAATATTGAGGTTATGAATCTCTTCTCCCTGAAGTCTTATCTCCTCAAGTTCTAGTGGAGTAGGTTAAGGATACAAATCCCTTCTTCTTTAGCTTACATGGCAGATCAGTCCTTATTTCTTTGAAGTTTCACAAGGAAGATTGAGGTTACGAATCTCTTCTCTCTAAATTCTTTTATCCTAGAAGCTCCAGTGAAGTTGGTTGAGGCTATAAATCCCTTCTCTCTGAGTTTACATTGAGGATCAATCATTATTTCTTTAAAGCTTCGGCAGAAAAGATTGAGGTTACAAATTTCTTCTCTCTTAAGTCTCATATCCTCGAAGTTCCACTGAAGTAGGTTGAGGCTGCAAATCCCTTCTCCCTGAGTTTACATTGAGGATCAATCCTTATTTCTTTAAAATATCAGCAGAGAAGATTGAGGTTACGAATCTCTTCTCCCTGAAGTCTTATCTCTTGGAAGTCCCAGTATAGTAGCTTGAGGCTACAAATCCATACTTCCTGAGTTTACATAGCGGACCAATCCTTATTTCTTTGAAGTTTCAGCAGAGAAGATTAAGTTTTCGATTCTCTTCTCCCTGAATTCTTATATCCTCAAAGTTCCAGTGAAGTAGGTTGAGGGTACAAATCCCTTCTCCTTGAGTTTACATTGAGGATCAATCCTTATTTCTATAAAGTTTCAGCAGAGAAGATTAAGGTTACGAGTCTCTTCTCCCAAAGTCTTATCTCCTCAAAGTCCTAGTGGAGTAGGTTGAGGCTTCAAATCCCTTCTACTTGAGTTTACTTTGGGGATCAATCCTTATTTCTTTGAAGTTTTAGCTGAGAAGATTGAGGTTACGATTCTCTTCACCCTGAATTCTTATATCCTCAAAGTTCCATTGAAGTAGGTTGAAGCTGCAAATCACTTCTCCTTAAGTTTATATTGAAAATTAATCATTATTTCTTTGAAGTTTCAGTAGAGAAGATTAAGGTTACAAACCTCTTCTCCCTAAAGTCTTATCCTAGTGGAGAGGGTTGAGGCTACAAATCCCTTCTCCTTGAGTTTACATTGAGGATCAATCTTATTTCTTTGAAGTTTTTGAAGAGAAGATTGAGGTTACGAATATCTTCTTCCTAAATTCTTATATCCTCGAAGTTCCAGTGAAGTAGGTTGAGGCTACAAATCCCTTTTCCCTGAGTTTACATGGAGGATCAATCATTATTTCTTTAAAGTTTCTGCAGAGAAGATTGATGTTACGGAATCTCTTCTCTCTATATTCTTATATCTTTGATGTTCCAATAATGTAGGTTGAGACTACAAATACCTTCTCACTGAGTTTACATTGAGGATCAATCCTTATTTCTTTAAAGTTTCAGTAGAAAGATTGAGGTTACGAATCTCTTCTCCCTAAAGTCTTATCTCCTCGAAGTTTCAGCAGAATAGGTGGAGGCTACAAATCCCTTCTCCTTGAGTTTACACGGAAGATCAATCTTTATTTCTTTAAAGTTTCTGCAGAGAAGATTGAGGTTACGAATCTATTCTCTCTGAATTCTTATATCCTCAAAGTTCAAGTGAAGTAGGTTGAGGCTACAAGTCTTGTCTCCCTGAGTTTACATTGATGATCAATTCTTATTTCTTTGAAGTTTCAGCAGAGAAGATTGAGGTTACGAATCTCTTCTCCCTGAAGTCTTATCTCCTCGAAGTTCTAGTGGAGTAGGTTAAGGCTAAAAATCCCTTCTCCCTAGTTTACATTACGGATCAGTCCTTATTTCTTTGAAGTTTCACAAGAGTAGATTGAGGTTACGAATCTCTTCTCTCTAAATTCTTATATCCTAGAAGCTCCAGTGAAGTAGGTTGAGGCTATAAATCCCATCTCTCTGAGTTTACATTGAGGATCAATCCTCATTTCTTTAAAGCTTTGAGAGAAGATTGAGGTTATGAATCTCTTCTTCCTAAAGTCTTATCTCCTCAAAGTCCAGTATAGTAGGTTAAGGCTACAAATCCCTTCTTCCTGTGTTTACATAGGGGATCAATCCTTATTACTTTGAAGTTTCAGTAGAGAAAATTAAGGTTTTGATTCTCTTCTCCCTGAATTCTTATATCCTCAAAGTTTTGGTGAAGTAGGTTGAGGCTACAAATCCCTTTTCCCTGAGTTTACATTGAGTATCAATCCTTATTTCTTTGAAGTTTCAGCAGAGAGGATTGAGGTTACAAATCTCTTCTCCCTGAAGTCTTATCTCCTCGAAGTCCGAGTGGAGTAGGTTGAAGCTACAAATCCCTTCTCCCTGAGTTTACATTGGGGATCAATCCTTATTTCTTTGAAGTTTCAACTGAGAATATTGAGGTTACGAATCTCTTCTCCCTGAATTCTTATATCCTCGAAGTTGTATTGAAGTAGGTTGAAGCTACAAATCACTTCTCCCTGAGTTTATATTGAGGATCAATCCTTATTTCGTTGAAGTTTCAACAGAGAAGATTGGGGTTACAAATCTCTTCTCCCTTAAGTCTCATATCCTCGAAGTTCCAATGAAGTAGGTTGAGGTTACAAATCCCTTCTCCCTGAGTTTACATTGAGGATCAATCCTTATTTCTTTAAAATTTCAGCAGAGAAGATTGAGGTTACGAATCTCTTCTCCCTAAAGTCTTATCTCCTCGATGTTCCAGTGGAATAGGTGGAGGCTACAAATCCCTTTTCCCTGATTTTACATGGAGTATCAATCCTTATTTCTTTAAAGTTTCCACAGAGAAGATTGAGGATACGAATCGATTCTCTCTGAATTCTTATATCCTCAAAGTTCAAGTGAAATAGGTTGAGGCTACAAATCTTTTCTCCTTGAGTTTACATTGAGGATCAATCCTTATTTCTTTGAAGTTTCAGCAGAGAAGATTGAGGTTACGAATCTCTTCTCCCCGAAGTCTTCTCTCCTCGAAGTTATAGATGAGTAGGTTAAGGCTACAAATCCCTTCTCCCTTAGGTTACATGGCAGATCAGTCCTTATTTCTTTGGAGTTTCACAAGAGAAGATTGAGGTTTCGAATCTCTTCTCTCTAAATTCTTATATCCTAGGAGCTCTAGTGAAGTAGGTTGAGGCTATAAATCCCTTCTCTTTGAGTTTACATTGAGGATCAATCCTCATCTCTTTAAAGATTCAGCAGAGAAGATTGAGGTTACGAATCTCTTCTTCCTACAGTCTTATCTCCTCGAAGTCCCAGTATAGTAGGTTAAGGCAACAAATCCCTTCGTACTATGTTTACATAGGGGATCAATCCTTATTTCTTTAAAGTTTCTGCAGAGAAGATTGAGGTTACGAATCTCTTATCTCTGAATTCTTATATCCTCGAAGTTCAAGTGAAGTAGGTTGAGGCTACAAGTCTTTTCTCCCTGAGTTTACATTGAGGATCGATCCTTATTTCTTTGAAGTTTCAACAGAGAAGATTGAGGTTACGAATCTCTTCTCCCTAAAGTCTTATCTCTTGAAGTCCTAGTGGAGTAGGTTGAGGCTACAAATCCCTTCTCCCTGAGTTTACATTAGGGATCAATCCTTATTTCTTTGAAGTTTTAACTGAGAAGATTGAGGCTACGAATCTCTTTTCCTAGAATTCTTATATCCTCGAAGTTCCAATGAAGTACGTCGAGGCTACAAACTCATTCTCCCTGAGTTTACAGTGAAGATCAATCCTTATTTCATTGAAGTTTCAGCAGAGAAGACTAAGGTTACGAATCTCTTCTCCCTGAATTCTTATCTCCTTGAAGTTCCAGTGGAGTGGGTTGAGGCGTCAAATCCCTTATTCCTGAGTTTACATGGAGGATCAATCCTTATTTGTTTGAAGTTTCAGCAGTGAAGATTGAGGTTACGAATCTCTTCTCCCTGAAGTCTTATCTCCTCAAAGTTCCAGTGGGCTAGGTTGAAGCTACAAATCCCTTCTCATTGAGTTTACATTGAGGATCAATCCTTATTTTTTTCAAGTTTCAGCAGAGAAGATTGAGGTAACGAATCTCTTCTCCTTAGATTCTTATATCCTCGAAGTTCCATTGAAGTAGGTTGGGGCAAAAAATCCCTTCTCCCTAAGTTAACATTAAGGATCAATCCTTATTTTTTTTGAGGTTTTAGTAGAGAAGATGGAGGTTACGAATCTCTTTTCCCTAAAATCTTATCTTTTCGAAGTTCCAGTGAAGTAGGTTGAGGCTACAAATCCCTTCTCCCTGAGTTTACATTGAGGTTCAATCCTTATTTCTTTGAAGTTTCAGCAGAGAAGATTGAAGTTACGTATCTGTTCTCCCTAAAGTCTTATCTTCTCAAAGTTCCAGAGGAGTAGGTTGAGGCTACAAACCCTTCTCCCTAAGTTTACATTGAGGATAAATCTTTATTTCTTTGAAGTTTTAGTAGAGAAGATTGAGGTTACGAATCTCTTCTCCCTGAAGTCTTATCTCTTTGAAGTTCCAGTAGGCTAGGTTGAGGCTACAAATCTTTTCTTCCTGAGTTTACATTGAGGATCGATCCTTATTTTTTGAAGTTTCAACAGAGAAGGTTGAGGTAACGAATCTCTTCTCCCTGAAGTCTTATCTCCTCGAAGTTTCAGTTGGATAGGTTGAGGCTTCAAATCCCTTCTCCCTGAGTTTACATTGAGGATCAATCCTTATTTTTTCGAAGTTTCAGTAGAGAAGATTGAGGTTACGAATCTCTTCTTCCTGAAGTCTTATTTCCTCGAAGTCCAAGTAGAGTAGGTCGAGGCTACAAATCCCTTCTCCCTGAGTTCACGCTAGGGATTAATCCTTAATTCCTTCAAGTTTTAGTAGAGAAGATTGAGGTTACGATTCTCTTCTCCCTGAATTTTTATATCCTCGAAGTTTCGATGAAGTAGGTTGTGGCTACAAGTCCCTTCTTCGCTAATTTACATTGAGGATGAATCCTTATTTCTTTGAACTTTCAATAGATAAGATTGAGGTTACAAATCTCTTCTCCCTAAAGTCTTATATCCTCGAAGTTTCAGTGAAGTAGGTTGAGGATACAAATCCCTTCTCCCTGAGTTTACATGGAGGACTAATCATTATTTCTTTGAATTTTCAGCAGAGAAGATTGAGGTTACGAATCTCTTCTCCCTGAAGTCTTATCTCCTCGAAGTTTCACTGGAGTACGTTGAGGCTACAAATCCCTTCTCCCTGAGTTTACATTAAGGATCAATCCTTATTTCTTTAAAGTTTTAGTAGAGAAGATTGAGGTTACGAATCTCTTCTCCCTGAAGTCTTATCTCCTCGTAGTTCTAGTGGGCTAGGTTGAGGCTACAAATCCCTTCTCACTGAGTTTACATTGAGGATCAATCCTTATTTTTTTGAATTTTTAGTAGAGAAGATTGAGGTAACGAATCTCTTCTCCCTAAATTCTTATGTCCTCGAAGTTCCAGTGAAGTAGATTAAGGCTAAAAATCCCTTCTCCTTGAGTTTACATTGAAGATTTATTTCTTTGAAGATCCAGCAGAGAAGATTGAGGTTACGAATCTCTTCTCCCTAAAGTCTTATCTCCTCGAAGTTCCAGTGAAATAGGTTGAGGCTACAAATCCCTTCTCCCTGAGTTTAAATTGAGGATAAATCCTTATTTCTTTAAAGTTTTAGCAGAGAAGATTGAGGTTATGAATATCTTCTTTTTGAATTCTTATATCCTCGAAGTTTTAGTGAAGTAGGTTGAGGCTACAAATCCCTTCTCCTCTAGTTTACATTGAGGATCAATCCTTATTTTTTTGAAGTTTCAGCAGAGAAGATTGAGGTTAAAAATATCTTTTCCCTGAAGTCTTATATCCTCGCAGTTCTAGTGAAGAAGGTTGAGGCTACAAATCCTTCTCTCAGAGTTTACATTAAGGTTCAATCCCTATTTCTTTGAAGTTTCAATAGAAAAGATTGAGGTTACGAGTCTCCTCTCCCTGAAGTCTTATCTCCTCGAAGTTCCAGTGGAGTAGGTTGAGGCTACAAACCCTTCTCCCTAAGTTTACATGGAGGATCAATCCTTATTTCTTTGAAGTTTTAGCAGAGAAGATTGAGGTTACGAATATCTTCTCTTTGAATTCTTATATCCTCAAAGTTCCAGTGAAGTAGCTTGAGGCTACAAATCCTATCTCCCTGAATTTACATTGAGGATCAATCCTTATTTCTTTGAAGTTTCAACAGAGAAGATTAAGGTTACAAATCTCTTCTCCCTGAAGTCTTATATCCTCGAAGTTCCAGTGAAGTAGGTTGAGGCTACAACCCCCTTCTCCCTGATTTTACATTGAGGTTCAATCCTTATTTCTTTGAAGTTTTAGTAGAAAAGATTGAGGTTACGAATCTCTTCTCCTTGAAGTCTTATCTCCTCGAAGTTCTAGTAGAGTAGGTTCAGGCTACAAATCCCTTCTCCCTGAGTTTATATTGAGGATCAATCCTTATTTTTTTGATGTTTCAGAAGAGAAGAATGAGGTTACGAATCTCTTCTCCCTAAATTCCTATATCCTCAAGTTCCAATGAAGTAGGTTGAGGCTACAAATCCCTTTTCCCTGAGTTTACATTGAGGATCAATCCTTATTTCTTTGAAGTTTCAACAGAGAAGATTGAGGTTACAGATCTCTTCTCCCTGAAGTCTTATCTCCTCAAACTTTCAGTGGAGTTGGCTGAGGCTACATATCCCTTTTCCATGAGTTTACATGAAGGATCAATCCTTATTTTTTTGAAGTTTCAGTAGAGAAGATTGAGGTTACAAATCTCTTCTCTCTAGATTCTTATATCCTCGAAGTTCCAGTGAAGTAGGTTGAGGCTACAAATTCATTCTCCTTGAGTTTACAGTGCGGATCAATCCTTATTTCATTGAAGTTTTAGCAGAGAAGACTGATGTTACGAATCTCTTCTCTCTGAAGTCTTATCTCTTTGAAGTTTCGGTAGAGTAGGTTGAGGCTACAAATCCCTTATCCCTAAGTTTACATGGAGGATCAATCCTTATTTCTTTGAAGTTTCAGCAGAGAAGATTGAGGTTACGGATCTCTTCTCCCTAAAGTCTTATCTCCTAGAAGTTCTAGTGGAGTAGGTTGAGGCTACATATCCCTTCTCTCTGAGTTAAATTGAGGATCAATCCTTATTTCTTTTAAGTTTCAGAAGAGAAGATTGAGGTTACGAATCTCTTCACCCTGAAGTCTTATCTCCTCGAAGTCCCAGTGGAGTAGGTTGAGGCTACAAATCCCATGTCCCTGAGTTTACACTAGGGATCAATCACTATTTCTTTTAAGTTTCAACAGAGAAGATTGAGGTTACGATTCTCTTCTCCCTGAATTCTTATCTCCTCGAAGTCCAGTGGAGTAGGTTGAGGCTACATATCCCTTGTCCCTGAATTTACACTGGGGATCATTCCTTATTTCTTTGAAGTTTCAACAGAGAAGATTGAGGTTAGAGATCTCTTTTCCCTAAAGTCTTATCTCCTCAAAGTTCCAGTGAAGTAGGTTGAGGCTACATATCCCTTCTCCCTGAGTTTACATTTAGGATCAATCGTTATTTCCTTGAAGTTTCAGTAGAAGAGGTTGAGATTACGAATCTCTTCTCCCTGAAGTCTTATCTCCTCGAAGTCCCAGTGGAGTACGTTGAGGTTACAAATCCATTGTCCTTGAGTTTACACTGGGGATCAATCCTTATTTCTTTGAAGTTTTAGCAGAGAAGATTGAGGTTACGATTCTCTTCTCCCTGAATTCTTATATCCTCAAAATTCCAGTTAAGTAGGTTGAGGCTACAATCCCTTCTCCTTGAGTTTACATTGAGGATCAATCCTTATTTCTTTGAAGTTTCAATAGAGAAGGTCAAGGTTACGGATCTCTTCTCCCTGAGTTTACATTGAGGATCAATCCTTATTGTTTTGAAGTTTCAGCAGAGAAGATTGAGGTTAGGAATCTCTTCTCCCTGAAGTCTTATTTCCTCGAAGTCCAAGTAGAGTAGGTCGAGGCTACAAATCCCTTCTCCCTGAGTGCACACTAGGGATCAATCCTTAATTCTTTCAAGTTTTAGCAGAAAAATTAAGGTTACGATTCTCTTCTCCCTGAATTCTTATATCTTCGAAGTTCCGGTGAAGTAGGTTGAGGCTACAAATCCCTTCTCCCTGAGTTTACATTGAGGATGAATCCTTATTTCTTTGAACTTTAAACAGATAAGATTAAGGTTACAAATCTCTTCTTCCTGAAGTCTTATATCCTCGAAGTTTCAGTGAAGTAGGTTGAGGCTACAAATCCCTTCTCCCTGAGTTTACATGGACGACCAATCCTTATTTCTTTAAAGCTTCGGCAGAGAAGAGAGAGGTTACGAATCTGTTCTCCCTAAAATCTTATCTCCTCAAAGTTCCAGTGGAGTAGGTTGAGGCTATATATCCCTTCTCCCTCAGTTTACATTGAGGATCAATCCTTATTTCTTTCAAGTTTTAGCAGAGAAGATTGAGGTTACGAATCTCTACTTCCTGAAGTCTTATATCCTCGAAGTTCCAGTGAAGTAGGTTGAGGCTACAAATTATTTCTCTCTGAGTTTACAGTAAGGATCAATCCTTATTTCATTGAGGTTTCAACAAAAGAAGACTGAGGTTGTGCATCTCTTCTCCCTGAAGTCTTATCTCCTCGAAGTTCCAGTGGAGTAGGTTGAGGCTACAAATCCCTTATCCCTGAATTTAAATAGAGGATCAATCCTTATTTCTTCAAAGTTTCAGCAGAGAAGATTGAGGTTACGGATCTCTTCTCCTTAAAGTCTTATGTCCTTGAAGTTCCAGTGAAGTAGGTTGAGGCTACAAATCCCTTCTCCTTAAGTTTACATTGAGGATCAATCCTTATTTCTTTGAAGTTTCAACATAGAAGATTAAGGTTACAAATCTCTTCTCCCTGAAGTCTTATATCCTCGAAGTTCCAGTGAAGTAGGTTGAGGCTACAACTCCCTTCTCCCTGATTTTACATTGAGGTTCAATCCTTATTTCTTTGGAGTTTTAGCAGAAAAGATTGAGGTTACGAATCTCTTCTCCCTGAAGTCTTATCTCCTCGAAGTTCTAGTAGAGTAGGTTGAGGCTACAAATCCCTTCTCACTGAGTTTACATGGAGGATCAATCCTTATTTTTTTGAAGTCTCAGCAGAGAAGATTGAGGTTACGAATCTCTTCTCCCTGAAGTCTTATTTCCTCGAAGTCCAAGTAGAGTAGGTTGAGGCTACAAATCCCTTCTCCCGGAGTTCACGCTAGGGATCAATCCTTAATTCTTTCAAGTTTCAGCAGAGAAGATTGAGGTTACGATTCTCTTCTCCCTGAATTCTTATATCCTCGAAGTTTCGGTGAAGTAGGTTGAGGCTACAAATCCCTTCTCCCTGAGTTTACATTGAGGATCAATCCTTATTTATTTGAAATTTCAGTAGAGAAGATTGAGGTTATGAATCTCTTCTCCCTGAAGTCTTTTCTTCTCAAAGTTCCAGTGGAGTAGGATGAGGCTACAAATCCCTTCTTTCTGAGTTTACATTGAGGATAAATCCTTATTTCTTTGAAGTTTCAGTAGAGAAGATTGAGGTTACGAATCTCTTCTCCCTGAAGTCTTATCTCCTCGAAGTTCCAGTAGGCTAGGTTGAGGCTACAAATCCTTTCTTTCCGAGTTTACATTGAGGATCAATCCCTATTTTTTTATAGCTTCAGCAGAGAAGATTGAGGTAACGAATATCTTCTCCCTGAAGTCTTATCTCCTCGAAGTTCCAGTGGGATAGGGTGAGGCTTCAAATCCCTTCTCCCTGAGTTTACATTGAGGATCAATCCTTATTTTTTTGAAGTTTCAGCAGAGAAGATTGAGGTTACGAATCTCTTCTCCCTGAAGTCTTATTTCCTCGAAGTCCAAGTAGAGTAGGCGAGGCTACAAATCCCTTCTCCCTGAGTTCATGCTAGGGATTAATCCTTAATTCCTTCAAGTTTCAGCAGAGAAGATTGAGGTTATGATTCTTTTCTCCCTGAATTTTTATATCCACGAAGTTCCGGTGAAGTAGGTTGAGGCTACAAATCCCTTCTCCACGAGTTTACATTGAGGATGAATCCTTATTTCTTTGAACTTTCAACAGATAAGATTGAGGTTACGAATCTCTTCTCCCTGAAGTCTTATATCCTCGAAGTTTCAGAGAAGTAGGTTGAGGCTACAAATCACTTCTCCCTGAATTTACATGAAGGACCAATCCTTATTTCTCTGAAGTTTTAGAAGAGAAGATTGAGGTTACAAATCTCTTCTCCCTGAAGTCTTATCTCTTCAAAGTCCCAGTGGAGTAGGTTGAGGCTACAAATCCCATGTCCCTGAGTTTACACTGGGGATCAATCATTATTTCTTTGAAGTTTCAGCAGAGAAGATTGAGGTTACGATTCTCTTCTTCCTAAATTCTTATCTCCTCAAGTCCCAGTGGAGTAGGTTGAGGCTACAAATCCCTTGTCCCTGAATTTACACTAGGGATCATTCCTTATTTCTTTGAAGTTTCAGCAGAGAAGATTGAGGTTACGAATACCTTCCCTTTGAATTCTTATATCCTCAAAGTTCCAGTGAAGCAGGTTGGGGCTACAAATCTCATCTCCCTGAGTTTACATTGAGGATCAATCCTTATTTCTTTGAAGTTTCAACAGAGAAGATTAAGGTTACAAATCTCTTCTCCCTGAAGTCTTATATCCTCGAAGTTCCAGTGAAGTAGGTTGAGGCTACAACTCCCTTCTCCCTGATCTTACATTGATGTTCAATCCTTATTTCTTTGAAGTTTTAGCAAAAAAGATTGAGGTTACGAATCTCTTCTCCCTGAAGTCTTATCTCCTCGAAGTTCCAGTAGAGTAGGTTCAGGCTACAAATCCCTTCTCCCTGAGTTTACATTGAGGATCAATCCTTATTTTTTTGAAGTTTCAGCAGAGAAGATTGAGGTTACGAATCTATTTTCCCTAAAGTCTTATTTCCTCGAAGTCTAAGTAGAGTAGGTCGAGGCTACAAATCCCTTCTCTCGGAGTTCACGCTAGGGATCAATCCTTAATTCTTTCAAGTTTCAGCAGAGAAGATTGAGGTTACAATTCTCTTCTTCTTGAATTCTTATATCCTCGAAGTTTCGATGAAGTAGGTTGAGGTTACAAGTCCCTTCTCTTTGAGTTTACATTGAGGATCAATCCTTATTTTTTGAAGTTTCAGTAGAGAAGATTGAGGTTACGAATCTCTTCTCCCTGAAGTCTTATCTCCTCGAACTTTCAGTGGGCTAGGTTTAGGCTACAAATCCCTTCTCACTGAGTTTACATTGAGCATCAATCCTTATTTTTTTCAAGTTTCAGCAGAGAAGATTGAGGTAACGAATCTCTTCTCCTTAAATTCTTATATCCTCGAAGTTCTATTGAAGTAGGTTGGGGCAAAAAATCCCTTCTCCCTAAGTTAACATTGAGGATCAATCCTTATTTTTTTGAGGTTTCAATAGAGAAGATGGAGGTTACGAATCTCTTTTCCCTAAATTCTTATCTTTTCGAAGTTCCAGTGAAGTAGGTTGAGGCTACAAATCCCTTCTCCCTGAGTTTACATTGAGGTTCAATCCTTATTTCTTTGAAGTTTCAGTAGAGAAGATTGAAGTTACGATCTCTTCTCCCTGAAGTCTTATCTTCTCAAAGTTTCAATGGAGTAGGTTGAGGCTACAAATCCCTTCTCCCTGAGTTTACATTGAGGATAAATCTTTATTTCTTTGAAGTTTCAATAGAAAAGATTGAGGTTACGAATCTCTTCTCCTTGAAGTCTTATCTCCTTGAAGTTCTAGTGGGATAGGTTGAGGCTTCAAATCCCTTCTCCCTGAGTTTACATTGAGGATCAATTCTTATTTTTTGAAGTTTCAGCAGAGAAGATTGAGGTTACGAATATCTTCTCCCTAAAGTCTTATTTCCTCAAGTCCAAGTAGAGTAGGTCGAGGCTACAAATCCCTTCTCCTTGAGTTCACGCTAGGGATTAATCCTTAATTCCTTCAAGTTTCAGCAGAGAAGATTGAGGTTACGATTTTTTCTCCCTAAATTTTTATATCCTCGAAGTTCCAATGAAGTAGGTTGAGGCTACAAATCCCTTCTCCGTGAGTTTACATTGAGGATAAATCCTTATTTCTTTGAACTTTCAACAGATAAGATTGAGGTTACGAATCTCTTCTCCCTGAAGTCTTATATCCTCAAAGTTTCAGTGAAGTAGGTTGAGGCTACAAATCCCTTCTCCCTGAGTTTACACTGGGGATCAATCATTATTTCTTTGAAGTTTTAGTAGAGAAGATTGAGGTTACGAATCTCTTCTCCCTGAAGTCTTATCTCTTCAAAGTTCCAGTAGAGTAGGTTCAGGCTACAAATCCCTTCTCCCTGAGTTTACATTGAGGATCAATCCTTATTTTTTTGATGTTTCAGCAGAGAAGATTGAGGTTACGAATCTCTTCTCCCTAAATTCTTATATCCTCGAAGTTCCAATGAAGTAGGTTGAGGCTACAAATCCCTTCTCCCTGAGTTTACGTTGAGGATCAATCCTTATTTCTTTGAAGTTTCAATAGAGAAGATTGAGGTTACAAATCTCTTCTCCCTGAAGTCTTATCTCCTCGAACTTTTAGTGGAGTTGGTTGACGCTACATATCCCTTTTCCATGAGTTTACATGGAGGATCAATCCTTATTTTTTTAAAGTTTCAGTAGAGAAGATTGAGGTTACGAATCTCTTCTCTCTAGATTCTTATATCCTCGAAGTTCCAGTGAAGTAGGTTGAGGCTACAAATTAATTCTCCCTGAGTTTACAGTGAGGATCAATCCTTATTTCATTGAAGTTTTAGCAGAGAAGACTGAGGTTACGAATCTCTTCTCCCTGAAGTCTTATCTCCTCGAAGTTTTGGTAGAGTAGGTTGAGGCTACAAATCCCTTATCCCTAAGTTTACATGGAGGATCAATCCTTATTTCTTTGAAGTTTCATCAGAGAAGATTGAGGTTACAGATCTTTTCTCCCTAAAGTCTTATCTCCTCAAAGTTCTAGTGGAGTAGGTTGAGGCTACATATCCCTTCTCCCTGAGTTAAATTAAGGATCAATCCTTATTTCTTTGAAGTTTCAGAAAAGAAGATTGAGGTTACGAATCTTTTGTCCCTAAAGTCTTATCTCCTCGAAGTCCCAGTGGAGTAGGATGAGGCTACAAATCCCATGTCCCTGAGTTTACACTAGGGATCAATCATTATTTCTTTGAAGTTTTAGCAGAGAAGATTGAGGTTACGATTCTCTTCTCCCTGAATTCTTATCTCCTTGAAGTCCCAGTGGAGTAGGTTGAGGCTACAAATCCCTTGTCTCTGAATTTACACTGGGAATCATTCCTTATTTCTTTGAAGTTTCAACAAAAAAGATTGAGGTTACGGATCTCTTCTCCCTAAAGTCTTATCTCCTCAAAGTTCCAGTGAAGTAGGTTGAGGCTGCATATCCCTTCTCCTTGAGTTTACATTGAGGATCAATCCTTATTTGTTTGAATTTTCAGCAGAGAAGGCTGAGGTTACGAATCTCTTCTCCCTGAAGTCTTATCTGCTCGAAGTTCCAGTGGAGTACGTTGAGGTTACAAATCCCTTGTCCCTGAGTTCATACTGGGGATCAATCCTTATTTCTTTGAAGTTTTAGCAAAGAATATTGAGGTTACGATTCTCCTCTCCCTGAATTCTTATATCCTCAAAGTTCCAGTGAAGTAGGTTGAGGCTACAAATCCCTTCTCCCTGAGTTTACATTGAGGATCAATCTTTATTTCTTTGAAGTATCAATAGAGAAGATTGAGGTTACGGATCTCTTCTCCCTGAAGTTTTATCTCCTCGAAGTTTCAGTGGAGTTGGTTGAGTCTACATATCCCTTTTCCATGAGTTTGCATTGAGGATCAATCCTTATTTTTTTGAAGTTTCAGCAGAGGAGTTTGAGGTTACAAATCTCTTCTCCCTGAAGTCTTATCTCCTCGAAGTGCAAGTAGAGTAGGTTGAGGTTACAAATCCTTTGTCCCTAAGTTCACACTGGGGATCAATCCTTACTTCTTTGAAGTTTCAGCAGAGAAGATTGAGGTTACGATTCTCTTCTCCCTGAATTCTTATATCCTCGAAGTTCCAGTAAAGTAGGTTGAGGCTACAAATCCCTTCTCCCTGAGTTTACATTGAGGATATTCTTTGAACTTTCAACAGATAAGATTGAGGTTACGAATCTCTTCTCCCAGAAGTCATATATCCTCGAAGTTTCAGTGAAGTAGGTTGAGGCTACAAATCCCTTCTCCCTAAGTTTACATGGAGGACCAATCCTTATTTCTTTGAGGTTTCAGCAGAGAAGAGTGAGGTTACAAATCTGTTCTCCCTAAAGTCCTATCTCCTCGAAGTTCCACTGGAGTACGTTGAGGCTACAAATTCCTTCTCTTTGAGTTTACATTAAGGATAAATCCTTATTTCTTTGAAGTTTCAGTAGAGAAGATTGAAGTTACGAATCTCTTCTCCCTAAAGTCTTATCTCCTCGAAGTTCCAATGGGCTAGGTTGAGGCTAAATCCCTTCCCCCTGAGTTTACATTAAAGATCAATCCTTATTTTTTTAAAGTTTTAGCAGAGAAGATTGAGGTGACGAATCTCTTCCCCCTAAATTCTTATATCCTCGAAGTTCTAGTGAAGTAGGTTGAGGATAAAAAGTTTACATTGAGGATCAATCCTTATTTCTTTGAAGTTTCAGCAGAGAAGATTGAGGTTACGAATCTCTTCTCCCTAAAGTCTTATCTCCTCGAAGTTCCAGTGAAGTAGGTTGAGGCTACAAATTCATTCTCCCCGAGTTTATAGTGGGGATCAATCCTTATTTCATTGAAGTTTCAGCAGAGAAGACTGAGGTTACGAATCTCTTCTACCTGAAGCTTATCTCTTCTCCTTTCTTTTAATCATTTCTACTCATTTGTGTTGACACTCACTCATTTGATCAATCGAGTTATAGTGGAAGACCGAAACTTTGACTCATCCATAGCCATTGTACAATCGTTAAAAATCGAAACTAATATCGTTAAGGTAAGGGATTCATCATGGTTCTTTTTGGATCTTTTTGTTGACCGGTTATTTTGCTTAACGAGATAGTGGTTGTGACTAATCGATTATATTTTTAGAGACTAAATCGCTCGATATATCCCTTGTAATAAGAGACTCGGATTGTTGGTAAGTGATATAGATTGTTAATCAATCGCAATACTTGGATGAAGTTGTAAATTGGGTTTGGACTAATTGTTGACCAATTGTACTTTTAGGTTCTGCGAAGAGTATCGTGTTACGGATCTCGTAATAAGGTGTGTAATCCTGTACCTTTCATATACATATCTGAAATGGTGTGTAATCTCACACTTCTCTGAAAGTTTGTATGAAATATTCTGTGAACGGTCGAATTACCAAAGAAAACCAAAAATCGACATCCGTAATCACTCGGGCGTGCGTATGATCGTAATGGTAATTATATTTTCTAATAAAACAGATTCGGTTAGAAATAGAGATGAGATTTTGAAAAATCACAAAAAAATAGGAAGAAGATAATTAGAAAGTGAATAAGGTATCAAATAAAATCTTACTGTGTCTATTTTGATAAGGAAGAAACGGATAAGGAAAAGAAATTTTATATTCTGAGATACGTTAATTTTAGTGAGACTGGTTCTGAATGACTTCGTGGTTCCCTAATCTGTCTTGGAAAAATAATATAAAATTGTACAAATTATGGGATATAATGGATATGTATGGATTCCTTAGTGATCCTATTTTCAATAGAAACAAGTGGTAGCAGTATATGAAAACCGTACAGTGAGATATTTGAAATTAAGAAAGGAGAGGTCAGAATCGTTGGACAGTGAAACAAGGGAAACTTTAAGGAATAAACTGTACTAAATGGTTAAGCCAAAAATTCTGGAAATATTGTAGTAAGAAGATATATGAGTTTAGTTTCAGGTAAAATTTAGGGATTTAGATTTCGAGTTTCCTAACTCAAGTTATAGTAAATTTAGTCAGTACGATGCAGATGGACAGTTTAAATTTTTATGCCCAAATTAGTAGTTAAGTCTGGATTGCGAAATTACCAAATTACCCGTAGTGGGTAATATTACTAATTTTTGAAAATGCCCCTATGGGCCAAATTACCGAAATCTCCTTGGTGTGTAAGATTACTAAATACCGAAATGCCCCTAAAGGGCAAAATACGATATTGCTTAATGGACTGCATTGACATATTGCCTTATGGGCTGATTGGACATAATGATTAATGGGTCAATCTGATATTTTGCTATATGATCCAATTTGATATGTGACTAAATGGGCCGAATTGATATGTGATTAAATGGGCCGAATGGATATGTGATAAAATGGGTCGATTTGATATATTGCTCTAATGGGTCGATTCTCAGAAAGTGTTATTGGGCCAATTTGTTTGTCATAAATTTCAATTTTTAATTATTGTTATTATATTTGTAAATATCATGATTTGATATGTATGATGCATATACATGAATTGCATGGGATGGGATAATGATGAAGAGAAGTTTTGGTAGCTTTGCTACATAATTTTGGTGGCTCTACCACATATTTGGTGACTCACACAATCTTTCCGTGGCAATGCCACGTAAATTATGTTATTCGGTGGCTTGTCCACAAATAATCATATAAATGGCTTAATGCCTACATTTGGTGTGTTAGGTGGTGGGTGACTAAAGCTCCCCACGTGTGTGTTGGTTGGTACGGTGGTGTGTAGCGATGGAAAACTAGGTTTGGTTTGGGAATTGCATTTCATATTCATGTTATATTCATTACATTATTATTATTGTATGTGGGCTTAGGCCCAAAAATTGCTTAATGAGATATTGGCCCAAAGGAACAACGGTAAGGGGATTTCACACGAGTTCTTGTAACTCACCCCCTTTCTCTTAACCCTTGTAGGTAATACTCAAAGATGTGGACTTGGGCCATGGATGACCTTGGAGGCCATACTTGAAATGGTTTTATTGAACTTTAGTTTCTGATTTCATTCACTTTATTATTCTTACTATTTTGGGTTTATTTTGTGTTGTAATAAGGCCTCCGAATATTTTATTTTGCTTATGTTTTTGTCGTAATTAGTATTATGCTTGAATTGTTTTCAAACGGGGATTTTTCTAAAAATCTTAAGTAAAGGTTTTCCAAAATAGATTAACAAATGATTTTCATAACAAACTTTTACAAATGATTTAACTCGAAAATTCTCTTTCAAATTATCGATGACATTTTTAAAAGTCACGGTTAAAGTTCACTACCTCAATTTTCGACTCATCAATTAACCTCTCAAAAATACTTGTATTTTATCTACGTCTCCGCAATGTTTTCAAAATGTTTCTGCAACTCTATTTCCAAACGTCATATTTTCGTAAATCATTTATTTCAAATATGTTTTTGCAACCAAAAAGGTTTTTTTTAAGATAATTACGTTTTCAAGTAGATAACAATTGTTTAAGTGTTTTGGGTTTTAACAAAGAGGCTGTAATTCTCAAACAACTTTTTAACAACCGCAAAGATGGTTTTATAAGAGCATTAGTTCAAATTTATCGATTTATCAATCAATCTTCGAGGTCAGTAGTATTTTATCAAATGTCTCAAATCAAACTTGTTTTTCTTGATTTTAACAAAACTTATTTTAGTATGAATCACAAATCCTTTATACATTTTCTTCAATGTGACACATCAGATTCGGGCCTAACTTCTGGGCTGGGTTTCGGCCGAGTTCGAATCCCTTTGTGTGCATTGTGACTTTTATTTTTTTTCTTACCTTCCTTAATGTGTCAGTCAAGGAGTTTTATGGCAAGGGTGGGAAACAGTGACTTGTTTTTCAAAAATCACAAAAAATAGGAAAAAGGGAATTAGAAAGTGAATGAGATATCAAATAAAAGCTTACTTTGTCTATTTTGATAAAGAAGAAATGGATAAGGAAAAGAATTTTTATATTCTGAGATATGTTAATTTTAGTGAGACTGGTTCTTAATGATTTTGTGGTTCCCTAATCTGTCTAGGAAAAATCATATAAAATTGTAAAAAGTGAATTATGGGATATAATTTATATGTATGGATTCCTTATGAGCCTATTTTAATATAAACAAGTGGGAGCAGTATATGAAAACCGTACAGTGAAATATTTGAAATTAAGGAAGGAGAGGTCAGAATCGTTGGACAGTGAAACAAGGAAAAATTAAAGGAATAAACTGTACAAAATGGTTAAGCCAAAAATTCTAGAAAAATTGTAGTAATAACATATATGAGTCTAGTTTCAAGAAAAATTTATGGATTTAGATTTCAAGTTTCCTAACTCAAGTTATAGTCAATTGAGTTAGTACGACTTAGATGGATAGTTTAAATTTTTATGCCCAAATTAGTAGTTAAGTCTGGATTACGAAATTACCCAATTACCCTTAGTGGGTAATATTAACAATTTACAAAAATGCCCCTATGGGCCGAAATATTGAAATACCTTTAGTGGGTAAGATTATCGAATTACTGAAATGCCCCTAAAGGGCCGAAATACGATATTGTTTAATGGACTGAATTGACATATTGCCTTATGGGCCAATTGGACATAATGATTAATGGGCCAAGCTGATATTTTGCTATATGAGCCAATTTGATATGTGACTAAATGGGCCAAATTGATATGTGATTAAATGGGCCGAATGGACATGTGATAAAATGGGCCGATTTGATATATTGCTCTAATGGGCCGATTCTGCAAAGTGTTATTGGGCCAATTTGTTTGTCATAAATTTATGAAGTTTTAATTATTGTTATTATATTTGTAAATATCATGATTTGATATGTATGATGCATATACATGAATTGCATGGGATGGGATAATGATGAAGAGAAGTTTTGGTAGTTTTGCTACATAATTTTGGTGGCTCGCACATATTTGGTGACTCTGTCATTAATCTGTCTGTGGCTATGCCACATAAATTCTATTATTCTGGTGGCTTGTCCACAAATAATCTGTTATAAATGGCTTAATGCCTACATTTGGTGTGTTGGCGGGGTGGGTAACTAAAGCTCCCCACAGGTGTGTTGGTTGGTACGGGTGGTGTGTAGCGGATGGAAAACTAGGTTTGGTTTGGGAATTGCATTTCATATTCATGTTATATTCATTACATTATTATTATTGTATGTGGGCTTAGGCCCAAATAATTGCTTAATGAGATTTTGGCCCAGTGAACAACGGTAGGGAGATTTCACACTGAGTTCTTGTAACTCACTCCCTTCTTTCTTAACCCTATAGGTAATGCTCCGTGAGGTGGACTTGGGCCATGGATGACTCAGTGGAGGCCATACTCCAGAAATGGTGTTATTAAATTTTAAATTTCTATTTCCATTTAAATTATTATTTTTCTATATTGGTTTAAGTTGTAATAAGGCCTCTGAGTATTTTGTTATTTGCTTTATGGTTGATATACTTATTATTTTGCTTAATTTGTTTTAAACGAGAATTTTTCTAAAACATAAATAAAGGTTTTCCAAAATCGATTAACAAATGAATTTCATAATAAACTTTATAAATATTTTAACACGGAAGTTATTTTCTCCAACTATCAAACAATATTTTCAAAAGTCACGGTTTTAAAGTTCACTACCTTGATTGTTGACTCATCAATCAATCTCTCAAAATACTTGTATTTTATCTACGCTTTCATAATGATTTCAAAATACTTTTGCAACTCTCTTTCTAAACATCACTTATTTGAAAATCGCTTATTTCAAATACGCCGCCACCAAAAGGTTTTTCTTAAAAGATAATTACATTTTCAAGTAGTTAACATTTGCTTAAGTGTTTTGGGTTTTAACAAAGAGGATGAAATTTTCAAACGAGTTTTTTTTTATGACATGCTAGATTCAGGCCTAACTTCCAGGCCGGGTTTGGGGTGTTACAGTTGACATAATCTAAAGTTTTCCCTTTTTGTTACTTTATTTCCTTACTTAACTATATTAAGGATAATATCTTACTTTCTTAGTGTAGTAATTTTCGGGTTATTACAAAAAAAATTTCCCTTACGTTGTCCTAGAATAACACCCACAACAAAAGTCGCTTGCATCGCACATAACTTCAAAAGGTTGAGACCAATCTGGTGCAACGACAATGGGTGCATTCGCTAGCTACGTCTTCAATTGCATGAATGCACCCAGACATGCATCGTCAAAGAAGAATTTTCGATTCTGTTCTACCAATAAGCATAAGGGTTTTGCAATTTTTGAGAAATCTCTAATAAATCTTCAGTAAAACCCGCATGCCTAAGAAAACTGCGAATACCTTTCACTTTTTTCAGTGGAGGTAATTTCTCAATAGTTTCTGCTTTAGCTTTGTCAACTTCAATTCCTTGATGAGAGATATGATGGCCTAACACAATGCCTTCAGTTGCCACAAAATGCAATTTTTCCAATTTTAGAACAAGATGTGTGTCTTCACATCGCTACAATACTTTATCCAAATTGTCCATAGACTGAGAAATCATCCATAAAAACCTCTAAAGAGTTCAATCATGCTCGAGAATACTACCATCATGCACCTTTGAAATGTTGCTAGTGCGTTGCAAAGACCGAAAGGCATTCAATGAAAAGCGAAAGTACCAAAGGGACAAGTGAAGTTAGTTTTTTCTAGATCCTCTGATGCAATAGTAATCTGATTGTATCCAGAATAGCCATTTAAGAAGCAGTAATAGGCTTTTCCAGCAAGCCTATCCAACATTTGGTCAATGAAAGGAAGTGGCAAGTGGTCCTTCCTTGTAGCCGCATTAACTTTGCGATAATCCATACAGACTTGCCATCCCATAGGAATGCGTGCAAGAATTAATTTGTCTTTGTCGTTGCTAACCACAGTGATGCCACTCTTCTTAGGAACGCATTGCATTGGACTTACCCAAGTGCTATCAACATTAGGATAAATAATTCCAACATTAAGCCATTTTATAATTTATTTCTTAACAACTTCTTTCATCTTGTCATTTAATCTTCTTTGTTGCTCAATCGATTGCTTGCCTTCATTTTCCAACTTGATCTTGTGTATACAAAAAGATAGACTAATGCCTCAGATATCGGCAATACTCCAAGCAATAGCTCATTTATGTTAATTAAGAATATAGACCAATTTCTCTTCTTGAGTTGCATCCAGTGTTGCAGAGACAATAACTGGAAGAGCATTATTATCACCAAGAAAGACTTATTTAAGATGAGTAGGAGCTTCATTGATAAATGGCTTAAAAATTGGAGTTGTTTTGTTGGCTAAATCTAAACATTCAATCTGCCATTCACGCTTGAGTTCAATATTATTAGCTTCAAACATGCTATCACAATCATCTATGAATTCATCATCCAATGTCACTGCAAACTCCTCAAAAAGTATTGTGCTTTGTTCATTGAATTCTTCCGTAATTAGATCATTTAACACATCGACAGTGTGGCATTCTTCTTTGTCATTATATTGAATAGATTCAAAAATACTGAAGGTGACTTGCTCCTCATTAAACCACATGGTTAGTTCACCTTTGTAAACATCAATAAGAGTTTAACCGGTGGCTAAAAATGGTCGTCCCAAGATTATGGGAACCTCCTTGTTTGCCTCATAGTCAAGTATGATAAAATCAACTGGAAAAACAAATTTATTCACACGAAGTAAGACATCTTTGATTTTCCCTTCAGGTTGAGCCAAGGATCGATCGGCTAGTTGTAATGTTACTGTAGTAAATTTATGTGACCAATTCCCACTTTTTGAAAGTAGATAGTGGCATTAGGTTAATGTTAGCCTTACTCAAATAATGATTGCCAATTGAACATGGGAAGGTAAAGCTCCCAGGATCTTTTAATTTAGGGGGCAACTTGCTTGTCAAAATAGAACTATAGCCTTCTATGAGTGCGATAGTTTCAATATCAGTGAGCTTCTTCTTTTTGGACAAGAGGTCTTTCATAAATTTCCTATAACTTAGAATTTGTACCAGAGCATCTACTAAAGGAATGTTGATCTGTAGTTGCTTCAGTGTGTCCAGGAACTACTGATACTGCTTGTCATGCTCATTCTTCCTGAATCTTTGTGGGAAAGGTAAAGGTAGAGATACATCTGCTTTCACCTCTAACACCCAAATAAAAGCTGAATTCCCTTGCATAATAGCTTTTGTGCGAGTCATATGCTCTCACATTAAAGCTTCAAGTGCTGCTAACGGGCTAGAAAATGAAGCTTAAGTGTACGGTTGCTATCGATGTCCTTGAACATGCTAATTCAGTATTGAAGAGTGTTGTGGCTGCATCAGATTTTGGTGTAGATGTGTCTAGACTTGTTGTGGATGCATTTGAGTATGCTGGTTGTAGTTCTACTGTTGAGGATTGTAATTCCATTATCTTAAATTATAATTGCCTTGAGTGGATATTCTCCCATATCAGAATGTCACAGCATTTTGTCCAGCATTCTAAGTTCCCAAGGTTGTTGATTGTGTGTAGAATTATTATAAGAGGTACCGTAAGAATTGTTGTGGATGTTACTGACATAAAAGACATTCTCTGCATGTTGTGGACAATCTTCATAGCTATGATTGTATAGCTATGTTGTGGAACATCAACTTGTTGAATGACTTGTATAGATGTAACCTCACTAGTCCTTTATATATTTTATCATATTTGCAAGAGAAGAAACTTAAGCACTAAGTGCAGATATTGTGTCTAATTCAATAACTCTCAGAGTAGTTTTTGCTTGTGCAGCTTTAGAGATAAGGTATTGATAATCATTCTGAGCAATTATCTCAAGAATTCCAATTGCATCATTATAAGTACAATCCAGTAAAGGTTCATTGGCTGATGCATCGAAAAGATTCCTCATTTGTGAATTCAGCCCATTATAAAAAAAATCTCAATTTGTGTTTCCTGTTGAATGCCGTGTGTAAGAGCCCAGTTTTGACCGGGATTTGAAATAAACCAAAATAAAAAACCGTGTTTTTTAAAATGTCGATTACATTTTCAAGACCCATGGCCCAACACTTACACCCTTAAGCCCAATTATAGAATACTCAACCTAACCCAAACCTTTGACCCAAAATAAAACCCAATTGCCCTAACCCAAATTACACGGCCCAATGGACCAAAAATTAAATAGTCTCAGCAGTGGCCTAGGGTTTCTGAAACCCTAGGCGCCGCCTCAGCAGAATCCTAATCGTCACGCCGCAATCCTCGTCCGGCCTTCGATAGCGCCTCAGTCCGCAAGTCACGCTGCCATCAACGCACCTCTTCACCACGTTCTCCATCTTCTACCTGCGAGAAAGGAAAGAAACAACAGTGTAAATGGAATATTTTTGTTTCCTTTTTAATTTTTTGGGTTATAAATACCCATAACATACAAAACAATAGGGGGTTTTTTCACGAATAGACAGAAACACAAAAACAATAGTACAAAAAAAAAATTACAGAATACAATATACATTTTAGAGGTGATTCCGATTCTGTTTTTATCTTTTTATTTTTTCTCTTTCGATGCGTGCATGTTCTACATATAAAACAATAAATACAAAAAAAGTAAGGAGTTTTACCTTCGCACCACCGTGGGAGATGACACGTATGGCGCGTGGGCAGGTTCTGGACCGAGCTTTGATTTCAGGCCGAAGGCCAAAGAAAAATGTTGAGGGCCCTCTGTTTTTTTATTTAAATAAGGTGTTTAAATGTTTTTTTGACAGACTCTCTGCTTATATAGCTAACAAAAACGACGTCGTTTTACCTTAAAAGATCCGCGCGTTGATTCGACCCGTGGAAAAGATCCACGCGTTTTCATTGAATGGCTTAATTGCCATTTCAGTCCTCCCACATTTTTATTATTTTTAATTCGTTTGATTTAAATTCTTTTTATTTTTAATTTGGCCCCAAAACTCATATTTCGTTTCAATTTGGTCCTTCGGGTTCTTCAAAGGTTTAATTCAAAACGTTGACGTTTTAAATCTGGTATAATTCCCATATTAGTCCCCGTGGTTTAACGCGCTTTTTAATTTAATCCTTTTTATTGCTATTTAAATCTTTATTCATTTTAAAACCTTTTTATTTTATTTTTAATTATTCTAATATTATAATTAATTATTTTATTATATTAAACTGCTTTTATTATGTTATCTTATTAATTTTGTTATGAAATGAAATCCATATATATATTTTATATGTGTTATCTTTATATATATTTATTTATTATTATATATTACTTGGTTTAATAATTTATATATTATTTATTATATTATATTTTTAATATTATATTATATTATTTATCATTTTTAAATTTTGTTTTGTACAAAGTCTATTATATTATATAACTTATTTCATTTATATTATTTAACTTTTATGATTAATATATTATGGATATATATATATATATATTTTTATTTAAAATTATTATATCTATTATTTACTAATTATTTTTATTATGTATAATCCTTATATATTATTATTAATTATTTTATATTATTATATATTATGATTTTTATAAATTATTATATACATTTATTTTTATCTTTATATTCGTATATTATTACTTTAACATTTTTCTTATAATTTATTTATTCATGTTATATTATTCTTTTATTATTTATTGTTAATATAATTTGTAGAATTGCAATTGATATGTACGTTACGATGTCTTACACATACCATTTTTTATAAAACAATACCTTTTAAATTAAAGATTTTTTTTAACGGTGATATGTGATAATTGGGGTCTTTGAAAAGAATCATGCCCTAACTTACTGGGTTGTGATTTTTCTCGTAAAATTCAGAGTATCAGATATCTCTCCATTTCAAAGTTCAAGGTTACCAATTTCAAATAAAAAAACTTATTCTTGAGAACTCAAAATGTTGTATCCTAACTTACTGGGTGTGATATTTTGTGTCTTGAGGTAAGAATTTTCTAAAATAAAGATGCACCTAGCTTCGAAGTTATAAGATGATGTATCCTAACTTACTGGGTGTGGTATTTTTATTTCTTTGAAATAGGTAAGTCTTGGGTTTCCTTCCAAAAAGGGATCTTATTTTAAACTTTTTAAATTTCAAACATTTGGACATGATTTTATCAACTAGGTACCAATTTTTGGGGGTTATGAGGGTGCTAACCCTTCTTCATATGTAAACGACTTCCGAACCCGTTTTCTCATTTTTTGTAGACCAAAATCAAATGTTTTAAAATGAAATGTTTTACAAGGTGATCCAATCACACCTAAGTAAAAAGGGATTGGTGGCGACTCTCATTTTTGTTTTTTAAAAGTTGACCCCATTTTTACCAAAACTCAAAAATGGTTTCAACAGCTTGGCGACTCCACTGGGGACTTAAGAGAGTCAAGCCATAAAATTGATAATTTCATGTCCTTTTGTCTAAATTTCAAATTTTGGTTTTTAAAAAACATGATCCTTTTATTGCATGTGGTTTTAAATATATCTCTCTGCATTGCACTACATAACCGTTGTGGTCACACCCTTAAGTGGGAGCGAGAAGCTATGCCTTTGTGAGGTTTTCACTTCCGCATGGGCTAGTGGACTGCTTTCGGAATACATCTGTACCTATGTCTTCGTGAAGTTTTCACTTCCGTATGGCCATAGGGAAATGTATTCCCCTGAACCGAACTCAGTCCTTATGAGCCTATAATGGGTGAGGATCGAGGAATCTGCTGGTTCGGGTACCTCAACATTAGAACTAAACCACATATAGTGAACCCTAATAGCCCACCTTAGATAAAGTTATGTTGAACCTTAGTGGTCACCCAGATAGGTACCTTATTCTGTTATTTTTTCTTATACTAACGTGTTTTCTTTTGTTTTGATTGCATCGCATGCACACCATAGAAAAGAGAGGTGTCGATTCAAATTTGATTGCTAAATAGAAGAGTTGGCCATAAGAAAATGGATTTTTTGATAAAGTGGATTATAATATGGTTGTCCGAATATAGTCTAAGTGAACACAACGAGAGAAGACTGATAGTCCATGAAGGAATACAAGACCTTATCACCCAAGGATTCAAGTTGACAAAGACTATTCGAGAATTACCACGTCTGGGATTTCTTGAAAAGGCTAACAAGTGAACAAGAGTCGCGGTCCAGATCAAGCAAAAGGAGATAGAGGAGGCATCTATTAGAAGTTTGCAAAATTTGACTTTTGCGAAGAAAGGGATTGATGTTTTCACTTGGACTATGAGGACAAAGCCGCATATGTAATCCGTTTTGTGTAAAAAAAATTATATTCTAGTAAAGTTTTTCTAATGTAACTAAATTTAGAGTCAACGCCTCTCTTTCTTTGCATTCATGCATTTGCATTACATCACACCATATGCATTTATGTTTATAGAAAGAGTCTAATTAGTTGAAATTAACACAGAGAGAGAGAGAGAGAGAGAGAGAAGGGAAATCTAGAAGTTGAACAACCTTACGGTACACGCGCCAAATCAAGGAAAATGGATCAAAGATTGGAACAATCCCAAAGAGACATTCAAGACCAGATGCAAGAGCAAATGGCAAAACTCCAACAAGAGATGAGGGACCAGATGTTGGAGGCTCAAAGGAATGTGATGGCCCAAATGGCCCAGATGCTGAGTGGGGCAATGGACAAAGAGAAGGGTCCCATAGTTAACACTGAAGATAATAAGAACTTCCCTCGAGGTTTCACTCCATCACATGTACAACTAAAAGAGTATCCCCAAAGGCCACCTGTCACGATTAGGCCTCAACAGGGACAAGGTGATAATAGAACGCCCATAAACTTCCAAATGGGCTCAGGATCTAACCCAGAAGATAACCCTTCCAATCCTATTATCCCTAATTTAGACATAACACAGAAAGAGGGAATAAGAATTGAATCTTTCAAGAAGTTGGAGGATCGATGTACATGGTTGGAAGAAAAGTGCAAAGCTTTGGAAAATGCTGATCATCACCATGGTATTGATGCAAAAGACTTGAGTTTGGTTCCAGATTTGGTGCTTCCTCATAAATTCAAGATGTCAGAGTTTGAGAAGTACAATGGGACTAGTTGCCCTGAAGCCCACATCACTATGTTCTGTAGACGTATGATAGGCTACATGAACAATGATCAACTTCTGATCATTGTTTCCAAGATAGTTTGATGGGAGCAGCGTCTAGGTGGTACAATCAACTTAGCGGTGCTAATATTAGCTCATGGAGGGACTTAGCTCCAACCTTCATGAAGCAATACAACCATGTCACGGACATGACGCCTAGACAGAATCACTTTACAACACATGGAGAAGAAACCAAATGAAAGCCGCAGGAAATATGTGCAAAGATGGAGAGAGGTCGCCATGCAAGTTCACCAACACTCCTAGAAAAGGAGACTACAATGCTCTTCATCAATACCTTGAAGGCTTCATTCATCACTCATATGATGGGAAGTACTACTAAGAGCTTTGCAGATATAGTGATGGCAAGAAAGATGATTGAAAATGCCATAAGGGGTGGCAAGATTAAGGTAGGGAAACCACTAGAAGGTCTACTCCCAAGAAAAAGGATGACGAAGTGAATAATATGAGTGCATACAACAAAGGGTACTCAAAATCAATTACTATTAATCACCAAAGGAAATCACTGCTGGGCAACAAGAGTTGACAAGACAAGAATCAAGTACCAGAAAACTCTGAAAGGCTTCAATTTACGCTAATCCCGATGACGTATAAGGAGCTATATCAAAGTTTGTTTAAACCACACGTAGTGTCTCCATTTTATCTAAAGCCGTTCAGCCCCCATATCCTAAATGGTATGACCTGAATGCTAAATACAACTACCATGCGGGAATAACGGGTCATTCTATAGAAAACTGCACTGCCTTCAAAAAGGTAGTTGAGAGGCTCATCAAAGTGGGAATTTTGAAGATCAACGATTCATCAAAACCTGATCACTTTGACGAGGCTGTAAATGTGGTAATTAAAGGAGGAGACAAGAAAGTTGCGACTCCTTGAAGAAATCAAAAGTGGAGAAGGAATCGAGGAATGAAGTTTCCAAGCCTTTACTCGGGAGTGTTTTGAATAATGGGACTATGGAGGAGATCCTTGTACTTTTAGAGTTAATTTAGAGTAATATTCAAAACATTCTTGTTGCCTTAAGCCTAGAGGCAATAAAAACCCTTCTGTGAAATAGGCTTGTGTCTGAAATTTATTTCAATAAAATGCATTTTTGAATTTTTTCATTCTTCAAACTATACATTTTTTAATATCCTTTAATTCTTTATTCATGGCCACACCATACAAATAATCATCCTTTGAATCATTTATCCTTTGGATTCGTTCGCCTTCATAACTAGGTACCCAGATATCAACAACATGAGCGATGTTGCTTCTAACTCCCTTTTTGAATGAGATATGGGTTTAGGGGATCTCAAAACTATGAAAATGACAGAGATTGTAACATATCTTCTGATTGGTTAAGAATGGTGAAACAAGATGAAAAACAGACTCTACCTTACATAAGGTCAATGGATGTTGCGAGCCTAGGAAAGGAGTCAAGATCAAAGCCCAGCTCACCACAAAAATAAGGCGAGATATTATTGAGTTACTTTCGAGAATTCAAACATGTTTTCGCACGATCATATTAGGACATGCTTGGGCTAATAAGACACGCCCTAAATATGAGGATTAGGCACTGCTAATCTACAGAGAAAGAGATGGTATCAGCTATGCCGTATCTAAGGAAACAAGATTCATGTGCTTACTCCAGTTCTTCACAAATTTTTTATATGTGGGGCATGGATATTATGGGGCAAGTCATGTCAAATGCTTCTAGTTGACATTGATTCACTGTCATGGTCTTCGTTTACTTTACTAAGAGGGTGGAAGTAACTTCATATGCTAATGTTACTAGGTCGAAGTCATTAATTCAAAAAAAAAAAGATCAGATGCTAACAGAATGCCATAAAGGATCGCGTTTAAATAACTGTACAAAGTCAAAGTTTACAGTTTATCCAAAGATCAGGCAGCATATCACAGTGCAACAAAAGTTGTAAAAAAAAAGTTAAAAGCTATTTGTCACGATCAGATGATGCAAGTTTACGAAGTTCATCTTAGGGAATTCCATGAAGAAACCTGATGTTGAAAAAGATTTTTGCTCTACAAAATGATTTTAGAGGAATGCATATGCCAAACTGGGAAGGACTTATGTAGGGCTTGTTCTAGAGGAGCATTAATATGGCTGAGTGGATGGCGAAGACTTGCCCAATTTGGTGAATTCAGGTTTAGTCAAGAGATATTTTACCTGAAAGAGGAAAGACCAAGGAGAAAACCTGCAAAGGGTGCCTCAAATAAAAAAAAAAAGAAAGAAAGAAAAAAAGAAAGAAAAAGAAAAAGGAAAGGCCAAGGCAAAAACCCGTAAAGGGCGCTTTGAAACCAAAGGGGATTTGAGTTGAAAAACTCGAAAAGGGCGGCTCAAAATTTTGATCAAAGATAGGGCATGTGGTAGTCTTGCTATGCCTGAATTAATAATGAAGAAGTATGTTACATCTTGGGGCATCAACAAAGTACTCCGGATCCCCTAAACACATATTGAGCTTAAAATGGTACTCAAGAAGTTGGAACAAAGAAGCTCAGGCTACGATATCTGGGGCACCTAACTTCTATCTTACCCATTTTTGAATTCCTTATCTTTGATTGCTTTATTCTTTTCAAGATACACCCAAATCAATTTTCTTTTATTGCCTTGGTGATCTTTGATTAACTTATTTGTTTCGAGCTATGCTCCTAATTAATTTCTTTCTCGTCCATTTTTGTGACCTTTTTCAAGCATTTTATATTGAAATAATGATTATTGGACAAATAACTTTCATAAAAGGAGTTTCACATATTACTCTAGAAGCTTTAAATAATATGAGGAATCTGAAACATGACTATTGTTCAGAACTCACCAAACCTAAAATTTGGAAACATCGAAAAATGACTATCTCTTTAGATTATTATTGGATAAGACAATTTCATTGGTGATATCATATCGACAAATGACGAACAAGGTCAATCGAAGGGTAAAGGAGATCATTGCCGGGATACCCTACATTCATACATCTGGTTATTACACCCAGGGAATGGTGTAACAAATCAAATTGATTGAAAGTGATACAAGTTCTGTACCTCTGAGTGGTAACAGAAAGATGGAAGAAACCAAATGTTATTCCCCTAAAGTTGCAGGGGGAGGTACCAACTTCATGTCCCAAGGTTCAAGTGGAAAAGACTCAGAATTACCATGGGGCAAACTGGTTGAAGAGAACATGATTGATGAACAAGAATGAAAAAAAATGAGCGATAACACCTAGAATAGGAATCATACTCATAACATTTTTGTATCATAGCAAATTTCATTAGAAGCATTTGATTCATTTTGGTCATTGCATCCTAACCTTTTAAAAGGAATCATCTTCATGACATGTTATATGAAGCTAGAAGCATTTGATTCATTTTGATCATAGCATCTTAATCATATGACATAAACATGTGGAACTGAGTCTACAGGACATGTCCTTCTGTGGATGGTGTAGCAATATCGGTGAATTTGCAGATCTCATCTTCTTAAAGTTGCAGGAAGTAGATCAAAAGCACTCCCTGAAGTTGTAGCGGAGTAGGTTGAAGACAGAAGATCTGATCTTCCTGAAGTTGTAGGAAGCAGATCGAAAACCCTTTCAGTCTTATCTCCTAAAGTTGTAGCGGAGTAGATTGAAGATAGAAGATCTCATCTTCCTAAAGTTGTAGGAAGTAGATTCTAAGACCCTTTCAGTCTTATCTTCCTGAAGTTGTAGCGGGGTAGATTGAAGATAGAAGATCTCATCTTCCTGAAGTTGTAGGAAGCAGATCGAAAACCCTTTCAGTCTTATCTCCCTAAAGATGTAGCGGATTATATTGAAGATAGAAGATCTCATCTTCCTGAAGTTGTAGGAAGCAGATCATAGACCCTTTCAGTCTTATCTCCCTGAAGTTGTAGTGGAGTAGATTGAAGATAGAAGATCTCATCTTCTTGAAGTTGTAGGAAGCAGATCGAAGACCCTTTAGTCTTATCTCCAAAGTTGTAGCAGAGTAGATTGAAGATAGAAGACCTCATCTTTCTGAAGTTACAGGAAACAGATCGAAGACATCAGTCTGGCAATCCCTGAGTTTACAGGGAGCAGATTGAAGATAGTAGATTTGGCGATTCCTAAAATTGCAGGAATCAGATCAAAGACATCAGTTTGGCAATCCCTGAGTTTGTAGGAAGCAGATTGGAGATAGCAGATTTGGCAATTCCTGAATTTGTAGGAAGCAAATCGAAGACATCAGTCTGGCAATCCCTGAGCTTGCAGGGAGCAATTTGAAGATAGCAGATTTGGCAATTCCTAAATTTGCAAGAAGCAGATCAAAAACATCAGTCTAGCAATCCCTGAGCTTGCAGGGAGTAGATTGGAGATAGCAGATTTGGCAATTCCTGAGGTTGCAGGAAGCAGATCAAGGACATTAGTTTGGTAATCCCTGAAATTACAGTGAGCAGATTTGGCATTCTTGAAGTTGCAAGAAGCAGATCGAAAACATCAAATCTTGTCTCCCTAAAGTTGTAGTGGAGCAGATTAAAAGATAGTGGGTATCGCTTTTTGAGATTGTAGCTATCAAACTTACTGAAATCAAGATGAAGTTCCAGTACCCCTGAAGATGCATTTCGATTAGAAGCCATTGGAAGAAGACAAGGATCAAGAAGTCGAGGCTTGGTCAAGACCGGTCAAAGTTGTTCCTTTTATAGTCTTTGCTTTATTCTTGTTACACGACAATGAGCAAAGAGGGGCAACTGTAAGAGCCAAATTTTGACCGGCTTGAAATAAACCAAAAATAAAAATAAAAAACCAGTGTTTTTTTAAAACAGTCCAATTACATTTTTAAGACCCATGGCCCAAGACTTACACCTTAAGCCCAATTACAGAATACCCAACCTAACCCAAACCTCTGACCCAAAATAAAACCCAATTGCCCGACCTAAATTACACTACCCAATGGCCCAAAAATTAAATAGCCTCAAGAGTGGCCTAGGGTTTCAAACCCCAGGCGCCACCAAGAGAAGCCTAATCGTCACCAATCCTCGTCCGGCCTTCGATAGCGCCTCAGTCCGCGAGTCACGCCACCATCAACGCACCTCTTCCCCACGTTCTCTATCTTTTACCTGCGAGAAAGGAAAGAAATAGTAGTGCAAATGGAATATTTTTGTTTCCTTTTTCATTTTTTGGGTTATAAATACCCATAACATACATAACAATAGGGGATTTTTTCACGAATAGATAGAAACACAGAAACAATAGTACAATTTTTTTTACAGAATACAATATACATTTTAGAGGTGATTCCGATTCTATTTTTATCTTCTTATTTTTTTTCTTCCAATGCGTCATGTTCTACATATAAAACAATAAATACAAAAAGAGTAAGGAGTTTTACCTTCGCCACCACTGGGCGATGGCGCGATGTATGCTGTGAGGCGGGGTTCGGATCGAACTTTGATTTCAGGCCAAAGGCCAGAGAAAAATGTTAAGGGCCTTCTGTTTTTTTTTTAAAATGGGATGTTTAAATGTTTTTTTTTTTTTTGATAGATTCTCTGCTTATATAGCAAACAAAAAACGACGTCGTTTTACCTTAAAAGGTCCGCGCGTTGATCCGACCCGGGAAAAAGATCCGTGTTTTTATTGAATGGCTTAATTGCCATTTCAGTCCACCCACATTTTTATTATTTTTAATTTCATTCGATTTAAATTCTTTTTATTTTTAATTTGGCCCCAAAACTCATATTTCATTTCAATTTGGTCCTTCAGATTCTTCAAAGGTTTAATTCAAAACATTGACGTTTTAAATCTGGTATAATTCCCATATTGGTCCCCGTGGTTTAACGCGCTTTTTAATTTAATCCTTTTTATTGCTATTTAAATCCTTATTCATTTTAAAACCTTTTTATTTTATTTTTTAATTATTCTAATATTATACTTAATTATTTTATTATATTAAACTGCTTTTATTATGTTGTTTTATTAATTTTGTTAATAAAGATGAAATCCATATATATATATATATATATATATGTGTGTTATATTTATATATATTTAGTTATTATTATATATTACTTCATTTAATAATTTATGTATTATTTTATAATTTATATATTATTTATTATATTATATTTTTAATTTATATATATTATATAGTATTATATTATATTATATATCATTTTTAGATTTTGTTTTGTACAAAGTCTATTATATTATATAACTTATTTCATTTATATTTTTTATTAATTTTTATGATTAATATATTATGTATATATATTTTTATTTAAAATTATTATATCTATTATTTACTAATTATTTTTATTATGTATAATCCTTATATATTATTATTAATTATTTTATATTATTATATATTATGATTTTTGTAAATTATTATATACATTTATTTGTATTTTTATATTCGTATATTATTGCTTTAACATTTTTCTTATAATTTATTTATTCGTTATATTATTCTTTTATTATTTATTGTTAATATAATTCATGGAATTGCAATTGATATGTACATTACGATGTCTTACTCATACCATTTTTATAAACAAATACCTTTTAAATTAAAGATTTTTTTTAACGATGATATGTGATATTTGGGGTCTTCGAAAAGAATCGTGCCCTAACTTACTGGGTTGTGATTTTTCTCGTAAAATTCAAAGTATCAGATATCTCTCCATTTTCAAAGTTTAAGGTTACCAATTTCAAATAAAAAAACTCATTCTTGAGAACTCAAAATGTTGTATCCTAACTTACTGGGTGTGATGTTTTGTGTCTTGAGGTAAGAATTTTCTAAAATAAAGATGCACCTAGCTTCGAAGTTATAAAATGTTGCATCCTAACTTACTGGGTTTGGTATTTTTATTTCTTTGAAATATGTAAGTCTTGGTTTTCCTTCCAATAAGGGATTTTATTTTAAACTTTTTAAATTTCAAACATTTGGACATGATTTTATCAACTAGGTACCAATTTTTGGGCGTTATGAGGGTACTAACCCTTCCTCATACGTAATCGACTTCCGAACCCATTTTCTCGATTTTCGTAGACCAAAATCAAATGTTTTAAAATGAAACATTTTACAAGGTAATCCAATCACACCTAAGTAAAATGGATTGGTGGCAACTCCCATTTTTGTTTTTTAAAAGTCGACCCTGTTTTTACCAAAACTCAAAAATGGTTTCGACACCGTGCATGGAACAACATCGAAGTAAAGATTTATAACATTCCTATGTGGTGTGAACATTTTCATCATCCAGCTGATGATAAGTAGTAATATCATTTTGAAGATGAGCATTTATTGTCGGCGGGTTAAATCGCAAAACAAACTGTGTTGCTAGTGCATTCTAAGAAGTAATTGATCCGATAGGTAGCCCAAAAAACCAAAGTACAGGCTCTTCCTTGTAAGGAATAAGGAAATAATTACATCTTCAAGGCATCATCGAACGCCTTGTTGACTAAAGGAAGCATAGATAAATAAAAAGTATTTAAGATGTTTTCTCGCATCTTCATGTGGCAGTCCAGTATATTGTCCATTAGAATTCAACATTTGAAACATTACTGGCTTGAGTTCAAAATTCCCAGCTTAGATTGTTGGCCTTACAACTCCTGGTTGTAAATCATCCAAGAAAGGTAGCACAAAATCTCGTATAGTCCTATTTTGTATGTGAGCATCTTACGGTAACAATGGGTTATTAACATTTTGCTGTTGCATCGGGGTATGGCTGCATTGTTCCCTAGTAGAGCCATATTTCTTTGTTCTCGAAGTCTAATACAAACAGCCCTTTCAATTTCTGGATCAAAATTGGCAAGAAAATATGACTTGCTTAAGGTCATAAAACACCTAAAATGAAGTTGAAGAAATAGCAACAAAAAAAAAACAGTTAGTGAATACTAAATATTATATAAGGAAAATAAAGTCCAAAAACACAAAAACAAAAATAAACATAAAAAATGCCATCCCCTGCAACAGTGCCAAAACTTGGTCTGCTGTTTAATGTCACAGCAATAATGTGCAAGCATACATTGTCAATGCAAGTATAGTAGACAAATATGAGTTTGTCGTATATCGATCCCATAAGGATGGTTGTCTTTTGTCTATTAATGTCAGTGCAATAAATAGATAAAATGAGATTAATTGTGAGAGTAGTTGTCAAACAATAACTAGAAAATAATAAGATAAAATATGATAGTGAGAAACTGGGATCCCCAACTTGAATATTCAATAAAATGCTAAGTGCTCACAAGGTAAAAAGGATAGGTGATTGTCGATGCATTAAACTGCAATGAATATCTTACCAAGCTTAACTTTTATATTTAATCTAAGACTTAAACGTGCACATTAGCCACACCTTCCAATGATGGCAATGGAACACCATTAAGAACAAGTGGATTAAATTCCTCTAATCCTCAAGCAACTTCCATTGTCATGCTTGTTAGCTTTAACTGTCACTCGCACCTTCCAATGTCAGTGACTGCAATAACACTTTCATGCTAAAAACATTCAAACCCAAAGATTAAAACGTAGAAGCAAGATTGAATAAAAAAAATTAAACCTAGAAATTTTGTGCACTTCCATACTAACATGAAATCGAAAGTAATCACCAGCATTTGAAAATAAAAATAAAAGAAACAAGCGGAGAATACTATTTCTAGACAACTCGACTTGAATCTATCTATTCCCTCTTGTGTCACACTTAGGGTCCTCGTCAAGATCTGGTCTGCATCCTTTTCACGTCGGTTAAACCATCAGAGCTTAAGCCACCATAATTGAAAGCTTCACGAGGTAAGTTGAAGAAGATGATCCAAAAAAAACTCTCCCCTTTTTTCTTTAGTGAATATTTATATATATTTTCCCAAATAGCCCATGTGTCCTTTCATCAAAATCATGTTGCCTCTATACGTACAAGTTAGTTGTACTAGAGTGGATAGCTCACGCATTTTTGTTCCTATCCAGGCAGCTGTCAGGTGGGGCAACAATTTTGGGCGCAATCTAAAATTACCCATGAAACGACATCAGTACCAAAATATGACAAAATTAAGGATAAATAGGCTGCGATCCACTGAGTTATAAAATGTAATTTACTAAACTAAAAATGCTAAAATATGTGCTAAAGATAACTAAATGGGTACAAATTAACAAATAAGTAGGGAGAAAACATATGTTCTTTCTAGTACTATTAGTACATAACATAGCATCACTTATATTGTACCTTTCATAAACATGAATATTCATACTTTGATCATTGGTACATCATACCTTTCCATATTTATCGTAGAGTTAATCAGAACCCTTACCGGAGCTCACACAAAGTGTGCTAAATGATGGTCACAACTGTCCTTTTCATATTCGATGGTCAAAACCATCCCTTTTCATTAATCGATGGTTGTCACCATCCCTTTTCATAGTTAATGGCCGTTAACATCCCTTTTCATAATCAATAACCGAAGCTATCCCTTTTCATATTCGATGGTCGTCAACATCCTTTTTCATAGTTGATGGTCGTCACCATTCCTTTTTATAATCGGTAGTCAAGCTATCCCTTTTCATAATCAATATCCGAAGCTATCCCTTTTCATAACCGATAGCTGAAGATATCCCTTTTCATTAATCCATAGCCGAAGTTATCCATTTTCATTGGTCGATGATTGTCGATACGCCGTTGGATTTTCCGTCAAGACATAATTTTATATTATAAAATGGTAGCATTTAAAACATAATTTAAAATGTTATTTAAACGTACGAACTTACCTGGCTAAATTGCAGAAATGTCAAAGTATAAGGGCATTTTGGTAATTTTACATTCTCCTCGATTTTCCACCCGATCTTGATCTAAATTAATAATTTCATTCAATCTATTAATTTAGATAGTAAAAAAATTTATTTTATGAAATTTAGTCATTTTTTACATTTTCACAAAATTTCCCCTACCATTTTACTTTTATTCAATTTAGTCCCTAAGCCTAAAACATGAAATTTAACCATTTTTATTGAAATTTTACACTAGACTAATATTCATGGCCTCCATTTCAGCCTATTTTTGCAACAATATCACATCAAATCCCTGTACTTTTATTAATTTAGTAATTTAGTCCCTAATCGATAAATTCATCACAAATCACTTAACAAAATACTATTAAATAACAACTAATATTTCAAATTTAATATTTAACATTAAAAATCACTAAATTCATCAATAGCAATATTCAAAATCTTTAACAGTTTCAAAATAAAAGGCACGGACTAGCTGGACCTAGTGTCACGGGGCTAGATCTTTTGTCTAACGATCCGTGTGGCCTTAGGCGATCCTTTTGTTCAAACTCGCCTAAGTCAGCCTTTTCTTAAGTGAGGATTCCTTAAGAACTCCTTCAAGACACCAATTGTAGAGCGGAAGCGATTTATGCCAAAAGAAGCAACCAAAAGAACAATAGAAAGGACGCACACAAAGTGTTTGAGTAAATGCTCTCTATTCTCTTATTCACAAAGAATAATGAAACAACGAATGGAGTGAGTACAAATGAGGGGGAGGCTTTCTATTTATAGTTGAGCTCCCCCAAAACCGACGGTCAAGATACATTTACATTAACAAATGAGATTAACAATATCCCTTGATTTTAAGGATTTACACGATATGCCATATCAAATCTAATCTAATCTTTACAAGATATGATTCCCTCTATCTTCTAAGATTAGTTACCAAATTAGCCTAAGTTTCCATATCTTCGTTATCGGGCCAACCAGGCTTCAATATGACAGGCTTCTCCAATAGTTCCTTGAATCGGTCCAGTTTTCGTGGGCCAAATGATCCCTATCTAAACAATAGACCTACATCAGATACATTTGGTGCGATGGTCATGGGCTTTGAACTATGGCCCGTGACATTCTCCCCACCCATTCTCGCAACGTCCTCATTGTAACTTTTGAATGGCACTGACTTGATTCGCCTCAATCTCGTCTCGACGCCTTAGCTTTCCCTTTCCTTCGGGACTTCTGCCTCGGCAAAATTTACTTCTTAACTCGAACCGACCTACTCGTTTGTGCATCTCGACGATAAGAAGTTATGTCACTCTCTTGCTCATATTCTAACTTCACTCGAACTGAATCCTCTTGATTCACAACACTTGGCTTCATTTTGCCCATAGTCTCTCGACCTCTTTGCTCAGGAACTTTAAAACGGCCCTTATGTTCTTGCCAAGTCAACAAGTTAGAATGCAACCCACTATCGAAGTGTTCGGAATGTACCTTTGCATTAACCCGGGTCAACTATCCCACTTGTATCGTTTCTTTCCCCTTGAAGTCTGATGCACCATCCACCTCTCCCATAGGTGGAAGCCTTGTCGATGACGCGGCCAACTCCGATGCTTCACTCGACTTGAGCCTCATTGATCCCAACTTCAATGTTTTCATCGCAACTTCTTCTTCTAAGTTCGATGACAAACTCACCTCTTCCTTGGGTAGAAGCCCCTCCGACAACTCACCAAGCTCAGACGTTGCCTTTCCTTTGAATTCAGCTTGCTTTGGACAATTTTAAACTTCATGTGGACCACTGCATAAGAAGCATTTTACTCGCTTCTTTTGCTTCTTTTGCCCTTTTGGCTTCGGCTTTTCCCTTGCTCGAGCCTAGCTTCTTGTGCTTCTTGTCTATGCCATCGTTCCTTTCGATGACAGACTTCCTCGAACACTTTCGCAACCTATGCAGACCATGACACAAGAAGCACTCCATTGGCCTCTTCTCGCTTTTGGCCTCCTTGGCTTCGACACCCTTTGCGCTCAAACCAAGTCCCGCTGCCTTACCCACCATCTTCTTCTTAAGCGCAGATTTCCTCAGACATTTTTTTAATATATGTGGACCATCATAGGGAAAGTATTTTATCTTGTCCCTTTTCCTCTTGGGTTTCGTCTTCCCAACTCGTGGTTTCCCATTACCACTATTGTTGCCATTGCCATTGTCATCCTCATTATCTTCCTTATGATCCTTTTCACGTACGCCCCTTTCCTCAAACTTGGAAGACCCAAGCTTGTCTTTCCCTATACCAAGCTTAACCACAGATTCCACTACCGTCATGGCTTTCGAAAGCTTTTGGACACCTCTTTGTTCCACCTCCTGTCTGACCCACGGCTTCAATCCGTTTTGAAAAGCAAACAATGTTTTTTCTCGGTCACATTTGAAACTTGGAGTATGAGTTCCTTAAACTCTCGAGCATACTCCCCCACTATGCTCCATTGCGTTATCCCTTGCAACTTTGCCCAAGCTTCTTCCTAGTTAAACTCTGGGTAAAATTATCCCTTCAACTCACATCAGAACTCTTGCCATGTCCCAATCTCACCTTGCCTTTTATCTAAGGTCCTGCCTTGCCACCATAAAAGTGCAATATCAATAAGAAACATTGAAGCAGTATTTACCTTAACTGCATCATCCACAATGCCATTGGCACGAAAATAGTTATCCATCCTCCAAGAAATTGTCCACATCGCACGCAGACCTTGTCCCCACAAACTCTTTCGGCTTCGGGACATCCTTGTTACTGAGTACTGTACTTGACACTCGTTTCCTCACAATTTCTTGGCATAAGGCTAGCTCTGTAACACCCCTCACCCGTATTCAACGTCGAAATAGGGTTACAGAGCACTACTAGACTTGCAAAACAATTAAACAACTATTTAACATACATTTGCTCAATTCAATCATTCATCATTCAATCTCAATCAATTTGTCCTTATTAAGAGCCTACAAGGGCTTAAAGATACTTTGGAAGTAGTTCGGGACTAAACTGATAACTCAAAAATTTTTGTGAAACTTAGAAAATTTTGCTTCAAACAGGGGACACACGCCCATGTGGCCAGGTCATGTGTCTCACACGGCCACCAAACACGCCCCTGTCATAGATCGTGTGAAAATAGGGGTAAATATTGACTTAGATCACACGGCCAACCACAAGCCCATGTGTCTAACCTGTGTGCCCTTCGAACTATCCACACACGTCCGTGTGTCAGGCCGTGTGTTAGGCAGTGCCAAACCTGTAGGGTATACTGACTTATGCAACACGGCCAAGTCGCATGCCCGTGTGCTAGGTCATGTGCCAATTAGGGGGTATACTGAATTGTACCACACGGTCGATCACACGCCCATGTGTGAAATTGTATGGAGCACACTAACTTTATTTCAATTTCAACACCAGGGGACACACGCCGTGTAACTTGACTGTGTGTCACACACGGCTGAGACACACGCCCATGTCTCTGCCCGTGGGAACAAAAATAGGCTATTTACCAAGCCAATTTGCCACCCACATTTATGCTCACCTAAACAACCAGAATGGCACCAATCCATAGTATAAATAAACATCCAATTTAGCCACAAACAAGGCTAATTCATACCAATTCCAGCATTAGCAACCAGCATGCTTATTTCTCAAGTTTTACATAGCCAAGACATACTAACATACATATACCAAATAACTAATCAAACCTTTACCTAACATACCTCATTTTATACCAATTCATAAGCATAATATCAATTGCATAAACTTCATAATATATTCATTCACATTTCCATCCATGAACTCAATATCAACCATATATCCATATATAAACACATAACCAAATCCACTAACTTAAGCCAAATCTCATTGCTATATTAACAAACCAAAACATATACATTTACAAGTCAATTCATTTGGCCAAAGTCTTAACCAAATATAACAAAAATGACTCAAAATACCTATACATGCCATATGACCAAACCATAAGTTCAAAAGTACCAAAGTGACAATTGGATAGTGTGACGATATCTCTGACGATCCCCGAATTCGAGCTAGCTTTGTATTCACTATAAAGCACAAAAAATTCACAAAGTAAGCTATAAAGCTTAGTAAGCTTGTATGATATAAATTTAACTAATCATAAATACACCATTCATCAATTTAAGCATATTAACATGCAATTCATTATTACTAACAAACCTTTCACATGCTTATTCAAATGCTATTATACAAACTTCATAACTTCTTCAATTTAAGGCTCATACTATGCATGTACATACATGTACCAATCCGTAACAAGCTTATACATATTCGAATGCCGCTGAGTACCCAATATCTCGCAGAGTAAGTGCCGTAAATGTTTTCTCCCTAAGCAGTAGTGGAACATATTTAAGCCACCAACCCTATCTCCCTGACCAGTAGTGGAATAGGTTGAAGATTGTAGATCTTGTCACCTTAAGCAGTAGGGAACCAAGATCGAATGGCAAATCTAGTCTCCCTAAGTAGTAGTGGAACAAATTTAAGCCACCAGCCCTATCTCCCTGACCAGTAGTGGAATAGGTCGAAGATTGTATATCTTGTCACCCTAAGCAGTAGGGAACCACGACTGAACTGCAAATCTGGTTTCCCTTAGTAGTAGTGGAACAAATTTAAGCCACCAGCCTTATCTCCCTAACCAGCAGTGGAATAGGTCGAAGATAGTAGATCTGGCAATCCTAAAGTTGCAGGAGCATATCGAAGACATCAGATCTTGTCTCCCTGAGTTTGCAGTGGAGCAGACTGAAGATAGCAAATCTTATATCCCCGAAGTTGCGGTGGAGCAGATTGAGGCTACAAGTTTAAATTCCTTGAATTGGTCGAAGCTCTAGTTCTCATGCCCCTGAAGATGCAGCGGGATGGAATGAAGCTACTCGAACAAGAAAAGCACTGAAAAAGGTCAAGATTTCGCAAGACCGGGCAAAATCGACCCTTTTTGAAGTCTTTGCTCTATTCTCGTTACATGACAATGAGCAAAGAGGGGCAACTGTAATAGGCCCATTTTGTCCGGCCCATTAACCAATTTTAAATCCAAAAAATATAAAACCAATTAAAAAAACAAAATCCATAAAAGTCCATTTTTAAAGTCCAGTCCATACAATAATAAACAAGCCCAAATACTAAAGACCTATACCCAGACTAAACCCAAGGCCCAAACGGCCCAAATTTTTGGAATTTTTAGAAAACCCTAAGACCTTTAGCCACCGTTCCTCCAGCGCCGCAAGCTTTCAGCGCCCCACTTCCGTACTCTCGCTCACTGCGTGTCACACACTTGCACAAGGAAAAAAAATAACAGCAGAGGCCAGCCAATAATAACAACACAAAAATGACAGCAAAGAAGAGGATAACAGAAAAGAAAAGGATGATAGTGTAATTTGGGATTTTATTTTTGAATTTTTTTCTTTTATTTTTCAGCTTTATAAAGCCCAAAGGAAATCGATGTAAGGGTGACGATTTCACACACACATGTGGAATTAAAAGCAATTAAAAAAATCAGAGTTTTTGAAAGGTGATTAAAGATTTTTTGATTATTTTCTTTTCCGTTTCTTTGATCTCCCATTTATATTCATCGTGTGTAAAAACAAAAAATGAATAAAAGAAGGAGACTTATCTGTGCAATGGCACCTTCAAATCCCTATTTCTTCATCTTAATCGAAGCTTAAATGGGGATTATAAAGTTTGAAATCGCGAGGCCTTCGAAATGCTTTCAAATGGGGTACAATAGACCATCGTACGACACCATATGCCAATTACAATGGTAAAATAGTGACCGGACAAAGGGGATTCCTTCGCTCGGCCGAATGGAGGAGATAAAGGGATATTTGGGGTTCTTTTAATCTATTTTAAAAGTAGGCTAGGGTTTTGCTAGTTTAAAAGAATGGTTGGATGTTTGTTTTTTTTTTTTTTTAGCTTTCATTTACCTTTATAAATGACGTAAAGCATTTATTATATTATACTTATATATTGTTTATTTCAATATTTTTTTATATTATTTACCTTAAAAGCTTTTTCACATTATTTATCTTAAATGTATATACTATTTATTCTATTTTTTTTACATGTTATATATTCTAAAATTTTATATACTGCTCATCTTTAAATGGTTTCATGATTATTCATTTTAAGGATTAATAAATTGTTTATATTAGACTATTTCACATTTTATGTATATTATTTAGGTCAAATTTCTTTTTATGTGTTATTTAGTTTAAATTTTTAAGTTGTTTTATAAATTACATGTTTTAAACCATTTTATATTTTTTATTAATTATTTTAAATTACTTTATAGTATTGCAATTTATAATACTTATTTTAGATTGGTTTTATATATATATTATTTATTATCATTTGTCTTACAATAATCGTGTTAAACTTTTATTTGTTCTTTTTTTAGTTCATAGTTTGTTTATTTATTTCTTAGATTGGTTGAGTGTAAAACCGTGTTTTCCGTAATCATTGCTATCATAATGTGATATGTAATTTTTAATTTGTATTTATTTGCTATTTGTGATTCAATAGTGTCATATTTCACTTGTAAAAAGTTGATTATTGCTATTATGTGTTTTGATTCTGATTTTATATTTATTCGCTATTTTCGATTCAATAGTATTGTATTTCACTTGTAAATAATTGCTCCTCATTGCATGTTATTATGTCATCGCGTTTTATTCACTTAAAAACATCATGTTTTAACACCATTTAAGTTTTAAAATCATTTTTACTCAAAGTTTCAAACAAGGCAATATTTGTGCTTTTGGAAGGTCGGAAAATTATGCCCTAACATACTAGGTGTCAATTTTCCATCCAACCAAATAGCCAAATACTCTTCTTAATTGCATGTTTTGAAGATCAAAGATGATTTCGGTGTCGAGGCATAAACATGTTATATCCTAACGTACTAGGTATGATATTTTTATTCCTTCGAAATGAGCTAATCTTGATATTTAAATTCAACATAAATTAACCTTCTTTAAAAATAATTATATTTTATAGCTTGTTGTTAATATGATATTTATCTTGTGCATATTTCATGATTAATGTTTATGCATCTTATCATTTTATTATACCTCGAATTCTAATGTATTCAAGTCTCGACTAAATGTTCCATTTCGTTTAAAATGCATTTTGAGCCGAGTTCAAGATCGTGTTTTTAAAATTCTTTTTTTTTTCAAAATAAGGCAATATTTGTGCGTTTGGAAGGTCGGAAAATTATGCCCTAACGTACTGGTTGTCAATTTTTCGTCTAACCAAATAGCCAAATACCCTTCTTAATTGCATGTTTTGAAGATCAAAGATGATCTTGGTGTCGAGGTATAAACATGTTATATCCTAACGTACTGGGTATGATATTTTTATTCCTTTGAAACGAGTTAATCTTGAGATTCAATTCAAGGTTAATTAGCCTTCTTTGAAAAATTTATACCTTAAATATTTTCAAGTTTTCAACACAAGGACACTAATTAATTGATTTGGTACCGTTCTGGGACGTATGGGGGTGCTAACCATTCCTCATGCGTAACCGACTCTCGAACCCATTTATTTAATTCCATAGACCAAAAAAATTTTTATGAGGTGATCCGATTACACCTGAACAAAAGATCGGTGGCGACTCCACATCACATTTTTAAAGTTGACCCCATTTTTTCAAACTTAATAAAAAATTGGTTTCGGCATTAGCTACTTTATGTAGTAATTGTGTTTGTATTAATCCCTAGTGACTTAGATATTTTAAATCTAAAATAACATGGTCTTAATCAATAAATTGCCAAGGTTTGGGGGGACTATTTGAGAGTTGTATATGTATGATTAGATGGGAATTTGGTTAAGGAGGTGGATAAAAATAGTTTTTGTGTAATGATTTTGCTAGCATTTATCTTTAAGGAGTTGGGTGTTACAAAATTAAAATAGCATGGTTAAAACTATAAATTTTGGTGATTAAGGGACTGCCTAGGTGATGTATAGATTTGGTTAACTGGTATTTAATTCAAGAAAAACTTAATAAGAAGGGTTAATTGCTGGTGTTTAAATATTCTTGGTGGTTGGACTAATTAATTAAACTAAATTATTATTTTAGATCAAGAAAATAGTAGATCGGGTATCAACAGTAGAAAAGAAAAGATCGCCAAGAGGTCATCTCTGAATATTAGCTCTATCATATTTATGTAAGTTCTTAGTCTTTGAACTCAAACTCTATTTATTTAATTTAAATACTTTATTATTACTTTGATATCTTAATTATATTTTCATATATGCAAATGAATAAATTATGAGATGAGATATTGTGTATTATATATATGAAATGTAACATTATGAAATGAATCAATAAGTAATTAGAATTTAAATCGATAGTATGGGAATGTTATATATGGAGATGTAATTTGAATGATGAGATTGAAATTGAATAATGTTGGTTAATGTATAGAGTTAAATAAAATCTCGTGTTTACATGCTAGGTAAGTTCGTAGTCTTGAAACTCAAACATCATTTACTTAATCTAATTAGTTAATTGTTAATTATTATTTAAGTATGTTTTTATTTGTGTTTGGTTAAGCTCTATTGAATGGATATTGACAAAATCATATATAGATAGAATGTGACATTATGGAATAAATTAATGAATGATTAATAGATAATTGAAGTGAATATGATATTGAGTTGATTAATAGATAATTGAAGTGAATGTGATATTGAGTTATGAAATGTGATATTGAGATTATGAAATGTGATTTTATGGACTTGCGAATGAGTAATTGATATTGTCAGTTCATTCGACTAGCGCTGGGTGCAATCATCACTGATTCATCCAACTAGAGCTGGGCTCACAATTATAATCGTCGATATACCCGACTAGCACTGGGTGCAAATATCATTGGTTTATCCAACTAGAGCTGGGCTCACTATTTATATCGTCGGTTTATCCGACTAGCGCTGGGCGCAAATATCGTTGGTTTATCCAACTAGAGCTGGGCTCACTATTTATATCGTCGATTTATCCGACTAGTGCTGGGCGTAACTTCCGTCAGTTTATTTGACTAATGCTAGGCACACATTTTTCAGTTTATCTGATTAGCATTGGGCGCAACCTCTTTTGCAGATTATCTGCTAGGCACCGAGTGTCATGTACAAAATGGACTATACAGTATGGTGTTATGAATCATCAAAGAAGGATGGTTATAGGTATTACTAAAGATTATTATATTTACTTATGTATATTCCTTTAGTCACTTGAAGATATGATATATTCTTGAGTTATATTATTAAAGTTGTCAAATAAAGTTAAATGCTTTAGATATACTTGTGTTTATTCAGATAAGTGAAGTTGCTTAATATGATTGGTTTGTGCCATAATAGAAGTAAATTTTTTATTGATCTATGCAAAGCTATTCATATAGAAAGTGATGTGAATTGAGATATATGTTCAAACCAACTAAAGGTGAATACTTGTGAAAATTGAGTATAGTACGAAATAAAGTGATGAAAGGCATGAAATTGAAATTTTGATATCTTGTAATTGTATGGTTAGATAGTAGTATGATGATATAATTCAATTTGAGCTTTCATATATCCTATCATGTCTTAAAATGTTTGGATTATAGAAAAATCAATGAGTTTTACTTAGCGTGCGATTTTTTTAGTACTTAAGTTAGGTACTCTCTTTTGATCGCCGACACAGTATCCAACAACAACAATCCCGATTTCAAGTGTGGTGATGTTTAATTTTGTAATGGCATGTACCTAGGATGTCTTTGGTTGTTTTTTGAATGTGATGTTAATTGAGTTATAAGTATATGTTTATGTTTGAAGCTAAATGTTAGTATACGTTTTGACCATAGGCTTGATATGTGTATGAAACTTAAAGCTTGGTGTCTTAATTAGCTTTTATGTTAGGCTAAATTGAGTGATTTTGGCACATTTTAGATCCATACGGACATGTGACTTGGCCGTGTGAGACACACGGCTAGCACACGGGCATACGAGGCCATTTTGAAGGGTACACAGCCTGGCACACGGGCGTGTGGCATGGCCGTGTGGCCAAAGTCAGTGAGTTACACGGGTACGGACATGGGCTGGGACATGGTCATATGTCCCTACTTCGAATTCCCACACGGCCTTAGACACGGGCATGTGTCTAGGCCGTGTGAACTCAGTAGTCAATTTTTTTTTTTTTTTTTGTAAATTCTTCTTTAACTTTTCAAATGATTTCTATTAGTCTCAAAGTGTTTTTAAGGGAATTTTAAAGCTCAATTTAGGGACAATTTGCATAATTATGATTGAATTAGAATGTGTTTATGATTACTTTTGAATTGGTTGTTAAATGCTTTGATTGGTTGGTAATATTCCATAACCCTACTCCGGCGTCGGATACGGGTTTGTGGTGTTACAACCAGTGGCCTTCTCATCGAGCAGCCACATGAAGAAGAGTGGCAGGAGTTCATGAAGTTGATGCTCTTATGTCTTTAACAGCTCAGGTATCTACTGTGACTTCCATGCGTAAGAATATTTCTGTTAGTGGTTGCAACACCAACATGACAGGTCAGCAACCAAGTCAATTTGAGAACATCGCATGTGTTTACTATGGTGATGGTCACACATTCAAAAATGTCCATCCAATCCTGAATATATTTACTATGTGGGAAACCAACATCAAAATTGGAATGGCCTAGATCCACAATCGAATCACTATAATCCTTTATGGAGAAATCAACCCAATTTCTCTTAGAGCAATCAAGGCACCGGTCTAAGTAATTCCTATATGTATTGTTGTACAAATCATTTTCCAGGATTTTTTCAACAGATGTAGAAACCTCATCCAGTCCAATCTTCAAATAGTTTGGAGAACCTACTGAAAGCATATATGGTTAAAAATAATACAAATTTAAGGAATCTAGAGAACCAGATGGGGAAATTAGCTAATGAGCTAAGAAATAGACCCCAATATGCTTTGTCGAGTGATATGGAGAATCCCAGAAGTGCAGGAAAAGATTAATGTAATATTGTTACTGTCAGAAGTGAAAAGGTGTTGGGACCAATGGTTGTTGAATCCAAACATTAGCCTGTTGTTGTCCATAATCAAAAGGAATTTCAACCAGAAGTTGAATCTCCCATAGCGCATAATCTTAATCTTAATTTCAACCAGACTGAGGCACAACTGTAGCAGAGTAGTCCTGAAGAATCAACACCCAAGGTAGATATAGAACCAACACTACATCCGAATGGCTATCCGATTAAGGTAAAACCTCCACCACCTCCTTACTCATAGAGATTCCAACAGCAACAACAAGAGGTACACTTTAGGAAATTCTCACATATACATAAGAAATTACATATCAACATTCCATTGGTGGAGGCTTTGGAACAGATGTCAAATTATGTTAAATTCATGAAAGATATCTGATAAGCTATAAAAGTAACATATTTAATCCCTTTCTTAATGCGTTTGTGGATGATTAATTATGCAAATTAGTGAATTTGGTGCTCCTAATCCTTTAAATTCGTGTTTCTATACTTAGGAGAGCATTTGAGAGCAAAATGAGATAAAAATAAACCAAAATCAAACAAATAGAGCTATTTTCAAGATCCACATGACCTTGGCATTCCCCACGGGCTGGTCACATGCCCATGTGTCAGCCCGTGTCGATTTCACACCCTACTTCCCAAACATGCAGGAAAACCCAATTTTTAGGATTTCTGAGCATTCTAAAGTCTATAAATACCAATTAGAAGAAGGCCTAAGAGAGCAATCAGAGAAGATTGAAGAAAACACTCGAAGAACGCCATCGGAATCAACTCGAAAGCAGATCTCCCTCAAGATCAAATATCTCCATTTAATTTCTTTCTAAGTTTTATTAAGTTTCTTTATGTCTTGTAGTTATCCTAACTTTGAGATGTTTCTATTCAAGATTATGAACTAAATTCCCTAGATACGTAGGGAGGATGAAACCTACAATGAATCTTATTATTTGATTTCTTATTTACATGATAAATACTTGATACTTGTTCTCAATTATGTATGCTTATTTCTTGTTTTAATATTTCCGGGATATTAATTCATGTTTAATGTGCTTATTTCAGTGGAGCAAAAGTCCCTATTTAAGAGTAAATCTAGCATAATTGAGTAAAGTTGCATGCAATCTTAAAAATAGGACGACATAAATCTACCAGATTAGAGTCAAATTTAATAAGGGAATCCATAGATCGAGTTAATGCGACAATAAGGGTTTTAATTAGAAAGAGATTTCAATTAATCAACTTAGAACAAGTTGTTCTTACTCTCAAAAGAGATATTAACATAATTTAGGGATTTTTATGGATCAAGATACATGTGAATAAATCGTTTAATTCTGATTCATAATAATAGGTGAAGTCTAGGTGGATTCTTTCCTGGGTATTGTCTCTCTCATTGGTTAATATTCGATTATTTTCCAATCTCATTCTCTGTTACGTTTTTAGTTAAATTAGTTTAGTAATTTTAGATTAAAACACAATCACTCCAATTTGTCGCCTAAATAATAGAAAAACAGTAAGTGCTAGTATTTTTAGTCATCGTGGATACTATATTCCCTACTCACCATAGCTATACTATTGTTCAATAGGTGCGCTTACCTTAGTCATATTTATACTTAGTTTATTAATCATCAATATCTTCTCTAAAAATATACGGTTGAGAGAGTTGGAGATAATGGCTCTAACTAAGGAGTGCAGTGCATTCTTGCAAAATAAGTTGCCACCAAAGATGAAAAATCCTGAAAGCTTTACCATACCGTGTAATATCGATAATTCCTATTGTGGTATGACTTTATGTGATTTGGGAGTGAGGATAAATCTGATCCCTATGTCTCTGTTTAGACAATTGGGAATTGGTGATGTTAGACCAACAATAGTGACACTACAACTAGCAGATAGATCAATAGCACGCCCTTAAGGAAAAACTGAAGATATTTTGGTACATGTTGATAAATTTATTTTTCTTACTAAATTTCTTATTTTAGATTTTGAAAAAGATAAAGAAGTCCTTGACATTTTGGAAAGACCTTTCCTAGTAACCAGAAGAACATTAATTGATGTATAAAAGGGACAACTTACCATACTAGTCTAAGACAATAATGTAACTTTTGATGTTTTCAAAGCTATGAGATACCCTGATGTGGGAGAATAATGTTCTACTATGGATGAGACAAAATCGTCATTCTCGATGGATGATTCATGGGAACAACTCTTAGCACTAGATATGTTGAGTGACGATGAAGAAGATGGAGATCAAGCTAAATTGAAAGTCGAATTGAAGGGATTCACTTTGCAACCTCATTTTGAGTCTTTTTTGGAGCTGGAATCCCGTGAATATAAGCATTTGAAAGCTTCAACTGAAGAACCACCCAAGTTAGAGCTAGAATCCTAGGGTATTGTAAAGGGTTCTATGGCCCAAGTGGGGCTCGATATTTTGGTTGAGATAAGATGTAACACCCCAAACCCGGTCTATGCGTTGAGACTAGATTTGGTTTGTTACATGATTCGAGCTATTCTTAAATCTTTAATGAGTTGAAAACTACAATTTTATATACTGTGGTTTAAAATTTGAAGAGTATTTGATTTTGATAAATATTTGAAACATTAGTTGAAAATCATTGTATTATTAAAACCGTTAGGAGATTTGTTAAAGAGTTAACAATAAAAGAATTATTTATAAAAGAATTTCATATACTTGAAAACCCAAATTTATTTTTATAAAGCATCATATAATCATAGCCCATGATTTAAAAGTCCAAAATAAAGTTTAAATTCCAAACACACATAAAATCCATAAGTTATTTATAGAGGCCATTTATTACAACATCCCAAAATAGTAAAAATAATTATTAAAAGTTCAGAGTTTTAAATAACCCATATTTAGCAAGATGGCCTCCACGAAGTCATCCTCATTTCAAGTCCACATCGGCCCATTACCTGAGATGGAAAGAAATTAAAGGGGTGAGTTACTTAGAACTCAGTGTGTAACTCACTTACCACCATTATTGGGCCAGATTGTCAAGATATTATGCTGGGCTTGAGCCCAATTCAGAATTCAACAATATATCATGAATTTAAAATAATTAATAATGCATGAAAAATGTAATTCCCAACCCAAACCTAATATCCATCCGCTAACACCCCCGTACCAACCATCACACCTGTGGGGATCAAGTCAACCCACCCCGCCATCACACCAATCGTAGGCATTAAGCCTTTTTATAATTGTGGCATAGCCACCGAACTAGAGGCAATAAGCCGATATTGTGGCAGAGCCACCGAACTAGAGGCAATAAGCCGATATTGTGGCAGAGCCACCGAACTAGAGGCAATAAGCCGATATTGTGGCAACCGGCCATTCTTCTCTTCATATATCCCACCCATGCAATTATACATGTACTTTAAAATATAAAATTTATTAACAATACATAACATGGTGGGTTTATCAATAACATTTCATTTGGCCCTTAATTATAGCAATTTGTCTATTTAGCAATTTAGTGGGCTTTGGCCCATTTACCAAACTAGAGTGTTTTGGCTAAATTTTAACGAACTAGAGTGTTTTGGCCCGATTTATCGAACTAGAGTATTTTCGCCCATTTTCACGAACTAGAGTATTTACGGCCCATTTTCACTTAACTAGAGTATTTACGCCCATTTTCACTTAACTAGAGTATTTACTACCCATTTTCACTAACTAGAGTATTTACGCCCATTTTCACTAACTAGAGTATTTACGTAATAACAATTAATATCTCGAGTATGCTGTAATTTTCACGATTTTGTCGCTTTTACGTATTTTTGTCATAATATCATTTTTTACGCTTTTACCGATCTAATCGCTTTTACGATTTACTTCCATACCGAAATTTGACATCCAACCAAAAATAATGAGTGTGAAAATTACACACCTCGATACCGTGAGTACTAACCCTTCTCGCCTCTAAGACCTAAAATATATTTTGATTCGTTAGACAATTAATTCAAAAATAATCTTAATCGATAATGGATCCAAAATCTTACCTCTTGATTTTGAATCACTTCGATTTTCGGTTTTCCCTCGCTTATCGATTCACTAGCCGAGAATCCACCAACGATAACGGCTCGGAGGTTCGTACTACTTCAATAATGGACTTCTTTCGAAGATGGCCCGCAACCCGGTGGAAAATCCTTGATCGCCAAACCGCTTCTTCGCTTGAATGGGGATTTACAGATCCACCCTCTTACGATAACCTAACACCGCCTTTTCTTCCCTATTTTGACGGTCTTCAAGATCCAAGGAATTTAGTTAGATCTAAAATAATATCAATTTACTAGAGATTTAAAGAGATTTGATTTCTTACCAAAATAAAACGCTTCCAACGCTTTCTCCCGATCACTTGAGTTCCGATCTCCGTTATTGCACTAAATAATAATAACGAAAAGAACGTTATTAGAATGAACGTTATATTGATTCTAAAAGTCCTTCAAATCACCATTACCATTCGCCATAGTACCTTAATAAATCGAAAATGGAAAAGAACCCTTACCTATAATCCACTATCGAAAAGAAGGAATGGAGAATGGTGTCTAAATGATGAAGGATTCGGCTATGTATGTTCAAGGAAAAGAAAAAATATTTGGTTTATAGGCACAATAGCATTCGGCTAAGGGAGTGTAGATGAAGAAACTTTGATTGAAATAATTAGAATATGAGAAAGAGATGGTGATAAGATAGTTTGATTTCAAAGAGAAAAGAAGATGAAAGAAAAAATAGACCTTTAGGATTTAGTGCATCTCGCCATGGCAAAAGAAAAGAAAGAAACCGATTTTGGTATGGGTGATTTCGCACAAGGAGAATACAAAAGAAAATTAACAAAGTGGATGAAAGTGACCAAATGGTCAAGAGATTTTGGCTTTGCCAAATGCAATATTCGCCAAGAGGGATGTTGAAAGGAGAAAACAAAGAAAATCTGCACAATGTGCAAAGAATGACCAAAGAGAAAAGGATGAGATTTTAGCCAAACTAACAAAATTTTGGCTCTCCTCCCTTACCAATATTGTCATTCAGACATGGTCAAATGGCCATGATTTCTTTCCAAATTTTCCCTTGATATGTGCCTTATGTTCCCCTATCTTTCCTTAAACCTTTGATTCCATGCCATAAGTTAGTTGTTTCCTTAATCCATTGATACACTAACCAAAAATACATGGTCAACACCTTCCTTATATGTCCCTTGCCGACACTTCCTAGTCATGAGCGTAAAATTAAAAGCAAAAATTCATTTAGGTGCCATACAAGGGATTCAACCTCTTCCTCTTACTTGAACCCATGCGCCAACTCCACCATGCCATATGCTCATTTTATGACACTTTTAGCACATAATTTAGCTTAAGTCTTAATCACCTTTGTTTCACTTCAATAAATCTCAATTTAATAAATTTTATTTCTTCTCCAAATTATGCTTTACCTCTCTAGGACTTTAATAAGCACTAAAATAAAAGTAAAAATTTTTTTTTTAAAAAAAATCTAAACACCAAAATCATGCAATTTAAATACTCAGATTTTTAGGTGTTACAACTCTACCTCCTTAAAGAAAATTTCGCCCTCGAAATTTACCCGTTGAAAAAGGTGAGGGTATTGTTGCCAATTGCCTCCTCCTGCTCCCACGTAGCTTCTTCCACTCGTGGTTACGCCATAGAACTTTGACCAACGGCACGCTTTTCTTCCTTAGTACCTTGACATCTCGGTCTAGGATTTCCACCGGTTCTTCTTCAAAGGACAAATCAATTCACCCAATTCTTCTACCGATAATGTGCAAAGGATCCGATCTATAACGCTCAACATGGAAACATGAAAGACATTATGAATTTGATCTAACTCCGAGGTAACTCAACTGATATGCCATCGACCAACACGCTTCAAAGACACGATAAGGTCCAATATATCTAGGACTTAGCTTGCCCTTCCTTCCGAATCAAGATCTTTTTCCAAGGAGATACCTTCAAGAAAACCCGATCTCCCACACTATACTCGATGTCCCTTCGCTTCAGATCTGCAGACGACTTCGCTTATCTCGAGGCTTCTTTCAACCGTGTTCAATAACTTTTACCTTATCCTCGGCCTCGATATCATCTCAGACCTAACATCCGCTTTTCGCCCAACTCACCCAACAATAGGAGAGCGACACTTACGACCATACAATGCCTCGTAAGGTGCCATCTCAATGCTAGATCGATAGTCGTTGTTATACGCAAATTCGCCAAGGGTAGATAATCCTCCCAACTACCCTCAAGTCGATTACACATCCTCTTAACATATCTTCCAATATCCGAATTACTCTTCCGATCGACCATCGATTGAGGATGAAAAGCCGATCGAATTCAACTTTGTCCCTAAGGCTTCATGCAGAGCTTTCCGAATCGTGATGTAAACCTAGGGTCCCTATCCGATATAATAGATACAAAATTCCCATGTAACCTCACAATTTCGATACATAAAGTTTCGCCAATTTCGCAATGAATAATCCGCATTTAACCGGCAAGAAATGAGCATTTCACAACCGATCAACAATTACCCAAACGGAATTTTTCTTAGTAGGTGTTAACGGTAACCCACTAACAAAATCCATAGTTATCCTCTCCCATTTCCAAAGAGGAATCTTTATCGGTTGTAACAATCCGACGGTAATTGGTGTTCGCGCTTCACTTGTCGACAAGTCAAACATTTTCCCACGAACTCAGAATCTCACGCTCAACCCCGCCACCAATATCGTTTCACGGAGATCTCGACACATCTTATTTCCTCCGGATGCATAGCATAAGGGCTACTATGCGCCCCAGAAAATCAGCTTGCCTCAAATCTAGATCCTTAGGCATGCATACTCTCCTCGAAAGCACAACACACCCTCCGTGTTTATTCCAAAATCCTCAATTTCACCATTTTCAACTTGTCGCAAAGAAGGTCCCAACTTCTCATCTCGATGTCTGCTTTTCCTTGATTTGTTCCAACCACGAGGTTTCACCAAGTTCTCGCTAACAAACCGCCATCCTCGCATGCACTCAAATGGGCAAACAAAGCTCTTAATTCGGATACCGCCACGACTTAACGCTCGCCTACCACGCTAGCCTTTCCAGTGATGGTATTCGATGGAGAAATCATAATCTTTTAACAATTCTACCCATCTTCTTTGTCTTAAATTCAACTCCTTCCGGGTAAGGAGGTATTTAAGACTCTTGTGATCCGTAGATTATGGACTTCTCACCATAGAGATAGTGCCTCCAAATCTTTAGAGCAAAGACAACGGCAGCTAACTCCAAATCATGAGTAGGGTAGTTTACTTCGGTGGTCTCAATTGACGAGAAGCATAGGCCACCACCTTTCCATTTTGCATCAACACACAACCTGCAGCCCGTGTGAGACGATCGCAATAAATAAAGGAATTCTTTTCCAAATTTCTGTTGAATTAAACCGAGCTTCTATCAGATCTTCTTCAATTTCTCAAAACTCTCTTGCGCTTTTCACCCGTAGATATACGGAGCTCCCTTTCGCAATGCTTTAGTTAGGGTGCAAGAATCAATGAAAACCCTCTACAAAACGTCTATAGTATCCACCAAGCCTAAGAAACTCCAATTTCACCATCGATGTTGGTGGCTTCCAATCCGTAATAGCCTCAATTTTCCGAGGATCCACCCTTATTCCTTCTACCGATACTACATGACCAAGGAAAGTCACCTCCTTTAGCCAAAATTCGCATTTACCAAATTTGGCATACAATTGCTTATCACGAAGTAGTTGTAATACTATCCGCAAATGTCGGTCATGTTCCTCCTCATTTCTAATAAACCAATATATCATCTATGAACACTACCACAAACCGGTCTAAATATGGTTGAAAGACTCGGTTCATCATGTCCATAAATGCAAATGTGCATTGGTTAATCCAAACGCATCACTACAAACTCATAGTGTCCGTAACGGTCCGAAATGTCGTCTTATAAATGTCCGCTTTTTCACCTTAAGTCGGTGATAACCCGACCTTAAATCAATTTTGGAGAAAACTCAAGCTCCTTCAATTGATCAAACAGTCGCAATTCTCGGCAGAGGATACCGATTCTTGATCGTCAATTTATTCAATCGTCGTAGTCAATGCACATACGCATCGATCCATCCTTCTTCTTGACGAACAAAACCGGTGCTCCCCACGGAGACACACTTGGTCGAATGAATCCTCGATCCAAAGAATTCTTGAATTTGAGCTTTGAGCTCACCAACTCCTTCTGTGCCATTCTATAGGGAGCAATGGACACCGGAGCCGCCCTGCAAAAGCTCAATGCCAAATTCTACTTCCCGATCCGAGGTATACCAGAAGTTCTTCAGAAATACATCGGAAATTCCTTCACCGTCCTCACATCATTCACTTGATAATTCTTTGGCATCCAAAACACGATAAAGGCTAGGAATGCTCCGCATCCTTTCTCGCACCAACTTCTCCGCTTTTAATGCAGATACCACATTTGCCGATAGTTCTTTCGCTCACCAATCATTATGATTTCCTTATCATCCGAGGTCCCATCGACATTCATTTTTCAAAGACAATCCAATTGCGCCGATGGTTAACCAACCACCCATGCCTGTAATGAGATCGAACTCACCAAAGGTAGTTCCATCAAATTTGCTAAGAATACTTCCTCTTGGATTTTAAGGGCACGCCTTTAAATATTTTATTAACCATTATTGATCGTCCTAAGGACCGACATCGCATCTCATTTTCGTAATTTCGATTCTAGATTCAGATTTCCAGATATGGCACTAGATACATATGAATGAGTAGAGCCAATATCTATTAAGGCAATAACAGTACATCGAAAATGAAGAACGCATCTGTTATCACATCTCGTGCATTGCCGTCTCATGGCGCCTAATCACAGAGACCACCCAGTCGCCTAGCATCCGCATTTCTCTATTACCATTTCTCGAATTCGTGCACCTTGACCACGACCAGCCCCATTACCACCACGACCGGTCCACGACTCTCTGGTCAGCTGACACCCCGACCGGTACAGGCATCATTATTACGGACTTCTTGAGTCGATCCATTCGTCGAGGACAACTTTTGTATCGATGTTCCATTGAACCGCATTTGTAGCATGCACCCGCTTTCCTCCAACATTCCCCAAAATGCCTTTTCCCACACTCGCAATCTCGACTTCGATTATTTGCTACCGGTTCCGCTTGAACCGATTCATCATTCCGGTTTCTTCAAATCTCTTTGAAGATCCATCATCAGTGTCTCTCTTGTTTCGGAATCTTTCTGCTCGCTGCTCGAGTTCTTAGCCTCTTCGGCAATTTTGGCCTTCTCCACCGAGTGGAAAATTTCTAACTTGTTATGAGCAATCGTAACCCTCACCGCCATTAAGTCCATCTTCAAACGCATTTAACGCTCATGGTCCGTTGCTACAATTGTCCGCATAACGGCTCGACGTAAAAACTCACTTCATATGTCGCCACGGCCTTACTTCCTTGGACAAGATTCGAAATTCCTTCCTTCGAGCATCTACATAGCTCGCTCCAACGATTTTCCTTGAAGGCGCTTTAAAGAATTCCCGCTTAATCGCTATTCAAAGGCCTTCTCGAACAAGAAGCCACCACCGACACGCCTCATCTCTCAATAAGGATACAGCCTCCTCCGCTTTTGCTCACCGCATTCCATATCATCCATAATCCGCTCCACGCCTTCGAGCCAAGATTCACCACATTCGGGCTACACCGAGACTCCTCCGAAAACTTCGCATTATTTGCCTTAAGTCGCCTCAAATTGACCCACGAGTTGTTGGCCCAATTCTAGTTCCAATGACCTTTCCAAGACTCGTAGCATTGCTTGAGTCAATGCATGATCTTCTTCCATGTGATCGCGTGATCCGGTCTCATTTTCAATTGACGCAAAGGCCTACTTCGCATATGATTTGGTGCTTCAACAGTAGCACCTCGGCCTCTACCACGCCACGCCTACCAAGGCCCACGACCACGCCCTCTTGTACTCATGATTGCTTGTTCGCTTATCCGATTACAAGTTTTATGAATCGAAATTTTGTTTCGTGTTTATTAACGATATTTTATGAGATTTGAGATATAAAGTTGTTTTTCGCAACGTGTCCTATAGTCTCAATCTCTACAGTTTTTCACATCTAAAACTAGAAGTTCTAGAGTATTCCTATGATCATATCATAGTAATCATTTAAGCAATAAATACTTACTTGACTTGTTGCTTGATGCTTGTGGTGCCATAACGATCTTTAAAATATCATTGAACGCTTTCATACGTAAATTATTTTTGAACCCAAACCACGTACCGAAGTTTTTGAAACTGGCTCGATATTACTAAATGTAACACCCCAAACCCTGCCTATGCGTTGAGACTAGATTTGGTTTGTTACATGATTCGAGCTATTCTTAAATCTTTAATGAGTTGAAAACTACAATTTTATATACTGTGGTTTAAAATTTGAAGAGTATTTGATTTTGATAAATATTTGAAACATTAGTTGAAAATCATTGTATTATTAAAACCGTTAGGAGATTTGTTAAAGAGTTAACAATAAAAAGAATTATTTATAAAAGAATTTCATATACTTGAAAACCCAAATTTATTTTTATAAAGCATCATATAATCATAGCCCATGATTTAAAAGTCCAAAATAAAGTTTAAATTCCAAACACACATAAAATCCATAAGTTATTTATAGAGGCCATTTATTACAACATCCCAAAATAGTAAAAATAATTATTAAAAGTTCGAGTTTTAAATAACCCATATTTAGCAAGATGGCCTCCACGAAGTCATCCTCACCAAGTCCACATCAGCTTCCATTACCCGAGATGGAAAGAAATTAAAGGGTGAGTTACTTAGAACTCAAAGTGTAACTCACTTACCACCATTATTGGGCCGATTGTCAAGATATTATGTCGGGCTTGAGCCCAATTCGAATTCAACAATATATCATGAATTTAAAATAATTAATAATGCATGAAAATGTAATTCCCAACCCAAACCTAATATCCATCCGCTAACACCCCTGCATCAACCATCACACCTGGGGATCAAGTCAACCCACCCCACCATCACACCAATCGTAGGCATTAAGCCTTTTTATAATTGTGGCATAGCCAATCTAACTAGAGGCAATAAGTCTATTGAGGCAAACTAGAGGCAATAAGTCGATATTGTGGCAACCTAGAGGCCATTTGTGGTAATCGCCATTCTTCTTTCATATATCCCACCCATGCAATTATACATGTACTTTAAAATATAAAATTTATTAACAATACATAACATGGTGGGTTTATCAATAACATTTCATTTGGCCCATAATTATAGCAATTTGTCTATTTAGCAATTTAGTGGGCTTTGGCCCATTTACCAAACTAGAGTGTTTTGGCTAAATTTTAACGAACTAGAGTGTTTTGGCCCGATTTATCGAACTAGAGTATTTTCGCCCATTTTCACGCATCTAGAGTATTTACGCCCATTTTCACGAACTAGAGTATTTACTACCATTTTCACTTAACTAGAGTATTTACGCCCATTTTCACTAACTAGAGTATTTACGGCCCTTTTTCACAACTAGATTAATTTTCATCTCGAATAACAATTAATTCTCGTAATTTTCACGATTTTGTCATTTTTACGTATTTTTGTCAAATATCATTTTTTACGCTTTTACCGATCTAATCGCTTTTACGATTTACTTCCATACCGAAATTTGACATCCAACCAAAAATAATGAGTGTGAAAATTACACACCTCGATACCGTGAGTACTAACCCTTCTCGCCCTCAAGACCTAAAATATATTTTGATTCGTTAGACAATTAATTCAGAAAATAATCTTAATCGATAATGGATCCAAAATCTTACCTCTTGATTTTGAATCACTTCGATTTTCGGTTTTCCTTCGCTTATCGATTCACTAGTCACCGAGAATCCACCAACGATAACGGCTCGGAGGTTCGTACTACTTCAATAATGGACTTCTTTCGAAGATGGCCCGCAACCCTGGAAAATCCTGACCGCCAAACCGCTTCTTCGCTTGAATGGGGATTTACAGATCCACCCTCTTACGATAACCGAACACCGCCTTTTCTTCCCTATTTTGACGGCCTTCAAGATCCAAGGAATTTAGTTAGATCTAAAATAATATCAATTTACTAGAGATTTAAAGAGATTTGATTTCCTTACAAAATAAAACGCTTCCAACGCTTTCTCCCGATCACTTGAGTTCCGATCTCCGTTATTGCACTAAATAATAATAACGAAAAGAACGTTATTAGAATGAACGTTATATTGATTCTAAAAGTCCTTCAAATCACCATTACCATTCTACCATAGTACCTTAATAAATCGAAAATGGAAAAGAACCCTTACCTATAATCCACTATTAAAAGAAGGAATGGAGAATGGTGTCTAAATGATGAAGGATTCGCTATGTATGTTCAAGGAAAAGAAAAAATATTTGGTTTATAGGCACAATAGCATTCGCCAAGGGAGTGTAGATGAAGAAACTTTGATTGAAATAATTAGAATATGAGAAAGAGATGGTGATAAGATAGTTTGATTTCAAAGAGAAAAGAAGATGAAAGAAAAAATAGACCTTTAGGATTTAGTGCATTCGCCATGGCAAAAGAAAAGAAAGAAACCGATTTTGGTATGGGTGATTTTGGCACAAGGAGAATACAAAAGAAAATTAACAAAGTGGATGAAAGTGACCAAATGGTCAAGAGATTTTGGCTTTGCCAAATGCAATATTCGGCCAAGAGGGATGTTGAAAGGAGAAAACAAAGAAAAATCTGCACAATGTGCAAAGAATGACCAAAGAGAAAAGGATGAGATTTTTAGCCAAACTAACAAAATTTTGGCTCTCCTCCCTTACCAATATTGTCATGCCCAGACATGGTCAAATGGCCATGATTTCTTTCCAAATTTTCCCTTGATATGTGCCTTATGTTCCCCCTATCTTTCCTTAAACCTTTGATTCCATGCCATAAGTTAGTTGTTACCTTAATCCATTGATACACTAACCAAAAATACATGGTCAACACCTTCCTTATATGTCCCCTTGCCGACACTTCCTAGTCATGAGCGTAAAATTAAAAGCAAAAATTCATTTAGGTGCCATACAAGGGATTCAACCTCTTCCTCTTACTTGAACCCATGCGCCAACTCCACCATGCCATATGCTCATTTTATGACACTTTTAGCACATAATTTAGCTTAAGTCTTAATCACCTTTGTTTCACTTCAATAAATCTCAATTTAATAAATTTTATTTCTTCTCCAAATTATGCTTTACCCTCTCTAGGACTTTAATAAACACTAAAATAAAAGTAAAAATTTTTTTTTTAAAAAAATCTAAACACCAAAATCATGCAATTTAAATACTCAGATTTTTAGGGTGTTACATAAGAGCTGGTGAAAAGGAGGGGATGGACCGTGATAATATTGGGTCAGTATTTTAGGACTTGAGGAAGAGGCCTACACAGGCTATTGGTTTTGTCAATAATATTGGACCAGAGATAGTCGATAAACTTAATTTTAACTACTCTCATTTTAAAAAATTTTAGCACGGGACCCACGCACATGTTGTTCTTATAATAATATTTTGGAATTGAGGCCTATTGGTAGTATGCCCAATATGCATAAATAAAACCTAGGGGTTGGTACAATTACACACTTCAATTCTACTTTTGAAGATTCTAGTGGTACGAATGCTAATTTGGATGTTGCGGTGTTGAATCGAAATAACCATTCAACAACCACCTTCAAAGAAAATACTGATCCAAATAAAGTTGGTGTTTCAAGTGTGATTGATTTTTCTAATTGAGCCAGTAATTTAAGTTCACAAAAATAGGGCCAGTAAAGGTGGTCCAATTTGTGTTGGATGAAAGCTTAACCGAACTATCAGAGATCGCGAGGATTTGTTTAAACTAGCCGTAACTGCTCGTATTTCTTTATCTGACTCTATGAATTCCATGGTCAAGTTCATCTATGCTCAGCTAAACAGTGAGGGGGTAATGATTTATCACCTTCAAATAGAAAGCAGATGGAGGAGCCCAAGCCTAATAGGCAGTAAGGTTGGTCTTCTGTTCTTTATCTTTTTTATTTTATAGACTTGTCTATTTTTTATTAGAATTTTCAAGGATGTGCCAACATCAAGTTTCCCCTGATTTTCCTTGAGTATAATAAAGAATATAAGCCAGACATTGTTAGTTTACTAGAGACAAGGGTTATTAGAGGCAAAGCAGATAAAATCATAGCCAGTTTGGGTTTTCAGCCTTTTCATAGGGTAGAGGCTATTGGGTTTTGTGGAGGTATTTGGGTTGGTTGGAAAGACTTGGTTATAGTTGAGGTAATTCGTAGCCATCCCCAATTCATTTGTGTCCAGGTTCTTAAGGAGAATCATCTACCCCCTATTCACATTGTTTTTGTTTGTGGAAGTCCTAATAGACAGAAAAGGAGGATGCTTTGGAGAGATCTTTACTCGATATTACCCCTTACGGATACTCCTTGGGCGGCCATCGGGACTTTAACGCGTTTCTTTCGTCTAATGATAAAAAAAGAGTTAGACAAATTGGTATGGTTATCCTTTATTTTAGGATTTTCTTAATAGGGCCAAGCTACAAGATTTGGGTTTTCGAGGTCCTCCTTTCACTTGGTATCGAGGTGGAACTTTTGAGAGACTTGATCAAACAACTATTTATGATTCCTAGATTATATCTTTTCCTAGTTGTTCTATTTCTCATCTCCCCATGCTTAAGTCAGATTAAAAGCCACTACTATTCACTCTTAATCCAGTAGCAAGTTCATCCAGTGGGCGTCCATTCAAATTTCTAGCAAGTTGGGTGGAGTAGCTGGAATTTTCTAATTTTGTTAGTAAGAATTGGTGGTTCAATGCTAATATGGTTGAGAAACTCAAACACTTGACCTCGAACATCAGAGATTGCAATAAGTCTATCTACAATCATATTGGTTCCCGTAAAAGGCATTTGATATAGAAACTATCTAAAGTTCAAATGGATTTGGATAATATGGACTCTATCACTTCTCGTTAATTAAAGTTGCAAGTTAAGGAGGAACTATAATGCATTCTTCATCACGAGGAGTTGTTATGGAAACAAAAGGCATGTTGTGATTGGTTGAACTTTGGGGACCGAAATGTCAAATTCTTCTACTCTTGCATAATTCTAAGGAGAAAACACAATCGAATTTCTGTGTTGAAAAATGAGGAAGGTAATTGGATCTTTGATGAAGGGGAGATTCAATTAGAGGCGATCAATTTTTTCCAAAAACTATATTGAGAACAGCCGACTTAAATGATGGATTTATCGCCTATCTCATTTCCTACTTTAGACCGCAATGACGTGCTCTTCTTGAGTAAATAAGTGTCAAAGGAAGAGATCAACGATGCACTTTTCAATATGGCTCCGCTGAAAGCACCTAGCAGTGAAGAATTTCATGCCCTCTTTTTCCAATTAGTGGGATAGGATTGGTGATACCATTTGTACATGGGTTCAAACAATTTTTTATGGATATCCTATTGACAGGGAGCTTAATAATACTCGATTGTTCTTATCCCTAAGGTCTTAAATCTCGAGAGCTTTTCACAATTTCACTTGATTAGATTGTGTTCGATTCTTTATAAGCTGATTATGAAGGTCATTACTAATCCCTTTAAGGTGGTCTTTCTTAGGATTATTGGCCCAAAACAATCAAGTTTCATCGCCAGAAGGAGTATCACAGATAACATCATTTTGGCACAAGAAGTGATCCATTCCATGAGGAGTAAAAGCAAAAGAAACAAATTGATGGCAATCAAAATCGACTTGGAGAAAACATATGATAGAGTGATATAGGAGTTTATTGAAGCTTCCCTCCAAGAAGTCGGTATCCTGGAATTTCTTCAAAAGGTTATTATGTCAACAATCATGAATGTGACTATGCAAATTTTATGGAATAGGATTCCAACCCATGTGGTTAGCCCTGTTAGGGGTGCAAGACATGGATATATTTGTCTCCAATACCTATTTTTTTATGCATGGAATGATTAAGACACATCATTCATTCTTCCATTAACTCTAGTCTTTGAGTCCCTATTTCCTTGTCCAAAACTGGACTGCCTCTTTTACATTTGTTTTTTACAGATGACCTAGAGATTTTTGGCAACGCTGATTTGGAACAGGCTAATCTTATCAAATCTACTCTTGATAAATTATGTGCTTTCTCTGGACATTGGATAAATTTCCATTGTTTTCTTTTCAAAAGGGTTCGATGAAGACTTTGGGGCAATACTATGTGGGATTCTTGGTTTCTGCAAGGTTCATAACCTAGGTACATATCTGGGTGTTCTGCCTTTCCATTAAAGCTAGAGTTCAGTGGTGGGGATAGGAGATAACTTTCTCTACCTGGCAAAGTCATGCTAGCACAGTTAGTTCTTTTCACAGTTCCTAGTTATTTCTTGCAGTCCATAAGGATCCCTCAAATAATTTGTAAGAAGATTGAACAAATAACCAAACAATTTATTGGGGGGAGTTTCAAAAGAAATAGGAAGATAACCCTCATCAATTGGCAGTCAGTTTGTCAACCTAAGGCTAGAGACGAGCCAGGACTAAGATAGTTGAAGGATCAAAGTACTTCATTCATGTTAAAGCTGTGGTATAATATCTTGTCTAAAACTGATACGTTATGGGTGCAGGTACTTTGCTCAAAATACAGGCTGGATGAAGGCATTCCTAATAATATTCACCAAGGTAACTGCTCTTTTCTGTGGAGAGCACTATTTATGATATGGCCTTTTCTTCGTGAGAACTTACTCTGGTCTATAGGAAATGGTTCTAATATAAAATGTTATAAGGACAGTTTGATTCCTAACATTGAACCTCTTATCAATCTCATTCCAGCTCAAAACAATATTTACATTGACTACTTTCTCAAGGAAATGGTCACAGAGCAAGGATCATGGAACCTTGATCTTTTTCAAATTCGGCTAGCTGAGGAGATCATTGAGTGAATTACTAGTATTCCTCCCCTACAGCCTTCTGTTGGTTCAGACTTAGTTACTAGGGTGGGAAATACATCAGGATCTTTCTGTATCAAGAGTGCCTCCAGGATGCTTAAGGAGGATTAACGGTGTTCGAAATATGAAGTGTGGAAATTGGCATGGAAACATCAGGGACCTCAGAGGGTACGATTCGTTATTTGGTTGGTTCTCAAGTAAAGGCTGCTCACACAAGCGGATAGGCAAAGGAGAGGTATTGTGCAAGATGATCATTGTCCAATCAGTGGACTAGGAATAGAGGATGTAATTCATGCTATTAGAGATTGACGTGTAACACCTTTTACCTGTATTGGACGCTGGAACAGGGTATGAGGTGTTACTAGACATAAACTCAAGCACTCATACAAAACTGAGACTTAAATTCCATCCAAATTAAAATTTTTCATTCAAGTACACATCGTCCCTTATATGGACCCGCAAGGTCTTAAACATACATTGAGGGTGGTTCGGGACTAAACCGAGACCTTAGGAAGATTTTACAAAACTTAGGAAAATTTTGAGGGTTTAGGGGCACATGCCCGTGTGGGTCAATGGACACGCCCGTGTGGCATGTCACACGTCCATGGGCTTAGGTAGTGTCGATTTTAGGATGTATTCTACTTATGACGTCAGTAACAAATGGTAGCCACAAGACCAAGCCACACGCCCGTGTCCTAGGTCGTGTGGTCGATTTTATTTTCATGATTTTTCATAATTCAGGTGCAGACTTCACACGGCCAAGGCACACGCCCATGTCCCAAGGCCATATCACTCACACAGTCGAGACACATGACCTTGTCTCAGCCCGTGTGGCCAATTCTGGACATTCTATTTTGCTATATTAAGGTGCAGGGGACACACGGCCAGATCATAAGCCCATAGGGGCACACCGTGTGTCACATACGGCCTAGACACACACCCGTGTGTCTACCTGTGTGGACAAATACAAGGCTATTTTCCAAGCCATTTTTCCACCCTCACTTGCACACATTCACACAACATCACATGTCATTCTCATGTCATCATTTGTCATACTTAATCATCACATTCAGTTCATGATAACCATACTAGCTTCACATTCACAAGAGGGCATGAACACATGCATAAACATATAATCAACATAAGTCATCATTCATGGCTATATTCAAATTGAACCATAAACTATTTTAGGCCAACACATTTGGCTACATTAACAATGATTTAATTAATCAAAAGACAAAGTCCCTATACATGCCATATCTCAAGAAGGCTTGAATACTTATACCCAAAGTGATAACTTGATAGTGTGATAGCATCTCCAGTATCTCCAACCCAAGCTAGCTAAATTAACCTATAAGAAATAGGAAAGGGAGGGGAGTAAGAATAAAGCTTAATAAGCTCATATGCAAATAATAAACAACTATTGACATTAATTTATTTTACCCAACCATAAAGATATTATAATACAATTTGCATTTAATCTCATGATTCCCACTTAATCATTCATAATGCTTATTCTTTTATCTTATAAATACCATTTACTTGCCTTGGCATTAGCCTAACCACCATAGTCTCTCCATTATAACTTATCACATTATTTAACAAGTTATTTCCATCCTCTTAATCACATGCACATCATTTATGAGTAATCATAATTTCAACATATGGTTTAACCACCTTTCATTTGTCAAAACTCGTATCATACTATATTCTCATAGTGACTTTATTCGACAATTATGCCTGTCTTTCCTTTCTCTCATATCAAATGAAACACATATTTAAATAAATAAACTGTACTATATCACAATTCAAATTGGTTCATAAACATATCACATGATCATTATCAAATCTTATCATGCATCCATTCATCATGAATGTAATCACTAATCACAAGGTTATCAATATTTCACAAGTATAACTTATTCATGTGCATTCTTCCCAAGAATTCATCATATACCGAATTCACTTCACATGAGTTCTATGTACATACCTATACCAATCATAACATAGTCACATACTTTCTCTTTTTTAACATACCTGTTGAACCACTCGGAATGCTAAAAGGTACTCGAAAACCTCATACATATAGTACCGTATCAACGCCATATCCCTGATATGGTCTTACATGAAATATCATATTGACGCCATGTCCCTGACATGGTCTTATACAAAATCACATACCGAGGCCATATCCTAGATATGGTCTTATACGGAACCTTAGTAACATTAGTGTCATGACATTTGTATTCTATCCATTCCTAAGGTTCAATTAGGGATTTTCATTCCTCGACATTTCGTCAGAATCGTCATTAACCAATTTCATAGAGACAATATACAATTCATGTAATATCAAAATATTAAATACATAATACATAAGGTTGTATTATTTACACACAAATTTACCTCGATACCAAAATTGCAAAAAGTGACATAACCGTCAATTACTCGTTTTTCCCCCGTTCTAGGTCCGAACCTCATTTTCTTTGATCTATAACATCACATTTAGCTACTTATTAGTCACATTATTCATTGTGACCCAAAAATCATACAATGGCAAAATTATGTTTTTGTCCCTAAACTTTATCATATTTACACTTTTGCCCCTAGGCTCATAAAATGAAATTTGTTCAATTTCTTTACTACCCATGCATAGTCGAATCATTTTCATGCTTATAGCAGCCCACATTTTCAATAAAAATCATATTTTTAACACATATTTCTTAACTTTTCAAATAGGTCATTTTTTTACATTTTTATCGAAAATCACTTAGTAAAAGTCGTTTCTCTAACCATAAACATCCATTGTCTACCATTAAACATCAAAACAAATTCATGTCACACATGGGTAAATTTTTAATCATGAATCCTACTTCAAAATAATGATAGAAATAGGTAAATTGGGTTACGAGGACTTCAAAAATGCAAAGAACATTAAAAATGGGGCTAGGATGCACTTATTATGGAGCTTGGAAAGCTTGGCCAAACCCTAGCCATGGCTTCTCTTCTAATTTTTGGCTAAAGGTAGAAGATGAGCATAATTTTGGCTTTCATTTTCCCTTTTTAATCTTTTATTTACCAAATAACTCAAATGCCCTTAATGCCTTTCTTTGAAATTTTACCTAACCATGTCCATTTTTGTCCAACAAATTATCCAATGGTTTAATTACCATATAAGGGTCTCTAATTTAAAATCTCATTGCAATTAGACACCTCTAGCTACTATAACTTAAGGTTTGCACTGTTTCACAATTTAGTCAAAAAGTACCCAAACGTCAAAATTTTGGAACGAGATTTTCATGAAATCATTCCTTGAAATCGTAGACCATAAAAATATAATAAGAATAAATTTTCTTACGTCGGATTTGTGGTCTCGAAACCACTGTTTCGACTACGCCCAAAATTGGGCTGTTACAACTCTACCCCTTTAGGGATTTTCGTCCCTGAAAATCATATCAAAAAAAGTTGCTTCCAACTCTCATAAATCATTTTCAATAATTTCTCAGAATCACAAATCAATTTTAGTCTTATATATCTCTTTCCAATAACCTTTGAACTTTAGGACACACTGCCGGAGTACACTGTCAAAATCTGAACTACTCTCTTAAACATATCATTGATGAAGAAAACAATTTATTGTGCCCTAATTGTAACTGCATTCTCAGAGTTCTTGTAGCTTATCCCATAATTGCGATATAAACTCCGAATCTCTATCCGGTATAATGGAACTGGCACCGTGCTCAATCGTATAATCTCAGAAACATCTTGCTCTCTCAGGAACACATAGTTTAGTTGATATGTCAAATAAGAACTCTGTAAATATTGAGGGTACGTTTGGTTCACTGTAATGGAATAGGGATGGAATTGAATAGAGCTGTAATGGAATAGAGCTGTAATCAGTAGTTCAACTGTTTGGTTGAATGGAATGGAATAGAACTGTAATAGTATTCTTGTGTTTGGTTGAATGGAATGATGTTGTAACAGCATAAGGAAAAAAAAAAACTAAAATGACCAGAATACCCTTAGTAGAAATTTTTTTAGGCAGACGATTATTGATATTGTTATTAAATTTTAATAAGATTATTATTGAAAATAATTTAATAAAAATAATAAATAATTTAACCATATTTTAACATAATTATTATTAAATATAATTTAATAAACAATATAAATTAATATCATTCTTAATATAATTATTATTATATGAATTTAAAAGAATCAAAATATATAATACTATAAAAATATATAATCTACTTTATTATTTTTAAACTGCAATACATATTTAATGTGCTAAAATATCATTAGTGAAACAAATAATTTAATTATTCTACAATAAAAATAAAATATTACAAGTAATAAATAACTTGAGAATTATATTTCACATCCAAGCATAATATATATATATTAACAAAAAGTTACATGATTTCATTAGTTTATATGCCATAATCCATATGTTTTAAAATTTTACAACATCAAAAAGTTACAACATTGTAATGACATTCTATCATGTCATTATACCATCCAAATATTACAAACACAAAAAGTTACCAAAATATCATCAACACAACCATGATTTTTAATGGTCAGCAAGAAATCTTCAGACCCATTCCAATCGCACAGCAGAAGGTAAACTAAAGAAAATGAGCATTTACGTTAGATGATCTGGAATTTTGCTCAATGCTCGAAAGCGCTCATCCTTAGTTAAACCTTCTACTTCACATAATGTTGGATATAATTTCAGAGCACTTTCTTGAATGGCCATTTCTGACTTTTGTTGAATTAACACTTCAGAGCCAATACTCTTACTGATTTCAAGGCCAACGGTCCGTATATTTTCCACCAATAAAGTGGCAACATCATTAAATGAAGTTTAATTGAAAGCTTAATTTGAAGTTTTGGGTTAGAGTTCTATATATAAAAAAAAGAATGCTAAGTAAATTTTATCTTTCAATTAAGTTACTTTGATTGGAGTATTATTTTTTTCCACATTGATTAGTTATAAATTAATTGCAACCGGTATTTTTTTTTTTTTTTTTTTCTATTCTCATTACTTGTTTGTGATAAAGATATAGAAATTTTTGTTTATTTTAAAGGGATCTTATTTTTATAAGAGTTTTATTTATTTTTCTAATTAAATATTTATATTTATACTAATAATTCTTTATTTTATACATAACGACTTTAAAACATGTGTTAAATAAATAACTTTCTGAGATTATTACACTAATTAAAATTCAACTTTAAATTTAATAAAGTAAATGATGGGTTATGAGATAGCCTCATCCAACAACAACCAAGCTAAGCTATGGAAACAAAATGGAAAGTGGAAGAGCCCACTCCCCTCGGCCCCTTTTTATGTTGTCTACGAGGAGCAATTGAAGATGCATTATTCTATTATTAGAAAATGCAATGTGAGTTTGGAATTGATAATAGGCACAAAAATAAAAGGAGTGGAAGCAACACAATGGTACCAAACTTGGCTGCTCTCCTGCTCGATGAGCATGGTTCTTACCTTAACTTCAAATCCTCGAAATACAGATGAACCCCTAAATAATTGAAAAATATAACCAAGACCTACAATTAGATTAAACATGGTAAATTAAGTTATATATTATTATATGTAAAAAAATAATCTTAATAATCTCAAAATACCAAATAAGATTTTGAAAATATTAGAATTTTAATTCAAGAAAAAGTAATCAAAGAAGTCAATCTGCAGCTACCACAAATTACAAACCATTCAAATATTACTTTGCAATTATAATTTACATTTAAGGAGCTGGGTAACCTAGATTTATCAACTAAGACCCGATATTTATCTTATGGGAAAATGATCATGTAATAATACACTAATGTGGAAAGGTCAATAAGGAAAGTTAATCAAAATTTGGTCCATTTTGATCAAATAAAAAAGAAAGATAAAGCAATATATCATACTACCACAAATTCACATATCATCAATGATAATGTGGACCCAAATATAGTTTCATCTCTTTTTGACACATTCTGCAAATAGTTTTAGTATATGCCAAAGTCAACTTTTAATCCATTGCATCAAGTAACCAACCAGCTTTTAATCGATCGAACCAGTTTCCTGTGGGTTCGGACTTGGACTTTCTGGTTCATTTTTCTATATAATCCTTTCCATTATATAGCCTTGAGTCTCCATTGCCTTCCTCTTCAAGCTTTCTTCCCTAATAACCAAGGTTTATCCAAAGTGATGTTGGAAGGTAAAGCGATTGTAGGCGAAACCGATATGCTCCATACGATGCAGAAGGATGCATTTCACTTAGCTGCAAAAGCTCTTGATATCTTCGAACCCACTGAATCTGCTGATATAGCCCAGTTTATAAAAAATGTGAGGGCTCTAAGCTAGAATTTATTGTAACTCCATATGGGGTATCAGATATGCTGGAAACTATATACCGTATGCGCCTTTGATTTGAGTTCTAAATGAAAGATTTCGACAGGGTGTACGACCCTGGGTGGCAATGTATTGTAGGGATGGATTTTAGTTCATTTGTGACTGCTTCATACACTTTTGCGTATGAAGAATGTCAAAATTTCTCTCATGTTTTACCCAAAATTCTATTTCTTAAAGATGTTTTATAAAAATAAAATAAAAAACAATAGTATTTCCATTAGCCATAGTTTCCACAAAGCAAGAACCAAGGGATTTTTGGACTTTAAACACCATTCATTGCTATTGAGATTCCCAAAAATATGGCCTCTACAATTGCTAGAGAAACTGAGCAGAGTGTTAGTGGAACAGTAGAGTTCACTTCATTGCATAGCAAAGAGTGTTAATTAAACACCATTCATGATTTAAGACTCTCTCACAAAGTCTTATCTCTACAATTGAAGAAATAAATTTACTTAAAATTTTGATCCTTTTTTATGTTTGATTTGTCAAACCATGATTTTAGCTTTACATTATTTTTGTAATTGAAAACAATTTCCTGTTTTATTTATCAGGAAACGAAACCCAAAAAATTCAACAAGAAAAAAAAAGAGCAGAGTATTTACCTGGTTCATTGAGGAGACGCTGAGTTTCCTATTTAGATCAAAGACTAAGAAACAAAAATTAAGCATGAAACATTTACAAAATTCACACAAACAAACTAAGAACACTTAAAATAATTTGCTGAAGCTTTTGATTCATTAAAACCCAAAAATATCCCTAAACTGTAACACCCTAAATTAGGGGGTTATTTGTAATTTAAATATTTTCCCATGTGTGCTTGAAGAATTAAATTCTAGGATTATTTGGCATGTTTTAGGGTCTAAAAATAACCCCGATCTAGGCCTGACCTAGTATTAAAAATTTCTTTTTAAGTATCTAAAAGGAGGGAGCTAGGTGAGATAGGGCTTAAATAAAATTTAGGGAGAAGCATGACACAAAGAATGGGCTTTGCACAATTGGCTTGGTGCATCTAAGGGTGTTGCAAGGGAGGTCTTGGGTTCGATTCATGGGAGAAACAAGGGGGTGTGTTTTTATTTTTGGGCTTTTTTGGACGTTAAAGTAAAGAAGGCTTTAAAGAAATTTTTGGGTAAGGAATTGACATGAAAGTCAGATTGGGTGGAGTGGCTTGGGGCGCCACTTAAGGGTCTTGGCAACAGGACTCGAGTTCGAGTCATGAGGGACGCAAGGAAGATGTTTTATTTTTGGGCTTTTGGCGTTAAAGGAAAGAGGGCCAGGACGAAGGCTTTAAAATTAAATGGTGAGGATATTTGACATAAAAGTCGAATTGGGAGAAGTGGCCTGGGGCGTTGGAAGAGGGGGGCTGCGGCAGTTGCTTCCCTAAGTCGTGGGTTCGAATCAGAGTAGTAGTAGATTGGTTTTTTATTTTTTTCAAGGCTGGCGTGCATGGAATGGGAAGGTGATGGCATGAATTGGGACTCTTCACTTGATAATGATAAAGCTTATTCTTTTTTTTTTTTTGCACTTATTCGGCTGGAAGAGAGTAGTATTATTAGGGGTTATTTGTAATTTAAATATTTTCCCATGTATGTGCTTGAAGAATTAAATTCTAGGATTATTTGGCATGTTTTAGGGTCTAAAAATAACCCCAAGCTAGGCCTGACCTAGTATTAAAAATTTCTTTTTAAGTATCTAAAAGGAGGGAGCTAGGTGAGATAGGGCTTAAATAAAATTCAGAGAGAAGCATGACACAAAGAATGGGCTTGGCACAATTGGCTTGGTGCGTCTAAGGGTGTTGCAAGGGAGGTCTTGGGTTCAATTCATGGGAGAACAAGGGGGTGTGTTTTTATTTTTGGGCTTTTTGGGACGTTAAAGTAAAGAAGGCTTTAAAGAAATTTTTGGGTAAGGAATGGACATGAATGTCGGATTGGGTGGAGTGGCTTGGGGCGCCACTTAAGGGTGTTGGCAACAGGACTTGAGTTCGAGTCATGAGGGACGCAATGAAGATGTTTTATTTTTGGGCTTTTGGCTTTAAAGGAAAGAGGGCCAGGACGAAGGCTTTAAAATTAAATAGTGAGGATATTTGACATGAAAGTCGAATTGGGAGAAGTGGCCTGGGGCGTTGGAAGAGGGGGGCTGCGGCAGTTGCTTCCCTAAGTCATGGGTTCGAATCAGAGTAGTAGCAGATTGGTTTTTTATTTTTTTCAAGGCTGGCGTGCATGGAATGGGAAGGTGATGGCATGAATTGGGACTCTTCACTTGATAAGGATAAAGCTTATTATTTTTTTTTTTTGCACTTATTCGGCTGGAAGAGAGTAGTATTAGTAATTTTGTTTTCATTTAAATTGTTGAGAGTAGCTAGGAGATAATGTAAGATAATTTTGCTTTATTTTTAATAATTAAAAGCTAGAATTATCACCTAAAAGGGAGGTGATGGCCGATTATAGGACTCCTTAGGGAGGGCCATTCCCATTCGGTTTATCACTAAAGAGAGGGGCCGAATTTCTTAGAAAAACTCTTTTCTTTCTCTTCAAAACTGCTGTGGTCAATCTCCCTAGGCAATTGCCAAGTTTCTTCAAAAAAATCTTAGCTTCTCTTGCTTCTTCTAGCCAAACCTACCTTTTCTTCTTCTCAAATTCCAGCCCTCCATCTTTTGCTTAGGCCGAATCTCACATCCCTAACCAAGGTGCTATTGACTCCAAAAGGGTGGTAAGTGTCTCTCTTAAGCAATCGGTTTCTTTTTCCTTCCTTTTTATGTGTCGAAGACTTGGGAGACAAGCCTTGGTAAGTGGTCGAATGTGGTTATGATTGTGATAGTGTATGTTTTGTGTGTAGCTAACGGCAAGGTGCTTTGAGGGAGCCTTTCGTGGTCAAAATTTTACAAGGTATGCCAAGATGGTATTCGGCCATAGGCCACTTTCCATAGTTTTGTTATAATCGATTTTAACAAAGTGACATATAGGGATTTCGAAAGTTCAGAAGATAGGAGTGGTTTTCCGGGACTTCAATTTTGCCTTGGTAAGTGATTAGTAAGATTTGGCCAAGGGCCATATTTGGATTAAAGGTATGATTAGTCCTTCGGGATTACTATTTGGTGAATAGGTCTATGGTACTAATTTTGGTGATTGGTCGAATATAGGTCATGGAATAAAGCACTAAAGATTGAAAACTTCGAGATCTAGGAATTTCGGTAGAAACAGGTGTGTAAGAACTCACTACACACTTTATTAGTTTACATGATTATGTTGTTGCCTATTTACCTTTTTGGTAGTGATTTGCCTATGGCTAGGCATGGATTCCGGGTAAGTCCCCTATTACGTGATCTTTGATATATGATTTTGCATGCCATCACATGATGTTAAATGCTATGCCTAAATACATGATATATGAAAATTGATATATAAGCATGTGATGGTGGGATTGATGAGAGGAGGGGGAATGATTTTATGGATCGTCATGCCATGGTTTTGACCACAAGATGGGTTGGCCCTATCAGATTATTTGTGACCTATGGTCATCAGTGGTTTTGACCACACCGATTGATAAATCGTGACTAAGTCCCAGTGGTTTGGTACCACTAGTGGTTTTGACCACACTTGATTATTTGTGACCTATGGTCATCAGTGGTTTTGACCACACGATGGGTTGGCCCCATCATTTAATTAGTGACCCATGGTCATCAGTGGTTTTGACCACACGGGGTAGTTAAGGAGTATGGATGGATAGGTTGGGTTGCATGTGCATGTTCATGTTTATTAATAAATTGTGTATGAGTTGTATTTTCCGGGTGGGGGATTTACACACTGAGTCTTGGTGACTCACCCCTTCCCTTACCATTTTGCAGATGAGTAGATCGCGGAGATGGAGCCGGAGAGGACTCGAGGCGACCATGCTTATCAGTGGATTTGAAATTACTTTGTTTTAGTTAATCTTATTTATTTTTCTAAGTCTTTTATTTTGGGTTGTAATAAGGCCGCTAATTATTGTTGGATGTTTATTTTATTGCTTTATTTTACTCATGTTATATTACAAATAGAATTTTATAAAAATTAATTGAACCGGTTAAAAGCAACTTTTCAAACTTAATAAATTTCTACGGGTTTCCAAAAGATGTTACCATCGGGTAACAAGAATTCACCACGTCAATCATGATTTTGAAAGTTCCTTAAAATTTTAAATAATCAAACAATTTCAAAGGGTTGAACAACCCAACTATATTTATAAAAAGCCCAACTGAGTTTTCAAACACCGTTTTAATTCCTTAGCCAAATTTTACCAAGTTCTCACCAGACACTCAAAAGGTTTCAAATTATTTTACTCCGTGACATACCAGATCCGGTCAGGACTCATGGGCCGGGTTTGGGGTGTTACATTTTTGGTATCAGAGCCCGGTTCAAAACTCGATTGTGGGGGGCCCAAGGCCCAAAATGTTTTGTTTTTATTAGTAGGCCTTATTGAAATGTTTTGGAAGGTGGTTGTGGCTTGAACAGCATGGCACCGAATCTCCGGCACCAATCCGCCTGTAAGTACTTCTATCCATTTTGTGAATCTTTGATGAGGGTAGAAGGGTAAAATTGGGAACGTAGACTATTGAATAGAATTTGTTGAACCTGGGCTAGCATACCTCAACTATGCATAAGATTTAATAATTACCTAAACAACCACCGTGAGTTGTCACCGAGCAAAGGATGTGGCAATCGTTATACGCATGTCTAGGATTGGATTCGGTGGGGCTTGGTATTTAAGCAGATCCTCGTGACTCACCTCCTACTCACTCGAATCCTACCAGTGCGTAGTAATGAGCTCATCCTAGTGAGACGACACACTCACAAGCTAAACTAAAACCCAAAGGGACTAGCCGTTTTGTTTTTGAAGTAATTAAAACCTTGTTTTAGAAAAAAAGGAAAAAAGACCAAAATACCCTTAGTTTGAAAAATGACCAAAATACCCTCCGTATGAAAATTCCAAATAGAAAATTTTCCAAAATGTCATTCTTTTGTGAAATCACTTAGAACTAAGTTTTTGAAAATCATTTTATGAAAAAGCCCTGATTATGAGAAATTACTAGAATACCCCTAGGGGTAAAATTACAAAACACCCTTGATTTATGATATTCCCAAAATACCCACGGTTTTAATCAAAATTTTCATCACATAAAAGTGCCCAAAAACCTTAAATTGCAAAAATATCAAAACTGTCATGATTTTGGAAAATTACAAAATTGTCCCTAACCTACGAAATTACCAGAATGACCCTGAATTTCAAAAAAAAAATTTACAATACCATCAACTTGGAAAATGAATTCTTAAGAAGAACCCTCAAAGTTTTACAACTTTTGAAATATCCCTGATTTGATAAATTTTACAAATTTACCCTGATTTGTGAAAAATTACCAAAATGCCCTTGAGTTTCAAAATTTTCGAAAGACCCCCAGATTTTAAAATTTTTCAAAATACCCGAGAATTTAAGAGTTCCAAAATAAATTTTGACAAAATCATCCGAGAACCCGTATTTTTGAAAAAATTACAAAAATACCCCTGTAGGACAAATTACGAAAATACCCCTGGGTAGTGGAAAAACAATCACAATGAAAACTACAACGTCTCTTTGAATGAATGAATGGAAAAATGTGTGCATGTATGAATATGAAAGAACCACTACTAAACTCTTATCATAAAATTTCTTCGCGGATAACCAAGTGAAATACTAATGCATAAAATTCTTAAACAGATAAACGCAATCGTTAGGAATGAGTTCAAGAGGTTGTGGATGTCCGTCGCATGGCCGTGGTAGGGTAGGATGACCTTGTCTGAGCCAGCAAGGTCTGGTCATGGGTCTGGAAATGAGATGTCGGATCGTCGGTGGCGTAAACCGAGTTCCAAGATCGACGGGGCAATGATGTAGTATCTCAAGTCAGACACGGTATTGGAACGAGTTCTTTGAGGCGGTAGCGGGTGCGAGAGCCCGTAAATCTATGGTTGAACGACTCGCCTATGAGCGAAGTATTCGAGGAGTTTCGAGGTGGCCCCAGTCTGTAGAGTATTGGTGGAATCCACCGAAGGATTATGGGTGACTTGGATTTCACAATGAGGAGAAGTTGAAGGGTATCATTTCTTTGCTTCGGGATGAGTCATATCAATGGTGGCTCACTGTAAGGGATGGAACGGTGGCAGAAAATCTCATCTAGGAATTCTTCAGGGATGCCTATCAAAAGAAGTATGTCGGAACCAGCTACGTGGATGCACAGCGGAAGGCTTTCTTGAACCTGGTTTAAGGTAATAAGTCAGTGGCAGAATATGAGGTCGAGTTCCTCCGGTTGAGTAGGTATGCTCGTGGTATTATGGGTACCGAGCATGAACGCTATATTAAATTTAAAGATGGGCTGAGGGATGAGCTGAGGATGATGATAGCTCCACAACAGGAACGAGAGTTCGCTATCCTTGTGGAGAAGTCTAAGGTTGCTGAAGGGGTAAGACAGTCGATCAGACGGAACCAAGATCAGAATTGGAATAAGAGGAGCTCGGGACCTTTAAAGTTTTCGGGTAATCAGCAAAAGAGGACAAGGTTTGGTGGGTCGGATCAGGTTACTAGGCCTACTGTTGTTACCAATCCTCAATGGCCTCCACGGTGTGCTCGGTGTGGCAAGTCTCACAAGGGAGTGTTGGAATAGTAATCGAGGATGCTTCGAATGTGGGTCTATAGAGCATCGAGTTAGAGACTGTCCAAAGAAAGTAGCTAGACTGAGATCTGAGGGTCAGGATTGGGCACCGAATAGAAGGGATAACCAACAGCCTCAGAGGGGTCGTGGTGCAGGAAGAGGAGGTAATGGTGCTGGCAGAGGTCATGGGGCACCAAGGGGAAATACTGGTGGTACTGAGGCTAGACAACCTGGTTTGGTCTATGCCGCGAGGCGTCAAGAGGAGGGCGACGCACCAGACGTCATAATCGGTATGTTCTTGATCTTTGGTGTGCCTTATAATACCTTGATAGACATTGGCTCAACCCACTCGTACATTGCTAGTAGTGTAATGGAAACCTTGCATCTAGACTCTGAGCTTGCTTCTAGGAAGATGACTGTATTAAGCCCCCTAGGTCACTCCATAGAAGTAAGTAAACTTTATAGGGACATACCCCTAGAACTCCAAGGGGTCGTGTTCTTGGCCGACTTAATGGAACTATCGTTTCGGGAGTTTGACTTAATCCTCGGGATGGATTGGCTAGTTAAGTATCAGGCTAGCCTGGATTGCACGGCTAAGCGCATGGTGTTAAAGACCATGGAAGGAGAAGAGGTGGTGATGATAGGTAAAAGGAGGGATTACCTATCTAACTTGGTTTCTTCTTTGAAGGCGGAAAGAATAGTGAAGAAGGGTTGTGAAGCATATGTGGTTCATGTCTGTGCCTTGAAAGCTAAGGATGTTGCTGTGAGAGATGTCCGGACCATAAAGGACTATGTGGATGTGTTTCCAGAGGAACTTTTGGGTTTACCTCCGGACCGTGAGGTTGAATTTGGGATAGATCTGTTACCCAAAACTGCGCCAGTATCTATAGCTCCGTATCGGATGGTGCCGAAGGAATTGGTGGAGTTGAAGGCGCAGATCCAGGAGTTGTTGGATAGATTGTTCATCCGACCAAGTATATCGCCTTGGGGAGCTCCAGTGTTGTTTGTCAAGAAGAAGGATGGGACAATGAGCATGTGTATAGACTATCGGCAGCTGAACAAGTTGACGATTAAGAACCGGTACCCTTTGCCCAGGATTGACGATCTGTTCGATCAACTCAAAGGGGCATCGGTGTTCTCTAAGATTGACCTGAGGTCGGGGTACCATCAGCTTAAGGTGAAGGAGGTTGATGTTCACAAGATGGCATTCCGTACTCGGTATGGTCACTACGAGTTTCTGGTAATGCCTTTTGGGTTGACAAATACACCGACCGTGTTTATGGACATGATGAACTGGGTTTTCCAACCCTATCTGGATCGGTTCGTCGTGGTCTTCATAGATGACATTTTGGTGTACTCAAAGTTTAGGAAGAGCATGACGCACATCTTCGTGGGGTTCTGCAAGTTTTGAGGGAGAAGCAGTTGTACGCCAAATTTAGCAAATGTGAGTTTTGGCTTAAGGAAGTAACCTTTCTAGGACATGTTGTTTCGATCGAGGGCATTAGGGTGGATCCCCGTAAGATTGAAGCGGTGTTGGAGTGGAAGCCACCAAAGTCGATTACGAAAATTCAGAGTTTTCTAGGGTTGGCCGGATATTATAGGAGATTTGTGGAAAACTTCTCCTTAATTGCAGCACTGTTGACTAAGCTATTGAGAAAAGGAGTTCTGTTTGTGTGGGCTGAGAAGCAACAAGAGAGTTTCGATAAGCTGAAGAGGATTTTGATAGAAGCACCGGTTTTAATTCAGCCTAAGGCAAGGAAGGAGTTTACTGTGTATTGTGATGCATCGCATACTGGTTTAGGGTGTGTATTGATGCAAGAAGGGAAGGTGGTCGCTTATGCGTCACGGCAGTTGAGGCCTCACGAAGTTAACTACCCAACACATGACTTGGAATTGGCTACTGTGGTGTTCGCCTTGAAGATTTGGAGGCACTACCTGTATGGGGAGAAGTCGGTAGTGTACACAGATCATAAGAGTCTGAAGTACCTCCTAACTCAAAAAGATTTAAATCAGAGGCAGTGGAGGTGGATTGAGTTGCTGAAAGACTACGATTGCTCAATCGAATACCATCCGGGGAAGGCTAATGTGGTAGCTGATGCTTTGAGCCAAAAGGTGGTGGCGGATTTGCGAGCCATGTTTGCTCACCTAAGTATTTATGAGGACGGGAGCCTTTTGGCGGAATTGCAAGTGAAGCCTTCTTGGATTGATGAGGTCAAAGAGAGGCAGTTGATCGACGAAGCTTTGAGTACTCGGAGGTTGCAAGTACAAAATGGTAAGGCCGAAGGTTTCAGCTTGAGCAGTGATGGACTGATGTACTTTCAAGGGAGAGTTTGCATGCCCAAAGATGATGATTTGAGCGCAAATCTGAAAGCTCATAGCAAAGACGCTATGCACCCGAAGCGACAAGATGTATCGGGATTTAAGAGGCGATTTGGTGGCGGGTCTTAAACGGAAGTAACCGAGTTAGTGGGCAAGTGTCGACATGCCGACAAGTTACAAAATGAGCATCAAACCATCGGGGCTATTACACAAACAAAGATCCCACAAAGAAGTGGAAGGAGATTACTATGGATTTTGTAAGTGGGCTTCCCCTTACGCCCAGCTAGAAAGATGCCGTATGGGTGGTTGTGGACCGGTTAACTAAGTCGGCCCATTTCATACCGATAAGGGTGGACTATTCGCTTCAAAGGCTAGCTAAGTTGTATATCACTGAGATAGTGCGGTTACATGGAGTACCGGTGTCCATTATTTCAGATGGAGATCCTCGGTTCATGTCAAGATTTTGGAAGGCCTTACATCAGGAGTTAGGCACGAGGTTGAATTTCAGCACGGCTTTTCATCTGCAGTCTGATGGACAATCTGAGAGGGCAATCCAAGTGTTGGAAGACATGTTGAGGGGCTGTGTTTTGGATTTTCGTGGTAGTTGGGAGGAGTACCTACCCTTGGCGAGTTCGCTTATAACAATAGTTATCAGCGAGTATTCGATGGCACCGTATGAGGCTACAGTATGGTCGAAATACTGTACTCCTACCGCTGGGATGTAACTAGGAGAACGTCGGATGTTGGGTCCAGAGTTAGTTGCAGAGACAGAGGATAAGGTTAAAGTAATTCGGGCTCGTCTTAAGGAGGCGTCGGACAGGCAGAAATCCTACGTCGATCTTAAGCGCAGAGAGGTTGAATATGCAGTGGGTGATAAGGTATTCTTGAAGGTGTCACCTTGGAAGAAGGTGCTGAGGTTTGGCCAGAAGGGCAAGTTAAGCCCTAGATTCATCGGACCGTAACAGTGTTGAAACGTGTGGGACTGGTAGCTTACCAGCTTGAGTTGCCGACAGAATTGAGCCAGATACATGATGTTTTCCATGTCTCGATGCTGAGGCGCTATCGATCAGATCCCTCACACGTAGTGCCAGTTGCAAAAATTGAGGTGAGCCTGGACTTGTCTTTCGAGGAAGAGCCAGTACAAATCTTGGATCAAGATGTCAAAGTTCTTCGAAGAAAGTCAGTGCCTTTGGTAAAGGTGTTATGGCGAAATCATGGTACGGAGGAGGCCACATGGGAACCCGAGGATGTGATGCAAATAATACCCCACTCTTCCGATCTAGGTAATTTCGAGGTTGAAATTCTTTTAAGGGGTAGAACCTAACACCTAAATTAGGGGTTATTTGTAATTTAAATATTTTCCCATGTGTGCTTGAAGAATTAAATTCTAGGATTATTTGGCATGTTTTAGGGTCTAAAATAACCCCTAGCTAGGCGACCTAGTATTAAAATTTCTTTTAAGTATCTAAAAGGAGGAACTAGGTGAGATAGGGCTTAAATAAAATTGTGGAGAAGCATGACACAAAGAATAGGCTTGGCACAATTGGCTTGGTGAGTCTAAGGGTGTTGCAAGGGAGGTCTTGGGTTCGATTCATAGGAGAAACAAGGGGGTGTGTTTTTATTTTTGGGCTTTTTGGGACGTTAAAGTAAAGAAGGCTTTAAAGAAATTTTTGGGTAAGGAATGGACATGAAAATCGGATTGGGTGGAGTGGCTTGGGGCGCCACTTAAGGGTGTTGGCAACAGGACTCGAGTTCGAGTCATGAGGGACGCAAGGAAGATGTTTTATTTTTGGGCTTTTGGTGTTAAAGGAAAGAGGGCCAGGACGAAGGCTTTAAAATTAAATGGTGAGGATATTTGACATGAAAGTCGAATTGGAAGAAGTGGACTGGGGCATTGGAAGAGGGGGGCTGCGGCAGTTGCTTCCCTAAGTTGTGGGTTCGAATCAGAGTAGCAGTAGATTGGTTTTTTATTTTTTTCAAGGCTGGCGTGCATGGAATGGGAAGGTGATGGCATGAATTGGGACTCTTCACTTGATAAGGATAAAGCTTATTTTTTTTTTTTTTGCACTTATTCGGCTGGAAGAGAGTAGTATTAGTAAGTTTATTTTCATTTAAATTGTTGAGAGTAGCTTGGAGATAATGTAAGATAATTTTGCTTCATTTTTAATAATTAAAAGCTGGAATTATCACCTAAAAGGGAGGTGATGGCCGGTTATAGGACTCCTTAGGGGAGGGGCCATTCCCATTCGGTTTATCACTAAAGAGAGGGGCCGAATTTCTTAGAAAAACTCTTTTCTTTCTCTTCAAAAACTGCTGCTGGCCGAATCTCCCTAGGCAATTGCCAAGTTTCTTCAAAAAAATCTTAGCTTCTCTTGCTTCTTCTAGTCGAACCTACCTTTTCTTCTTCTCAAATTCCAGCCCTCCATCTTGTGCTTAGGCCGAATCTCACATCCCTAACCAAGGTGCTGTTGACTCCAAAAGGGTGGTAAGTGTCTCTCTTAAGCAATCGGTTTCTTTTTCCTTCCTTTTTATGTGTCGAAGACTTGGGAGACAAGCCTTGGTAAGTGGCCGAATGTGGTTATGATTGTGATAGTGTATGTTTTGTGTGTAGCTAACGGCAAGGTGCTTTGAGGGAGCCTTTCGTGGTCGAAATTTTGCAAGGTATGCCAAGATGGTATTCAGCCATAGGCCACTTTCCATAGTTTTGTTATAACCGATTTTAACAAAGTGACATATAGGGATTTCGACAGTTCAGAAGATAGGAGTGGTTTTTGGGACTTCGATTTTGCCTTGGTAAGTGATTAGTAAGATTCGACCAAGGGCCATATTTGGATTAAAGGTCCGATTAGTCCTTCGGGATTACTATTTGGCCGAATAGGTCTATGGTACTAATTTTGGTGATTGGTCGAATATAGGTCAAGGAATAAAGCACTAAAGATTGCAAACTTCGGGATCTAAGAATTTCGATTGAAACAGGTGTGTAAGAACTCACTACACACTTTATTAGTTTACATGATTATGTTGTTGCCTATTTACCTTTTTGGTAGTGATTTGCCTATGGCTAGGCATGGATTCCGGGTAAGTCCCCTATTACGTGATCTTTGATATATGATTTTGCATGCCATCACATGATGTTAAATGCTATGCCTAAATACATGATATATGAAAATTAATATATAAGCATGTGATGGTGGGATTGATGAGAGGAGGGGGAATGATTTTATGGACTGTCGCCAGTGGTTTTGACCACAAGATGGGTTGGCCCCATCAGATTATTTGTGACCTATGGTCATCAGTGGTTTTGACCACACCGATTGATAAATCGTGACTAAGTCCCAGTGGTTTGGTACCACCAGTGGTTTTGACCACACTTGATTATTTGTGACCTATGGTCATCAGTGGTTTTGACCATACGATGGGTTAGCCCCATCATTTAATTTGTGACCCATGGTCATCAGTGGTTTTGACCACACGGGGTAGTTAAGGAGTATGGATGGATAGGTTGGGTTGCATGTGCATGTTTATTAATAAATTGTGTATGATTGTATTTTTCGGGTGGGGGATTTACACACTGAGTCTTGGTGACTCACCCCTTCCCTTACCATTTTGCAGATGAGTAGATCACGGAGATGGAGTCAGAGAGGACTTGAGGCGGCTATGCTTATCAGTGGATTTGAAATTACTTTGTTTTAGCTAATCTTATTTATTTTTCTAAGTCTTTTATTTTGGGTTGTAATAAGGCCGCTAATTATTGTTGGATGTTTATTTTATTGCTTTATTTTACTCATGTTATATTACAAATGCAATTTTATAAAAATTAATTGAACCGGTTAAAAGCAACTTTTCAAACTTAATAAATTTCTATGGGTTTCCAAAAGATGTTACCATCGGGTAACAAGAATTCACCACGTCAATCATGATTTTGAAAGTTCCTTAAAATTTTAAATAATCAAACAATTTCAAAGGGTTGAACAACCCAACTATATTTATAAAAAGCCCAACTGAGTTTTCAAACACCGTTTTAATTCCTTAGCCAAATTTTACCAAGTTCTCACCAGACACTCAAAAGGTTTCAAATTATTTTACTCCGTGACATACCAGATCCGGTCAGGACTCATGGGTCGGGTTTGGGGTGTTACATTTACCAAATCAAATTCTAGAAACCCAAAAAAGAACACAAAAATTATAAGGCTTCTAATGAAGAAACCAATAAGGATCACTACAAGCCCAGATTACTAATGGAAGGAAGAGCTCCTGGCTATCGAGAAAGCGCTACTTGAAGAAAAGGCTATTGCCCTTAGTCCTACTGCCCTCCCGACTCTGGAACAGGCTCTTGCTCTAGCTCTGCCCAATGCTCGGAATGGTGAATTGATCAATTCCAAAACTAGCCAACCTAAAAGCCAATCACGAACTGCTCGCTACTAGAACTGGCTAACAGAAAGAGCGGAAAGAAAGAGGGCATGTCTCACTAGCAAGACAAAAGGGTGAGATCCTAGCGCGCCCCCTTTATTACTAGGTTGGGCAAGTTTTCACAGAAATTACACCTATGGCTTTTCACACTGAACTTCTCTAACTAAAAAAATTAGAGAAGAAAAAGGAATCAAAGGCCATCATTTATCGTAAATAAGGAGCTTCAACGGGAAGGAAGATGAATGTGGTGAATGAATGCTTGATTTTTCGTCGGCTAAGGAGCTAATTTCTCTAGGGTTTACTTTGGGATGAAATTGTCTGTGAAAGTGAAAACCAAAAAGATGAGAGACGAGAGATTTTGGTCCAAATAGGGAAATTTTTTACCCAGTGGCTTTGAATAGCTAATCAAACCCTAAGCCTCTGAATTGTTATTACGTGTCGTACTGTAATAGAGGCTGATTCCATTCAGTGTGTAATAAGCTATACCCTTAAACCAATCAATTGCTTATATGGCCCTATTGAATAAGGCTGGAATGCATAAGCTATTCCATCAAACCAAACATAATGTGAAATGATCATACGGATCTTTTCCAAACAATTAACCACAATCCAAATAACATCTTTCTTTTCAGGGATTATGACAATCCCGATTCAAAATCTGTGGTATTTTCATCTCATTTTCATCCTAGAATCATCACCGATTGTCCTAAATACTCTTGAAATTCAGCTTTTACTTGTCGAAAAATTGACATTTGAACACAAATTCACATATAACATGTAACATACGCAATTACCAGAACATCAACTTCACATGACTGCACATTTCATTACTCCTGGATGAACAAACAAGCCACTACTATGGACTTCGTATAAAAATTTCTAGATACGTCCTTGATTCATCAATATGCAAATTCTATCTTGAATTAACAATAATAACAAGAATCATATCCAACCTAAATTTCGGCATCAGAAGTAAACTCATTCTGATCTCATTTAGATTACTATTCACTATCACATTTCTGAGCTTCTCAATTTTGCAAAGAAAACTTTACTTTAGCATTAATATAGCTAGAATTAGGCCACCATCAAATAAAGTTAATCATGTGTCCAACTCTCACAAAATAAAAAAATTTCCAATCAAGCATCTGTAACCATTTGTTTTTTGCTCAAAAGGTAAATCGTTAATTTCTCAAAATCTTTCAATATCTAAATCCATTAACAATGTCTTAAACTTCAAATCTTTTCCGTAACATTAAATACTTTGTACCATTAGAACTAGGAAACATATGAAATTTTTTGTTGAGCACACTACATCATCGAATTCACAATACCGACATAATAGTGGTTGTCTTTAATTCACCAGTCGAACAGTTCTTTTTAGTGTGACTTTAATCGTCTGAACATACAAACCATCATTTCACATTTTTGTATTAAGACATATTTTGATCTGTTCAATAGCACATCACTAAAAAGTCATCAATTCTTTTTTCAATTTAGGTTAAACTTAGACAAATGTATGCATTTTGATTAGGGTCGTATTCTATGGTTACGATTCTAACATATATGTCTTTTTCATTTCATCGAAAATCAATTTTACTGTATAGACGCTTATAAGCCCCCTCTATGCCTTGCGGTAATGATTCCTCTGGCATTACGACCTTTACCACAATGATGCTGCCCATAGATCAAATTATTTCGTGGATTGGATTTCACTTGACTGTCTACGGCTCCATTGCGTGTTGTTTCGATTAATAATACTTTCAACTATTTCCAACTTTGTTAACATGCACAAATCACGCAAACTTTCATAATTATGATGACTTTATCAATCGGTACAGCTTTAACTCGTAATAACATTATTCAACTAGAATAATTTAATAGGCATATCTCCATATCATACTTTCTAGAATATCAATTCTTCATTTAGACAGTACATCAATATACTCGTGAATACACAAAATTCATTCTCTTATGAGGATATACTTGAACACACATAACCCAAATCACATTTCAATTGGCCAGCTTGTTCTGACAAAACAACTAAGTCGATCACAACTATCAAATAATAGCATATCAACATGGTCCTTTCTTCATGTTATTAAAACAATTCATACACGCAATCTTTCAAAATTCTCTTATCATGCTTTTGAAGACCTTTAAAATCACATAGTTCAAAGAAACAAATATATCCCGATTGAATGCATTGACTTATATTAACTTACTTGAGAAAAGAAGTCCATCATACAAATTAGTGCTTGTGATTTCACCACTTATACTATTGCAGATATCAATTCCTTTAATACAAATTAAAGAATTCCAAGTACCAAAATCACCACATTTCTATAAACGAACCAGAGACATGATCATAATAGACATAGTTGTCACAAGTCAATGAACACACTTAAAAATGAGCCATGATTAATAATTTACGAAGCATGAATAATTGGAATACCAAGATACGGTGCCATACCAAAAAATAATAATTCATAAGAAAATAATAAATTACTGATGATTCCTCAAAGAAAACCAGAAGAAAATACCGCTTATAAATCAATCGACCAATAGTGCTTTCATCTAGTATTAGAGCTAGCTAACATTCTCACACGATAGGAATTTCATCAAAAAAAAGACAATCACATATATCTCTGAGGATAACAATTACATAGAATACCCAGAAGAGGTCATCGTAGTTCATTCAACTATAACTGTCACACACAGACATATTTACAGCTCAAATATCATTTCTCTAACTAATTCTGTAATCATAAACCCCGTATTATTCTATTCACTAATGAACATCAATTTGGGAGAACTTCGGTAAATACATACTTTAGACTTTATACTCAATTGCGTCGAATAGCCAAGACTAGTTTCTTCTTTATTCGTGACATTGCATAATTTGTGTAACCTTTAAAACATTCCGATTTTTCTTCTAAAGTTTTTTTCACTTACCAAACTATTCTCATCTCTACATATGTTGCTAATTATTTCATCTTTGAACTCTTTAGTTTCACACTTTTGAACTTATTCAACTCGATTCTCATAAAATTTCGTTATAAAGCAACACTGGTAAGGGGGTGAGGTCGTAAAGCCTCTAACTTGACTCTCATGAATACACACATATGACTTAGCATTCATCATTAATGTAATATCATCATAATCACATAACTCACTCTAGACAATTTAATATACTTATTCATTTTACGAATGTTTTCTGCCATCCACAATTTCAAACAATGAATTTACTTACTCAAGCTCAATATTAATATCTAATTAAATACCCAACATCTAACTCCAAATTCACTTACCATCACTTGTCAAATTAGAGAAAGTCTGACAAGTTTGAGTACGTCGTTTACTTGATGCCATATTCCAACTATGGTCTTACTCATATCACAATGGTCATAGCCCAGCTATGGTCTTATATGTCATCACGATGCCATAGTCCAACTATGGTCTTACATGAAGTCTCATATCGATGCCAATGCCATGTCCCAGACATGGTCTGATATGGGATCACGTATAGATGCCAATGCCATGTCCCAGACATGGTCTTACATGGGATCACATATCGATGCCAATACCATGTCCCAGACATGGTCTTACATGGAATCACATATCGATGTCAATGCCATGTCCCAGACATGGTCTTACATGGGATCACATATACTGCCATGGTCCAACCATGGTCTTATCCGTTAATTAGTCATTGAACGATCGTACCCATCTCCTACATTCTACTTAATTTGATCTTCCAGTTCAACTCCCATACTATTATAATATTTTTGGATTCATAACAGAGTTATAAAACAAAACATTATATATTCTCTACTTTAAAAATTAAACATGACATTAAACTATGTGGACATACTGATTATACATTATTCAAACAAGTGTACATACACACATATTCCGTCCATTGGGTAAGTTTACTTATCATATTCACTTAATCAAATAGGTTGGACACATAATATCATATGAATACTAACATACATGAATGACCTTATCACAACCTAAACTTTCGTTTCATTTCACTTTTTCACATTTCTCAACTTATGGTTATCTCATTTCGTACATTAACACATACATATCATAATTTCTTTTCATACCTTTCCAAATTTTAACACATTGTAAGCATATTTCAATCATCTCAATACCATTTTCAGCATTATCGAAAATAGCTCGGTCAGAAGTCATCTCTGTCTTAACAAAACAATTTCGTTAGAGCCGGGAGGCATCACACTATCATGAGTAGTAATATGGCATGTATAGCTAGACTTACATATGCTAGGTTAGTCTGAGAATCGACTAAACCATAACTCTGATACCATTAAATGTAACACCCTTTACCCGTATTCGACGTCGGTGTAACATCCTAAATTTTTGGGCCTAGGTTCAAGTCACAAGGAAAGTAAATAAAAGATTTTATTTTGCTACAAGGAGGAGAGGAAGTGGACGACACATGGACTCTGGGGAAGAGGAAGTGGACGGCACAGGGACACTTCAAGATTTGGCTAAGGAAGAGTGAAATAAGGGATTTGATAGTGAGAGGAAGAGGTGGCCGGCCTAGGGACTCCTCTAATGAAATATTCGGCCAAGTTTAGTAAGGTGGGGGGATGATAGCCGAATTTTACAAACCAATTAAGCCTCTTTCTCGTTTTCTTTTTCTTTCTCTTCAAAGCCACCACCTTTCTTTTCTTTTGATTAGCCGAACCTTATAGCCTCGTTCTTTTCTCTTTTTTTTTTCTGTTCATTCGAATAATCATCTAACCCCAAGACCAATCTTTTCTCATTATTGACAAAAGCAGAAACTTGGAGTTAGTTCTACTGTTGGCTGAATCCTCTAATCATTAGACTCTCCCCACTCTTGTGTTTTCTCTCTTCACCATTAAAGTACCAAAACACCATCTTCACCTTGGTTCTCAAAAGTCAAAATCTATCGAATATCTGCTTAGCCCATAGCCGAATCTCTGTGGGTTCAACAAGGAACAGTCGACTTCAGTAGTAAGGGTAAGGATCTATTGTTATCGTTTTAATTCTTCTCTTTAAAGCCGAAAGCTAATAGTTTAATGGTTTATGATGGGCGGCAAGTCGATTTGAAGAAAGCCTAGTCAACTAGATCTAAAAGCCGAAATTCATAAGTCTCCAATTTCGGGATTTTTAAGGTAAGAAGATTTTCCTAGATTTCTATTAGATTTCATCATTATATACAAGATTTTAACATTATAAGGAGGATTAACAATTAAATATTATTATATTAACTCGATAAGGATTTATGATGGAATTAAATATGGATCGTGCAAAAGAAAGAATCCTAAGTTTAAGAAACGAGCAAGTATCTCACTGCTCGAGATTGGCCAATTGGTTGTGGACTGGCTTCTGAACAACACCTTAGGCAGATAGCAGTTGTGTCGACTAAGGATAGCATCGATATAGAAAGCCTCGTTTTATCGATAATCAGGTGTGTAGATTCTTGACACATAAGCTTTATTATATTATATGTATGTTATGGGCTAAAAGCCAAAAAAGGTGTGTAGATCTCTATCACACTAGTTAATCTGAATTATATGTATGTTATGGGCTAAAAGCCGAAAAATGAGGCTGTATGAACAGTCGTATTACCTAGAAAGGGTAGGCAAGGGATGTCAGGTACGTAATCATAGAAACTTCTCTATGCGTATCAAAGTATGTAAAAATATGTGATCTATTTAGATAGTTTAAAGTTCTGATTCTTGCATGTATGCATGGGATGGGATTGATTGATTTACGGAAGGGGAGTAGGTCGCAAGGCGATCGGTGGCTTTGCCACATAGATCACATAGTGATCGATCTTTATGACAGGCAGCACAGCTGTCTATATATTATTAAGGTCGCATAGCGATCGGTGGCTTCGCCACATAGGTCACATAGTGATCGGTCTTTATGATAGGCAGCACAGCTGTCGATATGGTATGTAGCGGATGGAGGATTGATTGTAGAAATCCCCATGGTGTGATGGTTGGTACGGGGGTGTGTAGAGGATGGACTCATAGGTTTGGGATGGGCCATGTTGCATATTTTGTTACCCTTGTATACGGGCCAAGGCACATAATGTGTTTGTGGGCCTCAAGCCTTTTTATGTGTTCTCGAGATTTGCACACTGAGTCTTGGTGACTCAACCTTTTATTTTTCCCAACATTTCAGGTGATCAGTAGATCGTGAACATGGGAGCCAAGGCGAACTCGAGGGGCCATCAAGTTTTATTTCTACAAATTATTTCGGGATTTCTTTAAGTTTATTTTATTTTTTATTTGGGATTTTTTTTAAGTCCCCTAGTTTTTATTCAACTAAGAAATTTCCAATGTTATGCAACTTATATATTTTATGTCAAGGTTTATTTATACTTAATAATACTAATATAAGATTTTATTTTTAAAATGTCTCTTATTTACTCTAATAATGTCTAATTAACTTACGACTTCCAAAACCAACAAGGCAAAAGTTTTCAATGTACAAGCCGTGACACGCCAGATCCAGTCGAAATACATGGGCCGGGTTTGGGGTGTTACAATTTGGTATTAGAGCCAGGTTCAAAACTTGGGCTGTGAAATGGGTCTAGAAATGTTTTTAGAATTTTTTTTTTGGTTCGAGGACATGGCCTTCGAGTCTACCAGCACCCGATCCTCCCAGGTAAGTATTCTAAACTCTTCCTGTGTTATTTATGTGGGCTTAATGAGCTTTATGGGACGTAGACTATCTAGGTTAGAACTTGATGGACTCTAGGCTTAGGCAAACAACTCTTCAACTCCATAAGACTTAACTTCACTAAAACAAAACCTGTAAACGAGTCACAAGACTAAGGTGTGGCAACAGGCATATGCATGTCTAGGAATAGATCCCAAGAGCTTGGCATTTAAGCGGTCAAGTGACTTACCTCCTCTTCTCGAATCCTACAGTGCGTGGACTGCTCACTCTAGCTATAAGGACTTGTTCATGGGTGAATCCATAATTAAAACCCGAAAGGGACCAACCACCTATTTTGCAAACAAAACCCTAAGTTTTGTACACTTCGAAAAAAAAATACATTTGATTTGAAAATGTTCGCAACTATGAAGAAAATTACCAAATTACCCTTGTTATGCAAAATAACCAAAATAGCCCTGATTTGTAGAATTACCAAATTACCCTTATTTTGTAAAATTATCGAAATACCCCTGAATCATAAAATTACCAAAATACCCCCGAATTTCAAAATTACCAAATACCCTTAATTTCAAAATTATCAAATACCCCTAAATTTCAAAATTATCGAAATACCCTAAATTTGAAAATTATCGAAATACCTCGATTTTAAAATTTTGAAATGCCCGGATTCCAAAATTACCAAAATACCTCGATTTCTAAAATTACCAAAATACCCAGGAATGCAAAATTACCCAAATACCCTTATTTTATAAAATCATCAAGGAACCTCATTTCAAAAAAAAAATTTACGAAAATGCCCTCAGAGGATAAAATTATGAAAATACCCCTAGGTAGTGGAAAACAACAACAATGACAACCACAACACTTTTCTATAATGAACGCGAGTTCATGAATGTTGATGATTGAATGAATGAACTTGAGATTGTAGTGTGTATGAATTGAAAGAACTACTTTTAGAACTATTAATCATAAGACTGTTCACGATAAATCAGTAGAAAGAAATAATGATTCATAAAATCTAATCAAATAAACGCGAATCGGTAGAATAGGTACAAGGGGACAAAGACGCTTCAGATGCGAATAATGGTGCGTACCCTACCATAGTATACTAAGTGTTTATTTTGGCTTTAGAATTAGAGTGCGTAGCGAAAGCATAGTGGTGAGACTCAGGTAGAATGATTACTAGTTAGTTGGAAATTTCGAGGACGAAGTTTCTTTAAGGGGGGTAGAACTGTAACATCCTAAATTTTTGGGCCTAGGTTCCAATCACAAGGAAAGCAAATAAAAGATTTTATTTTGCTACAAGGAGGAGAGGAAGTGGACGACACATGGACTTTGGGGAAGAGGAAGTGGACGGCACAGGGACACTTCAAGATTTGGCTAAGGAATAGTGAAATAAGGGATTTGATAGTGAGAGGAAGAGGTGGCTGGCCTAGGGACTCCTCTAATGAAATACTCGGCCAAGTTTAGTAAGGTGGGGGGATGATAGCCGAATTTTACAAAGCAATTAAGCCTCTTTCTCGTTTTCTTTTTCTTTCTCTTTAAAGCCACAACCTTTCTTTTCTTTTGATTAGCCGAACCTTATAGCCTTGTTCTTTTCTCTTTTCTTTTTCTATTTATTCGAATCATCATCTAACCTCAAGACCAATCTTTTCTCATTATTAACAAAAGCCAAAACTTGGAGTTAGTTCTACTATTGGCCGAATCCTCTAATCATTAGACTCTCCCCACTCATGTGTTTTCTCTCTTCACCATTAAAGTGCCAAAACACCATCTTCACCTTGGTTCTCAAAAGCCAAAATTTGTCGAATATCTGCTTAGCCCATAACCGAATCTCTGTGGGTTCAACAAGGAACAGTCGACTTCAGTAGTAAGGGTAAGGATCTATTGTTATTGTTTTAATTCTTCTCTTTAAAGCTGAAAGCTAATAGTTTAATGGTTTATGATGGGTGGCAAGTCGAGATTTGAAGGAAGCCTAGTCAACTAGATCTAAAAGCCGAAATTCATAAGTCTCCAATTTCGGGATTTTTAAGGTAAGAAGATTTTCCTAGATTTCTATTAGATTTCATCATTATATACAAGATTTTAACTTTATAAGGAGGATTAAGGATTAAATATTATTATATTAACTTTGATAAGGATTTATGATGGAATTAAATATGGATCAGGCAAAAGAAAGAATCCTAAGTTTAAGAAACGAAGCGATGTCATTGCTCGAGATTGGCCAATTGGTTGTGGACCGCTTCGAACAACACCTTAGGCGGATAGCGTTGTGTCAACTAAGGATAGCGTCGATATAGAAAGCCTTATTTTATCAGAATCGGTGTGTAGATTCTTGACACATAAGCTTTGTTATATTATATGTATGTTATGGGCTAAAAGCGGAAAAGGTGTGTAGATCTCTATCACACTAGTTAATCTAAATTATATGTATGTTATGGGCTAAAAGTGAAAAATGAGGTCAGTATGAACAATGTATTACCTAGAAAGGGTAGGCAAGGGATGCTAGGTGCGTAATCATAGAAACTTCTTTATGTGTATCAAGTATGTAAAAATATGTGATCTATTTAGATAGTTTAAAGTTCGATTCTTGCATGTATGCATGGGATGGGATTGATTGATTTACTGGAAGGGAGTAGGTCATGAGGCGATCGGTGGCTTTGCCACATAGGTTACATAGTGATCGGTCTTTATGACAGGCAGCACAGCTGTCTATGTATTATTAAGGTCACATAGCGATCAGTGGCTTTGCCACATAGGTCACATAGTGATCGGTCTTTATGACAAGCAGCACAGCTGTCGATATGGTGTGTAGCGGATGGAGGGTTGATTGTAGAAATCCCCATGGTGTGATGGTTGGTACGGGGGTGTGTAGAGGATGGACTCATAGGTTTGGGATGGGCCATGTTGCATATTTTGTTACCTTTGTATACGGGCCAAGGCTTATAATGTGTTTGTGGGCCTCAAGCCTTTTATGTGTTCTCGGATTTGCACACCGAGTCTTGGTGACTCAACCTTTTATTTTTCCCAACATTTCGTGAGCGATAGATCGTGAACATGGGAGCTGAGGCGACTCGAGGGCCATCAAGTTTTATTTCTACAAATTATTTGGGATTTCTTTAACTTTATTTTATTTTTTATTTGGGATTTTTTAAGGCCCTAGTTTTATTCAACTAAGAAGTTTCCAATGTTATGCAACTTATATATTTTATGTCAAGATTTATTTATACTTAATAATACTAATATAAGATTTTATTTTAAATTGTCACTTATTTACTCTAATAATGTCTAATTAACTTACGACTTCCAAAACCAACAAGGCAAAAGTTTTCAATGTACAAGCCGTGACACGCCAGATCCAGTCGAAATGCATGGGCTGGGTTTGGGGTGTTACAGTCAGAATAGGGTACGAGGTGTTACCGACCATAAACTCAAGCACTCATACAAAACCAAGACTTAAATTTCCATCCAAATTAAAACTTTTCATCCATGTGCACATCATCCCTTATATGGGCCCACGAGGTCCTAAACATGCATTGAGGGTAGTTCGAGACAAAATCGAGACCTTAGGAAGATTTTACGAAACTCAAAAAATTTTTGAGGTTTTAGGGGCACGCGCCCGTGTGGGTCAATAGACACGCCTGTGTGGTATGTCACATGCCTGTGGGCTTAGGCCGTGTCGATTTTAGGTTGTATTCTGCTTATGACGTCAGCAATAAATGGTAGCCACACAGCCAAGTCACACGTCCGTGTGCTAGGCCGTGTGGTTGATTTTATTTTCATGATTTTTCATAATTTAGGTGCAGACTTCACACGTCTAGGGCACACGCCCATGTCCCAAGGTCGTGTCACTCACACGACCGAGACACACGGCCGTGTCTCAGCCTGTGTGGCCAATTCTGGACATTCTATTTTGCTATATTAAGGTATAGGGGACACACGGCCAAATCACATGCCTATGGGGGCAGACCGTGTGTCTACCCATGTGGACAAATACAAGGCTATTTTTCAAGCCATTTTGCCATCCTCACTTGCACACATTCACACAACATCACATGTCATTCTTATATCATCATTTGTTATACTTAATCATCACATTTAGCTCATGATAACCATACTAACTTCACATTCACAAGAGGGCATTAACACATGTATAAACATATAATCAACATAACCCATCATTCATGGCTATATTCAAATTGAACCATAAACTATTTTAGGCCAACACATTTTGCTACATTAACAATGACTTAATTAATCAAAATACAAAGTCCCTATACATGCCATATCTCAAAAAGGCTTGAATACTTATACCCAAAGTGACAGCTTGATAGTGTGATAGCATCTCCAGCGATCTTCTACCCGAGCTAGCTAAATTAACTTATAAGAAATAGGAAAGGGAGGGAAGTATGCAATAAAGCTTAATAACTTCATATGCAAATAATAAACAACTATTGACATTCATTTATTTTACCCAACCATAAAGATATTATAATACAATTTTCATTTAATCTCATGATTCCCACTTAATCATTCATAATGATTATTCTTTTATCTTATAAATACCATTTACGTGCCTTAGCATTAGCCTAACCACCATAGTCTCCTTCATTATAACTTATCACATTATTTAACAAGTTATTTCCATCCTCTTAATCACATGCACATCATTTATGAGTAATCATAATTTCAACATATGGTTTAACCACCTTTTATTTGTTAAAGCTCGTATCATACTATATTCTCATTGTGACTTTATTCGGCAATTATACATGTCTTTCCTTTCTCTCCTATCCAATGAAATAAAAATTTAAATAAATAAACCATACTATATCACAATTCAATTTGGTTCATAAACCTATCACATGATCATTATCAAATCTTATCATGCATCCATTCATCATGAATGTAGATCACTAATCACAAGGTTATCAATATTTCACAAGTATAACTTATTCGTGTACATTCTTCCCAAGAATTCATCATATACCGAATTCACTTCACATGAGTTCTATGTACATACCTGTACCACTCGTAACATAGTCACATACTTTCTCGTTTTTAATGTACCCGTTAAACCACTCGAAATGCTAAAAGGTACTCGAGAACCTCATACATATAGTATCGTATCAAAGTCATATCCCCGATATGGTCTTACATGAAATATCATATTGACGCCATGCCCCTGACATAGTCTTATACGAAATCACATACCGAGGCCATATCCCAGATATGGTCTTATACGAAACCTTAGTAACCTTAGTGTCATGACATTTGTATTCTATCCATTCCTAAGGTTCAATCAGGGATTTTCATTCCTCGACATTTTGTCAAAATCTTCATTAACCAATTTCATAGAGACAATGTACAATTCATGTAATATCGAAATATTAAATACATAACATAAGGTTGTATTATTTACACATGAACTTACTTTGATACCAAAATGGCAAAAAGGGACCTAACCGTCAATTACTCATTTTTCCCCCATTCTAGGTCTGATCCTCGTTTTCTTTGATTTATAACATCAAATTTAGCTACTTATTAGTCACATTATTCATTGTGACCCAAAAATCATACTATGAAAATATATATTTTTTCCCTTAAACTTTATCATATTTACACTTTTGCCCCTAGGCTCGTAAAATGAAATGTGTTCAATTTCTTTACTACCCATGCATAGCCGAATCATTTCATGCTTATAGAAACTCACATTTTCCAAAAAATTAGATTTTTAATACATATTTCTTAACTTTTACAAATAGGTCCTTTTTGACATTTTTACCGAAAATCACTTAGTAAAAGTCGTTTCTCTAACCATAAACATCCATTTTCTACCATTAAACATCAAAACACATGCAATTCACACATGGGTAAATTTTTAATCATGAATCCTACTTCAAAATAATGATAGAAATAGGTAAATCGGGTTATGAGGACTTTAAAAATGCAAAGAACATTAAAAACGAGGCTAGGATGCACTTACTATGGAGCTTGGAAAGGCTGGCCAAACCCTAGCCATGGCCTCTCTTCTAATTTTAGGCAAGAGGTAGAAGATGAGCATAATTTTGGCTTTCATTTTCCCTTTTTAATCTTTTATTTACCAAATGACTAAAATGCCCTTAATACATTTCTTTGAAATTTTAGCTAACCATGTTCATTTTTGTCCAAAAAATTATCCAATGGTCTAATTACCATATAAGGACCTCTAATTTAAAATCTCATTTCAATTACACACCTCTAGCTTCTAGAACTCAAGTTTTGCACTTTTTACAATTTAGTCCTTTTGAGTAAATTGAGTGCCCAAACGTCAAAATTTTTGAACGAGATTTTCACAAAATCTTTCTGTGAAATTGTAGACCATAAAAATATAATAAGAATAAATTTTCTTACATCAGATTTGTGGTCCCAAAACCACTGTTCCGACAAGGCCCAAAATCGGGCTGGTACATGATGTGCGGCTAAAGATGTTTGGTCTTAGATAATCCCAGTCGAGAGACACACTGATTTCTTTCTTATGAATCTATAGGAATGGCTTGTATCTAATCTACAAAATAGTCAGAAGTATGTTTTTGGGGAGATAGATTGGACAGCTTTCTATGGGATTGTTATTTGGCGAATATGGAAGAACTGCAACCTTCTTAGTTTTCAAAGAGTGTCATGGAACTCACAAGAAATTATTAAAAATTATTTTAGTTGGGCTAAGAATTATAAACATGTTCATAAAGGCAATCCCGCTATAAGGCAAATTAAGAGAGGTGAGCTTAAACGGGGTGATAATTGGGTGAGGTTACAAACTGGCAATGCGGTTAAGATAGATTCTGGTTATGCCACTGCAGGGGGAGTCCTGAGAGATGATCGAAGGGAGTGGCTTCTTGGTTTCAACAAATGTTTGGTGAAATGCTCTATTTTTTATGCTGAGCTATGGGGTATCTTAGATTGTTTATCACTACTGCAAGAAAAATAATGTGAAAGAGTTTTGATACAAATGGACAATTTGGAGGTCTTTGAAGCTCTTCAAGATTCCAACTCGAGGTCTTCTTGTTTGGCTTTAGTTAGGTGTATTAGACAACTCTTGGACACAGTAAGGAGCTGGAGATTAGATTAAATTCCTAGAGATGGTAATAAAGAAGCAGATCAAATGGCCAAAATGACATTTGGCAGAGAAGAAAGATTACAGTTGTTTGTAAAAAGTCCTTTTGTTTTAGTCTAAGTTAGTTGTAATTTTTATTTTCACCAAAAAAAAAAATGTAAAGCACAAAAACATCCCAAAATCAAAAGAATTGTTGGAAAAGAGAGAGCCACGTGTCACGATAAGAAACCATTGGACTCTCTTTTTATAGATAGTAGTATACATTTGAATTCAATAAGATTTAAATATTTTAAATATATTTAATTTAGTTAAATATTAATGAATTAATTATATTATATTATGTAATTTCATTATTAAATAGGATTTAATGAAAAATAATTAAAATATAAAAAATCATGTCAAATGATATATTATAATTAAACAATTAAAATTTAACATGTCTTTGCATAAAAAATATTAAACAAGAAATAAAAATAAAGGAGATGAAAAAACAAAATACTATTATAATTTCTAGCTCAACTGATAGTATTGTTAACCATAAATATCATATATGTTATAAGGCACGAGTTCAAATTCCACCAAGAGTGAATGTTGAAATTTTGTTAGTGGGTAATCACACGCATCTGCAGGGTTAGCCTTATCAGGCACTTGACAAAATGTTCACACCCTATGAACTTGTTGCCTCTTTAAATGAATTCTTATTATAGTCAAGAGACAAAACTTTTATTGAGAACCATACTAACCCATTTAGGGGTTCACTATCTCTTAATAAGCTCATGATGATATATCCGATTATTTATTTGATTGTGCTTTATAATGATTACCTTTGATTATAAATATTCAGATGTCTTTTTATAATTGTAATTGTGGCTATATATAACTTTAAAAAAATTACACATTTTAATTCATCAAGACATTAGGTTTAACATATAATATAATATAATAATTAAAATATCTTTATAATTAATTAAAATTTTATTATTAAATGTAAAGATTAAAGATAAAAATTAATTGATTAACAATGGATAAAATTGTTATTTTATTTAAAATTCATTTAATAAATAAACAAACTTTAAGAGTTAATGAATTTGACGTTTGGTATTTTTCTTGAATTTTTACTCAACCTCGAAAGTTTAAATAAATTTCACTGCATATTAGAGAAAAAACCCAATACTCTTGAACTATACTTGTTTACTTATTAATAGAAGCAAACTCCTAAATTCACATATGATCTAAAAGATATGATATAATAGGTGCTTCCCATACAATATATATATATATATATATATAGCAAGTAGAACATATGATCATCTAAACATGTGCCTGGATTTAGGTTAGGTTTTTTGCTTGGGTAAATCGTTTAAAAGGGTCCCACCATAGATTTGAGCAGCCTCAGTGCTAGTGATAACATATCGCTCTCTCGGATGATAAAATACCTGGTTTCGGAACCCCATCCATGGCTGCTGATAAGAGAGTTCATAAGGATATTGAGAAGGTGAAGGAGGAGGAGGAGTCCTGTTTACGGATGCTCCTCCTGGCGGTGGCCGACTATATAATTCGTCTAGCATGCAAAAGTCTTGTGTAAAATCTTTAGGAAGGCGATCATTCTTATTGAGTACTGGATAATGGAATGCCATTGTTTTTGGATAAATAGTGGGTTATGGTGGTTGTTTGCTTGATGCTATTTGGTGTTGAAGATTACATCTATTTATAGGACAGCAGGCCATGGCTTCTTTTTCATACTTGGCATATCTTAGGAAAACAATTATATATTACAAATATTTTTCCAATAAGGTTCGGTTCAATTGATTGGTTCTGAAGTTGAATCATATAAGTTAAACTGAAAAATTAAAGAATCAAAAGAATTAGTTAAATATTAGTAAACTAGATTTTCACTTTTAATCAATTAAACTAAAAATTGTAGGTGCGACTTGAGTCAACCTCTAGGTTAAAAGTTTTGTCATTATAATGAGGCTATAATTTAGAGATTTAATTTTATATTTATTTATGAAATTAAATCATGACTTTTGAAGATCTTCTAAATTAAGTGCATGTCTTTACAAAGAATTTATGGAAGTTGAAATGAATATTTCGAACTAAATGAAAAAAGATAGCAATTTGTAGAGAGTGTAGGGGGATATTTTATATTTGGATAAAAGTTAGTTGGAAGCCAAAATTATTCTTATCTTAAGGTGGCAGCATATTTTTCTTTCCGACACTTTTGTTATTCAAGTGAAAGCATAAAGTATTTTCCTACCCAAATTCAGGTTCAAAAGAAATTCCCTTCTATCTTCTATTGCTTTTATTTTTCAATCTATTCATAATTGATATCACGGATTTAATTAAATTTAAACTCTAACAACAATAATTATAATATAAATCAAATTAAAACTTCTCTTTTAATTTTAATGAATATGGTTTTCATTGACGAGGAAGATTTTTTAAAAAAGTTTAATTTTATAAAATAAAAAGTTATTTTAATCTCTATTATTTTTTTTTATCTTTTTTAACTTTTAATGAACTTTGTTAAATTACCTTAAAATAGATTAAAAAGTTTAATGCATGTTAACTTTATTAATATGACATCAGCAACTTTTTACAATTTTAAAACAAATTTTAGAAAATTTAAAATATTATTTAAAAATTCAAAAATAAAATATTTAAAATTACATAATAGCTAATTATTTTCTTCTTTAATTTTCTTTTATTCAAAATAAAATTGCCAACAAACTTCAATACCTGAATAAACCTAGAAACACACATAAATACTAATAAACCTAAAAATTGTGTTAACATCAACAAATCACCTTCAACCACCACCATCCCTTCACCATCTTCAACCTCTAACTTCTACACCCTATTAAAGCCATTTTCAACCTCAATATTCCTTCAATATAAACAAACCCTCATCTCATTCTCCTAAACAAATCCCTCTTCGCCTAACTAAACCAACACCTAAATCCACAACCTAAACCCGTTGAACCAAGCTTTTAGACCATTCGCCACTTTTCAGTCCTTCACCACCTTCACCGTCACTCTTAGACCAACTCCTTAATACCCTAAATACCTCACTAACCCGAATTACATTAGCCTTCATACCTTGTTTTCAAGCCCCAACTAGACTCTCAGTCACCCTAACCCAAATATCTAACCTCACCACAACCTTTTATTTAAGTTACCTAACACAAATCAAAATCCAAAATCCTATCCCAAAAAATAAACAATAGCCACCATCAACAAGCATAAAACTTTAAAAAAAAAGATAAAAATGAGAAGAAAGGTATGTGTAACACCCTACACTCGATCCAATCACTAGATCTAAGTACAATATGGAATTTACATGCATTTAAAGAATAGTTATGAAATGCATATTACACAAATGAAATTTACACTAATTCAAAATGAAATGGGTTCACAATGTAGGGCTCGAGTCTTACGGGTCAAACAACCATGCTAATTAAAACATAATATTTTCATATGGTAAGTGTACATCATATCAATTATATTTTACAACATCTACAATAAACATATTTTTATCAAATAGTTGTTCCATGCCACCCTCAATGTGTTACTACTTACAATTTCCACATAATCTTCACATTGTGCACATAGCATCTCATTTTTTTTAGATGCTCCCTTAGGGAATTCTCATATCATTTTCATGTATCGATAATCAAGTTTAGTTATCATAATTTGTTCATTTATCAATTACTTATGCAATCACATAAACTTCAAATTATGTTCCCATATTGTTTTCATTCTTTTTCCCCTATTAATTGATATTGGGTTTAAGGACAAGTACACGAATCATTATATTAATATACGCTCACGAACCTTTGGGAATTGAATATACTCAACCCTCAGGGAATTAGAGTATTGTTCTCGACCCTAAGGGAATAAGAGAACTCTCCTACCCTTTGGAATACGAGAGTAACACAGTGAAATCAATACTATTCCTATGACAAGCCAACTATCCCTTAACTCTATTTGACATTGTTTAATATGGCATTATCATTATAATTACCATTAATACTCAATTCAATATAATTATCATCATGGCATTATAATTTAGATCAAATAAGCTTAAATTTATACCAATCATTTCAAAAAATTTCAAGTATAGATACTATGACACCTTATACCTGATCCAGTTGTTGGATCCGAATATAAAATGCCACATTTCATTGTTGAAGCAATTTACTTTTCCATTTTTTTTTCAATGGGGATGTTACAATTCTCCCCCTTTAAATAAATTTCTTCCTTGAAATTTACCTAAAGAGTTGCGGATATTGTGATCACATTGTCTCCTCAGGTTCCCAAGTAGCTTATTTTATGTTATGACTTCTCCACAATACTTTTACCAAAGGAATTTGCTTATTTCTCAACTCTTTTATGTCTCTTTCTAAAATCTACCCCGGTTCTTCTTCATACGATAAGTCAGGTCGTACCTCAATGTTTTACATTGACACTATATGAGATGAATTCGATTTATATCTTCGGAGCATTGATACATGAAATACATTATGGATTCGGTCTAATTCTGGTGGCAAAGCTATCCGATAAGCAGCAGACCCAACTCTTTCTATAATCTCGTATAGTCTAATGAATCTCAGACTTAATTTTCCTTTTCGACCAAACCTCATAATCTTTTTCCATAGAGAGACATTTAGAAATACTTTATCTCCCATTTAGTATTCAATTTCTTTCTTCTTTTTTGTTTTTAAATCAACATATGACTTCTAGCAATCTAAAGTTGCTTTTAATTTTTCTTTAATTAGTCGGACATTTTCTTTTGTTTCTTATATTAATTTTAGGCCAACCATCTTCTTTTCACCAAGTTCAATCCAACACAAAGGAGTACGACATTTACTTTCATATAGAGCTTCATACGGTGCAATCTGAATACTTGATTGGAAACTATTGTTATATACAAATTTCGCAAGTGATAGATAATGTTCCCAATCACTATCAAAGTCAATAATACAAGCTCGTAACATATCTTCTAGCAATCGAATCACGTATTCTAATTGGTCATCTGTCTGAGGATGAAAAGATGTGTTAAATTTCAATCTGGTGCCAAGTGATTCATGTAACTTCCTCTAAAATCTTTTTGTAAATCGAGGGTCACAATTAGAAATAATAGACTTTGGTACACCCTGCAATCTCACTATCTCAACTATGTATAATTCTGTAAGCTTATCTAATGACCAACTCATCCTTAATGGTAGAAAATGAGTTAACTTCATCAATCGATCTACTATAACCCATATTGTGTTATGCTTCTTTCGAGTGAGAGGTAAACCACTAACGAAATCTATAGTTATTCTATCCCATTTCCATTCGAGAATCAATATAGGCTGGAGTAATCCCATCAGAAGTTGATGTTCAGCTTTCACCCATTGACAAGTTAGACACTTTGTAACATATTTTGTAATCTCTCTCTTCATACCTAGCCACCAATACAATTCTTGCAAATCTCGATACATTTTGGTACTTTTTGGATGCATAGCATAATGACTATTCTGTGCCTCTTAAAGTATCTCATTCTTCAATTCAACCTTACTTGGCACATAAATTCTTTCATGAAATCTTAAAAAACTATTATATCTAATATCAAAGTCTCCCGACCTATTGTGCCCAATTGATCTTCGTTTTTCCATCACCTTATCATCATTTTGCTGAGCCTCTCTAATCTACACAATTAACTGTGGCTTCACTATTAATTTAGCTAATAATGCACCATCATCACAAACAATTAATTGTGCAAACAATGATCTCAAATCAGTAAGGGATTTTTGCCTTAAAGCATCAGCAACAACATTTTCTTTACCTGGATGATAATCAATCACACAATCGTAATCTTTTAATAGTTCTATCCAACAATGTTGTCTCAAGTTTAATTTTTTCTGGGTGAAAAAATATTTCAAGCTTTTGTGATCTGTGTAGATGTAGCACTTATCACTATATAAATTGTGTCTCCATATTTTTAATGCAAAAACCACTACTACCAGTTCTAAATCATGTGCCGGATAGTTGCGTTTATATGGTTTTAGCTATCATAAAGCATATACAATCACTTTTCTATCTTTCATTAAAACACAACCAAGACCACTATGTGAAGTATCACTATATATTACAAACTCCTTTTCGACTCTGGAAGTGTTAAGACTGGAGCCTCTGTCAACAATTTCTAAAGCATATGAAAGCTTTCCTGACACCACTCATCCCATTTGAATGGTACATTCTTCTGGAGTAGTCGAGTCAAGGGTAAAGGTATCTTTGAAAATCCATCAATGAATCTTCGGTAATATTCCACTAATTTCAAAAGTTACGGATCTCTAAAATATTTTTTATGTCTCCATTCTAGAATAGCCTCAACTTTCTTCGGATCTACATAGATACCTTTAGTCAAGACTATATGCCTAAGGAACACTACCTCAAATAACCAAAACTCACATTTGCTAAGTTTTCCATAAAGTTGCTTTTCTCGTAATTTCTGCAATACAATCCTTTAATGTTGATCATGCTCATTCTCAGTCTTTGAATAAATTAAAATATTGTTAATAAAAAATACTACAAGCTGATCTAAATATGATTGAAAAATGTGAGTCATGAGATCCATGAATACAACAGGAGCATTAGTCAGCCCAAAAGGCATCACCAGGAATTCATAATGTCCATATCTGATTCGAAAAGTATTTTTTGATTTTGGTATATCACTTTCTTTCACTTTTAATTGGTAATAATTAGATATTAGATCAATCTTAGATAATATTGGTGTACATTTCAATTGATCAAATAAATCATCAATACGAGGCAAAGAATATTTATTATTTATAGTCACCTTGTTTAACTGTTGATAATCGACAAACAACCACAATGAACCATCTTTCTTCTTTACAAACAACACCGATGTGCCCCAAGGTGATAAGCTGGGTTGTATAAAGCCTCGATCTAATAAATCTTGCAACTCCACTTTCAATTCTTTCAACTCTTTTAGCGACATGCGATAAGGGGTAATAGATGTTAGAGTAGTTCCCGGATAAACTTCAATTCCAAAATCCACCTCTTGATCAGACGGAAGTCCTAGTAATTCTTCCAGAAACACATCTAAAAATTCAAACACCGTACGAATTTCCTCCAATTTTAGACTTTTCACAGTTGAATTTATAACATAAGCAAGAAACGCTTCACAAACCTGGTTAATCAACTTATCTGCCTTTATTGTTGAGATAATTCGGGCAAGACCAACTGGTTTCATACCTTTCACTTCCATCTTTTCACCATTTGAATTATGTATCATAAACTTTTTCTTTCAACGGTTAAGAATTACACCATGCTTTGAAAGTCAATCTATTCCCAAAATCATATCAAATTCATCAAATGGCATCAACAATAAATCGACCGAAAATATTTTACCCTAAATCTCAATAGGGCACCACCTACATACTTGATTTACTATCACTAAATGTCCCATCGAATTTGAAACATTAATTCTAACCTCAAATATCTCAACTATTAGTTTCTCTATATTAATCAACCCAATTCTCATGTATGAATGTGTAGAACCTGGATATATCAATGCATGAATAGATACAAAAATAGAGAAAAATCCCAGAAACAATATCGGTGGCATCACTTTCCTCCCTGGTCCTAACAGTATAGACTCTGGCAGGAATGGTAGCCTCTACACGACTCGTAGATGAATCTGTGACTCTTCCCTGACTACCTCTTACACTAACATCACCTCGAGTACTACCACGATCTCAAGGTGAAAAAGTTGATCTCTGAGATGACACATGGGTAACATCAACCAACTTTAGACAATCCCAAACATAATGCTCCATCAAACCACATCTAATACATGCTCTGGGCTTACTCCAGCACTCTCATTTATGAATTTTCCTACAATAATTGCATTGAGGTATTCAAACAGTATGACCATGATGGTCTGTTCTGGTTATTGGAGCAAATGACTGTCCAGATCAGCTCTTGCCCTCAGCACCAATCTGAAGTGTAATGGTTCTTCCTTCACTTCTGAAATCTCTAGCTTGTTTAGAAGGTGGCTGTGAGCTAGAACCAATCAACCTTTTTCCTTTAGCTTTATCATTCACTTTCTCTTTATTTAACCTCATTGCTTGTTCTACCATTTTGGCTCTTTCTACCATATTAGCAATCTCTATAATTCTATGAGAAGCTAGTTGAACTTTAATCTCATCTCTCAATCCCTGGCAGAAGCTTTTGCAACTAGCTTCCTCAGTAAGAACCAATTCTAGAACATACTTGGATAGGCGAAAAAATTCTTGTTCATAATCAGTGATGTTCATCCTATTTTAGCTTAATAAATTCTTTCCTCCTTTATTCTAGATCAAATTCTCCAACATACCTTTTGTTAAGCTCAATTTGAAATAACATTCGACATGCACAATGGGAATGAACCACTATTCTCCACCAATGGAAGACATCTCTTTGTAGTATAGACACAACACACTTCAAACACTCAACTAGGATGCATTCTAATTGTTCTAATATCCTTTCAACTGATTTTAACCATTCTTCATAAATAGAAGGACCAACACCTCTAAACTCAATGACTCTATGTTTTCCTACTTATTTAATCAAAGACGCTCTCTGTGTAGCAGAAGGTGCAAGCTGAGGTACAATACCAACAACTCTCTGTAACAAACCAGCAGCAATACGCAGTAATGGATCATCAACTTGAGCCGACTATCTCTGTCCAGAAGTTCTCGAGGATTGATGAACACTAGCTCCCTCTTCACTAGGTGCATTGGGTCTTTTAATCTTCTACTTCTTGTTCCATACTATCTCTCGATTCCTCAGACATTTTACTCTACAAAATTTCAAACAAAGCAATTTCAGCATCCAATTTCAGCTCAAACTCAACATTTAATAATGGCATGTGCACTAGACTTTACTATACATAATACATTACATTTTTACTTATCTAGTATCAAATTTGAATAATTGTGATACCACTCAAATGTGACACCTAAAACTCGACCTAGTTGTTGGATCCGAATATAAAATGCCACATTTTGTTGCCGAATCAACTTACTTTTTCGTGTTTTTTTTTAAAGTGGGGATGTTACAGATACATTTACCTTATCACATATTACGTCATTTTATCATATCAATCTAGTTACTAAAATAAAGCCTAAAATGAAAACAAATTATAGTAGCACAAACTGTGATAGTTAGTCTATGCTCACTTTGTATTTTCAGTTCGCCTACAAAGTCCCAGCATCGTCTTTAGCTACATTTGATAATACATTTATGAAGAGTTCGTTAGTATCCATTATTTAATTGGACATATTTTTAAGTAAAACATGAATACATTGTATTCAATTAGGTCCCTTAAAACCCTAATATTCAAAATTCTCATATCCCACAATCCACTCATTCAAATATAAATCCAACTTCATAATTATTCTATAGGGACTTCAAATTATCAGTAAACACTATTTCTCTTCAAAGTTCTCATCTTCTTTCTCACTATCTTTAAAATTTCAACAATAATTAACTAACCAAATTCTCAACAATTTTATGATCTAAGTGTTGGGCTATATTTATCTATAATTATAAGCTAAGAAATCACCAAAAATCAAAAGAAAAATCTTCTTACCTTAAAGCTTTATGTAGGACAATGGAGGAGAAAACCTAATCAAATTTTCTTTCTTTTCTTTTTCTAAAGTAGTTGGGAAGAAGATAATATAAAGCTTTTGTTTTTAATCCTTCTCTCTCCAATTGTTTTATATATATACACACTTATTAACTTAATTAAGAATTAATCTAATAGCTAAAATTCAATCATGAAAACATTAGTGGAGATGGATGGAAAAGATCATCTTATACCATTAGTCATATTTTTAATATGGTTAAATTATACATAAGGTCATGCCTTAATAGCATATAAAGGAATTGCTAAATTCTCTAATCAATGCTTTATGTTTTACTCACCTTACAATTCATTCCCTATACTATATTTAAGAACTTATCCAAATTAATTACTTTGTAATTCAATTCTTTAATCTTGTATTTAAGTCGTAATCTTCTTGATTTAAAATTTTTGGACAGCTCAACTTAATAAATTTTGCCTTGGAATCGACTTTTCTGACACTAACAAAAATTAGTTGGTTATGTTTCTCCCTTCCTTTAAGAAATTTCGTTTGTTTAATTTACCTGAAAGAGTTGAGAGTATTGTGATCATGTTGTTTCTTCCTGTTCTTAAGTCGCTTCCTCGACGTTATTCTTCCTCATATGACAAATTCGATTGAACTTCAATAGATTCTATTGGAACAATTTGTGATGGCTTTGATCGATATCTCCGAAGTATAGAGACATGAAATGCATTATGGATTCTTTCCCATTTTGGTGGTACTGCTAATCTATAAGCCACTGGTCTTACTCATTCTAGAATTTTATATGGTCTGATGCATCTCAGGCTCAATTTTCCAGTGCGACAAAAGCATAATATGTTCTTCCACGGGGACACTTTCAGGAACATTCTATCCCTTACTCAAACTCAATTTCCTTCTATTTTAGGTACGGATATGATTTCTGCCTATTTCAACTTTCAATCTATATCTGATTAAATGGACTTTATCATCTGTTTCTTGCATCAATTCTAGTCTGATTTTCTTTCTTTCACCTAATTTGGTCCAACATAAATGGATTCAACACTTACAGCCATATAAAGCTTCAAATGAAACCATTTGAATGCTCGATTGAAAATTATTATTTCAAGCAAACTCGACCAATGGTAAATAATTCTCTTAATTACCTTCAAAGTTGATAATATAAGCTCGTAACATATCTTCAAGAATCTGAATAACCTATTTGGATTGTCCAACTTTTTGTGGATGAAATGTCGTGCTAAAAGTCAGTTTGGTTCCCAATGAATCATGCAGTTGCTTCCAAAATCTTGAGGTGAAACAATTATCTCAATTTGAAATGATAAATATCAGCACAGTGTACAATCTCATTATATTGTCGATATACAACTCAACTAACTTTCCAAGTGACCAATCTGTTCGTACTACTAGAAAATAATTCAATTTAGTTAGCAGATCAACTACAATCCAGAGGAAATTATTTTTCTTTACTAAAATAGGCAATCACAGGACAAAGTCCATGGTTACTCGCTCTTATTTCCACTCAAGATTCGATATGCATTGAGGTAAACCCAATGAAACTTGATAGTGGACTTTAAATCTCTAGCATATAAAGTATTTAGCAACATATTCTACAATTTCCTTCTTCATACTTGACTACTAGTACAGCTCTTGTAAATTGTGATACATTATTATAATTCTAGGATGCACAATATTTCCATTTTCTTTAACATATGGCTAAAAGCATTCTCCAAAGACTCAAAGGTAACATCATTGCCTAAATCTTCTTCTGTTCCAAAATCTATTGAAACATGGTTTCGAGCAGTAATAGTAAAAGCAACACTTTTACTTAAAAATCTTCATCTGTATCAAAACTACTTTCTTCATCACTCTAAGTGACTGCAAGTGACTTCTACTTCACAATATTAGAACATTCTTATTGAATGTGATCAAATCCATTGCATTTACAACATTAAACAACCTTTTTCTTTGGTTGTGAATTCTCATCATTCATGTAAGTCTTCTTGCTATGGCTATTAGTTTCTTCAACATATGAATTAATTCCCTTTTTAGAAAATCTCTTCATGGTATTTTTGAGCAATGATATTTACTCATTGATCTCATTAACAGCCTCTAGTTTCCATTTCTATGTTGAAATATCCTTTTGAACTTTGAAAGCAATGTTCAATTTGATGTCTCATTCTATTGTGTTTTGCTTCCTCCAAATTCAACTTAAAGGTTTGAAATGAACCTATTAACTCATCTAGTTTAAGAATGGTAGTTTCTTTTACCTCCTCAATTTATGTAACCTTGATTGCAAAGTGTTCTCATAAGAACCTCAAGACTTTTCTCACCAGTTTTACCTCATAGAAGCATTCACCAAGAAAAAAAAAAGTCTCATTAGAAATATCACATAATATTGCATAAAATTTAGAAATAGACTCAACTTAATGCATTCTTAAATGTTCAAACCTACTCATTAAAATATGAAATTTTTACATGCACGCAATATCATTTTCTTCATGTTGATTTTGCAAAATTGATCATGCCTCTTAGTAGATTCACACACGAAAATCACTTTGAATTGTTCCAAGCCAACTTTGAAAATTGTATACAAGGTTTTAGAATTTCCATAAGCAACCCCCTTTTTTTTCAAGAGTATTTTTGCTTCTTTCCTTAGGTTGAGTGGTACCATCAGTGGCAGTAACAGAGGGTTGGATCTAACCACTTTGAATGGCTTCCTAAGCTACGTCATTGATTGACAAGATAAACGCCCTCATGCGAGCCTTCCAATATCCATAGTTTGACAAATTGTGTAGCAACAAGGCTCGAGTAATTAAGTTATCTTCTTTAATGGATTTCATGGTTGCAAATTGAACACATGATCACCTTCAAACACGATTGAAGCTCGCTTAGATACCAATTGAAAAATATATCAATTTGCTAGATTTTCCAATCCACTTTCCTAACTAATAATCCAACACAGATTGGAACAAGGTAGTTTAACAAATAGATTATAAGAGGACAAAGCAAAACAAAAAAGTGGCAAAGAGAGAGATATCAATGCACAATATTTGTTAACACGGTTTGGATTCACCAATCGTACTCTACAAAGTCTCACTCAGTGAATGATTTTATTCAACAATGGATCGAAATCTTATTGGCTAAAGTTCAATGTACCCTTACACAGAGGAAAATTGCAGGCCCAACAAAGTACCCAAATGTTACATTCACTCACCCACGTTCCTCATTTACAAATCACAATAACTCTTCAATAAGATGCCTAACACAAGAGTGCAAAAATACAAAGTAAAGATAAGAAAATAATATGCTAAAAGCACTAAACAAGCACCACCAGCATATGCAGTAATGCAACCTATTTATAGGCTTTCTTGAAGTCCTCATCTAGACAACTTCTAAATAAGATCAATCATGAATTTAAATGTTAATTTTATCTTCAAAAATTATCTTGAATAGTATTCAAATAAAGTTTTTTTTATAAAAAAAAACTTTCCATCAAATTCAAAACTCTAAAAAAAAAAAGGATAATATAAGAATAAGGTTTGCTTTGAATAAACCTCTTCACTTACTTCTCCATTCCCAACAATATTAAATTTTATTAAAGCAAAATTCAGAGGTTATTTGCTGATAGGAACTAGTCAAAATTATTCAAGTCTAGAAACGCCAATAAACTCAATGCACTTCAACTGTCATAATTTGCTATCATAAGTATTGTCCTAATTTGTTATCCTATGTATTGTCTAACCAAGGGATAAAACAATAGCATCCCTAAATAGTTAAATTTCCACGCTTTTGTAGAGCTAACTAAGTGGCCGTTAATAAACGACCCCTGGGGAGTATATATAATGGAATGATAGTGATTGAGATCTTTGATATTATTTGCTTCTTTCTATTCAATTTTAGCAAATATAATTTATTCCAAAAATAAAGAAGATGATTAAACAAATATTTATACGGTTTTACTATGTATAAAAATATATTGTTAAAATATGTTTGAAGTTTCCTTTTTTTATATATATTTGAAATTTAGTTATTTTTTCAGAATTTTTTTTTTTTGGTTTAAAATTTTAGATATAAGTGTTAATATCTTTACAATTATTTTATTAAATTATTGGGGTGAGATTTTGGAATTAAATAAATCACTTTATAATTATGTAATAAAATAATATTGTAATATACTTAAATTTAAAAAATTTAAAAATTTTATAAAGGACAAAAGTTGAAATATATGAAAAGTATAGGACTTTTAGTGGTCATTGCTTCCTTCTGTAGAAACGACCCCATGGAAATATATAACGGAATGATAATAATGATGAGATTCCTGGTGGAATATATTCTTTGCTTATTTCATATCAACATTAGCATGTATACTTTATTCGAAAACTAAAGATAGATGCTTAAAGAAATATTTATACGGTTATACTACATATAAAATTAATATATAGTTAAAATATATTTTACTTTTCATATTAAATTTAATATTTTTATTTTACTTTTAAAAATTTTATTTCTCTATTTTTAGATTTAAAATTTTAGTTCCTTTTATTAAATTTATTAATGTGATATTTTTAAATTTATCTAAATTTAATGGACAATTTTAATAATATTTATATTTTTAAATTTAAAACAATAAAATTAAACTCTTAAAACATAAATAAATATCTATATTTAAAATTTATAAAAATGCACAAACTTGATCATATTTTAACGTTTTTAGACTTTTTTACATGAATATTATAAAAAAATTATATACGAAAATGGTATGTCAGTATGATTATGAACTAAAATGGTATGTCAACTACAGTGGTGCCTATCTCATAGGTGGCACCACCCTTTTTTTCCCCTAAAATTTATTTCTTTAATTTTTTTAAAAAATATTATTCTATTAATGATGCTTATCTGATAGGCGGCACCATAATTAAAATACAACCCGGTATCAAAATACTATCAAAATATGGAGTAAAATACGAAGAGAGGTGGTGCCACATGGACTGGTTGCACCAATCATGCCTCCTTGACAGGCGGCATTGATGCTAGTGAAACCTTCCCTCCGTCAGTCACAGTGCATTGCATTTGCAGTGTTTAGTCCAGTCCAAACATGAGAAAAAATAAGAAGGATCAGATGGGGGACCTTGTAATTATGGTCCCTCTTGTAAAGGAGATTCGATAGAGGGAGAGGAAGAAAGAAAGAAAGAAAGGAAAGGAAAGTGAAGAAAGAAAATGTATGTTTCTTAGTGATTAATGTTTTTTTTAAAAAAAAAATTAAAGGGTTATTTTTTAATAAAGGGATTAGTTATTTTTATTTATTTTTTAGTAATTATTATAATTTGTTTGTGTTTAGTTTAGTGTGTTGTGATTTTTATGAATGTAATTTTTTTATTTTTTAATTATTTTAAAGTTATTTTGTTTGTAATTTATGATTAGATTATAAATTGTTTGTGTTTAGTTTAGTGTTTATTGTGATTTTTATGAATGTAAAAAAATTTAATTATTTTAAATTTATTTTGTTTGTAATTTATTATTAGATTATAAATTATTTGTGTTTAGTTAGTGTTTATTGTCATTTTTTATGAATGTAATTTTTTTTTGTGTTTTTAAAATTATTTTAAAGTTATTTTGTTAGTAATTTATGATTAGGTTATAAATTATTTGTTTAGTTTAATGTAATTTTATTTGTTATAATGTATTTTTTATTTGACACTTTTTTTATTTATTGAAATGTTGATTAAATTTGTTTTTAATATAATTTTATAGGTTGTTTGAAAGAAACTAAACAAGTATGTTTCTATTTTATTTTTGTCGATTAGTATGTTTTTTATGTTTAGATAGTTTATGTTTATTTTAATTAAATTATTATTGTAAACTAACATAAATTTTTATGTAGGCAAAATATGAGAATTTATGAGATTTTTTTATTGTAATTATTTTATTATTGTACTATATTTATCGTATTATTTACTGTATGTATAATATTAATGTGTTCTAATTATTATTGAAAATGGATCTCCATGGTACACCAGAACGCTTAATGGCCGCAATTAATCCTTTCCCTCTTACTAATAACATACCTCCGCAGGTTCATAAAAAAAAAATTCTCATGATTCCATATTTTCCTTATCCATAATGGTAAATGCTATCGAGAGTACGTTCTTGTTCCCTTCTTGAGCAACAGCAAGAAACATGATCCGTGTATATTTGTCATATAGTCAGGTCCCATCTACTTGTACAAATGGCTTGCAATGGGGAAATGCGCGCACACATGGATCAAACGTCCAGAACATCTGTTGGAAAATTCTTTTTCCTAGTTGTAGTTGGTCATCTGGGCCGTAATAAGGTCGTGTCTGCAACTCAATGACAGTCACCGGCACGTACTCTCACATAGCGGCTATCCATGTAACACCCCAAACCCGGCCCATTCACTACGACCGAATTTGAAATGCCACTGCGGAAAATGTTTGAAACAAATTTGAACTTAAGGATAAAACAGGAAAATTTTGTTAAGTTTAGAAAATAGTTTTCATTAAAATTCTTAAGTAAGGTGTGGTGTTTATAAAAATATCCGGATTAAAACTTTGGTATATATAGATTTAAATAAAAATCGTTTGCAAATAATTCCTCAATTGTCAATCCATAATAAAACACAATAATAAACTTAATGAGAAACACTTAAATGACTTTAAATACTTTTAGGGCCTTATTACAATAATTGAATAATCAAAGTCTTCAAGATATAAATGCTTAATTAATTAAAATATCTTTTGCATGAAAATCGCATACGCATGGCCACCTTTGTATCCACTCCAACCCGGTCCAAGCTTTACGCATCACCGAAAGGTTTAAAATATTGGGTGAGTCAAACCGACTCAAAGGCATAGTCATTTCACATATCTTCACATATGGGCTTGGCCCATATCCACACAAATCCATACACATAAATATGCAATTATGAAGCCCATCCCAACCTAGGGTCCATCCATTACACCTACCTTGGCAGACCCTTGCTCAAGGTCGTGGCTAATCCACCACCGATCACATAATGATCCACATATCTTACCTTGGCGCACTTGCTCGCCAAGGCCATGGTCGAGCCACCGATCCCATAGGGATCCCACATATCAATCACCCACGGTGATGCACATGGCTATCAACCGCCGAGATGGGCACTTAGCCACCACATCCCTTGATGAAACACACAGCTAACATCAAGCGCTAATGTAGCACGAGGCTAGCATTAGACCACGTACATATTGATGTACACCCTTTCCTTCAATTTTCACATCCCAAGTCCCATGCATATATGTGTATCATGTCATATTAACAATCAGAGTAAATATTTATCACATGCTCACCACAAATATCACACATATATCATAGGCAAAATATAGCACTGACCTGATTAATCGATTACCCACTACGGGTATCCACCATCTTAACCATTATTTTCGGCTAACATACACATCATAATCAAGCATACTTAACAACATACAATAACAGGAGAATAGTGCGATAATACGCACCTGATTAGCACAATTGACTAAATCCCGAAACCCACGTCTAACGATTTGCACCTTTGCGATTATAGAACTCCTTCCTACACCACCTAAGTCAGAATCGGCTAACATTATATACCAAAATGGCCAATGGCCGAAAATCACTACTGCCTTACTTTACGGATCTAAATCCCGAAACCGCTCCTTGTAGTCGACAACTACTAGATCTTGAAGAAAACCTTCCAAATTTCGACCATGGAATTCTAAAGGAGTTAAATTCTATATTTTGGCTAACGAGAGATTGAAAATCAAATAATAGTTGATCTTACCTTTTGGATGAAATCGGCAACACCCTTCATCACAACAAAGATTCGGTTTTGGCGAATTTTGGCTTTGGTGCTATAAAGAATTCACTAGGTTGGATTGTGTTTTGGTTTTGAATAAAAGAGAGAGGAGGCTAGGAATTGGCTAGACCAAAGAAAAGAGAAGAGAAGAGAAGAGAAGAGAACCTTAAGAATTTCAGCAGAGAGAGAGAGAAGGAAGAAAATTAATGAGTAGCCCTCCTTCCTTCCTTTTATAGACTAAATTATCATCTAAGGAATCCCTTACTTGGCCACCATTCTTCTATTTGATAGCTTTATCCTTTAATTATCATAAAATAAAAGAGTTTAATCCAACCTTTATCTCATGGGAATAATGATAAATAAATCCTTATTTATCTCTTTAAAAATACTTAAGATAAATCATCATTTATCCCTATTTAATGAATTTTAAAGAGAATAAAACTCCCTTTTAAGAGCCTTGTTGCCGTCCACCTTCAGGCTTCGGAAGCAAAAATAAAACTTCTTTTATTTGCTTCCCATGTGACTCAACTCAGCCCAACACCCTTGCATGTGGTGCCATTTCCAGAGGCCCTAAGTGGCATCTTCAGCCACTTTTCCAAGCCTGTTTGTGTGTCAAATTTCACATACTTTTCTCTTAAGGCCACCTTGCCTTAATTTCCCTTTAACTTAAAATTTCAAAATTTCCAATGCATCCCCTTTTAATCCTAGAGTTTTAAAACCTTTAAAACACCAACCACACTTAAAGCCTATTAACACTTGAGTTATGCTCCAAACGCACAACCCCTAATCTAGGATGTTATTGTTCTACCTCCTTAAAATAATTTCGTCCTCGAAATTACTTACTAACGAGCATCCGTACATCCTAACTTACCCCACTTACTCCATCGCACAGACTCGATCTTAAAGAACTATTATACTACCTAGGCACATTCTCTAAGTTCGCAATCAAGGTTCCATACACTTCATTATCAATCATAGGAACGATCTGACCTTATAACGAACAAAGCAATGAAGGATAATCCAAAAATAAGAAACTTACCCGTTGTCACCTCGGGCACATCTTCCCCCTCGCGACAGCCGACTGCATAAACCAACCTTGGCTGCCTTGCATCTGCACCTTCAGCCTCTTTTTTTGGTGCTCCATGACCTCGGCCTGAACCATTTCCTCCATGGTTCGGACCACGACCCCTTGTCGCTATCGACCATCTCTACCCAACCGCACATAACCTTGGCCTTTGTCCGAGCCCTATTCGGATCCCGAGGATATCCTTAATCGTGAGACTTAGACTTACACCTAAAACATTCCGCTCTGGTTCCAACACTTGCCGACATGATACCTTCCACACCGAACACACGGACGGTCCAAATTTTCCATAGTGGCTTAGCAACACGAATGAATTTTCAACCCTCGGTCTTTTCTGAAGACCCTCAGATGATTCAGACGATCCAAAATTCCTCCTATCCCGGTTCTTATCCTTATCTCTGTTCTATCTCACTGAGTCCTTAATCCCTTCAGCTACCTTAGCCTTTTCGACTAACACAGTGAACTCCCGTTCCTGATGAGGAGCTATTAACAACCTCAGGTCGTCCCTTAATCCGTTCTCGAACCGGACACATCACTCATACTCCATAGCAACTACCCCTCGAGCATATCAGCTTAACCTTAAGAATTCAGCCTCGTATTCCGCTACGGACTTGTTCCCTTGAACCAAATTTCTTAAACGCCTACCTCTGCGCATCAATATAATGAGTACGGACATACTTCTTCTGGTACGCCGCCTTAACGTACTCCCATGTGAGATCCTCTGCTGTGGCACTATCCCGGACTGTTAGCCACCATTGATATGCCTCATCACGAAGCAACGCCACCATTCCTTTCACTTTCTCCTCAACGGTCAGATCGAGCTCATCCATAATTCACTCGGTTGTTTCCAACCAATATTCAGCCGTACTGGGTGCCACACCGATGTGCCTAAAACACCTCACTCGTTGGCTCTGAGTCGCTCGCACACTTTCAAGCTCCGAATTTCCTCCCGCACTACCACCAACTCAAGAACTCGCAGACACTGACATGCGACACAAGATCTTCCCCGTCTAAGCTTGCGCTCCACACCAACAATGGGAGTGGTGGGGCGGTGGTACCTCATTATCGCACCTTGACCCGATCCAACGGGTTCGACCTAGTCATTCTTCCTCTCATCATCCACGACGATCGCGTCCTCTAGAATTCATATCTAACTCGCGCTTTAACTGATTTGAGAAAGTTTTATGAATTAGTACATTTGTTTCACTTGATTACCCGCAAGAAATTTTATGAAAAGGAATTGAGAGTGGTTCTTTCAGTATTCACACATGCACACAGTCTTTTCATTCATTCATACATCCATCACCAATTATGAACCTTCGCTCATTCGGAGATATGTTGTAGTTTTCATTGTTGTTATTTTTCCACTACCTAGGGGTATTTATGTAATTTATCCTCTGAGGATATTTTCGTAATTTGTCAAATAAGGTTCCTTGATAATTTTGTCAAAAGTATTTTAGAAATTTTATAGTCCGGGTTCTTTGGTAAATTTGGAAATTTGTGGGTATTTCGATAATTTTTAATTTCGGGGGTAATTTGGTAATAAACCAGGGTAAATTTGTAAAGTTTAATAATTCAGGGATATTTTAAAATTTGCAAAACTTTGAGGGTTCTTTTTTGAGAAATTTATTTTCCAAAACGACGAAGTTGCAAAAATTTTAGAAATCAAGGCCATTTTGGTAATTTTGTAAGTTAGGGGCAATTTTGTAGTTCGTCCAAAATCAAGGTATTTTTGCTAATTTGCAAATTAGGTTTTTTTTTTTAACTTGTTATAAAATAATGTTGATTAAAACTGTGGGTATTTTAGACATTTTAATAAACCAAGGGCATTTTGTAATTTTACCACTAAGGTATTTTAGTAATTTTATAAATCAAGTTTTTCAAAATTGTGTAGAAAAGATAGTTTCACTTAATTAAAGAAAAATGATTTTAAGAGTTTAAAATTAGGGTTCTTATAAAAAACATGGCTAGTTCCTTTCGGGTTTTAGTTATTGAGTTTAGCCTATGACCAGTCTTATTGGTCGAGGTGAACCAAAGCTATGTACTAGGCGTGATTCGAGTGGAGAGGAGGTGAGTCACACTGATCGCTTAAATACCAAGCTCCCATCGAAATCATTCCTAGACATGCACATGAGGTTGCCACACCCACTAAGTCTTCGGGTTAGGGTGAACCGAAGCTACGCACTGTAGGATTCTGCAAGAGGAGGTGAGTCACTAGGACCGCTTAAATACTGTGCTCTTCGGATCCAATCCTAGACATGTGTACCATGGTTACCACACCCTAACTCGATTGACTTAGCCATAGGTTTATTTAGTGCATTAAGTCTTATGTATTTGTGTTTGAGTAGACTAATCTTAGGGTTCAAGTTCCTATCATGCTATTCTACGTTCCATTCCTTTTCTACCTTCTACAATTCACATAATCACATAGATAGTTCGGGGTACTTACCTGGTGGACTGCGGGTCGGAGACTTAGGTGCCATGCTAGAATAACCTGAAAAATTTCTAAAAAGCCCATTTTTTCGTAAAGCCCATTTTTGAAAACATTTTTGGGCCCCACAACCCTCAAGCCGAGTTTTGAACTAAGCTCTGATACCAATTTGTAACACCCCAAACCCGGCCCATTCACTATGACCGAATTTGAAATGCCACTGCGGAAAACGTTTGAAACAAATTTGAACTTAAGGATAAAACACGAAAATTTTGTTAAGTTTATAAAATAGTGTTCATTAAAATTCTTAAGTAAGGTGTGGTGTTTATAAAAATATCCGGATTAAAACTTTGGTATATATAGATTTAAATAAAATCGTTTGCAAATAATTCCTCAATTGTCAATCCATAATAAAACACAATAATAAACTTAATGAGAAACACTTAAATGCACTTTAAATACTTTTAGGGCCTTATTACAATAATTGAATAATCAAAGCATCTTGAAGATATAAATGCTTAATTAATTAAAAATATCTTTCGCATGAAAATCATACGCATGGCCACCTTTGTATACACTCCAACCCGGTCCAAGCTTTACGCATCACCGAAAGGTTTAAAATATTGGGTGAGTCAAACCGACTCAAGGCATAGTCATTTCACATATCTCCACATATGGGCTTGGCCCATATCCACACATCCATACACATAAATATGCAATTATGAAGCCCATCCCAACCTAGGGTCCATCCATTACACCTACCTTGGCGGACCCCGCCAAGGCCGTGGCTAATCCACCACCGATCACATAATGATCCACATATCTTACATTGGCATTTGCTACTCAAGGTCGTGGTGAGCCACCGATCCCATAGGGATCTCACATATCAATCGCCTATGGTGATGCACACACTATCAACCGAGAGATGGGCACTTAGCCACCACCTCCTTGATGAAGCACATAGCTAACATCAAGCGCTAATGTAGCACGAGGCTAGCATTAGACCACGTACATAATGATGTACACCCTTTCCTTCAATTTTCACATCCCAAGTCCCATGCATATATGTGTATCATGTCGATTAACAATCGAGTAAATATTTATCACATGCTCACCACAAATATCACACATATATCATAGGCAAAATAGAGCATCGACCGATTAATCGATTACCCACTACGGTATCCACCATCTTAGCCATTATTTCCGCTAACATACACATCATAATCAAACATACTTAACAACATACAATAATAGGAGAATAGTGCGATAACTACGCTTTGATTAGCACAATTGACTAAATCCAAACCCACGCCTAACGATTTGCACCTTTGTGATTGTAGAACTCCTTCCTACACCACCTAAGTCGAATTGGCTAACATTATATACAAAAATGGCCTATGGCCGAAAATCACTACTTCCTTACCTTAAGGATCTAAATCCCGAAATCACTCCTTATAGTCGACAACTACTAGATCCCGAAGAAAACCTTCCAAATTTCGGCCATGGAGTTCTAAAGGAGTTAGATTCCTATATTTCGGCTAAAGAGAGATTGAAAATCAAATAATAGTTGATCTTACCTTTTTGGATGAAATCGACAACACCCTTCTGTCACAACAAAGATTTGGCTTTGGCAGAATTTCAGCTTTTGGTGCTATGAAGAATTCGGCTAGGTTGGATTGTGTTTTTGGTTTTGAATAAAAGAAAGAGGAGGCTAGGGAATTTGGCTAGACAAAAGAAAAGAGAAGAGAAGAGAAGAGAAGAAACCCTAAGAATTTCGGAGAGAGAGAAAAGAAGGAAGAAAATTAATGAGTAGCCCTCCTTCCTTCCTTTTATAGACGAAATTATCATCTAAGGAATCCCTTACTTGGCCACCACTCTTCTATTTGATAGCTTTATCCTTTAATTATCATAAAATAAAAGAGTTTAATCCAACCTTTATCTCATGGGAATAATCATAAATAAATCCTTATTTATCTCTTTAAAAATACTTAAGATAAATCATCATTTATCCCTATTTAGCCAAATTTTAAAGAGAATAAAACTCCCTTTTAAGACCCTTGTTGCCGTCCACCTTCAGGCTTCGGAAGCAAAATAAAACTTCTTTTATTTGCTTCCCATGTGACTCGAACTCAGCCCAACACCCTTGCATGTGGCGCCATTTCAGAGGCCCTAAGTGGCATCTTCAGCCACTTTTCCAAGCCTATTTGTGTGTCAAATTTCACATACTTTTTCTCTTAAGGCCACCTTGCCTTAATTTCCCCTTTTAACTTAAAATTTCAAAAATTTCCAATGCATCCCCTTTTTAATCCTAGAGTTTTAAAAACCTTTAAAACATCACCAACCACACCTAAAGCCTATTAACACTTGAGTTATGCTCCAAACGCACAACCCCTAATCTAGGATGTTACAATCCATCCCTGTAGCTCATTGTACAACACATCAAAATCTCCATACAATTGATCCACTATCATCTGTTTAGCTATCCATGCCTTCCGGTATGATACTCGATACTGGAATTGTGCCTGCATTTTGACAATCAGTACCAAAACTTTAATGGTCGGCATGCCCTTCACCATTGGTGTGATGCATGTACAGATAGTTTTGGAATCAAGTTTCGATTATCTTCTATCATAAGTGTTGAAGTACATGTGTAAGGCCCAACAAATTTTCGTATCTCCCACATCTGCGACTTTTAGATAAATGCAGCTCGTACTCAGCAATTGCAGCCTTCCGCCAACCTCTAACACTCCCTAATATATAATGTCGAATTTAGACACGACAACTTTGTAGTCCACTGACATATTCATGTTATACCTCTTAATGGAAAATATGCATTCTTCCTTACTTTCGAATCTCTGGCCCACGAACAACTCATCAAGATCGGAATCTACAGCCAACCGGTGAGTAGGTAGTATATTAGGGTACTCCAAGAACTCGGCTGCGTGCATCGCATTAGGTTTTATGAGCGACATGTGTGCCCTAGGATTATTGTGTATCACAATATGTCGAATCTAGTTCTCGACTGAAGACGTGTTAATGTTTCTATCGTCATTCACGCATTCGTCGTTAATATCAGCCAAGACCTCGTCCATATCGGGATCACTATCACTATCGACCTCATGATCAAAAGGATCACTACTATCGTATCCATCATCACCAACCACATCAGTCTCGGGTGCAACATTAAGATCGATGTCAATCTTGCATATAGTCAATTGACTATCAACGTACGATATCGGAACCACCATACACAGCTCTTGAGCTCCATGTTCTTCACCTAATGGAGTGGGATCTTCAGTTGGCTCCACACCAACTAACTTAGCAAATAACTGCATCGGTGCATTTTGGTCTTTCCGATTCCCACAATAAAGAGTGACCATTGTCTCAAAGTCTTCATCATCTACAAGTTCCATCTCAATAAATTTGATGGGATTTGTCGAAACTAGAAACTTACAGAAAAGTTTCAAGATCCTTCTCCCACAACGTCTAACAATTTTTGCACTAATCCTTTCCTTCATATCATCAAACAAGACATGTCTATTAAATGGTGACATTCAAATATACATCAAACTGTTGTTCTCAAAATTACTCCATTGAAATAAACGCATACAAAAAACTGATTATCCATATTCAATACTAAATCATAAAAAAGAAATATAATGTCTCAAAAATTACTTAAATAAAAATTTAATGAATAAAAAGAGACCGAATTATATCAATATGTAAACATTTTCATTCATAAGCTTAGACTTTTTTAGTTTTCATTTCATACATGTACAACCATATTTACTCTCTCTTTTTTCACATTCTCTACTCTCTAACATTTATCTTTACATTTAACCACTTAAACTCATTTCTACATTTTCTTCCATCTCCGATTTTGTATCTTCCTCCAGGAAATTCTCTTTATTAAATTCTGAATTCTCTTCAAATTCATCTTCTACAATCCAATTTGGAAATTCCTCAGGATCTTCTTCCTCTTCGATCTTTATAACGGGTATTGAATTTATAAATTCTCTTGGTAATTTCCTAACAACTAATTTATCTATCCATGGCATGTCAAAGACATTTTGCTTCCCAGTCAACTTTCGCAAACCTACACTTTGTCTCACTATTTTCCTTGCTCCATAAGAGATTATAAACTTTATGAAGTATATAATTATATTCCAATAGGTTCGTGGTACCAATTTCTTCCAAAGTTGGTCTAAAATGAATTGATGCTCGAGTTCTATTATTGTCCCTCTAAGGGTCAAGTATTGCAATTTGTTCTTTCTAATCAGTTCATAACCCTTCCATAACACTTTTTGCATCTTTTGATTTACAGTAATAAGGTATTGAATGATGTCTTCTTCTGGTTTCATTTTGTAATCTTGCAATTCTCTCATCATCTTATCAACTTTCTCTCTTTGTGCTGAAGTTGTTATCTCATCAGTTAATATTAGATTTATTGCCATTTCTACCAATATCTATGACAGAAAATAATTTTTTCAATTTTTAGTATTTATCTATTTTCCTCTAGTGTCATCACTAACTAACAATTAATTTATAATAGTTACTAACAAAATAACTTTTAAATAAATTAAAAGATATTAAAAGATTGCATTCATAACCTAACAAATCACAATAAACCCTAAACCCTAAACAAATAATTAACCTAATCACAAAACTTACTAACAAAAAACTTTAAAATAAATTAAAAACAACATAAAAAAATAAACAAACTACACAATAATAACAAAATAATTTATCCTCATCATAATTCATTCTATTTAAAAAAACAAAAATACCTTATCATTAATTTTTCTTCTCCTTTCTTTCTTTCTTTCTTCTCCCTCTTTTCTTCTTTCTCTTCTACTATCTTTTTTTTTTAAACCTGCTTCTCTTCTTCACCGGGGACCATTAAATAGGATCCCCAAAACTGCTTCACTGGTGTCGCCTATCAGATAGGGGTCACCAGTGCCGCCTATCAGATAGGCACCACCCTATATACCATTTTCGTAGAAATACACGGGCACATGCTTGACCCAAAACCTGTATACAATTGTGGTGTCGCTTATCAGATAGACACCACTGCAGCTAACGTACCATTATGGTACATAATTCTATTGACATACCATTTTTGTATATAATTTTTTTTATAATATTTATGTAAAAAAGCCATGTATTTATCAAACAAGAAAATTTGTAAAAAGGAAGTAAAGATTCGAAGGGAGGAAATTACTATGAATGAGCAGGCATCATGAAAGGCAACGTCCTCGCTCTCACGTAGTGTTTTAGGGTTTGAAAAGGCAACTTTTGAGCAAAGCAGGAGACACCTAGAAACAAGGCCAAATTTGTGGAGTCCTGGAATTAGTTCCTCCATGCTTTCATTTTAGCAGCGAATTTACTCTTTATTCTCTCTTTTGAGTTTTGATCACTCCCAAAGATAATTACTTGATTCTATTTAGACCAACAGTGGAGGAAAATATAATTATTAAGACAGTAATTATATTGTCTTGTTATTACAAAACATTGTAATTTTTTAGACGTGTCGATCGATAGAATATAATTATATTATAACTCATTATGTCATGTTTAGTAGTATAAATTGTAATTATCATGATAATTATAAAATTACATAATTTATATGTTTTTAAAATATTAATTACTATAAAAAGTTGGTATAGTAAAAAAATAAAATCAAATTGTTATATGTAATATGTTAATTCACGAAAGTAGTTGTTGATACGGTTTTAATAAAATAATAAGCAAAACAAATATCATATGCAATTCTTCTAATTGTTGTGATATTCTATATATGTTGGATTATTCCTCTTTAACATTTAACATATACTCCTTATCATCATCCAAATGTAAATATGTATTATTAATATTATTAAGATTTATATTAAGTTACACCCTTTTTATAATAAGTAAATTAAATTAAAATAATATAAAATATAACCTTTATAAAAATTTATAAATACTCCATTAACTTTCAAGACATTTTTTATAAATAATCTATTTTTATCTTAAAAGTTATTTTATAAATAAATTATGGGAAAAATTGTAACATTATTTTTTATAATATATATTGATACATAAATAAGTATGTTTATACTTTTCATCTTAGATTTTATAAATAAGTATATTATAATATTTTTATAACACATAATTTTTTACCATAACTTTAGAAATTATTTAGGATTAAAATAATATAATTTTTTATTATAACTTTAAAATACATATAATTTTTTTAGGATTTATAACTTTAGATTTTTTTTCAATAATCAACCCAAGCACTCGTGACGTGTTTGTATTTGTGTTTATGTTTATAATATAACCTTTTATAAGCTAAACTTGTATAAAAAATTAATGTTGTAAAGTTAAATCATGTATGAGTATTTAGAAAGTCATAAGATAATTGGATTTGGATGTAATTACCCATGTAATTACTTCAATTCTCACTCTCCCCTTGTCACGCCCCAAAATTTGTATAATTGTTTCTGTGTATTTATGACACACAATTCTGTATCTGCTTCAGTGGTTATGGGTTCTAGGTGTGTGTGAGAGGTCCCAAGTTCAAGTCACGACTTGGGCAAATTTGGGTATTTTTGGATGATTAAGCCCTATCTCTGGTCAGTAGGCTTTTAATTAAAAGTTTGCAAATAATTAACAGAATGGGCTTGTTGGTCTGGTGGTTAAGTGAAGTGTTAATTTGTTAAGGTCTTATGTTCGAATCCCTGAGTGGGCAAATGGGATAAATTTTTGCTATCGGTTTCGGCTGGAGTTTGAGTTAATGTGGATTCTGAATAGTTAGGTCTATTGGGGAGTCAAGTGAAGAGATTTTAGGAGTGAATTAGGGAATGTTGGGGATCATCCAAAAATCTGATTTTATTTCTTTTTGTATTTCAAAATCCCCAAAAAAATTCCCTCTTTCTTCTAACGTCAATTTCACTACTCCCCTATAGAAATTCTCCCCCATCTATTCCATTTTTCTTTTCCTTTTCCATTAACTCGTTTGGTTTTCTATGGCGACGGCGTGTTCAGTAAGTTTTTGTTTATGTTTTATCCTAAATGTATTCGTGGATAAGTGAATTAAGGGAAGTGTTCATTTGATTTTTAAGAGTCAATCAAGGGGCTGGAGATTAACCATTAACGGTGTGAGGTTGTAAAGTCCTTGCTATTCGTTCAGAAGTAAGGTTTTTGGTTGTTGAAGAATGTTTATCGTGTTACAATTTCAGTTAATTTTTTGTAAGATCGCTGAACGTGGGTTTTGGATTATCGAATATAGGTTCTGGAGTGCTCGAGAATCATTTTAGCTTCAATAGAAACCAAGTGTGTACCCAGAAACAAAGAAAATGAGAATTGGCGAAAGCCAAAAATGATACTGTCGACGCCACACGACCGTGTGGTAGGTCGTGTGTAGGGCTGTGAGCCACAACACAGCTGTGTGATCGACAAGGCCAAGCCGGATGTAAAAGACACGACCGTGTGATGGCCGAGTGAGGCCGTGTGAGGCACAAGCTCAACCAATTAGGCTGTGTGGGCCACACGAGCGTATGGGCCCACACGGGTGAACCACACGGGCGTGTGAGATTTTAGGCTAGGACGTGTGATCCACATGGCTAAGGCCAATTTGGGCCCTATGGGCCACACAGACATGTAGGCCCAAACGAGCAGGCCACATGGACATGTGAGCCCATTTTTCTAAAATGATCTGTAAGGTTGCACAGGTCGCCCAAGTTGACTATGGACTTACTATAGGGTCGTAAACGTTACTTAGACCCCTATTTATGTGATCTGTTAATATGATGTCTGACTGAGCATGATATCTGTACTAAACTGAGTGTATGATAGGTTATTTGCATATTGCATGTGATATTTAGTATGTTGCATTGCATCGGGGAGGGTTGATGATATTTCGAAGGAAGTGTCTGAAAGGCTGTAAGCTTGTTATCTAGTAGCTCAGTTGCATTATTCTATTTATGTGTTGCATTTCGGTACAGTATGATTTGAAGGGATGGGTGGGTTGATTATATCCCTATGTGGTCTGTAGGGCTGGAAGGAGATGGTGTGTAGAGGCTGGTGGGTAGGATTCTGATAATCTGATATGCAGTCTACATCTGATTGTGCTGAGTCCCTAACATATTTCTGATTCTGTATCTGATTGAGTTAAGGCCTTATTATATATATCTGATTCTGTATTCGAGTGGGCTAAGGCCCAAACTGTTTCTGTAATAGGCTCCGGTCCAGTCTGTAATTTCTAATTTTGGTGATTACTCGGTACATTAGATATCTGTGGAGATTACACACTGAGTTGAGAAACTCACACTTTTTATTTAATATGTACAAGTAATCCCCAGCATTAGACAGATCGGTGCAAAGGAGGACTCGACAGTGATCACTGCTTCTACTTCACGGTAGATTCACAATTTTTATACTTATTTATGGTTTTGATAATATCTGGGAAAATTTTATGTAATTATAGCCATTACGGATTTTTGTTTAAATGTAGTATTCGAAATGTTTTATGGTTTTTATTGCTAGAAGTAGGAAAGCGAGAGTTTTCAAAAGAAACAAATGTTTTACCAAAACACCACGATTACTAAAATTATTTTAAATGCTTCTGCAAAGTATAAATGTTTGGAAAATTGACAGCATTTTGAAAATGAATGACACTATTTAGAATTAACATAAATAATGAAACACTTTTAAAAAAGAGAAATGGTTTAAGCGTGGCTACGTATTCAAAAGCACTATCATGTAACATCGCCAGATTCGCCATAACGTCTAGGTCGAGTTTGGGGTATTACATTTAGTGGTATCAGAGCCAGGTTACAAAACTCGACTGTGGATTTGGGTTATAAAGATTGGTTTTAAGAAATGATTTTAAGTGATTTAAAATATTTTTGGACTGAGTATGTGGTACACCGAGTCTCCAGCACCGATCCTGTATAAAATATTTATTAATAAATATCAAAACTATAACTAATGCATAAAATTGTTAATACAGATAAACTCTAAATTTACAATGAGCGCACGAGGTACTCGCGGACTTGGTACTAGAGGCCGTGGTAAAGGCCGTAGAAGGGCTCAAGCTGGATCCTCATCATTTGGAAATCTGCCTAATCTGGATACTAGTGAGAGATCGATATCACCTGCGACAGAGACTGGGTCTCGAGATCGCATGGCTAGGGACGACGCATTGTTCCAGGCCATGCTGAGGATATTAGAGAGGGTCGCTAGGCCCAACATCGGATCTAGGGGCCAAAGGTCAGTTGCGGAACAACTCCGGTCCAATGGGGCTGAGTTATTTAGGGGAGTCAGTAGAGTCGCCCCTAATGTGGCTGAATATTGGATGGAACCACAGAGAGAATTATGGACGACCTGGATTTTAATGCTGAGCAGAAGCTTAAGGGGGTTGTTTCTCTACTTGCAGATGAAGCTTACCAGTGGTGGCTGACGGTTAAGAATGACACTCAGCCCAATCGATTGACTTGGGACTACTTTAAGACGGCTTTCTAGAGTAAGTATGTAAGAGCCAGCTACATTGACACTAGGAGATGTGAGTTCCTTAATCTCACCCAAAGAGATCGTACAGTGGCCGAGTATGAGGATGAATTTCTAAGATTGAGCCGATATGCATGGCATGGTGGCGACTAAATATAAGAGATGTGTCCACTTCGAGGATGGCCTCAGGGATAGTTTACGAGTTCTGATAGCTCCAAAGAGGAAGAGTGAGTTTGTTACACTGGTTAAGAAGGCAAAGATCACCGAAGAAGTTAAGCGCACTGAAGCTATAAAACCAAGAGAGAAGAAAGAATAAGAGGGAATCGGAGCCCTCGAGTTCTGTAATGAGGCCTAAAAAAAGGCTAGATCTGATGGGCCAGTGAGAGTTGGGCCTCTTATCGCACCTATTAGGGTGGCTCTTTGTGGGCATTGTGGTAGACGTCATCCAGGCGAATGTTGGAGGACAATTGGGGTATGTTTGAGATATGGGTTGACTGAGCACTGTGTTTGAGATTGTCTGTTGAGAACTAATCAGATGCAAGCTTCGGTTACTAGTGCTACGCAACCACCGAGAGTAGTTCAGTAACCACCTAGGGGTCGAGGTTAGGCCAGGGGTGGTAATGGTATGGGCCGAGGACAGAGAGTACCAAGTAGAGGTACTGGACCGACTAAGGCGAGACAGCCCGTACTGGTTTATACTGTCCGTCTGTAGTGAGGATCGAGATGTTCTGGATGTCATCACGGGTACATTTTTAATTTATAATGTACATTATTTGGCATTGATAGACATAGGCTCTACACACTCTTACGTAGCTAGTATTGTGTCTAAAACCTTGGGGATTCCGATTGAGAGTGCTTCTAGTGAAGTAACTATTGTGAGTCCGTTAAGGCAATCTTTCCTAGTGAGTAAATTGTTTAGAAACGTCTCGTTAAAGGTTCAAGGGATAGTATTCTTGTCTGATCTGATAAAGCTTTTATTTGAGGAGTTTAATTTGATTCTAGGAATGGACTGTTGGTTAAACACCGAGTAAGTTTGGATTATGAGACAAAAAGGGTTGTTTTGATGACAAAAGAGGATAGCGATGTAGTTGTGATTGGGGAACGAAGAGACTATCTAATTAATGTGATTTCGGGTTTATGGCAAAAAGGTTAGTGAGGAAAAGGTATGAGGAATTCTTGGCCTACATCAGTGTTTCTGGCTCTAGGGACTCTTCAGTTAAGGACATCAGAACCGTGACGGACTTTCCAGATGTTTTTCTTGAGGAACTGCGGGTCTACCTCCGAGCCAAAAAGTAGAATTTGGGATTAAGCTCATTTCGGGTATAGCTCCGATGTCTATCGCGCCCTACCGAATGGCACCGAAGGAGCTTATTGAGCTTAAGGCTCAAATTAAGAACTGTTAGATCGTGGGTTCATCCGTCCAAGTGTGTCTCCATGGGGAGCACCAGTGCTGTTTGTTAAGAAAAAGGATGGGACAATGTGGATGTGCATCGATTATCAGTAGTTAAGCAAACTGAGAATCAATAATAAGTACCCACTTCCGAGGATAGATGATCTATTCGACCAGTTCAGAGGGGCTTCTGTGTTCTCAAAGATTGATCTACGTTCAGGATATCATCAATTGAGGGTGAAAGAGGTTGATGTGTATAAGATGGTATTTAGGACTCGTATGGACATTATGAGTTCCTGGTTATGACTTTTGGGTTGACCAATGCACCAACGACATTTATGGATTTGATAAACCGTGTGTTTGAGCCTTATCTGGACCAATTTGTGATGGTATTTATCGATGATATCTTAGTGTATTCTAAGACTGAGGACGACCATGATGAACATCTCAGAGTGGTACTACAGACTCTTCGTGAGAAATAGTTGTATACGAAGTTCAATAAGTGTAAGTTCTAGCTCCAAGAAGTAACCTTTTTGGGACATGTGGTTCTACGGAGGGGATTCGAATTGATCCTCGTAAATTTGAGGCTGTTTTGGATTGGAAATAGTTGAAAAATGTGTCTAAAATCTGCAGCTTTCTAGGGTTGGCGGGTTATTATCGACGCTTCGTAGAAGGGTTCTCTTTGATCGTAGCACCATTAACCAAGCTTCTGCGCAAGGGAGTCCCCTTTTTCTGGACTGATAAGCAATAAAAGAGCTTCGAGAAGCTCAAATCTATTTTGACTCAGGCTCCGATTCTGATACAACCTGAATCGGAAGGATTTTGTCGTATACAATAATGCGTCGCATGTGGATCTGGGTTGCGTTCTGATGCAGGATGGTAAAGTGGTAGCTTATACGCCTTGTCAACTCAAGACGCATGAGGCTAACTATCTAACACATGATTTGAAATTGGCTGCTGTAGTATTTACTTTAAAGATTTGGAGGCACTACCTGTATGGTGACAAGTGTACTATCTACACTGATCATAAAAGCTTCAAATATCTCCTCACTCAAAAGGAGTTAAACCTTAAGCAGTGTAGATGGGTTGAACTGCTTAAGGATTATGGCTGTACCATCGAGTACCATCCTGGTAAAGCCAATGTGATAGCAGATGCTTTGAACCGTAGGGCTATGACCGATCTGAGAGCGATGTTCGCTCGATTCAGTTTATTCGACGATGGGAGTCTATTAGCAGAACTTCAGGTTAAGCCTACATGGATTGATCAGATTAGTGGTAAACAGATGAGGGATAAGTCTCTTGAGTTACGCTTTCGTCAAGTTGAGACTAGTGATTTTGGGATTAACAGCGATAAGGTACTTTATTTTTTGCGATCAGATTTGTATACCGAGTGAGGAGGAGTTGCGTTAGTCGATTCTGAGAGAGGCACATAGTAGTCTCTATGCTATACATCACAGTGGGAACAAGATGTACCGAGATCTCCAAGAGTTGTACTGGTAGCCAGGGCTGAAGAGTGAGGTTACCAACTTTGTCTCTCGCTATCTGACTTGTTAGCAGGTTAAGGCTGAGCATCAATTACCTTTGAGGTTGCTGTAGCCGGTAAAGATACCAATGTGGAAATGGAAGTGAGTAACAATGGACTTTGTTAGTGAGTTGCCTTTAACGTCTCACTGAGAAGGATTATGTCTGGGTCATCGTGGATCGATTGACCAAGTCTGCTCATTTCATTTAGGTCAAGACGAACTTTTCTCTCCAGAAATTGACTAAACTATATATATCTGAAATAGTGAGACTGCATGGGGTTCCTGTCTCGATCATCTCCTATAGGGATCTTCGCTTCACGTATCGGTTCTGGAAGAAATTGCATGAGGCTCTGGGTCTAAGGTTGGACTTCAGCACTGCTTTCTATCCTCAGACAGATGGTCAGTCGGAGAGGGTGATTCAAGTATTGGAGGATATGTTAATGAGCTATGTTATAGGTTTTTGAGGCTGTTGGGAGGAGTATTTGCCGTTAGCAGAGTTCGCCTACAACAATAGCTATCAATTTAGCATTCAAATGGCACCTTACGATGCCTTGTATGGTCGTAAGTGTTGCACTCCATTATGTTGGACTGAGTTGGGTGAACAACGTGTTTTGGGTCCAGAATTGGTTTCTAAAACTGAAGATAAGGTTCGATTGATTTGAGATCAACTGAAAGCGGCATCTGATAGGCAAAAGTCCTATTTCGATCTGAAGAGAAAGAATATTGAATATTATGTGGGGGACATAGCCTTTCTCAAGCTCTCGTCATGGAAGAAGGTCTTAAGGTTCGATCGCAAGGGTAAGTTGAGCCCCAATTTATTGGGTCGTACCATATTTTAAAACGAGTAGGGCCAGTCACATATCAGTTGGAACTGCCTCCGGAGTTGGATCGCATTCATAATGTTTTTCACATTTTAATGTTGAGACGCTACCACTCTGATCCCATGCATATTGTTCTGGTGGAGGACATTGAGGTTAGACCAGATCTGAAGTTTGAGGAGGAGCCGATTTAGATTCTGGATTACGACATTAAAGATCTACGAAGGAAATTGATTCCTCCAGTAAAGGTTTTGTGGCGTAACCATATCTCTGAGGAGGCCATGTGGGAGCCTAGGGATGTGATGCATCAGTAATATCCTTACCTTTTCTGATCAGGTAAAATTTTGAAGCCGAAATTTTTTTTAGGGGACAGAGTTGTAACACCCCAAAATTTGTATAATTGTTTCCATGTATTTTTTACACACAATTCTGTATCTGCTTCAGTGGTTATGGGTTCTGGGTGTGTGTGAGAGGTCCCAAGTTTAAGTCATGACTTAGGCAAATTTTGGTATTTTTGGATGATTAAGCCCTATCTCTGGTCAATAGGCTTTAGTTAAAAGTTTGCAAGTAATTAACAGAATGGGCCTGCTGGTCTGGTGGTTAAGTGGACTATTAATTTGTTAAGGTCCTGTGTTAGAATCCCTGATAGGCAAAGGGGATAAATTTTTGCTATTGATTTCGGCAGGAGTTTGAGTTAATGTGGATTCGGAGTAGTTGGGTGTAGTGGAGAGTCAGGTGGAGAGATTTAGGAGTGAATTAGGGAATGTTGGGGATCATCCAAAAATCTGACTTTATTTCTTTTTGTATTTCGAAATCCTCAAAAATTTTCCCTCTTTCTTCTAACATTAATTTCACTACTCCCCTGCCGAAATTCTCCCCCATCTCTTCCCTTTTTCATTCCTTTTCCATTAACTCGTTTGGTTTTGTACGATGACGGCGTGTTCGGTAAATTTTTGTTTATGTTTTATTCTGAATGTGTTCGTAGATAAGTGAATTAAGGGAAGTGTTTATTTGATTGTTAGGAGTCAATCAAGGGGCTGGAGATTAGCCATTAACGGTATGAGGTTGTAAAGTCCTTGTTGTTCATTCGGAGGTAAGGTTTTTGGTTGTTGAAGGATGTTTATCGTGTTACAATTTAGGTTAATTTTTGCTAAGATCGTTGAACGTGGGTTTTGGATTATCAAATATAGGTTTTAGAGTGCTCGGGAATCATTTTAGCTTCAATTGAAACTAGATGTATACCCGAAAACCCAGAAAATGAGAATAGGTGAAAGCCGAAAATGATACTGTTGATGTCACACAGCCGTGTGGTAGGCCGTGTGGTAGGCCGTGTGAGCCATAACACGGCCGTGTGATCAACGACGCCAGGTTGTGCGCGAAGGACACGGCCGCATGATGGCTGGATGAGGTCGTGTGCGAGACACGGGCTCAACCAACTGGGCCGTGTGGGCCACATGGACGTGTGGGATTCTGGGCCAGGATGTGTGATCCACACGGCCAAGGACAATTTGGGCCCTGTGGGCCACACGGGTGTGTGGGCCCACACTAGTAGGCTACATGGGCGTGTGAGCCCGTTTTTTTGAAATGATCTATAAGGTCGCACGGGTCGCCCATGTCGACTGTGGACTTACTGTAGGGTCGGTAAACGTTACTTAGACCCCTATTTATGTGATTTGTTTATATGGTGTCTGACTGAGCATGATATCTATACTCAACTGAGTGCATGATCGGTTATTTTCATGTTGCATGTCATATTTGGTATGTTGCATTGCATCAGGGAGGGTTGATGATATTTCGGAGGAGGTGTCTGAAAGGCTGTAAGCCTGTTATCTAGCAGCTCAGCTGCATTATTCTTTTTATGTGTCGCATTTCAGTACAGTATGATTTGTAGGGATGGGTTGGTTGATTATATCCCCAAGTGGTGTGTAGGGCTGGACGAAGATGGTGTGTAGAGGCTAGTGGGTAGGATTCTAATATTCTAATATACATTCTGTATCTGATTAGGCTGAGGCCCTAACATATTTCTGACTCTATATCTGATTGGGCTAAGGCCCTGTTATATATATCTAATTGTGTATCTGAGTGGGTTAAGGCCCAAACTGTTTCTGTAATGGGCTCCAGCCCAATCTGTAATTTTTGATTTTTGGTGATTACTCGGTACGTTTGATATATGTGGGGATTACACACTGAGTTGCGAAACTCACCCTTTTCTGTTTAATCTGCAGGCAATCCCCAACATTAGACAGATCGGTGCAGAGGAGGACTCGACAGTGACCACTGCTTCTGCTTCACGGTAGATTCACGGTTTTTATACTTATTTATGGTTTTGATTATATCTGGGAAAAATTTATGTAATTATGGCCATTACGGATTTTTGTTTAAATTTAGTATTTGAAATGTTTTATAGTTTTTATTGCTAGAAGTAGGAAAGCGAGAGTTTTCAAAAGAAACAAATATTTTACCAAAACACCACGATTATGCAAACTATTTTAAATGCTTCCACAAAGCATAATTTTTTGGAAAATGGACAGCATTTTGGAAACAAATGACACTATTTAGAATTAACATAAATAATGGAACATTTTCAAAACGGAGAAATGGTTTAAGCGTGACTACGTATTCAAAAGCACTATCATGTGACATCGCCAGATTCGGCCATAACGTCTAGGCCGAGTTTGGAGTATTACACCCTAATAATTAGAAAGTTTAACCGGAGTACACCAATTATACTCAATTCACTAAAACCCACAAATTACAAAAGTTATCAAAAAAACTTACACCTAAATCCAATTACTAAATAATTATTCAAAAACTAAGTTAGTCCAAAAAAATAATAATAATAAGGAAATAAAATTTCATAGCTTCAAAGGATGAGCTAGTTTTATCCTCTCTGCTTTCTTCGATAGTTCACTCACTTCAATCATGGTAATAATAACTATGATGTTAATATTTTATTTTTGTTAAAATATGTTCTAAATGTCTTTTTTTTTTTTACATTTTGATTTTAGTTGTTCTACTTTCATTCAAATAATTTAATTTTTTATTTTTTTAGATTTCAAAATTTAAGTCTAATTAACACTATTAAAATTCTTTTATTAAATTGATTCATTACAACTCCAATTTATTTATTACATGGCTACTAGGTGAGTATTTCTATTATTTCAAAATGTCACACTATCAATTTTAATGAATAATTTTAACAGTGTTGATAATTAAACTTGAATTTTAAAATCTCTAAATTAGTGAGACTAAATTTCTAAAAATAAAAGAAAAAAACTAAATTTCAAATGTACGAAAAGTATAGGGACTAAGATCACATATTAACCTAATCTTTTATCATAATGGTATTTAGGTATACTTATATGACAAATCCTATGGGTGTATTTGATTCGGTTCAGTTTGGTTTTTGGACAAAAAGTGAATTAAATTGTTCCATTCAATTTTTAACTTTTGAAATCAAAACCATATTGAATAAACACCAAAATAATCAAAACTGATAATTGCAGTTCAATTTAATTTTGTAATTTTTAAAAAATTTGGGGTTTGTAAAAAAATAAAATATCACCTTATTTTGAGTCCAAAAAATCTAATATAATTCTTGATTTTTTTTTCGAATAATTATATTACTAGACTCATTTATACATTTATAAAATGAATTAATAATTAAATTAATGTCATAATCATCCATAAGGCCATTTAAAAATCATTTTAAGTTAAGTTATTAAGTTGATAAATTATTGAAAGTCGTTAAAAATAAAACTAATACATAAATCATCCATATACCTAATGTTTTGTTGGGTCATTTCTTGTCAATAAATTTAATTAGCTGCTAGCTTTAATTGAGACATTGCAATATGCCATACAATTGATTAAATTTATAACTATTGAATAATTGTTTCTTTTATAAATAAATATTATAAAGTTTAATAAACTATTGTCTTAAAATTAGAATTATGCTTATAATTATAATTATTATATTTAAGAAATGATTCACTTACTCTAATATAAAATTATATTTTCATATTTTTTGATAAAAGTACTAGGAAAGCCCTATACTTAGGGGTATTGCATTTCGACCCCTATATTGAAAATATGTGCAATTAGACCTCTATTAAATTTTTTGTTAAATAATGACGTGGAACATGCTAAAATATTTTTTATTAGAAAACTATAAAAATGGTCACTCAACTATTTCTTTCGTTCTATTTTGATTACTAAACTATTAATTTTTTCAATTTAGTCAACAAACTTTTTAAAATTAAATATCTTAGTCACTTTCGGTTAATGTAGACTTTCTTATTGGTCTAACAATAAAATTATTCCTCTAATGTTAACATGTTTGGATTATATGCATTAGAACCATAAGAATCTTCACTACACCAAAACAGACTTTTAGCGGCGTTTGTAGTGGCGTTTTAATGAAAAACGCCGCCAATATCATCCATTAGCGGCGTTTAAGAGAAAACGCCGCAAAAAGTTGAGCAATAGCGGCGTTTATTTCCAAAACGCCGCCAAAAATGAGAAATAGCGGCGTTTATATCCAAAACGCTGCTAAAAAGGATAAATAGCGGCGCTTTTTTCCAAAACGCCGCTAAAGACTGAGAATTATCGGTGCTTTTATAAAACATCGCTAAATACCTAACCTTTAGCGACGCTTTTTTACAAACGCCGCTAAAGAGCTGGGAATTAGCGGCGCTTTTTTAAAAACGCCACTAAAGACTTGAGAATTAGCGGCACTTCTATAAAAAGGCCGCGAAAGACCTGAGCATTTGCGGCGATTCTAGAAAAACGCCGCTAAAGACCTTGCATTAGCGGCGCTTTTTTAGAAATGCCGATAAAAGTTTTTCATATTTTTTTCCTCATTCTTGCTTTGAATTATATTGTATTTTGATACATTCACTTATAAGCAATGAGAAAGTTTCATTTTAGTTACTTAATTATGAAAAGTTACAAATTGCACTAAACAATTTAGAAGTTTTCATTTAAGTTACAAATTAAGCTATTAAAATTGATTAAGGGTTTAATGTTTAGTATGTTAATTTCATGGTTTAGGGTTTGTTATTTTGGTGTATGGGTTTAGTGTTTTAAAGTTTGTTGTTTGGGTTTATTGTATTGTGTTTAATATGTTAGTGTTTATCGGTATTAAGGTTTAAGTACTGTTATTGATTAGGGGTTTTGGGGAATGGTTAATGGGTTAGGGTTTTAGGTTTAGGGTTTATAGATTATAGTTTATGGGTTTAGGGGAAATGGTTGATGTGTTAGGTTTCTAATTTTAGGGTTTATGGTTTAAGTTTAAGATTTTAGGGTTTAGGGTTTAATTAGGGTTTAAGGTTTAGGGTCTATGGTTAAAAATCTCGAAACCGAAATCCCTCATGAAGGATTTATGGTTAATGTGTTAGCTATTAAAATATATGTTTTGTACTACACTAACATTGGCCACATGAATTCCCAATTTAATCTCAGATTATGGTTTAAGGTTTGCAGTTTAGAGTTTATGGTTCGAGTTTTATGGTTTAAGATTTATGTTTTGGGGTTTTGAGTTTGCTGTTTAGGTTTTAGTGTTTGTGGTTTATGATATAATATTTAAGGTCTACGGTTTATGATTTAGGGATTAATCTTGGATTTTTAGAATATAAATCAAAATAAGATAAGTGTAAATTATTATTTTAAAAAATATATATAAAATATATTGATGTATTTATATTTTAAAATAATGTGTATGATTAAATCAAATTAAAGTTTCAACTATACATTTAAACCACAATTAGAATTTCACATCTAGAATTACACATTAAACCAAAATTCATATATATATATATATATATATATATATATATATATATAATTCTAAATAACATGTATCTATATCAAAATTTAGGTGTATATACATATAATTAAATGCCATTTCAGTACACCACGAGTCAGTGTCACAACATTGGAATATTCTGCCTATCAGGGCACTCATTTTTCAATATTATGACATTGACTCTATTTTGACCCAAATTAAAAGACCCTAAATAGTTCCCATAATTTGTAATCAAATTAACTCTAAAAGAAAGTATAGAAATGATTTGAAAAACTTCAAATAAGCTTAAATATGTTAAAATGAAGTGTTTAGATAAATATTTAAATTAAACGATGGTTGTATTTAAATATAATATTTCTTACTCAAAATATAAGTTGAAATCGGATAGAGGATATTACATGTATAGTAAGATAAATATAGTTTTCTTAAAAAGTTAAAAATTATAAAATCTTCAAAAATTTTGAAATTTTCTTTAAAAGTTTAATATTCAAAATTTTTAAAAATAAAAATTCAAAAAATGATAATATCAGCAAAAAATTGTGAAATAAAAAATAAGTAAAAATGGAAAAAAAAAAGTAAAATTGAGAATAGTGGCGTTTTCGTAAAAAAACGTCGCAAATAAGTTTCTGTATTGTAATTAAAACGACATAGTTTTGTATATTTTAGTGACTTTTTTCTTGTAAATGCCGCAAAAAGTTGGGATCTAGCGGCGCTTATAAAAAACGCCGCAAATATGTTTGTGTATTTTAATTAAAACGACGTTGTTTTGTATATTTTAGTGGCGTTTTTATGGTAAACGCCGCAACAAGTTGGGATATAGTGGCACTTATAAAAAACGCCACAAATATGTTTGTGTATTCTAATTAAAACGACGTTGTTTTGTATATTTTAGTGGCATTTTTCTCGTAAACGCCGCAAAAAGTTGGGATATAGCGGCGCTTATAAAAACACGCAAATATGTTTGTGTATTCTAATTAAAACGACGTTGTTTTGTATATTTTAGTGGCGTTTTTCTCGTAAACGCCCAATAGGTATGTCTTTAGCGGCGCTATTTTATAAACGCCGCAATGCTTGAATTGTTTTAGTGAAAACGTCACCGTTTTGCTCTCCTCCAGTTCCCCCAATCCTTAAACTCGATTGACTCAATTTCCCCCTAGGCTTCTTCTGAAATTCATTTCCCCCTTCTTCTAAAATCCCTAAATTTATAAAGGTTAGTTTCTTTCATCCCCCTCTTCATTTCATACCTCTCTTCAGTCTGCCACCATCGTACTTCATCAGATTAATAATCTCTTCGTCCTCCACGGCTCCAGTATTATTGTCTAAACCAACGCTCCTTCAGCTTCAAGCTTTACCTCTCTTTCGCCGGACTATCGGCGCATGCACATCTCAGATTCTCAAAAAGGTAACATGCATGTGAACAGAATATAGGTTTGGATCTTTGTTATCGACTAGTATTAGTTCTTTGTTGTTTGGTTCTCTGAATTTGTCGGCTCATCGTAGAAAGAGGGAAGGGAACGGGACGGTGTAATATGAAAAGAGGGGAAGGGTGGGGCTGTGGGATTATTCATTATAGTGAGAAAAAATTATTCTTTTTAATTGCTATGGGTTGGTTGATCAATGTACTGCAAACCATGTTTGTACTACATTTACAGTACATGAAAATCTTGCCACTAAATCCTTCGGTTGGGTTTGGTAACCTCTGCTTGCTTTATATAGAAACTAAGCAGTATTATATCACTTATACTAGTATTATATCACTAACAGAAAGTATGCTAATGCACATTGAGTTACTGTCAGGTACTTACGAGTTGAAGCAGTATTTGGTGGCTACGGATATGAACACCGGATATTGCACAAATAACCACGTCTACTAATTTCACCACTTTGACGAGGCTTTGGTGGTCGTTAAACGAACTAGTCACAAGATGAGCCCCTTGCTGCTTAAACGATAGCAGCATTTGCACCTTCTCAATATCCACACCTATCTCCTCCCTGTGCAGCATGTAAGTTTCGTGGCCTTGTGCTAAACTTGCCTTTACTAGCCTTTTTCCCAAGTAGCCGGTTCCCCCAACGATGAGCACTTTGCTTTTCATTGCCATGATTATGATCTTTCTTCTCTCCTTTTTCTCACTAATTATTGATCTCTTGCATGACTTCTCTGATATCTGTTTTACGGTTTTTATACAATAGTGAAACTCTTTTGTTTTTGTTTCTTTTAAATTCCCTTTAACTTTGGGTTCTCACATTTATGCTTTTGCTTCAATCCATTCATGTCTTCGTTTTATTAATATACTCTAAATATATGAGGCTGTAGTTTGGCGTAGCAGGTAAGAGGTAACCTTTTCATTTTCGAATAAAATAGTTAAATCCACTGTTTTCAGCTGGTAAGCTGATGAAGACTATACCAGACTGGAAACTTTTAGGAAGATAAGGCTCGCTTTTCTTCTAAAGTAAGTTATCATTTTGTGAGGGACTGAAAAAGAAAAAGGAAAATTAGTATTTCTTATTTGCATTTGCCATTAAGGTTGAACTACATATGGAAGAACATTAATAAAGACCTACGTAATAAATCCAAGATTAGTTTAACTACAAAACACAATAATTCTTGGACGTTCTTACATGTCCTATCTGCGCTAAAATCAGCTGTAATGTTTTTACTTCTATGTCAGCTACAAAGTCTATCAATATTTTCAGATATCTTTTTGTCATGTTTTGAAGAATTATTGCAGGTTAGGTGCCTATTAATGACAATGTTCCTTGTTTAAAATATGATGGTTTTTTATGTTTATGACTTTGCTCCATGTTGGGATATGAAATTTATTTTGATACCATAGGATTTTTACCTCTTTATATTTTATAATATTAACCTATTGTTGAGAAAAAAAATGGTAAAACTTTAAAATAAAAATGTATGGGTGAATGATGAAACATATTATTGGATATTGTGATGGGTAAGTGATCAGATTATTGGGTCTGGTTAAAAGGAAAAAGATTGGATGAAGTAGTTATGTCATGTCATTTGTGTCCCTTCCCAATCAAGTAATGACATGTTAGCTAATTTTTACATGTCATTTACACCTCATTTGATTAGATTTTTTAATCATTTAATGACATGTCTCATTTACACCTCATTTAATTAAATTTTTTAATCACAAATCCCTAAAATTCCAATAAAAAATTATTCAACCCTAATAAAAATTTTATCTTCACGTCTTTGCCCTGCCCTACTGCTATTATTTTTTTCGGGCAACTGCTTCGCTACTTCACGTCTCTGCCCTGCTATTATTTTTTTTCCAGCAACTACTTTGCTACTGATTTGCTTTGGTTTCTATATTCCCTAATAAAAATTCTATCTTCACGTCTCTGCCTTACTGCTATTATTTTTTCGGCAACTATTTTGCTGCTTCAATTACTCTGCTTCACGCCTCTGCCCTATTGTTATTTTTTTCCAGCAACTACTTTGTTGCTGATTTGCTTTGGTTTTTCGGCGTGGATGCTACAATTTATTTTACAGGTGAATTTTTTTTTTTGGTTCTATACGTGGTATCAAATACAAGAACATCTCCAAAACAATCGTAATCCAATTTTGATCTTCCATCTCTCCAAAAATAATTAGCTAGTCGATTATTCTAGTCCACTTGCATTGAATAGAAAAACATAGGGTCTTCAGCTTGCTTATATTTGAAAAAATTGATAATGCTCTGTGCATCCCCTGCTTCAATCAGTTTCTCTCTTTCAATTCGCAAGAAATTATGACAATCTCGTTCGGTAAATGTAATATTTTCAAACCCAATATCCTTCCTGAGAAACAAATATGAACTTGTTTATTTAATTCCTGCAGCAACCATTGAACGAATAACATCTCCATGTCCTTCCAAAATTTTTCTTCCTGATCTTAAATTAATTCTTTCTTCTGAAGTTGCTATGTGGTGATTATGATAATCATTAAAGTAAGAAACAACCCAAACACCTTTTTCTATTGTAAAACGAATTTTAGCTTGACAACCTGTCCTTGTCTCTAGACGATTAAATTTTTTCACTTTGCCAATATCTTCGTGTTCATGATACCTAGATTTCGAGCATAAAAATTCACGTTTTCTTATAGGTTCAATCATACTTCGTCTCTTATTTCCTCTTCGAATACTAAACCCCTTACTCAAAGAAAACTGATTATAAAGATTATAAGCCTCTTCTTCGGAATCCACTGATAGAACAGAGTTCATCACCAACTGAGAAATTAATAATTTTTCAAAAATTTAATCAATATTTATATTACAAGAAAATATTTAGTTTCATTTAAAACAAAATTTGAGTTGAAAACTAAAGTCTGGTGATAAAAAAAAATTGTTCCAAAACATAACTTACATAATACATAACTTACATAATACTTGTATAGAAAAAAAAAAGATTCAAAGTATATAGGCTAGAAACCTGACGGGTTGCCTTATATCTCACAGTTAGATATAATGGATCCTCCCTATGTGTAACAATGCCACATATGATGAATCTAAAAGAATACAAAACTTACCTAATTTTAAGATCAAATTTCATAAGTTACATAAGTTTACGATCAAATTTCATAACTTACATAATTTTAAGTTAAGATCAAACTTCATAACTTACATAATATTTGTATAGAAAAAAAAAGATTCAAAGTATATAGGCTAGAAACCTGACGGGTTGCCTTAATCTCACAGTTAGATATAATGGATCCTCCCTATGTGTAACAATGCCATGTATGATGAATCTAAAAGAATACAAAACTTACCTAATTTTAAGATCAAATTTCATAACTTACATAAGTTTACGATCAAATTTCATAACTTACATAATTTTAAGTTAAGATCAAACTTCATAACTTACATAATACTTGTATAGAAAGAAAAAGATTCAAAGTATATAGGCTGGAACCCTGACGGGTTGCCTTATATCTCACAGTGAGATATAATGGATCCTCCCTAGGTGTAACAATGCCACGTATGATGAATCTAAAAGAATACAAAACTTACCTAATTTTAAGATCAAATTTCATAACTTACATAAGTTTAAGATCAAATTTCATAACTTACATAATTTTAAGTTAAGATCAAACTTCATAACTTACATAATACTTGTATAGAAAGAAAAAGATTCAAAGTATATAGGCTGGAAACCTGACGGGTTGCCTTATATCTCACAGTGAGATATAATGGATCATCCCTAGGTGTAATAATGCCACGTATGATGAATCCAAAAGAATACAAAACTTACCTAATTTTAAGATCAAATTTCATAACTTACATAAGTTTACGATCAAATTTCATAACTTACATAATTTTAAGTTAAGATCAAACTTCATAACTTACATAATTTACATAACTTACATAGTACTCAGTTATATATATGATCATATCATTACTTACATAAATTATTAATTAACAATTTAGCCGTGTAATTTATTGTCAACTTTAGACTTCAACAACTACGATATGGATAGGAGTTGGATGAAATTCTCAAGGGTAAGAAACGGCTATCAAAATGGAGTAGAAACTTTTTGAATTTCACATTTCAAAATGCAAGCCAAGAGAATATGATTCTTTGCGCGTGTAAGATGTGTTGGAATATTAACTAGCATTATCGTGAAGTGGTCTACGAACATCTAGTTGTTAATGGCTTTGTCCGGGGGTACAAAAAATGGTTTTTTCATGGAGAATGTACATCTAGTAGAGCATCTTCATCGATGAATCTGGGGTATCCTCATAGTGCTTTCAATCAGAATGTTAGAGACGATAACATGGAAAGCATGTTGCGGGATGCTTTTAATATGCGCAGTGATGGTTTCGGGTTATTTCCACCTGACTTGGGTGCAACCGATGATCATAATTTTGGTGGAAATACTTTCATCGAAACAAGAAGAAGTGTACTGGATGAACAGCCAAATGAAGAAGCGGCGAGGTTCTACACATTACTTGGTGAAATGAATGAAGAACTGTATGAAGGATCAAAATTTTCCAAACTGTCATTCTGTATTCGTCTTTTTCACTTGAAATGTTTGGGGGGTGGACCGAAAAATTGTTGACAATGCTGTTAGAGTTTCTGCAAGAAATGTTTCCGTTTGCAAAAATCTCTCAATCTTCCAAAGACATGAAGAAATTGATAACGGATTTGGGCCTTGGCTACAACAAAATTCACAGTTGCCCAAATGACTGCATGTTGTATTGGGGCGACCGGATAAACCAACAGTGCTGTCATGTATCCGGCCAATCCCGTTGGATTAATAGAATTACAGAGGATGGTAACGAGGATGAACACGATACACAGTCAAGGAAGCAGCCAGTTAAGATTTTACAGTATTTTTCGCTAATACCAAGGCTTCAATAGCTTTTCATGTCGTCAAAAATAGCCGAATCAATGATGTGGCACCGTGATGAACGAACAGATGATGGGTTGTTAAGGCATCCTACAAATTCTTTAGCTTGGAAATCTTTTGACTCCAAATTTTCAAGCTTTGCAAGCGATCCTCGGAGTGTGAGGCTTGGGCTAGCATCCGATGGATTTAACCTCACAAACTCATGAGCACAACGTCAAGATTTGGCTTCGTGGTGCTTGTTCCTACAATTTGCCTCCATGGGTTTGCATGAAACAATCTTCTTTTATCTTGTCTATGATTATACCCGAGAGAAAGGCCGGGGATGATATTGACGTATATTTGCGGCCACTTGTTGATGAGTTAAAACAACTATGGGCTGGTGTTCAGACATACTATGCAATGAAAAAATAGAACTTTAACTTACGTGCGGCTTTAATGTGGACTATTAACGACTTCCGCTTATACTAATTTATCCGGTTGGAGTACCAGGGGACGTTATGCTTGTCCGTGTTGTCTCTGGCAGACATGTTCGCAATGGTTATATAATGGGAAGAAGTTCTCTTACATGGGGCATCGTCGGTGGTTACCAGAAAATCATACATTTAGATTTTAGAGTACTCAGTTTGATGGTACTGAAGAGTTCAGACCAGCTCCTTCGCAGACCGGTGGATCCGAAATATTCTTAATGTTGAAAGATATGAATTTTATTTATGGGAAGATGAATCAACCGGCCAACCCGTAAAGAAATAGAAGATCTAGGGATGAATCTGATGATGAATCTGATGAAGAGGATGATCCTAATGAGGCAGACTTGTGGAAAAAAAGAAGTATTTTTTTCGAGTTGCCTTATTGAGAGTATCAGATTTTACGTCATAATCTTGATGTCATGCACATAGAGAAAAATGTCTGCGAGAACATCATTGGGACTATTTTGAATGTCGATGGAAAATCGAAAGATAATCTTCAAAGTCGACTTGATTTAGTCCACATGGGAATTTGGCATGAGCTTCATCCCCAAGCACTTTCGAATATGAAATATCGGTTGTCGCCTGCTATTTTTTCAATGTTGAAAATGGAGAAAGAAGTGTTCTGTATGGTGTTGAAGGATATAAAGGTCCCAGATGCGTATGCATCAAATATATCGCGATGTGTGAGTCTTAAGGATCGAAGACTATATGGCTTAAAATCGCATGACTATCACATCTTGATGCAAAACTTACTGCCAGTTCCTATGCGGTGTTATATGTCGAAAAAGGTGACGGCTCCTGTAATTGAAATGTCGAATATAATGAAAGGCATTTGTGGTAAAGTTTTGAATGTTCAAGAATTAGAGAGACTACAAGATCGAGCCGCATTGACTATATGCAATCTGGAGAAGATATTCCCGCCTTCCTTCTTCACTATTATGGTGCACTTGTTAATTCATCTCCCGAGTGAAGCACTTCTTGGTGGACCCGTTTTCTATCGATGGATGTATCCCATTGAAAGGTCTTACTTTATTTACAAAATATTCCTTCATTCAGCTCAATGTCTTTAGTTGTAACTTTTGATAATGTTGTATACAGTGTTGAGGTTCCTTTCCAAATTGAAGTCATACTGCCGCAATAAGCGTTATCCAGAAGGATCAATTGCCGGGGGCTACTTGGCAGAGGAATGTATAACTTTTTGTTTGAGGTATTTGGAAGATGTTGAAACAAGAATGAACAGACCAAGTAGAAATGATGGGCTCACAGATCATAATTTGGCCGGAACTTATTTATTTCAAAGTTTCGGAGAACCGATCGGCAAAGTTGAAATTACAGAATTAGACGATAGATCGTGGGTCCAAGCACATCGATACGTTCTTTTTCTTCACGATTCAATGGAACCATTTCGGAAGTAAGTTCTAGAATTTGATAAATACTCATCAATTTTAATTTATTTGTCTTTTAACAAAGTAAACCCTTTTTTTACCGTAGTGAGTACAAACATATATTGAGAGCTCGTTCACGATCCCGAAGATTAAATTGACGAGAAATTAATAAGTTGTTCGCAGAATCATTCCATGAATGGTTAAGCCAAATGGTATGCAATTTAAATTTTCATTGACAAGTAATAATATTTTCTCATAACATTCATAATTACTTGATTTACTTTCAACTCAATAGGTTTGGAGTCGGAATGAAGTAAATGACGACATTAAATGGCTTTCACAAGGTCCAAACAGAATAGTTAAAAGATATAGTGGCTTCCTCATCAACGGATACAGATTTCATCCAAGGTATCGCGAGAGATTGAGGAGAACCCAAAATTGCAGAATTGTTGTTAATTCTTCGATTACAAGTTATGCTAGTGCTAGGGACAGTAATCCGGTCGAGGGGAATTTGGAATATTATGGACTTATTATTGACATCATTGAGTTGGATTATTACGGCAAATGCAAAGTTGTCTTATTTCAAGGTGATTGGGCTGATGTGAATAAGGCTCGCGAAATTAAAAACGATCAATATGACTTTACAATGGTGAATTTCTCTCGATTGATTCACACCGGAGAACAACTGATGGACGAGCCGTATGTGTTTTCTTCTCAAGTTAAACAAGTTTTTTACTCTGAAGATCCAACTGATGAGGGTTGGTACGTTGTACTTCAAAACACCCTTAGAGACTTGTTCGACATTGGCAGTGGAAGTAGAGATGACATAGTCGAAAGATCAGAAACTTTGCCTTTTCCAAAACAAGACTTAACTGAAAATATCCCTAGTACTAGTCAACAATTTCAATGGGTTCGTCAGATGTGGACGAAGATATTTACCGAAATATGATGTAGTAAGATTTAACGATTTATTATTTATATGTTATATTATAATTTTCATGTTGGTCATGTTATATAATTTAACTGCTTTTAAATTTCCTATTATTGTTGTTATTTGTTACTAAAATTTTGAACTATTTTATGTGTATTGCAGGGAAAATGCCTAGAAGACGATTACAAGGTTTAAATATTGTCCAACATACTCCAAATCCAGAAGAAGTAAATAGTGGACATGATACAGTTGTTGGATCTTCTAGTCTGCCGGACATAGATGACGAGCATGGACAATTCCAAAGTAATGTTAAGTTTATTTTACATGCATGTTGAATTTTATTATTGATTCATTTTTCAATTTTAATATAATAATATATCATTTTTCAGCTGAGGGTGGTGGGACGAGCAGAGCTCGGGGACGTACATTACTTACAGATTTATACGACTTAGAGCCTATCGAGCTTGTTCAAGTAAGGAGAAACAATCATGGCCAACCTATTGGATCTGAAGCTCCACTATTGGCAGGCTATTTGGGCATTATAGCACGAAATGCGAATATGTTGCCCATTAACTACGAATCATGGCATCACGTGCCTGATGCCAACAAAAATCAGGCTCTCGATAATATTAAGGTAATAAAAGGTGAATGTAATTTATAATACTTTAATTTAACCTTAATTTATATTAACTTTTTTAAAAAAAAAATTCTAGGGTAAATTTGCTTTAGAGGTCTCCGATGACTATGTTAAGAAGACGTTAGGTAAAAAATGGAGAGACAATAAAAGCACCCTAAAAAACCAATATTTTAAGAAAGACATAAGCCTCGATGAAAAATTGCGTAATGTCCCGCCGGGAATGTTGAGGTACCAATGGGAAGATCAAGTTAGATTCTGGAATTCAAAGAAAGGAGACGTATTACGTACTTTCAAAGTCTTATAAATTTTTCGGTTTATCGTATGTACTATATACATAATTCAAATCCCATTATGTAGGACCGTGAGCGAGTTGGAACAAACAGTAGACAGAAACAACAATTCACGTACACGGCAGGTTCCAGAGGTTTTGCTCGTGTAGCTGAGTCCGAGGTATTGTAATTTATTACTTCTTTCAAATATTAATTACTTTATACTATTAAATTATATTTTTTCTACTATAATGTAGGAAGTTTCATCAGGTCAAAAGTTGGACGCCTTGACTTTTTGACATTACGATAGGAAGAAGGATGGATCTCCGATGACATCCGAGGTCAGAGAAATTTTGTATATTTACTTAATAAAATTTGATTTATTATAAATATTTATAATGTTTAATTACAATAGTTTAATTCATCGTTTGTAGTTTTAAATTTATAATTTTAAGTTATGTTCCATTCCTTTTAATTATATATTTTGTTTCTAACTTTTAGGATAAACTAAAGGAGAAGAAGGCGAGTATGAAGCGGTTGTTTCATCGACATTCTGTTAATCTCGAGGAGATTGATAATGTAATTATTATCGATGTTTTGGGTCCCGAAAGGTACGATCGCTTCGATTGATAGTTTTGTTAATCTTGAGTATATTATAACAAAATTATCACTAATGTTTTGGGTCTTACAAGGTATGGTCGAGTTCGATGTCAAGGATCAGGTGTTACCTCGACTCAATATTTTGGATCCGGCTCCCGACAATACATGCCTTCCGGGAGTCAATCTCGTGCTGAAGTTCAGAGACTGAAAGACCAGATATCTCTGGTGGAAGTGAGCATAGTGAGCAAATTTCTCGACTTAGAGTGGAGGCAAGAATGAGGAGGCGAGCATATTGCTCAACTTAGAGCGGAGGCGGCAAGAAGGGAGGCGAGAGAAAAGAAAGTATGAAGAACTCTAGCTACAATTGCAGACTATGATGTAGTTGTTCCAAAGAATAATGCAGAGGCCGCCTCTTAGACATTTTTTTTATTGTTGTAAGATTTTTTTAACATTGTTACGATTAACATTATTGTAAAATTATTTGAATTATGCTTCATTTATTAATAAATATCATATATCTTTTATTAAATTTGAAGTATCATTTAGATTTAATGCTTTTGGTGAGATTTAAATGTTTTATTTGTCACTTGGGTTGGAATTATATGCAATCTCTTTGTTTTGGTTGGTTTTAATGCGGGGAGGGTAGGATATTGCGTAAAAATAGCACCGCAAATCATGCAAATTAGTGGCGCTTAAAGAACGCCATTAAAGACCACACCTTTAGCGGCACTTTTACAAGAATGCCGCTAAAGACCACACCTTTAGCGGCTTTTATAAGAAACGCTAAAGGCCCAACCTTTAGCATCGCTTTATAAAAAGCGCCGTTAAAGGTGGGGTCTTTAGCGGCGTTCTTAAAAAACCGCTAAAGGTGTGGTCTTTAGCGGCGTTCTTGTAAAAGCGCCGCTAAAGGTGTGGTCTTTAGCGCGCTTCTATCAAAAACGCCGCTAAAGGTCTGGTCTTTTAGCGGCGTTTTTTATAAAAGCGCCGCTAAAAGTCAAGACTTCTAGCGGCGTTTTTTCACAATAAACGCCGCTAACTTTTGCGGCACGTGTTTTAGCGGCGTTTTTTGAAAGCGCCGCAAATAATATTAGTGGCGCTTAAAAACGCCGCTAAAAGCCATAAAAAACGCCACTAAAAGTCTATTTTAGTTTAGTGCTTCTTGCTAGTAAATTTCCTTATTTTCGGTCAATAGTTAGAAATAAAAGGTAAACTTCTCTTAAAGGATCATTTACTATTCCTTTTAGGCATATTTAGTCCTTTTATTATAATTTTATCATTTCTAATCTTCATTTCAAGCCCTGGCTCAACAATTTCCATTAATTTCATCAAAAATTAAAGGTGGCTTATTTTGCGGCATATGCACTTTAATATTTTTGTACAGTTAGACATATATTATACAATTTTCTCCTTTTCTTAAAAACATGACAAAATTGTCTAACTATAAAAATTACTGTCAAAGTGTATATGTCTCATTATTACATTTTTTTAAAACGAATCAATGTCAATTTATTTAATGAAATTAAAAAAATAGCCTCAAAATTAAAAAAAATTAAATGTATTTATCAAAATTTAAAATAATTTTTTATTTTTATAGAAGTGAAGCTACTACCACCTTAACCAGTAATTTATTTATAAATCTCCAAATCAAAATTTATTTCTAAGTCTCTAAAATTTTGTAAATTTTAAAAGTATAACTTTCGAGAACGAGTAATAAGAAGAAAAACCAATGCTGTTTGAAGTATAATGATTTATTTATAGAACAAGCAAACTCCTAAGTACACACATGATCTAAAATATATGATATAATAGGTGCTTCCCATATATATATATATATATATATATATATATATATATATATCAAGTAGAACATATGATTATCTAAATACGTGCATGGCTTTTGCTTAGTTTTTTTGCTTGGGTAAATCGTTAAAAAGGGCTCCACCATATTTCTGAGCAGCCTCAGTGCTTGTGATAACATATCTCTCTCTCGGATAATAAAGTACCTGGTTTCGGAACCCCATCCATGGCTGTTGATAGGGAAGTTCATGAGGATATTGAGAAGGTGAAGAAGGAGGTGGAGCCCTCCTGTTTCCAGCTGCTCTCCCAGGTGCTGGCCGGTAATATAATTCATCTAGCATGCGGAAGTCTTCTGTGAAATCTTTAGGAAGGCGATCATTCTTATTGAGTACTCGATTATGAAATGCCATTGTTTTTGGATAAATATTGGGATGTGGTTGTTGTTTGCTTGATGCTATTTAGTATTGAAGATTACATCTATTTATAGGACAACCCCTTAGCTTCTTCATCCTTAGCATCTCGCATCTTGGAAAAAATATATATATTACAAATATTTTCCCCCCTTAAAAAAATTAAAACTAATGATTTAAAAATCAGATTAAATGGACGGTACAATTGATCCCATAATATAATTACATAAGTTGAATTGAAATATTAAATAACCAAAGCCAGTAAAATTGAAAAAAGGGTAAAACTGGAGTTTTAGTTTTATTAATTTTGGATTAAAAAAGTTGAGATTTTTGTGATGTTTTGATTGATTTTCATCATTTGGTTTTTGCAAATACAATCCCCTAATTCTTATGATTTTTTTAAAAAAATATGATAATTTTCTTAATTATTATTAATTTATGTTTTAAAATTATCGACCCTTTCTATTCAACTAATTGAAACAAAAATAGTAGGTCCAATCAATTCCGCCTCTAATTTAATATTTCAACCATGGTTATAAGTCGTTTCAATTAGTATTTTGTCTTATTTTTAATAAAAAATAAAAATAAAAGGTATAATGATAAATTTAATCATCAATATTTACCTCTTTTATTAGTTTGGTTATTATTATTTTTAATTAAATTTTGTGCATAACTTTTTAAAAAGTCGATTTGCCCATTAACTTTTCTAAAAAAGATGAATTTTTGTTTTTTAATGAAAATGTAAGTTAAAATATTAAAATTTTAAACATAGTAGGCAAGCCACGTGCACTCCATGCTATTTTTCTTAATTTTTATAAACTTTTTAATTTTATTTTTATAATTTTTAAATTACTTGTTGACATATATAAGACAAATAGTATCATATCAGCATTAAGTACACGTAAACTGCCACATGGTTTGTCACAACAACATCATCTAAAAAATAATGTTTTAGTCAATATTTTTATTAAAAGATAATTTGACTTGTTTTGAAATGTTGAGGACCAAATTTAACTAAAAATTAATGATCAAATTAACAAAAAATTTATATTAATGTTATGGGTTAAATTTATCATTATACCAAAATAAAACATAAAAACAATTTAAAATAAATGATAAAAAAAAGGGTAACAACTAAAAATTACCAGCTAGACCTAATATTCAATTTATGCCATACGGATGATGAATCATCAATGATGATTATGGATGATGTTAGACGATTAGCTCATAAAAGACTAATCTTTCCCCTTTTCTTTCTTTGTTTAAAAGGAGACAAAAAAAAAAACACACACACACACATGCACCCCCTCGGAGCTCTTGAAAATTTGATATTATTGTTAACGAGATTTTTGCTTAATGATAAAAAAAAATGCAGGTAACTCATTCTTCTATGAAATAAAATCACCAGAGATTTTGATAAAATAAGTTTTAATCTAAGATACAAAATATCTTATAAATTAGGTGCAGATATCCACAAATAATTTATCAAAGATGGAATGAATATTTTAATATTCAGATGCAAAGAAATTTTGATATTTGAGTGAAAGCTTGTTGGAAGCCGAAGATTATTCTTGGTCATATTTAACACTAATTAGTGTTGAGCTGGCAGCATAATTTTCTTTTTGTCACTTGTAATTCTTTTCTTTAGGGGAATGTCACTTTTGAATTTGCATGCAGTGAAAGCATAAAGTGGTTTTCTACCCAAATAATTGATATTCAAAGCACAGAAACATAAATTATAGATAATATACTAAAGTTGTGGAAAAGTAAATTCCCTTCTATCTTCTATTGCTTCTCTTTTCAATTATATATATATATATTCCAATCTAACATTCTTGGAGAGGGAGATTTTTAGATAATATTAAAGTACTACGTATATGCTTTCGTTTTGCCATATTCTTTATTTGCATTTGCTTTGCTATTGATTAACAACAAAATGGCCATATATTGATAAAGGATTTTATGGATTTATTTAAACCAAATCTTTCGTAGAATAAAATAATAAGATTTAGGTTGATGATTATAGTGAGATCTTATTTCAGTAGGATTCATTGTAATTTACGATTAAGAATGAAAGGGAGATAATAAATATGTTACAGCCATTGGATGAATCCAGGTTGGAATTGTTTGAGAAACGTGTGTATACCCTTCACACATTAAAAAAAGTGAGAAAAAATCAAAACAAGGATTGCATAGGAAGAATTTTCATTTCCATTTCTATGCAAATGTTGGAGATCAACTCAAAAAAAAAGCACGGTAAGCATCACTATAAGGTAAAACTAGAATGAAAATAAAATAAAAGGAAGCTAAACCAAGATATATATAATTCAAATGAGGATATTATGATTTTTTAAAGTAATTTGGAAAATTTTGGAATTTATTGAAATTACAAGAAAATCCACCATCTTCATAAACAAATAGAGGTTAGGCACTTTTTTTTTTTTTGTTACTATTATTTACACGAATGTAGAATTGAACCCAGATAAATATAATTCAAACAAGGATATTTGGAAATTTCTTGAAAGTTATTTCTAAAAATTCTGAATTTACAGGAATTGCAATGAAATCTACCATCTTCATCAACGAATAGATGTTAGAAACCTTTTTTGGTTATGCTTTGCTAGTAATATTTATGATTTTTTTTACTTAAGTTCTTTACTGTATAACTTATTATAAATTAATGTTTGCAAGTGAAGGTTTGGAATTATAGTAAAATACCAATTAATGATATTTTCATAGTTATATTCCTTAGTTGCATATAGAGATTGCAGAAGAATAGAAGAATACCGTGAACAATTTCACTTTGATTTAAATGACGAACCATGTGGGGATGAAACATCAAAGCATAGTGTGGAAGGAGAACAGGGAATGGGAAATCCAACTTCGTGTTCATTTTAAAGAATATTTTTATGAAAAAGATGCAACTGATTTAAAAATACAGTAAGTAAAAGGGACCAAATTCAGTTCATTAGCTGAAGCCAAAGAATTTTATTTTAGCTATGCTCATGAAATGGGTTTTGGTGTTAGGCTGGGAGGTACCAAAGCAGATGCATTTGGGAATGTTGTTCCAAAGTATTACTGTTGTTGATGTGTCTTACGTGATTAACTAAAAATACGACTAAGACAAATGCACCTATTGATAGATAGTATAACTATAGTGAGTAGAGATATCGTATCCATGAGGACTAAAAGTATTAGTAATTATTGTTTTTCTATTATTTAGTCGACAAATTGGAGTGATAGGTTTTAAATTAAAATTACTAAACTAATCTAACTAAGAACTCAACAGATAATGAAATAGGAAAATAATCGAATAATAACCAATGAGAGAGACAATACCCTGGAAAGAATCCACCTAGACTTCATCTATTATTATGACGATTTATTCACCTGGTATCTTGATCCGTAGAAATCCCTAAATTATGTTAATATCCCTTTCAAGAGTAAGAACAATTGGCTCTAGGTTGATTAATTGAAATCTCTTTCTAATTAAAACCCCTATCATCGCATTAACTCTATCTATGAATTCCCTTATTAGATTTGACTCTAATCCGGTAGATTTATGTCGTCCTATTTCTAGGATTGCATGCAACTCTACGCAATTATGCTAAATCTACTCTTAAATAGGGACTTTTCCTCAATTGAATTAAGCACATTAAACATAAATTAATATCCCTGAAATATCAAACAAGAAATAAGCACACATAATTGTGAACAAGAATCAAGTATTTATCACGTAAAATAAAAATCATAATAAAATTCATCTTAGGCTTCATCTTACCAAGGTATCTAGGGAATTAGTTCATAATCCTGAATAAAAACATCTCAAAGTTAGAAAAACCACAAGAAACAAAGAAACTTATAAAAACTTTAGAAGAAATTAAAAGGAGGTCTTCGATCTTGATGGAAATCCACTTCAAAGTTGGCTCCAATGGTGTTCTTCAAGTTGTTTCTTCAATATTCTCTGATGGCTCCCATATCTCTTCTTCTATTTGGTATTTATAGACTTTAGAATGCCCAGAAAGCCTAAAAATTGCGTTTTTCCGCATGTTTGGGAAACAAGTTGCGAAATCAACACGGGCTGGCACAAGGGCATGTGTCCAGCCCGTGTGGTTCACATGGGTGTGTGTCTAGCCCGTGTGGCTCCTGAAATCTATTCTTTTTCTCCGATTTTCACTCGTTTTGCTCTCAAATGATCACCTAAGTATAAGAACATGAATTAAAAGGATTAGGAGCATCAAATTCACCAATTTGCATAAATAATCATCCAAAACGTATTAAGAATAGGATTAAAATATGTTAGTTTTATCATTTATCAAATATTCCAAAACTTAAGCGTTTGTTTGTCCTCAAGAAAAATCCTCAACTCATATTAAAATTAATCTTTCTCAACTTATAATTCTCATCAATAATGTTTCGAAATAATTTGCAAATAATCATGCATTAGCAATTAAACTAAAAGGGTACTAAAGATTCAAACAATCAAACCCGAAAAGCACGAACACATAGGTATCTCCTCTTATCTAAGTAATTACCTTCAATTCAAAATCTATAAGAATTGACATCCTCACTAAATATTCACTCAAATCACTCAAAGTGTTTAAGGTTCAAGAATAATCACTCAGCAGTCGAACAAGAAATGTCATTACCATAAGCTTAACTGAAAAAAAAAAATCAAATCTCCACCACTATAAAATGATATGACATACCAATCAAAAGGTCTTTAATGAGTTGTAATGGGGCTTAGGTTAAGGGTGTGGAGAAAGGCCAAAAAAGTTGGTTATGATTGGGATCGAGTTGATAAATTACCAAACTAGAAACATTAAAGAAATGCTGAATTAAAAATAAGCGCATCAATAACTATTCAAGAACAAAAATGACCTTCTTCTCAAAATATGAAATGGACTGTTCAAGCTCAATTAAAAAATAACTAACTAATAATCAATATTTTTTTCTCTTTTTTTTATCTAGAACTGTAAGAAATAATTCAGCAAATCAAACAGAAGAGCACAGGTAGGCAACTAATCAAATCAAATATCAACAAAAAGGAGTTAATAAAACGACAAGAGTCACAACGAAAAAAAAGGGTTATGGTTAACATTAATGGATTAATCAAGAAACTGGATGTTAGGTTTAACGGGGTTCACTAAGGGTTAAAAATGGATGCTTTATGGGATAAGTGGGTTAAAATGTAACACCCCTAACCCATATCCATCGCCGGATTAGGGTTAAAGGCGTTACGGATAGTTCAAAACATATACAGACATTACATTTATTCAACCATCAATCACAATAGAAGTGTCCATTAAATAGGTCAACAAGACCCAAATCATGCTTTAAAGTAGGGCCGGGACTAAGCCAAACACTTACGGAAATTCTCAGAAATTTAAAACTTTTCTGAGTTATGAAGGACACACGCCCGTATGGGCAGGCCGCATGTCTTCCATGGACACCAAACACACCCATGTGTCTTGGCCGTGCCAAATTAAGGCATGTATACTAACTTTTCCACACGGTCACTAGGCATGCCTGTACCATGGCCATGTGCTCTTAGGCCATATACTAACTTAATCACACGGCTACCAGTCATGTCCGTGTGCCAAGGCTGTGCACACTTAGCTAGATACTGTCAATTTCCCACGGCCATTAGGCACGCTTGTGTGCCATAGCCATGTAGGCAAAACAGGCCATTGTCAAGGCCATAATGCCACCCACTACAAGTTCATCCCTACTAGCAAACTACCAAAACATTTTATACATATTTTGCAACCACACATCAAAGAAGTCATCAAATCTTCACCTACAATTGCAACTCCAACCATGCCAAATTGAACAACTAAACACATATGCAATTAAGCATAATTTATCCATCTTTACCTTTCATATACACACTTCTTTGATCAATCAAACATAATGATAATGTATTCATATGCTTACCAAATCTTTAACCATTTCATAAGCTAAATAGCCATGCCAAAACATGCATCATATAACACATTGACTCATGCATATTACAAACACTTATCAAGCCAACTCTCATGGCTATAATATGCACTTCAAACATAACCAAAATGACTAGCCTATACATGCCATATTTAGCTATATTCATATTACAAAAGTACCAAAACAAGTTGAGTAGTGTGATGATCCTCGACATTCCCCGAGCCTTCAGTAGCTTTGACGATTTATAAAACAGAGCAAATACACATAGAGTAAGCTTTCAAAAGCTTAGTATTACATTGGCTCTTATAACTCTCATAGCCAATTCATCACATGATCTTTGGCACATTTACTTACATAAAGCTTGCCACAACTTCTATTCGCATATCATATGTGTACTTAGCTCATTCAAACATAATTTCACATATCATCTCATTATTCCATTGTACATATTCAATTTAGTAAGTTCATATAGATACTTACCTTTCATACACACCTTGTGTACTTATCAAACATACCTGAAATGGATTTACATTCACGTAATCGTTCATAGATCGAAATTGCCCGTTGAACCGTTCGAAATCTAATAGGATATACAGAATACTCAGAATAGTCATCCAATGCCAACATCCCCGACGAGGTCTTACATGTACTCAAACATCGATGCCACTGTGCCAGACAGGGTCTTACATAAGTCAATACGATACCAATGTCCCAGACATGGTCTTACACGTAAATCTCATATCGATGTCAACGTCCTAGACGTGGTCTTACACGAACACTCGAATCAATGCCAACATCCCAGACGTGGTCTTACATGATAAAATAAAACAGATACTTATGTCATGACATAGCTAATCCTATCTATTTCTAGGTTCATACGTGACTTCTCGGACATTATCACTATGTCGATCTTATCTTGGAATTCATGTACACATCCTCTCGTAAACATTCACCGTTATCAATGATCACATGAACATACATAATTCAATACAAATACATTTATTTGCATAATGACTTACCTCGGATTCGGATATTCGTTTAGACTTGATTATTCAACTACTTTCGCTTTCCCGCGATCTAATTCCATTTTATTCGGCTCTTGATCTATACATAATCAAATGTAATCCATTTATTTACCAACACATTCAATTCAATCTAAGAACACATATTTAGGGTAATTTGCAATTTACCCTCACATTTGCACATTTTATCAATTTAGTTTATTTTTCTCAAAACATCAAATACACAAAATCAACTTATACCCATGCTTAGCCGAATGCTCATGTATCTCATACAAGTCCAAACATTTCATCAAATTCACAATTTAGTCCTTCAAAATACTATTTTCACAATTTAGCCCTAATTAGCTAAATTTATCAAAACTTTAAGAACAAAACATGTTCATTTAACACATATCTTTCATTTAACACCATGAATCACCATAAATCATATGAGTTCATCAAAGTCTCATTTCAAAAATATCATCAATCTTAAAATTAAGACATGGGTTTTGAAGCTCTCAAAGCAACGATTGCAAAAACATAGAAATTATCAAGAACGGATCAAAAATACATACCCGATTTTGGATTACACTAAGGCCGAATATCATAAAGCTCACAACCCCTTTCTTTTTATTGTTTTTCGTGGAAACAAAGATGAACATAATAGATTTTTAGCCTTTTGTTTTTTTAATTATTCTTCATTTATCAATTTACTCATTTACCCTTTTAATAAACATATAAAACAAATAAATACTAAGGTTATTTTGTCATTTAATAAACCACTAACTTATAATTGGCTTAATTGCCAGATGAAACCTTCACAATTATAAAGACATAAAAATAGGCATCTTTTCATAAAACATGCAAATTTGCATTCCAATGCAATTCAATCCTTTTATCAAATTAGGCACACAGACGGAAAATTTAATTTACGAAACTTTCATAAATGAAAAAACACATATCAATGGCACATAAAATAATATTAAAATATTATTTAGACTCAGATTTGTGGTCCCGAAACCACTGTTCCGATTAGGGTACTAACCGGATTGTTACAATTCTCCCCGCCTTAAGGATTTTCGTCCCTGAAAATCTTACCATTAAACAGATTTGGATATTGCTGTCTCATTGAATCTTCAGGCTCCCACGTAGCCTCTTCTATTCCGTGTCGATTCCACAACACTTTCACTAATGATATTTTCTTATTTCTTAACTCTTTCAAATCACGAGCTAAAATACGGATCAGTTCTTCCTCGTAGGTCATATCAGATCAGATTTCAATTTCAAACGGAGCAATCACATGTGATGGATCAGAACGGTATCTTCGGAGCATCGAAACATGGAATACATTATGTATCTTTTCAAGCTTGGATGGCAACAACAATCCATATGCAACTGGTCCAACACGCTCTATAACCTCATATGGCTCGATGAATCTCGGACTCAACTTGCCTTTATGTCCAAATCGGAGTACTTTCTTCCACAGGGACACTTTTAGAAACATTTTGTCACCAATCTCAAATTCAATATCTTTTCTTCTCAAATCCGCATAAGATTTCTGACGATCAGATGCTGCTTTCAAACTATCACGGATTACTTTCACTTTCTGTTCTGTGTCTTTTATCAAATCAACCCCATGTAGCTTATTTTCACTGAGCTCAGTCCAATACAGAGGTGTATGACATTTACATCCGTACAAAGCTTCATATGGTGCCATTTTAATGCTCGATTGAAATCTATTGTTATAGGCAAATTCAATCAAAGGTGAGTACTGTTCCCATGTACCGTTAAACTTAAGTATACATCATCTTAACATATCTTCAAGTATCTGAATAATCCGTTCAGACTGACCATCTATTTGAGGATGAAAAGCGGTACTGAAATGCAATTTTGTGCCTAAAAATTCTTGCAATTTCTTCTAGAATCATAATGTGTATCGAGATCTCTATCAGACACAATGGATAGTGGCACCCCGTGCAATCTCACAATCTCAGAAATATAAAGCTCAGCTAATCTATCAAGTGAGTAATCAAATCGTATCAGAATAAGGGCGGATTTCGTTAATCTATCAACCACAACCCAAATTGCATCTTTCTTTTTCGGAGTTAGAGGCAATCCCGAAACAAAGTCCATCGTTACTCTATCTCATTTCCACTCGGGAATTAGATTCGGTTGTAACAAACTTGATGGAACCTGATGTTTAGCTTGAATTTGCTGACAGACTAAACATTTCGAAACAAAATCAGAAATGTCTCGCATCATACTAGACCACCAATAATGTTGTTTCAGATTGTGATACATTTTAGTGCTTTCCGGATGAACAGATAGTTGACTATTATGAGCTTCACTTACAATCAATTGAATCAACTCTAGATTTCTCGAAACACAGATACGATCTCAAAATCTTAAGCAATCATCAACAACTCTAAATTCTAAGTCAGAATTTGAATCACACTGAGCTCCTTTCACTAACAACTCATTATCAAATTTCTGAGCATCACATATTTGCTGTATAAACAACGGTTTTGCTTTTAATTTAGCTATCACAGAACTATCATCAGAAAAATCTAACTGAGCAGTCAAAGCACGTAGTGCAAACAATGATTTCCTACTCAATGCATCAACAACAATGTTTGCTTTACCCGGATGATAATCTATCACAAGTATATAGTCTTTCAACAATTCTAACCACCTTCTCTATCGTAGATTCAAATCTTTCTAGGTCATCAGATACTTCAAATTTTTATGATCCAAAAATACATGGCATTTCTCACTGAATAGATAATGACGCCAAATATTTAATGCAAATACAACCACAGTAAGCTCGAGATCATGTGTCGGATAGTTCTTTTTGTGCGGCTTCAATTGTATTGAAGCATAAGCTATGACTTTGCCTTATTGCATCAGAACACATCCCAGACCATTTAACGAAGATCATTGTATATCATGAATTCTTTACCCAATTTTGGCTGTACTAAAATCGAGCTTCGGTTAATAAAACTTTCAACTGATCAAAGCTTTTTTGACATTTATCAGACCATTCAAAACTCACATTTTTCTAAAGCAATCTTGTCAACGAGGTTGCAATAATCGAAAATCCTTTTACAAATCGATGATAATAACCAGCTAATCCTAAAAAGCTATAGACTTTAGACACATTCTTCAAAGGTTTTCAATCTAGAATAGCAAAAATCTTGTTTGGGTCAACTCGTATACCAGAGGCTGATACAATATGTCCCAGAAAACTGGCTTCACGCAACCAAAATTCACATTTACTAAATTTCGCATACAATTGCTTTTCTTGCAGAGTTTGCAACAAAATCCTCAAATGCTCAGCATGCTCAATTTCATCCCGTGAATAAATCAAAATGTCATCAATGAATACAACAACAAATTGATCTAGATACAGTTTAAAAATTATGTTCATCAAATCCATAAAAACAGCAGGAGCATTCGTTAGTCCGAAAGGCATAACTAAAAACTCATAATGCCCGTACCTCATTCTGAAAGCAGTTTTTGGAACGTCTGAATCTTTCACTCTCAACTAGTAGTATCCCGATATCAGATCAATCTTAGAAAATATGGTAGCTCTTTTTAACTGATCAAACAAATCGTCAATCTTAGGCAATGGGTATTTATTCTTTATGGTCACTTTATTCAACCGACGGTAATCTATACACATTCTCCTCGTGCCGTCTTTCTTTTTCACAAACAGAACAGGAGCACCCCAAGGTGAGAAACTCGGTCTAGCGAACCCTCTGTCAGTTAACTCTTGCAACTGTGACTTTAACTCTTTCAACTCTGTTGGTGCTATTCTATACGGAGCTATCAAAATAGATGTCACACCAGGCAACAAATCTATACCAAATTCAACTTCACGCATCGGAGGCAATCCCGGTAATTCTTCACGAAACACATCAGAAAACTCGCAAACAATTGGCATTGATTCAACTTTTTTTTCTGACACTTTCGAATTAATCACATAAGAAAAATAAGCTTCATAACCCTTTTTCACATAATTCTGAGCTTTCAATACAGATATTACAACAGGTTACCCGTTCAATTCACTAGACTCAACTCGAACTATTTCTTTATTCGAAGATTTCAAATCAATAGTCTTTCTTTTACAGTTCACAATAGTATCATATAATCTCAACCAGTCCATACCTAGAATAATATCAAACTCATCAAATGGTAATAACATTAGATCAGTAGGGAAACAGATATCTCGAAACATTAACGGACAGTTCTTACATACTTTGTCAACCAGAACACTTTTACCTAAGGGGTCCGATACTTTTATAACAAAATCAGTAGACTTTACAGGCAAAGTCTTACTAGATACTAAATTCATGCATATATACGAATGAGTAGAACCAGGGTCTATCAATGCAATCACAAAAGTATCATAAAGTATAAATGTACCCGTTATAACATATGGAGATAAAGCTTCCTCTCGAGCTCAGATAGCATACGCTCTGGCAAGCGCTCTAGCTTCTTATCTCGCAATAGTATCTCTCATAGTTCTCTGACTACCACTAACATTTCTTAAATTTTTTGAAGGTCTACCTCTCATTGGAGCATTATCGGATCTTAGATTCTGAACAGTCTCTAACTCAACAGACTCAAGGCAATCACAAATAAAATGATCAAGTGATCCACATCTGAAGCAAGCTCTATCATTTAATCTACAACTTCCCAAATGCCTTTTTTCACAATGCTTATATTCAGGTTTCTCGGATCAAACATTTCCAACACTTACTACTGAAGTTGCTAGAGTTTTAGAGCTCATTTGTGATCTAGCTCAATTTCTATTTGAATGTCCCACATTATCTCTTGATAGGCTTTGTTCATCTCTGAATTTCTTCGAAGCAGACTAAATGATTTGCTCGAAAATCTCTTTTTCACATCTCGATATTTAGACTCAGCTTTTCTTTTGTCTTTCCCGAGTGTCTCAGCTTTGTACGCTAGATCAACGAGTACTACGAACTCTTTTATTTCTAATATCCCGAGTAACAAATGAATATCTTCATTAAGGTCGTCTTCGAATCTTTTGCACATTATTGCTTCAGATGATATACATTCCCGGGCATACTGACTTAGTCTCACAAACTCTCGTTCGTATTTAGTAACAGTCATACGGTCCTGTTTCAATTCCATAAATTCTTTCCGTTTCTGATCGATGAATCTCTCACTAATGTATTTCTTCTAGAACTCAATCTAAAAGAAGTCCCATGTAAATCGTTCTTTTGGAACAATAGAAATCAGAGTTTTTCACCACTGATAGGCCGCATCTCTTAACAATAAAACAACACATTTAATACTTTTTTCCGGAGTCAGAGATATCTCATCAAATACTCGGATAGTGTTTTCTAACTAGAATTCAACTTTCTAAGCATCGTCATCACTGGTAGCCATGAACTCTTCGGCCCTATACTTATCGATTTTTTCAACCGGAGGCCTATTCTAGAGATTCAGATTTGCAGTTGAAGGCAAATTAGATATCTGAGGGGGATTAACCGGGGGAGGGGGTTGCGAAACAGTCAGATTATTTCTTAAAAATTGAGTGAACCACTCACTTATCATCTGAAAGAAAGCTTGTTTAGCTTCTCTCTCTTGACTGCTCATAGCCGGTCTCGATTCAGAAGGGGTTGTCCCTTGCGTGGGAGCAAGCGCATTACTTTCTACGTTATCAGCCACGGCTCTTTCGGGATCCATTACTATATAAAATTCACATTTTTCATGTCAGGATTCATCACACTATCACAAATAAAATACATGGCATGTATAACTAGACCCTGACACGCTACGTTAGTTCAAAAATTGACTAAACCTGGCTCTAATACCAACCAAATTTAACACCCCTAACCCGTATCCATCGCTAGATTAGGGTTAAAGGCATTGCCGGATACTTCAGAAACATATACAGACATTACATTCATTCAATCATCAATCGCAATAGAAGTGTCACTTAAATAGGTCAACGAGACCCAAATCATGCTTTAAAGTAGGGCTGGGACTAGGCTGAACACTTACGAAAATTCTCAAAATTTAAAAGTTTTCTGAGTTATACAGGACACACGTCCGTGTGGGCAGGCCGTGTGTCTTGTACGAACACCAGACACACCCATGTGTCTTGGACGTGCCAAATCAAGGCATGTAGATTGAATTTTCCATATGGTCACTAGGCACGCCCATTTACCATGGCCGTGTGCTCTTAGGCCATATACTGACTTAATCACAAGGCTACCAGGCACGTCCGTGTGCCAAGGCCGTGCACACTTACTAGATACTATCAATTTCCCATGGCCATTAGGCATGCCCTTGTGCCATAGCCGTGTAGGCAAAACAGGCCATTGTCAAGGCCATAATGCCACCCACTATAGGGCCATCCCTACTAGCAAACTACCAAAACATTTTATACATATTTTGCAACCAAAACACATCAAAGAAGTCATCAAATCTTCACCTACAATTGCAACTCCAACCATGCCAAATTGTATAACTAAACACATATGCAACTAAGCATAATTCATCCATCTTTACCTTTCATATACACACTTCTTTGATCAATCAAACATAATCATAATGTATTCATATGCTTACCAAATCTTTAACCATTTCATAAGCTAAATAGCCATGCCAAAACATGCATCATATAACACATTGACTCATGCATATTATAAACACTTATCAAGCCAACTCTCATGGCTATAATATGCACTTCAAACATAACCAAAATGACTAGCCTATACATGCCATATTTAGCTATATTCATATTACAAAAGTACCAAAACAAGTTGAGTAGTGTGATGATGATCCTCGACGGTCCCCGAGCCTTTAGTAGCTTTGGCGATCTATAAAACAGAGCAAATACACACAGAGTAAGCGTTCAAAAGCTTAGTAAGTCATATACAAATAAACATAGCATACAATGCATATAGCCAAATTAATACATTGATTCTTATAACTCTCATAGCCAATTCGTCACATGATCTTTGGCATATTTACTTACATAAAGCTTGCCAAAACTTCTATTCACATATCATATGTGTACTTAGCTCATTCAAACATAATTTCCACATATCATCTCATTATTCCATTACACATATCCACTTTAGTAAGTTCATATAGATACTTACCTTTCATACACACCTTGTGTACTTATCAAACATACCTAAAACGGATTTACATTCACGTAATCGTTCATAGCTCGAAACTGCCTGTTGAACCGTTCAGAATCTAATAGGATATACAGAATACTCAGAATAGTCGTACAATGCCAACGTCCCCGACGAGGTCTTACATGTACTCAAACATTAATGCCACTGTCCCAGACAGGGTCTTACACGAGTCAATACGATGCCAATGTCCCGCATATGGTCTTACACGTAAATCTCATATCGATGCCAACGTCCCAGCACGTGGTCTTACACTGTCGTCAATCAATGCCAACTGTAACTTTCATTTCCAGTATTTGAGCCGAAACAGGGTTGGAGGCATTACATAGCTAACCTCGCTTAAACATCTAGAAGAGGGTTATAAAAATTTCATTTAACCTTATCGTCCGCACAAATTCAGCCTAGGAGGCCCTAAACATATATCCGAGAAGTATCAAAATCTTTCCAGGAGCTTTCACGAGTTCGAGAAACTCTTTGACAAAACAGAGACCACACCATCGTGTAGGCTTGAGGACACGCCCGTGTGCCCCTAAGGCATTCCCGTGTCTTCCACCCGTGGTCGACACTGACTAATTTCACATGGCCATCGCACACCCGTAGCCCTGGCTCGTGTGTAAAACCTTAGCATTCTGACTTTTACTAACTTATATAGCCAACAATTTGACTAACAATTACAACTTAACAAAATACTCAAGTCCTATACATGCCATACTCAAAATAAGTCTAGAATTATTGTACCAAAGTGCTGTCGATAGTGTGATTTCTGAATTCTTACGTCCTCGATCCTCGCGTTACCTTGGCAATACTGCAAGAAAGAAGGGCAATGAAAAAGGGGTAAGCATAAAGCTTAATAAGTTGCATGCAAATAAATGGTAATAATAAGCTCATAAAGTAATCCATCCACGGTATAAGCTAACCATACACAGGTAAAGTCTTCTTGACAATACTTACTTACAATTGCCCTTAACTAGCACATACCGTGCTACATGTCGAAAAAGATTCTTTGTGACTCATTCACGAGTACCTGTATCTCTCATTCACATGATTTAACTATCATTCACATCTTTATTTCTAGATTCATCTACTTATCCCACTACTCACAAGAGATAGTCAAAGACGTGTGTGTTTATCGTCATTACTGTAAGTATAAAGCCATTGCCACATCCTCGAGGTGGTCTTACATGGAGTCACCTCTAGATGCCAATGCCATATCCCGGATATGGTCTTATATGGAATAATCTCTGAGTGCCAATGCCATATCTCGGATATGGTCTTATATGAAATTTCATATCATGTATCGATACCATATCTCGAATATGGTCTTATACGATTCTCATAATCATTATCAAAGCCATATCTCGGATATGGTCTTATACAGGATTTCAACTCAATGTCGAGGCCATGTCCCGGACATGGTCTTACACGGGACCTTATCTATTTCATATCTCAATGATAACATTTTCATGATCAATATGGCCCACTAGGACTTCAACATTCATTCACATTAACTACTCAATTTAGTAGTGTATTATGCATTAATGTAATGTCAAGCATTTCTCAACATGCTAACATAATGTTGCTTAAATTGCATACAAACTTACCTCGATTTCAAAATGAGCTAACTTGCCGATCTAGTCAGAGACTTTGTTCTTTCCCCGATCGAGGCGGATTCTCAGTTCTTCTTGCTCTATAATAACAATTTATCTCATTTTAACCACTATATTAATAAAATCATTTCAAAAAAATCATGCTTAGGCAAAAATTACTATTTTGCCTCTAGACTTTGGCAAAATGACCATTTTGCCCCTAGGCTTGGAAATGAATTCTAATTGTATTTCTACCTTCAACAAGCCTAGGTGAACATTTAATACTCTTATAACTATCATCAAAAATCAATATTTCACATATTAACCACAAACTTAATAACTTTTCATCAAGGTCCTATTTGGTGTTTTTATGCTAACACCTTCCACAAAACTTGTTCATCTAACAAGCAAGACTTATTTTCTTCTATAAAATGTAGAATTTAACAATGATAACTCTCATGGTAAAACTTTAAACTTTTCACAATATTGCACAATAGTCCCCTCATTTGAAAGCTTAAGCTTTGGGGGTCTCAAAAGTACAACTATTTTCAAGAAAAGGTCACTAGAACACTTACTTGAATGGATAAAAGCTTGCTGAAATTTTGAGCATTCAAAAACCCTTATTTTCTTGCTATTTTTGGTGGGGAAGGATGAGCAAAAAGACATATATCATCTTTTCTTTATTCTAATATTAACTAACAATTTAGTCTACCAAACACTACCAACTTTGACCAATTTGGTCAATCCTTGTCCCTATGAAGCCTATGGCCAGCCAAGCCTTTAAAAAGGGCTAAATTGTCTTTTAAAGACCTCAAATTAACAATCTATGGCTATTTGACACCTTTAGCTATAGAATGGAACTTTCACGCTTTATGCAATTTAGTCTTTTTTCGCGATTATACACGAAATCGCTAAAATTAAAGTACCAAAATTCTCATGTACATATGCTACCATGTTCTAACTCATAATATAACATGAAAATAAATTTCTCAATCTCAGATTGGTGATCCCGAGATCACTATTCTGAATAGCCCCTAAATTGGGCTATTACACCAACATCGCAGATATGGTCTTACATGATAAAATAGAATAGACACCTATGTCATGACATAGCTAATCCTATCTATTCCTAGGTCCATACGGGACTTCTCGGACATTGTCACTATGTCGATCTTATCTCGAAATTCACGTACACATCCTCTTGTAAACATTCACCATTATCAATAATCACATGAACATACATAATTCAACACAAATACGTTTATTTGCATAATGACTTACCTCGGATTCGGATATTCATTTGGACTCGATTATTCAACTACTTTCGCTTTCTTGCGATCTAAGTCCGTTTTATTTGGCTCTTGATCTATACATAATCAAATGTAATCCATTATTTACCAACACATTCAATTCAATCTAAGAACACATATTTAGGGCAATTTGTAATTTAGCCATCACATTTGCACATTTTATCAATTTAGTCTATTTTTCTCAAAATATCAAATACACAAAATCAACTTATACCCATGCTTAGCCAAATGCTCATGTATCTCATACAAGTCTAAATATTTCATCAAATTTACAATTTAGTCCTTCAAAATACTATTTTCACAATTTATCCCTAATTAGCTAAATTCATCAAAACTTCAAGAACAAAACATGTTCATTTAACACATATCTTTCATTTAACACCATGAATCACCATAAATCATATGAGTTCATCAAAGTCTCATTTCAAAAACGTAATCAATTCTCAAAATTAAGACATGGGTTTTGAAACTCTCAAAGCAACGATTGCAAAAACATAGAAATTATCAAGAACGGATCAAAAACACATACTCGATTTAGGATTACACTAAGGCCGAATATCATAAAGCTCACAACCCCTTTATTTTTCTTGTTTTTCGGTGGAAACAAAGATGAACATAATAGATTTTTAGGCTTTTGTTTCCTTTAATTTTCTTTATTTATCAATTTACTCATTTACCTTTTTAATAAACATATAAAACAAATAAATACTAAGGTTATTTTGTCATTTAATAAACCACTAACTTATAATTAGCTTAATTGCCATATGAAACCTTCACAGTTATAAAGACATAACAAATAGGCATCTTTTCATAAAACATGCAAATTTGCATTCCAATGCAATTCAATCCTTTTATCAAATTAGGCACACAGACGGACAAATTAATTTATGAAACTTTCATAAATGCAAAAACACATATCAACGGCATAGAAAATAATATTAAAATATTATTCAAACTCATATTTGTGGTCCCGAAACCACTGTTCCGACTAGGGTACTAACCGGACTGTTACATAAAACCTAAGTGCCTTTATCATCTTAGTATATCAAATTAAAGGTGTGGTCTAGACATGCATAATCGAAGCAAGTTCTAGAATAACAAATCAAGTTGACACACGCATAACCAATAATAAAATGAGCATGAAAATGTATGCTCTAAAGGCTTAAAATCTCACAAAAAATCATGGTTTTGATGTCAAACTTGCAAATTTAAAACTTCAAGATAATACCTCAATAATTCAAGGAAATAACCTAAAAAATCTTAATTCTGATAATAACTTATCATGTTTGACTAGAAATTACCAAACTAGCAAATTTAAACAAATGCTAAATTAAAAACAACCACATCAATAACTATTCCGGAACAAAAACAAGCTTCTTGTCAAAATATGAAATTGGCTATTGAAGCTCAATCAACAAATAACTAATTAATAATCAATTTTTTTCTTTTTTTCTTATCTAGAATAATAAGAAACAATTTAGCAAATCAAATAGAAGAGCATAGCTAGGCAACTAACCAAATAAAATATCAACAAAAAAAGAGTCAATAAAATGAGAAAAGTCACAATGAAAAAAAAAGGGTTATGGTTAATATTAAGGGGTTAATCAAGAAACAAGATGTTAGGTTTAACGGGTTCACTAAGGGTTAATTAAAAAGGGAGGCTTTTTATGGGATAAGTGGATTAAAACCTAAAGGCCTTTATCATCTTAGTATATCAAATCAAATGTGTGGCCTCGACATACATAATCGAAGCAAGTTCTAGAATAACAAATCAAGTTGACACACTCATAAACAATAATAGAATGATCATGAAAATGTATGCTCTAAAGGCTCAAAATCTCACAAAAAATCATGGTTTTGATGTCAAACTTGCAATTTTAAAACTTAAAGACAATACCTCAATTCAGGAAACAACCTAAAAAATTTTAATTCTAAAAATAACTTATCATGCTTGACTAGAAACTAACAAACTAGAAAAATTAAACAAATGTTGAATTAAAAACAAGCGCATCAATAACTATTCAAGAGAAAAAATGAGCTTTTCAAAATATGAAATGGACTGTTCAAGCTAATCAACAAATAACTGATTAGTTATCAATGTTTTTTCCTTTTTTCTCTTATCTATAACAATAAGAAATAACTCAGCAAATCAAATAGAAGAGCATAGCTAGGCAACTAACCAAATCAAATATCGACAAAAAGGGAGTCAATAAAACGAGAAGAGTCACAACGAAAAAAAATGGGTTATGGTTAACATTAACGGGTAAATCAAGAAACGAGATGTTAGGCTTAATGGGATTCACTAAGGGATAATTAAAAAGGGAGGCTTTTTATGGGATAAGTGGGTTAAAACCTAAGTGCCTTTATCATCTTAGTATATCAAATCAAAGGTGAGGTCTCGACATGCATAATCGACGCAAGTTCTAGAATAACAAATCAAGTTGACACACTCATAACCAATAATAGAATGAGCATGAAAATGTATTCTCTAAAGGCTCAAAATCTCACAAAAAAATCATGGTTTTGATGTCAAACTTGCAATTTTAAAACTTCAAGATAATACCTCAATTCAGGGAAACAACCTAAAAAAATTTAATTTTGAAAATAACTTATCATGTTTGACTAGAAATTACCAAACAAGTAAAATAAAACAAATGTTGAATTAAAAACAAGCGCATCAATAACTATTCAAGAAAAAAAATGAGCTTCTTCTCAAAATATGAAATTGACTGTTCAATCTCAATCAAAAAATAACTAATTAATAATCAATATTTTTTCTTTTTTTCTTATTTAGAATAATAAGAAATAATTCAGCAAATAAAACAGAAGAGCATAGCTAGACAACTAACCAAATCAAATAGCGATAAAAAGGGAGTCAATAAAATAAGAAGAGTCACAACAAAAAAATGGGTTATGGTTAACATTAACGGGTTAATCAAGAAACGGGATGTTAGTTTAACGGGGTTCACTAAGGGTTAATTAAAAAGGGAGGCTTTCATGGGATCCCTTTATCATCTTAGTATATCAAATCAAAGGTGTGGTCTCGACATGCATAATCGAAGCAAGTTCTAGAATAACAAATCAAGTTGACACACTCATAACCAATAATAGAATGAGCATGAAAATGTATGCTCTAAAGGCTCAAAACCTCAAAAAAATCATGGTTTTGATGTCAAACATGCAAATTTAAAACTTCAAGACAATACCTCAATTCAGGGAAACAAGTTAAAAAATTTTAATTCTGAAAATAACTTATCATGCTTGACGAGAAGTTACTAAACTAGAAAAATTAAACAAATGTTAAATTAAAAACAAGCGCATCAATAACTATTTAAGAGCAAAAATGAGCTTCTCAAAATATGAAATGGACTGTTCAATCTAATCAACAAATAACTAATTAGTAATCAATATTTTTTTCCTTTTTTCTCTTATCCATAACAATAAGAAATAACTCAGCAAATCAAATAGAAGAGCATAGCTAGGCAACTAACCAAATCAAATATCGACAAAAAGGGAGTCAATAAAACAAGAAGAGTCACAACGAAAAACAATGGATTATGGTTAACATTAAAGGGTAAATCAAGAAACGGGATGTTAGGCTTAACAGGACTCACTAAGGGTTAATTAAAAAGGGAGGCTTTTTATGGGATAAGTGGGTTAAAACCTAAGTGCCTTTATCATCTTAGTATATCAAATCAAAGGTGTGGTCTCGACATGCATAATCGAAGCAAGTTTTAGAATAACAAATCAAGTTGACATACTCATAACCAATAATAGAATGAGCATGAAAATGTATTCTCTTAAGGCTCAAAATTTCACAAAAAAATCATGGTTTTGATGTCAAACTTACGAATTTAAAACTTTAAGATAATACCTCAATTTAGGGAAACAACCTAAAACATTTTAATTCAGAAAATAACTTATCATGTTTGACTAGAAATTACCAAACTAGCAAAATTAAACAAATATTGAATTAAAAACAAGCACATCAATAACTATTCAAGAACAAAAACGAGCTTATTCTCAAAATATGAAATTGACTGTTCAAGCTCAATCAACAAATAACTAATTAATAATCAATATTTTTTTCCTTATCTGGAACAATAAGAAATAATTCAGCAAATCAAACAGAAGAGCATAGCTAGGCAACTAACCAAATCAAATATCAACAAAAAAAGGAGTCAATAAAATGAGAAGAGTCACAACGAAAAAAAATGGGTTATGATGAGTTAATCAAGAAACGGGATGTTAATGGGGTTCACTAAGGGTTAATTAAAAAGGGAGGCTTTTTATGGGATAAGGGGTTAAAACCTAAGTGCTCTTATCATCTTAGTATGTCAAATCAAAGGTGTGGCCTCGACATGCATAAAGCAAGTTCTAGAATAACAAATTAAGTTGACACACTCATAACCAATAATAAAATGAGCATGAAAATGAATGCTCTAAAGGCTCAAAATCTCACAAAAATCATGATTTTGATGTCAAACTTGCAAATGTAAAACTTCAAAATAATACCTCAATAATTTAGGGAAACAACCTAAAAAATTTTAATTCTAAAAATAACTTATCATTTTTGACTAAAAGTTGCCAAACTAGTAAAATTAAACAAATGTTGAATTAAAAACAAGCGCATCAATAACTATTCAAGAAAAAAACGAGCTTCTTCTCGAAATAGGAAATTGACTGTTCAAGCTCAATCTACAAATAACTAATTAATAATCAATATTTTTCCTTTCTTTCTTATTTAGAACAATAAGAAATAATTCAGCAAATCAAACAGAAAAGCGTGGCTAGACAACTAATCAAATCAAATATCTATAAAAAGGGAGTCACTAAAACGAGAAGAGTCACAACGAAAAAAATGGGTTATGGTTAACATTAACAGGTTAATCAAGAAACGAGATTTTAGGTTAAACGAGGTTCACTAAGGGTTAATTAAAAAGGGAGGCTTCCATGGGATAAGTGGGTTAAAACCTAAGCGCCTTTATCATCTTAATATATCAAATCAAATATGTGGTCTCGACATGCATAATCGAAGCAAGTTCTAGAATAACAAATCAAGTTGACACACTTATAACCAATAATAGAATGAGCATGAAAATGTATGCTCTAAAGGCTCAAGATCTCACAAAAAATCATGGTTTTAATGTCGAATTTGAAAATTTAAAGCTTCAAGACAATACCTCAATTCATGGAAACAACCTAAAAAATTTTAATTCTGAAAATAACTTATCCTGCTTGACTAGAAATTACCAAGCTAGAAAAATTAAACAAATGTGAATTAAAAACTAGCGCATCAATAACTATTCAAGAACAAAAATGTGCTTCTTCTCAAAATATGAAATTGAGTGTTCAAGCTAATCAACAAATAACTAATTAATAATCAATATTTTTCCCTTTTTTTCTTATCTTGAACAATAAGAAATAACTCAGCAAATCAAATAAAAGAGCATAGCTAGGCAACTAACCAAATCAAATATCGACAAAAAGGGAGTCAATAAAATGAGAAGAGTCACAACGAAAAAAATGGGTTATGGTTAACATTAACGGGTTAATCAAGAAAGGGATGTTAGGCTTAACGGGATTCATTAAGGGGTAATTAAAAATGGAGGCTTTTTATGGGATAAGTGGGTTGAAACCTAAGTTTCTTTATCATCTTAGTATATCAAATTAAAGGTGTGGTCTCAACATGCATAATCGAAGCAAGTTCTAGAATAACAAATCAAGTTGACACACTCAAAACCAATAATAGAATGAGCATGAAAATGTATGCTCTTAAGGCTCAAAATCTCACGAAAAATCATGGTTTTGATGTTAAACTTACAAATTTAAAACTTCAAGATAATACCTCAATTCAGGGAAACAACCTAAAAAATTTTAATTCTGAAAATAACTTATCATGCTTGACTCTCTCATGACTTAAAGTTTAAATCAATCAATGTAGAAATATTTACAAATTATTCCAAAATGCATCAATAAAAATCTCAAATTGACAAAATTCATTCTAATGGAAGTATGAGAAAATTACTTAAACACAAGAAATACTTCTAGGATTTTCTAATAATTATATGAATAACCTCCCCACACTTAAGATGTACATTGTCCTCAATGTACAAATAGATATAAGCACAGTATAAGTAGGATATCATAAGAGAGGGAGAAAACTAAAACTGCCTTAAATATGGATGAATTCACCAGAATGGTGAAATCTAGAAATGTTGGCAAATCTAAATATAGTGCATGGTTTCGAGCAAACTAATAAGAAAATAAACACACATAATATAGAAGATTAAGAGGTTACAAACTCGATCAGAAACAACCATAAAAATAAAAACATAGTTCAAAAGATAATAAATGAAATAAGTCGAAGAAAATAAAAAATAAAACAACTAAAAGCACAAATAAAAATAAAATCAGTGCGTCATCGTCGGAGGCATCGTGATCGTGAGGCACCGGCACTGAAGAGGATATGTGGAGGTGTTGACAGATCAACTGCAAAGGTCAACTACAAATTCGCATCAATACTATCAAGCCGCTCAAAATAGTGTTGCTCGAAATGAGTGAACTCGAAAAGGTCTGCTAAGGTGGCAGCAGAAGTAGCAGGACGGTGACTCTGAGATGGTGGATAAGGTGGGTCTTTGTGGTGGAAGGGGACATCATCAGTGGAGTTTTCATGCTCATTCTTAGGGTCAGAATGATATAATCGGTATTGAGAAGGATCCACTCCACGAAGTCGCTTGATAATAATCATGTGACTCATACTAGATAACCCCTGCGGGGTCATCTATCTAACAAGGGTGAAGGAGGAGGACTGCTCCAAAGTGTCGAGGATGCCGAAATGTTGTGCAAGGCAAGTCACATAAGGGCCTATGCAGATAGGACCCTTCCTACAACGCTCTTTCTGATGGCAACAAGCTAAGGCGAAAAAGTAGGCAAGATCAAAGGTGTGCCACATGGCCATGCTCCCTAAAAAATAAGCGCCAGTTGTACCAATGACACCGGTGCTCTCCCTCTGACCAGTCAAAGTGTAAGCTAATATGGCATGAATATAACGTAAGGCCACAGGTAGGGAAGTCACCTTCGATCGACTCACATCATAGGGCATCATACTCGCAATAAGGTCTGCCCAGCATAAAGAAGGCGAGTAGTGGATGTGTCAATATAAAGTGAGGAACCCTTCGATACCCATGAACTCCTCAGTGTAAAGTCCTAATGTAGCTCTGAACTTTGAGACGCTCATATGACACGTCGTGCCATCAAGTCAGAAAGTAATAGTGTTCGACTCATTATGTGTCGACATCACTTTTTGTAATAGGAATGTCAAACAAAACTCGAGAGTAGGCTCTAAGTAGGTGGGTTTGACGATAGAGAAAAATCGGTCACAATGAGCTGTGGCAATTAATGCACGAACTCGATTAGCTAACTGGACCTACTCTAAAGTCGCCCAATCAATGCCTAATCCGAATGGCCTCTATTGAAGATGCTAATAGAGGTCCTCTTGAGGACCATGTGAAAAGTGAAGGCACAAATGGTGGGCATCGACTGAAACACCCATCGATGAGGTCACGCTCGGAGTCTTCCATTTTTTTGAAGTGAGAAAGACGACCTTTGATTTTCCGCGTGTGTTCGTCATGGTGTGCCTGAAAAAAATACCATAGTCTAATATTAGAAAAATAATGAAATAAACATCACCAATTACACAAGCAGAAAAGTAGACATATCAGGGTGTAAATGACCATACAACGACAAAGCCTTACATGAATAACACTAAATCCTAAAACGACTATAACAAAAATCCATTCCTAAAAAAATACGCAACTGAAACTAATCTAGCAATAACTATGTATGTAACCGTCTAAGATTCAAACTAACGCAGGGGACATAAAATAAGAAACAATAATGACCATAAAAGTGACAATATAAACTAAATCTACAAGTAATAATAAGAGGAAAAATAAAAATAATAAAACCAGTAAAAATAATAATAATAATAATAATAATAGAAATGCTAGGTAAATCATAATAGTGATATTAAAAATAATAAAGATAATAAAAGAAGTAAATAAAATAAATAAAATTAATAAGGGAGGAAGAGCAAACGGTGGGGTGGTGACCGGAGTTGTGGATGGCGGCTGGAGTTATGATGAGGTGCGATGGGTTGGCCAGTCTGGTGAGGGGAGGGTTCAATGGAGGCGTCGGGGCTGTGTAGGGCAAGGAGAATGAGGAATGAGGGACTGTTGGCTCAAAGGGGGAAGGGAAAGGAGAAGGGGAAGGCGTGGAGACGACGATGGGGAGATTAGAGATCGTGGTGCGTGGCTCGACGAGGAGGAAAAATACAGAAGGGATGAAGGGGTTCGGTTAGGCTGGTGTTTGGGTCGTCGACAAGGGAAACAATTGGGAAAGGGAGAGAGAAGCTCAAATGGGGCAAAAAATAGAAAGGAAGCGACAAGGGAGGGGGCAACAGAGTGGGAGGGTGACAGTGAATGGCAGTTGGTGCCATTTGGATGCTAAAGAGCGATGGCTAGGGTTTGTTTTTGAGAGAAGAAGAAGACAAACAAAAGGAAAAGGGACAAGTAGGGTTTTAAAGGGACATGATCGTGTTTAGGCCCATGTTGGGCCACACAACCGTTTCACACGCTCGTGTAGGGCTTTCCTAACTAGTGTGTGATTCAAAAATTGAGCCCAATCTTCACACGGCCTCAGACACATCCGTGTGTCCAGACCGTGTGTGTTACTCATTCACCTTTCCCACGCCCGTGTGTGAGGTTGTGTGAGGCACACGGTCTCACACACGCCTGTGTGACAAGACGTGTCTCGGACACGCCCATGTCTTGCACACGGCCGTGTCTCTTGCATTTATAACTCATATACTCAAAATTAAAATTGAAAAAATAGCTTCAATACTCACACGACCTAGGACACGCCCATGTGTCCAGGTCGTGTGTGCCACATGGTCGTGTTGCTAGGCCGTGTGGATAAAAAAATTCTTTTTATTAATTTAATTTTTAATTAGCATGCAATAAAATTAAAAGAATTAGCAGAAGTTAAACACTCGGGTTGCCTCTCGAAAAGCTCTTATTTAGAGTCTAAGCTCAGCTTACCTTGTATTCGCATAGTTACGGTGGTTCACAGAGCCGAAGCTCCTTTCTATGATTTCTAAAATCATCACCACTATAAAACCTGAGTCGATATTCATTTATCTTGAATGTGCTATATGACGGATGTGTTACCTTTATCGTACCGTACGGGAAAATGGTTTGTACCACTAATGGACTTAACCATCTTTATTTTAGCTTTTCAGGAAACAATTTAAGCTTTGAATTGTATAAAAGGACACAATCCCAAATGATGAATTATTTAGGCTGCTTCAAACGAGCATCATCGCGTCACTTTTTCAATTCTTTGTATAGTCTCGAGTTCTTGTAAGAATTAGTTGGCCACTCGTCTAACTCATTTAGCTGCAACAATCTCTTCTCAAATGTAAGTTTAAGGTCGTATTTTAGAAATTTTATTAACCAAAATGCTTTATGTTCGAGTTCAAGAGGTAAATGAAAACTCTTTCCATACACAAGTCTGTAATAGGTGTTTTTACGCAGTCCTATAAGCCCATAAAGCGTCATCTAGTTTTAAAGCCCAATCCTTTCTATTTGACTCTACAGTTTTTCTAGGATGTGTTTGAGTTCTCGATTCGCAACTTCAACTTGACCACTAGTTTGAGGGTGATAAGGAGTAGTTGTTCTATGATGCACCCTATACTTCTTAAGGATCTTATCAAATTGAGCATTACAAAAATGTGTACCCTTATCACTAATAATCACTCTAGGTGTTCCAAATCAAGAAAATAGCTTCTTAAGAAATAGAACTACCACTCTAGCATCATTAGTAGGCAAAGCTTGAGCTTCTATCCATTTTGACATATAATCAACCGCAACTAGTATGTATTTATCAGCAAAATAGCTAGGAAATGATCATATGAAATCAATGCCCCAGATGTCAAAAATTTCACGTGAAAGTATATAAATTTGAGGCATTTCAACACATTTAGAAATATTACATATTCTTTGGCATCTATCACAAGAAGCAACATACCTTTTAGCATCCTTAAACAGTATGGGCCAATAAAAACCTAATTCAAGTGTTTTATGTGCTGTCCCAATCCCACTATAATGTCCTCCTGCCGATTTTGAGTGGCAATGTTCTAAGATTTTATTCGCTTCTAATTTTGTAACACACCTTCGAATTAATTGGTTTGCACAAGCATGAAAAAGAAAAAGATCCTCCCAAAAATAATTTTTCACATCGACAAAGAATTGCTTCTTTTGATGATTCGCCAACCCTTTTGGTAGGATGTTAGCAGCCAATTAATTCGTGATATCTGTAAACCAAGGGACTTAAAAATCAGTTACAATAAAGAGTCGTTCCTCAAAAAATGAGTCATTTGTCCCATTCCTATTAAGCTCCTAGAGATAGGGATTCTCTAGTCTTGAAAGGTGATCTGTTACAAGATTTTTAGCTCCCTTTTTATCCTAGACTTCCAAATCGAATTCCTGCAATAATAAAATCCACTTTATAAGTCGAGGTTTTGCATCCAATTTAGTTAGAAGGTAGCGAATAGTGGAATGGTCAGTGTAAACAACAACTTTAGACAATATTAAATACAGACTAAATTTATCAAATGCAAAAACCACAGCTAGCAATTCTTTTTCCATAGTAGTATAATTTTCTTATGCATCTGTCAAAGTCTTGCTAGCATAATAAATTGGCTAAAAATGCTTGTCTCTTCGTTGTCCAAGAACTGCACCTATTGCAAAATCGCTCGTACTACACATTAGTTCAAAGGGTAAATTCTCAATTAAGCACAAGGTTCATTTCCTCACATCTCATTAAAACTCATTTTAAATTTTTAAGACAAAGATAGAAAGAATTACCGAATACCGAGAAGTCATTTATAAATACCTCCATCATGTCTTCTACAAGTTCATCAAAAATGGCTAACATGCAACGATAAAAAGTAGCAGGAGCGTTACACAATACAAAAGACATCAATCGATAAGCAAACATACCATATGGACATGTAAATGTTATTTTTCTTGATCCTCAAGAGCTATCGGGATTTGAAAGTAGCCAGACAGTCCATCTAGGAAGCAATAATACATATGACCGGATAATCTCTTTGATATTTGATCTATAAATGGAAAAGGAAAATGGTCTTTCCTTCTGATGCCGTTCAAATTCTTATAGTTAATACAAACTCTCCATCCCGTAAATGTTCTCGTTGGAATTAACTCATTCTTCTCATTGGCCATAACAGTCATGCCTCCTTTCTTAGGAACAACCCGCACAGGACTCACCCAAGTACTATCAGAAATAGGATAAATAACTCTAGCATCTAGAAGGTTAATTACCCCAGGCTTAACAACTTCCTTCATGTTAGGATTTAATCTTCTTTGAGCTTGTACACATGGTTTGTACTCATCTTCCTTCAAAGTTTTATGGGTGCAAAAAGAAGGACTGATGCCTCTAATGTCAAAAATCTTCTAGGTTATAGCTCTTTTATGTTCCTTCAGCACTTTCAATAACTCATCTTTCTCATTCGGCTTTAAATCTGAAGCAATTATCACTAGTAATGTAGAATTGTTTCCAAGAAATGCATGCTCTAGGTGGTTTGGTAATTGTTTCAATTCCAATTTGGGAGGTTCTTCAATAGACGATTTCAATTTTAATTTTTTATTTACCTCAATGTCCTTATAATTTTCTCTCTTAATAAAGACTCATTAGAATCTAAATTAATTTTCACCTAACTTATCACATCATTATCGCCATCTACCTCCTCTTCTTGAATAAGACACAGTTCCAACGTGTCCTTATGAATGGTTTCCTGCAATGAATCTTGAATTACATGATCAAAAAAGTTAATAAAATAACAGAAATCATCTTGTTCTCTAGAGAATAGCATGGTATCTTAGATTTTAAAAATGATCTCATCACCTAACCTAAGCACAAGTTTATCATCACCCACATCAATGATAGCCCTAGTAGTGGCTAAAAAGGGATGACCTAAAATTAAAGGCACTTCAACATTCTCATCCATGTCAAGCACAACAAAATCAATAGGGAATATGAATTTATCTACTTTTACAAGTACATATTCAATAATACCTCTAAGATATTTAACAGATCTATCAGCCAATTGAATACTCAACCTAGTGGGTTTTGGTTCCCCAAGACCAAGTCACTTGAACATTTTATATGGGGTCAAATTAATGCTAAGACACAAATCATCTAATGCTTTCTTAATGTTTAAACTACCAATAAAATAGAGAATAGTAAAACTTTCTGGATCTTTCAGCTTAGTTGGCTGTTTATTATGGAGAATAGTTGAACATTCCTCGTTGAGTTCCATAGTGGATAGCTCTTCAAACTTCCTTTTATTTGTTAATAACTCCTTTAAAAATTTTGCATAATGTGGGCATCTTCAAAATAGCTTCAACAAAAGGTAAGTTAATATGTAATTTTTTAAAAAGTTTAAGAAATTTACCAAATTGTTCATCCATTCGATCTTTCTTCATGTTTGCCAGATATGGGATCAGTGGTTTATATTCTTTAATCACATGAGTCTGAATTTCTTTGGGTTTTACCCCCTCATCATTTGCCTTATCAGGTTCCTATTGTAGCTTCTTTTCGGGCTCAGCCAACACTTTCCCATTCCTCAATGTAACTGCCTTCACATGATCTTTTGGGTTGGGTTAGGTGTTACTAGGTAAACTACCTTGCTACCTTTTTGAAACCAATTTAGCAAGCTGCCCAATCTGATTTTCGACCCATGAGTTGATGCTTGCTAATTTTTCAAAGTTATCTCGGTGTTTTAAATATGAGTCTCTAATACCAAAATAATTTTTGTCAACATCTCTTCAAGGTTCGACTTCTTCTATTGCTGATAGGGTTGTTGAAAGCCCAGAGGGGTTGTGATCTTTGGTTTCCTTGACCAACCCATGAGAAATTTGGGTGGTTCCTCCAACCTACATTATAATTATTACTATAAGAGTTATTTGGAGATCTAGAATTATTACCCATATAATTTATTTGCTCATTTTCCGTGCTAAGACCGAAGGGTAAATATTCTGCATTATTTGTTCCACCTCTATTTGTATCGTATTGCATCACCGGATGTACCTACATAGAAAGATATAAACCATCAATTTTCTTATTAAGCAATTCTACTTGATTTGGTAACATGGTGACTGCATCTAAATTAAAGACAGCAGCTACTTTCATCGGCTTTTTCCTCAAGACTTGCCACTGATAATTATTCAGTGTCATCTCCTCAATAAATTCATAAGCCGCTTCAGGTGTCGTATTGTTCAGAGTTCCATCAGTTCTGTGTTGATTAACTGTCTAGTTGAGGGATTGAAATCGTTGTAGAAGGTTTGAACCTGTAACAATAAGGGTAACCTATGATGAGGGCACCTTTTCAATAAGTTATTGTGTCTTTCTCATGCATCATATAAAGCCTCTACATCAATCTGCACAAAGGATGAGATATCATTCCTCAACTTGGCTATTTTAGCCTATAGGAAGTACTTTAGTATAAATTTCTCGGTCATTTGAGCCTATGTTGTGATGGAACCTCGTAATAAAGAGTTTAACCACTATTTTGCTTTTTTCCTTAACGAGAATGGGAATAACCATAAATGAATGGCATCGTCAATGGAACCATTAATCTTGAAAGTATCACAAATTTCCAGAAAGTTGACCAAATAAGTATTTGGATCTTCATCTTGCAAACCATCGAATTGAATGTATTGTTGTACCATTTGAATTGTGTTCGGCTTTAGTTCAAAATTATTTGCAGCAATGGTGGGTCGCACAATACTCGATTCAGCCCTAGTTAAAGTGGGTTTGGCATAATCGTACATAGTACGAGGAATAAAAGCTACAACAATGCAGGAGGTAGCTAAATATTCTAATTATCGCCCAACTCCTTAATAATAATAATGTCCTCTTGTTCGTCTACTAAATTCTGTCGACTTTGTCTCACTTCTCTACAATTTTTGCTAGCAATACTTTCAATTTTTCCATCAAAAAGTAATGGTCTCGATGAGTTTCTTCTAGTCATAAACCAAAAGAACCTACCAGAAGCAAATAGAAGAAAAAATTAAAATGTAAAAATCAAACTAAAAACAAAAATAAAAAATTTCTAAATTAATAAAAATAAAGTGTTCCTAATATTTTAGTCTCTGGCAACGGTGCCAAAAACTTGATGTGTCTTACGTGACTAACTAAAAATACAACTAAGGCAAATGCACCTATCGATAAATAGTATAGCTCTGATGAGTAGAGATATTGTATCCACGAGGACTAAAAGTATTATTAATTACTATTTTTCTATTATTTAGTCGACAATTGGAGTGATAGGTTTTAAATTAAAATTACTAAACTAATCTAACTAAGAAATCAACAGAGAATGAAATAGGATAATCGAATAATAACCAATGAGAGAGACAATACCAAGAAAGGAATCCACCTAGACTTCATCTATTATTATGAATCTAAATTAAATGATTTATTCACTTGGTATCTTGATCCGTTGAAGTCCCTAAATTATGTTAATATCTCTTTCGAGAGTAAGAACAACTAACTCTAGGTTAATTAATTGAAATCTCTTTCTAATTAAAGCCCCTATCATCGCATTAACTCGATCTATGGATTCCCTTATTAGATTTGACTCTAATGCGCTATATTTATGTTATTCTATTTCTAGGACTACATGCAACTCCACTCTATTATGCTAGGATCTACTCTTAAATAAAGACTTTTCCTCTACTGAATTAAGCACGTTAAACATGAATTATTATCAGAAAATATTAAAACAAGAAATAAGTACACAGAATTGAGAACAAAAATCAAGTATTTATCACGTAAAATAGAAATTAAATAATAAAATTTATCTTAAGTTTCATCTTCCCTAAGTGTTTAGGGAATTAGTTCATAATCTTGAATAGAAACATCTCAAAGTCAGAAAAACCACAAGAAACAAAGAAACTCATAAAAATTTCAAAAGAAATTAAAAGGAGGTCTTCGATCTTGATGGAAATCTGCTTCAGAGTTGGCTCCAATGGTGTTCTTCGAGTTGTTTCTTCAATATTCTCTAATGGCTCTCATATCTCTTCTTCTATTTGGTATTTATAAACTTTAGAATGCTCAGAAAGCCTAAAAATTTTATTTTTTCGCGTGTTTAGGAAGCAGGTTGTTAAATCAACATGGGCTGGCACATGGGTGTCTGTCCAACCCGTGTGGTTAACATGGGTGTATGTCCAGTCTGTGTGGCTCCTAAAATCTACACTTTTTCTACGATTTTCACTCGTTTTGCTCCCAAATGCTCACCTAAGTATAAGAACATGAATTAAAAGGATTAGGAGCATGAAATTCACCAATCTGCATAAATAATCATCCAAAATGTATTAGGAATGAGATTAAAATATGTTAGTTTTATCATTTATCAGTTGTAATAAATAAGGAAATTGTGCAAAAAAAGAAAAGGGTTTGAAATTGTAACACCCTAAACCCAACCTAGAAGTTTAGACCAAATCTCGGATGTTACATTTATCACTGAAGTGATCGTAGGTGAATTTTTACAAAACAAGTTTACATGTTGAAACGTATCATTTAATCGTTTAAAATCTATCCAGAAAAATTGCAGTTAAAATATATATAAACGGAATAAAACGAATAAAATTAAAATAGAATTTGTACCACATTTTATAAAACCTCACATTTCAAAACTGAGTAACAAGGTAGAAACTGAAAACACAAACTAATAGTTTATTTCCCACTGAGACTGTCCGAGACCTCCGCATACCGAGCACAACGCCAGAAATAGGAAAGGTACCTGAAATGGAAACACTAAGAGGAGGTGAGCTTCACGAGCTCAGTGTGATTCCAAAACAAGTCTAAAATAGAGATACATAATTCAAATCAATAGCACAATAGATTTTCGGTTACACACGGAGTCAGAATGTACACTTGGAACCAACGTCTCAAAACTAAACAACAATTCGAGCACCCTAAGTCACACTCACTGCACCACCAGACCAGCAGGCACATTCTGTCACTTACACACACAACCAAACACAATAGCGGGACCTTCTCACTGACCCTAACCGAAAAACCCCAAAACTTTTAGCCCCAAAATTTGAGGCGCTACAACTTACCCCTCCTCCAAAAAATTTCATCCCCGAAATTTCCAACTAACAGAACTATGGTAAATCACAACTACACCACCACGCTCCCACTGCGCACTCTAGCCCAAGCAGAACCAAATCAAACCTAATACCTATCACACACACCTAGAACACTTAATTACTAAAGTAGATACATAGTTGTCCTATCACACACAATTTCAATACTTTAATCTAAACGTCAAAACATTCACCACCATACCTATCTCAATGTCGTCTCGGACACTCCCTAATTCGATGTTCTGTGGACCGGCACCAAAAATACGCACCTGTCTTTTTCCAACACTTTCTAGATGACATATCTTACAGTGGTCATAAAACGAAACGCTCGCACCACTACCAGCACCCTCTATAAAACCATTATTGCCACTCACATGCGTTCTAACACGCTTCGCAGAACAAGACTCCAATCTCAGAGGACTGGGATCTCTTTTCTTTCCGCAATCCACACTCCTATCTTGAAGTGTGTCACTAGCCTCCCTTATTCTAGCCTTAAACACTTTCTCTAGTACATCACTTACTACCCGAGTCAACACCTCAATACCAAGCTCTGGGTTATCGCTACCCGTAGTTGGCAAATTTACACTATCGTCCAACTCCTGAACTGGCACACACCTCGAAGACGTAGACGATTCTTCGCGATCATGCTTACTTTCAAAATCCATATCAGTCTTGTCCCTATCTTAGAATATCTACATTTTTAGAGAACAATAACAGAATAAATATAAAATTCTACATTTCTAATCTTACAGTTTCGAATTTCTACCTGGACCAGCATCGAGTCTTAGACAGTTCATTTTCGTAAAACTTTTCCTTAAACACAAATCGTTTTAGCTTACTGTGGTAAAGTTTTCTCAAAATTCTTTTTTTTAAAACACGTGCGCACACGAATACGTAAAAACACAGGCTGAGTTTTTACAAACTTGACTCCGATACCACTAAATGTAACACCCTAAACTCGGCCTAGAAGTTTAGACCGAATCTCGGATGGTACATTGATCACCGACATGATCGTAGGTGAATTTTTACAAAACAAGTTTACATGTTGAAACGTATCATTTAATCGTTTATAATCTAGTCAGAAAAATTATAATCTAGTCAGAAAAATTACAATTAATATATATAAACGGAATAAAATGAATAAACTTAAAATAGAATTTGTACCACAGTTTTATAAAACCTCACATTTCAAAACTAAATAACAAGGTAGAAACTGAAAACACAAACTAATAGTTTATTTCCCACTGAGACTGGCCGAGACCTTCGCATACCAAGCCCAGCACCAGAAATAGGAAAGGTACTTGAAATAGAAACACTAAGAAGGGGTGAGCTTCACGAGATCAGTGTGATTCTGAAACAAGTCAAAAATAGATATACATAATTCAAATCAGTAACACAATAGATTTTCAGTTACACATAGAGTTAGATTGTACACTTGGAACCAACGTCTCAAAACTAAACAACAATCCGAGCACTTTAAGCCATACTCACAGGCACACTGTCAAATGTGCTAATCAGTCAAACATAAAAAGTCAAGGAATCCCACACGCAGAACACTCAAATAGATGCGTATGTATGCAATTTGATATTAAAAGAACTCACCCATCCAGCCAAACACACCTCTCCATCCCCCGATCACACTTTGTAAGAGCTGTTTGAGCTTATCCAACCAAACACACTACATAGGACCAAGTAGGCCCATCTAACCCTACACACCATATAAAGCCATCCCGGGTCGCCCGACAACAATGACTTATCAAAATGCAATTAAACTGTCAGATCAAATATATATAGTAGCATAGCTAACGTACGTACGGTACAGTGCAATACGGTAACCCGCTATATCGATAATTTGCAGTTAAACTACCAGATCAGATAATGGTACATAACATAGCTAACATACATACGGTACAGTGCGATGCAGTAAACTGCTATACCTGTTATTTGCAATTAAACTGTCTAGATAAGATAAATATACGCAGCAAGGCTGACGTATGTGTTGTATAGTGCAGTGCGATAATCTGCAGTATAGACAAACTGTAGTTTGAACTACCAGATCATATCAGAATCAGAATCAGACTCCCTTCTCTTCAAAACCCATCCCAAAATATTTTATGCAGGTGTATGTATGCATACAATCTCACAAAACAGAGACACAATATCAGACAGTCGAATAGAACAGCTATGCACACCCACCCAACAGAACAAATTCAAATTCAAGCGTCTCACATAACAGTCACAGATACACTCACGCCGAAGCCTAAATCAGAATTTTTTGCCACCCTAACTAAAGATCAGTTAAGGCAAACACACAGACAAATGCTCGGATCAAAATCATACAGAATCAAAATAGGAAACTCAGAGCCATACGGCCGTGTGCTCCGATCGTATGGGAAAACCTAGGCCGCGTGGTTTTAAAACACCCATGTGGAGGGAGGCACACGACCATATGATAGAGGCACACACTCGTGTGATGCAGGGACATAGTCGTGCGAACAGGCCGTGTAACTCATTGTCCAAATTTGCTAAATTAGAGTGCAGGGTAGACACGACCGTGTGATGGTTTCACACACCCGTGTGGAATCCTTAAATCTCTAAATCAGCCATACAGTCGTGTGGCTCCAGATCACTCAAACCCTAATCCCCAAACTCACACGCCCGTATGAGAATCGATAAAATCCCCAAGTCAGTTACACGACCATGTGGCCAGGTTGTGTGGCACCCAATTTTGTCAAAAACCTAATTTCTAATTCCACAAGGCCATGTGAACAGGTACACACCTATATGGCTACCCATGTGGTCACGAAACCCCATCGAAATTGGCCAAAATCACCATTCTAGACACCCAAACCTATCCCTAACCTTTACAATAATGAAATTATAGCAAAACATTCCATATACCTCGTATTATTCAACCACCAAATGCCCAAAATTGACGGAATTAAAGCAAACTCAAGAGATACCAAAACGAAGATTTGCAAAGCAAAATATAAAAGTTTTGATCCCACAACTGTTTTGATAATCAAAAACATCCCGATGCCAACTTGAAGATAAAGAACAACGAGGTTCTGCAGAAACCACCACACCATCGATTCAAAAAGAAAGCAAACAAAAGCAAAGAAGAAGAAAAGAAGAAAAACATGAAAAAGAAAAGCCAAAAAAAGAATACTAATAAAAATAAAAATAAATAAGAAAATAATTAACAATCATACATTAAATTAACCCAAAACAGAAATATTCCTCCAAAACGTACACACTAGGAATCGAACCCGGAACCCAGAGGTTTGCTAACACTCACTGCACTACCAGACCAGCAGGCTCATTCTTTCACTTACACACACAACCAAACACAATAACGAAATCTTCTTACTGGCCCTAACCATAAAACCCTAAAACTTCTAGCCCCAAAATTCAGGGCTTTACAGAAATCCTCGAGATATGACTAAAACTTTATGTAAGGAGAGAATGAGAGTGGCTATGAGAAAGGGTGGGCAAGGATGGGTAGTTACCAATTTCATTAAAGAACTGACAAGAATAGGGTAATATCTTAAATTTTATTGATATACCTCAAAGGTATATATATTTATACAGTAGTAGTTATGTAGGAATCAAACTGTTAAAAGATAATATCCCATAATAATATTTATAATATCGCATTAAGAATCAAATTGCTAAAATATAATATCCCATAATAATATCCTAACACCCCCTCAAGTTGGAACATGCATATCATAAATGCCCAACTTGCTAAGAAGATATTCAAATTGCGGTTTACCAAGCGCCTTTGTACAATTGTCAAGCAATTGAATAGATGTCGAAACATAAGAAGGTGCAATCAACCCATCCTAGATTGCATCCCTAATAAAGTGACAATCTATTTCAATTTTTAGTATGCTCGTGAAATACAAGATTCTGTGCAATATGCAATGCAAATTGACTATCACAAAATAAAGGAATTGCTTTAGGATAATGAACACCTAAGCTCAATAGCAAGTCCTTCAGCCACTTGAGCTCACAATTAATGAAAGCCATAGGCCTATACTTGACCTCAACAAAAAAACGAGAAACAATATGTTGTTTTTTAGTTTTCCAGGAAATAAGAGATTGTCCCGAAAAGACAAGCCAGCTAGTAAGAGAATGCCAAGTTAACAGACAAGCAACCCAATCCGAATTACAACACCTTTTCAAGGACAAATCACTATCAAATCTCAAAATAATCCCTTGGCCAGGAGATCCTTTCAAGGATCAGACAACACATAGAACTACATCCCAATGCTTCTACCTTGACTCATGCATAAACTAGGATAAGACATGAATCGAGTATGCCAAATTCAGTCTGGTCACTGCCGAAAAAATCAAACGACCCATTAACCATCTATAGTTGGAAGTAGTGAGCAAGACCGGTGGTTCGATATCGAGTAGCAAGAAAATCGCATATCTATTTTGTTGTTTCAAACTCATCAAACTGCGCATAAATATCATGAACAGAAGTACTACAAAACCAAGTGATAATTAGATAATTCTTACTATCTCAATCTACCAAATGGTCTTTATACTTGGTAACAGTCTCATTTGTCTCACAAACTGGTTTAATATCTCATCTCTAGTAATAATGCGCCACAATTTTTGGCCAATAATGTAGCTACGCTGTAACACCCCTTACCGTATCTGATGTCGAAATCGAGTATGAGGTATTACCGTACTTAACTTGCTCAAACATACAACATTGAATCATAAAATTTTGTTTCAACTCAAAACTTTTTATTCGAGATCATAACGTCCCTATTATAGATCTACGAGACCTTAAACATACACACAGAATGGTTCAAGACTAAACCAAAAACTTTTGAACACTTAGAAAAATTTTACACAAACAGGGCCACACGCCCATGTGGAGAGGGACATACCCGTGTGGGCAGGCCGTGTGATTACACACGCCCATGTCCCTAGTCTGTGTGGATTTTATTTTTCATTTCGAACCTATAGGGTTTTTCACATGCCCGTGTCCATGGCCTGTGTCCCTCACACAGCCATGACACACCCGTGTGTAAAAACCTTGATATTCTATTTCTGACGTCATCATCTTCATAGGGTCACACGGCCAAGGCACAAGCTCGTGTCCTTAGACCGTGTGGCGAATTAAATTCCTAAATTCAGGTGCAGACTTCACACGGCCTGGGCACACGCCCATGTTCTATGGTCGTGTCTTCCACATAGTTGAGACACAAGGCCGTGCCTCAGCCCGTGTGTTTACTACTAGGCATTCTGACTTGCCAACTCAGCATGTAGGGGGACACACGACCTATCAACACGTTCATGGGGCTGACCGTGTGTCGCATACAGCCTAGACACACGCCTGTATGTCTACCCGTGTGGATAATTATAAGGCTAACTACTAAGCCAATTGCCACCTTGAAAAGCAACCACACTAATACCATTTCATCATAACACACAACATGATAATAAGGCACTTCTAATATCCAAAATCAAGACATCCACATCTTAGTCCCACACTACATTCATCATGCACATATTTTACTCATTACTCAATCATTTGCACAATCTTGTACTTCATGAATTTCATCATCATTGAATACATATAAAACTTAACAAGTATTGGCCAATTTCAATGGCCATTTACAAAATGAATGAGTAGCACTAATAGCCAACACATTGGCTAAAAAAATGACATATCACAAAATAACCAAGTTCCTATACATGCTATACCTAAAATTAGCCAACTTTACTATACCAAAAGAATAGTTGATAGTGTGAATCGAACTCCGATTTCCTTTGATTCCTGAGCTAGCTTGGCGATACTACAAGGAATAGGGAAAAGAGAGGGGTAAGCATAAAGCTTAGTAAGTTTGCATGAAAGAAATAGCAACATAATTGTTCATGATAACATCCATTCATCACACTAAATAATACACAAGTTCTCAAGCACATTGACATAACTTATGCTTATTCTTACCAAATCACATATGACATTTTGCATTCATTTCTCGTAAGTTACTCATGGGTACTTGTATCACTTCATCACATAACTTTAGCACTTTTACTCTCTTGAACATAGACTTAGCTCTTTGCTATCTTTAACATAAAATTTGTTCTTTACCCGTTGAACTACTAGGAATATCTAAGGATACTCAATCTCATCTTACCTGTAACATGATGCCAATGACATATCTCAGATATGGTCTTACATGGAATCACATCTCGATGCCGATGTCATATCCCAAATATGATCTTATACGGGATCTCATATCGATGTCGATGCCATATCCCAGATATGGTCTTATACGAGATCGTATATCGATGTTGATGCCATGTCCCAGACATAGTCTTACACGAGATCTCTATTCAATGCCGAAGCCATGTTCCAGACATGGTCTTATATGAGACCTTCTTTATCTCATGTTATGACCATAGTATCCTTACTATTCCTAATGTCAACCGGGACTTCTACTTAACATAATATCATTATACTCTCATCGAGGCATCATTAATCAATTTCATAGAAACAATATACATTTATCATGATATCAAGCAATTAAGAATATAATAGCATTATGTAGCTTTATTTTCACCCAAACTTACCTTGATACCAAAATATGTATAATTGTTCGATTTAATCCACAATTTTGTCCTTTCCTCGGTTTCGATCCGTACTTGGGTTTCTTGATCTAAAATAACAATTTCACTAATTTAATGATCACATTGATTAAAATAACTCACGAATCATACTTTGAAAATATTATGATTTTGCCCCTAGGCTTGTAAATCGATTCTAGTCAAATTTCCTCCTTTAACAAGCTTGGCTGAACATTTATTACTCTTAAAGAAACTCACAATACCAACTATTTCACACATTTACCACCTATTTACAACCTTTACAAAAAGGTCCTTTTAGGTGTTTTCATGGAAACCCCTTTCACAAAAGTTGTTTATTTAACAACTAAGATTCATTTTCTTCCATAAAATTTTAGAAATCAACATGAATACTCACATGGAAAAACCCTATACTCTTAACCATTTTGCAAAATAGTCCCCTCATTAGCTAGATCATGCTACAAGGGTCTCAAAAGTACAAAAATTATAAAAAATGACCATCAAAACACTTACTTGCAAGGAGAAAAGCTTGGCTGAAATTTTTGAGTTCTCAAACCCCTTATTTTGCTGAAATTTTTGGTGGTAGAAGAAAATGAACAAAGATGATATCACTTTTTCTTTATTTTATTTTATTTCATCAATTTAATTCACCTAATCCACCAACTTTGACCAATTTTGAAATTTCTTGTCCCCTATGGCCGACCAACCCTTTTCTAAGGGTCTAATTGCACATTAAGGACCTCCAATTAATATTCTATAGCTATTAGACACCTTTAGCTTGTAGAATAATATTTTTGCACTTTATGCGATTTAGTCCTTTTTCGCAATTAAGCATGCAATCGCTAAAATTAATTCACCAAAATTTTTATACACTCAAACAATCATGCCATATCACATAAAATAATATTAAAACTAATTTCTCCAACCTCTGATTAGTGGTTCCAAAACCACTATTTCAACTAGTCCCAAAATCGGGCTGTTACATACGCATCCCGAAAGCCCAAAAATTGCAATTTGTCTCATCCAGATGGGGCAAGAAATCTCCATTTTCTCCATGATAGAGACAAATTGTATAGAAAAAGAGTGAAGAACTAGAAGGAAAATAGAAAAAAATGGTGGGAGCGGTTTGATCAACAAATAGAAAATGAGAAAGAAATAGGGACGATGATGCCCAAAACAGGACCACAAGAGCTGAGAAAAAAAGGAAGGGGAACCTAAGCTTGTTATTAAAATTAAGAAAAGAAAGAGGAATGAATCTATTGTTGTACAAGTGCTAGGTATTTATACTAGTACTTAGGAATTATACATGGAAACTAACTAATCAAAATCATAAGTTATCAATTATCATTTAAAAGAAAGATTATATTAATCCTTTTTCTAATTGAGCTGGTATTTGGTTAACTTATGATATCAACGCAGACAACAATTTTATAATAAGTATAGATATATAATTATAAAAATTCTTTACTATTATTTTTAAATTTATCCAATTATATTCAATAATTTTATAGATTTAATTTTTTAACTAGTTAGTAATTTATGATTTTTTAAGTATAATATAAAAATTATGACAATTAATTAAGTTTACATTAATATATTATTAAGTTAATTAATATAAGTTTTGTAATTATAAAATAATTTTAATATATTAATAAATTATTTTTAATATAAATTGAATAATAAAAAAAAGATTCTTCACACAAAACCGATCCAAAAGTAGCCTAAATAAGCTCACCGCCTGGCATGGAAGGAAATTAAAATAGGAAAACAAGCCCAGATCTCGCAATTTCAATATCAAGCCGAATGGTTTTTTATTAAAAAAAAAAAATCAAGCCAATATACCCTATAAAAAGAAAAAGGTCAAGGCATTATAGTTAAAAATAAGTAATCATGAAATATAATATAGTAATTACTCATCTCATTGGATTTTGATTTCCTTTCATAAAATTGAAAATATTCTTCAAAAAAATTTCAAAAATAAAGCAAATTTTTTACCTTTTAAAATCTAACTATCCAACCGATCACTTTTCCCATATAAAAACAGAAAACAACAAAGGCCGAAGCATAAGTGGCTCATTCAATTTCAGCGGGGTGGTGCCGAGAAACCGCATGCCTCCATGCCATGCACTAGAAACCATAAATAGGCACGTGCACAACCGACAAAGAAGCTCAGTTGGGGCGATACAGTCTATGGAACGATGCAACGCTTACACTTGGAATTTGGAAACGAGCTTTCATATTTTCCAAAGAACTATCACAATGGCACGTTTCACTTTTTCATTTTTGCCTCATTTTGGGCGCCCTTTTATATCTCTTCTCTTGCGGGTTACTTAAGTCAACCACACCCAACAAAATGAGAGATGTAATTCAAGAAACCCTCTCTGCTTATCGTAACGAGCTCGTTTCTCTTTTTTCCAGGTCTTGTCTTGTTCCTTGTTCATGCATACATGTTTTTGCTGTGTCTGAAAATGAAGTGCTTCCTTTAGTTTCATACAGTTTAATTCAAGTTTAAGAAACTCAAAGCTTTCTGTATATGAAGGTATGTTTCTGGGGGAAAAAAGATAGTGCAGTCTCATCACCTGACTGATGAGCTAATCGAATCCGCTAAAGAAGATGAAACCATGCATAAACTCAGAGATGGTCCCTTTTTCAAATTCCTACAGTCTGCAAAGGTAAAATTTGCTTATCTCAAAATGATTATTAGAAAGTAGAACATTGTTGATACTGGGATTTGGTTTGGTCTAAGTGGTTGTCGGTGACACACAAGAAAGTACCAGATGTATAGTATCAACGAACATATATATGTATGCATGCATCTATGTATATATTACTACTGGAATTTATGTGTTTTCAACTTTGTACTTTGAAGGAAGCTATAGTTCTTCCTCCATTTGTGGTAATAGCAGTTCGCCCAAGGCCAGGTGTATGGGAATATTTTCGGGTTAATGGTTATGAACTCACTGTGTATCATTTGAGTGTTTCAGAGTATCTTCGGTTCAAGGAAGAACTTGTCGATGGAGGGTAAGAATTCCCTTTTGTTTTTTCTTTAATGTTATAGGAGATTATAAGTCTATGCTTTCATCTCCAATACAAAATAGACTCTGAAGCTAGTAACTTGCTAACATGTTTGAATGTTATTGCATGTATTGGACAAGCTGGTTTTAACTGCATTTTATCGTTTAACTTTGGAAGTGGAATTTGTCCTTTAGGTGCAAAGACAGCTATATGCTTGAACTTGATTTTGAGCCATTTAATGCCACATTTCCTCGACCAACACGTTCATCATCAATTGGCAATGGAGTTCTGTTCCTTAATCGCCACCTATCTTCAAATATGTTCCACAAAAATGAAAGCTTGGAGCCTTTGCTTGATTTCCTTCGTGCCTACAAGCATGATGACTTGCTTAGTCTCCTCCAGAGTCTAGCCTTTTATTGAGAAACTTTCTCTTTTTATCTTAAATGATCCTCCAATAATGGTTAGTTTCTCTGTAGCTTGCATGCTAATTCCCAAATAGATGATAATCAAAGTTGTGATTGTATACTGTAGGTGATGATGCTGAATGACCGCATTCAGAACATTTCAAAGCTTTAATCTGCCTTGAGTAGGGCATATGAATACCTTTCTAAGCTCCCATTTGAGACACCATATTCCGAGTTTGAGTTTTAGTAAGTGAATATATACATTTTCTTTAAAATGTTTCAATTGTTGCTTCCACTCACTCACAAATATATAATATTGCTGATCTGAAATATGCAGCTTACGAGGAATGGGATTCGAGAGAGGTTGGGGTGATATGGCACAACGGGTGTCTGAGATGATGTTGCTTCTCTTGGACATCCTTCATGCTCCTGATCCATCTACCTTTGGCAACATTTCTTGGAAGGATCCCTATGGTGTTCAATGTTGTAATTGTGTCTCCACACGCTTACTTTGGTCAAGCAAATTCTTAGGTTTGCCAGACACTGGTGGACAGGTATTATTTGTTCTATAGCGTTCATTATTTGGCATCTAAATTGTTACAGATTTATTCCATTTCCATCATAGACAATTATATATATTTACCATGACAATTGAACTATAGCTATTGAACATAGATTGTCTATATACTCGATCAAGTGCGAGCATTAGAGAAAGAAATGCTTCTCAGAAAACAAGAGCAGGGTCTAGATGTAATTCCAAAGATTCTTATAGTAAGTGTATTCACTTGGTGATTTTATCGTAACAGTTTTCATAGTTCCATTTCTATGCTTAACAAAGTTCTTACTTTCAATGTATGTTTTTTAAGGTTACCCGACTAATTCAGGATGCAAAAGGAACAACATGCAACCAAAAACTAGAAAGAATTAGCGGTACTAATCATACATACATCCTTAGAGTTCCTTTTAGATCGGAGAATTGTATCCTACATAAATGGATTTCGAGGTTTGATGTGTAGCCATACTCGGAAACTTTTGCAGAGGTAAATAGGAGCAAGAAAAATGATTGTATGAAATCGTGATTGCACCATCTCTATCCCTTTCTAATAAGAGTGACAAATCATATTTTTCCCTTTCACCATCATATTAATTTGTCATTCTCCTAATAAAAAGTGATAGGAATTATGTAGAATTACAGTTTCATATAATTCTTTCTCGTAAGAGCAAACTTTTAACAGCTTCTCACTCTTAAATTGATCCAAGGGCTTAATGTTCATGGTTACTTTCGGCGGTTATTAGGATGCTTCAAATAAAATTGCGGCTGAGTTACAGGGTGTACCGGATCTTATAATTGGCAACTACAGCGATGGAAATCTTGTCACGACGCATCATATAAACTAGGAATCACGCAGGTTCTATATTTCTATTTGATTTTTCTAGAATTCCCTAGTTCAATGAATAGATGAATTTATACTAAGCAGTTAATTGGCAATATCTGGTCTTACTTTTCTTCTTTAATCCTATTTCCACGCAGTGTAACATTGCACATGCATTAGAGAAAACGAAGTATCCTGATTCCGACATATACTGGAGAAAATACGAGGACAAGTACCATTTCGCATGTCAATTTACTGCTGATCTGATTTCTATGAACAATGCTGATTTTATAATCACCAGCACATACCAAGAAATTGCTGGGAGGTACTTTGTGATATTTGTAATATAATCACTATTTCTCCTTCTCGAGCAATCTCAGTAACCATAATAACGTTCGCCAACTCCCTTGCTTATCAAACTTACCCCATTTCCCATGTCTCGGCAAGAATTTAACGTCGGACAATATGAGAGCCACACAGCTTTCACTCTTCCAGGACAGTACCGAGTTGTCCATGGTATAGATGTTTTCAATCCAAAGTTTAACATTGTCTCCCCAGGTGCAGATATGAGCATATACTTTCCATACTCTGACAAGGAAAGAAGACTTACTGCTTTACATAGTTCAATTGAAGAGCTCTTATATAATCCTGAGCAAAATGATGAGCATGTGTGAGTAACTTTCAACACAAGTTTTACATCATCTTCGCTACTAGTATTTTGTCTATCTTATATGTTGATCTGCATTACGTTTATAATGATGTAGTGGTATGTTGAGTGATCGATCAAAGCCGCTCATATTTTCCATGGCAAGACTTGATAGGGTGAAAACTTTAACGGGCCTTGTTTAGTACTATTGTAAGAGCAGGCTAGAAGAACCGGTTAATCTAGTGATTGTTGGTGGTTACATAGATGTGAAGAATTCACGGGATCGAGAAGAAATGGCTGAGATCGAAAAGATGCATGCCCTGATAAAGAGATATGATTTGCATGGTCAGTTTCGATGGATACAAGGACAAATGAATCGTGCTCGTAATGATGAACTCTATCGCTACATTGCCGATACTAAAGGTGCTTTCGTGCAGGTATGTCTTATAGCTCGTGCAATGGAACTACTGGGTTTTAGATAAATTTGCGAATAAATATATTCCTTTTGTATTCATTTCAGCCAGCTTTTTATGAAGCTTTTGGTCTCACAGTTGTGGAAGCCATGACTTGTGGGCTTCCAACATTTGCCACTTCTCATGGTGGCCCTGCGGAGGTCATCGACGGTATTTCTAGATTTCATGTAGATCCCTATCACCCTGATCAAGTTGCTGCTAGCTTGATCGGATTTTTCGAACGTTGCCGGAAGATCCTAGTTACTGGGACGAAATATCCGACGGAGGCCTGAAACGGATCTACGAAAGGTTCTAGTTTGACCAGGGATTTAAATAGCAGACGGGTAACGGAATAGCGGCCGCTATATAGCGACTCTGTCTGAAACTGGTATTGCTGAAGATAGCGATGTGAAGCAGAGTCACACCAATAGCTATGGATTGCGGCTACAATTTAACGAATAAGGGCTAGTTGCAACAATAACAGGCCGCTATTCCTATTATTTTTCCATTACAGTAAAAACTAAAAATACAATAAGAGTACAAGAGAATTTCCAAACGAAATCACAATAGACAACACAAACAAAAAAAATCTCTAAAACAAAATCTTACTTGCACATTCGGAGGTTCATAATTTTCAACTTTCAAGTAAGTACTTGAATTTTTCTGTCTTGAATTCTTGCTTTTTTTTTTTTTTTTGTAAAATGTCAGAAATTGCTAACATATATTCTTTAGTTTAGGGATGACTGGTGAGATAACAAACAAGTTTTGAATCAGCAAATTAGGTTAGGGGATGAGTGATGAGAAATAGTTAGGCTGCTAGGGAGAAGGGGAAATTGGAAAGGTTTGGAATTGGAAGGATGCTTTGAGATTTGAATGGGTTTTGAAAAAATTTGGGGTGGTTAGGGTTTCCAATGTTTTTGTTTTTTTTTCATACCTGATGGTAGACTGGAGTTGAGAGTTGAAAGGCAGAGCTGAAATGAATTTGATGGCATAAGTTAGGCCGCCAACCGCTTTATCTTTTCCTACCACCGTCCATTTGTTTTTCTATATTATAAGATTTTGTTTTAAATTTTTTTTGCACTTGTAGATTTATATTTGATTTTTGTTAAATTTGTTGTTTATTTTAATTTTTTGTTTGGTGTCCACTATTGTGTGCGGCCCATTCTTTATACTTAATTCAACAATCATCTTTTAAAAGTCTCTCAAATCATCTTAAAATTAAAAATATTAATTTAAAATTAAGTTATATATTTTTATTAAAGTTGTGTAAATTTTAAAAAATTTATGATTGCTATAGCCGCAATGACCGTAATAATATTCATTATGTGACCAAAAACGTGGCTTCAACCGTAATTTAAATCCTCAAATTTGGCAGATGAATTAAGGTTTTTACAAGGAAAAACATAGAACTTTCTTGACTGGTGTTATGATCCATTTGGTAGGTACACATGGAAGATATATTCGGAAAGGTTACTGACACTTGCTGGAATCTACGGGTTCTGGAAGTATGTATCGAGGCTCGAGAGAAGAGAGACACGGCGATATTTGGAGATGTTTTACATTCTCAAATATCAGTCTGGTAATGTCTCTGCTAAGTATTCATGGAAGCTTATATTATCTGGATTTTGGATGTATGCGAGATATGTGTCTCATATTTTTGGTTGATTTACAGGTGAAGAGCATTCCAGAGTGGGTGGAGGAGTAGCCATGGAAGTGGGAATGAAATAGTTCGCATTTACTATGTTTATAGAAGAAGAGTGTTGTTTGTTCAACATTTTATTTTGCGAAAGCCAGAGTCACTTAACGTATGGTGTAAACGTGGTGGGTGTGGAGGCCGAGAATAAGTCTGATGGAAGGAGTTGGTTAGTATATAGGTGGGTTCATAATATTCAAGGAGCTTCCCTACTTCATACTGTTTCGAATGAAAGTTAATGTTTAGAGCATTGGGTTGGGGGCTGAGAGGTCATAACTAGAGCAGTTTCTTCATGGAGTTATTAGTTCTCAGTCTCACTTACTTTTAAAGACACTGGTCATCTTTGCTTTCTTACGTTATCATATTTAGTCTTCAGCTTTTAGATCGGCTGCTTCAATCATTTTTTAATTTTTTAAATACATATTTTTTTTATTTCCAAAAAAAATCTCTTTTAATTTATTATTATTGTTTTTTCCTAAATGATTAAACCAGATTTAACATCTACATTTCTATTTCAAAAAGCTAAAAGTTCAAAGTTTTCTTTTTAAAATGAAGTTAAAACTTTGGACCTATCAATCAAAAAGCTTGATAAAGCCATATCTCCTTTCGTGTATTTTCGGTTTAGGTATATAGTTTCGGATTTTATAAGTATTAATTAAAAAAATATGTATAAATATTAAATACAAAATACTCATCAATTATTTAAATCACTAGTTGTATGCATTAATCAAAAATTTTATATTTTTTGAACATCGTAAATTTACTGAATAAAAATAAAAATAAAATATTTTTTTAATTTTGATATTAACTATCAAATCAATTTGGATTAATTTAAATTATGGATTAATTTAAATTAGGTATGTTTTATATTTATTGATCATATTGATTCATTTGATTCATCATATTAAAAGAAAAGACATTAAATTTAATAATTTAAATAAAACTTTTAAATAATAATTTAAATGATAATTTTAATTAATTTATTAATCATTTTTGATATTTTAAAATAGAATAATTAAAATGTAAGTTTTTAAAATTTATTAATAATTTAGTGCAATTTAAATTAACTAATCAAGAACTACCGTGATTATAGTAAATTGCAGTGCGTTTCTTCGAAATGCTTATAATTTCATTCAAACAATACATTTCCCTAATTTAAGATTTAAGACTTAAGACTTTTTTTATTTAACTGGTGCTAAATACAATTGCATTAAAAATATTGTTTGGATATTACGAGAGCCGAATACAGGGCTGGCCTTCAAAAAGGGCAAAGTTCCAAACCAATTCTTTCTATAATTAAATAGTACTTTGCACTCGAAATAAAAAATAAATAAAAACATAAAATTGACAATATAAAATCATTATATGGAATTTGTTAATCCAAAAAGTATTTGATAATATAATTATCAATAAAATTGACAAGAAGTCTAGCTTTTCATATTTATTATAATAAACATACTCTTTGTCATTATCATATGTTCATTGGCCAAGTATAAATAATTAAATAATAAATATTATGTAATTTAGTTAAAATTAATATATATTATTTATAATAAATACTAGATAATTTAGTTAAACATTTAGTAGATCAAAGTGAATGAAAAATTGTAACAGCTCAATATTCGACATGATCGACGAGTCTGAGCTACAGGATGTTACATTCTTTACTGTCGAAGCAACTACAATAATTTATAATCAATGTAATATATTAAACATCTAATATGGATAACACATGTGTATAACATGAGCTTACGAAAACTCTTTTGATAACTCGAGATCAAAATAGGATCAAATTGTAAAGAATTCAAAATGTCGAGTTGATGTCGTAATTTCGAGGATTCCTCGTCACAATGCAACTCACTGATTAGATCTCGTGCGACATTAAGAGTATGTCATCATGACATGACTCATTGTTTCTATAAGGTCTAATTTGGTATAAGATTAAAACACTTGAATTAAGGTTTAAACACTTCAATACCTGCAAATTCAATATCACACCAAGTGCATTCATGCCAAAAACATACCAAAATGGTCAACCAAGTTAACATTTAACAACAATTGTTCAAAATGAACATTTGAGTGTTAGATTTGTAAAATAAATCCAAAATAAAACTTAATAAACCAAGATCTATCATGTCAAATCATCAAGAATAAATCAAGAATAAAACTAAATGCGGAAGCATACCTGAATCCATGAATTTCTTGAAGTTTTGTCGGATCTTGGGGATTTGATCTTCTAAATTAGCACACACGAAATTCAAAAAATATATGCTCTCTCTTTCCTAATGATGGGATATTAGAAAAGATATCTTGTGTGTAATTTGAGGACCATAACCCTAATATTTATAACCTTAGCATATTAGTTCTAATCAAATTCTAATTAGCCCATCATTAATTAGAATTTGATTAGAAAATATCTACATATTTATCCCATACTTTATTTAATAATTAAAAGCCCAATAGAATTCTAACCAAATTAGATCACTTTTAATTTGGGCTAACCTATCATGATAGTAGATAATAACATGTAATTATCCTTATTATATATGTGATGTCCAAATTTTCCAACAATCTCCCACTTGGACCACATATATATACTAATTACTTTATACTTACATGTCATTATTGAACCTTATGAGCTCAAAATTTTACTATCATATCCAAAAGGTATTCCGAACAATCTCGTCCATTAATTATGTTAACATAGAACCAAAGCGACTTTAGTTATATATATAAATAACTAAATCCATCCATGATCACGTATATTAACACAACCAAATGGCATAGATCAAGTATGGATGTGTAGCATGGAAATTACATGCAATATGATCTAAACATGTCTATTTCCAACTGGTCCTCTTTAAACTAAAGTGAGGTTAGTTTCAAAATAATAAACTGAGTGAATAAACTGAATACTTCATTTCTGATCAGAAAGTAACCGAATGCATAAATGTCTGAAAACAAATAAAATATAAACTCCCACTAAATCATGATATCCTCAAACAATGTAACACCCATATTAGCAATGTGTTCATGAAAGACCTTGGGTGGTAGACCTTTTGTGAGCGGATCCGCTATCATGGAGTTTGTCCCAATGTGCTCTATGGATATTTGACCATTTTGCACTCTTTCTTTTACAACTAGGAACTTTATGTCAATATGCTTTGACTTAGATGAACTCCTGTTGCTATTGGAATACAGTACTGCTGACTTATTGTCACAAAATAATATGAGTGGTCTTTCTACATTCTCTAAAATACACAGCCCTGTGACAAAGTTTCGCAACCATATTCCATGGTTTGATGCCTCATAGCATGCTACAAGCTCTACTGCCATAGTGGATGAAGCTACAAGTGTCTGTTTGGTACTTTTCCAAGATATAGCTCCTCCAGCTAATAGGTAAACATAGCCTGATGTAGATTTCCTACTATCTTGGCATCCAGCAAAATTAGAATCAGAATACCCAATGACCTCCAAAAGATCTGATCTCTTATAAGTAAGCATGTAATTTTTTGTTCTTTGAAGATATCTCATAACCCTTTTGGCTGCTATCCAATGGTCTATACCAGGGTTGCTTAAATATCTGCCTAACATCCCAACAATGTATGCAATGTCCGGACGCGTACAAACTTGAGCATACATTAAACTCCCAACAGCTGATGCATAGGGAATTTTTGCATTTCTTGAATTTCAAGGTTACTTTTAGGGCATTGAGTAAGACTAAATTTGTCTCCTTTAGCGACAGGGGTGTCACCTGGTCTACAACTCTGTATGCCAAACCTTTTGAGTACTTTATCAATATAGTTCTTTTGTGATAATCTAAGAATACCTCGAGATCGATCTCGATGTATCTGAATTCCTAAAACAAAATAGGCATCCCCAAGATCTTTTATCTCAAAATGCTTAGATAAAAACTTTTTGGTTTCATGCAATAAGCCTATATCATTAGCGGCAATCAACATATAGAACCAGAAATATGTAATTACTCCCATTGAATTTTTGATACACACAATCATCAACAATATTTATCTCAAAACCAAACGAGACAATTATTTGATGAAACTTATGGTACCATTGATGAGAAGCTTGTTTGAGTCCATAGATGGATTTTGTCAATTTGCAAACCATATTCTTTGAGTCTTTTAACTCAAAATTTTTTTGTTGCACCATATAAATTGTTTCTTCAATGTCGTCATTAAGAAACGTAATTTTAACATCCATCTGATGTAACTCAAGATCAAAATGAGCAACAAGCGCCATGATTATCCTAAATGAGTCTTTCGATGAAACTGGAGAGAAAGTCGATGATACTGGAGAGAAAGTCTCTATAAAATCAATACCTTCTTTTTGAGTATATCCTTTAGCTACAAGAAGCGCTTTATACCTCCCCACATTACCATTTGCATCCCTCTTGGTTTTAAATATCCATTTACAACCAATTGGTTTTGCACCTTCAAGTAATGGGACAAGTTCCCTAACTTTATTGTCTTGCATAGATTTATACTCATATTTCATGGCATCAATCCACTTTTGAGAATTAGAACTTTTCATGGCCTGATGAAAGTTGATTGGATCATCTTCCATCATTCCATTATCATCCTCATGTTCTTGGAGAAATACAACATAATCATCTGGAATAGCATTTCTCCTTTCTCTTGTGGACCTCCTTAATGGCACTTGTTCTTGAGGTTGTTGAGTTTATTCTTCTGGAACAATTACCTCATTTTGAATGGGAAGTTGTTCAACATTGTCTTGTAGAGGTTTGGATTCACTTCTTGATCAATTATAGGTATAAGAACCTAAACATCGTCAAAAGTGATAGTAGGAACTGGTTAGAATCCAATTCCTCCTCAAAAACAATGTCTCTAACCTTATTTCTCCCCCCAAACTCAATATCCTCAAAAAATGTTGTAGTTCCCGTCTCAAAAATATTCCTTATTGTGGGATCATAAATTTATAGCCCTTAGATCGCTCAGAATAGCCAATAAAGTAGCTGCTCACTGTTTAAGAGTCCAATTTCTTTTCATGTGGCCTATAAGGCCTTGCCTCAGCTAGACATCCCCAAATGTGAAAGTGCTTTAGACTAGGCTTTTGACCTGTCCAAAGCTCATAAGGTGTTTTTGCAACTGCTTTATTGGGTACTCTTTTAGAATGTAAGCTGCTGTCTTTAATGCTTCTCACCAGAGGGACTCGGGCAAGGTAGAATGAGCAATCATGCTCCTTACCATATCCTTAAAAGTTCTATTTTGTCTTTCAGCTACACCATTCATACTAGGTGATCCTGGCATGGTGTACTGTGGGACAATGCCGCATTCCTCTAGGAATCTCGCAAATGGTCCTGGACATTGTTCACCTGAGCCATCATATCTACCGTAGTACTCAACACCACGATCAGATCTGATGTTTTTAATCTTTTTGTTGAGTTGATTCTCAACTTCAGCTTTATAAGTGTAACATCCAAAATTTATGGGCCTATGCATTTAGTGTGGGGATATGTTTAATTTGTTAATTTAAGTGATAGGGGTTCAAAATTAGGTTTAGGATTAGGCAAATGCCTTGATTGAATTATTTTAAGGTGGCATCATTAACAATTAAAAAGGAACAAGTTTTGGGTCGCAAGGAGCCCATGTTTTTAGGCCAATTTCGGCACTTTAAATGAAAATAGGGTGACGCCACATACAAGGAATTAGGGGCCCAAATATTAAGTTTAATAAGGCCCAAATCTTTTAATTTAAGTAAGTTAAATTTCGGCATTAGGGTTAGTAGAGGTGGACGGCTACAAGGCTCAAAAGTAGGAGAAATTATGTGGATTTTATAAGTGATAATATCATAGATAAAAAGAGAAAAGTTAGGAGCTTATCTTCAAGGGAGGTGTTGGTCGAAATATCCACTACCTAGAGAAGTGTAGAAATTGGCTACTGCATGGCAAAGGGGGTGCCGAATTTTCCCTCTCATTTAGCTTGAATTTTAATTAATTAGGAAGGGCGTTTTCGGTTTTATACATGAGGTGTCGAAATATCTATAAATAGGAGGGATAGCTCCTTGATTCTGACATTGAAAACCCTAATTTCTTCTCCCATTGTGTGAAATTCCTTAGCCTCTCCCTCTCCAATTTCTTTTCTCTAATTTCTTCAAAAGTCGAAACTCTTCTCCATTTTTTCCTCCTTGTGCCGATTTCTCTAAAAAGCCAAAGCATCTATAGTCTTTTCTTTTATTCATCCTATTTGAGAATTAGTTCTATTCTTAGGCATTTAAAACTTTCCTTTGGCATTGTCGAATCTCCTTCCAAGTGTTAGCGAATTCCTATACTAAGGTAAGTCTTGATTTCATTAGATCTCATATTCTATTTCATTCTTAAAAGGCAAAAGCGAAAATTAACATTTAATGATTCTATGTTGGTAAGAATTGAGATTTGAAGGAAGCTTGGTCAATTAGATCTAAAAGCGAAAATAGCTAGTCTCCACTTTCGGATTTTTAAGATAAGAAGATTTCCCTAGATTTCTATTAGATTTGATCATTATATGCAAGATCTTAAGGTTATAATGAGAATTAATGATTAAATATTGTGATAGTAGTTTTGATAAGGACTTGTGATGGAATTAAATATGGATCAGGCAAAGGAGAAAATCCCAAAGTTTAAGAAAAGAGCAGTATCTGCCATTCAAGATTGGCCACTTGGTTGTGGACCGACTTCTGAACAACACCTTAGGCAGATAACAGCAGTGTCGACTAAGGATAGCATCGACATAGAAAGCATCATCTTATCGATAATCAGGTGTGTAGATCTCTAACACACTAATAAACCTGTATGCATGACTATATATATGTTATGGGCTTAAAAGCGAGAATGAAATTTGTTTAGACAATGAATGGAACCCTAAAAGGGTTAGACAAGGATGCCAGTGCATAAAACATAGAACTCCTATGTGTATCGGAAAATATATATGATCGCATGATGTTTTCTTTATGTGTATGCATGGTGTGGGAATATTATATTGAAGGGAAGTGCATGATAGGTCACTTGGTGATCGGTGGTGGAAATCCACATATACAAATGTTAGGTCACATAGTGATCGGTGGCTATGCCACATTCAATGATTCTAATTAATAGGAATAGGCGGTCTTGGTGTCATTTTGGTGTGTAGCGGATGGAGGTTGATTGTAGAAATCCCCAAGGTGTGATGGTTGGTACGGGTTGGTGTGTAGAGGATGGAAACCTAGGATGGGTTGGACTATTCATTATTTAACGTTTACCATGTGATTATGATTATTACCTTTATGTATGGGCCAGGGCCCATAATATGTTTGTGGGCTCGGTCGTTGTGTGTTTTGAGATTTATACACTGAGTCTTGGTGACTCACGCTTTCTTTTCTCTACTCTTCCAGATGAATAGTAGATCATGGACATGAGAGCCGAGACGGACTCGAGGGGCCATCAAGTTTTATTTCTACAAATTATTTTTGGGATTTCTTTAAATTTTATTTTATTTTATTTAAGAATATTTATGTAATAAGGCCCCTAGTTTTATTCAACTAAGTAGTTTTCAATGTTATGCAACTTATGAATTTATGACAAGGTTTATTTATACGTAATAATAATACAAAGAGGTTTATTTCCAAAAAGTCACTTCTTTATTCAAATTTTAAATAATAACTTGTGTTTTCAAAATTCGATAAAGTGTTATGTGTTCCATAACACGCCAGATCTAGTCAAATGCATGGGCCGGGTTTGGGGTGTTACAATAAGCTTTGAATAAGTCCAAAGACTGAGATTTCTCATGAATAAGATATAGGTACCCATACCGTGAGTAATCGTCTATGAATGTTATGAAATATTGTTGACCATTCCAAGATGCCGTAGGGAATGGCCCACAAATATCTGTATGAATTAATTCTAAGACGTCTGAAGATCTGTTGCCACCCAATCTCTTGGTTTTGGTCTATTTTCCCTTAATGCAATTGACACAGACATCAAATTCTGTGAAGTTAAGGGACTCTAAAATACCATCAGACACAAGGCGTTCAATTCTAACTTTTGAGATATGACCTAAGCGCTTATGCCATAATGATGCTAAATTTTCCTTATTTAATTTGCGCTTAATACCACGTGATTCCACATGCAAGGTTTCATTATAGGATGCAATTGTTTCTAGCAAATAAAGGTTGTCATAAGTATTTAATTAACCAGTTCCAATAACATTTGAATTTAAAGACAAATTAAATTGATTGTTTCTGAATGAACAATAATAACCAAATTTGTCCAACGAAGAAATAGAAATTAAATTTCGTCTAAATGACGGTACAATATAGGTGTCTTTTAAATCCAAATAAAAACCAGTTCCTAATAACAACCTAAAATTCCCAATCACTTCCACTTCTACCGATTTTCCATCGCCTACAAAGATGTGTCTTTCACCATCACATGGCTTTCGGTAACTCAGGCAACCCTGCATTGAAACACTTATGTGAGTAGTAGCACCAGAATCTATCCACCAAGTGCTTCTAGGTACTGGAGCTAAATTAATCTTTGAATAGACCAAATTAAGAATTATACCTTTCTTTGCACGCCAAGCATGATATTTGGTACAATCTTTCTTTACGTGTCCAGACTTGTTACAAAAGAAACAACTCTCTGTAGCTTGTTGTTGTTTCTTCTGAGCTGGACCCTTAGCAACTTCATTCTGATATTTTCTTTTTTTGCCCTTATAGTTAGGGCCATTGGCCAAATGAGCATTTTCAGACTTATCACACTTCAACCTTTCTTCCTCTTGCACACAATGGGAAATGAGCTCATTTAGAGTCTATTTCTCCTTTTGACAGTTATAACAAATTTTAAATTGATTAAGCTGTGCAGGAAGCGATACCAAAACCATAAGAGCAAGCAATTCCTCAGAAAGCTCGATCTTTAGTACCTTAAGTCTTGAAGCAGTATGGAACATCTCCATAATGTACCCCTTACGTTTCCTTGACCCTTATACTTCATAGACATCAAAGAAGTCAGAAGTGATGTCATCTCAACCTTATCGTTTTTAGCAAAACGTTTCTCAACTTCATCAAGGAAACCCTTGGCCTGAGTAATCTCTTCAGATTCTATGCCCCTAAAGGCTTCTGGAATGCTGTGTTTCATGATCATAAGACTCATGCGATTTGAACGATCCCACCTCTCAAAATCCCTCTTAACATCAGGGATGCTTTCCGTAGTGAGAGGTGCAGTTGTTCTTCCCTTAGTGCAAGGTCTATGTCCATACAGCCAAGCACTATAAATAAATGCCTTTTCCATTCCTTAAAATTAGACCTATTAAGCATGGGTATAGAATTTATATTAGCAAATATTGTGGCAGCAGAAGATGAATTAGCTAAATATAGAACAAAAAACAAGCTTAAATCAATATTCATAAGTAAACAATAAATTCAGGATAATGGCTAATCCCATCTCAAGATACCAAACACAACATTAATATCAAGTCTTTGGACAGGAATATTAACAGTAAGCGGTACTCTTGTTGTAGCAATCAAACATTGACAATAAATTATGTCAAACAATGAATTAATCTTTGGACTAACTTATTGCTCACATAAAATACCTTATAATTGTCACACGTTTATCACCACGGATGTCGTTAAAATTCATCAAATATTAACTTACCTTTGGGTCAATTAATAAACGTATGAATCACAAAACATATAATCATCTTAATATTTCAAATAAACTAATCTACACAAAAGAGGTCACTTTGGCGGCATTTTGTTTCAACTAATTTATTTAAAATATTAGACATCCTTAATTAAAAGCCAAAATCAATTTATTTGTTTCAAAATATTTACCTTAATTTCATCTTTCAATCAAATTTGAAAGATAATTATATATATATATATATATATATTTCCAAAACATGCATTAAACCAATCAAAGTATGCATATATTATAAAACCTTAAAACTTTATTTAAAGAATCAAAACCCAAAATTATCAAGAATCTCAAAGATTCAACATAATATTAAAATATCAAATTCATAAAGAATAAATTCTTTCTTAATGATTCAACATGACAAAGCTCGGATGCCACTTGTTAGATTTGTAAAATAAATCTAAAATAAAACTTAATAAATCAGGATCTATCATGTCAAATCATCAAGAATAAAACTAAATGTGGAAGCGTACCTGAATCCATGAATTTCTTGAAGTTTTGCCGGATCTTGGGGATTTGATCTTCCAAATTAGCACACAAGAAATTTGAAAAAATATGCTCTCTCTTTCCTAATGATGGGATATTAGAAAAGATATCTTGTGTGTAATTTGGGGACCATAACCCTAATATTTATAACCTTAGCATATTAGTTCTAATCAAATTCTAATTAGCCCATCATTAATTAGAATTTGATTAGAAGAGTATCTATACATATTTATCTCATACTTTATTTAATAATTAAAAGCCTAATAGAATTCTAACCAAATTAGATCACTTTTAATTTGGGCTAACCTATCATAATAGTAGATAATAACATGTAATTATCCTTATTATATATGTGATGTCCAAATTTTCCAACATTGAGATGCAAAGTCGGTTCAAACCCTAGGTACATGCCAAATACTAAACAAAAGAGAACTTTACAAACATTGTTGAGTCGGGATCACTTCTTGGTTGCTAGAATCAATTCTTGTGACCCGAAAATTTACTTATACTTGCGCATGGAGAAAATAAACCGTATGTTGAGCAATAATACTTAGTGGTATTTCCATGATTCAGGTCAAAGAAAAACAAGTTTATATCAATAACATATATCCAATTCATATATATATCATGCTAATCACCAATCCACAAAACAACCTATATATGCCATAAGATACCCCAAAAATGTTAAATGAATTAACTATATATGTAACACCCCGTACCCAAGTTCGATGTTAAGACTAGATTACTTAATCAAGAGGTCTATAAAATTAAATTTTGACTTATGGTCATGGTCTGAGGCCTTCAAACACTTGTTCGGACTTTTGGAACTTATAGAAAATCTCAAAATCAAAGGTTACACGCCCGTGGGGTTTAGGGCACGCCCGTGCACTCCTAAACACGCCCATGTTCCCATCCGTGGGGAGCTACTGACTTATCTGACATAGCCTTGACACGCCCGTGTCCTCCAACCATGTGGAGCTACTGACTTATTTGCCACGGCCTTGACACGCCCGTGTCCTCCAACCGTGTGGAGCTACTGACTTATTTGTCACGGCCTTGACACGCCCGTGTCCTCCAAGCCATGGGTCTTACACGGCTCATGCACACGGCCGTGAGATTCACCCGTGGCCTATTTTAACAAGTAATCATAAGGTGCAGAGTATGCACGGTCTAGACACACGCCCGTGTGTCTAACCGTGTAGGCACTTAGAGGCTATTTACCAAGCCTTCTTACCACTCTCAATTGCATGCATACATATACTAATCCAATAAAGTCTCAAATCATCAGCTAAAAAACATGAAATTATACATTTGATTCATGAAAATAAGGTTTTCCTCCCATACAATTACAACAACACAAGCCATCATTAACGGCCTTACACAATTAAACTATGAGCCCTCTTAGGCCAACACAATTAAGCATCTTTAACCACAACTTAATCAACCTTAAGTTCTAGCCCTATACATGCCATAACTCAATAGGACTTGATACCTCATACCAGGGATCTGCACGATAGTGTGAAAACATCTCCGGTGATCTCCAACCCGAGCTAGCTAAAGAAACCTATAAGAGATGAGAAAAGAAGAGGAGTAAGCAATAACGTTTAGTAAGTTCATCTACATAAACTGAAAAACACTGATATTCATTGAATATCCATGACTACAAGTTATTATAATAAGCTTTTCTCATGAGCTCACGGTTACTTACTCAACCATTGTTGAAACTTACTCATTCAATATTTTACCACACTCTTACCCTATTACCAGCCAACTGCTCATATTGGATAGCATTCATTCCTGCACTGATCACCATTTAATCATATGAAACCATACATCAACCATCTAAATAAGTCACTCATACCACTAATCTACTAGTGGTTTCACTCTTAGCCCACGATTGAATCTCTAATGGGGTGGTATCGCACACCGCCCACCATTCATTAATACTCATGGTGATTCCGCACTTAGCTCACCAATCATTTCTAAGCGATGGTATCGCACACAACCCATCGATTATGATATAGTTAATGGCAACGCACATAGCCCATCAATAGCCATCAATGAGGTGCATTTGCACAAGCTCACCGTTACTATTCATTCACAAATTCAAAAGTTCATCTATGAATATCCTCACTTACTACCATTCTTACTTGACTTTCTACGATACTCATTCACATTCACGCAGTACAACAATAAATCTATCTCATGCAACTAAGGTGCATTAATAACACATATCCCACTAGGGTTCATCATATATATATAAATTGAAATCGTCTCAATTCAATTCTAGTACACACTTGTGCCTTTCGTAGCTCAACCGCATACTTTCTTCTTCAACATACACTCAAGTTATAAAATAACTCTCTTGAGTCTCATACTCATGAAATCACATAGAAATCATACCCCAATAGGGTCTTACTTGAATTAACATATCGATGCCGTGTCCTTGACATGGTCTTATACGATTCCTTACATCAAGGCCATAATCCAATATGATCTTATACGAGACTTTAACTATCATCTCAACATTCTTCATGCATTTCATCCAAGGTTATTTCATACATCCATAGAGTGAATATACATTCCATACAACATTCGAATACTTACATGAACTATACATAATTTCTATAATTGCATGTGAACTTACCTCGTTGTCGAAATAGCCAAAAATGACTATTAGCCCACATTTCTCTTTTCATCCGTTCTAGGTCCGAAACTTGCTTTCCTCGATCTAGAACAATGAAATTTACTAGTTTATTCACTTATAAATCATAATATATCGTAATCTACACTCTAGGAAAAAATGACTATTTTGCCCCTACACTTTGGCAGGCTCGTAAATAAATTTTCATCTCAATTTCTTGTTAAACAAGCCTAGTTGAACATTTAATCCTCTTACAACTATCTCTAATTGCAACTATTTCATACCTTAATGAACAAATTACAACCTTTGCATAATAACCCATTTTAGGTATTTTCCATAAAAATCCTTTCACAAAAGTTGTTTCTCTTCATCCTATCATTCATTTTCTTCCATAAAAACTCATCAAACAACATAGACTCTCTAATGGCAAGTCTCTAGACTCTCAACCATATTGTAAAATAGTCCTCTCATTAGCTAGCTTAAGCTTTGGGGATCACAAAAGTACAATTTTCTTTAAGAAAAATGATCAAAATCACTTACTAGGGAGGAGGATTGCTTGCTGAAATTTTAAGCTTCAAAACCCCCTTGTTGCTGCTCATTTTCGGTGGAGAAGAAGAGAGAAAAAGATTATATCTTTATCCTTTCTTTATTTTATTATAAACATCAATTTCAACCCACCAACTTTGACCAAAAATTAAAACTCTTGTCCCCTCTTGTCTACATGGCCAGCCATCATAACCAAGATGGTCTAATTGCCCTTTAAAACCCTCCAATTAATATTTCATGGCTATTTGGTACCTTTAGCCTATAGAATGAAACTTTCGCACTTTATGCGATTTAGTCCTTTTTCGCGATTTAGCATGAAATCGCTAAAATTAAAACACCAAAACTTTCATACATCTTTATAAACATGTTATAACACATAACATAACATCAAAATAATTTTCTCTAACCTCAAATTAGTGATTACGAGATCACTGTTTTGACTAGGCCCTAAATTGGGCTGTTACAATATATATTACCATTACATTAAACTTTTAGCGGCGTTTTTAGTGGCATTTGGACAAAAAACACCGCAAAAGTTATACATCAGTGGTGCTAATCGGAACACGCCGCAAAAGGTTAAGTAGTAGCGGCGTTTATGAGAAAAACGCCGCAAAAGGTCAAGCATTAGCGGCATGACAAAAATGCTGCAAAAACTCATTATATTTTAAACAAAATGGTGTCGTTTTGCTCTCTGTATTCTCACCCATGCATGCACTCTTTCATCATCTTCTATTTATTATTTAACTAGTTTCTTTATAATAATTAAAATACAATTTATTTTAAATTTAATATTTAAAATTTTTAGAAAAAAATAATGACACGGAGAAAAATTTTGAAAGTAAAAACATATAAAATATATGTTAAAATGAAAATTTTAAAATATTATTATTTAAAATAATTTTAAAGTTTTTTGGTATATCACTAATTGTTTTTAATTTATATATTAAATAATTTCTTATATAATTGTAAAAGATAATATTAATTTTAATATTTAAAATTATCATTATAGTTTAAATTATTTAAGAGATAATAGATAAACTTTATATATATATATATATATATATATATAAATTAAAAAATTACTAACCCATGCATCTTTAGAGAAACAAAATTAATTAGTAAATTAAAAAATTATTTAAATTTCTTAAAATATTGAAAGAATATATAATTACGAAGAGAAAAAAATTAAAGCTTTTTGTTTTTTTTTTATACTTTTCATATTTTGTTTTTGTTTTGTTTTCTTACATAAAAATTATATAAAATTTCAAAATTTATCTAATTCTTTTAAATATTACTAAAATTTTCAAAATTATTTATTTAAAATTGATATGAAAGATATAATAATTCAATATAAAAATTATTCATATGTCATTAAAAAAGTCAAGCATTAGCAGTTTTTATGAGAAAAACACTGCAAAAGGTAAACAATAGCGACGTTTTTTAAAAAAGTCGCAAAAATTTATTTTATTTTAGGGTTTAAGGTTTATGATTTAGGAGTTGAGGTTTAGGGTTTAGACTTTATAGTTTATGGTTTATGGTTTTAGAATTTTATGGTTCATGTTTATAGTTTAGGGTTTAGAGTTTAATGTTAGGGTTTGGAATTTAATATTTAGGGTTTATAATTTATAGTTTAAGTTTAGGGGTTTTGATAAAAATGCCGCAAAAAAATATTTTATTTTAAACAAAACAACGATGTTTTGCTCACTGTATTCTCACCCATCATCCAAGTGGCCATCATGTATTCTTTTCGACAACTCATGCACTCTTTCATCATCTTCTATTTATTATTTAACTAGTTTTTATATTAATTAAAATACAATTTATTTTTAATTTAATATTTAAAATCTTTAGAAAAATTAATGACATATAGAAAAATTTGAAAGTAAAAACATAGAAAATATATGTTAAAAATGAAAAAAGTAAAACACTATTATTTAAAATAATTTTAAAGTTTTTGGTATATGACTGATTGTTTTTAATTTATATATTAAATAATTTCTTATATAATTGTAAAGAGATAATATTAATTTTAATATATTAAAATTATCATTATAGTTTAAATTGTTTAAGAGATAATAGATAAACTTTGTATATATTAAAATTAAAAAATTACTATCCCATACATCTTTAGAGAAACAAAATTAATTAATAAATTAAAATTTTAATTTAATTACCTAAAATATTAAAATAATATATAATTACAAAATAAAAAAAATTTAAAGCTTTTTTTTCATATTTTTTTTTGTTTTCTTACATAAAAATTATAATTTTATCTAATTCTTTTAAATAATACTTTATTTTCAAAAATTATTTATTTAAAGTTTATATGAAATATACAATAATTCAATATAAAAATTATAAAAAATAATCACTTGGTTTTCATTTAATAGATTAGATTCAAAAGATAAGCAATAACTGTGTTTTTCTTTCAAACCCGTAAAAAGTTGAGCAATTATAACTTTTTTGATCTAAAAGCCGCTAATATGTAAATGAAATCATTTTCTTACCCCCAAAATGTCTTAGGCTCTGTTTGTTTGGTGGAAAATGTTTTTCGAAAAACATTTTCCAGATTTTCCGGCGTTTGGTTGATGGAAAATGTTTTCCTTGAGGAAAACATTTTACAAACACGGGTAAAATGTCATCTTTATTCTTGTAAAACGTCTTACCAAATTTTTTTCGGTAAGACATTTTCCAAGCTTTCCCCTTCATCCAGGTACATTTTCTTCCTCCTTTCTTCCCTTCTTCATTCCTTCTCCTTCTTCTTTCTTTCTCAGCCAACAAATCTATTTCTCTCTTTCTCAGACTTTTTTGGCTTCCTTCTCCTTTCTTCTGTCTATTTCTTGGAATCTCTCCTTTCAGCTTGAAATCTTTGGAAAATTCCAGGTATGTGCATATTTCTCTGTTTATTCTCTCAATTTTTTCTTTTTAATTATTTTTATGAAACCTCTCAGAAAATTTAATCTCTTGAAAGCATCACATAATCCCCTTTTCCTCAAAACCCTAACAATTCTTCACTATCATCATCTTCTTCTTCTTCTTCAAATGGGTTGTATGGATGGCTCGTTGAATGTCATGGATTTCGGCATAACTTAGCACTTATTCTGTTTCTGGGTTTTCAGGCTAAAAAAACTTTCAAGAGCTTTCTCATCAAAGGTCTTATATCATGATTTCTTATTACGGTTGACTTGAACTTATCTATTCAAAACTCAAAATCTCAACCTTTGCTAACAATACAAAATGCAATTTATTTTTTTAAATGCACTAACAATGGATTGTTCTTGGCATGGTTCTAAGCTTTCTGGCCTTTTTTGTTGGCTCTGAATCTCTCGATTTTATCATGCTTTGTGTTCTTTGTTTTGATTGCTTTTGCTTGTGAACTCTTTATCACTGCTTGTGTGTAGATTGCTTATTCCTTCTAATAAATTTATGTGATTGAGAAAAAAAATGGATTACATTTCCCTTCCAGGGCTTAAGCGATACAAAAGTTACTTAAGAGGGAAAGGATTTTTATTAGTTGTGGTTCCAATGGAAGGTGTTAAGAATTAGAGTTAGTGGTTGTTAGGGTGTTCATAGGATATGCCAATATGATTTTAGATAGAAAGGGGGTAAAAAGAAATAGACAACATAGGGGGCCATGTAAGAAAATGCAGCTAATGATAACAAAACCATAAAAGAAAAGAGAAAAAAAGGCCTTGCACTGATTGAAAGGTTGTAGACTTTGATTGCCAATCGAGGTTTCGAGATACCTCGATAAGGTTGGGATTGATTGGTTGACCACTTTTTATATGTTGTTTATTGAATGGAGGAGAAATAGATTCAAGATTTGATTAAAGGATGACTATGCCTTGAACTGCTTCCTTTGAACTGATGTATATAGGCATCCAATTTTCTAAAATCAAAAGGCTTCCTCTCCCTGAGCAACAACATCACAAACAAGAGAATATATCATTTTGTCTTAGATTAATATAACTCAAGTAGTGGAAAATTGAACTTACGATTGCTCGTTCTATATTAAGAATTATTCTAGTGAATCACGGTAGTATAAGGTGACAACTTCTTCTACGAAATTGGGGTTGGCATCATCTTGGAGTTCCTCCAACTGCCAATTGTTCATCAACATGTCCTCGCAAATGTAATCATCTTATGACCTTTGGTTAGCATTAATGAATGTAGTAACAAAACTTTGAACTAGGAGTTGAACTAGGAGTTAAAAATTAAAGTAATGGTTTTAAAGTAATGATTATATACTTCTAACTCGACATGGGCTCTCATTTTAGCCTTTATTCACTTATTAATTTCTCATTGATTCTATGATATACATAAATTACTCACATCAAGATGTATAGGATGGAAATTTTTGCCTTTAAGTCCGTTTATTCGTTGAAAATGATTACGAATAATCACCTTTGGAATTTTTTTGTTTGACTCTAGATATAAAAGCGCTACGATCTTGTATACATGTATCAATATATATGTATATACATATTAAAACGTGTGATGCTTTTCGGATCCAATACATTGGTTGCAATTGTGATGTTTGTGCTATAAGTTTGTATTTGATTTTTTGTCTTCATGAATCTTGGACATAAATAAAACCTTTCATTCCTCTTCTTTTGTGTCCCCTAATTTAGTATAAGAGTTTTAAGGCTAATATATATATATATATATATATATATATATATATATAGTGATGTTTTAACCCTTTTGGAAACCAAAAGTAGTTTCTATCATTTTCATTATAATAGCTTAAAGATATAGTGATGTTTTAACTCCTAAACTACCCCAAAATTAGACTTGGGCATAGGCACAAACAATTGAAATTATATTTTACTTAAAAGAAAACAGAGATTCTTGTTATATTAAAGATATCATTTCAACAATTATAACTTATACATATTTTAAATTATTATCATTTTATATGAACATATTTTTTTAATATTGTTAAAAAATTAAATTATATAAACAAATCATTCTACTAAAAACTTTAAATATTTTTATACAAATTTATCTTTTTACTCTAAATGGATGTACTAATAGCTACGTATTCAATCCTCTGCATCTTGAATGATAATTGAATATGGAATAGAATATTGTACCAACGGTTTTCAACATGTAGGAGGAAAGATTTCATTGTAATTATTGTTGTTAAAAAATAGATTTTATTAATTTAAATAAAATATTAGTGATTTATTTTTTTATCACATATACATATATAATTTAATTCATTTAAAATAATTTGAATTAGTAATAAAAATTGAATTGATAGAAGACTACGAAGAGGATATTGATATATATTAATATCAATGCATGTTTTTGATTGTTATATGGAAATTTTAAATTTGAATATTGCTATATTGATATATTTTCTAAAATAATTTTCCCCATTGTATTTATTTGTATTTCGATCTTATGAAAAGCTTGCACCTTTTTGTAGTGATAAAATATTTGTGTGACATTGTTTTATGTAGATGGATCGTAGTCAAGATCAAAATGCATTTGTCAGAGTCGTGGCATCAGTTTTAGCTTTTGGGGCTCTTTGGATTAAAAAATTAAAAACTAGGAAGGAAATTGCTTCTCACCCTCGTGTGAATCAAGATTATGAAAGAGAAAATTATATTAATAGTATTTTATATAGTGGTGACCAACATTGTATTAATCTGATAAGGATGAGACCGATTGCCTTTTTTAGTTTGTGTGATATTCTTAGTAGAAATAATTTGTTACAATCAAGTAAATCTGTGAATATTAGGGAGCAAGTAGTTATATTTTTACATATAATTGGTCATAATGTAAGGTTTCAAGTGATTGGATTTAGATATTATAGATCAACTGAGACAGTTCACCATTACTTTAGGGTTGTATTGAGAGCTATTTTGAAATTGTATAAACTAGGATCACCTGATGAGTCAACTCCTAGTGAAATTAGAAACAATCCAAGGTTTTATCCGTATTTTAAAGATTGTATTGGAGCATTAGATGAAACTCATGTTCGTGCATCCGTTCCACGTAGCATTCAAGGAAGATTTCATAGCCGTAAAGGGGGGACGACACAAAATGTATTGGCTGCCATTACATTTGATTTGAAATTTTCATATATTCTAGCTGGTTGGGAAGGTAGTGCACATGATTCTCGTGTTTTAAGTGATGCACTTTCACGCCCAAGAGGATTAAGAATTTCGGAAGGTAATAGTTATTATTAAATACCAACTAGTTCTAGTAAGCTCATAAGTTATTAGTATTAATTATATTTTGTAAAATTGTAGGTAAATATTATCTTCTTGATCTTTGGATATGGCATTGAAATGGATATATTACCCCATATCGTGGTGCCGATATCATTTAAAAGAGTTTAGTGCTCGGGGCCTGAAAATGAAAAAGAACTATTTAATCTTGACATTCATCATTGCGAATCACTATTGAGCGTGTTTTGGGATTTTGAAGAAACGGTTTTGTGTATTAGATCTTTGAACCATTTTGGAATTTTCAAACTCAAGTAGATATAGTTTTGGTTTGTTGTGTCATTCATAATCATATAATGGGAGTTGATCCTAATGATTTACTTAATCAAGGATTATACAAGGAGTCCGAGTCGATTTGATAATACCAAGCTATTACGGAGCGAGAAGAAAGAGAAGAAGCAAGAGAATGGTGCGCTAAGAGAGACGAAATTGCACAAACTATGTGGACTGATTATATGGCTAGAAATATTAGGTAGGTTTAGGCTTAGGGTTATTGTTTCTATGTTATGTATGTTATGTAGGTTTAGTATTAAAATTGTTTTTTTTTTTTGTTAATGTTGGTTGGATAATGATATTGAAATTTTAGTTTGTTGGATTTTGAAATTATTATGTCTTGAATTTGTTAGATATTGATTATGTTTTAAGCTTGTTAGATATTGAATTTATTATGTTTTAAGCTTGTTGGATATTGTAATGATTGACAATGACAATTATTAATATAGAATGGGTAAGGGCAACAAAGAAGGGACCTCCAAGCAATTTAGGTGGACAAAATTGATGGAACATGTTTTCTTGAAATTCTAGCGAGATGAGGCTAAGAAAGGAAATAAACCTTCTAATACTTTCAAAGCGTTTCCATTAATCGAGTTGTCCAAGCTATTTCGAAAGATTCCAAGTCCAATGCGATCTGAAGCATGTGGAAAATCATTTGAGGACTGTAAAAAACCAGTGGCAGATTATATGCAAAATTCGAGGTGAAAGTGGTTTTGGATGGGATGATAACATGAAAATGATCACATGTGATAGAGCAACATATGATGTAGCAATGATGGTAATATATGTATATATATGTTAAGTATATTTCAATTGTTTTTTACTTGTTATTCTAATTGTGTATAATATCCAATAGGCACACAAGAAGTATGAACCATTTTTGAATAAAAGCATTGATCATTATGATGAAATGGCTTTGGTTGTTGGCAAAGATATGACAACAGGGAGTTTTGCCAGAACATTTACTGACATAGATTTGGATGATGATATCCATGACTCAGTGCCTCTAGACTGCGACAATGAAGAGGCTGAAGAGGTAAGAACAAATGTATCTTCATCTGGCACATCCAAACGTAAAAGAAAAAATGTTCAAGAAAGTGTCGTTGATAAGCAAATTAATTTTATGAGTGAACAACTTGGGAAAATTGCTAATGCTTTGGAACAATTTCTCGGATAAGACACCACGACTTCTGAACAAGTGATGTCGATGGAGGAAGAAGAATTTGATGATGACTTCTTATGTTACGTGTTTGATTATCTAGCGAATCATGAATCCGATGCCAAAGCTTTTTAGTTAAAAGTAAGAAGCATAAAAAATTTGGCTTCTAAAATTTTCTCAAGGTTGAAGATCTTGATGCTTTTATGTAGTGTAATATTAGTTATGCACTTAGACAATGTTGTTGTTATTATGAGTGTACTAGTAATTATGCATTTGGATAATATTATTAATTTTAGTATTAATTGTGGTTTGGAAGTTTATTTATAATTATTCAATCCTTGTTTTTATTTTTTAACACAATTACAAAACTTGACGTTGATTGTTTTCATTTTATGACGGTTAATAATATAGCTTAATAATTGAGTATTATTATATATTTAATTTAATTTATTTATTTATAAATAAATCATTGCAATATATGTAAAAATAATTTAAAATATAAAAATTTATTAATATGTATATAAAATTTATTAATATTATATCTAAAAACAGCTTTTACGGAAAATATTTTCAGGAAAACTGCCAAACAGCAGAAAATATTTTACACAGATTCATCCAAACACCAGAAAATATTTTCTGTAAATCATTTTCTAGAAAAGTAAATCATTTTTCAGAAATCATTTTCCGAAAAATATTTTACTGCCAAAAAACGGAGCATTAGTCTTTTTCCTAAAATCGATTCCCCCTCCCCCCCCCACGAAATCCCAAAATTTCACCTCAAATCTTTCTTTTTTCCCAATCTTTTCCTAAAATCGGTTCCCCATCCCCCTCCCTCAAAATCCCAAAATTTCACAAAATCTCTTTTTTTTTCCATTTTATTTTTCCCAAACCATTTCTTCCCTACCCGATTCCTTTATTTTCCCCAATTTCCCCAAATCGGCAGCCCTTTACATCTCCGTCGTCAGCCCGCTGCTGCATCTCCATCAGTAGCCCTCTGCTGCTTCTCCTTGTAAGTTTATTAAGTGTAATAAATTACTATTAGTTTAATTATATTTAATTATTTGCCCTAATTTGATTCGTTCCCTTAAGTTTGTTCTTTAAATTTATTTAAAACGCTATTCATCACTTGGATTTGATTTCGATTGCTCCGATCTGCAAATGTTTTTTTTTTCATTTTTTTTCTTATCATTTTCTTTTATAAAAGGCAATATGTGAAGTTCCTGGATTTTGTTACTATTAATTTTTTGTTAGTTTACAGTTGAAATTAACCTTCTTTTTTTTTTTTGATTTCTTTTAAATAACCGGAAGTTGGGAGTTAACTTCAAAATTTGAAGGGACAAAAATGGTACGCTGATGATCTCTCTCTCTTTCTCTCGTTTTAGTTCATGTGCTGGTGCATTTTAATGTAAATTTAGTGGCAATTTTTTTCCCAATTTCTTAGTAATTTAGCCTGGTTGGGCATAAAGGATTTGAGATATAGCTGCAGTTGGTGGAATTGGATGAATTGTGATGGACTTGATAGCTTATAGTTACCGTAAATTATTATTACAAGGATGAAAGTGGTATGAGAAAATGAAAACAATTTGTAGATCTAAATTAGTTTTAGTTGCGTATTTGATGATTGATGACTTCAGGGTCTAGTTGAAGGAGAGTGAAATAGGCGAAAGGCTCAACCTGTGGGGGACTTCGTAGTGGTGAATGGAACCGAGAACATAACTTTGTGCTTAAATTTTAAAAAGTTAAAAACTTATGTCACTCGAATTCAGATGCGAGTGTCGATATTGGAATGTGTTTGACACGAGTAGGTTAACTTTTTTCTTATTATTTTCCTGTGTAATTGGAGGATTCTATATCTCTTATCCATATTTGTAGATGTTTTGGACATAAGTACTTAAAAGAAAATTGAAGAGTTGGATAAACATAGTTAAAAAAACTGGCTTTATTACTCCTCGTTAGGCGGAGACCAAATGTTTCTAGACTACATAGCCTAGTCCCAATGTTTATTTACTTGTTTAGGCGTTACTTACAAAGAAAGATGTAGTTCCAATCTGGCTGGTTTTTTATCTGAAAATTCTGTCTAGTTGGAGTGTGTGGGATTTACTGAAATTCACGATTGTTTGCTTGAATCCTTGTGGCTGATTTTGGCTTGTTCAAATAGCAATTAACATTTAGCATCTTGTCAAACAGTGAATATATCCAACAGCAGCTTTCTTGTGGTTGGTAGTGACTACTGAAAAGTATCGTGAGCTGGACTGTCTTGTGAACATAATGATCAGATCATTAGATAAAGGATTTATTTGTGTTGTTGAAAAGCTTTGAAGCAAAATAGATTTGTTTGAAAACTTCCACAACTGCTCTTTTATGCATCGAATAACCAATTCCATCATTAATTTAATAGTAATTTATTATTATATTACTAAATCTAATATACTGTTTATATAATTAAACTAAATTACTTAAATATCATTTTAATTACTTAAATATTATTTTAATATTGTGGTTTGGGTGTTAAATACCTTATCTTCATTGCTTGCAGGTTTAATTTTATCATTAATAGTGTTATAGAAAAAGTTTTGTTATTGACTCGGAGAAGGGAAAAATACTTAATATTTAATGCAGTTTACTTTGTTCGCATCATTCTCACTCGTCATGTAAGTTAATTCACTCGTAATTTTTCTATTTATACCCTTTTATTTTTCATTTATTTTATTATTTTTGCTATTATGGAGTTTCTTTTTTATCTTCTTGTAGCATCTCAAAAGTTTTAGGCGTGTTTTGCTCACCACAACACTAGTTGTTGAAATCGATTGTACCATCCAATTTACAATTTCTATGAGGTATGTATATTTAATTTGTTAAATTTAAATAATATCATCCAATTAACAATCATATATTCCTTCCATTTTAATGGCTGCTTTTTCATTTTTTTATTACAATTAAAATTAATGGCTTCTTTTGAAAAGAATCAATATTTAATTAATCAAGCTTATAATTGAAAAAAAAACGTATATAAATATAAATAACTTAGCGGTTTAGAAGGAAGTTTTTCTACTTATGATTAAATGTTGAGATTTGTTATAATTTTACTTGGAAAATTACACATCAATTTCTTTAACATAGTGATAATGATTATTAATATTGTTTGCATTTGCAATGTTCAATGCGGGGCAGAATTTTTTTTTTTCATGTTATGGAATAAAGTAAACAATTTGTATTACTCTTCTTCCACTGTATATACATTAAACTTCCTATAGTTAGATCCGAAAACCTGATTTAGATCCTCTTTTTTCACATGATATAATGTTCATCTTTCTTTAAAATTATTTGAGTTTGAATCATAGGAGTGTCGTTTGCTATAATGTGTGCGTTTGATTGTAACGATTAAGGGCAAAGTCGGAATATTTTTTGAGGTGGTTAAAGTTATATATTTTTGCGAGTGTTAAAATATAATTTCACAATTTTAATAGTATATGTTTTTTTTTATAAATTTTAAGCGGAGGCAGTGAGGGAAGCAGAGCAAAGCAGGAATTACGACGCACTCCAGCTACAGCTTCAGAGTAGGATAAAGATGTTTTTGTAGTCGCAAAATTCGCCATCTTAGACGTTTGTTTTTTTATTGTAATAATATTTTAACATTTTAACTTTTAACATTATTGTAAGAATATTTTGTTTATTAATTTTGATCATATATCTTTCGTTAGATTTGAAGTATCATTTAGATTTGCAATTTTTGGTTGGATTTGATGTTATAGGAGGGTTGTATATGAATGAAAATGGGATGTTAGAAATCTATTAAACTTAGTGGCATTTTTTTTCACAAACGTTGCCAAAGAACAAGATTTTCAACGTTGCTTTTATAAAAATGCCGCTAAATGTTATGTTTTATAGCGGCATTTTTTTTTGGCAAAAGCGCCGCTAAAAGTTATGTTCTATAACGATGTTTTTGGAAAAAGTGCTGTTAAAAGTCATGTTCTATAGCGGCGTTTGTGGGTAAAGCGTCGATAAAGGTCATGTTTTATAAACGCGAAAAAGCGCCGCTAAAGGTCATGTTCTATAGCGAAGTTTTTTCACATAAACGTCACAAAATTTAGCGGTATTATCTATAGTGGCATTTTTTACGGTGCTTGTAAAGACACTGCAAATAGTTTTAGCGGGCTTATAGGCCCCAAAAAAGCCGCTAAAAATTTATTTTGCTGTAGTGTACCCTAATTAGCAAGCTCGTTCAATATCTCATACCAATATCATTAATGTTCACAATTCTATCCAATTTAATACATTTAATCAAATTCGCATTTCATTTTTGAATCAAGTCAATTCAATCGTTATCTTTCTATATTAGTGCTCAGACTAGTTTAACCAGTTCACATGGTCTTGCACATGCTATCGATAATCATACATTGCATTTAAGTACCTGTAGTACAATTTCAGAACATTAATCCGTTTCGAGCATCATTTAACCAATTAAGCTATTTATATCCCTTATTAACATGACTTGGACTTTAATGGATACACGAGTCCCAATCAACACACCAACTTGGCACCCAATGCCTCATTGGGACATCAGAAGTATATAAATTGCACACATCAGTCAGCGCTAATTGATATAACCAAGTATAATTTGTGCCTAGCAATTATCAGAATGTCCAAAGGAAAATGTGTTGGATTTGGTGCCCTAAGTGTAATATTTTCGTTAATATACACTTGTAATTTTCTAGAATAGATTGGTTAATAAAACAAATTTATTGATTACATTAATATACTTTGTATAATTGTCCTCACATGGTTTTTGCATGCAAAGCAAAATAGAAGCAAATGTTGCTCATTGGTTGTCTGCTCTTTAAACTGATACTAAGCATTATTACATGGTCAAATCGTTGTACAAAAAGACAACTTATATTAGTAGACGAACCTAAGCATGCCCTTAGTCAAATCGTAAATGAGAAAACAATTGAAAGAGTAATATTTTGTCTATCAAGTCCAATTAAGGAGATGTCTTGTTTTGGCATTGGAGTGGATGACTTTTAGAAGATAGAGATAGAAATATGACTGACTAGATTGACAGTACATCGGATAGGACCCAAGCAGAATAGATCCTAAATCTGTTTATGGATTTATTCACTTGTAACCTTCATAGCGTGGCATACATAAATCCTTAGTGGATGGTGGACTATGTATGCGTGACTCGTAAACTTTGATGTAAGTAAAAGTCTGAGTTCAAATAGATAAGGAACCAAAAGCTGGTGCATTGGGTGTATGACTTCTATAGTATGTAGCGTCATTCACAATAGTGGAATTCATAGCCCAAAACATGGGTAAATGATATCCTCTCATTGGCATTACATGGTTGATGAAAAGTAAACATGGCCATGGGTCGTCTATCTTTATGATGGATGACTTGATCACTATTTGATAGTGATTGACTTGTCATGAAAGAAGATGTAATGATTACCATGAGATAAAATATGATCATATTGGGAGAACGGATATTATCCCAAAGAGATCAATGATATCTTATAAAGGTAACACACTAATGACAAGGTCATTAGACGAGCACTAAGTAGTTGCTTTAGTAATGGTATGTCGTAGGGGGAGCTCAGTTACGATGCTATAATGGAATGACTACATAACTAAATTAGTTTATAATTAATAGGGGAAAATCTGAAACTTAATTAGAAATTATTTGAGCCTCAACTTCATATGTTCAATTGATCCCTCCACTAGCTCATTGAAACTAGAAATGAATTGCGTGTTTGAATAAAAATAAACAAACTGAATAGAAAAAGAGAAATGGGAAACATTCAGGAATGATTATGGTTTTCTCTAAAATGGAGAAATAAAATAATTTGGAAATGAATGTAGGTTTATAAAAATGGAAATGGAAATGAAAATGGAAAATTGCAATCCTATTTAGGATTACTTAAAAAGGGATGGAAAAATGAGATTGTTTTTGGACTATTTTGAAGTCCGAAAATGAAAATAAACCATTCGTATTATAGTGAACATATTGAGTTGTGACATATTGAACGGATTTTCTCAAAATTTTACTAGGGGTAAAATCGTCAAAATTTTACTAGAGTAAAATTGGGATTAGAAAATTATTGAATATGTAAATATTAAGGTTTATTTTGGGAAATAAAAAAATTGAATCGGGTTGGATTACATTACAGAGTAATGGGTCAAAAAGGCCTAGGAAATACTTGTAATTGGACCCGATGTGTGAGAAGCCTAAAGCCCCTCATATAGCATGAAGAGGGCAGTAACCCTTGTAACACCCCTAACCCGTATCCGTCGTCGGATTAGGGTTATGAGGCATTTCTAGACTAACCACAAATCAGCACACTCATATAAATCATTTTATTACTAGGAATGCATAAACAATCTATGCTTTCAAGTTCAAACATATACTTCACATTTATTAGACATTAGCAAACAAAATCAATTTAACATAGCAATCTATCATTCAAATGGTCATAACCTAGTGTACCATGAATAAAGATATACTTTCATTGTATACTTAAACATTTACGAACATATCACAAATCAATATTGCCAATTACACATAAAAGTAGTTTTGATCGAATAGCAAAAGTTACTATTCATTTGGTCAATAGGATATAATGGCCGAATATGCACATTGCCTATAATCACTTTACTAACAAAGTATCAAACATTAAAGCCAAATATCCATATATGCCAAAACCTTAACCGAATCTAGGACATACCAAAAACATTACCAATTGCTGAAAGCATCCAACCCTATTATCAACCAATCTCTTATAATTAACATAGCCAAATTATCCAAAACCAAACATATCTTATACACGACCTAAAATCATATAAAATCAAGCTCATTACTTATATATATGTATATCATGACAATTTTTGTACATCCAAAATATATATATATATTCTATAACGTCATCCATACTTATCATGAAATATTATTTACCAAATTATACAAACACCATGTTCGACATTACACAACTAAAATTTTAACTCAATGATCATTCAAGCCACATTTTCATACATCAAGCACAAACACATTAGAAGTTGCACTTTCATAATAAGCTAACATCATGGTCGAATTCACATAAGACCAAATTACCACAATTTAGCCATTTTTGCATGGCATAAATACACATACACACCATTTGAATTCAACTCAAAAGTATCTTAGCCTATAAATGCCATAGTTTCAAAGAAGTACTACTTATAAAGTACCAAAGTTAGTTGATAGTGTGATAGACTTGACGATGATCCCTGAGCTCGAGTTTGGACTTCAAAACCTAATAAATAACACAACAACCACATAAAGTAAGCTATCTTAGCTTAGTAAGTTATAAGCAATTACATAACCATGCCTTAAAACATTAAATTAGAAAATTTACACATTTCATGGTCCTTAGTATGAATATCCCAACATTCAATGATAGATTTTACATAGATATATAATCCATTCCTCACTTTTTAACTAATGCATAATTAGCTATCACATTTCATAGCTCCAAAAACAGATTATACATATAACTATCACATTTCATAGCTCCAATAACAGATTATACATACATTTAGCAATTTATTTTCTATACATATACTACTTACCAAATTTGTACTTAACATTCAAATGATAATCTCTTATAACATCGAAACTTACCGAATTAAATCTTTAAATTCACATTTACCCTTCCCTTTAAATGCTCATAACCGAATTTTTTTGCACCCAAATGTTCTGTAGTTCAATTTATGCACTTAAAGATCTTTATCCAATTTCGCACACTTAGTGCTAGGAATTTAAAGTCGCATACTTAGTGCTAAATATCTAATTTTGCACACTTAGTGCTCGGAAGTTAAATTCGCACACTTAGTGCTAAATATCCGAATTACTCTCCATTCATACAAACACATATAATCTTATCTCCATTCATATATATATATATATATATATTCAAATCAACCCATTCATCTTATAAAACATCATCACATTCGACAATATTTAATACATAAATAAACACACCCTATTTGGATACAACTCTCTCCCAATTCAATACCACATTTAGCTAAATCTTAATATATATACATTGTACTCAATTAAATCAAAGGCTTATATATCAACCTCACATTCGTCTAATACATAGCTTAATCAATATCACATTCGGCATTAAGATATTATACATACTTCTATTTAATACATGCACATCAATATAGATAAAAATTCAATTAAACCCAATTGCTTAAAAACTTACCTCGAATATCGACGGACTTTGTTTCCTGACTATTCGATTAACTTCACCTTTCCTCGATCCACTCCCGATCCTTTTTGTTCTTGATCTAGATAAGTTTCAAATTAAGCTTATTCAACATATTTTCATTCAATTTAGTTCAAAAATACATAATCGGGCAATTTATAATTTTACCTCTGATATTTTACACTTTTCGCAATTTAGTCCCTATAGCATAAAACACAAAATATGCAAAATTTGCACACACCATGCTTAGGCCGAATGTTGCTCATGCTCATAAAATTCCATACATTTCATTTATTTTTCATTTTAGTCCCTCAAAAATTTATTTTTGCAATTTAATCCAAATCACTCAATTTCATCAAAAACTCAAGAACAACACTTGTTAATCTATCACATATCATTAATATTTCATCATCAAACAACAAGAAAAACAAGCTTTATTCAATGGCAACTCACGAAATACACAACCAACTCAAAAATTCAAACATTGGCTAGCTAAAACACAAAGCAACGATATCAAAAACGTAAAAATGATCAAAAACCGAGCTAAGCACATATCTTAATCAAGCTTAGACAAGGCCGAACCCTATGAAATGTTTTCCTTTTCCTTTTCTTTTTAGTTTCGATAATAGAAAGATGAACAACCATAAAAAAATACATGGTTGTTTTTTATATTATTATATTATACTTTATAATATAATAATATTATTAACTTATAATATAAACATATAAAAACATAATGCATGCATGTTGCCATCCACTAACCTTAATTTTGGCCAAATTGTAACATAAATCTTTCTATATAAGAAGACGCAACAATTAAGCCATTCAATCAAATAGAAGACTACTTTTACCTTTTACGTGATTTAGTCGTTTTTCTTAAATTAAACACACAAACGGATAAATTAACTTACGAAACTTTAACACATGCTCAATCATATATAATTAACACGAAAAATAATATTAAAATATTTTTTTGACTTGAATTCGTGGTCTCGAAACTACCATTCTGATTAGGGCAAAAATCAAACTATTACAACTCTCCCCCCTTTAGGAATTTTCATCCGCGAAAATCTTATCGATAAATAGGTTTGGATTACATTCTTTCATTGAATCTTCGAGTTCCCAAGTTGCTTCCTCAATTCCGTGTTTAAGCCAAGCACTTTTACTAATGATATTTTCTTATTTCGTAGCTCTTTCACTTCATGAGTCAGAATACGAATCAGTTCTTCCTCATAAGTTAGATCAGAGTGTATATCAACCTCGGGCGGACTAATCACATGAGAAGGGTCAGATCTATACTGTCGGAGCATCGAAACATTGAAAACATTGTGGATCTTTTCTAGTTCAGGTGGAAATGATAATCTATAAGCAACAGACTCGATACGTTCTATAATCTCATATGGTCCAATAAACCTCGGACTCAATTTGCCTTTACGACCAAATCTAAGTATTTTCTTCCACGGTGAGACTTTCAAAATACTCGATCATCGATCTGAAACTCCATGTCTTTACGTTTCAAGTCCGCATATGATTTCTGACGATCTGACGCTACTTTCAAACTTTCACGGATCACTTTTACTTTCTGTTCGGTTTCTTTAACCAAATCAACCCCATATATCTTATTTTCACTGAGCTCGGTCCAATACAAAGGTGTATGACATTTACGACCGTATAAAGCTTCATAAGGTGCCATTTTGATGCTTGATTGAAAGCTATTATTGTACGCAAATTCAATCAAAGGCAAGTATCGTTCCCACGTACCCTCGAACTCAAGAATACAAAATCTCAACATATCCTCAAGTATTTGAATAATTCTCTTGGATTGACCATCCGTCTGAGGGTGAAAAGCTGTGCTGAAATACAATTTAGTACCTAATGCATCTTGCAGTTTCTTCTAAAACCATGATGTGAACCTCAGATCTCTATCCGAAACAATAGAAATAGGTACTCCGTGTAATCGTACAATCTGAGAAATGTATAATTCAGTAGCTTATCGAGCAAGTAATCTTTACGGACCGAAATAAAGTGAGCCTACTTTGTCAATCTATCAATAATAACCCAGATTGCATCCTTCTTGCTCGATGTCAATGGTAATCCAGATACGAAATCCATCGTGACTCGATCCCATTTCCACTCAAGTATCATAATCGGCTGAAGTAATCTAGATGGCACCTGATGCTCAGCTTTTACTTGTTGACATATCAAACATTTAGATACAAAATCTAAAATATCTCGTTTCATACCATACCACCAATAATGTTGTTTCAGATCATTATACATTTTAGTGCTACTCGGGTGAATAGACAATCTAATATTATGGGCTTCGTTACAAATCATCCGAATCAACTCAGGATCCTTTGGTACACATATTCGATTTCTGAACCGCAAACATCCCTCAGCATCAACTTGAAATTCTGAATCAGTATTAGAACCACAATGATCCCTTTTTGCTATTAAATTATCATCACTCTTTTGAGCTTCACAAATTTGTTGAACAATTAACGGTCTTGCTTTCAATTCTACAACTATCGCACCATCGTCAGTCATAGCCATATCTGCATTCATTGCACGTAAAGTAAATAGTGATTTTCGACTTAAAGCATCAACAACTACATTAGCTTTTCCCGGGTGATAATCGATCACAAGCTCGTAGTCTTTCAACAATTCCAACCATCGTCGTTGTCTCAGATTTAAATCCTTCTGAGTCATTAAGTACTTTAAGCTTTTATGATCGGAATAGACATGGCATTTTCACCGAATAGATAGTGGTGCCATATCTTTAGAGCAAAGACTATAGCGGCTAATTCGAGATCATGTATCGGATAGTTCTTTTCATGTGATTTTAACTGTCTTGAGGTGTAGGCTACAACCGTACCCTCCTGCATCAAAACACAGCCCAAACCATTCAAAGATGCATCACTGAAGATAACAAACTCTTTACCCGACTATGGCTGAACAAGCACTAGAGCTTCCATTAATAAAGTTTTCAGCTGATCAAAACTCTTCTGACACTTTTTCGTCCACTCAAATCTAACATCTTTTTGAAGGAGCTTTGTCATCGGAGTTGCAATCATTGAGAAGCCTTTCACGAAACGTCTATAATAACCAGTAAGTCTCAGAAAACACCAAACTTAAAAAACATTCTGCGGGGGTTTCCAATCAAGTATAGCCGAGATCTTACTCAGATCAACCCGAATACCTGATGCTGAAAAAACATGCCCCAGAAGCTAACTTCACGTAACCAAAACTCACATTTGCTAAATTTCGCGTACAATTGCTTATCATGCAAAATCTGTAGCATAAGTCTTAAGTGTTCAGCATGCTCGGTTTTGTCATGCGAATAGATCAGAATGTCATCTATAAACACAACTACAAACCGATCCAAATACTGCCAGAATACCCAATTCATCAAATCCATGAAAACAACATGGGCATTAGTGAGTCCGAACGACATCACCAAGAACTCGTAATGACCGTATCTCGTTCGAAAAGCAGTCTTAGGTACATCTGAGTCTCTAACTCGCAGCTGATAGTAACCTGATCTTAAATCAATTTTTGAAAATACTGAGGCTCTCTTTAGCTGATCAAATAAATCATCAATGCGCAGCAATGGGTATTTATTCTTTATGGTCACTTTATTAAGCTAGCGGTAGTCGATACACATTCTCAGGGTTCCGTCTTTCTTTTTCACAAATAACACTGGCACACCCCAGGGAGAGAAACTCGGTCGAGTGAAACCTCTATCTGTCAACTCTTGCAACTAAGCTTTCAACTCTTTTAATTCAGTTGGTGCCATTCTATATGGAGCTATCAAAATCAAACTCGTACCTGGCATCAACTCGATACCAAACTCTACCTCCAGAATAGGTGGCAAACTCGACAATTCTTTCGAAAACACATCCGCATACTCTCATACAACTGGTACAGATTCTATCTTCTTTTTGGCCACTTTACTATCAATCACATAAGCAAAGTAAGCTTCGAAACCCTTTCTCATAAGCTTTTGGGTCAACATTGAAGATATCATTGCTGGTAACTTATTTAAATCGGTAGACTCAATTCGAATTATCTCATCATTTTGGCATCGCAAATCAATAGCCTTTCGTCTACAATTCACTACAGCATCATGTACAGTTAACCAATCCATTCCAAGAATAATATCAAACTCATCAAATGGTAGTATCATCAAATCGCGGAAAACACGAACCTCTAATCATCAAAGGGCAATTTTGTACACCTTATCAACTAATACACACCAGCCCAGGGGGTTTGAAACCGAATCACAAACTCAGTAGACTCAACAGGTAGAGTCTTACTAGATACTAATGTTTCACACACATAGGAATGAGTTGAACCGGGATCAATCAGAACAACTACACTAGTATTAAAGAGAGTAAATATACCAGTGATAACATCTAGAGATGATGCTTCCTCTCAGGCACGGATGGCATAGGCTCTAGCAGGCGCACGAGCCTCGGATCGAACAGCTATATCTGAAATCCCTCTCTGGGTACCACTTCTACCTCCTACATTTCAAGGTGGTCTACCCCTAGCGGAAGCACCCTGAGCATTATCCTTCTCAGCTAACTCCGGGCAATCCCGAATGAAATGATCCTGCCAACCACACTTGTAACAAACTCGGTTGTTGAACTTGCCCTAACACTGACCAAAATGTCACCTACCACACTACTGACACTTGGGTTTATCCAGTCGAGTATGTCCAACACTAGAAATTGAGGTGGCTTGTGAACTCACTAGTGGTCGTTCTCGTATGGAGATCCTAGTATTAGCCTTAGATCGGCTACTGTCATTTCTAAACTTCTTTGAGGCTGATTGAGAAAATTTACCCGCTGATCTCTTACGGAAGTCTCTAGCTTCGAACTCAGCTTTTCATTTTTCTTTTCCTAGTTCTTCGGCTTTACAGGCTCGCTCAACAAGTACCACGAGTTCATTTATTTCAAGTATACCAACCAGTAATTTTATGTCTTCATTTAAGCCCACTTCAAGTCTTCTGCACATAGCAGTCTCAGATGAAACACACTCCTGGCGTATCGGCTGAGTCTCACAAACTTGCGTTCATACTCGGATACGGTCATATGACCCTATTTAAGCTCGAGAAATTTCTTGCGTTTCTGATCTATGAATCATTGGCTAATGTATTTCTTGCGAAACTCCGTCTAAAAAATCCCAAGTGACCCGTTCTTTTGGAACAACCAAAACTAGAGTGTTCCACCAATAATAGGTAGAATCTCGTAATAAAGATATAGCACATTTTAGGCACTCATCAACTGTATAGGATAGTTCATCGAAAACACAAATCGTATTATCGAGCCAAAATTTAGCTCATTTAGCATCATCATCTGCGATAGCTCTAAACTCTTGAGCTCTATATTTTCTTATTCTGTCAACCGGAGGCTTGTTTAATCTCTCGAGATTAATGATCGGAGGTACCACAGGCACTATAGGTGGATTATTCAGATTGGGGGTTGTTGAACAGTCGGATTGGTCCAGATGTATTGATTAAACCAATCATTCATTATACTAAAGAAGGCTTGTTTAGCCCCCTCATCTTGGTTACTCGTAGTTGGTCGAGATTCAATCGGCGCGGTCCCTTGCGTGGGAGCAGGCGCCGCACTCTTGACATCATCGACTATAGCTCACTCGGGATCATGATCTATTTACTATACGAAAGAAGAAAACACATTTCACGGTCAAAAGTCATCACACTATCATGGTAAAAATTATGGCATGTATAGCTAGACTCACACGTGCTATGTTAGTCTCGAGAACCGACTAAACCGTAGCTCTGATACTAATAAAATGCAACACCCTTAACCTGTATCCGTCACTGGATTAGGGTTACGAGGCATTTCTAGACTAAACACAAATCAGCACACTCATATAAATCATTTTGTTACTAGTAATGCATAAACAATCTATGATTTCAAGTTCTTATATAAATTGGACCAACGATTTATATAAAATAGGCCCGATATGTGAAACCGGACCAACGATCCAACTAGTGGCTAGACCGAACTGATAGCAGTAGAACCAGTTTGGGGTATCATAAGGGTGTCGCACCTGTATCACCGGACACGAGGGTGCCGGCGGCTAGATGGCGACATCCCAGTGGCCGACGGCGATTGGTCATCAATAGTTGAGCAGTGGAAGAGTTACACTCCTATTGGGACTCTACGAGAAAATTTAATTTTAGATTAATTATTCCAAAAATAATATTATTTTAATCTAATATTTATCTTGATAAATATTATATTAATTTAATATTAAAGTGATTAAGTTTAATCATAGTTAAACTCTCTAAACTCTTCCTATATAAAGAGAGACTTGGGTCATTATTTACACACACTTGAATTTAAAAGAAAGTTATAGAGAGAAAATTCTCTAAAATAATTATTCCAGAAAATTTCTAGAGATATTTTTCTGATTTCCAACTTGACTTAAAAGTTTAACACCCCTCACCCGTATTTAACATCGGAATAGGGTTATGGAGCATTACTAGACTTATAGAACATTTAACCATTAATTTCACATATAATTTCACATTTCATGCAAACTTTATTCAAACTCAAGCACAATGTCCCTATAACAAGCCTACAAGGCCTTAAACATACTTTGAAAGTTATATGGGACTAAACCGATAACTTAAAAAACTTTCACGAAACTTTGAAAATTTTTCTCAAAACAGGGGACACATGCCCATGTGGTCAGACCATGTGTCTCACACGGCCTTTAGACACGTCGGTGTCACAGGTCGTATGGACATTCGAAATGGGAGCATCCACACGGCCGTGTCTCAGCCCGTGTCCTACCCCATGTCCAAATAAGTGAGCTTACTGACTTGGGTCACACGGCAAACCACACGTCCGTGTGCCCTTCGAAGTGGCCACACACGCCCGTGTGCTAGGCCGTGTGCTAGGCCGTGCCAAACCGTAAGGTATACTGACCTATGCAAATGGCCAAATCACACGCATGCGTGCTAGGCCGTGTCTAAATTATGGGGTATATTGACTTGCCCGTGTGATCGACCATGTGGAGCATACTAACTTCATTTTAATTTTAACACTAGGGGACACACGACCATGTAACATGACCGTGTGTCACACACGACTGAGACAACGCCCGTGTCTCTGCTCGTGTGACAAAAATAGGCTATTTACCAAGCCAATTTGCCATCCAAACTTATGCTTACCTAAACAACCAAAATGGCACCAATTCATAGTATAAATGAAAATCTAATTTAGCCAAAATCAATGCTAATTCATACCATTTCCAATACTGACAACCAACATGCTTATAACCTTAAATCTTACTTAATCAAATCATACCAAAACACATGTACATATCAACAACTAAGCCTTTACCAAACATACATCATTTTACACCAATTCACAAGCATAATTCATATCTAATATCAACCATTTAACATTTACTAATTCCATATCCACAAGCCTCATAATATAATCCATTCACATATCCATCCATGAACTTAAAATATTAACCATATATGCACATATATGCACATAACCAAATCCATCAAATTAAGTCAACACTTATGGCCATATTTACAAACCAAAACATATGTCATCACAAGACATTACAAATAACCATAATCACTATCAACCGATAATCAAAATGTCTCAAAATACCTATACATGCCATATACTTAAAATACCAAAGTTCAAAGGTACCAAGTGATAGGTGGTAGTGTGAAACGATCTCCGACGATCCCCGAATCTGAGCTAGCTTTGATATCACTATAAAACACGAGAAAATACACAAAGTAAGCTATAAACCTTAGTAAGCTCGTATGAAATAAACTTGATAAAATCATATCACATAATTCAACAATTGATTAAAGATACATGAGTTCACATCAACTAACAAACCTTTCCATTACTCTTTCACGAAGTTATATACTTTCTTTATCATTTCTTCGATTCAAAACTAATATAATTTATGCACATACTTGTACCAACTGGTAACAATCTCATACACATTCTCATCTTTCATTTACCCGCTGAACCATTCAGATTAGAAGTTGGATACTCAAGGGTCTCACACGATAAGTACCTATACCATGGCCCGTAGCCAAATTAAGGTAACTTATTTCTGAAGTACTGATATCATGGCCCGAAGCCAAATCAGCCGATATGAATGGCATGAAGCCAAATCAATATAACTCGCACCCGAAGTGCTATATCATGGCCCGAAGCAAACTCAATGTATCCCCTAATGACATGTCACTAGCATCCTAAACTATTCCTAAGGTTCAAACAGGATTTCAAATGTTGAATCGTCGTTGAATCATTACCATTCATATCCACAGTCTCGTATTCACAATTTATGCTATATCAAAGCGTATGAAATACATTTGTATTGAAATTTATCATATACGAACTTACCTCGGATGTGGAAACGACGAAGTAAGTCGTTTAGTCGATAACTTTTATTTTCTCTCGATCTAGATCTGGATTTAGCTTTTCTTGATCTAAATATATTCAAAATTAACTTATTTAATCATATATTTATTCAATTCAATCCAAAATATACATTTGAGCTATTTTACACATTAACCCCTAAACTTTCACATTTTTACAATTTAGTCCTTATTACACAAAATAAAAAATTCATGCAAATTTCAAAACACCCATACTTAGCCGAATACCATTATGCCCCTAGAAGCCCATATTTTTCATTTATTTCACATTTTAACCACAAAGTTTCAATATTTCTCAATTTAATCCCTATTTTACATTTTCACTAAAAATCACTTTACAAAATTTGTTTATCTATCAACAAGCATTCAAAATCTATCATCAAACATCAAAATACACATGAATTCATCAATGGTATCATTCAAAATCTTTAAAAATTTTGTAAAATAGTCCCTAGGCTAGCTAGTACTAGATGCAATGATCACAAAAAATAGAACCCATTAAAAACGGGACATAAACGGACTTACAATTGAGCTCCAAAGTGATCGAATGCTTCAAACCCTTAAAAAAGGTGTTTTTGTTCATGAAATTTGACAATAGCAATAAGATGATACACATTTTGAATTTGTTTTATTAAATTAACTTTTAATTACCAATTACCAAAATTAACCTTAAAATTAATTCAAAATTTCATTTATGCCGTGCCATTATCATCCACTATCATAATAATGGTCTAATTACTACTTAAGGACCTTAAATTTAAGGTTCTATAGCTATTAGACACCTTTAGCTCTTAGAGCTCAAGTTTTACGCTTTACGATTTAGTCCTTTTTACCGAATTAAGCATTGAAACGATAAAATTACTTCACGAAATTTTCACACATACATACTATCATGCTGGAAACACTTAATAATATTAAAATAAATTTTTTTTCAACTTCATATTTTTGGTTTCGAAATCACTATTTCAATTTGACCAAAAACGGGTTGTTACAACTCTCCCCCCTTAGGGATTTTCATCTCCAAAATCTTACCAGTGAATAGGTTAGGGTACTATTTTCTCATAGCTTCCTCAGGTTCCCACGTAGCCTCTTCAACCCCATGACGTTGCCACAATGTTTTCACTAAAGCTATGGGTTTATTTCTCAGCTCTTTAATCTCTCGAGCCAAAATTCTAATCGGCTCTTCGTTGTATGACATATCAGTGAATCTCAATCTCGGATGGAGAAATTACATGCGAGGGATTAGATCTGTATCGATGCAACATCGATACATGAAACACGTCGTGCATCTTTTCTAAACAAAAGTTTATAGAAATTGCAAAATTACCCTATTGATAATTTTCGTGAAAATTTTTTTGATTTGAAGTGAGCCTACACTAGCAGATGTGAGCTTGAGGATAGCTGCGAAGACTACTTGGTCGAAGCGCTCAACCTAAACAAATTGAAAAAGTATAATTTTTAATTAAGTGTTTATTACTTTAGATATCATAACCAATATCTTGTTTTGAAAAAAAATTAAAACTCTAATTTTTCTCTATATTTATTTTCTGTTGCGTTTTCCAAACCCCTTTTTCCAACACTGGTGTGTCGCGAAATCGACTCTGTATGGGAAATAATTATGATCTAGAGGCATTTTGGTCCGCACAATTGAACATTAAGCACAAATACGATAGTTGGCCTTGGGTTAAGGAGACAATCACTCCAATTCTATAAATAGGCTCATTTAACACATGTTATGGACAACTTTGCATATTGTATAATTTTCTTCATAGTTTTAGTCTTTAGTTTTTCTCTTTTCTTAGGCTTTTAGGTTATTTTCAATTTTTTTCTTCGCTTTTTTTGGGAGATCAGATTTGTGAACTTGATTAAACTCTAGAGGATTCGGTATTCTATTCAATACAAATCAAGCTTCTTCTAAAATTTATATTCTTAAATTGTTATTCATATCTATTTTATACATCAAGTTTATGTTGTTTATGAAATCCATGAGGAACTAATCCTCCTGTGGGGAATTAACGAGTAGAGGTATAATTAATTAACTATTTTGTAGGGTTCTCTTAGCGGATAGCTATTTGGGAGAAGAAGAATTTAAACCCTAGGCTTAACAACCCTAGGAAGTCACCAAGGTAGGAATTAACCCAAAATTAGTATGGTCTATCCATGAACACCTTAACCCTAAACCAATATGAACTGTGAGGTCGAGAGATAAGTAGTTATTGCCGACTCGTTATTCTAGTAGAAGATCAGAAGATCCTGCTAGGGTATCAACTAGTTGATTGAACAAGAAGCCCGAAGCTATAGTTGGTTATTGTAATAAGACTATTTTTCCCAGGGCCCATAAGAAAATAAAACCCAAAATTTAACACAAAAAAATAACAGCCCAAATTTAGCAGTCCAGTCCATTAGGACTAAACCCAAAATTACAATACACAAGCCCAATAATAAAAAAAAACCCTAAGCCCAAATGGCCCAAAGCCTAAACCTAAAGGAAACATTCAGCAAACCCTAATAGCCTCTTGACCATTGCGCCATCGCCAGATACCACCACCCTCCTTATGCGCCATACCTCTCACGTCGCCACCAATGCGGCCTCCGTACCTACAAACCAAACACAGGAAAGCACGACAGCATAGAAAAATAACAAAAAATAATGTATTTTTATCATTTTCGGCTATAAAATTGAAGAACAGACTATTGTATTCTTTTTCTAGAGACAAAAAAAAGATCAATCAAAAAACAAATCAAAATTTTTCGAAGGTGATTTTTTTATTTCAAGTATTTATTTTAATTTTTTGTGTTATTTTTACATATAAAAAATAATAATAATAAAGGAAAAAGAAAGGGTTCACCTGAGTCACCCGTGGTCGCGTCATCGGAGATCTCCTCTCCGTCGTTAAAATCGGCCCTAAAAGGGGGTCGGGGATCCCTTGCTTCTGTTTTTGGGCTTAGAAGGTTTGGCCTTCGAGCCCGTTATAAAAGGGGCCAAAAACACCCTATTTACGCATTTCAGGCAATCGACCACAGTGGAGGAGCGCCGGGTTGCCAATGGAACACACTTCGGCCGAAGAGAGGGCTGAGAGAAGGAGGAAAAGCTTTGAATTTTTTTTAAAAAAATACAATAGCAGACTATTTTTTTTCTAAAAAAATTACTTTTATAGGACAAGTGAAATGGCGCCGTTTAGGGCCTGTTTCAGTGGCCTCAAAACAGCACCGTATAAGGCCTCTGATCCGTGACCCGACCCGCATGCTTGAGGATCCGCGCGTTTTCTCTTTGGTGGGATATTTGCAGATCAAGACCTTCCGTTTTGGAGGTGCACTTCAATGTGGTCATTTTCTCTTCTCTTTATTGTTTTAATTTTGCCATATATATTTTATTGCTGTTTTAATTTGATCCTTGGTGCGCCGAGAGGACCCGTGTCCCAAAAGTGGGTTATTTTCGCCTTTGGTCCTCCCTCCTTTCGCGAGTTTCATTTTCTGATCCTCAATTCTTCTTTTTTTTTCACAATTTCATCTCTTTTATTTAGTCTTAATTTTAATTTAATCCTTTTATCCTTATTATTAATATTATTATATTATTATTATTATTACTATTACTATCACTATTATTACTAGTGTTATTATTATTTTATTACTATTATCATTATCATCATTATTATTATTATTACTTTATTTGTTTATTTTACTATTATTATTCATTTATTATTATTATTACTAATATTATTATTGTTATTTTTAAATTGTTTTACCTAATATTCATTTATTTATTTGTTCATTATTAAATTTTAATTAATTTTTTAATTTTCATTTATTTACTTACTCGTTAATTTTTTATATAATTTGTTTGTGTTATTTCAATATTCGAGAAACCATACCCTAACTTACTGGGTTTTGATTTTTCTCGTTGAGCCTAAAGAACCAATTATCTTTTTTAAATCAAAGCGTATAAGTTAAATAAAGGCTTATTCTCGGGAATTCAAAAATGTTGTGTCCTAACTCACTGGATGTGACATTTTGTTATCTCGAGGTAAGGATTTCTAAAAATAAAGGCAATATTCTATATTTGGAATTTTGAGAAATTGTGCCCTAACTTACTACGTTCCGATTTTTCTTTTGACCCAAATAACCGAATATCCTTCTTAAACTTAAATGCATGAGTTTTAAAAGTCAAAAGACAAGCTTAGTTTCGAGGATTTGAAATGTCGTATCCTAACTCATTGGCATGACATTTTACTTCTTCGAAATAGGTGAGTCTTAACATCTAATTTAATTTATTCAAGTTTTCTTTTAAATAAAGAGGATCGTATTTTAAAATCTTTTCAAATTTTTGACATTAAGACGTTAATTAATTAATTAGGTACCAATTTTGGGCGTTACGAGGGTGCTAATCATTCCTCGTGTGTAACCGACTCCCGAACTCGTTTTCTTGAATTTTGTGGGCCAAAATAATTGTTTTAATCAATCAAAATGTTTTAATAATCAATCTCAAGGTGATCCGATCACACCTAAAAAAAAAGATTGGTGGCGACTCATTTTCGTTTTTAAAGATGACCCTGTTTTTGTTCAAAAAAATGGTTCAGACAGCTTGGCGACTCCACTGGGGAAAATAAAAGAATCAAGCCGTAAAATTGATTATTTTCTGTCTTGTTGTCGAAAAATTGAAAATCTGATTTGAAAAATTACAATCCTTTTATTGCATTTGTTTGTGTTATTTTATATGATTGCCGTGGTTTGAGTCTTGTAGAATATTTTCGCATCATATTGCATAAGGATCGTTTGGTCTTACCTCTTTTAAGTGGGAGTGAGAAGCTACTCCTTCTTGAGGTTTTCACCTCCGTGCAGGATAGTGAATTGCTTTTGGGATACATCCGTAGCTATGTCTTCGTGAGATTTTCATCTCCGTGCAGCCACAAGGAAATGTATTCCCCTGAACCAAACTCGGTTCGTATGAGCCTATAATGGGTAAGGATCGAGGAATCCACTAGTTCGGGTACCTCAACTTTAGAACCAAACTGCATGTAGAAGACCCTAGGAGCCCACCCTAGATAGCACTGCGCCAAACCCTAGCGGTTACCCGGATAGGTGCTTGATTATTTTTCATTTGCTTTGAGTTTTGTTTTTGTATATTGTACTGACTTATTGTGTTTTTTCTATGTTTGCATGTCTTTTCATATTTGAAAGAGTGTCAATTCACATTCGATTACTAAATTAGAGAGTTTGTTATGGAGAACGAATTTCTTGATAAAATAGAAGATAATGCGGCTGTCCGTATGTGGTCAGAGAAAACGAAATTAGAGAAAGGGGATAGTCTAGCCGAGGGGTACACGTTAGAATTTTGGGACTACACCCGTATCAGCGTGACGCAAAATAACCTTCAAGAATTAAAAGAGGTATGGGATCAGTGGAATGATGAGACTAAGCATTTGTTCTACTATAATTATGGGGATTTGTCATATCTACTCGACATCAAGGTAGACGAGCATTTATTCCGGGCCCTCGCTCAGTATTGGAACCCTACATATAGTTGCTTTACCTTTGAGAGGGTAGATTTAGTTCCCACTATAGAGGAATATATAGCCCTACTGTGTTGTCCAAAGGTTCAAGTCGATAAAGCTTATTCTAGAGCCACTTATGTTTGACCTTTTGGAAGAAATTGATGAACATTACAAGAATGAGTGAACAGTGGATTACAGCTAGGATCAAGCAAAAAGGTGAGTGTAAGTGCATCCTATGGAAGAATTTGAGAAATTTGATTCTAGCGCATCCTAATACAAAAAAGAGAGTCAATGTGTTTGCTTTGAGCATCTATGGACTAATGATCTTCCCTAGGGCATTAGGGTATGTAGATGAGGCGGTCTCGGATTTCTTTGATTGACTTGATAAAGGGTCACACCTGTTCCTACAATCTTGGCCTAGCCATTTAGATCTTTGAACACATGTAGGAGGGCCGGTGAGGGTAGATATATAGGGTGCGCGCAGTTGTTGTTAACTTGGTTCCACAGTCATTTTTGGAAGGTAGATAAGGTTTCTTATTGGGTTTTCTCCGGGAATTACTCCCCATTAGAGAAGATAATGGCCACGCCAAGAAGGGATGACATATCAGAGAAAAACTGGATAGCGCTCCTCTAAAATCTCCCGGAAGAAGACGTCGAGTGGAGAGCTCATTAGTTGATTCTCGACCAAATTTTTTACCGATGTGGGAGTTTTGACTAGGTCCCTTTGCTTGGAATTTGGGGAGCTGTTGGGTATGCTCCTTTGCTCGTATTGAGGCAATACATATCAAGACAATTCATACCGACAACACATAGGCTAGCCTAATATGAGTTTTCGTACAGGGGAGATAACTACAAGAAAAGGTAAAAAGAGATTTCTAATGCTTGGAATTAGACTCGTCGAATGAAAAGGCTGGCTATAGGTTTAATGATGACTCCCGAGTACAGTGGATGGTGGAGTAAAAGAATTAATGATAATATCTCCGGCCAAATTTAGAAGGCGTTCGACCGATGGAAGAGTACTTACAAGTGATCCTGTCAGAACTAGAAATCATAAAGCAAGACTTCAAGAGGAGGAATTTGGAACTTGAAAAGAAGATAGAAAAATTGGAGGAAGAAAAGATGCATTTAAGGTTAGATGCTGATGTTCAAAAGTTAGAGGCCGAGAAATTAAGGAAAGGAAAAGAATAAAGTCGAGGAAGACTTGGATAGTTTGAAGACGAATTACAAGAAATTGCATCTATCGATGAGAACCGCTGGATTGGAAAAAATGTCAGAGCAATGGTGACAAGAGATCCAAGAAGAAAGAACTAAAACCGATCGATGGGAGAGAAAATTCCAGGAGGCTCAAGCACAGAAAGAGGCCTTAGAAAGTTTGTTAAAACCCAAAATGACAAAAGAGAATTAAAGGCTAGAGTGGCAGAACTTGAAAAATTACTTCATCAATATAGAAATCATAATTTTATGGTTGAGTTGAAGGCAAGTTTGAACAAGATTGAAGAAGTGAAAGAAAAGATAGAAGAACTAGAGTCTGCATTACAAAATTGTGAGCTCCGGGTAGAGCTTCTTAAGGTAAGTGAGGAACGTTGTAAGGAATAGCTTCACCATTCTCATAATCAAGTTAGGAATCGAGATTACATTATGGGCGAGGCCGTGGCTCAGATTCGGGAGGTAGCTAATCATTTATAGACCTTGGCAATTCAGGTTGACATGCTAAGCGTGAAGTATGAGCTAGAATCAGATCGAGGTTAAGAGTTAGCTTCGTTGCTTAGGAAAGTTAAAACTTTGAGCATTAGGGCAAAGCCATATTTGTAATCCATTTTATGTAAAGAATTTTATTTTCTAGTAAAGTTTTCTAAACAAAATTGAATCAAAATCAACACCTTTTTTCATTCATGCATTCACATTACATCACATCATGTGCATTTAAATTTCATGGAAAGACCCTAATTGGTTAAAATCATTTCAGAGTTAATCTGGAAACCAACAAAAGCTTACCAACCAAACATCATTACGGTACTCGAGAAAAGACAAAAGACATGGATCAAATATTGGAAAGACTTGAACAATTCCAAAAAGAGATGCAAGATCAACTACAATTACAAATGCAAGAGCAACTGGCTAAAATCTAGCAAGACATGATGGACCGAATGTTGGTGCCCCAAAGAAATATGATGACTCAGTTAATGTTGGAGAAGATAATGAGGAACCTCTCTATCCTCCGGGTTTTACTCCAACAAATACATAGACACAACCTGAGGTGTACCCTCGAAGAACATCTGTGACGATTAAGCCTCAACAATTTTAGGATGGTGTTTGATACCGATAAAATTTCAAGCTGGATCATGTTCTAACCCAGGGGATAACCCAACTAATCATGTTATCTTTGACCTTGATGAAGTGGCAGAAAAGGAAAGGGCAAGGACAGAATTGCCAAAGCAGTTGAGGACCGATGTAAATGGCTGGAGGAAAAATTCAGGGCAATGGAAAACACTGATAGTTAGCATGGAATTGATGTTAAGGATCTGAGTTTAGTCCCAGATCTAGTACTCCCTCCCAAGTTCAAAACTCTTGAGTTTGAAAAGTACAACGGGACTAGTTGTCCTAAATCTCACATCACCATGTTCTGTCAAAAGATGATAGTATATGTTAATAATGATCAACTATTGATCCACTACTTCCAAGATTGTCTGATCGGGTTTGCAGCTAAATGGTACAACCAACTGAGTCGTGCTAAAATCAATTCATGGAAAGACTTAGCACAAGCTTTTATGAAGCAATATAGTCATGTGACGGACATGACACCCGATAGAATCATACTGCAAAATATGGAGAAGAAACAGAATGAGAACTTCAGGCAATATGCCCAAAGAAGGAGAGAGGTGGCGACGCAAGTCCAGCCACCTCTTTTGGAGAAAGAAACCATGATATTTTTCGTCAACACTCTGAAAGCCTCGTTCGTTAACCATATATTGGGAAGCGCTACCATGAGCTTCTCAGATATGGTAATGTCTGGTGAGATGATTAAAAACGTCGTAAAGAGTGGGAAGATAGACGCAATGGAAAGTACCAAAAGGTCAACCCCGAAGAAAAACAACAATGAAGTAGATAATGTGAGCATGTTATTAAAGGGTATCCCAAGCCAATCACTATGGGCCAGTTGAGGACCGTAACCACCAACTATCAAGGCCTTTCAAGGCAAGAATCCAACTCGAGGCCAAACTTAGGAAAATTCAGTTCATTCCCATCACCTTGATGTATAGGGAGTTATACCAAAATCTGTTTGATGCCTATGTGGTATCTCCGTTCTACTCAGAACTTATGTAGCCTCCGTTTCCCAAATGGTACGATCGCGAATGCCCAATACAAGTACCACGCAGGAATCACGAGACACTTGATAGAAAACTGCACCACTTTCAAAAAAATTAATTGAAAGGCTCATCCAAATGGGCATTATGAAATTTGACAAACCGTCTGGTGTAGAAGATCTATTACCTAACTATGCTAATAAGGGGGTAAACGCGATAATCAAGAATGCAGGAAAGAGAATCAAGAAGAATATTGCAGAAGTAAAAACCCTATTGAAATGGGTTTTAAAACAAATGATAGACATGGGATTTATCATTCAGAATTCGGGGGAGACACCTAAAGGGATGATGAGCTACTATGAATTCCACACTAAAGAAGGTCATGAAATCCAAGAGTATGCTGAATTCAAAGCTTTGGTGCAGAGACTAATCGATAATAAAGAGTTGGAATTCCTTGAAGAAGTTAAAGGCCGAAAGGAATGTTTGGAAATTTGAACATTAACATCGTATCTGAAGAGGGATTCGGAGAAGAGAATTCATTGTACGTGGGAATGTTTTGAGCAATGGGACTGTGGAAGAGATCCCGTATTTTTTTAAAGCCAATTCAGAGTAATGTCTAAAACATGCTTATTGCTTTAAGCCTAGGAGCAATAATAATCCTTTTGTGAAATAGGCATATGTCCAGTATCTTTATTTCAATAAAATGCATCTTTGTTTCTCACTTCAAGCAAATATTCTTTTATTGTTTCCATTTCATTCATAATCATACCACACAAGTAAATATTCTTAGATTCTTTTGTTCTTCGAATCTTCCTTCGTTCCTATAACAGGTCTCTAAATGTCAATAATATGAGCGACACTACTATTGACTCAGAACCTCCTTTTAAGCAAGAAATGTGTCCAGAGGAACTTCAGGACTTTGAAGATAACTGAGACTGTAGCTCATTTCCTGATGTGTTAAGGATGGTAGAACAAGATGAGAAACAGATCCCACCTTACAAAGAATTAGGGGAATTTATGGCCTTTCTATATGTGGGGCATGGATGTCAATGGGACGATCATGCCGAAAGCTTCTAATAAGTATCGACTCATCTTTGTGGTCGTCGATTACTTCACCAAGTGGGCGGAAGCTGCTTCATGTGCCGATGTCATAAAGACGACAGTCAGCAAATTCTATGTCGTTATGGAATCCCAAAAAAGGGATCATATCTGACAATGCATTAAATTTGAACAACAACACGACATCAAAAGTTTATAGTATGTTCAAGATTAAACACCGTATCACCCCAAAACAAACGGTAAAAAAATGAGGGATCACTGGGAAAATGATTGAGACCCATAAATATTGGTATTTATGCTAGTCGAACGTCTGTTAGGACCCCCACCGGGCAACGCTCTTCTCATTGATTTATGAAATAGGTGGCTTTTCCCATTGAAGTCAAGATTTATTCCCTCTGAGTTTTGCCAGAGTTGAAGTTGGATAAAATAGAATAGATCTAATTTCGATATGATCAAGTAAACCTGATTGAAGAAAAGAGGTTGAAAGCTATCCAAAATTATGACAAAAAGGTTCATCCCAGAGAATTCCATGAGAGGGACATAGTTTTGAAAAGGATCCTTTCCATACAAAAGGATTTTGAGGAAAATGAATACCAAATTGGGAAGGACCTTACGTGGTAAAGAAGACCTTCTCTGAGGAGCATTGATATCAACTGACATGGATGGCAAGACTCTGCCCAATCCAGTGATTCTGATCCAATCAAGCACTACTAGAAAAAGAAGAAAAAATGGAAAAAAGAAAAATAAAAGAAAAAGGAGAGGTCGGGGCTAAAACCCACAAAGGGCGCATTGAGACCAAATGGGGCTTTGAATTGAAAACCCGGAAAGGAAATTCAAATTTTGATCGAGGGTAGGCCGAATTAACAAGAAAGAAGGATGCTACATTTTGGGGCATCAACAAAGTACTCCAGTTCTTTTAAACACATATCAAGTTCAAGGGATCCTAAGAAGTTTTGTGCGAGAAGCTCATGCTAAGATATCTGGGGCACCTATTTTCACCTTATTCATTTTGAATCTTAGCAAAATTTGCTATCTTGATTAATTCATTTTCGAGCTTTGCTCCCAATAAAATTTCATCTTGTCCATTGTGATAATCTTTTTCAAGCATTTTTCATTGAAATAATGATTATCGGACCAACAATACTCAAACAAAAGGAGTTTTGCATATTACTCTGGAAGCTTCTAAATAGTACGAGAACCTAAAACAGAACCATTAGTCAGAACTGACCAAATCATGAGTTAAAAACATTTGAGAAAGAATATTCCAAATTATGACTATTTATTCAGATCTTCTGTCAAAGATACCGGCTAAACACGAAGGCACGGTAGCATATTGGTGATAGAACCTTGATAATGATGAGCAATGATAACCTAAGCATTAAAAGGGGATTATTCTCAAAAAATGACATTCTGCATTCATGCAAATGTCATTCGAGAAGGAGCATTTGATTCATTCCGATAATGACTTCCTAATCATTTGCCATAAAGATAAGCCCATGGAATGAATTTTACAGGTTGTGTTACCTAGAGAATAGTGCAATAGACCAATGAAGTTACAAACCTTATCTCCCAAAGTTGCAGTGGAGCTAGTTGAAGTTAGAAGTCTTATCTCCCTGAAGTCGCAGTGGAGTAGACTAAAGATAGCAAATCTTATTTCCCTGAAGTTGCAGTGGAACAAATTGAAGCTATAAATTATAGATCTTATCTATCTAAAGTTTCAGTAGAGCAGATCATGGCAAACCTTATCTCCTTGAAGATGAAGTGGAGCAGGTTGAAGTTACAAGTCTTATCTCCCTGAAGTCACAGTGGAGCAGACTAAAGATAGCGAATCTTATTTCCTGAAGTTGCAGTGGAATAGATTGAAGCTATAAATTATAGATCTTATCTCTCTGAAGTTGCAATAGAGTAGATCATGGCAAACCTTATCTCCCTGAAGATGCAGTGGAGTAGGTTGAAGTTACAAGTCTCATCTCCCTAAAGTCGTAGTGGAGCAGATTAAAGATAGCAAATCTTATTTCCCTGAAGTTACAGTGGAATAGATTGAAGCTATAAATTACAGATCTTATCTCTTTGAAGTTGCATTAGAGTAGATCATGGAAAACCTTATCTCCCTGAAATAGTAGTGGAGCAGGTTGACATTACAAACCTTATCTCCCTGAATTTGTAGTGAAGTAGGTTGTAGTTACAAGTCTTATCTCCCTAAAGTTGCAGTGGAGTAGGCTGAAGATAGCAAATCTTATTTCCCTGAAGTTGCAGCGGAACAGATTTAAGCTACGAATTATAAGTCATATACCTCTAAAGTTGCAGTAGGTCGGATCAAATCTATCATGATGAATCTTATCTCCATGAAGTTGTAGTGGAGTATATTGAAGCCACAAATCTTATCTCTCTGAAGTTATAGTGGAGCAGATTAAAGCCGCAAGTCTTATCTCCCTGAAGTTGCAGTGCAGAAGAATGAAGATAGCAAATCTTATCTCCCTAAAGTTGCAGCAGAACATATTTAAGCTACGAATTACAAGTCCTATACCTCTGAAGTTGCAGTAGGTCGGATCAAATCTATCATGGCGAATCTTATTTCTCTGAAGTTGCAATGGAGCAGATTGAAGCCACAAATCTCATACCCCTAAAGTTGTAGAGGAATAGATTAAAGCTACAAGTCACAAATCCTATACCTCTGAAGTTGCAGTAGGTCGGATCAAGTCTACCAAAACCAGACTTTATCTTTCTAAAGTTGCAGTGGAGCAAGTTGAAATTACCAATTCTTATCTCCTTAAAGTTCCAGCAGAGTAGATCGAAGCTACAAATCTATTCTCCCTGAAATTAGATTCAAGCGGGTCGAAGCACCAGTTCCTATACCCCTGAAAATTTGGTGGGATGGAAGGAGGCTACTTGAAAAAGAGAAGCACTAAAGAAGTCGAGATTTAAAAACCGGGAAAAATTGGCCCTTTTAAAGTCTTTGCTCCATTCCCGTTACATGACAATAAGTAAAGATGGGTAGCTGTAATAGGCCTATTTTGCCTGGGGCCCATAAGAAAATAAAACCCAAAATTTAACATAAAAAAATAACAATCCAAATTTAACAATCCAGTCCATTAGGGCTAAACCCAAAATTACAATACCCAAACCTAATAATAAAAAACCCTAAGCCCAAATGGCCCAAAGCCTAAACCTAAAGGAAACTTTCAGCAAACCCTAACAACCTCTTCAGTCATCGCTGCCACGTCAGTACCACCACCCTCCTTGTGTCGTACCTCCACGTCAGCCACCGTACAGCCTCCCTACATGCAGACCTAACACAGGAAAATATGAAAGCACAGAAAAATAACAAAAATAATGTATTTTTATCATTTTCGGCTATAACAACCAAAGAACAAACTATTGTATTTTTTTCTAGAGACAAAAAAAAGATCAATAAAAAAACAGATCAAATTTTTCGAAGGTGACTTTTTTTTATTTTGAGTATTTATTTTAAAATTTTTTGTGTTATTTTTGCATATAAAAATAATAATAAGGAAAAAAGAAAGGGTTCACCTGAGTCAATCGCGGTCGCGTCGTCAGAGATCTCCTCTCCGTCGTTGAAATCGGCCCTAAAAGGGGGTCGAGGATCCCTTGCTTCCGTTTTTGGGCCTAGAAGGTTTTGCCTTCGAGCCCGTTGAAAAAGGGGCCGAAAAACACCCTATTTGCACATTTAGGACACCGGCCACGGCAGGGGCGTTGGGACCCCAATGGAACAAACTCCGGCTAAAGGGAGGACTGAGAGGAGGAAATGCTTTGAATTTTTTTTTTTTAAAATACAATAGCAGAATGTTTTTTCTAAAAAATTGCTTTTATAGGACAAGTGAAACGACACCGTTTAGGGGCTATTTCAGTGGCCTCAAAACGGCGCTGTATAAGGCCTCTGACCGTGACCCAACCCACATGCTTGAGGATCCGCATGTTTCCTATTTGGTGGGATATTTGCGGATCAAGTCCTTTTGCTTTTGCGGTGCACTTCAATGTGGTCATTTTCTCTTCTCTTTATTGTTTTAATTTTGCCATATATTTTTATTGCTATTTCAATTTGATCCTTGGTGCGCCGAGAGGACGCGTGTCCCAAAAGTGGGTTATTTTCACCTTCGGTCCTCCCTCCTTTCTCGAGTTTCATTTTCTAATCCTTAATTCTTCTTTTGTTTTCACAATTTTATCTCTTTTATTTCGTCCTAATTTTAATTTAATCCTTTTATCCTTATTATTATTAATATTATTAATATTATTATTACTATCACTATTATTACTAGTACTAATATTATTATTATTATTTTATTATTATTTTATTATTACTACTATTATTTATTTATTTTTACTATTATTATTATTTATTATTATTATTACTAATATTATTATTGTTATTTTAAACTGCTTTTACCTAATATTTATTCATTTTTATTTATTTGTTCATTATTAAATTTTTAATTAATTTTTTAATTTTCATTTATTTACTTACTCGTTAATTTTTATATAATTTGTTTGTGTTATTTCAAGATTAGAAATCATACCTAACTTACTAGGTTTCGATTTTTCTTGTCGAGCCTAAAAAACCAATTATGTTTTTTAAATCAAAGCGTATAAGTTAAATAAAAGCTTGTTCTCGAGAATTCAAAATTTTGTGTCCTAACTCACTGGATGTGATATTTTGTTATCTCGAGGTAAGGATTTCTAAAAATAAAGGCAATATTCTGTATTTGGAATTTTGAGAAATTGTGCCCTAACTTACTGGGTTCCGATTTTTCATTTGACCCAAATAACCGAATACCTTCTTAAACTTAAATTCATGAGTTTTAAAAGTCAAAAGACAAGCTTAGTTTCGAGGATTTGAAATGTCTTATCCTAACTCATTGGGCGTGACATTTTACTTCTTCGAAATAGGAGGGTCTTAGCATCCAATTTAATTTATTCAAGTTTTCTTTTAAATAAAGAGGATTGTATTTTAAAATCTTTTCAAATTTTTGATATTAAGACGTTAATTAATTAATTAGGTACCAATTTTGGGCGTTACGAGGGTGCTAATCATTCCTCGTGCGTAACCGACTCCCAAACTCGTTTTCTCAAATTTTGTGGGCCAAAATCATTGTTTTAATCAATCAGAATGTTTTAATGATCGATCTCAAGGTGATCCGATCACACCTCAAAAAAAAAAAAAAAAAGATTCGTGGCGACTCTATTTTCATTTTTAAAGTCGACCCTGTTTTTGTTTAAAAAAAATGGTTCTGACAGTTATGATTACTGAAGCGAGCTAATGACCCATGGTCAGATCTAATAAATTTTACTATTTGATTTCCTGCTATTTATTTATTTATATTCTTTTACTATTATAAAAAAAAAACTCAAAAACCTTTCTTTATATTTTATCATAATATAATCTATCTAAAGTACTAATTTGACCTATTTGTGCTTAGGTTAGAGTTAACTTAATGCTCACCTCCCTTGGGTACGATCCTCATAGTATTCATTGCTTCGTTGTAACGATATTACAACTTGACCCATATACTTGCTGATACTGCCTAATTGACATATTTGTGCAGAATTTTTACCTTGGACATTACTACGTCTGGAGGCAGTCAGCATTCTTGTATTTATTCGCATGTTTAGGGGAATGTATGTGAATGAATGCAATATTATAAATGTGTTATATAATTATTATTTTTTGTCAAGGTTGTGGTTCTTAGAAAATAGACCGCGGACTATTATCTACATGTAGGATTATTTTTATTTATAGAATTCTTGTGAATCGAAAACAGATATAGGACATAAATGTAATTTTTGAAAAAGGAGTCCATGATGAGGAAAAGATGGAGTGATGGTGGTCGAAGACACAAGGAATTCCTTGTGATAAAAAACTATATAATTTTTGTTTTTTCATTTATTTTCTAGAAATAGAACCATGGAAACATTGGCTTGCAATTTTATTTTATTACTCATCTTTTTATATATTTGTTTAATAATTTTTTATAATATAATTGTGATATTTATATATATATATATGAGATGATCCATAGTTGATCTATCAAAGATAAGAAGTCTAGTAATGAGAAAATACATGTGTTGTATTGTTCCATTCATTTCTTTAGGTTATTCGATTACTGTGAGAAGTGTGGTAATTAGATGGGTCAAATACAACTCACCTCCCTTTCCTAGGATCCTACCTGGTGCACGAGTCACATTCACTTCTTCAGTTTTTCCCTAAAAGAAAAACCATGTAGAATCAAAATTGTTCCATTAACTCTTATGAATGAATGAATGTGAATATTATAGAATTACCAAAGAATGTCATATATACATGAGATAAGCATGTTATATAGTTTAGGAAAGAATGACACATGTATTTGTCATACATTTATTGATCATACATGATTCAAACTGAAAATTAAAAACATTGCATGTTTTTAAAATATTGAATGGGAGAAGGTCCCTAAACAAGACCTAAGGCCTCCATCAATGGTCTCTTGTGGTGGAATGAAATGGATCTGCCCCAAGGTAGATATTGTCATGCGATTTCACTGAGGAGACTTCCTGAGAGAAAGCATAATTTTCTTATAATCATATGATAGTTGGACCAGCCTTTGTGGTAGGTATTATCATGCGATACATTAAGAAATTCTATCTTCAAAAGAGAACAACTAATCAAAACAGGCTACTCGGTGAGATTGTCCTACGGTAACTCATTTGTGGTGCATGATGCAATAAGTGTTGAGTTGATGGTTATACACTCAAGATCTTCTAGTTAAGTAAGCCCCACGGAGCTCTACTTAAGTTAGAATGATGGTCAAACGTTACACGATTATTAGTATGTCTGAATGCCTAAGGAATTATGTTCATGTACTTATTGGATGGAAATCCATGTTCTTACTAGTTAATCATGATCACCCTACGGTGGCTTGATTTAATGGGTGTGGAATTATCATTGCAACAACTTACAAATGTTTTCAAAGATTAATGTAAGATGCATGCATCATCTTAATGCATACCGTAATGTTGCAAAATGTTTTCAAACATTTTCTTAATACTTAATTTATGAATGTTTTATTTTCAATTCGAAAATGACACCAACTCTCTTATTGAACATACTCACTGAAAACAAATTAAATGGAAATAACTATAAGGAATGTAAAAGAAACCTGATAAATTTCCTAAGCTATGATAAACTTAAAATAGTTCTTGATAATAAGTGTCGACTGGCCACTTAAGCTAAGTTTAGAAGACATGTTCAAAGGCCAAGCTACCTTTGTTCGACAGTCAACCATAACTACCTTGATGAATGCCCAAAAAAGCCTGACACTCTATCAAAGACCATATAATCACTATTATGGGCTACTTTGCTGAGGCTGTGGACAATAAGGCCAATTTGGATATGAACACTCAAATTAAGATGGTGTTCAAAAGCTTGTCAAAGGATTTTGCTAGTTTTAGGGCTGCATATAACCTCAAAAACAAAAACCTAACGCTTACACAACTCATGAAGGAGTTACAATACTACGAGTTGATGTTGAACGACAGTCAGTCAATCCAAAGAGCAGAATCGAATATAGCTGTCAGCTTTTCCTCAAAATGGAAGAGAAAGTGTGTTAAGAAATGCAAGGCTAAGTTCTTTGGGCCACCACATGTAACAACCTCCTAGTAAACTGGAAGATTGGCAACCCAAGTATGACAATGGAAAACACCCAATAATAAAAGAATGCAAGTGGGACTTCATTCGTCTGCCAATTCGGGTAGGTTAAACAAATTTTACTTGATATCTACATCCAAACGCACATGTAACTAAATGGGGTGATTTAGTCCAAAAGATGATATTAAAATCTGACTTTGTTTAATTTATCAAGCAAAGGTTCAACATGTATTTCATGTCAGAGATGCATAATGACAAAAGTAGGCATTACCATAATACAACCTCAACCAACTTAACCATGTTAATGCAACAATTTGTCTATATAAAAATTTTCATAAGCTATCCCGATATATATATACATGTTACAAAATAAAAAAAATATATGGCTCACAAACAAGACCTTGCCTGGGATTTGGCTAAGTCCTTTCAAAGACGGAGTAGTCTATTCTACCTGAAAATATGGACAAGAGAAGAAATCGAATGAGTTCAAGTTTCTTAGAGAGTTTATCACAACCTAATATTACATTAAATAATCTAGTTTTAGCAGTTTAATAGATAAATGAAAACAAAATTTAAATTGAGGATTTATTAAATTCTAGGTATGAACCGAATGGAACAAAGCATTATCATCGACTTAACGAGCTTTTAAATAACAGAAGGATGATATAGTCTATCGCTTCTGCAAGAGATCTACAAATCATTCCTTGATTTAATTGAACCACATGTCTCGGTACAGAAAACATCCCTTACACATCCTCGATCCTCCGCAAGCCATAATTTAATATCAATTGAAATGTTTTTCTACTTTATTGCCATGTCAGAATTAGAGCTTAGAAGGAATGAATGCATCATTCCACCAATTACCTTATTCTTCGATTTCCTTCCTATTCAATCACCCCTCATGTTTCAAGCATTTCACATTAACATTATGCAATTTCAAGCATTTTATTTCAAATACTTATCATACACTTGTCTCAATTAACTAGCTCGTAATTAATCTAATTAAACATAATCAAACACTTAATAACAAAACATTTTATTCAAAATACCAAAATGATAATCACAAAATAACTAATTATAGTATTACATATACACGGCACTCATACATAATTTGTCTTATAATTTGATAACGATATATTAATGCTACCAGAAATTTTAATTAATTTCCTTCAAGATTTGAGATGTTTAAGCTTGGGAATTCTTGTCATGTTGGAACAGTACATCAATGACTCTAATGCATTGTTAAGATAAAACTACAAACACATTTATTTCACACAAATAGTGCATCCGGACACCCAAATTATTCTTCAACCTTCATTTACTAACACATGCAACTTTAATCAATCCATTGACTAACTTCGGTCAGTATAAAAGAAACTTCATTCGTGTACCTCAATAATCTTTGATTAAGCAATACATTTCCCAAAAAATAAATCATTAAATTTAACAATTCACAATCCAAAAAACACTATAATCGCATTTCTTCATGACATCAAAATATGATTTTTGGATACTTGTTTTACCTTCAACCAAATGAATTATATCTATTTCGTTAACTTAAATTGTCAGCTAGGAAGTAACTTTAAAAAAATAAATTTTTGGAAAGCACATTAAGCATTTAAAATGAATGTAAATGAACACAGCTTTAAGATAACAAAGTAGCCCTATACAACAACACATTAAGAACTTAAATCGAATATAAATAAACACATTTTAAAGAATACAAATCAGCCCTTTACAGCATGTTAACAATAGCAAAGAGCCAAAAGGAAGAAATACTTTGTTACTATTGAAGTAAAAAGATACTTTTGAAGAGATACAGCTCAGTATTTAATACACGAGTATAGCTGTTAACTATAGCCTAACTTCCATAACTAACTCACATAAATGACTATCTTTAACCAACATTTAGTCACTTATAACATGCCCCGTACTTGTCAACTTTCTACTCCCTTCTTCCTTTCTTCTGAACGCGCAACTGACTTCTAAATTTGGTAAACAATCCTACTAATAATGGCTTTGTTAGAACATCAACAACCTGCTCTTGACTGGATACATGGCCCACTTGAAAAGTTTCTTCAGAAACTTTTTCCCTGACGAAAAACAAGTCCAACTCGACATGTTTAAATTTTGAGTGCATAACGAGGTTGCCTGCTACTGCTACAGTAGCCGAACTGTCACACCAAATGAACGCCTTTGTCCTAACAGGAGCACAAAGCTCAGCTAGCAAAGACTAAATCCAGACCATCTCTACTGTGACATGAGCAAGACTCCTATATTCGGCCTCTCCTGTTGACCTTGACACCACTTGTTGCTTACGAAATTTCTATGAAATGGGATTTCCTCTAAGAAAAACACAAAATCTTGATGTTGACCTACGATCGTCAAAATCTACTCCCCAGCTAGCATCTGAAAAACCTTCCAGGAGAAACTTCGAGGTTTGAGTAAACTTCAGACCATGACTCAAAGTTCCTTTTAAGTACCGCAAAATTCTTTTAACAGCTTTGAAGTGAGTGTCGAGAGGTTTATGCATGTATTGGAAGACCTTGTTAACTGCATAAGCAATATCGGGCCTGGTAATTATGACATATTGAAGAGCTCCAACAATGCTTCTGAACAGGCGCTCATCCTCAATAGGGCTGCCTTCATGAGCTAACAAACGACAATTTGTTACCATTGGTGTGGAGAAGCATTCGAGTTGTCCATGGATGCTCGTCGAAGTAAATCCATAATGTACTTTTGTTGGCCAAGAAAATCCCATCAAGTGTATAAGTAACCTCAATGCTATCCCATCAAGTGTATAAGTAACCTCAATGCTAAGGAAATAATGCAGCTGACCTAAGTCTTTTAGAGAGAAGTGAACATTCAAATCTGTAACAAATCTGTCAATAGCACATGAGTCAGTTCCAGTGACAATGATGTCATCTACATATACCAGGACATAGAGCAATTGAGATCCTTGACGATGAATAAATAAGGAGTTGTCAGCTTTGGAACACTGAAACTTATTTGCCAACAAGAATTCTTTTAGCTTATAAAACTAGGCTCGAGGGTCTGTTTGAAACCATACAGGGCCTTTCGTAACTTGCACACTAGCTGCTGACCGCCTGATCCTTACTTTTTGAATCCTGGGGGTTGTACCATGTAGCTCCTCCTGAAGATCGCCATTCAATAACGAGTTATTAATGTCCACCTGCCAAAGGGACCATCCGAGAGAAACAACAAGCGCTAGCACAACCCTGATCGTTGTTGGCTTGACCACAGGACTGAAGGTCTCCTAGAAGTCAATGCCTACTTTCTGTAGGTAGCCTTTGACCACCAATCTCCCTTTATACCGAGCAATAGATCCATCATCATTTCTTTTTATCTTAAAAATCCATTTGCAACCAACTACTTGACGCCCTGTGGGGAGAGGTGTGAGGTCCCACGTGTGATTAGACATCAAGGCAGTATATTCAGCCTCAGTAGCAGTAGCCCATTTAAGGCTCAGCAAGTCTTCTGTAATGGAGGAGGGTTTCAATTCAGTCAACATAGTGGAAAATACCTTTGGCTTGAAAATTCCACATTTCAACGTAGTGAGCATAGGGTGACAATTAACCGGAGAAGACTGCCTAAGAGAAGATGCAGACTGATTGGGAGAAGCTTCTATCGTGCAATCCCGAATAGAGAGTGAACCATGAGTAGACCTTGGGTTTGAACCAGTCTGAGGAATAAGTGACATATAACAATTATCAATAGCCCTCGTAGCTAAATAGGTAGGAATATTGGTAGGTACTGACGAGAGAACTACAGGAACTTGAGACCTGTGGTGCATGGAGGTTGTAGAGTCCAATGATGGTTGAGCAAGGAAGCCGGTCTTGAAAGGAAAAGAAGTCTCATCAAAACTTACATGACGAGAAACAAATATGTGACCATCTTCAGCAAGACATCTGAAACCTTTCTGATTGTAACTAAACCCAATAAAGACACATTTCTTAGACCTGAACTACAGTTTATGTTGCTGAAAAGGCTTGAGATAAGGAAAACACACGCATCCAAAAACCCTTAGCTGAGAGAAACTAGGTGCAAACTTATACAACATTTCATAAGGACTGATCTGGTGCAAAGCTGATGTAAGCAATTTGTTGATCAGATGAGTAGCTTGAGCAAACGCTGCTGACCAGTATTACAAGGGCATAGATGATTCAGCTAAAAGAGTCAACCCCATTTCTACCACCTGTCGATATTTCCTTTCAACTAACCCATTCAGACCGGAGGTGTGTGGACAAGTGACTCTATGATGAATGCCAAGCTTAGATAGCTCTTTGGACAAGGACCAATATTCTCCCCCCATTCACTCTGAAACATTTTTATTGTACTACCAAATTAAGTCTTAACCAGCTGAATAAACTGAACAAAACACTGAAAAACCTCAGCCTTGATCTTGAGAAAATATAACCATGTGTATCTACTGTACATGTCAACAAATGAAACATAGTAAGAAAAACCACTGGACTACACATGTGCTGGTCCCCAAACATCAGACACCACCAGTTCAAAAGAAGAAGAATACACAGTCTTTGATGAAGCAAAAGGTAACTTGTGTGATTTTCCCAACTGACAGAATGTACATACAGTAGGTAACTTTCTTTGTTTAAAAGAAAAATTACAAGCTCGCATAACAAGTGATAGTGTATTATGACAGGGGTGACCAAGCCTGTTGTGCCACAATGCTAGAGAGGAAAGAGCTTGGACATTGTAAAGAAGAGGAGCTCTTGTAGCTGGTGAATTACTGACCCTTCGAGAAATATCGAACTTGTAGAGTCCATTATGTATATGACCCTCTAATAGAATTTTCCTGTCTGTATGTCCTTCACAAAACACATAAAAGGGTGAAATTTAAAGTACACCATATTGTCCTTAGCAAACTGTCTTATAGACAGTAAATTTTTACACACTGTAGGTACATGCAGAACATGCTTGAGATGTAAAATCTTAGAATCAGTTAAGAGTGAAGAAAAGTCAACATTAGCAATAGAAACAGACTCACCATTTCCCATGGAAATTTGACTGGTACCTGTGTAGGGAGAAACATTTGTCAGTTACGTTACATCAGGAGTAACATGATTGGTTGCTCCAGAGTATGGATACCAATTCTAATCAGACACAGAGGGGGAGTGAGCTCTAGAGGATGCTTGCTGAAGATAAAGATGAGGTTGAGACATCGATCCACAACAATGAGAGCCATCATTGAGTAGTGAGTTGATGACAATTGACAGACATTGAATTATCTTGTTCAACACCAGAAAAGTTTTCATCGAACCTATAATAACACATTTATACTGTATGCCCAATCTTCCCACATAGTTGACACTGTGGTCGAGAACGAGACCAACCTCTACTAGAGCCTCGAGTTCTGCCACTTGACCATCCTCTACCATGTTCTTTGTAACAATGCCTAAAATTCTAATCCGAATTCGTAGCCTATTTGGAGCTTCCTGAAGACTCTTGGGTAGATGCCAGATTAACTTGTAAAGGAATATTAGTTAATAAGGCTAACTGTCAAGCTTCACAATCAAGAAGTAATTAGTCAACAAATCAAGAGAGATAAATGTTGCTAATGCCATAATTCGAATAGGTTCATACTCAAGAGGTAAGCTAGCCAAGATGATACTAACCTATTCTTGTTCAATAACCACACTACCAATAGAGGTGAGATGATCACTTAACTACTTAGCCTTGGACAGGTATTCTTTGATAGAAAGATTGGACTTCTTGAGAGAATATAAATTGTGTTGCATACTAGAAACCTTGAGGTTGGATTTAACACCAAATCGCATCTCAATTAATGTCCAAACTTCAAGGCTTGTTTTGCAGACGTGAGATGCATCAAAATCTCATCCGAGATTGTAGACAATAACCAATAAGCCAAGAACTTATCTTGCTTCTTATGAACCAAGAATGCAGGATTCGTAACTAGTTGACCATCAGTCCCAGGTATCAAAGGAGAAGGAGCATGGATTGTACCAAGAACAAACCCTCCAGATCATAACCTTCAAGAATCAGCAAAAGCTAATGCTTCCATAAGAGGTAGTTTTTTTCATTGAGTTTAACCGTATCATGCTTTGAGAAATAGTGAATTATGAGAGACGAGAAACCACTAGGGCCTTGCAAGTGGCCATCATCCTCGGTGTTAGTCAAGTGATGAGGCATTTCTAATGGCCCTGTTTTGGTAGCCATGCAGACGAGAAAAGAGAAGAAAAAATTTATAGCAACACAACCTGTGCTCTTGATACCATGTTAACAATAGCAAAGAGACAAAAGAAAGAAATGCTTTGATACTATTGAAGCAAAAATATACCTTTAAAGAAATACAGACTCAATATTAATACACGAGTATAGCTGTTAACTATAGCCTAACTGCCATAACTAACTCACATGAATAACTATATTTAACTAACATTTAGTTACTTATAACACAGCAGCACATTAAGCATTTAAATCGAATGTAAATTAACACATTTTGAAGACTACAAATCAGCCCTTTACAGTAGCACATTAAGAATTTAAATCGAATGTAGATTAACACATTTTAAAGACTACAATCAGCCCTTTACAACAGCACTTTAAGCATTTAAAACGAATGTAAATGAACACATTTTAAAGACTACATATCAGCCCTTTACAACAGCACATTAAGCATTTAAATCGAACATAAATGAACACATTTTAAAGACTACAAATCAGCCCTTTACAACATCACATTAAGCATTTAAATAGAACGTAAATGAACACATTTTAAAGATGCTAAATCTTCCTTGTCAAATTTGCCAAATTTGTTCATTTAACAAGTTAAAAAAAAGTTCAAGAGAACTTACCAAACTTCCCAAAACGATTTCTACCTCTTTAAGCCTGTCCTTTACCCTTGCCACCAAGTTCTTCTCCCTCTCCTTTAGCGCATATGTGAAAGAAGAAGAGAATAGCTTCACTTAGAACACTCTTATTGTTAGAATTAAGTGACCCGAATCCTTATTTAAATAAAATACAATGGTAAAATAAAATAAAAGAAGAATCCCTATAGAACTACACTTCTTTTATTTTATTTTAAATAAGGTTTTTTAAACCTTATTAAACTGCATCTATTTGATATTGATTAGAATAAGGAGTTTCAATCTTACTACACTCCTATCGAATATGGCTTTACAAGCCTATAAATGACATAGTCTATTCCTCTTGTAATTGATTCAATTAGACATAGTAAATTTTCTTTCCTCCTCCCCATGGTTTTTTCCCAAGGGTTTCACGTAAAATCTGTATGTTCTTTATTTTATTTTTCTTTTCTTTGAGATATATTTGTCATTACCGATGTTTTTACAAATTGGTATCCGAGCTTTCGAGTTTTTTATCTCCATCACAGTAATGACATCTTTAAAGTATAAAATTTCGCTGTTGGATCGCAACACCAGATTCGCATTGTGGCAGATAAAGATGTAGGCAGTTCTTGCACAGATGGATTTAGAGGAAGCCCTACTAGGGGTAGATAAGATGCCTTCGACATTGACGGAGGAAGATAAGAAGCGCAAGGATCGAAAGGCGTTAACACAGTTACATTTGCATTTGTCTAACGAAATTTTGTAGGATGTGATTAAAGAGAAGACTGCTGCAGTATTATGGAAGAGGCTAGAACAAATATGTATGTCGAAAACTCTAACTAGCAAGTTGCATATGAAGCAACGTCTTTATGCTCATCGTTTGGAGGAAGGTGTATCTGTGCACGAACACTTAACAGTGTTTAAAGAAATTCTCTCAGACTTGGAGGTCATAGAGGTTCAGTATGATAAGGAAGATCTAGGGTTGATTTTACTTTGTTCGTTGCCCCCCTCTTATTCAACCTTTAGAGACACGATTTTATATAGCCACGAGTCTTTCACAATTGATGAGGTTTATGATTCTTTGACCTCGTATGATAAGATGAAGCATCTTGTGGTTAAACCCGACTCTCAGAGAGAGGGTCTCATTGTTCGTGGGAGACAAGATTGAAATACTGATGATGATCATGGAAGGACACAGGATCAAAATTCTCGCAGGGTAAATCTAAGGGTAGATCAAAGTCTTCAAACAGAGGTAAAACTTGTAACTTCTACAAGAAGAAAGGGCACATTAAATCTTAGTGCTATAAGCTATAGAACAAGATTAAAAGGAGGCTACGAATCAAAAGGGAAAACAATCAGAAAATTTGGTGAAGGTGACATTGTAGAAGACTACAGTGATGGTGAACTTCTAGTCGCTTCTGTCAACAATTCTAAAGAGAGCAAGGAGTGGATACTTGATTCAGGCTGCACCTTTCACATGAGTCCCAATCGGGATTGGTTTACAAATTACGAAACGGTGTCTGAAGGTGTTGTTTTGATGGGAAATAATGCTTCGTGTAAAATCGCAGGTGTTGGAACAATTAAAGTTAAGATGTTTGATGGAGTTGTCAGAACACTTAGTGACGTACATCATGTTCCAAAATTGAAGAGAAATTTAATTTCGTTGAGTACTCTTGATTCAAGAGGGTACAAATACACAGATGAAAGTGGGATTTTGAAGATTTCCAAAAGTTCCCTTATTGTAATGAAAGGGCAGAGAAAGACTGCCAAGTTATATGTTTTGCAAGGTTTTACTGTTATTGGCGATGCAGCTGTCGTTTCCTCTTCCTTGTTAGATGATGATATTACTAAACTTTGGCATATGCGCTTAGGGCATATGAGTGAGAATGGCATGGCAGAATTGAGTAAAAGAGGACTTCTTGATGGGCAAGGAATTTACAAACTGAAGTTCTGTGAGCACTGCGTTTTTGGGAAGCAAAAGAGAGTTCGATTCACCAGAGGAATCCATAACATGAAGGGAACATTGGAGTATATTCATTCTGATCTGTGGGGGCCATCGAGAGTGCCTTTGAGAGGTGGAGCTAATTATATGCTAACTTTTATTGATGATTTTTCCAGAAAAGTTTGGGCATTCTTCCTAAAGCAGAAAAGCGATGTGTTTTTTGTATTTAAGTCTTGGAAAACTATGATTGAAAAATAGATGAGAAAATAAATAAAATACCTCCGCACAGACAATGGCTTAGAGTTTTGTTCTGATGAGTTTAATAAACTGTGCAAGTTAGAAGGGATCGTGAGACACTTGACAGTTCGTCATACTCCACAACAAAATGACATTGCAGAATGAATGAACAAAATGATCATGGAGAAGATTCGATGTATGTTGTCAAATTCCAACTTACCAAAGTCGTTTTGGTAAAAGCGACCTCTCTTGCATGTTTTTGATCAACCGATCTCCATCCATTGCCATTGAGAAAAAGACTCCACAAGAGGTATGGTCTGGTAATCCTGCTAATTATTCTGATTTAAAGATCTTTGGGTGTCTAGCGTATGCTCATGTTGATAATGAAAAATTGGAACTATGATCCATTAAATGTGTTTTTCTTGGTTATAAAGCTAGTGTAAAAGGGTATAAGTTATGGTGTCCTGAAAATAGAAAAATTGTGATTAGCAGAGATGTTGTTTTTGATGAAACTGCTATGCTACCTAACTTATCTCTTAAAGACTCTTCCAATAAAGAAAATCAAAAGTAGGTGGAGCATCAGATTAATACAGAGTCAACTCCTCAAGCAAGTACAAAAGTTGAGAATAGAGTTACTTTTTCACCACAATACTCTATCGCCAAAAATAGAACTAGAAGAGAAATTAAACCTCCAAAGAAGTATGCCGAGGCTGATCTAGTTGCTTATGCTTTAAATGTATAGATGCAAACCAAGAGCCGTCTAATTATTCTGAAGCAGTTAGCTGTGAAGACTCAAAAAAGTGGATGTTTGCTATGCAAGAGGAGATGGAATCACTTCATAAAAACAGAACATGGGATCTTGTGAAACTTCCTAAAGGTAAAAAGGTTGTTCACTGTAAATGGGTGTTTAAAAAAAAAGAAGGGACTCCAAGAGTTGAAGAACCCAGATATAAAGCAAGGCTTGTTGCAAAGGGTTACAGTCAAATTCCAAGAGTGGACTTCATAGATGTGTTCTCCCCAGTTGTGAAGCATAGTTCGATTCGAGTTTTGCTTGGTATTGTGGCCATGCATGATTTGGAGCTTGAGCAGTTAGATGTAAAAACTATATTTTTGCATGGAGAACTTGAGGAAGATATTTACGTGCAACAACCAGAGGGTTTTACAGTCTCAGAAAAGAAGGACTATGTTTGCTTGCTGAAAAAGTCCCTTTATGGTTTGAAACAGATCCCAATCAAGGGTACAAGAGGTTTGATTCTTTTATGACTTCTCATGATTTTAAAAGAAGTAGTTTTAACAGCTGTGTTTACTTTAAGAAAAACAGTGATGGTTCTTTTGTGTATCTACTTCTTTATGTTGATGACATGTTGATAGCAGCAAAAGATAAAGGAGAAATAAGAAAGGTCAAAGCCCAACTAAGTGAAGAATTTGAGATGAAGGATTTGGGACTAGCAAAGAAGATACTTGGTATGGAGATTCTCAGAGATAGAAAAGCAAGTAAATTGTACCTAAGTCAAAAGGGGTACATTAAGAAAGTTCTTTGCAGGTTTAATATGTAGAGTGCTAAGCCTGTTAGTACTCCTCTAGCAGCCCATTTCAGACTTTCATCAGCTTTGTCTCCACAATCAAATGATGAGATTGAGTACATGTCACATGTTCCATACTCTAGTGCAGTGGGATCTCTCATGTATGCTATGGTTTTTCACGTCGGTTTATCATATGCGATCGGGTCGCTTAGCAAATACATGGAAAATCTCGGTAAAGAACATTGGAAAGCAGTTCAGTGGATTTTAAGATACTTACGAGGCACTACTGATGTTTTCTTACAGTTTGGAAGAACTAGAGATGGAGTCATTGGGTATGTTGACGCTGATTTTGCTGGAAACCTTGATAGAAGAAGATCTCTCACTTGTTATGTCTTTACAATAGGAGGTTGTGTAAGCAATTGGAAAGCTACTTTGCAAACTACAGTCGCTTTGTCTACCACGAAGTTGAGTATATGGCGATTCTTGAGGCTTGTAAAGAAGCTATTTGGTTGAAGGGACTCTTTAGTGAGCTCAATGAAGACCTTCAAATCAAGACAAGATTTTGTGACAAATCAGTGTCATCTTCCTTACAAAAGATCAAATGTTTCATGAGAGAACAAAACACATTGATGTTCGATATCATTTTGTTCGTGATATTATTGCTCGTGGTGATATTGTTGTGAGCAAAATTAGTATTCATGAAAATCCTGCAAATATGATGACTAAGTCACTTCCTATAACCAAGTTTGAGCATTGCTTAGACTTGGCTGGTGTTCATTGTTAAAGTTTAGCCCTTAAGGGGTTTTTTGGAAGAGGTGGAGAATTTGTTTGTTGAGAGTTCGCGATGAAGAACTTGTTTATTGAGAATTCGTGTCAAGGTGGAGATTGTTAGAATCAAGTGACCCGAACCCTTATTTAAATAAAATACAATGGTAAAATAAAATAAAAGAAGAATCCCTATAGAACTACACTTCTTCTATTTTATTTTAAATGAGGTTTTTTAAACCTTATTAAACTCCATCTATTTGATATTGATTAGAATAAGGAGTTTCAATCTTACTACACTCCTATTAGAATATGGCTTTACAAGCCTATAAATAGACATAGTCTATTTCTCTTGTAATTGATTCGAATTTGACATAGTGAATTTTCTTCTCCTCTGCCTGTGGTTCTTTCCCGAAAGGGTTTCCACGTAAAATCTGTGTTCTTTATTTTATTTTTCTTTTCTTTGAGATATATTTGTCATTACCGACGTTTTCACATAGTAGAACATGTAGTCGATCAGCTCCCTAAGTCTGGCTACGATAGTCACGACAATGGAAGAAAGAAAAAAAAGGAAATGTTTTGGAGTTACTCTTCCCTTTTTCTTTCAAACTAACGTGAATATGGAGAAAGATGAAGCTGCCCCCCCTTTTTTCTATCTTACTATTATTTTTATTTATTTATTTTATTACTTTCCACAAACCTCCACCCCTAGGCCGGGTCCCCCAACCCCAAGACATGCAAAACCCAATACCCAATAACTCTCATCATTACCTTTTATTTGTTTATTTATTTATATTATTACAATTTACTTAACATGTAACTATCCATTTATATGTAACTAATCCATTCATGTGCAACAATTTAGAAACCATGCAAGGAGAATCATTAAAAATGGTTGGAATTCAACCACGTTGGTTGACCGGCACATTACATGCCTCTAAAAAAATTAGTTCACATTTTACGAAGTTTATACAATAATAAAATTATTTACAATGTTAATTCAATTTTTTTTAAAAAAAAATACCTACGGATTCTCATTTTAACCAATTTATTTGAGTTTCATATCTCTCAAAATTAAGGGCTCAAAATTTTGGGTATGACACGGAAAGGAAGAGAACTAGAAAGCCTAAAGACTTATCTAAGTCTAAATGCTTCTTCTACAGTAAGAAAGGGCATTTCAAGGCAAACTATAAAGAGTGGAAGGAATACCTAGCTACCAAAGTCAAAGGTATAAAACTCTTAATGATAGAAGTCTTTTTAGTGGAAGACTCAGGCTGCATTCAGTATTGATTTTTAGACGAACTTTTAAGAAAAAAGTGCTTTTATATAAAAAGCAATAAAGAACAGATGTAAAAATTAGAAGCTTTTTCAACTTAAGAAAAGTCCTTTTCCTCAGATGAAAAAGTAGAAATTTGGTGTTTTTTTTAGCCAAAAGTACTTTTGAGGCTGATATTATTTTTTTAACTTTATTTGTTCTCTTCCTTTTTTTCTCATTTTTCAGACATTAGAACCCTTTTTTTCCCCTTTTTTTCTTTTGTCTGAACCTTACTTTTCCTCTGGTTCTTCTTCTTCTCCACAGGTGAGTCTCTCTTTTCTTCTTCTTCTCTTTAAATGTTCATTATGCAGTAAAAAAAAAACATTAATGGCCTTTGTCTCTATATTTATCGAAGACCGTCACATGCTTCACAATCCATTCCCCTCCCATCTCCTGTTTCTATTTTGCTCCCATTTCTTAGGTTTATGTTTGTTAGGTTATGTTAATATCTAATATGAGTTATATTTTAATTTGTTAGGTTTATTTTTCTATGTTATGTTAATATTTAATATCGTTATATATTCAAATACATTTTAAAATAAAATAATACAAATGTGTTAAAAGCATTAATTAAAAATAAAAATAATTTTAAAATAATACAATTGTGTCAATATCTAAATACAAATATTTAATTATTATATTTAAGTATTTAAATATAGTTTATATATTCTAATTAAATTTAATAAATAATTAATATTAATTACTTAGTAATGTTTAAAATTAAAATTATATATTAAAATATTAACAATAAGTTATAATAAATTATTTTTTATATTTTTGCTAAAATATCATAATATTAACTAATTTGAACATTATTTAAATACATGTTTGTTACTTTATAATATAATGTGTAAAATGGACATTTTATTTCTCAAAAGCACTTTTTGACAGCAATACCAAACACTCAAATTTTTCAAAAGTACTTCTCAAAAGCATTTCTCAAAAGCACTTTTCCACAGTACTTTTCAATAGCATTGCCAAGTTAGCCCTCAATAGACCACTAGGTCATTGATTCGAGAGTCATTAATCATGTTTGTGTTTCTCTACAACTGTTCGAGGAGACAAAAGATCTTAGAGATAAAATATTATCGTTGCAGACCGGGAACGGGACAAGTGTGGTAGTTGAAGCAATGGGATATGTACATTTTTATTTTGATAATTTTACTAAGATTATTTTAAAAGACGTTTTCACTATACCAAGTTTCAAAAGAAACTTAATTTTTGTTGCATCTTTATATAAAGACGGCTTGACCATGACTTTTAATAGAAATCGAAATCTTATTTGTAATGGATGGATGTCAAACAATCTTTATTTTATCAAACCAAAGATGTACACACTGCTTGAGACTGAAATATCGAAGAAAAAACTTAAAACTTCTGACTCCAATGAGGTGTACCTTTGGCATTTGAAACTTAGTCATATTAACTGAGAAACAATCACTAGACTTATGAAAGACGACATCTTAAGTTCATTTAAAGAAGTTGATCTTTCACAATGTGAATCTTACTTGGAAGGTAAGATGACTGAGCGATCTTTTAATGTAAAAGGAACGAATGCTAGAAAACCTTAGAACTTGTACACGCTATCGTATGCAGCCCCATAAGCATTAGTGCAAGAGGTGGTTACGAGTATTATGTACCATTTATTGATGACTATTCCATTTATGGGCATGTATACCTAATGCTTGTCACGTGTGAAATGATATGTGAATTGTTCAAGTATACACATCGAATCAAGTAATAAAGTGATAAGTGAGATTGTTTTCACAGAGATCGGTTAGGTATAGAATGGCGAAGTTATTATACTGAAGTACGATTAATGTTATGGAAAAAATAATGTTAAGAATGTTAAGACTGCAGTGGTAATTTGAAGAAATAATAATGTGTAATATGTATAACTGATAAATGATGGAAAATGCTATGACAAGACAAAAGTAAAAATGCAATGGCAATTACAAGAATAATTACGTAAATAATATGTGAATGAATAAATAAACAAATAAGAATGCTATGGAAAAGATACTACGACAAAGGATAGAGGATAGAGGGTCTACGATGTTGATTTGGAAGGTTGGAATTACCAGAATCTACCCTTACTAACAGTAATGTCTCAGCAAAACCTTACTTAATCTACTGGTCGGAAGAGTTCTAAAATGGTATGCTTCTTTCGAGAGTAAAACATCAAGTTACCTTGCCTTAAGCGATAATGTCTATAGGCCTTTAGCACGGTACTCTGCACTGTTTGGTTTCTTTCCATATGAACAATGATCTATGTCTAGAGTCTACTACAAGTATCTATCGAATACTTGTTCATATCATTCAATTACGATCCAACTACTCCAACCTTTTAAAATTAGATTAGTTTATAGACATGCTGCACAATCATCTATGTCTAGGGATTGCACGCATACAATTTAGAAATAAAAACAATTGAATGAAACAGTAAATTAATTCATATCTATGTTTCAACCATTAGAGAAAATAATGGTTTCATTATGTAATCTCATGAGATTTATCTCATTGTTTGGCAAGTAAAATTCCAAACCAAAATGTTATCCAACATCGTTTCAATTAAATCAATTCACGGAGGAATAAATTAAGAAATAGCAGAAGAATTTTTGGAAGATGGCTTTTGCCAATCCTGTCCACACTCTGTGGCACAATGTCCTATGGTGGCTAAGAGGGACTACCTTCATCTTCCTCTTTTTGTCTCTACTTAGCCACTACCCTTTATTTTTGCCTAAGGATCTCTCATCTTTTATGTTCACCCTTTTAGGGTTTCCTCCTTCTTGTTGTTCTTTTTTTGTTCCCCTTTTTAGGTTTCATACTTTATCTTTTTATAAGCTTTTTCCCTAAGGTAAATCCAATCCGCCCATGATTTTTTCTCTCTTTTATAGGTAGATTTTTCTAGTACAAGTAGAGTTGGGCTAAAACTATTATGCGTTGAGTGCTGACTTGGTCTTCCTGGAATTGCCACAGCATTCGTGTTGGAAACTGTCCAACCTTTTGTCACGACAAACGTTCATTCTTTTATTTCTTTCTCTACACCTTGCACCTACTAATTACTATCAAACAGATCCTTCTTGCAAACAAGTAAAAGTAACATATAATAACATTTAAGCACAGTCCAATCTTTTTAATGTAATGCAATGAATATTACGAATGGAATGTCCTAAAATGCAACTAAATTTACTTAAATACAGGCAATTGGCTAGGTCTAAAGGCATGAAATATAACTCTTTTCAAAAGTTATCACACTATAAGAGTGGAACCTTTGATAAATTCAAAAATTTTCATGTGAAAGTGGAGAAACAACTAGGTTTACCTCTAAAGGTACTTCGGTCTGGTCGTGATAAGGAATATTTATCTGATGAGTTCTTAAGGTACCTAATAGAGAATGAGATTCTATCCTAGTTAACCGCGTCAAGCACTCTACAACAGAATGACATGGCAGAGAGAAGAAATCGAACACTGTTAGATATGGTACATTCGATGTTAAGTTATTCAAAGTTACCAATCTCTTTTTGTGGATACATTCTACAAACGGATTGCTATATTTTGAATGATGTGCCAACTAAAGCAGCATCAAAAACTCCATACAAATTGTGGCATGGCAGAATGCCAAGTTTAAAACATTTAAGGATTTGGGGATGACCAACCCATGTATTAGATAAAGATGCATGGAAGTTGGATTCACAGACAGAATTGTGCATGTTTGTAGGATATCCAAAGGGAATAAAGGGTGGTTTATTTTGTAACCCAAAAGAGCAAACTGTTAAAATGTGAACTCATGCTACTTTCCTTGAAGAAAGTTACATGAATAACTTCAAAACTCGGAGTAAAGAGGTACTCGAGGAGCTTTCGGGAAATATACAAAACCGTACAAAAACAGTTCTAGAACCAACTCCTAATAGTGGACTTAGTAACAGTCAGCAGTATAGGGAGCTTCATCGTAGTAGGAGGGTCTCTCATAGACCTAAATTCTTCCAATCTGATGGAAGTGTTCTTATCACTGAGTCTATTGAATAGGAAGATGATGACCCATTCACATATGACAAAGTGATTCAGAGTGTTGATTCCAAGTTCTGGGAAATAGCTATGAAATCTGAGATGGACTCTATGAATTCCAACTCAGTGTGGGAACTTGTAGACTTATCGGAAGGGATAAAACTCATAAGGTATAAGTAAACCTACAAGAGAAAAACAAATGCGGATGGAAAAGTGGAAACTTATAAGGTTAGACTTTTAACAAAATGTTATACTTAAAAAGAAGGTATCGATTACGAATTAACCTTCTCTCTGGTGGTCATGCTCAAGTTAATCCACATATTACTATCCATTACGGTGGCTCTAGATTACGAGATTTAGCAAATGTATGTCAAGATAGCGTTTTTGAACGGCTATCGTGAAGAGAGTATCTACATGATACAATCCACCAGATATATAGCTACAGGAAACGAACATAAAGTTTGCAAACTACTTAGATCCATATATGGACTTAAGCAAGCATCTCACTCATGGAATCAAAGATTTCATTAACGACCAAAAGCTTCTTAGATTTGAGCAAAACATAAATGAACATTATGTTTACAAATATTTAGGGTATTGAAAGGTGGTTTTTTTCATTCTATATATTGATGATATTCTACTCATTGGAAATGATGTAGAGACATTGTCATCGGTTAAACTATGGTTAACCCAATTGTTTAGCATGAAGGACTTAGGAAAGCCAATTTTGTCCTAGGTATTTGGATCTTAAGGGATCGAAAGAACAAAGTGATAGCACTATCTCAGGCTTCATACATAGACAAGATATTGGAGCGTTACACAAAGACCGATTTGAAGAAGGGAAACCATCCCTTTGTATCAGGATTTCATCTCTCTTTAGAGAACTGTGCTAAGACAGCAGAAAAAAGAGAGAACACGAGAAATGTTTATTATGCTTTAGTAGTAGGGAGTCCTATGTATGCTATACTATGTACATGCCCAAATATATGTTTTGCAATGGGGTTGGTAAGTCGATATTAGGAAAATCCCAAGACCAAGGTACTGGTAAGCAGTTAAGCATATAATCAAGTATTTACGAAGAACAAGGGATTATATGCTTGTGTATTCTAGAGGAGATCTCACTCTTATTGCATATACTGATTCTAACTTTCAAATGTGTTAGGATTTAAGGAAATTGACATCGGACTATGGTTTTGTCCTAAAAAACGGGTCCATAGTGTGAACAAGTGTCCAGTAGGGTTGCACTACTAACTTCACTACGGAGGGCCGAATATGAGGTATGAAAAAGCTATGGAACTATAATAATGTGGATATAGCTAAACCCAAATTAACCATATAATGAAAAAACACATAAGGGAGACAATAGTGTTTGCTAAAATGGTATACAGTCAAAAATTGCATATGAGGACAAAGCCCGATGATTTGTTTAGCCAAGACTCTTTTAGTTAGATATCTCATTAGGAAACATATGGAGGCACACAAGAATGCAAAACATGACTCATCTACTTCACTAGGGCAAGTGGGAGACTATTGGATCCGATGCCTTAAGTGTAGTATTTTCATCAATATACACTTCTAATTTTTTTTTGAACAGACCGATTAATAAAACAAATTCATTCATTACATTGATATACTTTATATAATTTTCTTCACATGGTTTTTGCACATAAAGAAAAATAGAAGCTAATGTTGCTAATTGGTTGTCTATTGTTTAAACTGATATAAAACGGTATTATGTGGTCAGATCGTAGTACGGAAAGACAGCTTATATTAGTAGATGAACCTAAACATGTACTCAGGCTAATAAAAATGAGCAAACCAATTGAAAAACTAATATGTTGTCTACAAAGTCCAATTGGGGAGATGTCTTGTCTTGGGCATCAAAGTAAATGACTCTTAGAAGATAGAGACATAAATGTGACTGACTAGATTGATAGTAAATTAGACATGACCCAAGCAGAATAGATCCTGAATCCTTTTATGGATTTATTCACTTGTGACATTAATAGTATGACATACCTAAATCCTAAGTGGATGGTGGACTATGTATTCGTGACTCATACACTTTGATGTAAGTAAAAGCCCGAGTTCAAATATATAAGAAATTGAAAGCTGGTGCGTTGGGTGTACAACTTCTGTAGCATGTAGCGTCATTCAAAATAGTGGAATCCATAGCCCAAAACATGTGTAAATGATATCCTCTCACTAGCATTACATGGTTGATGAAAAGTAAATGTGGTCATAGATCATCCGCCTTTTGTGATGGATGACTTGATCACTATTTTATAGTGATTGACTTTTCATGAAGGAAGGTGTAATGGTTACCATGAGATAAAATAGGATCATATTGAGAGAATGGATATTATCCCAAATAGATCAAGGATATCTTATGATGGCAACACACTAATGACAAGGTCATCGGACGAGCACTAAGTAGTAGCTTTCATAATGGTATGTCGTTAGGAAGAGATCAGTCATGATACTATAGTGGAATGACTTTGTGATTAAATGAGTTTATAATTAATAGGCAAAAATCTAGAACTTAATTATAAATCATTTGAGCCTCAACTTCATATGTCCAATTGGTCCATCGGCTAGCTCATTGAAACTAGAAATAAATTACGTATTTAAATAAAAATTAACAAAATGAATAGAAAAGGAGAAATGAGAAACATTTAGGAATGATTATGGTTTTCTCTAAAATGGAGAAATGGAATCATTTAGACATGAATTTAGGTTTCCCAAAAATGGAAATGGAAATTAAAACGAAAAATTGCAATCCTATATAGGATTACTTGCAAAATGATGGAAGAATGAGTTTATATTTTTGGACTGTTTTGAAGAACGAAAATGAAAATAAACCATTCAATCATAGTAAACGTATTGAGTTGTGATATATTGAACAAATTTCTCAAAATTTTACTGAGGGTAAAATCGTTACAATTTTACTAAAGTAAAATTGGGATGAGAAAATTATTTAATATGTAAATATTAAAGTTTATTTTGGGAATAAAAAAAATTGAATTAGGTTGGATTACATTACAGAGTACCGGGTGAAAAAGGCTCTAGAAGTACTTGTAATTGGACCCGATATGAGAGAAGCCCAAAACCCCTCATATAACATGAAGGGGGCGGCAACCCTAGTAGAAGTACAAGGGTGAGTCATTCACTTCTCTCTTACTCTATGTGGGGATGTTGTTTTTCTATTTAAAATAAACATCTACAACTCTATTAAGGTTCTATCTTCTCTTCCTATAAATAGATGGCACCGGTACAGCTATTAACATAACTTTTGAGAGATTGTTATTCTATCGAAAAATAGAGGAATTTATTCTCAACTTATAAACATATTTTTCAGAATAACAATTTTACCGATTTTTATTATAGAAGAGAGAATTTTAATTTTCATCCTAAAAGGAATTTTTTTTCTAGTTCTTTATTTTGATTCAATTGGTTTGAGGTCACACTCGAAGCAGTTCGTGGTACAGAAATAGTAGAGAATATCGTTTGGCTTAAAGCCGAAAAACATCAAGGATATGCTTATCCAAAACACAGATACAAATTTGGTTAATGTTTATTGCTATAAATATCACAAATCGGGTCAGTTTTCAAAATTTTAATTTTCCACTATGCAAGATAAACGTTTTCAAATCGAGTTTTTTCCCAAGAAAATGCGCCCAGCACTCATTAGCCAAAGTAACCTGTATTCAACCTATCCTATGGCATGCCAACTATATCTACTCTATCCAAACAGTTAAAAGACCAATTATCCAATTTCATCATATAGCTCAATTCACGTTCCATTATTCTAAAGTCATCATTTTATCATATAACATAGCATGCTTTATCTCAATTCCACACCTATTATCATATATCCATTAAGTTACACTACTTTTCTATTCTATTCTATTTTGTTCTCTATCTCGATAATCAATATCAAACATATCAATTCCATCCAAATGATCATTTTCAACTCACCTCAATGTCATAATATGCAAAATATCACAAATATAAAATAATTAAATTGATCCCGAATCATAGAATTACAAATTGAGTTTCCAAGTCACTTGTCAACAACTTTCGATTTTCCTTTCTCTTGAAGGATTTGTGTCAACGTTAGCTACATACAGTCACAAAATATATACATTATCAATTTCTCATCCAATTCACATCAAATTACAAAGACAAACGTATTTTTAAATTTATTCAATTTAGTCCCAAACCTCGGACAAACATAACTTTCGATCTAAACCTTCGAATTAAAATCTAATTTCACATATATTCATTAGGGACCTTCTACTTTATATTTATATTAAATTTCATTATAGTTTTGCATTTTATTCAATTTGGTTCCTAATGTACTAAACTAACAATTAAAATTTACATTTAGTCCTTTTTATAATCTAAGCTTAATTTTTATCAAATTCACACCAATTTCATCCATTTATCAACAATAGAAACTTTTAAAAACTTTTTCAATTTTACAGATTGATACATGAACTAGATAAATCAAGCTCTCATGATTCAATTTCCATAAAAATCAAAGAAATATTACTATGAACAATTTTCGAGCAACTTGAATTGAATGGTCGAATACTCAAGGACTCAAAAATGGCATTCTTCCTTTAGTTTTCTTATTTTGGCTGAGTGGAGAATATGATTTATCATCTCTCCTTCCACTAATTTCATTTATATACCATGCTTAAGTTGTAGTTAATCTTAATTAACCTTTAATTAAACATTTTCTTATATTTTAAACTTTAATTAATTAATTTAACTACCATCCATCGTTAAATTCCACTATCAACTATTCAAAAATGGTTTATTATCCATTTATCCCTTTGGATAATTGTTATTTAAGTCTCTGAGCTTTTTCGTAATTAAAAATTTATAGTGATTAAACATTTACAATTTAGTCCCTAAGCCTTAATTAATCATAATTTTGATTAAATTGTCTAATCAAATTTCAATTCATTTATACACTAACCTCGTAAATATCCCTATTTAATATTTATGGGCTCAGTTTATGGAAACGAGGTCTCAAAATCATATTTTTGATATCATCTAAATTAGGTTATTACAAAAATCATTTGTTGTCTATAAAATATTCATACTATTTGAACAAAATTAGTAAAATAACATATTATAAAATTTTAAATTTTAAAATATGTCCTAAAATTAAAATATTTTATTGTATAAAATAACTTCCAACTTAAATATTGTAGGCATGTGTTTTAGAAAGCCATAGGGTAATTATATTTGAGTGTAATTGGTTGTAATTGCTTGCACAATTACCCTAATTCTCATCCTTCGCCTGAAAATTGGAGAACGTAATTAGAGTATATCAATTATATTAAAATTCAATTTCTAAGTGGTTTTCTAAATGCTTTAACATAATAAATAAATTTTATTATTTAATTATCAATTTAGCAAAGAAATTTATGTGTTTAGGATAAGTTAATAAGAAAACAATTTAATTATTATATAATTAATTTGTATAAAACTAAATATCTATATAAGAAAATAAAAGGAAAATATTATTCTATTCTATACTATTATTTTAGGAATTTTAATTATTATTTAAGAAAAAATAATTTTATTCTATATAATATAATTTTAATTACTTGCTATATCATAAAACCATTTTAAACTAATTTAATTTCACATCCATCATTGGGCTAGAAATTCAAACATATGTACCACCATTAATTTTTATAACAATCATCAGAAATAAATTCATAACAATCATCGAAAATAAATTCATTGGCAATCATATACATTTTTTTTGTTACACTAACACATAGCTATTAACTACTAACTCTTATGTATAGTTGGCAACAATCATATAATTTCTATTCATATAAACTAATTATACTTACAAAAGGTGTAATTTTAGGGTTTTTTATCCATACTATTATTCAAGTGTGTGATTAAGTTGATATTACCAATCAATTCGACACCAACTCAATTAATAAAACTACTAAAACATCCTTACAAATTTTAAATAAGTTATATTCTTACAATTATACTTTTTTTTCTTTTCTTATTTCAAAAGTAATAATAATGTTGTAAATGTTACCACTAACCTCTACAAAATATTCTCTTTATAATTTCAACCAAAGCTTTATTTTAATATCTTATACATCTGTTTTCGATACAACCAATAATTCAATTTAAGTCAAACAATCATAAAAAAAAAAGGGGAAAACAAAGAAATTTTATATCTATTCAAAATTAGTCTACCTTTTTTGGCACATTTCTTATGCCTGCTATTTTTGCACAGTCCCTTTGGGTTTCTCACGGTTTTCCTTGCGACGTTTATCAATTTGACTAGTTTGTTTTCTAGTGGATCTCGTTTGAGCTGATGCAAGATAGGCAGTGGTGGTGGAAATGGTGAGATGGAAAGGGTTATGGTGGAACTTTCGCTTGATGGGGGAGAAGATGAGGGATGGAAGGTGGATTTGGATAGATAAAAAAGGGTGACTGCGGATGATCTTTGTGGAGTGGCAGCTTTTTAATTGTTAGTGTGATTCAATTTCAGGCCATGAAGACGACTTTATCCAATCGCTAGCATCCTCATGGTGGGGTGACGATTTCCAATTTGGGGGGACAAAATGTTTCTATTCTGATTCTACTACGAAATTGATTTTGACAGATTCTTGGAGGGGAGTCCTTGGACTTTAAATGGTCATTTGTTGGTCTTCAGTAGATTGATGAGGGGGAAGATCCATTGGTGGTTCCGTTAGTTTTCATGGATTTTTGGGTTCAAATCCATGATTTACCATGAGGATTGATTTTGGAAGCCATGGCTAGGCATTTGGCAATTTTATAGGGGCGTTCTTAGACTATGATATGAAAATGATGGGTAGTGGCTATAGACGTTTCATGAGGATTAGGGCTCGGATTAACATTAAGGGACCTTTGAAGTGGAGAAAGAAATTATCTTATCGCAAAATCACAGTATCTATGCCCGATTTCAATACGAACAATTGTCCCTTTTTTGTTTTCTTTGTGGTCGATTGGGCCACTTGGAAGGTTTTTTTCATGTTCGAATAATTCATGGAAGAAAGAAATATCCTCTTAAATAGGATTTGTCGATTAATGTTGCTCTCAGGAGGGTTGCGATATAAAAGAGTTGTTGGCTTAGGGAAGAGGGTGAAGTTTTCAGGATGGATGATGTGCGGCGGTCTTCACAAAGTGGTACAATGGTTAGTCAGGAGGATATTCAAGGCTTTTTCCAAAATAGTACCTTGGCAAATCATACTGACATTACTTTGGGGTTGAATTTGGGGCGGTGACAAACTTGTGTTTCTAAGGGTACGAAAAATGGAAATCCGAACCTAAATTTGGTGGATGAGGATTCTTCGATGGAAGTTAGGGACGAGAAAAAAGTTGTAACCCCTCAAATCGGACCTAGACATTACGATCCAATCTAAGTGATTACATAAGGTATAGACTAAATGTAACCCCTCAAACCGGTCTAGATGTTCCATCTCAATCTAAGTGATTACATGGGCCATAGAAATGGTGAAAACTTGAGTTGAAATAAATGGATCTAATCTTTCAAAACATGTACTAATATTCCCTTTTAAATACGATGTTTTAAAACATTACTCTGAAAGAAGTTTTTTTTATTATTTGTGACACATCGTGATAATCATAAAAAATTCAAGTTTGGTCAATTGAGTTACGGAAAATAGATTTTATTAAGAAATAATTATAACATTTAATTCATCTCAAAACTCATGCAAAATATCGAATGTCCACATTTTTTAAAGCAAGATACTCCATGCCACAATTCAATAATTACCACGGAATAAAATCCAAAATAAAATCATAAAGTCCATAAAAGTCCCAGATCATCTTAAAAATCCACAACCATAAAACCATTTTTCCAATAGCTTTTCTGATGATCGAATTCGAGTCCTAACCATGAGGATTTTCTGAAATGCAGAAGAAGTGTGGGTGAGCTTTAAAAGGCTCAGTGTGAGATCAATACATAATATATATAACATGTGTTTCACACATCAAATAAACACATCCAATTCCTTATATGTAAACCATTTTCACAGAAATATCATATCATCATTAACACATATATCAAGACATGCTCATGAAACAAAGCACATTTTAAAGAATTTCTTACCCATCTCCGCTACACACAAATATCGAGTTTCCCAAAACTTGTCCATCCAATAACACACCATTTGTGGGCATGCCACCACATATATGCTGATAAACGGCCACATAACACATTGTGGACAAGCCACCACATAATTTCTAATAACGGCCACCTAATCGCATATAATCTGCCACATAACTTCCTTATTCCACAAGACCCACCCCATGCATTTGATATAGCCATTTTCAAATTTAACACATATAATCACTTTTTGTATTTTTCATGTAATCATGTTCATAGTCTCACATAAAGCATATTTCTCAATTTTACACATTAACATGTAAACATGCTCACATTTTCATAAATCACATAATATTCATTTTTTATTCACTTTAGCATGTTTTAATATATTTCTCGTATTAAATCATGGATCTCATCACACGCATATATATATATATATATATATATATATATATATATATATATATGACACATATATAAATAATCACATATCAATTGAGCTATGTATCATATAATATAGAGATGAGATTTGCACACATGTCATCATCATATACATCAACACTTTGCAAATCATAGTTTTCATGAACTCGTAATGTAGGATCACGTACTTGGATTTCCTTTTGATGAGTCTTTCAACTTTGCTTTGAGTACTTAGTATACTCTCAAATAATTATTTAATAACATTTTATTAAAAATAAAAGTAGCATATTATACTCAAATTAAATATTTAGATCCCACACCTTATATTGAAGATCTGATTGCCACAATCCTATTAGAAGAGGTTTCGCTTGGATCTAAAATCGGTAGATGAATTTATCGCATCAAACACGTATTTTAGTTATAAATCTATCGGATGCGTCTTATTACTTAAAGATTAATCATTGAAATGATTCTCACCTAATTACTTACCCTAAAATCGAGCTTAGATTCATTGCCTTCATTATCACACTAAGGATCTCTTGGATTGGCATTGTTTGGTCCTTCAAAAAACATAGGAACAAAACGTTAACACATGAAAAACAAATGTGCCTTAACACCATTCGGCTATGAGGAAAAACAATAGAGAGGAAAGAATGTTCTCAACACCCCTCATGCACTTACAATACTCAACAATACTTTAATATCATTGATAAGTCTTGACAAAGAAGCGAAAAGGTTTAACGATCTAAAAAAATATATGATCGATGAGTCTTGAACACAAAATAATTAAAATATGATAATTGAATCCTTAAAGAATATGGGGAGATTGAAAGGGAAAGAAAGAGGGGGAAAATTGAATCTCGGTGGAAAAAGTTGTTGGCGATGGTGGTCTTGCAGTGGTCTAACGGTGGTCCAAAAGAAAAGAGGAGGAGAAGAGAATATTTGGCGGTGGTGAAGCTATAGCCTGCGGTGGAGGAATTTTAGGTGGTGGTTGAAGGTGGTGGTTGTTTGTCAAAAAAGAGAGAAAATGAAAAAGGAAAAAATGAATAAAATGATAATATTGGAGCAAATGAGTGGTATGGACGACAATGAGGTGGGGTAAGCTTGGTCAACTGTGGCTAGGTTCATTGAATCATAGCAAATAGGCAAGAATGAAGTGAAAGTAAAGAGAGAGAACATAGGAGCATAAAGGAAGATCATGTTTCCCAACTTAAGGCAAGTTTGACTCATAAAAGTGGAAAGGAATCAACTTATTTATTTGAGGCAGCGAATGGGGGGTGGACGACAAGCACTTAAGTTACATGGAAAAAATTGTAAAAAAAAATAAATAGAAGAATGTGAACATTGGAACTTAAACCTAGGACCTCTAAGATAACTTAGGAGTACTTAACCACTTGACCACTTCATTTCCTTGTTCTCATTCTTGTACATATTTTAAGAAAAGTATATGGGATGTGACAAAAGCGATCTCATAAATCTATGCGATGTGAAAAAAGCGATTTCATAAATCTATGCTTTCTCTGGTTTCAGTGTGATAAGTGATAAAATCAACATATTTTAATCTCGTTCTTAATGCGTTTTTAGATGATTATTTATGCAAATTGGTGAATTTTACACTTTTAATCCTTTGAATTCATGTTTATATACTTAGGAGAGTATTTGGGAGCAAAAGAGAGAAAAAAGAGCAAAAATCAGACAAAAAAAACATATTTCATGAGCCACATAGGTTGGGCCTTCCTACACGCCCATGTGAGACACACGGGCTGGACACACGATCATGTGCCAGACCGTGTCGATTTCATGACTTGCATCTCAAACATGCAGAAAAACACAATTTTTAGGCTTGTTGGGTATTCTAAAGTTTATAAATACCAAATAAAAAAAGAGAATAAGGTCCATAAGATAATATCGAAGAAAACAACTCGAAAAACACCATTGGAGCTAACTCTGAAATGGATTTCCATCAAGATTAAAGACCTCCTTTTAATTTCTGTTGAAGTTTTTATGAGTTTCTTTACTTGAGATTATTCTATGTTTGAGATGTTTTTATTCACAATTATGAACTAATTCCCTAGATATCTAGGGAGGATGAACCCTATGATGAATTCTATTATTTAATTTCTATTTTACGCGATAAATACTTGATTCTTGTTCTCAATTATGTATGCTTAATTCTTTTTTTTTAAATTTTTGGGATATTAATTCATGTTTAATGTGCTTAAATTAGGGAGGGAACGTCTCTGTTTAAGAGTAGATCTAGCATAATTAAGTGGAATTGCATGCAATCCTAGAAATAAGATGACATAAATCTACCAAATTAGAGTCAAATCTAATAAGGGAATCCATATATCGGGTTAATGCGACAATAGAGGTTTTAATTAGAAAGAAATTTAAATTAATCAAGATACCAAGTGAAAGAGATATTAACATAATTTAGGCATTTTTACGAATCAAGATACCAAATGAATAAATTATTTAAATCAGATTCATATTAATAGATGAACTCTAGGTGGTTTCTTTCCTAGGTATTGTTTCTCTAATTGGTTATAATTCAATTATTTTTTTTGATTTATTCTCTTTTGATTTCTTTAGTTAGATTAATTTAGTAAATCTTAGTTTAAAACAATCACTACAGTTTGTCAGCTAAATAATAGGAAAATGGTAATTACTAATACTTTTAGTCCTCGTGGATACGATATCTTTACTCATTATAGCTATACTATTTATCGATAGGTGCACTTGTCTTCGTCATATTTTTAGTTAGTAACGGGAAAACACACATCAAGTTTTTGACGCCGTTGCGGGGACTAAAATATTAGGAACACTTGATTTTTAATAATTTAGCCATTATTTTATTTTATTATTTTATATTTTTTTTAATTCAAATTTTACATTCAAAATTTTCTTTTGTTTGCTTCTGGCAGGCTCTTTTGGTTTATGACTAGAAGAAATCTGTCGGGACCATTGCTTTTTGACAAAGAGATTGAAAGTACTGCTCTCAAAAATCGTATAGAGGTTAGAGAAACAAGGCAGAGGCAACAGAATATAGTAGACAAACAAGAGGACAACAATACTACTGTGGAAATGGGTGATAATCAAAATAACCGAAGTAATTGAGCGTCCTACCCCTTGCACTATGTATTATTATGCCAAGCCTACTCTAATTGGGGCTGAATCAAGTATTGTGATACCTACAATTGCTACAAACAATTTTGAACTGAAGCCGAACACTATTCAAATGGTACAACAATATGTTCAATTCGATGGTTTGCAAGATGAAGATCGAAATACTCATTTGGCTAATTTCTTAGAGATTTGCGACACTTTCAAAATTAATGGCGTCACTGATGACTCTATTTGCTTACTGTTGTTCCCTTTCTTGTTTAGGAACAAAGTAAAATAGTGGTTAAATTTTTTACCGCGAGGTTCCATCACTACATGGGCTCAAATGACAGAGAAATTTTGTTGAAATACTTCCCACCGGTTAAAATAGCCAAGTTCAGGAATGACATCTCTTCTTTTGTTTAGATCTATTTAAAGACTTTATATGATACATGAAAGAGATACAATGATCTATTGAGACAATGCCCTCATCATGGGTTACTCTTATGGTTATAATTTCAAACATTCTACAATGATTTGAATCCCTCAACAAGACAGTTAATTGATGCAACAGCTGGAGCTACACTGAATAATAAAACACTTGAGGCAGCTTATGAGTTTATTGAGGAGATGACACTGAATAATTATCATTGCAAGTCATGGTGTAGTCACCATGTTATCAAACCAAGTAGAAACACTAAATAAGAAAATTAATGGTTTATATTTTTCTACGCAGGTGAATTCGATGATGCAATGCGATACAAATGGAGCTGGAATGAATTATACAAAATGTTTACCCTTTGGTCCTAGCATAGAGAATGAGCAAAGCAATTATATGGGTAATAATTGTAAACCTCATTATAATAATACATATAATGCAAGCTGGAGAAATTATCCAAATTTCTCTTGGGATGGTCAAGGAAATCAAAGAGCAAAACCCCCTCTAGGTTTTCAACAACCTTATCAGCAAAAGAAAAAGCTAAACCTTGAGGAGATATTGACAAAACTTATATCGGTGTCAGAAACCCGTTTTCAAAACACTGAGACAGCACTGAAAAATTAGCAAGTATCAATTCAAGGACTCTAAAATCAAATAGGTCAGCTTGCTAAACTAATTTCAAAAACCACAAGGTAGCTTGCCTAGCAATACTAAAACTAACCTAAAGGAGCAGCTTTATACAATTACTATTTGATACGTGGAAGGGTTAGTTGAACCTGAACAAGAACCGAGGCAAGAAATTGTAGTGAACAATGATAAGGTCGAGGAAAGTCAAAAAGAGCAAAAGCCAATTGTTAAAGAATACAAACCTCAAGTGTTATATTCTAATGCGATGAAGAGAGACCACACAAACAAACAATATGTTAAATTTCTTAAGCTTATTCAAAAGTTACACATTAGCTTACTGTTTGTTGAAGCTCTTTCGTAGATGCCAAATTGTGTTAATTTTTAAAATATTTGTTGGCAAACAAAAGGAAGTTAGACTACTCATCGACTGTAGAGCTCAATGCAATTTGCTCGGCCATTATCCAAAATAAACTACCCAACAAACTAAAAGATCCAGAGAATTTTACTATTCCGTGTCTCATTAGTAGTTTAAATATTGATAATACTTTGGCTGATTTAGGGCCAATATTAATGTCATGCCTTACAAAATGTTTAAACAACTAGGTCTTAGAAAACCCAAACACACTAGGATGAGTATTCAATTAACGAAAATGACTATTAGATATCCTAAAGGTGTTATTGAGGATGTGCTTGTGAAAATCGATAAATTCATATTCCCCATTGACTTTTTGTGTTAGACATGGATGACGATAGTGAGGTACCTTTGATCTTATGTCAACCCTTCTTAGCCACTGTTAGGACTATTATCAATGTTGGTACGGGTGATTCGTGCAGGTGACAAAAAGATTATTCTCCAAGCACGCGATTCTGTGAGAGTCTCTAGTGAGCGAGATAAGATTAACTGTTTTATTAAAGTTAGTAACCACGTGGATCAACCTTCTCTACAAGGAACTCCTCGTGAAAACATGTTGGAGCCATGTTTCAGTCAAGGTGACAGAAATCGAACAACATATGAAGAGGGAAAGGTCCAACTCGATGAAATAGATAAATAGCAAATGCATGCTAAGGAGAAACCAAGAAAACACGATGCAGACACAAAGCGACACCATGATGTGCAAGTAATGAGAATGAACCAATTTAAGGTTGATGGCAAAATATTACTAGACAAATCAAATCCACGACTTTTCCCTTCAGAGCTTAAGTTGTAACATGCTGATAATTAGGGGTTATGCATTTTACTTAATTGAATGATGTTGCATGCTTAATCATTATTAAGTGCAATTTTGGAAGTTATTTGAGCTTCATTAATTAAGTGAAGGCTTAGTAAAACTTTTAATTTTTATTAATTAAGAGAGAGAGCTAAGTAAATTAGGCCTTAAGAATTAATGACAAGGAGTTTCAAGCATAAGTTAAGTAATTGGCAAAGTGGTTAAGATGTATGGATGTGTGCTTGAGGTGTAAGGTTCGAATCTCCTAGTTAGTATTAGGGGAGGATTTTAAATTTTTGTTTTCTTTCTTATAAGTGTCGGCCAAGAATATTCTAGAGTGGATGAGAATTCATTTAATTTTGGCTATTTGACCATGTGAAAAAGGAAGTTAGGAACTTATGGCATGGGATCATAAGTTGGTGATAAGATGAAGGGGACAAAGGCATGATATTTGGCTATGTTTTGGGGATGTGTTCATGGTCATTTGACCATGAACCTAGACAACATGGAGGCTAAAGGGAGTGGTTTATTTTTTGATAGCAAATCAAGAGTGGATAGGGAAGAAACAAGGAGGAAAAAGGGATAATGTTGGCATTGATTTGGCCGAATTTGTGCTTTGCCATTAGGGGGGAGTTAGCCAAAAGTCTTGCACATTCTTTTGTCCATCTTTTCTCAATTTCTCCAAAAGTTCTCTCATAGCCGAAATTGTCATTGAATTTAGGTAAAGATCTTCTCTTGTTTTAACTTTCTTTTGATCAATTTTTCTCCAAAACCCCTACCTTGGCGAATGTACCTTAGGCACTTTGGTACAATTGTGCTTTTGATTTAGCCTCAATTGATTGAACCAAATACTACTTTCTTTCTCCCATTTTCTTTTGAAACCAAAACTACAAAGATTAAGCACCATTTTCTTCTTCATTTTTCTCTCCTTTTGCAATGCATCTAAGCTCCAAAATCAATCTCTTTTCTCTTTGATCAATTCTCCTTTCTTTTTCTTTTCACTTTATTTCTCTTTTCTCTTCCTCTCATTGCCGAAACCACATAGGATCAAGAATTTCCTCCTTGGCCGAATGTGCAAAAGTTCCTAATCATCTCGTTTCTTTTGAGAAATCACCATTATCATCTTCTTTTCCTCTTTCTCTTTTCTTCTTTCTTCCTTTCCTTCTCTTTTCTTTTCCCTTTCTTCTTTTCCCTCAAACCGAAACCACCATTTCTCTTCCCTTTTTGTTAAATCTGAATCTTGAAGGACTCAAGTAAGAATTCTATCAATTATTTTTATCATTTCCTTTCACTTTAGTAAATTTAGAACTATAATCTTTTATTTTCTCTCCTAGGCCGAATCTTTTGAAAAGATTTTTCAAAGATCTTTGTTGAAGACAACCTTTAAGTGACCGTTCGAATCATCAAGGTAAGGTTACTATTTTAGATAATATCAATTTCTTTAGATGGATCACTAATCTACGTTATTTTAGGGCGATCTAATATCAACAAGATAGGTAAGAAAAGGGTTGTGTGAAGTGTTTGGAAGAGAGAGGTATTCCTTTACCATCGAACTACAAACGAAGGGTCATATCGGCGGTTAGAGACTTTCCACCGGTTGTAGACCTTCGCTAACAAAGATCGGTTATTCAAGTAGTGCGTACCAACCAACCACTTTACGTTGGTGGAATATCGGTGGTTTTGATCCATCTAGTGGAGAAAACCACAAATAATCGCTGTTCGTGAATCCGAGGGTAAGGATTTAGATCTATTGTCAATAAGTATAGTTTTGTTAACAATAGTTTATACTAACCAAGTGTGTTAATCAATTAGGTGTTGACGAGCAAGAGGGTATTATTCTCACTGTTACTAGGTGTGTAACCATACATTAAAAATTTCCATAGATTTATATTGTTAAAAGTGATTATATGATAGTATGTTTTGTTTGTGGATACCAATCATTGGTATACAAAATTGTGTATGTTACCCAATATTTCATTTATTTTTGCTATATGCATCAATATGAAATAAGCATGACTATATTATGATTTGTGGGTAAATAGCATGAAAATCGATTTGATATGTATGTGCATGGGCATATGGGTATGTTTAATAAAGGAGGAAGTATTCGGTGGTTTTACCACAATTAGTGACTTGGTCACATATGTGAAATTGGTGACTTCGGTCACATATTTGACTCGGTGGCTTTGGCCACATATTTGACTCGGTGGCTTCGGTCACATATTTGACTCCGGTGGCTTCGGTCACATATTTGGCTCCGGTGACTTGGTCACATATTTGGCTCCGGTGACTTCGGTCACGTATTTGAAATTTGGACTTGGTCGGTGACTTCGGTCACATCTGCTTTTGGTGGCTTTGCCACAATAAGGCGATGTGCATGTTGACTATGAGAATCGCCTTCGATGGTGTGTAGCGGATGGAGGGTCAATTTAGTAATCCCCACGGTGTGTTGGTTGGTACGGGGGTGTGTAGCGGATGGATATTTAGGTTGGGCCGGGCTTGCATTTCATTTCATGTACATAATTATGTAATATTGTATGTTTATTACTTGATCATTATGAAATGGGCCTTTGGGCTAAATATGAATTAAATGGGCCTTTGGGCTAAATATGAGCTAAATGGGCCTTCGGGCTAAATAAGAGTTAAATGGGCCTATGGCCATATGTGAAATTTTTGGGCTTGAAAGCATATGATAAAATGGGCTTTTTAGTGTATCGTTATACATTGAGTTTATGACTCACCCATTTTATGGGATAACTTTTCAGATGACTCGTGGTCACGATGGATCGAAATGACAAGGAATTGAGGTGGCGATGCTCAGATCAAGTATTGTGGAGATTTTCCAACTTAAACTCTTTAAGTTAAATTTTATTACTTAGACTTTATTATGGATTTACCAATTTTATGTAATAAGGCCACTATAAACTATCTTTCATTTCGTGTTTGGATTTACTTTTATTTTGACATGAACAAATATCTATTAAATAACTAAATTGGTTTTCGATAATTATTTAAAAGGTTTTTGTCTCTAATATATAAATGTTTTCAAGGAAATTTTCTTAAGTTTGGTTTCCTTTTGATTTTATTAATTCATCCTAAAAAGAATATTTCAAAAGACAAAGTTACTTTACAATGTGTTTCGCTAAAGTTTTACTCGAGGAACATACCAAATCTGTTAGGCTTTTGGGCGGCTTTGGGGTGTTTCAACTTGGTATCGAGCCAGCTTTTAAACTCTCGCCTTGGGTTTTAAAGCCCACAACGCTTTTCAAAGTTTGGCCCAAATGACTTTTTTAAGTTAAATGGTTTTATAAGAGCATGGCACTCGAATTCTCGCCCGGATCCATCGGTATGTACCTTTATTTGATAAGTGATATGAATGTTTGATAAGCCTAAGGAAACTTTAGAGACATGGACCCTAGGTGTATGTGTGCTACTCTGAAACCACTGAATATCTGTTTCATAAGACTTTCTTTTAATAAGAAGTGAAAAGATTCTAATACATAAGACTTTTCGTAAAAGCAGAAAAAGATACGTAGTAGACATGAGCTCTAGGGGACGAGGTCGTCGTGGACATGGAAGAGGAAGGATGACTATTTGAACCGTTCGATTTGGTCAAGGTTCCGAGAATGAAGCTCCACCACCGACTGTTGGGGCGGACTTTCAAGAACAAAATGAAGGTGGTGACGCAGTATCACAAGCTGTGCTGCGAGTTTTAGAACGAGTAGCGGAAGCTAGTTCTGGAAATGGGTCTCAAAGCTTTGTAGCTGAGAGACTAAGATCGAATGGAGCTGAGGTTTTCAGGGGAGTATCTGGAGTAGCTCCTAATGTAGCCGAATATTGGTTGGAAGCAGTCGAGAGGATCATGGACGATATAGACTGCACTGATGAAGAGAAATTGAAAGGTGCTATTTCACTTCTTCGTGATGAAGCCTACCAGTGGTGGCTCACTATAAAGGAAAGTACCCCTGTGGATCGTCTGGATTGGGGGTATTTTAAGATTAAATTCGAAGGAAAATATGTTGGAGCTAGCTACATCGACTCCCAGAGGAAGACATTTCTGAATCTAGTATAAGGAAACAAGTCGATAGCTGAATATGAAGCAGAATTTTTGCGACTTAGCCGTTATGCCAGAGGGATAGTGGCTACAAAATATGAACGGTGTATCAGATTTGAAGATGGACTTAGAGATGAGCTAAGAGTGATGATTGCTCCACACCATGAAAGAGATTTTGCAATCTTAGTGGAAAGGGCAAGAATTGCCGAAGAGGCTAAACGGACTGAGAGACAAAACCGGGACAGAGGCCAGAGTAAGAATAAGAGAAGCTTTGGGTCTTTAGGGACGTCTGGAAACTTTCAGAAGAAATCAAGAAATGAGGGATCGCGAAGTCAACAGACTGCTACGAGTGTACAAAATCGTACTTGTTCTCAATGTGGGAAAATGCACTCGGGAGAATGCTGAAAGAAGACTGGCGGATGTTTCAAGTGCGGTTCAAAGGATCATATGATCAAAGATTGTCCGATGAACTCGGAGAAGAACCGTTCAGCAAGTCAGGGTGCTAATCGGTGACAGTATGGACAAAGAACCGATAAGAGGTCGTGGTCCAAATGGAAGGGGCAATGGTTCCGGTAGAGGTCACGAAACTTTAGGCAGAGGCAGTGGAAGCTTTGAGGCGAGACAACCAAGTTTGGTGTATGCGATTCGTCGCAGAGAGAAAAGGATGGCCTTTTGATGTTATCACAGATGCGTTTCGATTTCGGGTTGCCCTTTATTGCTTTGATAGATATAGGTCAACTCATTCCTATATCGCTAGTGAAGTATCTGGGACTTTGCATGTGACTTCAAATCGTACCTAGGAAGATGACTGTACTTAGTCCTCTAGGACAGACAGTAGAAATAGACAAACTTTTTAAGGAAGTGCCTCTAGAAGTCCAAGGGATACAGTTTCCAGCCGATTTAATGGAGTTGCCGTTCGGAGAATTCGACTTTATCTTAGGCATGGACTGGCTTGTGAAATACCGTGCAAATGTGGATTGTGCTGCTAAACGGATGTCATTAAGAACTTTTGATGACAAGGAAGTTGTAGTGATGGGCGAGAGACGGAACTACTTATCTAATGTAGTATCCGCTCTTAAGGCGAAAAAGATGGTTAGAAAGGGATGTGAAGCCTTTCTGATGTTGGTGAGTGCGTTGGAGGCTAAGGAAGCAACTGTTAATGAAGTTAGGACTGTGAAGGAATTTGTAGATGTTTTTCCGGAAGAACTTTCAGGTTTGCCTCCGGATCGTGAAGTAGAGTTCGGAATTGATTTATTACCTGGAACGGCGCCAGTTTCTATTGCTCCATATAGAATGGCACCAAGGAGTTGGTTGAGTTGAAGGCTCGATTCGGAGTTGCTTGGCGTGGATTCATTCGACCTAGTGTGTCTCCATGGGGAGCACCGGTCCTATTCGTGAAAAAGAAGGACGGATCGATGAGGATGTGTATAGACTACCGGCAGTTGAATAAGCTGACCATCAAGAACAAGTATCCTTTGCCAAGGATTGACGACTTGTTCGATCAGCTTAAAGGAGCTGCGGTATTCTCTAAGATTGATCTAAGATCGGGGTATCATTAGCTTAAAGTGAAAGAAGCGGATATCCATAAGACGGCTTTCTGAACTAGATATGGGCATTATGAATTTCTGGTAATGCCATTCGGATTGACGAATGCCCCAGCTGCGTTTATGGATATGATGAACCGGATTTTCCAGCCCTACTTGGATCAGTTCATCGTGGTTTTCATAGACGACATCCTAGTATATTCTAAGTCTGAAATGGAGCATGATGAGCATCTCCGAAGTGTGTTGCAAGTCTTAAGAGAAAAGAATCAGACGCCAAATTCAGCAAGTGTGAATTTTGGTGAAAGAAGTTGCATTTTAGGCCATGTGGTATCGAGGAAGGAATAAGGGTGGATCCTCGGAAGATTGAGGTCATGCTAGATTGGAAACCACCTAAGTCCGTGGCGAGGTTCGCAGTTTCTTGGGTTTAGCCAGATACTACCGAAGATTCGTCGAAGGATTTTCATCGATAACTGCACCTTTAACGAAATTGTTGAGAAAGGAAGTACCTTTCGTGTGGGCTAATAAGCAGCAAGAGAGTTTTGAGAAGCTCAAGAAAGTTTTGACTGAAGCTCCTGTTTTGATCCAACCTGAGGCAGGAAAGGATTTCGTTGTGTATTGTGACGCTTCTCACACGGGTTTAGGATGTGTTCGATGCAAAGGCGGAAGGTAGTTGCATATCGTCTCGGCGATTGAGGCCGCATGAAGTTAACTACCCGACGATGACTTGGAGTTAGCATTGTAGTCTTTGCTCTTAAAGTTTGGAGACATTACTTATACGGGGAAAAGTCAATAATATACGGACCACAAAAGTCCAAAATATCTACTTCGAAAAGAAGCGAATTTGAGGCAAAGAAGGTGGATAGAGTTGTTGAAAGACTACGATCGTTCTATTGAGTACCACCCGCAAGGCGAATGTGGTAGCGAGCGCCTAAGTCGGAAAGTGGTGTCAGATTTAAGGGCGATGTTTGCACATCTTAGCCTTTACGATGACGGAAGCTTGTTGGCAGAACTTCAGGTTAAGCCGACATGGTTAAGTCAAGTGAAAGAGAGGCAGTTGGTAGATGAAGATCTGAATGAAAAGCTTGGCGGTGCAGTGGGAAATTGGAAGATTTTGGTATTAATAAAGGATTTGAGTATTGTGTTTTAAAGGTAAAATCTGTATGCCAAAGGATCAGGAGTTGAGGCAAAAGATACTTCAGGAATCGCATGGTAGCCCCTATGCTATGCATCCTGGAGGAAGTAAGTTATACCGAGATTTACGAGATCAATTTTGGTGGCCTGGACTTAAGCGGAAAGTTACAGAATTTGTAGGGAAGTGCTTGACGTGTCAGCAAGTTAAGGCTGAACATCAAGTACCTTCTAGATTGCTACAGCCAATAAAGATTCCGCAATGGAAGTGGGAGAGAATCACCATGGATTTTGTTAGTGGGCTTCCTCTTACGCCTACTAAGAAAGACTCCATTTGGGTGATAGTGGATCGATTGACGAAATCTGCACATTTTATCCCAGTTCGGGTTGATTACTCTTTGCAGAAATTGGCGAAGTTATATGTGGCTGAGATTGTGAGATTGCATGGAGTGCCATTGTCGATAATTTCGGACAGAGATTCGAGATTTACGTCACTATTTTGGAAAGCATTGCATCAGGCTTTGGGCACCAGATTGGACTTGATCGGCATTTCATCCTCGGTCGACGGTCGGTCCAAAGAGTAATCCGGTATTAGAAGATATGTTAAGGGATGTGTGATAGATTTCAAGGAAGTTGGGAGGAATTCTTACCGTTGGCGAATTTGCATGACAACAACAGCTTTCTAATCCATATTCGGATGGCACCATATGAAGCACTATATGGACGGAAGTGTCGCACTCCTACGTGTTGGACGAGATTAGGGAACGTCGATTTTGGGTCCGAGATAGTGGTGAATCAAAGAAATGGTTAAGGTAATTGGGCTCGGTTAAAGGAAGCGTCGGCAGACAAAAATCGTCACGCAGATCTTAAGCGGAAAGAAATAGAGTTTCTTGTGGGGACCAAGTTTTCCTTAAAGTTTCACCTTGGAAAAAGGTGATGAGATTTGGACGCAAAGGAAACTAAGTCCAGTGTTCATGGACCTTATCGGATTGTGAAGCGAGTCGGATCTATGGCATATCAGTTAGATTTACCTTCGGAGTTAAAGCAAATGCATGATGTGTTCCATGTTTCAATGCTACGCCGTTACCGTTCGGATCCATCTCATATAGTACCAGTTGAGGAGGTGGAATTAAGATCAGATTTGTCATACAAAGAGGAACCAATTCAAATTTTAGAACGAGATGTAAAGGTTTTACGGAGAAAATCAGTTCCTCTCGTCAAGGTATTATGGCGTAATCATGGATCAGAAGAAGCTTCATGGGAACTGGAGGAAGCGATGCGACAGCAATACCTTCACTTATTCCAGCCAGGTAATTTCGAGGACAAAATTATTTTAAGGGGGTAGAACTGTAACATCCTGATAATTAGGGGTTATGCATTTTACTTAATTGAATGATGTTGCATGCTTAATCATTATTAAGTGCAATTTTGGAAGTTATTTGAGCTTCATTAATTAAGTGAAGGCTTAGTAAAACTTTTAATTTTTATTAATTAAGAGAGAGCTAAGTAAATTAGGCCTTAAGAATTAATGACAAGGAGTTTCAAGCATAAGTTAAGTAATTGGCAAAGTGGTTAAGATGTATAGATGTGTGCTTGAGGTGTAAGGTTCGAATCTCCTAGTTAGCATTAGGGAGGATTTTAAATTTTGTTTTCTTCCTTATAAGTGTCGGCCAAGAATATTCTAGAGTGGATGAGAATTCATTTAATTTTGGCTATTTGACCATGTGAAAAGGAAGTTAGGAACTTATGGCATGGGATCATAAGTTGGTGATAAGATGAAGGGACAAAGGCATGATATTTGGCTATGTTTTGGGGATGTGTTCATGGTCATTTGACCATGAACCTAGACAACATGGAGGCTAAAGGGAGTGGTTTATTTTTTGATAGCAAATCAAGAGTGGATAGGGAAGAAACAAGGAGGAAAAAAGGGATAATGTTGGCATTGATTTGGCCGAATTTGTGCTTTGCCATTAGGGGAGAGTTAGCCAAAAGTCTTGCACATTCTTTTGTCCATCTTTTCTCAATTTCTCCAAAAGTTCTCTCATAGTCGAAATTGTCATTGAATTTAGGTAAAGATCTTCTCTTTGTTTTAACTTTCTTTTGATCAATTTTCTCCAAAACCCCTACCTTGGCCGAATGTACCTTAGGCACTTTGGTACAATTGTGCTTTTGATTTAGCCCTCAATTGATTGAACCAAATACTACTTTCTTTCTCCCATTTTCTTTTGAAACCAAAACTACAAAGATTAAGCACCATTTTCTTCTTCATTTTTCTCTCCCTTTTGCCGAATGCATCTAAGCTCCAAAATCAATCTCTTTTCTCTTTGATCAATTCTCCCTTTCTTTTTCTTTTCACTTTATTTCTCTCTTCTCTTCCTCTCATTGTCGAAACCACATAGGATCAAGAATTTCCTCCTTGGCGAATGTGCAAAAGTTCCTAATCATCTCTTTTCTTTTGAGAAATCACCATTATCATCTTCTTCTCCTCTTTCTCTTTCTTCCTTCTTCCTTTCCTTCTCTTTTCTTTTCCTTTATTCTTTTCCCTCAAACCGAAACCACCATTTCTCTTCTCTTTTGTTAAAGCCAATCTTGAAGGACTCAAGTAAGAATTCTATCAATTATTTTTATCATTTCCTTTCACTTTAGTAAATTTAGAACTATAATCTTTTATTTTCTCTCTAGGCGAATCTTTTGAAAAGATTTTTCAAAGATCTTTGTTGAAGACAACCTTTAAGTGACCATTCGAATCATCAAGGTAAGGTTACTATTTTAGATAATATCAATTTCTTTAGATGGATCACTAATCTACGTTATTTTAGGGCGATCTAAGATCAACAAGATAGGTAAGAAAAGGGTCATGCGAAGTGTTTGGAAGAGAGGAGGTATTCCTTTACCATCGAACTACAAACGAAGGGTTGTATCGGGTTAGAGACTTTCCACCGGTTGTGGACCTTCGCTAACAAAGATCGGTTATTCAAGTAGTCGTACAACCAAACCACTTTACGTTGGTGGAATATCGTGGTTTTGATCCATCTAGTGGAGAAAAACCACAAATAACTGTCGTTCGTGAATCCGAGGGTAAGGATTTAGATCTATTGTCAATAAGTATAGTTTTGTTAACAATAGTTTATACTAACCAAGTGTGTTAATCAATTAGGTGTTGACGAGCAAGAGGGTATTATTCTCACTTTGTTGCTAGGTGTGTAACCATACATTAAAATTTCCATAGATTTATATTGTTAAAAAGTGATTATATGATAGTATGTTTTGTTTGTGGATACCAATCATTGGTATACAAAATTCGTGTATGTTACCCAATATTTCGTTTATTTTTGCTATATGCATCAATATGAAATAAGCATGACTATATTATGATTTGTGGGTAAATAGCATGAAAATCGATTTGATATGTATGTGCATGGGCATATGGGTATGTTTAATAAAGGAGGAAGTATTCGGTGGTTTTACCACAATTCGGTGACTTCGGTCACATATGTGAAATTGGTGACTTGGTCACATATTTGACTCGGTGGCTTTTGGTCACATATTTGACTCGGTGGCTTGGTCACATATTTGGCTCCGGTGACTTCGATCACATATTTGGCTCCGGTGACTTCGGTCACGTATTTGAAATTTGGACTTCGGTCAGGTGACTTCGGTCACATCTGTTTTGGTGGCTTTGCCACAATAAGGGCGATGTGCATGTTGATCAAAGAAAGCGCCTTGACGGTGTGTAGTGGATGGAGGGTCGATTTAGTAATCCCACGGTGTGTTGGTTGGTACGGGGGTGTGTAGCGGATGGATATTTAGGTTGGGCCGGGCTTGCATTTCATTTCATGTACATAATTATGTAATATTGTATGTTTATTACTTGATCTGTTATGAAATGGGCCTTTGGGCTAAATATGAATTAAATGGGCCTTTGGGCTAAATATGAGCTAAATGGGCCTTCGGGCTAAATAAGAGTTAAATGGGCCTATGGCCATATGTGAAATTTTTGGGCTTGAAAGCATATGATAAAATGGGCTTTTTAGTGTATGCGTTATACATTGAGTTTATGACTCACCCATTTTTATGGGATAACTTTTCAGATGACTAGTAGTGCGATGGATCGGGGCAGCAAGGAATTCGAGGTGGCCAGTGCTCGTATCAAGTATTGTGGAGATTTTCCAACTTAAACTCTTTAAGTTAAATTTTATTACTTAGACTTTATTATGGATTTACCAATTTTATGTAATAAGGCCACTATAAACTATCTTTCATTTCGTGTTTGGATTTACTTTTATTTTGAGATGAACAAATATCTATTAAATAACTAAATTGGTTTTCGATAATTATTTAAAAGGTTTTTGTCTCTAATATATAAATGTTTTCAAGGAAATTTTCTTAAGTTTGGTTTCCTTTTGATTTTATTAATTCATCCTAAAAGAATATTTCAAAAGACAAAGTTACTTTACAATGTGTTTCCGCTAAAGTTTTACTCGAGGAACATACCAAATCTGGTTAGGCTTTTTGGGCCGGGTTTGGGGTGTTTCATAAGTCAAGCGGATCGAACCCATTTACAATACTGAACGTCTTTCCATACGGTGCAGTTGAGGTAATGCATTCTGAGTTTGACACATTTAAGGTAAACAGTACTCGACTCAAACCTTATCTTGGTATTAAAATTGATAATGATATAAAGGAGCTTTTGCTCTGAGAACCACCATAACCATATGCATACAAGGTAAAATCGAGCTTAGACTCTAAATAAGCACTTCTTAGGAGGTAACTCGAGTTTTTAAATTTGGTTAATTCTTTTTTATTTTATTGGATGTTAATTTAAAATTAATTTAATTAAAATTTTAAATTAAAAAATGTGTTGTTGACCTACACGGGTGTGTCCCAAGCTGTGTGCACAATGGGGTATTTGATAGTGAGTCACATGGCCTAGCGACATGGCCGTGTAGCTAGACACATGAGTGTGCCCTAGGCTATGTGCACAAGGGGGTGTTCTACAGTGAGTTGCACAGTGTGTAAACATGGCTGTATAGGTCACACATGTGTCAGACAATAGTGTTCTACACAAAGTGTGCAGACATAGCCATATAGGTCACACGGCCTGGACACATAGGCGTGTCCTTGGCCGTGTGAGTCTTAGGACTTAAATTTTTCAAATTCGATTGTTACACGACCTAAGGTGATCTACAGAGACACGACCACAAATGAGTGGCGCAGACACACACACGGGCATGTCCAAGGCAGTGTGAATAATGGTGTTAATTTTTCAAATTTAATTACAAGTCAATGAGTTACACGGGCCATAGACACAGCAGTGGGAAAAGAAAAGAAAGATCACACACAACTTGGTACATGAGCATGTCCAAAGCCATGTGAAAAGTGGGCTTAAATTTTGAATTGAACACGGGCTGAGGAAGCTCGTACACAGCCGTGTTGCCCAACATGGGCCTAAACATGACCGTGTCCCTTTTAAACTCTTGTTTTGTCTCCTTCTTTCCCAACTTTTTCCCACCCCCATAACCATAATCGCTGTCAAACCCTCCCCTTAGCAGACCAGCCACCTCACCGCACCTTTGCCCCTACCTCAGAACCCCTTTTCCCATAGTTCACCCCTTCCCTTTCCTTTTTCCCTCTTCCCTTCCTTTTTCTCTTCCCCTTTCCACCGTCCACCACCTTCACATGAACAAACCACCCTTTCCCCTCGCTGAACCACCACGACCAACCTCTCCCCATCGTCCTCCGTCCCCACGCCTTTTCCCTACCCTTCTTTCTTTCCCACCTAATCCCCTCTCCCTTTCTCCTTCGACAAAACAACCCTAAGCCACCCCTCACTGAACAACCACCACCTCGAGCAACACCCCTCCGTTCCTCGCACCAACTGTCGTGCCCACCGCCTCCTAGTCACTCTGGTCACCGTTCCTCCATCGGTCCTCCCTATTTACCCTTTTCCTTTATTTATTTTTTATTCCTTATTTTATTTTCCTACTATTTAAATTTTTTATTATTTTATTTTTACTTTTATTATATTTTCTTAATATTATTATTTTTCCTATTATTATTATTTTTTTTGCACTAGCTTTCCTATCAATGTTATCATGTTTGTTGTTATTTTATTGTTCTTCATTTTCTACTTATTATTATTCTTATTATGTGTTTTATTATTTTGATTATTGTTATTTCATTAATTCTATTATTACTTTTAGTTTTCCATTTAGTTTATTATTTTTATTTTTCTCTTCATTATTGTTTTTATTACCTCTGAGTTAGTTGAATCATAGTAGCTTTAGTATATGGTTTTGCATGATTGATCTTAGTTGCATATCGTTTTAGGCATAAATTTAAGTTTCAGTCTTTTTGGGATTTGATGTTCGTCATGTGAGAGTTTTTGTCTATGTATTTTCATTTGCACAGTGCTTTACCGGCTTATTTATTTGCTTAATCATGCTGCTTATGTTATTGCTTGTTTGAAATTGGGCTATTTGATTTTTTCAGGCATCATGGCGAACACTAAAGGAAAATTTAAGGTTGTCGTCCTCGCTTCGAAAAAGCGAAAGACTCTGGGCGCGACCTCATCATCGAGCGCTTCCGATGATGCACGCCATCCATGTCTCCAATTTTCACAAAGTCCACAGGAGGACCTATATCAGCATCTTAGACAGCGACCATTGAGATTAGGACTATGTATTGATTGGGCAGCCTTGGAGTAGATTCATTTAGCTAATAGAGTCTACGCACTGATTGCTATAGCTCTTTAGGATCGGGTTCTTCTCCATCGTCGAGCCCACCTACTTAGAGCTTACCTTAGAGTTTTGTTCAACATTCCCCCTACAACACGTGATTAATTTGCCCTATAATACGACATATTTGACATATGTTGAAGGATTTTAACCTAAGTGTGGCTTTTTCATTGAAATAAAGCTATAGAGTAGTCGGATGGAGAAGGTTCGTAGGAGTTTGGATTTTTCTTGTGGTATTGAGGTTGGTAGTACTAGGTCGAAGGGAGGTTTAACTTTGTGTTGGAAGGAGGCATGTAAAATTTGTTTACGCGGTAATTCTTCTGGTCATATTGATGTGTTGGTGAAGGAGGATTCTGAAGGGAATCAGTGGCAGTTTATTGGGTTATATGGATCACCGGTTGAGAGTAGGCATTATTAGTCGTGAGATCTTTTGCAACAATTAGCTGCTAATGTTGAGTACCCTTGAATAGTTCTGGGGGATTTCAATAAAATTCTATGTTCTCATGAAAAGCAAGGAGAGCGACTAAGGGTTGAAAGGCTTATGGATGATTTCCGCTCTATGCTCGAGGATGTTGAGCTCTTTGATCTAAGGTATGTTGGGCATTGGTATACGTGGGAGAAGGGAAAATTCCCACAAAATAATATTTGGGAGTAACTTGATAGGGGGTGGCTCGATTGGCATGGAGAGACTTATTTCCAAACTATAAACTCACCCATTGTGTGCATTCCATCTTTGACCATTGCCCATTGTTGCTTGATACGTATTTTACGTATATGCAGGGGCATAAGGCTAGGACCTTTCGGTTTGAGGTTTCTTGGTTGTTGAAAAAGTCTTGTGAGGCTGAGGTTAAGTATCTTTGGGAGGATTCGGTGGGCTCTATTCTTGTGTGCATTTGCTCGATGGGTGAGGGTTTGATGGCTTGGGCCAAGAGAGTTCAGGGCTTGTCGAAATTGAATGTTTGTCGGCTCTAGGAACGCCTTTATGCTCTTGTTGATGAGGCTCCAAAGGATGATGTACTTAAAGAGATGGTGCTAGCTAAAATGCATCTTAACCTTGAGATTGATAAGGCTGAGAGGTATTGGGAACAGAGAGCTCGAGCTACATGGTTGTGGCATGGTGACCGTAACACTATGTTCTTCCATAGGTTTGCTACGCAACGTCAACAAGTTAACGTTGAGGACCAAATTGAGGGTACTGATTGGAGTTTGGTTGAGGGGAGGGGAGATTGAAAGAGTGGCTTGCCAGTACTTTATTGATCTATTTACGACTCAAGGTCCAAGGGATATGAGCAGGTTGTTATCTTATATCTCGGTTCATGTTACTAACGACATGAATACTTATTTGCAATCTGAATTCATTGCGAAGAAGGTTCTGTTAGTAGTTCGAGGGATGGCGTCCGCTAAGGTAGCAGGTAGTGATGGTATGCTTGCTTTGTTTTATCAGAAATTTTGGCATATAGTGGGTAATGATGTATGTGTTTTTGTTTACATGTACTTAATGATGGTGCATCCCTTGTTGAAATTAATGACACCAACATTGTTCTCATCCCTAAGCAACGTAATCCACAGAACATATTAAAAGATGAGGCATTATAGTGGCTCACCTGATGGCCTGTGAAGGTTTTTTCCGGAAGAGGGATGTTTGTTGGGTGGAGGAAGGACCATCTTCAGTTCTGGCGGTGGTGGACAGAGATAGCTGGAGTAGGGTCTGATTTTGTTGGAGAGTTATGGGCACAATGGATGCTTGCTGGATCTAATTCCTTACTAGCAGTTCTTGGTACGACTTCAACGATGATTGTCGATCGATAGCAAATTCATACGGCGTTAAAGCATTTCCGGTCATTCGTTTGCAGCTGTGGAAGATGAATGGGTTTCTACAGCTGTTTCTGGCTTTTGTTTGTTTTCTTTTCTTTATTTGTTTGGTTCTTTCTGCTACTTTTCTTGCTTCGTGAGGTCTGTTACATTTTAATGGGTGGAGTCCCCTAAGTTGTTGCTTTATTGTTTTGATTGTTTCTAATAAATGCATGACGGCTCATTGATTATCTACATTTCAATGTTACTATACAAATTATTTTTCCATATTAGTTGTATATATTAATAATGTCATTGATTGAGTTAATATCAAAAATTAATTTAATATCAACTCAACAAAAATAATAATACTAAGAACATTTAATATTCTTAATTCGATGTATTTAACTATTTAAATTTCCTTTCACTCACAATTAAAATTATATTTTTATTTTAATTCCGTATATTATATATTTATTTGTAAACTAAGAAATTTTTAGACCAATTATTGAATAATACATGTCAAGCAAAAGTTACTATGGGTTAAGCCAAAATTACCACATTCCAGTTGAGTAAGTCTAATTTTAATTGTTTTATTCTGAAATAAAAATATTCATAAAGCGATTTCTCCTGTTCATAATCCATGTTCTGTTTGAGGAATTTCCTTTTAACTATTCATGTCATATCAGATAAATAACAGAATCTTGTGGAGTTCAAAAGGAAATATCCTAATACATGTGTTTTTTGTTTTCAATAATCCATATTTGTAACAATGAAACACTGTTATTCTTCTCCCAAGCAATAAAGTAAATTATTGATGTGTAAAAATGATGACATCGCCCTATCGTCCCAAAATTATTTTACTAATTAGTGAAGAAATAAATAATAAAATTTGATATTATCATTAACTAAAAATAAAATAACCATTTTATTGTGATAAACTAATAATAAAACAACTCATTGTTAATATTAAATGATTATTTTATTTTTAATTAGGAAAAATAATTTTGGCATCGTATGTGATGGTATCATTTTCATTTATGGTAATTTTGGTTTGACCCATAGTAACATTTATCTTAACACATGATGCTTTGTAATTGGTTTGAAAATTTCTTTATGAATTTTATTATTATTTTTATATTATTTTTAAACGTAACTGTATTATAATTTCTAGTTTAATTAATGCGGTTTAAAGAAAGAGAAAGAAGTTAAAAGGAAAATACTAATATTAGAAGTCGGTTAAATGTCCACTTAGTAAGCGTTAAACCGAGTTTTAGATCCTTTAGCAAAAGGCTTAAAATTGGATGCAAACATAACCCTCACGAACTATTTCAGACAATGGTCACCATATTCCTAGCGAAGCCCTAGATTTTAGTAGGAAAGAAGGTAACACACCATAACTTTTTAGAAGATAATATAATTATAATACAACCTCTCTCCATCCTTCAGTTTCTTAACAGAAATTAGCTATTTACTTAATGGTTCATGTTCAAAACTTCCCTTCTTTTCCTCCTTTTGTATAAAAACTCCATTGGAGGAGAGATTATTCAAAACTAGAGCCCAAGGGGCAACCCCGAAAAGTGCCCCAGCCGCTCAGTTTAAGTTTTTTCATTTACGTAAATCTTGGTTTACGTAAAGGGTTTTTCTTCTTTTTCTTTTTCTTTTTCTTTTTTAATAGTAGTCAGCGTGAGATTATCTGCTTGAGCATGGCGAACAACATTGCAGTTATCAGTATTTGTTCCGTTCTGCTGGTTGCGGTGGTGGTAGCGGTGACGGTTGGTGTCACCCAAAGTGGGAAGAGCGATGGTGATTCGGGCGAAGTAAAGAGTGCGAGCAAGGCAATCAAAGAGCTTTGCCAACCCACTGATTACCAACAATCATGTGAGAATAGTCTCTCAAATGCCAACACCACTGATCCCAAGGAGCTTATTAGGATGGGTTTCCAAGCTGCCATGACCGAGATTGAAATGGTAATCGCCAATTCTACGACCTTGAAGGAGTTGGTGAAGGGCCGCCCAAGGGCTAAGCAGGCTCTTGAGAATTGCCATGAGCTCATGGGGTACGCCATTGATGACCTTAACAACTCTTTCAAGCAAATAGGGGAATTCGATGTGGACAAATACGAGGAATACGTGGAAAACCTCAAGATTTGGCTGGCTGGTTCCATCACATACCAGCAAACTTGCTTGGATGGATTCATTAAAACAAGAGGTGAAAGCGGGGAAAAAATGAGGGCACTTTTGAAGACTGCTCAGGAGCTTAGTAGCAATGCTTTGGCCATGGTTTCTGAGTTGGATTTATCTCTCAAGAAACTCCACCTTTCAGGTGCCACTCAAGGCGCCGTACGCAGGCTCTTGTCTCATGATCAAGGTGGATTCCCTTCATGGGTCAGCTCAACCCAAAGGAAGCTCCTTGAAAATAGTTCAAAATTCGACCTTAAACCGAATGTTGTTGTTGCCAAGGATAAGAGTGGCAAATATGGAACCATCAACGATGCATTGAAAGAAATCCCTAAGCGTGGTACCACTCCATTTGTTATTTACATTAAAAAAGGCGTCTATAAAGAGCAAGTTATCGTCACCAAGGAGATGAAAAACGTCGTATTCATCGGAGATGGCCCAGAAAAAACCATCATCACCGGTAAATTGAACTATGTTGATGGAGTTAACACCTTCAGGACTGCAACAGTTGGCAAGTACTCTATATATAACACTTTGATATCCTATTCCTATTTTGTTCAGACTTTCATTTTCTTCAATTTGCTTTTGAACCCTGCAGCTGTTATTGGTGAAAAATTCATGGCCAAGAACATTGGAATCCTCAACACTGCTGGAGCCAAGAAGCACCAAGCCGTCGCACTTCGAGTCCAAAGCGATCAATCCATCTTCTACCACTGCAAGATTGCTGGCTACCAAGACACCCTTTACGTCCACAGCCATCGCCAGTTCTATAGGGAATGCATCATAAGTGGAACCATTGACTTCATCTTCGGCGACTCGGCTGCGGTCTTACAAAACTGCAGAATTATCGTGAGGAAGCCGATGTCTAACCAAAAATGCATCGTCACTGCTCAAGGAAGGTCCGAACGTCGTGAGGTCACCGGCATGGTCATCCACAACTGCACCTTCACTGCTGAGCCAAAATACATGTCAGTGAAAAACAAGAACAAGGCGTACCTTGGTCGGCCATGGAAGGAGTTCTCCAGAACCATCATCATGCAATCTCATATTGACGACATCATTGCCCCCGAGGGTTGGTTGCCGTGGAACGGCAGCTTCGCTCTTGACACTTTGGTGTATTCGGAGTTTAACAACAGGGGACCTGGTGCCGATACGTCCAAGAGAGTTAAATGGAGAGGTCTCAAGACTTTCAACGAAGAACATGCAAAGTTGTACACACCTCACGATTTCTTACACGTTGATGAATGGATCTCCAGGTCTGGGGTGCCCTACACTCCTGGCATGATGCCTGGATTGTAGATACTATCAAACATATGACCTTTTATCTTTTACTTAGGGACTTTTACTTCATGCCAACCTGTAAGTTTCTTTTGGAGTCACAGGCATCCGCACTTTTATATTGATTTATTTTGAAAAATAAAGCTTTCACTGCATCTTTCAAAAATTATCAGTGAAAGTAATGTCTGTAACACATCATACAAATTACAAATTGTCACCTATTTAGTATATTTAATTTTTATCATATAAGTTTTAGTGAAGAAATAAAGGAATTAAAAGTGTAAGATATGTAATCAGATGCCACGTTATTATATATAACTTCATTATTATGTTAGGATATTTTGATTATGGAATAAATATTAAATTTATATATTAACTTTCTTTTAATTGGTAATTTGATGCTAAATTATAATTTGGTGTAATATATACATAAAATTTGAATTATGGTTCATATGTATAGATAAATTTTAATTTTAATTTAATTGTATACATTTAAATAAATAAATATATATATTTATTTATTTTCATATTGAATTAATATAATAGTTTGTGGATGTAATATATCGACTTAAAATAGTGTTAATTTAATAATGTTGTTCGTGATTTTAAAAATTGAATCAAATTAAAATATTATATATAACATTGCAACAACCGTATATCTATGTTTTTTATTTTTTGTACTTAGATAAATATTTATTTAAATAAAAACTAATTAGATAATTTATCTATATGATTTAACTTAAATATTTATTATCTATTTAAATTTTTAATTTTAATATAAAAACTTTTAAAATTAGTTCTCACTTTTTTAAATTACATAATTTATCTATTTTATCATTATTTTCAAATGGCTTAAAATAATTTTTATATATATTTATATTATCTTAAATATTTATTTAGATAATAATAATTTTAAATTTTGGATAAATAATATTTAAATAAAAATTAATTAAATAATTTATCCATTTGGTTTAACTTAAATATTTATTTATATTATATATATTATTATCTATTTTAAATTTTAATTTTAAATTAAAAATTTAAAAATGAAATATCATATTTTTAAAAGAAGTATTTTATAAATTTCGTAATTTATCTATTCATTAGATTTTATCATTGTTTTCAAATAACTTTATAAATAATTATTATATATTTAACTATCTTAAATAATATAATGCAAAAATAAATTTGAATAATCAATAAGGAAAAACAATCTAGTTAAATAATTAAATTTAATATTTAAAATCAGAACACCCTAAATTAGGGTTATTAAAAATTTAAATAAATTACACGTGGGTTTCAAGAAATAAATAATATAATTTTATTTGGCATAAATTAGGGTCTAGAAATAACCCGAATTAGATTGGATTTGGTTTTAAAATTTTTTTAAAGGGTTTAATAGGAAGGAAGCTAGGGAATAGGGGTTAAATAAAATATGGGGCGAAGCGTGACACAAAGAACTACTTGGCTAAGTGGTTCCGTGCGCTACTTAAGAATGAAGGAGAAGAGGGGCGCAGGTTCGAGTGGCTGGAGCAGCATTTTGTGTTTTATATTTTTCATATGCGGTGATGGGCTTAGGTAGGGAGACTTTATAAATAAATGGTGGGGTTTTATGACAAGAAAGACGGGTTGGTGGAGTGGCTTAGGACACCACTTGTGGGTCTTGGCAAGGGACTCAAGTTCGAATAACATGGAAGGCACCTAGGTTTTATTTTTGTTCTTGGCCTTTAAAAGGAAGGAACTAAGGAAGGAGGGCTTAAAGGAATATGTGGCGGATTTATATCACAAAAAATGCGCTGGCAGAATGGCGTGGGGGTGTTAAAACTTAAAGGGGCTTGGTGCAGGTCGGGGGTTCAAGACGCGGGAGAAGCAACATTTTGAGCCTTTTAATTTTTGCTTGTGACGTCAACAGCAGGGGGAAGAATTGGCAGCAGCTAGGACTCTTAAATTGATAAGAGATAAGGCATTTTTTTTGCTCATAATCAGCTGGAAGGGGGGTTATTAGTAGTTTAATTACAATTAAATTGTTGAGGGGATTAGGAGATTAAAGCTAGATTTATTTTGTGATAATTCAAGGCTGGAAATTATCACAAAATAAAGAGAATTGGCCAGCATTGGGACTCCTTAGGGGCTGTCCATAATTGTTTTTTTTTACAGCAAAGAAGTGCCAAAAAGTTCAACCAAAATTCTTCTTTTCTCTCCAAATTTACTACTGCCGAAATCTCTATTGTTTCATAGCCAAAAACCATCCAAAAATTCCAGCTTCTCTTCTCTTTTACAAGTTTAATACACCCCTCTTTAAGAGGAAATTTCTAGCAAACTCTTTCTCTTCTTCCTCTCTTCATTGTCTTGCCAAAACTCCTTAAACTCTTAGCCAAAATTGTCCGAAATTTCCAAAGATTGTTGTTTCCTTTTAGCCAAATACACCTCCTCCTTCACTAAAATTTCCAGCCCTTCCCAAGTGTGCTTAGGCGAATCTCCCTTGAGGAAAAGGGTGCTGCCAATTTTCAATAAGTGTGGGAGGCCATAGTCGATTTAAGGGAGCTTTCGGGATTTGTTCTCCTAAGACTCAAGGGATATTTTGGGATTTCGGTAAGTGGTTTTGGTAAGCAATATTGTGGTAAGACTTGTTATTTAATTTATGATTTGGAGGTTTAACCGGTTTATCTGATTAAGTGTTTCGATGGAGGCCAATACCAGTCAAGGAGGGCAAGGGAAAGTCCCTGTTCTGAAGTTCAAAAAGAGATCAGTCTCGGCGATTCGAGATTGGCCACCGGGGTGTGGGCCAACGTTAGAACAGCAGAATAGGCAGATAACCGTAGTTTCGGTTAGCGATAGCGTTGGGATCGAGAGTGTAGAACTACATGTAATTAGGTGCGTAGTTATCGCACTGTCTTTGATTTGATTTAAATATGTCAAAATATATATTTGTGCTATGTTGTGAATGATAGCCAAGGTAAAGGCTAAAGTGGTGGATACCCCTGATAGATAACCGACTATCAAGGTCAGTGTTTTATATTATCAAATGATTACTGACGAATATGTGAAATGGATATGTGCATGTTATATTTATATTTTATTAAATGATGTTTTATCATATGTGCATGAGGGCTTGGGATATGAATATTGGAGGACAGGGAGTACATATTTATGTACGTGGTCTAATGTTAGCCTCGTGCTACATTAGCGCTTGATGATCAGCTGTGTGCTTCATCAAGGGAGATGTTGGCTAGGTGCCCATCTCGGCGGTTGAGGGCTGTGTGCATCACCGTAGACGGATTAATGTGAGGATCACTGATGTGATCGGTGGCTCACCACTGACCTTGTCAAGCAGTCATCGAGGTAAGATATGTGGGATCACTTGGTTGTGATCGGTGGATTAGCCACGGCCTTGAGCAGGAAGTCTGCTAAGGTTGGTGTAACGGATGGACCTAGGTTGGGTTGGGTTTCATAATTGCATATTTATGTGTATGGACTGTGTGGATATGGGCCAAGCCCATGTGTGGAGGCATGTGTGATGATTATGCATCGAGTCGTGGACTCACCCAATTTTCTCAACCATTTCTGTGATGCGTAAACCTTGACTGGGTTTGGAGTGGATACAAGGTGGCCCATGCAGAAAGAAGATATTTTAATTATTTTAAGCATTTTTTATATTAAGTATTTTGTTTAGATAACGGTTGTAATAAGGGCCTTATTATTATTATTTTGGTATTATTTAAATTGTGGTTAGATTAAAATTAAATTACTATGTAAAGATGATTTTATTTTATTTTTAGCAATCTATTTATTCAAGATATAATATATATTTATATGCTAAAGTTTTAATATGGCATTTTATAATAACAAAGTTTTACTCATAATTTTAAACGGACATGGTTTTCAAAAGTCTACCAAATTTTCATGTTTTATTCTAAAGTTAAAAAGATTTTTAACCGTCTTTCCGCAGTGACATAACCAGGTCCGGTCAGGGCTCGTGGGCCGGGTTTGGGGGTGTTACAAATTGGTATCAGAGCCCGGTTCAAAACTCGGCTTTGTGGTTTTGGGCCCAAAGTTTTCAGAAATGGACTTTCTATGAAATTTTCAGGTTTATTCTGGCATGGCACCTGTACCTCCGGCCCGAAGTCCACCAGGTAAGTACTTCTAGCCCTTGAAGTGATTTGTTTGTGTGATTTGTTATAGGTTTAATTGGGCTCGTAGATTAGAATATTAAGGCTTTTGAACCCTAGGGTTAGCATACTCTAACAGATATTGCATAAGATTTAATAAATTTCTTAAACAAACCCTGTGAGTTGTCACTGAGCAAAAGATGTGGCAATCGTTACATGCATGTCTAGGATTGGATTCGGTGGGGGCTTGATATTTAAGCAGTCCTCGTGACTCACCTCCTACTCACTTGAATCCTACCTGGTGCGTAGTAACGGTTCATCCTAGCTGAGACGACACACTCACAGGCTAAACTCGATAACTAAAACCCGAAAGGGACTAGCCGTTTTGATTTTGGAAATAAATAAAACTTTAGTTTTAAAAAAAAAAAAATTTTTGACCAAAATACCCTTCAATTTGGAAAAAAATGACCAAAATACCCCTGGTTTGTAAATTACCAAAATACCCTCCGTATGAAAAAAAATTTCAAATAGAAATTTTCAAATATCCTTGTTTTGTGAAATCACTTAGAATCCAATTTCTAGAAATCATTCTGTGAAAACACCCTTGAATTATGATATCCCCAAAATACCCATAGTTACAATCAAAATTTCCAAAGTGCCCAAAAACCATACCTTGTAAGATATCAAAAACATCATGATTTTGTAAAATTACAAAATTACCCCTAACCGACAAAATTACCATAATGACCCTGATTTTCAAAATTTTTACAATGCCATCCACTCGAAAAATAAATTCTTAAAAATAACTCCTAAAGTTTTACAACTCTTTGAAACATCCCTGATTTATCAAATTTTTCAAAAACCCCCTGATTTGTAAAAAAATTACCAAAATGCCCCTGAGTTCCAAACTCACCGAAAGACCCCCGAATTTTAAAATTTTTCAAATACACTGGAAATTTAAGAGTTCCAAAATGAATTTTGACAAAATCATCTGAGAACCCGTAATTTTGAAAAATTACAAAAAAAATACCCCGGGTAGTGGAAAAACAATCGCAATGAAATCAACAATGTCTCTTTGGATTGAATGAATGGAAAACTATGTGCTTGTTTGATTACGAAAGAACCACTCCTAAGCTCTTGTCATAAAATTCCTTCGCGAGTAAACAAGTGAAATCAAAATACTAATCCATAAAAATTTCTTAATCAGATTAAATCGTAATAGTTAGAATGAGCTCTAGAGGACGGGGTCGTCGTGGACGCGGTAGAGGTAGAATGGCCGTGTCGGAACCTGTTAGGTTGGGTTAAGGATCTGAGAATGGGGTACCGCCACCACTACCACTAGCATTTGGTAATGAGCAGCAAGATCAAACGGGGGATGATGCAGTATCGCAGGCTGTGCTACGAGTTTTGGAGATGGTGGCTGGAGTAGGTGGGAATATGAGAGCTAGGAAGTCTGTACCTGAGCGACTCCGAGCTAATGGAGCTGAGGTGTTTCGAGGCGTTTCAGGCGTGGTACCAAGACGACCAATATTGGTTGGAAGCAACCGAAGCGAATTATGGATGAGCTCGATCCGAGTCTGAGGAGAAAGTAAAAGGAATGGTGGCGCTTGCTTGACGAGGCATATCAATGGTGGCTAACGCTCGAGATAGTGCCACAATGAGGATCTCACCGGGAGTATGTGAAGCGTGTATCGTAAAAAGTATGTCGGTACTCACTACATTGATGCGCAGAGGAAGGCGCTTGTAGTCGGTTCAAGGAACAAGTCCGTAATGAATATGAGGCGAATTTATAAGGTTGCCGATATGCTCAAGGAGTAGTTGCTACTGAACATGAACGATGTGTCCGGTTTGAGGACGGATTAAGGGATGACCTGAGACTGTTGATAGCTCCTCACCAGGAACAGGAGTTCGCGGTGTTAGTCGAAAAAGCTAAGGTAGCTGAGGGAATTAAGGACTCTGTGAGGCAGAATAGAGATAAGGATAGGAATCGGGATAGGAGGAATTTTGGATCATTTGAATCATCTGAGGGTCCTCAGAAAAGACCGAGGGTTGAAAATTCTATTCGAGTTGCTAAGCCAGCTACAGAAAATTCAGACCGTCCGTGTGCTCAGTGTGAGAGGTATCATGTTGGCAAGTGCTGGAATCGGAATCGAGAATGCTTTAGATGTAAGTCTAAGTCCCATTTGATTAAAGACTATCCTCAGGATCCGAGTAGGGCTCGGACAGTAGGCCAAGGTTATGTACAGCCGGGTAGAGATGGTCAGCAAGCGACAAGAGGTCGTGGTCCGAACCATGGAGGAAATGGTTCAGGCCGAGGTCATGGAGCACCAAACAGAGAGGCTGAAGGTGCAGATACGAGGCAGCCAAGGTTGGTTTATGCAGTCGACCGTCGCGAGGGGGAAGATGTGCCAACGGGTAAGTTCTTAATTTTGGAATTCCTTCAATTGTCTTGTTGTGGTTAAGTTAGTTCGTTCTTATGTTGCTAGTGAAGTGTATGGAACTTTGAGTATAAACCTAGCAAATGTGTCTAGAAAGCATAATACTTCTTTAAGATCAGAGTGCGCAGCAGTAGCGTAGGACGGTGAGTTAAGATGTACGACTATTCGTTAGTAAGTAATTTCGAGGACGAAATTATTTTTAAGGGGGGTAGAATTGTAACACCCTAAATTACGGGTTGTTAAAAATTTAAATAAATTACATGTGGGTTTCAAGAAATAAATAATATGATTTTATTTGGCATAAATTAGGGTCTAGAAATAACCCCGAATTAGATTGGATTTGGTTTTTAAAATTTTTTTTAAAGGGTTTAATAGGAAGGAAGCTAGGGGATAGGGGTTAAATAAAATATGGGGTGAAGCGTGACACAAAGAACTACTTGGCTAAGTGGTTCCGTGCGCCACTTAGGAATGAAGGAGAAGAGGGGCGCAGGTTCGAGTGGCTGGAGCAGCATTTTGTGTTTTATATTTTTCATATGCGGTGATGGGCTTAGGTAGGGAGACTTTATAAATAAATGGTGGGGTTTTATGACAAGAAAGACGGGTTGGTGGAGTGGCTTAGGGCGCCACTTGTGGGTCTTGGCAAGGGACTCAAGTTCGAATAACATGGAAGGCACCTGGGTTTTATTTTTGTTCTTGGCATTTAAAAGGAAGGAACTAAGGAAGGAGGGCTTAAAGGAATATGTGGCGGATTTATATCACAAAAAATGTTGCCGAGAATAAGCGTGGGGTGTTAAAACTTAAAGGGCTTGGTGTAGGTCGGGGTTCAAGACGCGGAGAAGCAACATTTTGAGCCTTTTAATTTTTTCTTGTGACGTCAACAAAGAGGGGAAGAATTGGCAGCTAGGACTCTTAAATTGATAAGAGATAAGGCATTTTTTTGCTCATAATCAGCTGGAAGGGGGGTTATTAGTAGTTTAATTACAATTAAATTGTTGAGGGGATTAGGAGATTAAAGCTAGATTTATTTTGTGATAATTCAAGGCTGGAAATTATCACAAAATAAAGAGAATTGGCCAGCATTGGGACTCCTTAGGGGCTGTCCATAATTGTTTTTTTTACAGCAAAGAAGTGCCAAAAAGTTCAACCAAAATTCTTCTTTTCTCTCCAAATTTACTGCTGCCGAAATCTCTATTGTTTCATAGCCAAAAACCATCCAAAAATTCCAGCTTCTCTTCTCTTTTACAAGCCGAATACACCCCCTCTTTAAGAGGAAATTTCAACAAACTCTTTCTCTTCTTCCTCTCTTCATTGTCCGCTAAAACTCCTTAAACTCTTAGCCAAAATTGTCCGAAATTTCCAGATTGTTGTTTCCTTTTAGCCAAATACACCTCCTCCTTCACTAAAATTTCCAGCCCTTCCCAAGTGTGCTTAGGCCGAATCTCCCTTGAGGAAAAGGGTGCTGCCAATTTTCAATAAGTGTGGGAGGCCATAGTCGATTTAAGGGAGCTTTCGGGATTTGTTCTCCTAAGACTCAAGGGATATTTCGGGATTTCGGTAAGTGGTTTTGGTAAGCAATATTGTGGTAAGACTTGTTATTTAATTTATGATTTGAAGGTTTAACCGGTTTATCTGATTAAGTGTTTCGATGGAGGCCAATACCAGTCAAGGAGGGCAAGGGAAAGTCCCTGTTCCGAAGTTCAAAAAGAGATCAGTCTTGGCGGTTCGAGAATTGCCACCGGGGTGTGGGCCAACGTCAGAATAGCAGAATAAGCAGATAACCGTAGTTTCGGTTAGCGATAGTGTTGGGATCGAGAGTGTAGAACTACAAGTAATTAGGTGCGTAGTTATCGCACTGTCTTTGATTTGATTTAAATATGTCAAAATATATATTTGTGTTATGTTGTGAATGATAGCCAAGGTAAGGGCTAAAGTGGTGGATACCCCTGATAGATAACCGACTATCAAGGTCAGTGTTTTATATTATCAAATGATTACTGACGAATATGTGAAATGGAGATGTGCATGTTATATTTATATTTTATTAAATGATGTTTTATCATATGTGCATGAGGGCTTGGGATATGAATATTGGAGGACAGGGAGTACATATTTATGTACGTGGTCTAATGTTAGCCTCGTGCTACATTAGCGCTTGATGATCAGCTGTGTGCTTCATCAAGGGAGATGTTGGCTAGGTGCCCATCTCGGTGGTTGAGGGCTGTGTGCATCACCGTAGACAGATTAATGTGAGGATCACGATGTGATCGGTGGCTCACCACTGACCTTGTCTGCAGTCTGTCGAGGTAAGATATGTGGGATCACTTTCGGTTGTGATCGGTGGATTAGCTACGGCCTTGAGCAGGAGTCTGCTAAGGTTGGTGTAACGGATGGACCTAGGTTGGGTTGGGTTTCAGAATTGCATATTTATGTGTATGGATCTGTGTGGATATGGGCCAAGCCCATGTGTGGAGGCATGTGTGATGATTATGCACCGAGTCCTGTGGACTCACCCAATTTTCTCAACCATTTCAGTGATACTTAAACCTTGGACCGGGTTTGGAGTGGATACAAGGTGGCCCATGCAGAAAGAAGATATTTTAATTATTTTAAGCATTTTTTATATTAAGTATTTTGTTTAGATAACGATTGTAATAAGGGCCTTATTATTATTTTTTTGGTATTATTTAAATTGTGGTTAGATTAAAATTAAATTACTATGTAAAGATGATTTTATTTTATTTTTAGCAATCTATTTATTCAAGATATAATGTATATTTATATGCTAAAGTTTTAATATGGCATTTTATAATAACAAAGTTTTACTTATAATTTTAAACGGACATGGTTTTCAAAAGTCTACCAAATTTTCATGTTTTATTCTAAAGTTAAAAGATTTTTAACCGCTTTCATGATGACATAACTTGTCGTCGTGGCTCGTGGGCCGGGTTTGGGGGTGTTACAAAATCAAAGTTTTATTATCTATAATTAAATTATTAGAATGGGTAATTATTTGATACATCGCTAGTAGAGTTTTTCAGATTTTATAAGCGGGTTGAGAGTGTGACAAGTGTCACATTTATTTATGTAATTAATTTTTTATTTTTTACTATACCTTATAATACACTTGTCAAACCCTTGATCTGTTTGTGGAGTCTAAAACACTTGTATCAAATAATTTTTCTATTTTTATTCAAACATTTTATCAATTTTTTCATTATCTATTAGGTTATATATTTTTCAGAATCACTACAATAAAACAGGCCTATTGCGACACTTTTTTTACTTAGGACGACGCAAAAAAGGTTGGCATAGGTTATCCTGACGCTTCCGAAAATGTCGTTTTTAATACAGTTGGCATAGATGCCACAATGCTTTTGAAAAAACGTCAACATAATTCAACATAAGCTGACCTTTATTGAAGGGTTGGCAAAGACCTAGTCAAGGCCAACCTTTAAAAAAGGCTGGGATAAGAGGAAATAGGCGACCCAAAAAAGGTTAGAATAAAGTATTCATATACCGACTTTTAAAGAGTTGGGATATGCCAACCTTAAAAATGTTGGGATAGACCTTGTCTCACAAACACCTTACATAGTTGGCTCAAGTCTTATGTTTTTAACGAAATTTTTTCTCGACTTTTGAAGAGCCTATTTTGGCGAAATATGAGTAAATTTGTATGTATTGGGTTTGGACAAATTTGAGACAATATTAATATTGAACAGTTAATTAACATAAACTGGTCATATAAATACAAAATTACTATTGAATAATGCACTTATTAGTTTATATACGAAATCCTAATATAAGCCGTCAACACATTGACAACATGTTGTTAGCTTGTTGTCCATTACATCTCTTGATAATTATATTCAATGAATGTGTTGCCAACAAATATATACACATATATAATATGCAATAGGCCTCGTTCATCATTGTTGAACTGAAATCCTCATCATCAGGTCCTCTAGTCTAAAATTTTACTGCATTAACAAATACTAAAATAACAATATAATTTTTCTATTTAAATGAGTTAGAAAATACAACTAGATCATAATGAAAAGAACTATTTTAAACAAATTAATCTCATAAATCATAAACAATATGGCATTGCAAACTTAGAAAATAACAAATCACTGCCAAGACAACAAAGATTCTTGCTTATGAATTATAAAAGAAAACTAAATTGAAGGAATATTTTAACTCACAACATTCTAGACTGTTGCTAATATGATCCAATTTAACCCTTCCATCAAAAGAAAAGAAAAATACAACTGATTGAAATGGCTCTTTGCATTGAGAAAGGTATCTATGATCCTTAAATAATAACTAATTTAGGGATATTGCCTTTATGGGTCCTTAATCAACAACTAATTTAAAATAATGTAAAATGACTTTTTTGAAAAATTAATTTAATGATGTGTAAAAATATATACACACGTGGCATTGGACAAAATGATAGTTAATAACACAGGGATGAAAAAAAGGTTGGAGGCACCGCAATAAAGGTTAGGTTAGATAAAGTATTTGCCAACAAAAAAAAAGTTAGGATAGGTTAATATGTTTTCAACTCTTCGTAAAAAGTCGAGATATAATTAAATTTTGTCAACACCCAAAAGAGTTGCTTAAAAGTATAAATTTAAACTACCCAAAAAAGGGTCGGCATAGTCCAAAAAAAGTCGTTTTAGGCTTTTTCATATGGCAACACTTTTATATAGTTGGGAAAGGTATAACAATAGTCGGTATAGTGTTGGACAAAACTAAGACTTATTTAAATGTTGTCTTAGGCATGCATATTCTGACTCTTATACCAAAAGTTGGTCAAAGCATATATTAGCAAGTATATCCTAACATTTAAGAAAGTGTCGGCCCAAAAATATCGTCTTAGGGTTGTTTTGTTGTAATAAATAAATATTAGATTACAACTTAACATTTATTACTTTTAGTTCTAAAATCATAAATCTATCAAAATTATATATCATAATTATTTTAACTTTAATTTCCCGTATCACTAACTCTAAAGATACTATTTTCATGAAAACTTTTTCAACTTAAAACTTTCATTTTAAAAATGTCTTTTTTTTTTTTTTTTGTCCTACTCGCTCAAGGTGTTTTAACTAAAATGAATTTTTAATGTTTCAATAATTTATTTTTATATATATTTTAATGTTCTACTAATATTTTTGTTTTTTTTAATGTTATTTGTTCTTACTAGATAAATTAAAGAAAATTTTTAAAATATATCTTTGTAATTTATATTAATTTTAAATATACCATTATAATTAAAAATTTTGTCAATACATTTATATATAGATCCTAATTATATAATTAGCTAACTTCAACCATACAGTCTAGAGAGTCCCAAAAATTACAAACTCTCAAATAAATCCAGAATTTTAAAAATACCGAAATCTTATAGGCAGTTTTAACTAGTGGTCATCGCTGAGCCTCCACCGCACCGACCCGCCTATGTCTGAGGTTTACATGTACAGAACAGACAAACATATGTGAGTTTTTATAAACTCAGTGTGTAACCCAACAGAGATAGGCATGCAAATGTACACAGTATTCCTATATGCAGAATATATACAAATATAGACCTAAGTCCTTAGCAGATACAAATATCAGAATCAGATAATCTAGATAGATATACAGAATCCTACCCTCATCCTCTACACACCATGTAGGGTTAAAAACACCCATCCATCCCTACACACTATATAGTGTCGAAGCGACACATAACAGATAATAAGTAGTCAAGTTGCCAGAATATAGGCAAAAGCTCGCCGTACAGATCACTTCCTCCAGATATATAAATCCTACCCCAAATACAGATATAGAATACATATACAGAAATAATAGATTTAACATATTTAACATGCTCGTATACTGATAACATACATACTTAAACAGTACAGGTAGACATACATATCAGTTTCCTACTCAGATCAGACTATCAAAATATCATATCACATGAAAAAGGGTTTGATTAGTCCTTATCGACCCCTACGGTAGGCCCATAGTCGATCGAAACGACTCGTATGACCCTAAGGAAAATTTTAGAATTTTGGCCCACATGCTCGTGTGGCCCAGCACGGCTTGGCCTAAATCCCACACGCCTAACCCAGCCTAGCTCGTATGGCCCACACGGCCACACAATCACCGCCACACGACCATGTCTCGCACACAATCTCACCCTCGACAGTCACACGGTTGGCCACATGCCCTTGTAGTGTCGATAGACCAAATTTTTTGCTTTCGTCAAACCTCATTTTCTCGTGTTTTATGTACATACCTAATACGGTTTTGATGCAAAAATAATCTCAAGCCCTTCCAAACCTAAAAACTAGTACTCCAAACACTGATTTAGCAACCAAAATACAAATTCACGATAGAAATTCAACAATGCCCAAGAACTCACAGCTGAAGATAACCCCCGTTAATGCGTACTAAGCCGTTGAAGTGTAATTTTCTGCCTCACAACCTTTACCTAAACATAGATTTCATCGAGTAATCGCCAATTAATGGATACCATTTAACATCGCTAACATTTCAAAACCAAACATTAACGACAAACGAAATTCCACTTACCAAGCCAATTAAAGAACCCAACAATTCCAATAGCACAATTGAACGATAGGTTCACGAATAGAATCGAAGAAGAACGAAGCAAAGATTTACATAGAAGGGGAAAATTTTCAGAAAGAGGAAAGAAGGGAAAAAACAACTTCAAAAATAGAAGAAACTAACGTCAGATGGAATTTAAGTAGAGAGAGAAAAATAATAAAAACAAAAATTAAAAATTAAAATCAAAGAAAATCCCACAATTCCCTAATTTTAGGCATAATCTCCTATTAACCCAATCCTAACTACCCACTCTTTCATCCACTCACACAGACTTCCAAAATCATTCAAACTCTCTTAGACAACCGAGACAAAAATTAACATCCATACTCGCACGAGGATTCGAACACAAGACCTCTAGCAAGTTAACTCCTTACCACTCGAACCAGTAGGCTCATTTAATATGAGTTTACAAACAATATGACAAAAGCTTACTCAACAAGAATAAGGCTAGGATAAAAAATAATAGAATTTGTCAAAAGTGAGACTTGAAGCCAAGACCTCAAGGACACCTTCAAATCACTTAACCATTGAAGCAGATTCATATTTATATCAGGATTTACAAAAACAAAAATAAATTATTCAGGGCGTTACAACTCTACCCCCTAAAAGAAATGTCGGCCTCGAAATTTACCTGATCCAAATAGATGAGGATATTGCTGACGTATCGAGTCATCAGGTTCCTACGTGGCTTCATCAGTGCCATGATTTTGCCACAAAACCTTTACCAACAGTATGGACTTACTCCTTAGAACCTTAATATCTCGATCCAAAATCTGAACCGACTCCTCCTCAAATGTCAAGCCCGGTCTAACCTTGATCTCCTCAGCAAAAATAACGTGAGATGGATTAGACCGATACCGCCTCAACATCGAGACGTGAAACATATCATGGATACAGTCTAACTCTGGAGGTAGCTCTAATTGATAAGCAATCGATTTCACACGCTTCAGAATCTGATACGGCCCAATGAACCTAGGGCTTAACTTGCTTTTACGACCGAACCGTGGAACTTTCTTCCATGGAGATACCTTAAGGAATAAGAAATCACCCACAGAGTACTCAATATCCCTCCTTTTCAGATTCGCATAAGGATTCTGTCTATCAAAAATCGTTTTCAGACTATCCCGAATTAGTTTCACAATCTTTAGTCTCAAAAACCAACTCAGGACCTAAAACCCATCGTTCACCCAACTCAGTCTAACATAGCAAACTACGGTACTTACGACCATACAAAGCCTTGTAAGATGCCATCTGAATGCTAGACTGGAAACTATTATTGTAGGCAAACTCAGCTAACTGCAGAAAATCATCCTAACTACCTTAGAAGTCAATCACACAGCTCCAAAACATATCCTTTAGTATTTGAATCGCCTTCTCAGATTGGCCATTTGTTTGAGGATGGAACGCAGTACTGACGTCCAATCTTGAACCCAGAGCTTCATGCAATTTCTTCTAGAACTGAGAAATGAATCGAGGATCCCTATCAGATATTATCGAAACTGAGACCCCGTGCAATCTTACAATCTCAGAAATGTAGAGCTTCGCTAACTTTTGTAGAGAGTAGTCCTTCTGAATAGGAATAAAACGGGTGGACTTGGTCAATCGATCCACGATGACCCATATAGAATCCTTCTTAGTGAGTGTTAAAAGCAACCGACTAATAAAGTCCATCGCCACACATTCCCATTTCCATAGGGGAATTTTAATGGGTTAGAGCAAACACGAAGGCAACTGGTGTTCAACCTTAACTTGCTGGTACTTCAGACAATAAGAAATGAAATTAGTTACCTCACGTTTTAAACTTGGCCACCAGTACAATTCACAGAGATCCCAAGACATCTTATTACCACTGGGATGCATAGCATAAGAGCTACTATGCGCTTTCCTCAGAATCGGCTGTCTCAAATTAGAATCATTTGCTACACAAACCCATAGTCAGAAACACAAAACTCTATTATTATTTAGTCCAAAATTAGAAGTACTCCCATTCTCAATATGACGAAACCCTAGAACTAGAGAATCATCCCCTAACTACTTTTCCAGAATCTGCCCAACCCATGTTGGCTTAACTTACAACTCGGATAACAGACCCCCATCATCAAACAAACTAAGACGAGTGAACATTGCCCTCAAATCAGCTATCGCTCTACGATTGAGAGCATCGGCCACCACATTAGCCTTATTAGGATAATATTCTATCGTGCAGTCAAAATCCTTGAGCAGTTCAATCCATCGACGCTACCTAAGATTCAACTCCTTTTGAGTAAGGAAGTACTTAAGGCTTTTGTGATCGGTGAAGATGATACACCTCTCACCATATAGATAGTGCCTTTAGATCTTCAACGCAAACACCACGACAGCTAACTCGAGATCATGAGTCGAATAATTCCCCTCGTGTGACTTAAGTTATCGGGACGCATAAGCCATAACCTTACTAGATTGCATCAATACACATCCCAAACTGACGTGTGACGTATCACTATACACCACAAACTCTTTACAGATTCAAGCTGTATCAAAATAGGAGCCCGAGTCAGAATAGGCTTGAGCTTTTCGAAGCTCGATTGTTGCGCATCAGTTCAGACGAAAGGAACATTCTTGCCTAGAAGTTTAGTCAGATGAGCTGCAATTAGTGAGAACCCCTCAACAAACCTCCGATAGTAACCTGAAAGACCCAAAAATTGCGGATCTCAGAAACGTTCTTTGGCTGTTTCCAATTAAGCACAGCCTCAATCTTCCTAGGATCAACTCAGATCCCTTTAGCAAAAACTACGTGCCCCAGAAATGTTACTTCTCGTAACCAGAATTCACATTTGCTCAATTTAGCATAGAGCTGTTTCTCTTGGAGTATCTAAAGCACTACTCTAAGATGCTCATCATGCTCATCCCTAGTCTTAGAGTACACTAGAATATCATCGATGAAGACTACAATGAACTGATCCAGATATGGATGAAAAACTCAGTTAATCAGATTTATTAATGCAGCTAGAACATTCGTCAAACCAAAGGGCAAGATTAGGAACTCATAGTACCCATAACGAGTCCTAAAAGCCATCTTATGAATATCAGCTTCCTTAACCCTAAGTTGATGATACCCAGAACGGAGATCTATTTTCAAGAATACTGAAGCCCATCGGACCTGATCAAGCAAGTCATCAATCCTCGAAAGTGGGTACTTATTATTCACAATCAACTTATTCCATTGTCAATAGTCGATGCACATCCTCATGGTACCATCCTTTTTCTTTAGAAACAGAACTGGTGCACCCTACGGAGACACACTAGGACAAATGAAACCACGATCCAGAAGCTCTTAAAGTTGAGCCTTAAGCTCTGTAAGCTCTTTCAGTGTCATACGGTATAGAGTGATAGACACCAAGCTATACTCGGTGGAAGCTCAATGCCGAACTCAACTTCCTAATTCAGAGGTAAACTCTATAACTCCTAGAGAAAAACATTCAAAAATTCTCTCACTGTTCTGATATCCCCGACAGAAGAGTCCGCAAAAACTAAAACACAAACGTAGGCCAAATACGTCTCACACCCTTTTCGAACCAATTTCTTGGCCACTAGAGTGAAGATCACATTAAACAAGTAATCTCGACGCTCGTCGATCACAACAATTTCCTTATCGTCTTCAGTTCTTAAAATGACCCTCTTAGTCATGTAGTCCAAACTAACTCAGTGCTTTACTAACCAGTCCATACCCAGAATTAAGTCAAAATCCTTAAATGGTAGCTCCATTAGATTTGTCGAAAACACAACTCCGTGTACTTCTAATAGAAAATTTCTATAAAGTCTATTTACCCGAATAGATCCCAATGGACTTAGTACAGTAATCTCACCAGAAATACACTAAAAAATAATCTCCAAGTTTTCAGAAATAGTACTAGCTACATAGGAGTGTGTAGAACCTATGTCTATCAAAGTAGTATATGTGGCATCAAAAAATAAAGAACATACTCGTGATCATATCAAGGGTGTCTCTGTCCTTATGGGGTCAAGCAGTATAAACCAATGTAGGCTGCATCATCTCAGTCTAATTAGCACATTTGTCCGGTGCTCTCTGTCCTCGACCTATACCATTATCACCCCTAACCTGTCCACGGCCCCTAGGTGGATTTTATACTACCCTCTAAGGCTGAACAAAACCTAGTTCCGTAGCTTGTATCTGATCAGCATACTGTAGACACTCTAATCCTGTGCTCTTATGACCCACATCGTAGACAGCCCCGAATCTCCTCCAACACTCGCCCGGATGGCGCTTACCATAGTCACTATAAGACTAAATACCAACAGGAGCAACAGGGACTCCCACTCTAATAGGCCCATCAAGTCTGACTCGTTTCTTAGGCCCATAAATAGAACTAGGGGGCTCTGAATCCCTATTATCCTTACCTCTCTCTCGGTCTCTATTCTGGCGCTCCACATGCTTAACCTCTTCGGTGATCTTCGCATTATCTACCAAAACAGAAAACTCTCACTCCTTCTACGGAGCAATCAATACCCTCAAAATATCACTCAATACGTAATCAAAATGAACACATTTCTCATACTCGGATGCAACCATGCCTCGAGCGCAGCGGCTTAATCTAAAAAATTTGGCCTCGTACTCGGCCATAGACTTACACATTGCGTGAGATTCATAAACTCAAGCTTACGAGCAACAACCACTACAACAAAATAGACTTTTAGCGACGTTTATAAGCACTATTAATAGTATTTGCGGCGTCGCAAAAAATGTCGCTAAATACAACGCCGCAAACTTTCACGTTTATGAGAAAAAAATGCCACTAAAGGTCATGACTTTTAGCGGCATTTTTCCCACAAACGCCGCTAATAAATGTAACAATGTTAAAAATAATCTTACAATGAGAAAATAAATGTCTAAGATGACAGCATGTACGACCGCTGGAACATCTTCATCATAGTCTGAAGCTATAGCTGGAGTTCATCATACTTTCTGTTGTACTCTGCCTCCCTCGCTATTGCCTCCGCTTTTAATTGAGAAATTTGTTCAACTGTGCTCGCTTGCATCTGAGCTATCTGATTTTTTAACCTCTGAACTTCACTTGAGATTGACTCCCGAAAGGCATGTATTGTTGGGAGTCAGATCCAAAATATTGGGTCGGGGTAACACCAGATCCTTGAAATCGAACCCGACCATACCTTTCAGGACCCAAAACATCAGTAATAATTCTGTTATCAATATCCTCAAGATTAACAGAACTATCAGTCGAAGCAGCCGTTTCATACTCTGCCTTTTTCTCATTTAGTTTCTCTTAATAAATCAATGAAAGAGTTAGAAACGAAATATATAATAAGAAGGAATGAAACATAACTTAACATTATTAATTTAAAACTACTAACGACAAATTAAACTATTATAATTAAACATTATAAATATTTATAATAAATCAAATTTTATTAAGTAAATATACCATAATTTCTCCAGCTTCGGATGTAATCGGAGATCCATCTTTCTTCCTATGCTAATGTCAAAAAGCTGAAGGCGTCCAACTTTTTGACCAGACGAGACTTCCTACAGTGTAGTGATAAAAATATAATTTAATAGTATAAAGTTATTAATATTTGACAGAATTAATAAATTATAATACCCCAGCCTCAGCTACACAAGCAAAACTTCTCGACACTGCCGTGTGCGTGAATTTTTATTTCTGCCTGCAGCTTGTTCTAACTCGCTCACGGTCCTACATAATGAAATTTTTATTACATATATAGTAAATACTATAAACCAAAAATTTATAAAACGTTAGAAGTACGTAATACCTCTCCTTTCTTTGAATTCCATAATCTAATCGCATCTTCCCACTGGTACCTCAACATTCCCAGCGGGACATTTCGCAATTTTTCTTCGAGGCTTATGTCTTTCTTAAAATATTCTTTTTTCAAAGTGCTTTTATGGTCTCTCCATTTTTTACCCAATGTCTTCTTGATATAGTCATCGGAGACCTTTAAAGCAAATCTCTCCTAAAAAAACATAAGTTTAGAAAGTAAATATAAATGAAACTTAAACCAAAGTATTATAAATAAAATTCACATTTTGTTACCTTAATATTATCGAGAGCTTGATTTTTGTTGCCATCAAGCATGTGATGCCATGATTCGCAGTTGATGGGAAACATATTGGCATTTCGTGCTATAATGCCCAAATAGCCTGCTAAAAGTCGAGGTTCAGATCCAACAGGCTAGCCATGGCTGTTTCTCCTTACTTTGACACGCTCGACAGGATTTAGGTTGTATAAATCTTTAAGCAGCATATGTACCCGACCTCTGCGCGTCCCACCACTTTCAGCTAAAAAATGATATATTATTATATTAAAATTGAAAAATGAATCAATAATAAAAGTCAACATGCATGTAAAATAAACTTGACATTACTTTGAAATTCTGCAGGCTCGTCATCTATGTCCGGCACATTCGAAGATCCAACAACTGTTTGCTGTTCACTATTTCCTTCTTTCGAAGTTACAGTATTCTGGACAATACTTAAATCTCGTAATTTTTTTTCTAGGCATTTTTCCTACAATACACATAAAATAGTTGAAATTTTAGTTACAAATAACAACAATAATAGTACATATAAAATAGTTAAATTATATAACATGACCAAGATTAAAATTATAATATTACATATAAATAAAAAATCGTAAAATCTTACTACATCATAATTCGTAAATATGTTCGTCCACATCCTAACGAACCCATTGAAGTTGTGTATTAGTACTAGAGATATTTTCATTTAAGTTTTGTTCTGGAAAAGGAAAAGTTTCTGATCTTTCGACGATGTCACCTCTACTTCCATTGCCCATGTCAAACAAGTCTCTAGGGGTGTTCCGAAGTACAACGTACCAACCCTCATCAGTTGGATCTTTTGAGTAAAAAACTTGTTTAACTTGAGAAGAAAATACATATGGCTCGTCCATCAATTGTTCTCCAGTGTGAATCAATCGAGAGAAATTCACCATTGTAAAACCATATTGATCGTTTTTAATTCTGCGAGCCGTATTCACATCAGCCCAATCACCTCGAAATAAGACAACTTTCCATCTGCCATAATAATCTAACTCAATTATGTCAGTAAGAAGTCCTTAATACTCCACATTTCCCTCTACAGGATTACTGTCCCTAGCACTAGCATAACTTGTAATTGAAGAATTAACAACAATTCCACAATTTTGGGTTCTCCTCAATCTCTCGCGATACTTTGTATGAAATCTGAATCCATTGATGAAGAAGTCACTATATCTTTTCACTATTCTATTTGGACATTGGGAAAGCCATTTAACTTCGTCATTTACTTCATTCTGACTTCAAACCTATTGGATAGAAAGTAAATTGAGTAATTATAAATGTTATGAGAAAACATTATCACTTGTCAATGAAAACTTCAATTGCATATCGTTTGGCTTAACCATTCATGAAATGATTCTGTGAACAACTTATTAATTTCTCATTGTTGTAATCTTCGGGACCGTGAACAAGCTCTCAATATTTGTGATGCGTCGTTGAATGCACCAAAATATATCCTACTCCCTGCAAAATAATGAAAATAACGAAGAAGGGCAAGTAGGGTCGAACCACGAGGATCGGATTATACAAATACACTGCTTTCGAGATCCTGGCGAATCGTGCCCAAGAAAACTCGCTCTGAAAAATAAATAAAAACAAAATTAATAATTTTCGATCCGGAAAATAATAATAATAATGAATTTAAGACGAATTGAAATTACGAGAATTAAAATGAGGAAAATAAAAGAAAGGGTTTTAGAGAAAGTTTCTTATGTGGAGAGATTCCACCTCCGGTTGTCTCGTTCCTCCTTGGGCTCCGTCTTGACTTTTGGATGACCCTTCTCGCCCAAGTAAGCCAGTTATAGTGGAAGAGGACGCCATGACCACCAACTCCAAGAGTTTAAACTTACGGAGTTAGGGCCCGACTCTAGCTTGCGATTACTTTTGTGGAGTCACCTCGCTAGATCAACGCTTCTCAATGGTGAATCCCACGCCATTTTGTCTCTTGGGCTCGCTAACCTCTCGACGATAAACTCACGAACCGACGGTGCAATCCTCCCAAAACACACAAAGCGGCCGCCTTTGCATACTTTGAAAGGGTTACTTTTAAAGGGACACGACTGAAGCGTCACCCGTGTCTGCGAGAAACGATGAATACCGGTGAGAAAGTTAAGTGCGACTCTAGGCCTCAAGAACCTCTTTGGGGCGTTCGACAACCTTCGGCTAGATGGATTTTAGTGGCTCATATTTGTGGTGGAAAAATAAATAAATATATAAGAATGAAAAAGAGAATTTTAATTGAAGGAAAATAATAAAGGAAGCACAAAAGATTTATGGGAGAATAGTGTATAGAAAAAGATGAACACTCTAAATGAGTTACTCCATCCCCTATTTATAGTGCTTAAGGTAGATAGTCTAATTCTACTCAAACTCCCAAAGATAATTACAAATTAATTAAAGATAAATAGAGATAAATAAAGAAATTAAATAATCCTAGATAATTATCCTAATATTAATTATCCTAATATAATTTAAAATAGAATTTGATAAAGCAAAGTCTCTTCTTTTTGCATTTCAGTCCCTCTGCCCTCCATGTTTGCACTTTTGGCACCATCTTTTCCTTTTGTTACGCATTGGTCCATTTTTATCTCTAATTTCACGATTTTGGCCCTCAATTTTGCATTGGTCTTCAATTTAGTCCCTACGAGATAAAAGTCCATAAATAGCCCAAATTAGTAGAATCACATTCAAAATTAATATACAATTAGCACATAAAACATGTCAATCTAGAGTGTTATCAAATCCCCCTACTTAGCCCATGCTTGCCCTCAAGTATGGTTCCTATCCACCGTGAAAATTAGATCCCAAAGAAATTCTACTCCAAAGTTTTATAAGGATTAGTCAAAATGCATATGAAAAATAAAGAGAACTTCTATGCTTGCTTTAAGTAAAATAGAAAAAGTATTCTAATTAACACACACAAAAATTAAAATCGTCTTGAATTATTTCATGTCAATTAGGTGATTTACCAAACCTCTGAGACACTCTACTTATTCCCACTTTTAGTCCTTAGTGAAATTTTATTAGTACTATTTTTCTTTTTTTTTTTTTTTTTCTTCTTTTCTTTTTCTTTTTAATATAAATGGAGATATTTATTTACTTAGGAATATATCGAACCTTTTACGCTAAGAGAGATGACAACCCAAGCACCCCACCGGTTACTCGACAACATACTCTTAAAATTATTTATTTCCTTAGCGAGTTTCACCCATCACGTCACACAACCTTTTGACGCGAAGTAGAATGACAACCCAAGCACCCTACCCCGGTTACTCAATCAGTCACGTTCTAAGCCATACTCATAACCTTGGCTAGCGGAGTTTTACCTATTACGTCACAAAACCTTTTGAAGCGAAGTAGAATGACAACCCAAGCACCCTACCCCGGTTACTCAGTCAGTCACGTTCTAAGCTGCACTCATAACCTTGGAAATATTTATTAAATAAAATTTACACAAAATTTTAATTCTAAGAGGATTTAAGAGAAATAATCAAGTGTCAAAATAAGTTTTAGTAACCACCTAATAAACATGAACATAATTTAGGCATGCAAATGTATTAAGTGTCCACTTGATATTAAACTTGATCAATTTTACGAAAAGCAAGATAGAGTTAACTTATTAATCATAATTATTTTTAGCCTAATAAAAATAAAACAATGGAGATAAAATCAAACAGATAGAATCATAACTAACTCAGTAGCCAAGAATCATGCATGTAGGTCAATCAGTGGCAAGTCGTGTTCAAATTATTGAGCATGAAAAGCGATAGAATATTCTTAAAAAAAATGGACAGAATGGACCCTCAAGCAACAAACACAAATCACAGCAGAATACGACAGTAATAAGAATAGTACGTCCCCCCTACTTAAAACACATTGTCCTCAATGTGGACGCAAAAGAAATAAATAGGTAGAAAAGTTTAGAAAGACTCCCCGTGTAGCTACTATCGATTGTAGAGGGCTCGGTGGCTTGTGTCATGGGAGAAGAGGAGGAAGGGGAGGTCAAATAGGGCGACGATGACGGTGAAAGGAGGGTCGGCTTCGGGTTTGCACCATTGCTAACGACGAACGGCGGTGGTTGGTGGAGAGGGGTGAGTTTTCGGCGGCAATGGAGTTGGGGAAGGAAATTTGAAAAAAAAAAAAATTTAGGTTTCGGGGTTTTCTTTGGCTGAAAGTGGATGTTTGGGTGCAGGGATAATGATTGTTGGCGGCAGGAATATGGTAGTTTGGCTGCAGGGATATGTCATACTGGGCTGGAATAGTACTTGGAATAGAGGCTATTTGGTTCTGAATTGTCTCCATTTTCTTAGTATTTTCGCTCCGTTTTACCTAAATAATAGAAGAGAAATTTATTAATATTTAAATAAAATAAAAATAAATTAAATTAAAAAGAAAAGAAAAGAAAATAAGAAATAAGAAATAATAATAAAATTGAAAATAATAATAATAATAAGGATTGGGTTGCCTCCCAACAAGCGCTTGTTTAACGTCATTAGCTCGACGAGATAAATGGTTCTATGGTGGCTCAAAATAAATCTTTTTAATCGTGTGAGCCTGGAAATTCTCATTTTTTATCACATCCACCATATTTGGGTTTAATTGTCCTTGCGCCTTTTTCATTGGTTTCATATTTTCCTCCAAGGGGTCAATCCCTTTTAAGTCGGCAATGGTCTCATCATCCTCCAAATATGTGAATTTGATATGTTGGAGAAGTGGTTTTAATTTTGGATCCGATTCCTGCACAATAGAAGGTAGAAGTTCAGTATCCATAGGAGCCAATAATTTATTAACAGATTCAAAATCATCAAACATCATTTTAGATTTATCTCCATAAATTGACTCAAAAGTTTTTTCTACTGATGAGTTAATTATGTCGACACGGTTTACATCCAAGACTTCACTTGGGTGGCTAATTGTGCCATAAACGTTAAACTTCACGATCTCCCCATCAAACTCCATTGTGAGGGTTCCGCTTCGGACGTCAATCTTAGTATTTGCGGTACTAAGGAAAGATCGCCTCAACAAGATGTCTGAAGACCCAGGAGCACTGTCCTCCTCCATTTTTATCATGTAGAAATCTGCAGGAAAAATAAGTTCGTTAACTTTTACCAACACGTCCTCGAGGACTCCTTCGGGATGCACAACGGACCTGTCTGCCAACTGAATAATAACACCTATTTTTGTCAAAAACCGCGTTAAGTGACTCATAAATAGAATAGGGCATTACATTTATGGAGGCTCGTAGATCACACGTAGCCTTTTTAATTCCCAAATGTCCTATTTTGCATGGTATTGCAAACATACCCCTATCCTTACATTTTGTCAGTATTTTTCGCTGTAACACTGCAGACACATTTTCACCAACATTCACCCTTTCATTACCTGTTAATTTCCGCTTGTTGGTGCAAAGCTCTTTAAGAAATTTAGCATACCTCAGTATTTGCTTGATGGCATCCAACAGTGGAATGTTGATCTCGACATTCCTAAATGTTTCGAGGATTTCCTTGTCATCTTTACCTCTTCGACACTGGTTGAATTGTTCTGGAAATGGAGGCTAAATTCTAGGCAATGGGGGTTTCGGTCGGACCTATTCGTCTTTTTCGGGTTTTTCCTGAGCGATTTCTTGGGCAAGATTTCTGTCGAGAATTGATTCCAGTACTTTTCCACTTCCCAGCGTTGTTGCATTTGCGTGTTGTCTTGGATTCGATTCTGTTTGTGACGGTAACTTCCCTTGAGAGTTTAATTTCTCAACTGATATGGTCAATTCTCTTATAGATGCCTCGGTTTTCTGTTGAAAATCAAGAATATTAGCTGCTAATTTATTGACCAAAGTTTCTAGAGATTTACCTGAATCTTGTGGCTCTTGTGGAACTTCGGTTCGTATGGTCGGTTATATTGTGGGTTGGCCCCATAACTTAAGTTAGGGTGATCCTCCATCCCGGGTTGTAGGTATTAGAGTAAGGGTCGACGCCTCTGTGGTGGGCCAGGAAAATTTCCCACTGCACCTAAGTGAGCCATAGAGTCATCGTACAAACTGGGACATGCATCAGTTGTGTGCTCAGGTGTAGCACATATTCCATATAACCGAGCTGTCTTTATTTTTTCTGCAAGAAGAGTATTCATCATATTAGTAAGTTTATCAAGTCTATCTTTTATGGAAGAATTACTGAGCTGGTGAACCCTTCTGGGAGGTTCAGGATTGGCTCGGAACTGCTGAGAATTTGCAGCCATTGTAGAAATCAAGTCCCTTGCTTGTTGGGGGGTCATATTGACCAACGCTCCTCCACTAGCGGCTTCTACCATATTCATCTCCATCGGTTTTAAACCTTCATAAAAGTATTGGAAGAGAGATTGCTCTGTTATACCGTGATGTGGACAGCTCGCACACAACTTCTTGAACCGCTCCCAATAATCATAAAGAGTTTTTGCTTCTTTCTGCCTAATCCCCACGATCTCCCTTCTTAGCTCAGCTGTTCTAGATGCTGGGAAAAACCTATTGAGAAACAAACGAGAAAGATCAGCCCATGTAGTTATAGATCCAGGAGGTAAATAAATAACCATTCCCTAGCTAAATCTGCTAGGGAAAAAGGGAAAGCGCACAATTTAATTTGATCCTCAGTTACGCCTTGAGGTTTCATACCCAGACAAACCATATGAAATTCTTTCAAATGTTTATGGGGGTTTTCATTTTGTAACCCTCGAAAAGTTGGCAGCAACTGAATTAACCCTGATTTTAGTTCAAAATCAGTATCCATAGTAGGTTATGCGATGCACAGTGGTGGTTGTTTCATCGGAGCTTCGGCTAGTTGCCGAATCGTTTGAGCCATTGGTTCTTGTACCAAATTAGGGTTTTCGTCAACCCTAGCGTTGAACACTTGTTCAAATGGATCGACTTCTTCTGCTTTACTTTCAAGCGTTTGAGTAGGGTTTTCGTTAACCCTAGACTTTGCTTCGTCGTCGATCCTAATTTCTGGTGGTGGATTGCTTCGAGTCACTACCACCGCTGACTGCTTTTTCCTTAACTTAGTTTCTTTTCGATTAGCTTTTGCAGTCTTTTCGATCTCTGAATCAAACGCAAGAATGTCTGGAGCAGATCTGGTCATAGAAAACAAAAAATAGGATTAGTACGTTACCGGTCCCCGGCAACGGCGCCAAAATTTGGTGTGTCATTGAATGCACCAAAATATATCCTACTCCCTGAAAAATAATGAAAATAACAGTAAAGGGCAAGTAAGGTCGAATCCACAGGGATCGGATTATACAAATGCACATTTCTCGAGATCCCAAGTAATCGTGCCCAAGAAAACCTGCATTCTGAAAAATAAATAAAAATGAATTAATAATTTTGATCCGGAAAATAATAATAATAATGAAATTTAAGAGGAATTGAAATTACGAGAATTAAAATGAGGAAAATAAAAAGAAAGAGGTTTAGAGAAAAGTTTCTTATGTGGAGAGATTCCAGCCTCCGGTTGTCTCGTTCCTCCTTGGGCTTCGTCTTCGTCTTTTGGATGACCCTTCTCTGCCCAAGTAAGCCAGTTATAGTGGAAGAGGACGCCTACGACCACCAACTCCAAGAGTTTAAACTTACGGAGTTAGGGAGCCTGACTCTAGCTTGCGATTGCTTTTGTGGAGTCACCTACGCTAGATCAACGTTTCTCAATGGCGAATCCCACACCATTTTGTCTCTTGGGCTCGCTAACCTCTGACGTAGTAAGCTCACGAACCGACGGTGCAATCCTCCCAAAACACACAAAGTGGCCGCCTTTGCATACGTTGAAAGGGTTACTTTTAAAGGGACCTGGACGGAAGCGTCAGCCCCATAATGCGGAGAAACGATGAATACCTGGGTGAGAAAGTTAAGTGCGGACTCTAGGCCTCAAGAACCTCTTTGGGGTGTTCGACAACCTTCGGCTAGATGGATTTTAGTGGCTCATATTTGTGGTGGAAAAATAAATAAATATATAAGAATGAAAAATAGAATTTTTATTGAAGGAAAATAATAAAGGAAGCACAAAAGATTTATGGGAGAAGAGTGTATAGAAAAAGATGAACACTCTAAATGAGTTACTCCATCCCCTATTTATAGTGCTTAAGGTAGATAGTCTAATTCTACTCAAACTCCCAAAGATAATTACAAATTAATTAAAGATAAATAGAGATAAATAAAGAAATTAAATAATCCTAGATAATTATCCTAATATTAATTATCCTAATATAATTTAAAATAGAATTTGATAAAGCAAAGTCTCTTCTTTTTGCATTTCAGTCCCTCTGCCCTCCATGTTTGCACTTTTGGCACCATCTTTTCCCTTTGTTACGCATTGGTCCATTTTTATCTCTAATTTCACGATTTTAGCCCTCAATTTTGCATTGGTCTCCAATTTAGTCCCTACGAGATAAAAGTCCATAAATAGCCCAAATTAGTAGAATCACATTCAAAATTAATATACAATTAGCACATAAAAACATGTCATTCTAGAGTGTTATCAATTTGTTTGTACTCACTATGTTAAAAAAAGGTTTACTTTGTTAGAAGACAAACAAATTATAATTGATGATTATTTATCGAATTGTAGAACTTACTTGCGTAATGGTTCCATTGAATCGTGATGAAAAAGAACATATCGATGTGCTTGGACCCACGATCTATCATCTAATTCTGCAATTTCAACTTTGCCGATTGGTTCTCTGAAACTTTGAAATAAATAAGTTTCGGCCAAGTTATGATCTGTGAGCCCAGCATTTCTACTTGATCTGTTCATTCTTGTTTCAACATTTTCTGAATACCTTGAACAGAAAGTCATGCATTCCTCTGCCAATTAGCCTTCGGTAATTGATTCTTCCGGATAACGCTTATTACGGTAGTAAAACTTCAATTTGAATAGGAATCTAAACACGATATACAACATTATCAAAAGTTGCAACTAAAGGCATTGAGGTGAATGAAGGAATAATTTACAAATAAATTAGGACATTTCTATGGGATACATCCATCGATAGAAAACGAGTCCACCAAGTATTGCTTCACGAGGGAGATGAATTAACAAGTGCACCATAATAATGAAGAAGGAAGGTGGGAAGATCTTCTCTAGATTGCATAAAGTCAATGCGACTCGATCTTGTAATGTCTCAAGTTCTTGAACATCCAAAACTTTTCCACAAATGCCTTTCATTATATTGGATAGTTCAATTACACAAGACGTCACCTTTTTCGACATAAAACGCCGCATAGCAACTGACAGTAAGTCTTGCATCAAGATGTGATAGTCAAGTGATCTTAAGGCATATAGCCTTCGATCTTTAAGACTCACACATCGAGATATATTTGATGCATATGCATCCGGACCTTTATATCCTTCAACACCATACAGAACACTTCTTTCTCCTCTTTGACATTGAAAAAATAGTAGGCGACAACCGATATTTCATATTCGGAAGTGCTTGAGGATGAAGCTCACGTCGAATTCTCATGAGGACTAATCAAGTTGACTCTGAAGATTGTCTTTCAATTTTCCATCGACATTCAAAATAGTCCCAATGATGTTCTCGTAGACATTTTTCTCAATGTGCATGACATCAAGATTATGTCCTAAAATCTGATACTCCCAATAGGGCAACTCAAAAAAATACTTCTTTTTTTCCACAAATCCGCCTCATTAAGATCATCCTCTTCATCAGATTCATCATCAGATTCATCCCTTGATCTTCTATTTCTTTGCGTGTTGGGCGGTTGATTCATCTTCACATAAATGAAATCCATATATTTTGTAACAGCCCGATTTAGGGCCTAGTTGGAATAGTGGTGTGAGACCACGAAACCGAGATGAAATTATGAGTTTTAAGGTTTATGTCATGTTTGCATGCTAGTATGAAGGTTTCATGAAGCAGTTTTGCTAAATGGTGGATGAATGGTCCAAAACGACTAAATTGCAAATGTTGCAAAATATGAATTTCTAGAAGCTTTTTGTATGAAATAGCTTTAGAATAATAATTATGAACCCCTAGATAGCAATTTGCCCAAAATTTAATTTTTGGACAAAATTGGTCATGAGATAGTTTTATGGAAATTTTTAAAAAGAGGGGCATTTTGGTCATTTGCCTAATAAATGATTAAAATGGGAAAAGATGACAAAAATCCATTCATCTTCTTCCCCAAGCTACCGAAAATTCCAATAGCCATTGTTAGGGCTCTTTCAATTTTCCAAGCTTGCTAGTAAGTGCTTCTAAGGGCAGTTTTTTATATTCTTCGTATTTTTGAAGTCCTGGTAGCATGAGTAAGCTCTTTTTAGCTATTTGATGAGCTATAATGGATGTTAAAAAATATGGTCATGTATGACATGCATGTATTTTGATGTTTTATGGAAGATTATGAAAGCTTGATGTAGTAGAAACACCTTTTGTTAAGTGATTTTCCATGAAAATGCATGTAGGGACTTGATTGTGAATATCTTAAGTTTGGTCATACATGTGTGATTTTGTGAGAACTGATGATTTCTATAGTTGATACTATTAATCAGCTAAGCATGTAGTTTAAGAAAGTTGTATAAAAATCATTTTACGAGCCTAGGGGCAAAAGTGCAATATGAGAAAGTCTAGGGGAAAAATAGTAATTTTTCCAAAGATTGAGTTATGAGTCATTTTAGTCAATATGCTTATTAAATGGTCTATTTATGATTATAGATCAAGAAAAATGAAGCACGGATCAAAACCGAGGCAAGAACAAAGTCGAGGACTAAATTGCATATCTACATGCATTTTGTATATTGAGGTAAGTTTGTATGATTTCTAAGCTTTATGATTTCTATCATTGAATTGCTTAGTATAATGTACATTATTATCATGGAATGCTTAATGTTTGTTAAATAAAGAAATTAATGTGATTAAGTATGAACAAGTTATCATGTAAGTCCAAGGACCTAACCTTGGCAATGAACAAGTTGTCATGTAAGTCCAAAGACCCAAGCTTGGCATGGAACAAGTTATCATGTAAGTCCAAGGACCCAAGCTTGGCATTGAACAAGTTATCATGTAAGTCCAAGGACCCAAGCTTGGCATTGAATAAGTTATCATTTAAGTCCAAGGTAAGCTTGGCATTGGTTCAAGAAGAGATATATCATGTAAAACCATATCTAGGATATGGCTTTGGCATCAAGTTACGTGAGATGAAATTTAGTATCCTCGGTTATTCACAGAAATTCATCGAGCAAATGAGTAAAGTTAAAATGAGATAACAAGAAAGCTAAGTAAACAAAGATATTACCAAGTTGAAATTGAGTATTATTTATGCTATGAATGATGAATTAGAGATCATGATTATTAAATTAACGTATGTTGATCAATGTAATCAAGTGATATAGCCACTATGTTTACCTTACAAGTATGAGGATAGTAAGTATCATAAGACATGTGAGAATCGGTATGAGTAAGTAAGCTCTAAAGCTGAAATTATGATACCATTGTTATGTCAAATGGTTTATATTAAACAAGTTTCTTAATCTGTGTTTTACATGCAAACTTACTAAGCTAAATGCTTACGTCTTTAATCCTTTCTTTCTATATAGTTCCGCCAAGCTAACTTGTGGATCGTTGGAGTCAGAGCTCGTAGCACACTATCAATCCTTATTTTGGTATAGCCAAGTTAGTTTACTAAGTATGGCATGTATATGTGATAAACCGTAAAAGTAACATATTTTAATCCCACATTTAGTATGCTTTTGGATGAATTTATCCTCGATTTATGTAAAAAAGTGCTCTTAATCCTTTCTTTTCATGTCTTATACTCAGGAGAACACTTAAGGATAAAAAGAACGTAAAACGGGCTTAAAACAGACCAAATTGGGCCAACCCAAGAAGTCGACACGGCCTGGGCTTTATTTCATACGGTCGTGTCTTGCTATCCACCTAAAACACGGCCTGTCACCAATTTACAAGATCGTGTCTCGTCGACAAAAAGCCCAACACGGCCTATCCCCGATTTGCATGGCTGTGTCGTAATCGACAGACTCAAAGCACGGCCTGTCCCTCGACTTGCATGGGCGTGCGACGGCCGTGCTTAAATCAACAGAATAGAGTCATGGGCTGAGCCTCAATTTACACGGGCGTGCCTTAGCCATACCCCTACCGTGGGAAAGAGTAATTTCACTCGGAATAGGATGCTTGGAGCCCAAGAAATGCAATCCTAAGTCTATTCAAACACCTAGGACGAATTGTACCTGAATTATGAGTACTTATGAGACAAGTAAAGCATCCCAAAAGTCTATAAAAACACCCCAAGGGGGCTATTCAAGGGGATGGTTGAGCAGAGTTTTCTGCCAAGCCTTTCTCGTTTAGGGATTGTCTCGAAGATAGCCAATTGATCCATCTCAAAGAGTCGGAGTTCTACTCAAGACGGAGGATCTCCTCTTCAATTCCTTCAGGGTGTTTTAGGGATTTCTAATGTTTTGTTTTATCTTTTCTCTTGAGATGTTTTCTTGTTTAGTTATGAACTAAACCCCTCAGATACCTGAAGGAGATGAAACCTATGATCATTTTGTTATTTAATTCTTTCAGTTTATATCATAAATACTTAGTTTGTTCTTAATTATGTTGCTTAAGTTTATCTGATGTGCTTAGGTGGAGGAGGAATAAACCCTACCTAAGAGTAGATCTAGCATAATTAAGCGGAGTTGATTGGGCGCCTAGAGATAGGGTTACGAGATTTTGCCGGATTAGGGTGAAACCTAATATGGGAGTCCATTGATCGATTTACTTCTTCCTTAGGGGGTTATTATAAGAGAACAATAGTTCCACTAATTAACCTAAGGTTAGATGTTATTCGCTTCGAGAGAAGGTTTAATATAGGTTAGGGAGTCTCATGGATCAAGCTAAGTAATGAAATCATATGAATTGAAAAGGTAGATAATAAGTGAAGTCATAGGTGGATTCTTCCCGAAGGTATCGTCTTTATCAATTGAGTTTTCTTTAAAGTCTTTTCCCAAAGTTTCGTTCTTTTGTCTTTGCATTTAAGTTTAAGTATTTCATTTGTTTTAGATTAATAAACCAATCACTCCATATTTTAGGCTAAATAATAGAAAGAAAGTGAGTAGTAGTACTTTTAGGTTCCTTAGGTTCGATAAGATATTCTTGCCGGAGCTATACTACTGTTCGATAGGTGCACTTGCCTCTATCATTGTTGCAGTCAATCTACAGGTTCGATCATTCTTTATAAATTTTAAAACTAGATTATTTTGTAGCGATCAAGTTTTTGGCGCCATTGCCGGGGAACTCCTAAAATATTAAGATAACTCTATTTCTATTACTTTAGCCATTATTTTTTATTTTTAATTTCTCTTATTTTTATACATATATTTTTGTTTTTCTAAATTTCTTTCTTTCGTTTCATAACAGGTACATCTAGTTTATGACTAGAAGAAATCTGAGAGGACCATTAGAATACGAAAGTGACATTGAAGCTACCGCTCGCAGAAATCGCAGAGAAATTAGACGAGCCCTGGACTATCAAAGAGGAGAATAGCAAGGATCCAATCCTACTGAAGGGATGGACGAAAACAATCCACTGCCAAATGTGCAAGAATAGAATGCTCCGCGTACTATGTATGATTATGCTAAACCTAATTTAATAGGAGAAGAATCTAGTATTGTTGGCCCGCTATAGCTGCTAACAATTTTGAATTAAAGCCTAACACAATACAAATGATTCAACAATTTGTTCAATTTGATGGTTTGCAGGATGAAGATCCAAACACTCATATATCTAATTTTTTATAACTCTGTGATACCTTCAAAATAAATGGCATTTCTGACGATGCTATAAGTCTTCGATTATTTCCTTTTTCATTAAGGAATAAAGCAAAGCAGTGGTTGAACTCGCTACCACGAGGGTCAATCACCATATGGGATCAAATGACTGAAAAATTTTAAAGTATTTTCCACCAGCCAAAACTGCCAAATTTATGAATGATATACCTTCTTTTGTCCAGAATGACATAGAAACATTATATGATGCATGGGAAAGATATAAGGATCTCCTAAAAAGATGCCCACACCATGGATTACCTATATGGCTTCAAGTCCAAACTTTTTACAATGGTGTGAATTCTCCAACAAGGCAAATGATTGATTCATCAACCGGTGGAACTCTGAATAATAAAACTCCTGAAGCGACTTACGATTTTATTGAGGAGATGTCGTTGAACACCTATCAATGGCAAATTACAAGGGCTAAACTGACAAAAATAGCCGGAGTTTTTAACATAGACGCAATGACAATGTTGTCAACACAAATGGAGTTAATGAATAAAAAGCTTGATAATTTATGTTCTTCACAGGTACATCCAGTCATACAGTACGAAGCGAGCGGGAATGTGGCGAATTCTGAGTACCCACCTTACCAACCAGGAGCAGAAAACGAGTAGAAAAACTATATAGGTAACAATTTCAGATCTAATAATAATCCTTATAGTAACACTTACAATCCAGGTTGGAAGAACCACCCAAATTTTTCATGGGGAGGACAAGTAAATCAAAGGCAGCAACCTCTTCCAAATTACCAAAATCAACCTTATCCACCGAAAAAGAAGCTGTGTCTTGAAGAGATGTTGAAAAAGTTCATGGTAGACAACGCTTGATAACCAAGGAATATCAATCAAAAAAATAAAGGAACAAGTCGGGGAAATCACTAGGTCAGTGGGACAACTCACAAAGCTTGTTTTAGAATGTCAACAAGGACGTCTACCAAGCAACACAGAAATAAACCTAAAAGAATAGATACAAGCCATCACATCTCAAGAGGATACAAAGGTAGACAAGCCCACCCCAGTACAAGAAACCAAGGAAGAAATAGGTAAAATTGAGGTAGCACAAGAAAAATCGGTAATTAAAGAGTGCCACCCTCGAATACCTTATCCCGAAGCATTGAAAAGAGATGATTCAGAGGAACAATTCGGTAAGTTTCTAAAACTTCTAAAGAAATTACACATTAACTTACCTCTTCTTGAAGCTCTTTTTTAGATGCCCGACTCAAGGAGATTTTTAAGATAGCTCTTAACAAACAAACGCAAAATAGATGAAGAGCACCATGTGGAACTTAACGCAACATACTCAACAATGCTACAAAATCGACTACCGCAGAAATTAAAAGATCCAGGGAGTTTTACGATCCCATGTTTAATTGGTAGTTTAACTATTGATAATGCGTTAGCTGATTTAGGGGCAAGTATAAATGTCATGCCTTATACACTGTTTAAACGACTAGGTCTAGGGAAGCCCAAACAAACTAGGATGAGTATCCAAATAACTGATAAAACTTTTAGAATTCTTAGGGCATTATTGAAGACGTTTTGGTAAAAATTGATAAATTCGTTTTCCCAAAGAGATTTTGTTGTTTTAGACATGGATGAGGAAAATTCAATCCCTTTAATTTTAGGAAGACCTTTTCTTGCAACCGCCAAGACTAAAATTGATGTTGACACGGAAAACTCATACTGTGTAGGAGATGAATCACCAATCTTCAAGCTCTCGACTCACCAAAACCACGAAGATGAAGGTAAGAAAGTCTTTTCAATAGATAATCAAATTATTCAACCTCCATCGCAGAAACATCACGAAGCATCAAAACTAGCCAACACAAAAGCGCATTTATCTACAATTTAGAAGAGCGTAAGATATACACCAAAGAAAAGCCAATCCACATGAAGTAAAACCTAAAGAACCACCAGAAGAGCTCATAGGAACATTAAATCACTTTAAAATAGGAGACCAGGTGCTGTTAGACAAAGCCGATCTTCACATCACTTCAACAGACTTGAGGGCAAAGAGAGAAATTCTTCCCAAGGTACACGAAATCTTCCCCTACAACACAATCGAGGTAAGTAACCCAAAATTTGATAAATTCAAGGTAAATGCTTCTCGACTCCAATTGTGTCATGAAAATAAAATCGCAAGCATGAGGGAAGATATTCAAACCTTTAAACCTCCCTGAAATTTTCAAACGTGAGGACAGTCTAGCTTAAGACTATAAACGAGCGCTTCTCGGGAGGCAACCCGAACATTAACACTATTTATTTTCAAATTTGTTTTCAGTTTCTTTTCTTTCCATATTTCTTTCCTAAGTATTTAGTTGAAAACTAACACAAAAGTGTAGATTTCCAGACCACACGGCCTTACACACGGCCGTGTCCGTGGCCGTGTAGACTACCGGAACCACCACACTAACAAGAGCAGGGCCGTGCAAGTCAGTCCAACCACTCCCCAACGTCATGAGTCCAACCACCCTGAAGCACGGGTGCCGACAAAATAAGCACGAGCGTGCCTCTGAACCGTGTGTGGATACTGCCTTTCTCGAAACGGGCGTGGCTGACAATGAGTGTGTCAACTTTGAACTGTTATTCTAGAACTTGCCTCGTTTATATATGTCGAGACCACATTAGTGATTTGATACAATGAGATGATAAAGGCACCTAGGTCTTAACCCGTTCACTCCACTAAAAACCCTACCCACATAAATAACCCCTAGTAAACCCCATTGAATCCTAACAACCTTTTTATTGACTCACCCACTAATATTAACCCATAATCCCTTTGTATTTGTTATCAACATTCCTTTGACTACCCCTTTATTGAGAATTGATTTGATTAATCGCTGAATTAGGTTATTTCAATCACCAAAGTTCCTTCTATTATGTTTATTTTAGTTTGTTCTTAAAAAAATAAAGAAATAAAGAAATAAAAAATAAAAAATTTCAAGTATATATTCAATATTAGTAGTATATAAAAGAGCTTAGAGCATTTAAACTCCAATTGTTGAAGAATAAGCTCGTATTAAAGTATTATCAAAATACTCCTTAATATAGAGTAATTATCAACAAAGATATTATTAGTTTTCATTTGAAGTCAATATTCATTTTTAGTTCAATGTTTCTAGTTAGGGAATTTGTCAAGTCAGTCTCGATTATAACCACTAATTCACTGTATCCACACCTTTAACCCTATCCCGTTACAACCACGATTAAAGACCTTTTGATTTGTGTATCATCTCATATCAATGGTGGATATTTGGTTTCGAGCAAGCCTATGGGATTAACTTTTGAGTTCGACTTAGAGTGCTTATTTCTTGAACCTTAAACACTTGAGTGATTCGAGTGAATCTTACGTGAGGATGTCAATCCTTACGGTTTTGAATTAAAGGAAATTACTTAGATAAGGGAGACACCTATGTTTTCATGCTACAAAATCATGACTTATCTCGTTTGAAACTTTAGGGCTCTTTGAATTAAATTATCCATGTATAAATTATCTATGAATTATGATGAGGCATTATTAATAGGAATTATGAATTATGGAAAGTTCATTTTAATTGTAAGTTGAGAATTTTGCTTGAGGACAAGCAAAAGCTTAAGTGTGGGGGTATTTGATAAACCGTAAAAGTAACATATTTTAATCCCACATTTAGTATGCTTTTGGATGAATTTATCCTCGATTTATGTAAAAAAGTGCTCTTAATCCTTTCTTTTCATGTCTTATACTCAGGAGAACACCTAAGGATAAAAAGAACGTAAAACGGGCTTAAAACGGACCAAATTGGACCAACCCAAGAAGTTGACACGACCTGGGCTTTATTCCACATGGCCGTGCCTTGCTATCCACCTAGAACACGGCCTGTCACCAATTTACACGGCCGTGTCTCGTCGACAAAAAGTCCAACACGGCCTATCCCTGATTTGCATGGCTGTGCCTTAATCGACAAACCCGAAGAACGGTCTGTCCCTCGACTTGCACGGGCGTGCCATGACCGTGTCTAAATTAACAGAATAGAGACACGGGCTGAGCCTCAATTTACACAGGCGTGCCTTAGCCATGCCCCTGCCGCGGGAAAGAGCAATTTCACTCAGAGTAGGATGCTTGGAGCCCAAGAAACGCAATCCTAAGTCTATTCAAACACCTAGGATGAATTGTACCTGAATTATGAGTACTTATGAGACAAGTAAAGCATCCCAAAAGTCTATAAAAACACCCCAAGGTGGCTATATGATTGAGCAGAGTTTTCTGCCAAGCCTTTCTCGTTCAGGGATTGTCTCGAAGATAGCCAATTGATCCATCTCGAAGATTCGGAGTTCTACTCAAGACGGAAGATCTCCTCTTCAATTCCTTCAGGGTTTTAGGGATTTCTTATATTTTGTTTTATCTTGTTTAGTTATGAACTAAACCCCTCAGATACCTGAAGGGGATGAAACCTATAATGGATTTTGTTATTAATTCTTTCAGTTTATATGATAAATACTTAGTTTGTTCTTAATTATGTTGCTTAAATTTTTCTGATGTGCTTAGGTGGAGGAGGAATAGACCCTGCCTAAGAGTAGATCTAGCATAATTAAGCGGAGTTGATCAGGCGCCTAGAGATAGAATTACGAGATTTTGCCAGATTAGGGTGAAACCTAATATGGGAGTCCATTGATCGATTTACTGCTTCCTTAGGGGGTTATTATAAGAGAACGAGAGTTCCACTAATTAACATAAGGTTAGACATTATTAGCTTCGAGAGAAGGTTTAATATAGGTTAGGGAGTCTCACGGATCAAGCTAAGTAAAGAAATCATATGAATTGAAAAGGTAGATAATAAGTGAAGTCATAGGTGGATTCTTCCCGAAGGTATCGTCTTTATCAATTGAGTTTTCTTCAAAGTCTTTTCCCAAAGTTTCGTTCTTTTGTCTTTGCATTTAAGTTTAAGTATTTCATTTGTTTTAGATTAATAAACCAATCACTCCATATTTTAGGCTAAATAATAAAAAGAAAGTGAGTAGTAGTACGGGTTCATAAGATATTCTTGCCTGAGCTATACTACTGTTCGATAGGTGCACTTGCCTCTATCGTTGTCGCAGTCAGTCTACAGGTTTGATCATTCTTTATAAATTTTAAAACTAAACTATTTTGCAACAATCAATATGAAGCATTCGTTTTGAGAACATGTTTTAAGAAGGGCCATTGTATAGGTTATCAAACCATTATTCTTTTGTATATGGCTAAGTGGTTAGCCAAAATTGGTTATATGTATGTTGTTGTATTCAATGCATGTTGTATAGTTTTTGAAATGTATTGGTTTGATTTTGATTTTAGGGTGGAAAATGGCTTGGTAAATAGCCTCTAAGTGCTCACACGGTTAGACAAACGGGCGTGTGTCTAGGCTGTGTGAACCCTGCACCTTATTATTATTAATCAGGATAGGCCATGGTACAACCCCACGGCCATGTGTATGAGCCGTATAGAATACATGGTTTGAACAAGGGTGTGTGCCCATACCGTGTGGATCAAGTCAGTATAACAAGGTTTATCACATGGTTTAAGCCTACAAGCGTGTTCAGGCCGTGTGAAAATAGTCAGTAGCTCCCCACGATTGAAAACATGGGCGTGTCAAGGGGTACACAGGCGTGTCCCAAGCCACATGGGCGTGTGACCCCTGCTTTAAAGAAAGGTTTCGATTAAGTTCTGAAAGTTTTTAGATTTGTGCTTTCGATTAAGTTCTGAAAGTTTTTAGATTTGTGCTTAAGGCCTCGTAGGCCCATAAAATGTATGATTAGACTAATATAGAGAAGTTTTTAAGTCGGAATGAAATTTTGCAGCCCATAAGTGTATGTTTTAATGAGTTCAAGCATGGTAATGTCTCGTATCCAGTCCTAGCCTCGGGCTTGGGTATGGGGTGTTATATTTAGTGGTATTAGAGCCATGGTTTAGTCGATTCTAGGACTAACGTAGCACGAGAATGAGTCTAGCTATACATGCCATACATAAAAATGTTTTAATAATGATAGTGTGATGACTCTTGACTATTTAAATTATATTTATACATACAGTAAATGGATCTCAAAGAAGATATGGCGGATGATGTAGAAAGTAACGCGCCGCTCCCCGTAGAAGGGACGGTGCCAAATGAGAATGAGAATAGACCCACTACGGTGAGTCAAGAAGGAGGAGAAGAGGCTAGAGAAGATTTCCTCCATATGATGAATGCCTGGTATATGGAGTTTGTTCGTGTAAACCCGAATGCACAACCCCCTCCACCCCCGCCTGTTCCACAACCTGCTCCAATAGCCCCTCAAGAAATAGAGGTGGTAAGAGGAGATAAACCTCCAATTGATAGGATTAGGAAACATGGTGCAGAAGAATTCTGGGCTAGAAAAGATGATGATCCAGAAAGAGCTGAATTCTGGTTAGAAAATACCACCAGGGTATTTAATGAGCTGTCATGCACCACTAAAGAATGCCTGAAGTGTGTAATCTCTCTCTTAAGAGACTCTGCTTACCAATGGTGGAACACCCTTGTGTCAGTAGTACCGAGGGAAAGGGTCACATGGGAATTCTTCCAGGAAGAGTTCAAGAAAAAGTATATCAGCCAAAGACTTGTAGACCAGAAGAGGAAGGAATTTCTAGAGCTGAAGCAACGCAAGATGTCAGTAACTGATTATGAGCGAGAGTTTGTACGACTCGGAAGTACACTCACGAATGTGTATCCATTGAGGCTATTATGAGTAAAAGATTTGAAGATGGATTAAATGAGGACATCAAGTTGTTTGTTGCTGTCCTAGAATTAAAGGAATTTGTTGTGCTAGTAGAAAGGGCTTGTAAAGCCGAAGAACTAGTAAAAGAGAAGAAGAATTCTGAAATGGAGTCTCGTGACTCTAAAAAGAGATAGTGGAATAAGTCATTCCAATCTTTATCCAAAAAGTCAAGAGATTTCCCTAGCCAATCAGCTACTTCCACTGGGCTTTCAAGGAAAGACAAGAGTAAACAGTATACAAGAAATAAAGCACAGACTATTTTAGTTGCAAGTGTTGGGAATATTAGATCTGACAGACCTGAATGCCCACAGTGTGGCAGACGTCACCTTAGAGAATGCCGAGCACATGAAAATTAATGCTTTAGATGTGGTTCTAAAGACCACTACATAAAAGAATTTCCAAAGATGATGAAAGAAAAAAGAGCTCAGAACCCGAGATCCGGGAGTATGGTCAGAGGTAGACCGCAGAGGAACCCAAGAAGTGGGGCAAGTGGAAGAGGTAACCCTAGAGAACAGGCTGCGAGACTCGAGGGTAGAGCGCTTGCAAGGACTTATGCCATTCGCACTCACGAAGAGGCATCTTCCTATGATGTTATTACGGGTACCTTTTCTCTTCATGATGTTAAAGTTATTGCTTTAATAGATCCCGGATCCACACACTCTTACATTTGCATAAAATTAGTAATCGGTTTGAGTATGCCTATAGATTCTACAGAATTTATGATTAAAGTGTCTAATCCTTTAGGCAAGAGTGGTGTCAGTTGATAAAGTTTGTAAAGATTGTTCATTAATGATTAGAGGTCATTGCTTTAAAGCAAATCTTATGTTGCTACCATTTGATGAGTTCGACCTCATTCTTGGCATGGACTGGTTGACTACCCATGATGTAATAGTTAATTGTGGGAAGAAATATATTGAAATGAGATGTGAGGATGGGGATACTCTTCATGTAGAATCAAATGAACAAGGTAGATCACTGGCAATGATTTCTTTTATGATGGCACAAAGATATATAAGAAAAGGGTATGAAGCATATCTAGCCTATGTAATGAATGATAAAGGAACAGAACTGAAGATTGAGTCAGTATCGATAGTACGTGAGTACGTGAATGTTTTTCCCAAGGAATTACCAGGACTACCACCAGTTAGAGAGGTTGAGTTCAATATTGAGCTAACTCCCGGTACTGTACCAATATCCATTACTCCTTACAGAATGGCTCCAACAGAGTTGAAAGAGCTAAAGTCACAGTTGCAAGAGTTAGCAGACAAAGGCTTTGCAAGATCAAGTTGTTCACCATGGGGTGCTCCGATTTTATTTGTGAAAAAGAAAGATGGCACCATGAGATTGTGCAAAGATTACCGTCAACCTAATAAAGTGACAGTAAAGATCAAGTACCCATTGCCTAGGATCGATGATTTGTTCGATCAATTGAAAGGAGCCACTGTGTTCTCTAAAATAGACTTGAGATCAGGGTACTATCAGCTTAGAGTGAAGGATTCAGATGTATCCAAGACTGCCTTTCGAACGAGGTATGGGGATTATGAATTTTTAGTCATGCCCTTTGGGTTGACCAATGCTCCTACGGTATTCATGGATTTAATGAACCACATATTTAGACCATACCTCGAAAAGTTTGTAGCTGTTTTCATTGACGACATACTGATTTATTCGCGAGATGAGAATGATCATGCTAAACACCTACGGACAGTTCTACAGATTCTTTGAGAAAATCAGTTATATGTCAAATTCAGTAAAAGCAAAATTTGGCTCAAGGAAGTAGGATTTCTTGGACATATTATCTCGAAAGATAGAGTCCGAGTAGATCCAGATAAGATCTCGGCCATAATGGATTAGAAGCCACCGAAGAACATATCTGAGATTAGAAGTTTTCTAGGCCTAGCCTGCTATTATAGACGATTTGTCAAGGGGTTTTCCATGATTGCAACCCCGATGACTAAACTGTTACAGAAGAATGTAAAGTTTGAATGGTCAGAACGATGCCAACAAAGTTTTGAAAAGTTGAAAGCAATGTTGACAGAAACTCCAGTTTTAGTACAACCCGAGTCAGGAAAAGAATTTGTAATTTACAGCGATGCATCCTTAAACGGATTAGGCTGTGTACTCATGCAAGAAGGCAAGGAGATTGCTTATGCCTCAAGACAGTTGAAACCTCATGAGAAGAATTATCCAACGCATGATTTAGAATTAGCTGCCATAGTCTTCGCTTTGAAGATTTAGAGACACCATTTATATGGTGAGAGATGTCAGATTTTTACTGATCATAAAAGTCTGGAGTACTTGATGACGCAGAAAGAGTTGAACTTAAGGCAACGGAGATGGTTAGCATTGATAAAAGACTATGAGATGGTCATTGACTACCACCCAGGAAAGGTGAATGTAGTAGCCGATGCTTTGAGCAGGAAGTCCCTTTTTGCATTAAGGGCATTGAATTCCATGATATCTTTATCCGACGATGGTTTTATTATAGCCGAGTTGAGAGCTAGACCAATGTTTTTTCACGAAATCCTGGAAGCTCAGAAAGAAGATAGTGAATTGCAAGTTAAGAGAGCTCAGTGCGAGCTAGATGTTGAATCTGAATTTTGAATTAATTTTGATGGATACTTGATGTTTAGAGATAGAGTTTGTATACTGAGAAAACAAGAGTCAATTCAGAGAATTTTGAATGAAGCACATAACGGATGTTTGTCTGTACATCCAAGAAGTACTAAGATGTATAATGATTTAAAGCAACAATATTGGTGGCCGAAAATGAAGAAAGATATTTCAGAATTTATTTCCAAGTGCATGATTTGCCAGCAAGTAAAGGCTGAACACCAAGTACCTTTAGGTTTACTTCAGCCCATTTTGATTCCCGAGTGGAAATGGGACCATATCACCATGGATTTTATAACGGGGTTACCGTTGTCACCAAGCAAGAAAGATGCTATATGGGTTGTAGTTGATAGACTCACGAAGTTAGCCTATTTCATACCCGTACGAGTGGATTACTCCCTCGACAAATTGGAAAACTTGTATGTTTCAGAAATAATAAGGCTTCACAGAGTTTCCTTATCGATTATATCGGATAGAGATCCGAGATTCACATCCAGATTTTGGAAGAGGCTGCAAGAAGCCTTAGGTACAAGATTGAATTTTAGCAAAGCTTTTCAACCTCAAACTGATGGTTAGTCAGAGAGGTTAATTCAAGTACTCGAGGATATGCTCAGATGTTGTATTTTAGAATTTCAAGGCAGTTGGGAAAAGTTTCTCCCGTTGATAGAATTTGCCTACAATAATAGTTTTCAGTCGAGCTTAAAGATGGCGCCTTATGAGGCTCTATATGGGCGTAAATGCAAAACAACTTTGTTTTGGACTGAACTCAAGGAAAACCAAATTCACGGGGTCGATCTGGTTAAAGAAGCTGAAAAGAAAGTGAAAGTGATACGAGAATGTTTAAAAGCTGCCTCAAACAGCATGTAAATCCTATTCAGATTTAAAGAGAAAAGAGATAAAGTACCAAGTCGGGGATAAAGTGTTCTTGAAAGTGTCACCATGGAAAAAAGTTCTCAGATTTGGCCGGAAAGGCAAATTGAGTCCACGTTTCATTGGACCTTACGAGATTACTGAGAGAGTTGGGCCGGTAGCTTACCGTTTGGCTTTGCCATCAGAATTGGAGAAGATACATGATGTGTTTCATGTGTCAATGTTGAGACACTACCGATCAGATCTTTCACATGTAATTATCCCGTCAGAGATAGAGATTTGTTCAGACACGACTTATGGTGAAGAACCAGTCAAGATTTTAGCTCGAAAAGTCAAACAACTGAGAAATAAAAGTATTACCCTAGTGAAAGTATTATGGCAAAGACATGGAATAGAAGAAGCTATGTGGGAAACAGAAGAGAATATGAGAAACCAGTATCCAAACCTTTTTGCTGGTAAGATTTTCAAGGATGAAAATCCCTAAGGGGGGAGAATTGTAACAACCCGATTTAGGGCCTAGTCGGACTAGTGGTGCGAGACCACGAAATTGAGATGAAATTATGAGTTTTAAGGTTTATGTCATGTTTGCATGCTAGTATGAAGGTTTCATGAAGCAATTTTTCTAAATGGTGGTTGAATGGTCCAAAAGGACTAAATTGCAAAGATTGCAAAATATGAATTTCTAGAAGCTTTTTGTATGAAATAGCTTTAGAATAATAATTATGAACCTCTAGATAGCAATTTGCCCAAAATTTAATTTTTGGACAAATTTGGTCATTAGATAGTTTTATGGAAATTTTTAAAAAAGAGGGGCATTTTGGTCATTTGCCTAATAAATGATTAAAATGGGAAAAAAGATGACAAAAATCCATTCATCTTCTTCCCCAAGCTGCCGAAAATTCCAATAGCCATTGTTAGGGCTCTTTCAATTTTCCAAGCTTGCTAGTAAGTGCTCCTAAGCCTGATTTTTGATATTCTTCGTATTTTTAAAGTCCTGGTAGCATGAGTAAGCTATTTTTAGCTATTTGATGAGCTATAATGGATGTTCAAAAATGTTTTCATGTATGACATGCATGTATTTTGATGTTTTATGGAAGATTATGAAAGCTTGATGTAGTAGAAACATCTTTTTTTAAGTGATTTTCCATGAAAATGCATGTAGGGACTTGATTGTGAATATCTTAAGTTTGGTCATACATGTGTGATTTTGTGAGAATTGATGATTTCTATAGTTGAGACTATTAATAAGCTAAGCATGTATCTTAAAAAAGTTGTATAAAAATCATTTTACGAGCCTAGGGGCAAAAGTGTAATATGAGAAAGTGTAGGGGCAAAATAGTAATTTTACCAAAGAATGAGTTATGAGTTAATTTAGTCAATATGCTTATTAAATGGTCTATTTATGATTATAGATTAAGAAAAACGAAGCCTGGATCGAAACTGAGGCAAGGACAAAGTCGAGGACTAAATTGCATATCTACATGTATTTTGTATATTGAGGTAAGTTTGTATGATTTCTAAGCTTTATGATTTCTATCATTGAATTACTTAGTATAATATACATTGTTATCATGGAATGCTTAATGTTTGTTAAATAAAGAAATCAATGTGATTAAGTATGAACAAGTTATCATGTAAGTCCAAGGACCCAAGCTTGGCAATGAACAAGTTACCATATAAGTCCAAGGACCCAAGCTTGGCATTGAACAAGTTATCATGTAAGTCCAAGGACCCAAGCTTGGCATTGAACAAGTTATCATGTAAGTCCAAGGACCCAAGCGTGGCATTGAACAAGTTATCATGTAAGTCCAAGGACCTAAGCTTGGCATTGAATAAGTTATCATATAAGTCCAAGGTAAGCTTGGCATTGATTCAAGAAGAGATATATCATGTAAGACCGTATCTAGGATATGGCTTTGGCATCAAGTTACGTGAGATGAGATTTAGTATCCTCAGTTATTCGTAGAAATTCATCGAGCAAATGAGTAAAGTTAAAATGAGGTAACACGAAAGCTAAGTAAGCAAAGATATTACCAAGTTGAAATTGAGTATTATTTATGCTATAAATGATGAATTAGAGATCATGATTATTAAATTAACGCATGTTGATCAATGTGATCAAGTGATACAGGCACCATGTTTACCTTACAAGTATGAGGATAGTAAGTATCATAAGACATGTGAGAATCAGTATGAGTAAGTAAGCTCTAAAGCTGAAATTATGATACCATTGTTATGTCAAATGGTTTATATTAAACAAGTTTCTTAATCTGTGTTTTACATGCAAACTTACTAAGCTAAATGCTTACATCTTTAATCCTTTCTTTCTATGTAGTTCTGCCAAGCTAACTTGTGGATCGTTGGAGTCGGAGCTCGTAGCACACTATCAATCCTTATTTTGGTATAGCCAAGTTAGTTTACTAAGTATGGCACGTATATGAAGCATTCATTTTGAGAACATGTTTTAAGAAGGGCCATTGTATAGGTTATCAAATCATTATTCTTTTGTATATGGCTAAGTGGTTAGCCAAAATTGGTTATATGTATGTTGTTGTATTCAATGAAGCATGTTGTATAGTTTTTGAAATGTATTGGTTTGATTTTGATTTTAGGGTGGCAAATGGCTTGTTAAATAGCCTCTAAGTGCTCACACGGTTAGACACACGGGCGTGTGTCTAGGCCGTGTGAACCCTGCACCTATTATTATTAATTAGGATAGGCCACGGTACAACCCCACAGCCATGTGTATGAACCGTGTAAAATACACGGTTTGAACATGGGCGTGTGCCCATACCGTGTGGATCAAGTCAGTATAATAAGGTTTATTACACAGTTTAAGCCCACAGGTGTGTTCAGGCCGTGTGAAAATAGTCAATAGCTCCCCACGGTTGAAAACATGGGTGTGTCAAGGGGTACACGGGTGTGTCCCAAGCCACATGGGCGTGTGACCCCTGCTTTAAAGAAAGGTTTCGATTAAGTTTCGAAAGTTTTTAGATTTGTGCTTAAGGCCTCGTAGGCCCATGAAATGTATGATTAGACTAATATAGAGAAGTTTTTAAGTCGGAACGAAATTTTACAGCCCATAAGTGGATGTTTTAAGGAGTTCAAGCATGCTAATGTCTCGTATCCAGTCCTAGCCTCGGGCTTGGGTATGGGGCGTACATCTTTCAACGTGAACAATATTTTAGATCCACCGATTTTCGAAGGAGCTTCTCTGAACTCTTTTGTACCGTCAAACTGAGTACTCTGAAATCTAAGTCTATGATTTTTCGGTAACCACCGACGATGCCCCATGTAAGAGAACTTCTTCCCATTATCTAACTATTGCGAACATGTTTGTGCAGCACAACAAGGACAAGCATAACGTCCCTTGGTACTCCAACCGGATAAATTGGCATAAGCCGGGAAGTCATTAATAGTCCACATCAAAGCTGCACGTAAATTAAAGTTCTCCTTTCTCAGTACATCGTATGTCTCAACACCAGCCCATAATTGTTTTAACTCTTCAATAAATGATGCAAATATATGTCAATATCATTCCCCAGACCTTTCTCTCTAGGGATAATCATAGATAAGATAAAGGATGATTGTTTCATGCAAACCCATGGAGGAAAATTGTAAGGAACAAGCACCACAGGCCAAGTACTATACGCAGTGCTCATGATTTTGTAAGGGTTAAATCCATTAGATGCTAGCCTAAGCCTCACACTCCGAGGATTGCTTGCAAAACTTGGAAATTTGGAGTCAAATTATTTCCAAGCTAAAGAATCTGCAGGATGCCTTAACAATCCATCATCGGTTCGTCCATCATGGTGCCACATCATTGACTCGGCTGTCTTTGACGACATGAAATGCCTTTAAAGCCTTGGTATTAGCGAAAAATACCGTAAAATCTTAACTGGCTGCTTCCTTGACTGTGCATCATTTTCATCCTCGTTACCATCTTCTGTATTTCTATTCATCCAATGGGATTGACCGCATACAAGACAGCACTGTTGGTTTTTGAGGTCGCCCCAATATAGCATGCAGTCATTTGGGCAACTATGAATTTTGTTGTAGCCAAGGCCCAAATCCTTTATCAGGTTCTTCATGTCTTTGGAATATTGAGGGATTTTTGCAAACAGGAACATTTCTTACAAAAACTCTAATAGTATTGTCAAAGAGTTTCCGGTCCACCCTCCCAAACATTTTAAGTGAAAAAGACGAATACAGAAAGACAGTTTTGAAAATTTTGACCCTCATACAATTCTTCATTCATTTCACCAAATAACGTGTAGAACTTCACCGCTTCTTCATTTGGTTGTTCATCAGGTACACTTCTTCCCCTTTCGGTGAAAGTATTTCCACCAAAATTATAATCATCGGTTGCACCCAAGTCAGGTGGAAATGATTGCAAACCATCACTGCGCATATTAAATGCATCCCACAACATGCCTTCCATGTCATCTTCTCTAACATTCTGATTGTAAGCACTATGAGGATAAGCAAGATTCATCGATGAAGAGGCTCCACTAGATGTACACTCTCCATGGAAAATCTATTTTTTATACCCCCGAACAAAGCCATCAACAATTAGATGTTCGTAGACAACTTCACGATAATGCCAATTGATATCGCAACACTTCTTACACGGGCAAAGAATCATATTTTCTTGGCTTGAATTTTGAAATGCAAAATTTAGAAAAGTTTCTACTCCATTTCGATAGCCGTTGCTTACCCTTGATAAATTCATCCAAGTCCTATCCATTTCGTAGTTGTTGAAGTCTAAAGTTGAAAGTAAATTACACAGGTAAGTTGTTTATTTTTAATTTATGTAAGTAATGATATGATATATATTTATGTACTATGTAAGTTATGAAGTTTGATCTTAAAATTATGTAAGTTATGAAATTTGATCTTAAAATTATATAAGTTATGTATTACGTAATTTATGAAGTTTGATCTTAAAATTATGTAAGTTATGATATTTGATCTTAAAATTATGTAAGTTATGTATTATGTAAGTTATGAAGTTTGATCTTAAAATTATGTAAGTTATTTAAATAATGATCAATATTATTATTTTATTGATAAAGAAAATTATGTAAGTTATTTAAATAATGATCAATATTATTATTATATTGATAACAAAATATTTATAAGTTTGAAAAACATTCAAAATACTAAATATTAAAATCAAACATTATTAATATAAAAATTAGTAATTTGATTTTTATATTAAAATATATTTAAATAATGATCAATATTATTATTATATTTATAACAAAATATTTTTAAGTTTGAAAATATTCAAAATATTAAATATTAAAATCAAACATTATTAATATAAAAATTAGTAATTTGATTTTATATTAAAACATATTTAAATAATGAAGATAAGGTAATTAACACCCAAACCAAAATAAATTAATGAGTAAAAAATAAAATTTCCTTGTAAAAATCTTTTAAATACTTTTTTTAAAAAGAATTTGATTTTCATATTAAAATAAAAACAGACTTTTAATTTATTTAAATTTCATAATATTATATTATTTTATACACAATTTTATACGACAAAACCTAAGTAACCTACCCTGCTTTCGACACCATTTATACTCCAATTCAACAAGCATTTATACTCCAATTTGTATGTTCTAATTTACCATTCATTCCAACAAGTTTAAAGTTTAAAAAAAAAATCAAATCAGACAACATTAATTCACTGACTTTTTAGAAAAATAACTTACATTATGGCAGATAACAGAAAAGTGAATGGGAAAAAACTGGACAAGCAGCAGAGGTCTGCCGATGGAGATACAGCAGAGTTAAATCGAAATTTTAGCGTTCCTTCAATAGAACAATTTCTCAAAAATAAAACCCAATACAATACAAATTAGATGATAAACAAAAAATGATTTGTTGGTAAACAAAAATTTGATGAAAGCATAGTTTAAAAAATAGAAAAGAACACAAGTTATATTGCACTTACAAGTAAAACTGGCAACAAAAAGCACAAACTACCATAAAAATGGATCCATTAAGCTAACGATTAAAGATGTCATTTTATACCAGTTGAAACAATATAATAAACAGCAATTTGGACAGTAATTTTTTAAGATTCATCATACGTGGCATTGTTATACCTAGGGAGGAACCATTATATCTTATAATGAGATAGAAGGTAACCCATTAGGTTTCCAGCCTATATACTTTGAATCTTTTTTTTTTTGGACAGCAATATAATAAACAGCATATATACCAGTTGAAACAATATAATAAACAGTAATTTGATAGCAATTTTTTAAGATTCATTATACGTGGCATTGTTATACCTAGGGAGGATCCATTATATCTTACAGTTAGATATAAGGCAACCCATTAGGTTTCCAGCCTATATACTTTGAATCATTTTTTTTGGACAACAACATACCAGTTGAAACAATATAATAAACAGCAATTTGGATAGAAATTTTTTAAGATTCATCATATATGGCATTGTTATACCTAGGGAGGATCCATTATATCTTACAATGAGATATAAGGCAACCCATTAGGTTTCCAGCCTAAATACTTTGAATCTTTTTTTTTTGGACAGCAATATAATAAACAGGATATATACCAGTTCAAACAATATAATAAACAACAATTTGGACAGCAATTTTTTAAGATTCATCATACATGGCATTGTTATACCTAGGGAGGATCCATCATATCTTACAGTGAGATATAAGGCAACCCATTAGGTTTCCAGCCTATATACTTTGAATCCTTTTTTTTTTTGGACAGCAATATAATAAACAACATATATACCAGTTGAAACAATATAATAAACAGTAATTTGGACAGATTCATCATGATATAACTGTTACTGATAAGAATTTTAAACTAATACGTACCTTAATAATTTCAAGAAGCTGGTCTACTCCACTCTAACCAAGAAACATAGGCTGCAGTTAGAAATACAAACAACATTAACTCACTAATACTTTAAATTAAAAATAAAAAATAGAAAATAAAAATAATATCAAACAAAATTAATTTAAGTTAACATTTTACCAATGGAAGTATAAGTGCTGATATATGCTGGAATTTTATCTACAAAATCAAGTAAGAGCTTTTTCAACCTCAAGACCAGAAGCGTGGAACCTAGAAATGGGGGGGCACACTTTACTACAATAAAACAAAGTCAAAACAATTAAGATAAAAGGATCCAAAACAAAGTCTCATAAAAATTCAGCAAGGACAATAATGTAACCCTATAGAAAATTCCAAGTACCAAAACAACAGGTATATCATCCACTTTCCGTCTCTATCTCTCTCTCCTCTTACAGTGTTACTGTAAATTTGGAGTAACTTTTTTTCTAAATATTCTTTGAGGTAAAAAGAAGCAGTTTGTAGCAGAATTATAGCAATGGAAACCTGCAACCACGAGAAAGATAGACCAGATACAGAAAAAGGGTTATGAAATAATGGTTGTAATTATAATTAGAGAATAATCAAGATACATTCAATGATAATTCAAGCTTGAAATATCATTGAGAGAACAAAAATGCAATAATAAAAAAATAAGCCATTTAGGGTTAAGAAAAATCTTTGTTATTTAAATAAAGAAAGAAAGGAAATAATTTATATCCCTTTCACAGAAAATCATGTCAAAGAAAAACTTAAACTCAGTGCATCAAAAACTCTTAAAGTGGATTAGAAAGACAAAAGAGAGAGAGAGAGTGAGTGAAAGGGTAAGATGAAATCAGAAAAAAACAAAGTAGCATTTTCAAATCCCAGAACAGATGGATCTTGAAAATTTAACTACTTTCTGGTTTGTCAATGTCAAGATGGATAAGCCATTGCATGTGACTTAGCCTCTCTTGTCTGATGGTTTGGAGACTATTTGATCCTAAATCAGTCCTATTGAATCACAATGTCTACTGACTTTTGAGACTACCTAACATAAAACCTTTCTATCAATTTAAATGAAGCACTATGAACGATGGTGAATACTGACCTTCATTACAAATAGAAATTCCTCACTTTAACAGTAATACTTATCATCATTACAAATAGAGTATCTTCTAGGTAACCAAACAATTATGATGAGATATTTAATGCGAAGTTGTGAGGAAGCAAAAGCAAACAATCAGCAGACAAATAATTTCTAACATGTTCTTCAATGTAGTAGGTTTTGAATCAGAGTTACAAAAATAAAACCCAATATATGGTAAGCAAATAAAGCAAGTTGCAACTTTGGATAAACAAAAACTATCCCGAATCAGCATTAAGAAAACATATTGCTCATCCAATGGTAAGCAAATAAACCTATCTTGGCAATTCTTACTACTGATAATGTTTTCCAGAACTATGAAGGTAGAAAAAATATATCATATACCAAAAACTTACCTGTGAAGCCAAAATTTGAGCTTTGAGATCAGCAAATATCTACAGCACAAAAATAGTTTTGTGAATTAAACAGCAGGAGGCTTGCATGGTTTTTAAGATTCTAAAGATTCAACAACAAATTCACTTGATAATTTCATTGGTTTCCTAGTGTCGGCAAGCACATGCCAATAACATGACATTGGAATAGCATTAAAAGAATCACACACTATTTAACAAGCACAGTAGTGAGGAAAAGATAAACAAAGTTAATCAAAAATCAGAATACCATAGATGATATATAAAATTGATTCATGCCTGACGCTATAACCTATCTTTAACTACAGACATAGAGAGAAAACAACGATGGGTTAAACACTAACAATTTTCTGAGAGGGAGAGTGCAACAATTTCAAAATTAAACACAATAGTGCAGCATTCAGTTTACATTTTTGGTCGAAGATCGTGGAGAAGGAACAAACATCATTTTGTTTCACAGTAAACAAAAGAAAAATACAAAAACAAAAGAAACAAAAAATACAAAATTGAAGAAACTCACACAGTAATGTAGTAACAAATGTTGGGAAGCTGCTGCTTTAGTGGATGTGGCCGTGGGGGATCAAGAAGTTGGGGATTAGAAAAATCGGGGATTAGAAATGAGGAGTTAGGGATTAGAAATGGGTGATTCAGCTGAGGAGGGAAAGAAAAGAAAGGGGCAGTGGCTAATGTAAAACGATGACATTTTGGCTAGTTCAATTTGTGGCGTTTATCAAAAGCGCAACTAGCACAGCCAAAAAGGAAGCTTAAAACAGTGACGTTTGGATACAGTCGGAAACATATTTGCGGAGTTTTTTGTAAAAATACCACTATAGCATATCTTTTTGTGGCTTTTTACTAAAAACGCCACTAAAGTCCTGGATAAAACGACATTGTTCTGCGGCCTCTAAAAACATAGTTGCGGCATTTTTTTCGAAAATGCCACAAAAACTATATAAAACGGTGCCGCTTCGATGAAAGGTTTTGCGGCGCTTTTACAAAAATGCCACTGTTTCTCAATTTCAATTATTTTTTCCTTTTTTAACATATTTTTCTTTCAAAAACATTTTTTGGAATTTTTATTTTTTTAAAATTTTGAATATTAATCTTTTAATGAAATATTGACTAAAATATTAAAATTCAAAGTTTTAAGTTTTAATTTTTTATTTTTAACATTTTAAATTTTTTTGAATATTTTTATAATTTTAAATTAACATATAAAAATAACATTTAATTATATGTATACACCTAAATTTTGATAGCGATACATCTCGTAATTATATATATATGAATTTCGGTTTAATGTGTAATTGTAGACGTAAAATTCTATTTGTGGTTTAAATGTATGTTGAAACTTTAATTTTGATTTAATCATACACAATTTTAAAAATAAATACATCATATATATTTATATATTGAATAAATATAAATATTATGCAATATATAAATATAAAATGATGTTATATCAATAATTAATTGTGTTAATAATTTACAAGAACTAGATCAATTGCACACTAAACCATTGTTGATCATGTATGCTTTTGGGATTTATAACCCATTTTGATTTATATTTTTAAAATAATAATTTATATTTATCTTATTTAGATTTGTATTATAAAAAAATCCAAGATACACAAGTAGCTCACCATATTTACCCCTAAACCCTAAAAATTAAACTTTAAACCCCAAACCCTAAACACTAAACGACTTAATGAAAAAATGGTTTCAACGTCTAAAATAACTTGATATTTTATCATTTTATCAAAAAACCCCAAAACCTTAAACTGTACTAGCCAAACCCTTTAAACCCTAAACCACAAATAATTTTCTACGACATTTTTACTAAAGCCTTAAACCCTAAAATCCTAAGTCCTGAACACAAACCCTAAACCTCAAACATATAAACCATAAAACCTTAAACCTTAAACCTTAAGTCATTAAACTCTAAAATCATAAATGCTTGTCATAACTATAGAATCCAACACCTAAACCTTAAAGTTAAACTTCAATCGCATTTTAACCTTAAAGTTAAATTTATTTTAAATAATAGTATTTTAATTTTTAATTTTAAACATATATTTTTCTATGTTTTTCTTTCAATTTTTTCACGTGTCATTTTTTTTTGAAGAATTTAAATATTCAATTAAAAATAATTGTATTTTAATTAATATAAATAGTTAGGGTTTAGGGTTTCGATAAATAAAAACTTCTAAATAGTTTAGTTATCAATTTGTAACTTTTCATAATTAAGTTAGTTTCAAATAGCAAAATAAAATTAAATTCAAAACAAAAATAAGAAAAAAAATGAAAATTAAATCGAATCAAATCGAAACGAGTGTTGGTTACCCTAGATGAAAATTACTGCTATTGCTCTATTTTTAGCGGTGTTTTCACCAAAGCGCCACTATTGCACTATTTTTAGCGGCGTTTGTACCAAAAACGCCGTTATTGCTCTATTTTTAGTGGCATTTTCACCAAAGCGCCGCTATTGTACTGTTTTTAGCGGCATTTGCGGCGAAAACACCGCTATTTCTCTGTTTAAAAACACCGCTATTGCTCTATTTTTAGCAGCGTTTTCACCAAAGCGCCGCTATTGCACTTTTTTAGTGGCGTTTGCGGCAAAAATGCCGCTATTTCTCTATTTTTAATGGCATTTGTGCCAAAAACGCCGCTATTGCTCAAGATTTTGTGGCGTTGTCTAGCAAACGCCGTTAATGTTTAATATTTGTGGAGTTTTTTTGTCCAAACGCCACTAAAAACGCCGCTAAAACCCTATTTTCCTGTAGTGAACATAGCATATTTTCCTTGAACGGCAGTCTTAAAGTAGCCCCAGTTCAGACGATTTGATGAGTACCCTCCTCAACTGATAACACTACACCAAAATAGACTTTTAGCGGCGTTTTTAGTGGCGTTTTAAAGAAAAACGCCGCAAATTTTATACATTAGTGGCGTTTGAATGAAAATGCCACCAAAAAATGAGCAATAGCGGCGTTTATTTACCAAACGCCGCTAAAAGTCTGGTCATTAGTGGCGCTTTCCCAAAAACGCCGCTAAAAGTCTGGCCTTTAGCGGCGCTTTCCCAAAAACGCCGCTAAAAGTCTGGTCATTAGCGGCGCTTTCCCAAAAACGCCGCTAAAAGTCTGGTCATTAGCGGCACTTTCAAAAAATGCCATTAAAAATCCGCCTTTAGCGGCGCTTTCTTAAAAATGCCACTAAAAGTCGGTCATTAGCGATGCTTTCCCAAAACGCCGCTAAAATTCGGTCATTAGCGGCGCTTTCCCAAAAGCGCCATAAAAATCGGCCTTTAGCGGTGCTTTCCCAAAACGCCGCTAAAATCGGTCATTAGCGGCGCTTTTCCAAAAACGCCGCTAAAAGTAATTCTAAAGTTTTTTTTGGATATATATGACTTATTGTTTTTAAATTTATATATTAAATAATTTTTTATATAATTGTAAAAGAGATAACATTAATTTTAATACATTATAATTATGATTCTAGTTTTAAATTATTTAAGAGAAAAATATTTGTTAAAAATGAAAAAAAATATTAAATAATTTCTTATATAATCGTAAAAGAGATAGTATTAATTTTAAAATATTTAATATTAATTCTCATGATTATTTAGGGGTTATGGTTTAACATATATAGTTTAAGGTGTAAGGTTTAGGAGTTACTGTTTTAATGTTTAGGGATGATAGTTTATGATTTGCGGTTTAAGGTTGTCCTAGGGTTTAGAGTTTATGGTTTATGGTTTAGGGTTTAGGGTTTATGGGTTAGGGTTTAGGGTTTATGGTTTAGGGTTTAGGGTTTAGGGTTTAGGATTTTAGGGTTTTAGGGTTTATTAGGGTAAGTTTAGTGTTTAATTTTTTGCCTTAGTGTTAAAGGTTTAGCATTTAGTGTTTAGTGTTTAGGTCATAAGGTTTAGGGGTTAATGTTTATAGTTTAGGATTTTAGTTGTTTAGAGTTTATAAAGGTTTATAGTTTAGGGTTTAGATTTTGAGGTTACGTGTTTAAGGTTTTATAGGTTTTAAGGGTTTGGGGCGACTTAGGGTTTGGATGTAAACAAACTAGTGTTGATAAAGGTTTAGGGGTTAATGTTTATAGTTTAGGATTTTAGTTGTTTAGAGTTTATAAAGGTTTATAGTTTAGGGTTTAGATTTTGGGGTTACGTGTTTAAGGTTTTATAGGTTTTAGGGGTTTAGGGCCGACTTAGGGTTTGGATGTAAACAAACTAGTGTTGATAAAGGTTTAGGGTTAATGTTTATAGTTTAGGATTTTAGTTGTTTAGAGTTTATAAAGGTTTATAGTTTAGGGTTTAGATTTTGGGGTTACGTGTTTAAGGTTTTATAGGTTTTAGGGGTTTAGGGGTGACTTAGGGTTTGGATGTAAACAAACTAGTGTTGATAAAGGTTTAGGGTTAATGTTTATAGTTTAGGATTTTAGTTGTTTAGAGTTTATAAAGGTTTATAGTTTAGGGTTTAGATTTTGGGGTTACGTGTTTAAGGTTTTATAGGTTTTAGGGTTTAGGGGTTGACTTAGGGTTTGGATGTAAACAAACTAGTGTTGATAAAGGTTTAGGGGTTAATGTTTATAGTTTAGGATTTTAGTTGTTTAGAGTTTATAAAGGTTTATAGTTTAGGGTTTAGATTTTGAAAACTCATGCAATACTCTTTCATCCTCTTGATCTATTATTATTTATTTAATTTTTATATTGATTAATTAATATAAATTTTATTTGTAATTTACTTTTAAAATATTAAAATTTATATATTAAATCGATCTATTATTATTTGTAATGTAGAAAATTTAGAACCAATAACATTTAAAAATAAATGTTAAACATGAAAAAATAAAATACTATTATTTACAATATATTTTAATTTTTTGAGTATATGAGTAATTGTATTTTAATTTATATATTAAATAACTTTAAATTTTAAAAATTTCAAAATTTATCTAATTGTTTTAAATATTACTTAAACTTTAAAATAAAGAAAAAATTTGATTAAATCTTTAAAATATATTAGTATCAAGAATATTAGCGGCGTTTGTAATTTAAAACGCCGTAAAAGGAAATAAATAGCGGTGCTTTCAAAAACGCCGCAAATAATCATTTTATTTTAGTTAAAAAGCTACCGTATTGTTAGCGTAAAATTGATTAACCTTCTTCCCCATTTTTGATTTCCAAATCCCTAAGTCGAGTATCTCATCTCTTTGCTCTTCCCATTCTATGCTCTGCTTCCTGTGAAAGTTTAACATCCCTTTCCTTTTCCTTTAGCTCCCCCCTGAAAGCCGAACATCCATTTTCCTTTTCCTTTAGCTGTTCACCGGCAAAGTTTTATCAGCTTTTCATTTTCACTGCTCATCCTACGCCACCTCTTCCGTCGTGGTAATCATCCTCCTCCGTCTGGAACATTGGTAATCATCCTCTTCCGTCGTATTTTGAATTATTCATTTACTTTCTTAATTTTTTTTTTGTTTATATTAGTAATGAATTTGATGGGTTAACATTTTTTTCCAAATCCCTATTCGACTTATTCTGATGTTTTATTTGTGATTCTTTAAATTACTTTCAACTATTTGTGGGTTTATTCCCTTCTATTTATGATTAATTTTTTTTTTGAACGATTAGGAAACCAAAAATTATGTGTACTTGGAGGGTTGTAAATGCTTGTTAGGTTATTTACTAACATATTTGATTGGCAACGAGTAAATAATGATGGAAAATGCACGTTATTTATTGAAATTTTGACATGTGAGAGGCATTTTATTGACAATTTTCATGTCTTGAGAGATCGCTCCTTCACCCAAACAATAGCTATCTGCAGAGTTATTCCAATAGCACCTCCAAATCCCAAACTTGCTCCACTAAATGGAAACCTAATCCTCCAAGTGCTACTAGACCACCTAAACTTGATATGTATATTTACTTAAATAACATTCTTAATTTTCATTTTCCATTCATTTATTATTTGGATTGTCATCATATCTAATATGCTACTATCATTGTGGTTGGTTGTTATAATCATTTTATTTATTCTCTTTATTATATGAATTATAATACATATTAATGATATGAATTATAATACAAAACATGAATTTCAAATTCTCAAAATTATTTGGGAATTTGATTCATTATTAAATAGCCATCTAATGATCAATGAATTTGAGAACTAATCATAAATGTTATATTTGTATGTGTCTATTATGTAGCTTTCACTATTTTTAAAATCTAAATACATCTTTGAAAATCCAAGTTCACTTATGTTTTGTTTAAGCATATAGTTCTATTGGAAACAATGGTTATTCCTTCTTCTTTTTTCTTAATGATTTAATTGACTCTAGTTGGTCCTAGCTAGATAGCTTGTTCTTGATTGCACATCCAATATTATAACTGCATGCAAGGTAATTGTTCATTTTAAACAACATGAAATTGTATTAATTTTTTCATCTTTCTTTGTATTTTGTTTATTGGGGTTGGGATGGCAAATTCTAATCTATTAAGATATAAAACATTTGTGATTATCTGCTAATATATGTTTTAATTTTGAAGGATAAATGATAAGTAACATGAATAAGTTACTTGTAAGTACCTAAAACACACTGATCTCAGGTTTCAAAGCCTTCACTGAAATTGTTTGAAAATTTCGGGCTTTCATGTTTCATTAGATAACATACCATGGTCGCATCAAATTTTTGTTTGACACATATTCGGATTTGAGTATTAGGGTATGGTTCAATCGGACTCGTATCTGTAATGTCTGCTTACTTGAGTACTTTTATGTGATTATACTTTTCGCAGGGTTTAAATTCCATTGGCAAAACCTTGCCCCACACTGATTGTATCTGCAAAGACTACAGTTTTATTCTATTCGCTAATTGCTCTATCAGTGCATCAGTGTTTCCCTGTGGATTCTTATCTTGATTTCGGCTTTCCCTGTTTTTGGTAAGTTATTTATTTTTTTTTGGCTTTTTTTGTTTGTTTTGGGTTTGAAGTTAAATTTTATTCTATAGTGAAGTTAATTTCTCTGTTTTGAATTTGCTTATTTGCATGTGTGGAAATTCAGAGGATTAAAACCAGATTTTTACTAAGAAAAGAATGTTCTAAAGTATTGGAGCTTTCTTTGGTTTAGTAGGATCCATTGGTCAAGAATTTTCATAGCAAAATTTGTTCCATGGCTAAGAAATCAACTCCATTGCCTTCTTAGTTATAGCTACTATTAGTTCTAAAAGCATTTTAATTTTTGTTTTCCTTAGATGGAAGTTTGACCAAAATCTTCATAATGTTAAGTGCTAAATCTCATTGCTAGGGTACAATGTTTTGTAATCTATTTTAGAAAACCATGCAAGAATGTAAATTATTAATAGAGAGTATAATGTTCTTTAGGTGCTATTGACAATAAAAAATAAGGTCATGCAGCTTGTTCTTGGAAATGGCTTGCCCCTTTAGAATCAATGTTTACTAATTGTGCTTCTAGTTATCATATATTATGCACAAAATTTGAGAAGTTTACTAATTGTTGTTTTGTTTTAAGATCTATTATAAAAATTGGATTATATGTATGATTTCTCTAAGAAAGTAGTTAAATCTTCTTAAATTTATTTGATTCCTTTCAAAACCCCCCGTTAGCTTGGTTTTCTTAACTCGTATGGCCTCAATGTTGCCAATTTCACCTTTCTCTTATTCTTCAATAAACAACCAAAATTAAGATGGTTACTTAAAAACTTAACCAATAATTTTATAAATATTTAGCTAATGGAAACAATAGAATTTAAATTCCGGTTTGAGGTAAAGATTTCAATGGAAACCAATTGTAGCCATAGATTTCATCCATTTTGCTTGAAAAGAATATTGATAAATTTCGATTTGTTGTATTTTGTATTTGAATTTTATTCTTTCATATTTCTAAATATGATTTTGTTTTCTCATATGCTGTCTCATTTCCAACCTCCTTTCCATCTCTCAAACCCTCTTGTTTTCTTCAACTTCAATTTCACCAAAAGCTGAAGATTCCTTAGAATAAGGTGCGGTGCCCCCATTGATTTTATGTTGGAATTGAATTTGTTCTTTTATTGAATTGAAGGTTTGTTATTCTTCCTTCATTGATTTTTTTTTTGTGGAGTTATTAAATTCTGTTTTTTTTTTTTGGTTTAGCTTTGTTTTGGTGATTGAACTTATTTTGAGGGTTTTCTTTATTTGGGGGAGGGGGAAGTGTGTATTCTGGGAAATGTATTGAGTTTTGTGGAAATGGTTTGGTGAGGATCAACTAACAAAGAAGATGGTTTTCAAGAATTTCTAGTTTTTGGTTGGAAGTTTAGTTGTTTATACTCCAAGTAATCTGCTTTTTCTAATGTTCAAAGTTTTGGGGTTTTTTTTTTTTTTTAAAAAAAAAGAAGAAGCTTGAAATGGCTCTATTTTTGTTCAGTTTTCAAAGATCAACTTCCTTCACTCTGCAAATCGCTAGAACTGGGTGCCTAATGAATAATATGATCTAGTGTTTGGAAATGTGTTTTTATTTACTTATGAAGTGCATAAGTCGAACTCGACTTTATGGAGCAAAACTGTCGTAATTGGAGTAAAAGTCGTATGTGTAGACCGGAATTGAAGTGTTGAGTTGTGATGGTGGATTTTCATTTCGCTAAATCTTGTACAAGTATCTAATCGATTTATTTATTTAATGATTTTGTCTCCTTCGCTAGAAAGTTGTACAAGTATCTATTATAAAAATCGTACTAATTTAATAATATTGTTAGTAATTTTGAAAATTAAATTAAAAAATTGAGAAAGTGGACAGTAAAAAAAAATTAGGGTGAGAATATGGTTAAATTGATGGCTATTTTAGGTGTTTGTATTATGAAGTAAGTTTGTGTTCTGAACCTTGTATACATCATTGCAGGAGCTGTTATACAGGCGTTTATTAGACTTCACGAAAAAGGCTTAATTTATCAAGGTATTTGCAAAAATTCCATTGCTTACTATCATGTTTCACCTTGCGAACTGATATTTAGTACTTTCTGATTTGATCATAATTGTCTATCTTCCTCCTTTGTTTCAATAAAGTTAGTAGACAAGGTTTCTTCTGGACAAGCTTTCTTTTGGACTTCAAGTGCAGTATATGCTTATTAGACAAGCTTTCGCTTGGACTTGAAGTATATAGTCAGATATTTAACTTGCTAAATTGTCATTCCAAAATTACGGATTATTATTGTTTATTATTATTGTTGTTTATTATTAATAATGTTTATTATTATTGCTGATTATTATTGATGTTTATTATTGTTGTTTATTATTAATAATGTTTATTATTATTGTTGATTATTATTGTTTGTTTATTATTATTGTTTATTATTGTTTATTATTATTATTGTTTATTATTGTTGTTTATTATTAATTTATGCCTAAACTCATTGCTTATTATTGTCATTTATTATTAATAATGTTTGAACAACCTCCAATTTGCTATCTACTCATGCCGCTTTTATTTTTTACAAGCTTCCGTGTATTATTTTTAAAATTTAGGGTACAGACGATATAAAAAATAACATTAACAAAATATAAAAGTAAATTGTTAAAGTATGTTATAATTTTTAACATAAATGTCATATTTTAATAAATATTTGCAAGTTAAGAAGATATTAACATATTTTAATACAAACTCATCATTACATATATTATATATTATATTAAAGAATTTTTATTACTTTATCTTCCTTAAAAGTAAACAATATTTTTTGAAGAATACTTACATTTATATGGCTTTTAGGCTTATTACTAATTAATAATTACTAATTTTTATATTACTAATGTTTGCTTTTAATATTTAATATTTAATATTTTCAATGTTTTCCAAAATGGTAATAATATTTTGTTATCGATAATAATAATATTGATCATTACTTAAATATGTTTTAATTACAAAAGTAAATTATTTTTATAAGAAGTAATTTAAAACTTTTAAATTTAATATTGTTATCAATATAATAATATAGATCATTATTGAAATATGTTTTAATATAGAAAATAATTTTTTTAAAAGAAGTAAGTTAAAAACTTTGTAAACTTAATAACATCACAAAGAAATTTCAATTATAAAAACCATATAATAACATTTTCCAAATTTTAACTTATTCTCGATTTGAAATTTTAATTTAACTTACATAATTCATAATACATAACTAACATAAAATTACATAACTTACATGTACATAACTTACATAACTTACATAGCTTTTATCACATTATTTAACTTACATAATACATAACTTACATAATACTTGTATAGAAAAAAAAGAGATTCAAAGTATATAGGTTTGAAACTGACGGGTTGTCAGATATCTCATCGTTAGATATAACGGATCCTCCCTAGGTGTAACAATGCCACGTATGTTGAATCTTAAAGAATACATAACTTACATAATATATAACTTACATAATACATAACTTACATAATACTTGTATAGAAAAAAAGAGATTCAAAGTATATAGGTTGAAACTCGACGGGTTGCAGATATCTCATTATTAGATATAACGGATCCTCCTAGGTGTAACAATGCCACGTATGTTGAATCTTAAAGAATACATAACTTACATAATATATAACTTACATAATACATAACTTACATAATACTTGTATAGAAAAAAAGAGATTCAAAGTATATAGGTCGGAAACTCGACGTGTTGCAGATATCTCATTGTTAGATATAACGGATCCTCCCTAGGTGTAACAATGCCACGTATGTTGAATCTTAAAGAATACATAACTTACATAATATATAACTTACATAATACATAACTTACATAATACTTGTATAGAAAAAAAGAGATTCAAAGTATATAGGTCGAAACTCGACGGGTTGTCAGTATATCTCATCATTAGATATAACGGATCCTCCCTAGGTGTAACAATGCCACGTATGTTGAATCTTAAAGAATACATAACTTACATAATATATAACTTACATAATACATAACTTACATAATACTTGTATAGAAAAAAAGAGATTCAAAGTATATAGTCGAAACTACGGTTGTCATATCTCATGTAGATATAACGATCCTCCTTAGGTGTAATAATGCCACGTATGTTGAATCTTAAAGAATACATAACTTACATAATATATAACTTACATAATACTTGTATAGAAAAAAAAAGAGATTCAAAGTATATAATTTTGAAACCCGACGTTTGTCAGATATCTCATCGTTAGATATAATGGATCCTCCCTAGGTGTAACAATGCCACGTATGTTGAATCTTAAAGAATACATAACTTACATAATATATAACTTACATAATACATAACTTACATAATACTTGTATAGAAAAAAAAGAGATTCAAAGTATATAGGTTTGAAACTCGACGGGTTGTCAGATATCTCATCGTTAGATATAACGGATCCTCCTAGGTGTAACAATGCCACGTATGTTGAATCTTAAAGAATACATAACTTACATAATATATAACGTACATAATACATAACTTACATAATACTTGAATAGAAAAAAAAAAAAGATTCAAAGTATATAGGTTTGAAACCTAACGGGTTGCCTTATATCTCATCATTAGATATAACGGATCCTCCTAGGTGTAACAATGCCACGTATGTTGAATCTTAAAGAATACATAACTTACATAATATATAACCTACATAATACATAACTTACATAATACTTACATAGTACTCGCTTATATATATGAAATTATCATTACTTACGTAAATTATAAATTAACAATTTAGCTGTGTAATTTATTGTCAACATTAGACTTCAACAACTACGAAATGGATAGGACTTGGATGAATTTGTCAAGGGTAAGCAACGGTTATCGAAATGGAGTAGAAACTTTTCTGAATTTCGCATTTCAAAATGCAAGCCAAGAGAATATGATTCTTTGCTGTGAGAAGTGTTGCAATACCAATTGGCATTACCATGAAGTTGTCTATGAACATCTAGTTGTTGATGGCTTTGTTCGGGGTACAAAAAATGGATTTTTCATGGAGAGTGTACATCTAGTGGAGCATCATCATCGATGAATCTAGGCTATCCTTATAGTGCTTACAATCAGAATGTTAGAGATTATAACATGGAAGGCATGTTGCGGGATGCTTTTAATATGCACAAGGATGGTTTCGGTCATTTCCACGACATGGGTGCAACCGATGATTATAGTTTTGGTGGAAATACTTTCACCGAAGGGGAAGAACTGTACATGATGAACAACCAAATGAAGAAGCGGCAAGGTTCTACACGTTACTTGGTGAAATGAATGAAGAAGCGTATGAGGATCAAAATTTTCCAAACTGTCTTTGTGTACTCATCTTTTCACTTGAAATGTTTGGGAGGATGGACCAAACTCGTTGACAATGTGTTAGAGTTTCGCAAGAAATGTTCCGCTTGCGAAAATCCTAAATCGTCCAAAGACATGAAGAAACCGATAAAGGATTTGGGTCTTGGCTATAACAAAATTCATATTTGTCGAAATGATTGCATATTGTATTGGGGCGAATTGGATAAACCAACAAGGTTGTCATGTCTCGGTGAATCTTGTTGGATTAAAAGAAATGCAGAGGATGGTAACGATGACGAACAGGATACACATTCAAGGAAGCAGCCGGTTAAGATTTTGCGGTATTTCCCGCTAATACCAAGGCTTCAAAGGTTTTTCATGTCGTCGAAGACAGCCGAGTCAATGACGTGGCACCATGATGGACGAACCGATGATGGATTGTTAAGGCACCCCGCAGATTCTTTAGCTTGGAAATCATTTGACTCAAAATTTCCAAGCTTTGCACGCGATCCTCGGAGTGTTAGGCTTGGGCTAGCATCAGATGGATTTAACCCTTACAAACTCATGAGCACAGCGTATAGTACTTGGCCGGTGGTGCTTGTTCCTTACAATTTACCTCCATGGGTTTGCATGAAACAGTCATCTTTTATCTTATCTATGATTATACCTGGAGAGAAAGGGCCGGTGGTGATTATACATTTAACATTTTTGTAAGGATATTTTGTACGATATCATATATTTTTTATTTATTTTAAAATAACATTTAGAATTAATGTAGTTGGTGCAATTTTTTATGCTACATTTGTTATTTGGGTTGAAATTATATATTATATTTGTTGTCATTGGTTGGTTTTAGTGCGAGGCGATGATATTGGATAAATTGAATATTTTAAATATGTACAAGTTAGCGGCATTTGTGGGCAAAAGCGCCACTAAAAGTTAAACTCAGAAGTGGCGTTTGTGAAATAAGCGCCGGTAAAAAGTCATTGTTTTTAGCGGCATTTTAGAAAAAAGCGCTACCGCTAAAAGTCATGTTTTTAGCGTTTTAGAAAAAGTGTCATTAAAAGTCATACCACCTTTAGCGGCGTTTTAGAAAAAGCGCCATTAAAAGTCGCCACCTTTAGCGGCGTTTAGAAAAAAACAGCTAAAAGTCATGTTTTTAGCGGCTTTTAGAAAAAAGCAGCTAAAAGTCATGTTTTTAGCGGCGTTTTAGAAAAAAGCACCGCTAAAGGTCATGTTTTTAGCGACGTTTTAGAAAAAAGCACCGCTAAAAGTCATGTTTTTAGCGGCGCTTTAGAAAAAAGTGCCACTAAAAGTCGCCACCTTTAGCGGCGTTTGTGTGGAGAGCGCCGCTAAAGTCATGGTTTCTAGTGGCGTTTTTTCACAAAAAGTCACCGTTTCTAAATTTTTCTCAACGCCACATTTAGCGACATTTTTTGCGGCGTTTTTCAAAGCGCCACAAGCTCTATTAGTGGCACTTAAAAACGCCGCTAAAAGCCTAAAAAAACGCCGCTAAAAGTCTGTTTTGCTGTAGTGTAACCACCACTGATAAGCTTTGTCGCGAAGCAAAGAAATTACACCCTTCAGTTTTTGCTCAAGAGTGCAGTCAATGTCATTCATTATCGTCTCAGTGGCCTCCAACCAAGATTTCGGCCACGGTGGGGCGACTTCATGGCGCCCCTAACAAATTTCAAATTTATTGGACTAGAGTCGTTCGATTCACCCTCGGCCCCCAGATCTAGAATGGGGTCCAGCGACCCTTTCCAAAACTCTCAACATGGCTTGGGACAATGCATCGTCTCTAGCCGAGCGACTGTGAGACCCAATCTTAGTAGCAGGTGAAATCAGTGTCTCACTCGTATCCAGATTCGACATAATGCCTAGAGAGGAAGACTCAGCTTGAGCCCCTCTACGGCGCCCGCAACGCCCACGAAAACGTCGACCATGTTTTCCTCGTGCGCTCATCGTAATTTAAATTTTATCTACATTTTAAAATTTTATGCATCAGTTTCAGTATTTATTAGAAAATGTTTTATGCTTCAGATATTTATCAGAAGTTTCAGAATGTTTCAAAAGTTTCAATTTCTAACTAAATTGGTATAGTTTCAGACAACTCAAAGTTTTCTAACTACAATATTTCTAAGTTTAGAAGTGCTTATAGGATTGGGGTCAGAGATTCGATGTACCACATATTGAAATAGTATTTATTGATATATTAGCTCTTCTAGAGCTTTCAACTAATTTTGTATTATCAAATATTGAAATAGGATTTATTTGTTTCAATACCAAATAAGATAAATATTTTCTATTTGTAATGATAGAATTCATTACTACATTCTCATATCCTTCCTCAAATAATATTAACAAAAACAAGATATTTGGGCATACGCGACATATGTGGCCAATAATCTTTCATATCACATTGATAACATAAGTTATCTTTACTCTTTGAAGAGTTATCTTGAGAACTCTCATTGTTCTCTTATTTATTATTATGTTCCCACTTTTAGTGGTCCATGATTATATCTTTTATTTTCTTTATGTTTGTATTCACTTCAAGGAATGCAACAAATCCAGTAGGACAGACTTCTAAATACCTTCATTGATTTTTTATTTCATAATCACCATCACAAAACATACGTAGATTTCAAATTAGAATCTATCTATTTATATTGTTATGATTAGTCTTTAATTATAATAAACATGATTTAATAAATAAATCATAGTAAAATGTACCGAGATTTTTCAACATCATTGTTATCTCCTAGCTATTATCACGAGCACTATTACAAGTAGTAAAACAACTTTGTTTTCGTAATAACATTTATAATCTAATAGCAAAAAATTATTTAATAAACAAAATCAAAATTTTCGGTATACGATGCTTGAAAGATATCAAATACACATTGTACCAAATTTCAATACCACATGTATATTATAAAATCTTATAAAGCTTCTAATCAAATATTATAAATTCAATTTAAAAGATATAATACAATCATTCAACATTAGCAAGTTAATAAGACTTAATAGATCCTATTAAATTTCCTTTAATCAACTATGGTAAGTTAATAACACTTTCCACCATAATTTTAATCAAATTACAAGAATATTTAATAACAAGAATTTAATAATCAAATCTTTAAACACCTAAATATTATTATGCATACTATAATTTAAAAAGGAATCTTAGTTTAAAAAAAACCTTAAAGTAATAATATTTTTCATAAAATAATTTTACCAAAAATAAATCAATAAAGGAGAAAAACATACCACGTAAGGATTATATATATATATATATATATTGCATAATGATTACCCATAATGCGCATGCCTCAATTGAAGACTCTAGAAGACAATCGACAACAGTAGCTCTAGAAGGCAATCAATAACAACTTGAGTAGTAAATTTGAGTAACCGGCTATTGCATTGGTTGCTGCTTGAAAGGGGTAAGGTTTAGTGAAAGGAAAAATAAATTGTGACTTATAGAGAAAAACAATTAAAAGAGAATCGTGTTGATAACGTGTTATAAAATAAATAAAAAATATGGGAAAAATAAAAAACAAAGAAAATATGAAAGCAATAGACAATGTACTTTATTAATCAAAGGGATGATTATAATATTTCATCAGAGTCTCTATTTATAGGCATAAAAGTATAAATTCTAAGGACTATTAGAATTTAAAGTGCATCAAAATTTATCTTGATCTTTATGGACCTCCACTTAATAAGAAATTCATAACAATTTCAAAAAAATTATATAATATAAAAGAAGACGGAAATTTTGAATTTATAAATAGTTCTCATGCAGACTAATGTCACCATTGCTTGGTTAACACATCAACCTCTTAAATAAAATAATAACGGGTCATATTTTTATTTAACCAAATTTCAAAAGTTAAATTTGGGCCTAATTTCTACTGTTAATCAAATTAAATTAAGATAATAGAAAGCGAAATGGAAAGTTACAGAATATAGATTTTTGATATATGAAAATTTATATGATAAAATTAAAATTAAAATATAAATATGTGTTTAAAAATAATATAATAAATAATAAATAATAAAATTTATGGTTTGAAATTAATTAATTATAATAATAAATTGAATATGTATTATATTAAAACGAAATTTACATACATAAATATAAAATATATTACAATTATTTATCATAGTTATTTCATTAACGGTGATAGTATCGAATTAACTTATTATACATATCAAAGATATATAAAATATTAAAATAATCAAATTCTTACTCGATTAACTTATAATACAAACTCAATCAATAATTTTATGAAATTATTAAATCTAATCATCACCATCCTAAAGAATTAAAAGGATTCTATTAATGGATGCACGAAACTAGAGGTGTGCATGGGTCGGGCGGCCCGCCCGAAATGTGAGAGAGTTTGGACAAAAATATAGGCCCAAAAAATGGGTTTGGACAAAAAATAAAGCCCGTTTAAAAAATAGGCCTCGGATAAGGCATTTTTAGCCCTGGCTCAGGCCGGCCCGGCCCTAATTCATTAAATGAAAAAAAAATGTTTTTTAATAATATTTTCTTATTATTTTTCTCCTTATTTTACTACCATTTTACTATTATGTTTCTATTATTTTGTTATTATTGTTTAGATATTATATAAAACTTATTTTATTGTTAATTTTGCTATTATTTTAAAGACATTTGTTAATTTTGTTATTATTTTAGAGGCATTTGCTTATTAAGTTGTATCTATTTTAGTGTTATTTAAGTCTACATATTTTTTAAATTTTATTTTCAATTTGTTGAAACATATTTATTTTGATTTTTTAATATTTTTGATGTATTATGTAACACCCCAAACCCGGCCCAAACACTACTACCGGATCTGGTATGTCACTAAGAAATTTTTAGGAAAACCATCGTGTCGACAAAAAGCCCAAATAGAAAATTACATAAATTGTGCCTTAATAATCAAAAGCCCAAAACCTAATTACATGTCCTTGAAAGAAATTAAAATGAGAATAAATACTAAAGGCCCATTTTAAATCTAAAATGTAAACAAATGGCCTATGGCCTTATTACAATGTATTTTAAATCCATCATATAAAGTACTTTAAAAAAACTAATATGGGGAAACTTTGTCGCCGGATCCACCTTCTTTTGCATGGCCACCTTGCGCTCCACTCCGGCCCGGTCCGATGCACTAATCGTCACCTGAAAGGTTAGTTTGAAGGGGGTGAGTCGCGAGACTCAGTGTGCAACCTTCATGCACCACTAGATTTGGGCCTCATTAAACATAATAATAAATTCATTTACATGGAAACATATAATATGCAAAGCCCAACCCAATTACCTAGGTTTCCATCCGCTACACGCCCCCGTACCAACCAACACACCATTGGGGATTTCTACAATCAACCCACACCGCTACTCTCCAAGATGGCAGTCAAGTTGCTCATCAACATATATTGGTCGAAGCCCTTATAACATATAATGGTCGAAGCCCGTATAACAGTTCACGGCATTAGCCGCTATAGTAGTTCACGGTAAAAACCGTTACTCATATACATGTACATATAACTTCCTCCTTTCATCACCCACCCCATGCAACATGCACAATAATTTAAAACATGTACAACAGTTTACTTGTAACATATGGTCAGATTATTTACTAACTTGAGGGTCCGTCATTTAAATCCGAGATTTCGGCTTTTAATGTAACATATAAATCTTGTGAACACATATACATATATATATATATATACATTTATTATTAATCAAATCTAGACGGTGGGGAAGTGTTACACACCTGATTTGCATACTAAGGCTTTTGCTATATTTACGTTACTATCACTTGAAACAACTACTATTGGCCCACGATCTGACTTTGATTTTGGCCCACACCCCATTGGCCAATCTCGCACTACCGAAACAGATCGCTTCTTGAATTTGGGCGACGATTTTACAGATCCAACCTTCTCTGCTTGACTGTTAGTTGAGTCCATAACAATCCCTTAATCAATAAACCAAATAACGATGAGATCTAACTCATTAGTTAAATGTAACCTTTAAAACAAACACTTACCTAGTTAGCTGAATCCCGAATATCCTTTAGAAATTGTCACCACCAACCTTCCTACATTCGGCCATTCCCCAAATATTAAATGAATCAAAAATCACAACCATTCCAACCTATATGCCATTCGGCCACACTTACCACTTCTTACCTTCGATTTTTCCACCAAATTGGCTTTAATGGGATAGTTTTGGCTTCTAGGAGTAAAGAGTATAATTGAAAGGACCTTGGAACAATGGTTTAGATTAGGAGTTTGATAAAAATAAGGGAATCACAGAAAATGAAAAATCCCGAAACTTACCAGATTACTAAGGAGTATACGGCTTACAGTGCACCTTCAGGAAAACAGAGATCTCACTTATAGATTCAGCTATAGGAGATGAGGGTATGAACAAAGGAATTGCTTTTAGAATAATAAAAGATAAAGCGTAGAGAAGGCTTGGAAATTTCTGAGAGAATGAGAGAAGAATAGGGTTTCAAGATACCGAAATTGAAGAATACTACTCCTATTTATAGAGAAATTTCGCATACCCACACACACGAGTTGGAATTTCGGCCAACTCTCCCTCCCGAGTTGGATTTTGGCCAACTCTGCATCATCGATAGCTTTTAACTCTCCGATAACTCAATCCTTATCTTACCTTTAGGAGAGCCCACCTTAAAACCAACTCCTCCTTATTAATTATCAGCTTTTTAACACTTAAAATAAAAGAAATAACTCCTAAAAGGTAGTCTAATTGTCGTCCACCCCCTTCCCATTTAAGTGCCAAATTTAACCCATCTTTTAAGGCCCAATCGGCCACATAAGGGCCCAAATTCCTCCCCCCTCATGGCGCCACCTTATGCCCACTTAATGCACTTTAATTCTTTGGGCCACAAGCCCAGCTTGTCACTTAGTTAACAATCTTCTTTAAATTATAAGATTTATTAGCCACCTAACCCAAATTTTTAAAGCCCACTATTTCACCTTAAATTATCCAGAGCACTAACTTTAACCCTAATCCAAATATTTAATCAAAAAGTCAGCCCAACCTTTACAATCTCAATTTAACATATTAGACTACAATATAAATGCGAAGGCCCACTTTTTGGATGTTACAGTTCTACCCTCCTTAAAGAAATTTCGTCCTCGAAATTTTCAGCTAACTAGAAATCATACTACCTAAGTCTCACCACTATGCTTTCGCTGCGCACTCTAATTCTAAAGCCAAAATAAACAATTAGTATATTATGGTAGGGTACGCACCATTATTCGCTTCTGGAGCGTCTTCGTACCCTTGTACTAATACTACCGATTCGCGTTTATTTGATTAAGAATTGTATGAGTCATTAGTTGTTTCCACTAATTATCCCCGAATAATCTTATGAAACATAGTTTAAAAGTGATTCTTTCAAATTCGAGCCTATCTATAGGTTTCAGTCTTCTTAATTCTAGGAACCATGCACATTCAACATCCATACACCAACATACAAATAGCATCCATCACTTAAGGGTATTTCCGTCATTTCACTATCCAGGGGTATTTTCGTAATTTTAACCTACAGGGGCATTTTATAATTTTCCAAAATATGTTCCGGTGATTTTACGAAATAAGGGTATTTTGGTAATTTTTAACTCAGGGGTATTTCGGTAATTTCACAAATTTGGGGGTATTTCGGTAATTTTGCAAATTTGGGGTATTTTAGTAACTTATAAATCCGGGGTACTTCGATAATTTTGAAATTCGGAGGTATTTTGATAATTTTGAAATTCGAAGGTATTTTGATAATTTTGAAATTTGGGGGAATTTCGATAATTTTTCATATCGAGGGTATTTCGGTAATTTTACAAGTTAGGGGTAATTTGGTCAATTTGCAAATCAGGGGTATTTTGGTCATTTTTCAAATCGAGAAAATTTGGAAATTTTCAAAACTAGATGTTATTTTAGTAATTTTACAAAATAGGGTGGCTGGTCCCTTTCGGGTTTTAATTATAAATTTTGGCCCGTCAACAAGTCCTCATGGTTAGGGTGAACAGTCACTACGCACTGTAGGATTCCAAAGAAAGAGGAGGTGAGTCACTAGGACTGCTTAAATACCAAGCTCTCCTTGAATCCAATCCTAGACATGCGTATGCCTGTTGCCACACCCTAACTCGGTGACTAGTTCACAGGATTTGCTTGGATAAATTAAGTCTTATGGAATTTAAGAAGTAGTTTAACCTAAGCATATAGTCCATCAAAGTCTAACTAATCTAACCTACGTCCCATAAAACCCATCAAGCCCACATACATATATATGTATCACACAAGGAGTTTAGAATACTTACCTGGCGGACTTGGGCCGGAGACGCAGGTGCCATGCTGAGCTAATAAACCTTTACTAAGAGAAATCCATGTTTCAAAAAAACCCATTTTTAGAAAATCTTTTGGGCCCAAAATCTCGAAGTCGAGTTTCAAACCGGGCTCTGATACCAATTTGTAACATCCCAAACTCTACCCAAACACTACTACCGGATCTGGTATGTCACTAAGAAAAATTTTTAGGAAAACCATCGTGTCGACAAAAAGCCCAAATAGAAAATTACATAAATTGTCCTTAATAATCAAAAGCCCAAAACTTAATTACATGTCCTTGAAAGAAATTAAAATGAGAATAAATACTAAAGGCCCATTTTAAATCTAAAATGTAAACAAATGGCCTATGGCCTTATTACAATGTATTTTAAATCCATCATATAAAGTACTTTAAAAAAAACTAATATGGGGAAACTTTGTCATGGATCCACCTTCTTTGCATGGCCACCTTCCACTCCACTCCGGCCGGTCCGATGCACTAATCGTCACCGAAAGGTTAGTTTGAAGAGGGTGAGTCATGAGACTCGAGTGCAACCCTCATGCACCACTAGATTTGGGCCTTGTTAAACATAATAATAAATTCATTTACATGGAAACATATAATATGCAAAGCCCAACCCAATTGCCTAGGTTTCCATCATTACACGCCTGTACCAACCAACACACCATTGGGGATTTCTACAATCAACCCATCGCTACTTTCCAAGATGGCGGTCAAGTCGCTCATCAACATATATTGGCAAGCCTTTATAACATATAATGGTCAAGCTCAGATAATGATTCAAGGCATTAGCCACATGATGAGTTCACAGAAACCGTTACTCATATACATGTACATATAACTTCCTCCTTTCATCACCCACCCCATGCAACATGCACAATAATTTAAAACATGTACAACAGTTTACTTGTAACATATGGTCAGATTATTTACTAAACTGAGGGTCCGTCGTTTAAATCCGAGATTTCGACTTTTAATGTAACATATAAATCTTGTGAACACATATACATATATATACATTTATTATTAATTAGATCTAGACGGTGGGAAAGTGTTACACACCTGATTTGCGTACTAAGGATTTTGCTATATCTACGTTACTATCACTTGAAACAACTACTATTACGATCTGACTTTGATTTTGGCCCACACCCCGTTGGTCAATCTCGCACTACCGAAACAGATCACTTCTTGAATTTGGGTGACGATTTTACAGATCCAACCTTCTCTGCTTGACTGTTAGTTGAGTCCATAACAATCCCTTAATCACTAAACCAAATAACGATGAGATCTAACTCATTAGTTAAATGTAACCTTTAAAACGAACACTTACCTAGTTAGCCGAATCCCGAATATCCTTTAGAAATTGTCACCACCAACCTTCCTACATTTGGCCATTCCCCAAATATAAAACGAATCGAAAATCACTACCATTCCAACCTATATGCCATTCGGCCACACTTACCACTTCTTACCTTCGATTTTTCCACCAAATCGGCTTTAATGGGATAGTTTTGGCTTCTAGGAGTAAAGAGAATAATCGAAAGGACCTTGGAACAATGGTTTAGATTAGGAGTTTGATAAAAATAAAAGAATCACAGAAAAGGAAAAATCCCGAAACTTACTGGATTACTAAGAAATATACGGCTTACAGTGCACCTTAGGGAAAACAGAGATCTCACTTGTAGATTCGACTATGGGAGATGAGGGTATGAACAAAGGAATTCGGCTCCTAGAAAAAGAAAAAGAGAAACTGTAGAGAAGGCTTGCAAATTTCGGCAGAGAATGAGAGAAGAATAGGGTTTCAAGATACCGAAATTGAAGAATACTACTCCCTATTTATAGAGAAATTTCGACATACCCACACACACGAGTTGGAATTTCGCCAACTCTCCTTCCCGAGTTGGATTTTCACCAACTCTCTTTCATCATCGATAGCTTTTAACTCTCCGATAACTCAATCCTTATCTTACCTTTAGGAGAGCCCACCTTAAAACCAACTCTTCCTTATTAATTATCAGCTTTTTAACACTTAAAATAAAAGAAATAACTCCTAAAAGGTAGTCTAATTTCCATTCACCCCCTTCCCATTTAAGTGCCAAATTTGACCCATCTTTTAAGGCCCAATCGACCACATAAGGGCCCAAATTCCTCCCCCTTCATGGCGCCACCTTATGCCCACTTAATGCACTTTAATTCTTTGGGCCACAAGCCCAGCTTGTCACTTAATTAACCATCTTCTTTAAATTATAAGCTAACACCATTTATTAGCCACCTAAACCAAATTTTTAAAGCCCACTATTTCACCTTAAATTATCCAGAGCACTAACTTTAACCCTAATCCAAATATTTAATCAAAAAGTCAGCCCAACTTTTACAATCTCAATTTAACATATTAGACTACCATATAAATGCGTAGGCCTACTTTTTGGATGTTACATTTTATATATATTTAAAAATTATATAAAATATTATACAAAATTAATACGGACAGGTCGGGCCGAGCCCGAATTTTAGCATTTTTATATGGACCGGGATTGGACAAAATTTTAGGCCCATTTTTGGGCCCAACTCGGCCTGGCCTGAGCCCAATAAACTGGCCTAAATTTTTAGTTGGGCTTGGTCCAAACACGGCCCGGCCCAGCCCATGCACACCTCTACACGAAACCAGTTAAATGATTATTCTATTAACATTTTATTTTTATTTAATACGTCATTTTTATTAGATGAAAAAACTAAATTAATTATATATTTTATAAATATTACATTAACCAAAATTATTACACTATTCAATATTTTTCTGTACTAGAATTTTTAAGAATTGGTGAATTTTGATTCAGATATTCAATGCATTAATTTATAATTTTACTCCATCCCATATTCAATGTATACTTACACTTTCTTTGACTACATCCTAATCAATGCATGATTTGGGGAATCTTATTTTGAAACAATAATGATTCATTAATTTTGCTTTTATTTTCACATAATAATTTAAAAAATAATGTTGCAATACGTAAAGATAGCAACTTTCGGCTAAATATTAAATATAATATATTTTCTTCATTAAAATTAAATAATATAACAGAGGGAATCTGATATAAAATTAAAATGATTTATCAATTTTACATCAGAAAATCATTCATTAAGGAAAAAGGCCTCATTAAAAATACCGCACAATCGATCATAAAATTCAAAAATAATTTCTTCTTCATTCATTTTAAGTTTTCAAACCTAGTGGTCAAAATCTGTAGCTTTGACATCCTCACAACAACATGACCCTCATGTTGATTCTAGAGGATTTCCAAGCTTCCTAGATAGTTTCACACATTGATATAACCTTGAATTCTTCCATATCCACACCATTAAAAATAGTAGCTAGCACCTTGGAATTTCTGAATACAATCTACTCTCTTCAATAGTGTATTGTGCCTTTCTTTTGGTTGACTAATTCTATCTGCTCTAGTAACAGTTAGCTTAGTCTAGCCGTCTTCAATGGCCTCCCAAGAAGCATCACCAATAGACATAATGAATGCTTTCATACAGGCTTTCCAATAAGCATAAATTGATGAGCCTATTAGAAGTGTGAAGCTCGTGACACTGAACTTCTTTTATAGGTTCTATATCTATAAATTTATCACTAGATCATCTTCAAGTACCTTATGAACTCAATCTCTGATATTAATTATATTTATTAATTAGGAGCCGTCATTAATTATTTTGGGTTAATGTGATTAGTCACCTATTGAGTTTATTCAAATTATAATTAATCTAGGAATAAACTAAGAAAACCCAAAAATTAATAAACTCGATTTCCTAATAAATTTTAATTCGAAGTATGATTGCATTAAAGTTATAAGAGTAAATAATATAAATAAAAACTTATTTAACACATATATATTAATATGAGCAAAAACTAATTTGCTAACAAAAGTAATAAAGTGATAGAAAAATTGAAAACCATAATATGGAAAATTTTACTTTATTTGGTTATGGTATTCGACAAGTAAAATATAGATATTATTCTATGAAATATAACTTTTGTCTTTAATGAAAGTGCAACACACAATAAATCTAATTTTTAAATTCATTTAACACGGTCACCATTAAACATATTAAAAGATCAAACTACCATTAGATTTAATAAACTCAATCGATTCGAATTTAATTTGGACAAGATAATTACCTAATTAGATTTGAATTATTATTTATTAAACCAGACCTACTAGTTATAATCCAATCTACATTAACTACTGTTATCACTTAATCATCATTTGCAAACCAATGTAATGCAAATTTACAGGATATTTAAATATCTACCACTGTTAAAATTTTCTAAAATTTTCAATTAACTCCTACAAGTTAAAACAAATATTCAATTTCGTTATTATTTCAAAGTTTGAAATTTTATTTTGGCCCCAAAAAAAACAAAATTCTAAGTTAATCCTTAATTGGAAATATGAGAAAGTTCCATGTTAACCCCATGATCCAAAAAAAAAAAAAAAAAAAAAAATCTATATGAAGAAGTACACATGTAAGATATTCCAAGGAGAAAGGAGAGATTCAAACACAATAAAAAATCATCTTGATTTATTTTTTTTTTAAATTAGGTTTCCTAAAATTCACATTTCCAAAGTAGTATCTCCATCTCTCTCTAAATAATGTTTACTTTATATTCTTTCTTTAAAAGTATAATATATTTTATCATTAAATTTAACATTATTATTGATAGTATGAGCTAAACATTTTAATATTAAATGTTTTACCGCTCTACCTTTGATAAAAATATTTATAATTACGTGGTTGGTTGTGATTTTTTTATATGAAAACCGAAATGATCAGATGCACTAAAAAAAAAAAAGGAAAATCGAAGCCGGTGGTGGTAAGAATTGGGCAGTTAGCAGCATCGAATGTACTCCTTTGTAGTGACACAGCTCAGATTGAGAAAAGATTTTGAAACCTCTTTCTCTCTCCCCGCTGGCCTTTCCTGCTAAGTTCCTTACTTTCCAACGCATTTCTACAAATTCCATAAGAAAAAGCCCAATTCTGTCCCCATGCAGGGGTCTTCCATTATTTAATAACAACACCGATACGTTATTCTACCCAACTTATATCCTTCTATTCACAACCACGTTAACATATACTCACTAAAGCTCATCCACACCCATCAAACTATATCAACAATCCTTAGTTTCCAATTCCATGATTTCTGCTACTTAGTAGTCTAGCAGCGGTTTAAATTCTTCATTTTCTTTTGGTTCCAATGCATTCTGCAACAATATGAATATAAAATATGATCCTAGAAACAACATAGAAAAAGTAATACATATCCACGTTTCTTCTTAACTTTCCTTTAGGGTTGTTAATTGATTTTCGAATCTCAATAAAATAACCACACCTTCTTAGCCTTAAGAAAGACGAGATGATTTAAATAATAATTGTAACACAACGGTGATAAAGGACCAATAAAGGCATCTCAAGATGAGAAAAGATGATTTTAATTATAATAAATGTAGCACAACTACATGATAAAGGACCAATAAAGACATCTCAAGACAAGACAAGATGATTTAAATAATAATAATTGTAAAGCCTAATCTCATTCAACGTGTATCACGACCAAAAGAATCTATTATTCTAGTAGTTACTTCTCACTAATTTATTCCAATTATTTTTCCATGTTACACTACAACTACGCAAAAATAAAAATAATTAAAAACCTATTTTGTATATATAAAAAAAAAAAAAAAACCTGTTGAGTATTGCTCGCCGGCACACCCGCATTCATATTCATTGAAAGCCTGCATTTTTTATAAAAAAATATATATAAATTCAGTACTAGATTTGATCAAAGATTGATAGAGTATCAATTTGAACTTTTTCTTTCGCCATTTGAGTCTCAAATCAATTCATACTTAAACAAGAAAATATTATCAACTGTTTTTCTTGAAAGTGGCTGCAAATTTGCAACACCATGCTTGCACATCAAACATTTCTTGTTTGATCAGAATTTAACCAAATTTCATTGGACTTAATTGATTTGTTTTTGAGTGATCACCGTTCTTAATTGATGATCCTGATGTGGTAGTTATGTTAGTTAACCAAACGTTGTGTTTTGGTTCCAATTATGTAAATAAAATGATGCATTTTAGCTTTAGTACCCCGTGTTTTAGTGAAACGGAACGTTTCACTATTTTTAACCTTGGTTTACATTTATAGTAACAATTGATAACTGAATTTAGGTGCAACGATCAACTTTTTTCCCTTTTTAGCTAAGGCTTGTAACAAGAGGAGGCTATGCAAATTGAAGAAACTATTTCCCATCCCTCCTTCATTTTCTCTGTGTTTTCTCTTGCTTCTTCCTTCTTCTTTTCTTCTATTTTTCTATCACTCTCGGCAGTAACCGTAACAAAGGTATCAGAGTAAGATGTTCCTCCATGGCTGTCGATGGCGTCACCACTAGGTTACAAAAGGACACGAGACACTTAAAACAGGAAATGACCAAGCTTCAAGTGGAGCTTTCACAATGGGACACCAAGTTGGATATGCGTTTGAAGGAGTTTAAGGAGGAGTTTCGTGGTGAACTTAAGTTAGAGTTACAAGGTTTATTCAAGCAATACGTGGGCAATCTAGTTTTTGCTCACTCTGCAACACCATCTATCGATAGAGGTAAGGGTGTTTTAGGAGGACCACCACCGAGTTTTGCTCTTAAAGGCCATCTGCCAAGATATCCCACGATGGAACTAGGGGGTATGGGGACTCCATCAAGGTCTAGTAGCTTGGAAATCATTTCTCGACCCCATAAACTCAAGTGCCCTTGCTTTGATGGTTCTTATTTTTTAGGGTGGTGCGCCTAATTAGAACAATATTTCAAGTTTGAAGGAATTCTTGGTCAGACTAAGGTTAGAACTGTGATGCTGCACTTGGAGGGGAAGGCGTTGGACCGACACCACTTCTACAACTAGAGACAGGGTGGTTTTCACTTGTTAACATGGCCCTCTTAAGCCTACAATGTTGGAAAAATAGGTTTGAAAAACACAATGAAAAATAAATTTAGAGAAAAACCAAAGTTTAATTTTTTTTCCAAAACAAGATCTTGATTGTAATATTTAAAGTAATAAACACTTAATCAAAATTGTACCTTTTCGATTCGTCTAGGATGAGCGCTTCAACCAAGTAGTCTTCTCCACTATCCTCAAGCTCACGTCTGTCGAATGTGGGCTCACTTTGAATTAGAAATTTTTTATCAAAAATTACTAGTGGGTTAATTTTACAATTTCTCTAAACTTTTAGTTCAAGTTGTAAATCAGAAAAATATCTCTAGAAAAATTTTAAAATAATCTGTTCAGAGAATTTTCTCTCTACAACTTTCTCTTTAATTCAAGTGTGTGAAAAATAATGACCCAAAACTCTCTTTATATGGGGAGAGTTTTGAAAGTTCAACTATGATTAAACTTAATTATTTTAATATTAAATTTAATCTAATATTAAATAAAGATAAATATTAGATTAAATTTAATATTAAATTTTATTAAAATAATAGAATGTTTATCAACAAGATAAACATTAAATTTAATTTAATATTAAGATAATCACTTTAATTTTAAATTAATAAAATACTATTAAAATAAATATTTAATTCAATTTAATATTAAACTATTAAAATATTATTATTTTTGGAATAATTAATCTGAAATCAAATTCTCTGGTAGAGTCTTAATAGGAGTGTAACTCTTTCACTGCTCAACCATCGACGACCAACCACCGCTGGCCACTGGGCCTCCACCGTCGCAACCATTGGCACCGCCGTGTTAGGTGATGCAGGTGCGATACCCTTACGACACCCCGAGCCGGTTCGACTGCTATCGATTCCATTCAAGTCAATGACAACCCAATGGTCCGGTCTAGCCACCGATTGGACCGTCGGCCCGGTTTCATATACCGGGTCCGATTCGACCAATTTTTAGGTCTTGGTCTCAGTTTTGGGCTCTCGGGCCCAATTTATGATCTCAAGTCCAATTTTTAAGTTCAATTACCCATTGGGCCAATTGTCTGACTTGAACATTAACTTCTAAAAATATTATATTAATTGTAATTGGTTTGATTAATTTAATTTTACTTGATCAAATTTAATTTTTCTAAAAATCACTTAGATTTTCCAAATTAATTTTTCAAGAAAATTCTTTAATCAAATTCTCTAGTTGAACAATTCTCATGACCACCTAATTTAATTACACATTGAATAAATCAACTCAATTAAATTATTCCCAAAGTCGTAGAATATTCTTCTAATTTAAATGAAGTCTGATCGAGCTTTTGTTGAGCTAGCAGATACAATTAGGCTCTAATGATTACCATTATGTCCAGAAGCACCGTTTCGATAATTCGCAATCACTTAATCATGGAGTCAGTCCACAAGAAGTACCATGATTGAAAACTCCTTATTGTATACTCTTTACAAAAGCAATTCATCTAACTGCTTTGTCCAATGACCTCTTCATGTGTGTGTTACCCCTATATGATATCCTTGATTCCTTTGAGTTAAATTCGTTCGCTCAATACAGTCATATTTTATCTTATTGTCACCATTGTGTCCTCTTAGTGATTAATATGATCATTTTTAACAAATGACTGTGATAAATTGCTCATTTGAGAACAAGTAACCTGTGGTCACATTCCATATTTATCAGCCCACACAATGCCAATTAGAGGATATTATTAACTCTTTAATTGAGCTATGAATTTCATTGTTGCTAGTAAAGCCATGCCATACACAAGTCATGTACCCAACATATCGGCTATGGGCTCAATCATCTTTAGAGCATAAGCTTTCACTTATATCAAAGCACATGAGTTGCATACGCATGGTCAATGACTAACTCAAGATTTAAGTAAATCACACCATGAATGTCACAAGAGAATTAATTCATAAACGGATTCAGAATTAATTCATCCTTCATGAGCTGAGTCAAGGTAAGCACCTTGTAAGCGACCCTAAAACCAGCAAACTCATTGGTTAAGGATTTGAACACTATTTCAATTTGTGTGTTCATGTCTAATTCAACCTCATTGTCTTTCGGTTCTGCAAAGAATCCCATAAGCTTAAGTATATGCTCTTTGACTGGGGTGCCGATTTTATGTTGAGAATTCATCAAATTTGTAATAGCGAATTGTCGAGCCAATGTGACTTGGCCTAAGAGCAAATCCTTCAACTTTGTTATGATCTCTTTGGCAGTACAGAAATTCTCGTGTTGCTCTTGCAACACACTACTCATTCTCACTAACATATAACATCAAGCAATCGAGTTAGAATCTCTCCAGCGATTTCTCACTTTGGGCTGAGCTTCAAAAGGGCACGTTTTGTCAAGCACAAATTTGTGTTTCTCACAACTGAGAACTATTAGCAAGTTTTGTTTCCATTCTCGAAAGTTATCCCCATTTAATTTATTCTTAGTAAGATTGCTAATAAGAGGACTTGGAGACATATTTGAACTAAAAAAATAAATATTCACTAATTACTATCTTTGTATTAAGCAAATATTTTTCATTTCAACAACATATCAAGAATGCAGTATGATGCATGCATCTTGTATTAAAACCTTAAAAAAAGAATTTCGTTGCTACGATCATTCTCACACCCATCAACCATGTCGCCTTGGGGTCTCACGATTAACTAGCAAGAACATGGATTACATCCAATCAATTTGTGAATCTTAATTCTCAATACTCTACATGACCTAACGACCGTTAAATGTTTGGCCATCATCTCTAGCTTAAATATCTTTTCTTGGGAAACAATTTAATAAGAGATGATCTTGAGTGTGTAACCATTGACTCAACACCCATAATGAACATGCTCTCATTTATGAGTCATCTTGGGACAATCTCTCTAAAAGTCATGCATGACTAGTTGTCCTTAAAAAGAAATCTATCTAGTGAATCCACATGACAAAGTTTACCTTGGGGTGCAGCAAAGGTAGGAACCGACTCGAAATTTTATCATGCTATCACTTATGGACCATCAATGGAGGCTATAGGTCTTGTTCAAGGAGCTTCTCTCCCTCAATATTTTAAAAACATACAATGTTTTTTTATCCCAAATTTCAAGAATGATCATACAATAGTCATAGTGGCATTTTTACCTAATCAAAGTGACATGTTTCCAATATATGCATGTCATGCTATGGCAATTTTATAATATTCATTCATAAGAATCAATCAATCTTAAAACAAATAATTTTGATTCTCCACAGTTTTTCTTTTAAAGGAAAAATTGAAGAAGTGAATTAGAATCATGCACCAGGTAGGGTCCAAGGAAATGGAGGTGATTCAAATTTGACCGCTTAAGAACCAAGTCTTTCCTACCTAGAGCCAACCCTAGACATGCACCTTCTCATTACCACACTTCTCACAGTTATTGAATAACCTAAAAAAGTTAATAGAACAATACAACACATGTATTTTCTCATTACCACACTTCTTATTTTTAATCGATCAACTGTGGATCATCTCATATATATATCACAATTATAACATTGCAAAATATTATAAACAATATAAAACACATATATAATGATATAGGTAATTAAAATAAATTGCCAGCCAATGTTTCCGTGGTTCTATTTCTAGAAATTAAATGGAAAAATAAAATTACATAAATTTTCACTGCAAGGCATTCCTTGAGTCTTCAACCGCGATCGTATCTTTTACTCATCATCGACTCCTTTTGGAAAAATTACATTTAAATCCTATGTTCGTTTCCAGCTCACAAGAATTCTATGAATTTTTTTTTAAAATAGCCCTACGTGGAGATGATAGCCCACGATCTATTTCCTAAGAACCACAACCTCGGCAAAAAATAATTATATAAAAAATATATAATTTCGCATCCATTCCCATATATAACTCAAAACATGTATAAGATCTAAAGAATGTCTCTTTCTATGCAATCAAATCATTCAAGAAGAAAGAAATTTATATTGATTATCATTATCTGATTCTACTTATAGACAGAACACAACCTGGCTCATGATACCAATTATTGGAAAAACAGGTTTGAAAGCGCAGCGGAAAATAAATTTAGGGAAAAACAAGAGTTTTAAAAAATTTTCCGAAACAAAATCTTGGTTATGATATCTAAAGTAATAAACACTTAATCAAAATTTTACTTTTTCGATTCGTCTAGGATGAGCACTTCGACCGAGTAGTCTTCTCCACTATCCTTAAGCTCACGTCTGTCGAGTGTGGGCTCGCTTCGAATTAGAAAATTTTTCATCAAAATTACCAATTTCTCTAAAATTTTAGGTCAAGTTGCCAATTAGAAAAATATCTCTGAAAATTTTCTAGAATAATTTTTTTAGAGAATTTTCTCTCTACAACTTTCTCTTGAATTCAAGTGTGTAAAAAATAATGATCCAATGCTCTCTTTATATTGGGAGAATTTATAGAGTTCAACTATGATTAAACTTAATCATTTTAATATTAAATTAATAAAATAATATTAAGATAAATATTAAATTTAATTTAATATTAAATTATTAAAATAATATTTTTGAAATAATTAATCTGAAATAAAAATTCTCTGGTAGAGTCCCAATAGGAGTGTAACTCTTACACTACTCAACCATCGACGACCAACCACTGTTGGCCACCAAGACTCCAATTATCAGAACCACTAGCACAGTAGTGTCGATCTCAGCAGTGCGACACCTTTACTGACACCATAAGCGTGTTCGGCATTGTGGGTTCCGTCCGGGCCAATGACAACCTGACCGGTTTGGTCAAGCCACCAATTGGACCGTTGGCCCGGTTTCACATACCGGGGTCGATTCAACCAGTTTTTGGGTCTTGGTCTCAATTTTGGACTCCTAGGCCCATTTTACGATCTCAGGTCCAATTTTTAAGTTCAATTACCCATTGAGCCAATTGTCTGACTTGAAAATTAACTTCCAAAAATATAATATTAATTTAATTAATTTAATTTTACTTGATCAAATTTAATTTTTCCAAAAATCACTTAGATTTTCCAAATTAAATTTCCAAGAAATCAAATTCCCTAGTTGAACAACTCTCACAACCACTTAATTTAATTGCACATTGAATAAATCAACTCAATTAAATTATTCCTGAAGTCGTAGAATTTTCTTCTGATTTAAATAAAGTCCTATTAAGCTTTTGTTGAGCTAATGGAGGGACCAATCGGACATATACAATTAGGCTCTAGTGATTGCCATTATGTCCAAAAGCGCTTTTGATAATTCGTAATTACTTAATCATGGACTCAATCCAAGAAGTACCATGATTGAAAATTCTTTATTGTATACTCTTTACGAAAGCAATTCATCCAACTACTTTGTCCAATGACCTCTTCATGTGTGTGTTACCCTCATATGATATCCTTGATTCCTTTAAGTTAAATCCATTCATTCAATACAATCCTATTTTATCTTATTGTCACCATTGTGTATTCTTAATGATTGATATGATCACTGTCAACAAATGTATGTGATAAATTTCTTGTTCAAGAACAAGCAGCCCGTGGCCACGTTTCATATTTATCAATCCACACTATGCCAATAAGAGGATACCATTAACTCTTTAATTGAGCTTTGAATTTCACTATTGCTAGCAAAGCCATGCTATACACAAGTCATGTACCCAACATACCGGCTATGGCTTGATCATCTTTAGAGCATAAGCCTCCACTTATATCAAAGCACAGGACTTGCATAAGCATGGTCAGTGGCTAACTCAAGATTTAGGTAAATCACACCATGAACGTCACAAGAGAATTAATTCACAAATGGATTCAGAATTAATTCTTCTTGGGTCCAGTCCAATGTATCGTTCTACTAATGAATACATCTATGTCTCTGCTCGTGGAGTCAACTACTACGATAGCTAAAACTAGCCATCTCTCCAATTGGAATTGTAGATGACATAATAATCCTTCTCAATATTTGAATCAAATGCTCACTTTGATTCTTTGGCGGGGGTATGGACTCATTTAGATTATCTACTGAAGTAAGTTGTCTTTCTTGCAATGTAAACGTTCTTTACAATGCCACTTATCTTCAGTTTGAACTTTATACAATCAATGAGCTAATATTTGCTTGTCACAATTTCGCTATGTATGCAAACTATAAAAGACATAAATACAAAAGAAATAATTGTGAAATGTGAAATTAACTTTATTTATTTATCCATTTTTCAAATAAATAGAAAAAAGTTACATGTTTAATACAATATGGGCACATTTCCCAACATATAATCTAAGGGAAAGCTTTAGCTTTAGTGCCTTCAAGGACCCCATGGAAAACTTAGTTTCTTTAAAACAACAAGGGTCAATGGATAACTACCATGACATCTTCATCAGCGTTCTCAAACAACTGCAACTACTAGAAAATTATTCTCTGAGCATTTTTACTAGCAATTTGAAGCCAAAGATAGGTTAGTACCTCCAACTCTTTAAGCCCAAATCACTAATGAAAGGTATTCTAGTGGCCAGACAGGTAGAAAGGATCCTCTCCAATTCCCATAAATGTGGTTACTCTTTTGGCTTAAGGGGACCCCATCGAACTCCTACTTTATTTCCTCCACTTGCACCAGTAACCAAGGTGGGTACAGTACAGCTCTACAACCCAATGGTACCCCTCCCACCAGTGGCTACAGTAGGAATCCAATTAGATCTCTCTCTCTTCTTTTGAAATTGAGGAAAAGAATACAAAGGGGTTATGTTTTTGGTGTGGTACCAAATACACCTTTGGACATAAATATGTCAGATCCCAACTCTACTAGAAGTTGTTGGACCCTCCTTCTGATGGTGAGGGTGAGGATTTCCAAGAATGCTCATACCACCTAGAAGATGCTCCTTAGGAAGAAGAAGTTTTCGAGTCCTCTAGACTATCTTTGCATGCAATCTAAGGCTCTCAAGGCATCCACACAATGCATATTGCAACATACATTGGTTCCACTCTAGTGATCATCTTAGTTGATTCAAGAAGCACACAATTTCATCAGTTCCAAATTGGTCAAACAACTTTCATGACCTGTGAAATAGATGGATCAACTTAGAGTTACCATTACTGATGGTGGTTATTTAACAACTAATGGCAGTTTCCAAACAGTTCCTTAGGAGGCCCAGGGCATATCATGTGCCACAAATTTCCTGGTGTTACCCTTAAAAGGTTGTGATATGGTGTTAGAAGTCCAGTGGTTGTTGTCCTTAGGGACCATCTTATGGGAATTCAACACCTTAACAATGTAGTTTACTCACCAAGAAAGACCTTGCAAGTTACAATGAATCATACTTTGAGCAATTCACTTATTGAATGCATCACAGTTCTCTAAGTGCTTATCATCAGTGGGCCAAATGTTAGGACCTTGTGCCATGGTGTTGGCCACTCCACTAAAAACTATCTTGTCATGGCTACTATTGCCACTCCATTGGTATTGCAACAACTGGTAGATGAGTATGCTGACATTTTCTAGGATCCTGTTAGTCTCTTTCCCCCTTTCCTACATGATCATGGCATACCCTTGAAGGATGAAACGCTAGTGGTCAAAATTAGACCACATCAGTACCCCAATATCCAAAAGAATAAAATCGAGAGACTAGTTCAGGAGATGCTTCAGGCTAGTATTATAAGAGACAATAGTAGCTCATTTGCTTCTCCAGTAATAATGGTTAAGAAGAAGGATGAAAATTGGAGAATGTGTGTTGACTATAGGCAACTCAACTCGCTAACCATCACGGATAAATTCCCCATTCCCATAATAGATGAGCTCTTGGATGAATTGGGCCAAGATGTCTTCTTCTTGAAGCTTGACCTTAGATCGGTCTACCACCATATTCGAATGAAAATGAATGATATTTCTAAGACTTCATTTAGAACTTATGAAGGGAACTACGAGTTCTTTTTCATGCACTCTGGCCTCACCAATGCTCTTTCAACATTTCAAGTATAACCACCCGAAAGTCAATGGTATCGAAAAGTGTAGTTTTAAAACCCCATTTTTGTAATTCAGACCCGTTAATATTTCTATTAAATATTTACAGAGTTATATTAGAAGTGAATTGAATTTAGATTAGGTAATTTTGTCGAATTACTGATTAATTAAGGTACAGGGACTAAATCGTAAAAGTGTCAAAATTTCAATTACTACATGTTTTAATATTAGAAAGTGAATTAAGGACTAAAGTGGTAATTATACCACTTAATAGTTAATGGAAAATAGCTTGGTTTATTTTCATAAGAGAATTGTTATAAAATTTAGATAAAATAATGTTATAAAATTTTGCTTAAAAAATAAAATATAACTTAAGTAATAAAAAGGAGCTAGTGGAATGAAAGAGAAGGTGGTCTCCTTTATATCTTCAAATTGAAACCAAAAAGAAAAGAAGAGAAACACATTCGTCCTTAGGGCTCAAGTATTTCACCCTTTAATTTGTTAGTCAATTTAGTCCATTTTCTTGTAATTCTTATGTTTTTGGAATCCCGGTAGCTTAAGATTTTGTTTAGCTGGCTTTAAAGAGTGCTAAACAAGCACCATTTATTTGAAAATTTTGACTTCTAAAAAGCCCTTTTTCTCATATGGAAAAGCTAAAAATTTTAACTTTTCCTAAGCCAAAAGCACTTTTGGCTGCTAATTTAGTTTTTTATCCTCCATTTTTCTTCTCCTAAAACACACAGTATACTTCCAAATTCTTCTTTATTTTCTCTTTCAAAACTGGTTCTTTGGTTCTACTTCTCTTTTATTTTATTTAATTCTTCCATTTTCTTCAAGATTTTTGCTACTCTCTCTCTTTCTTTCTACTCTCCTAATCTCATCTTCTCATTTCAACTCCCCATTTATTTATTTTTTTCATTTTTTCCCTATTTCAGGTTAAGCTATTTTTGGCTCCCCATTTCCTCTTTAATTCTTCCACTAGTGAGTTTCTTTTCTACACCCACTTTTTCTTCTTTTCATGTTTGATCCTCGATTTGGCTATAAACCCATCTTAATTATGCTTAGTTTTAGTAGTTTCCTGCTTTCGCTTAGTTGAATTTCATTAATTTTTATGTGTAGTGCTTTGAGGGAGTAAGGGAAGAGTGCTTTCACACCCATTTCTAGGGTTTTATGAATTTGGATTCTTTAAAACAACTATGGCAGTGAAGTTAAAGAGTTGTTTGCGTTCTGGGTTTTTTTTTGGGGGGGTTTAGCTTAGGACTGGAAAATACCTTTTATATATATAAAAACTCCTTTTCAACTGTTTTGGCTTGTGAAAGAATCAGGTTTTTTAGGTCTTGATATTAGATAATTACAAGTCTTTTAGTATGTTCTACATTTATTCTAGTCTTGCCCGACAGTTTAGCTTCATTGTCTCTTAATTTAAAAACAATTTTGATGCAATAAAGTCGTAGACTTAAAATATTATGTCAACATTCTTTAAGTGTTAAAGATGATGTTTTTAAGTGTCAAATATTTGTTACTTATTTCTTTCTAACAACTGAATCTATGGTTTGATTCTAAAACGACAAATAAGGTAGGAGAAATGAATGTATTGAATTTAAAATCAATTATTAAGGCTAGGGTTCTTTGTTTGGATTGATATTATAGAATAGTTTTACCAATAGATATAGGATAGAGTTGTTTTTGCCTCTGATGATTCTACCTTGGAACCAACCTTTTGAATGATTTGATATACCTCTTGATTGAACTAGGAAATAAATCTCATTAAACTGATAGAATCTGTGCTAACAAGTTAAGAATTGATGAGTATTAAACTTTTGTTTCTTTGTTTTTGATGATGTAATTATGCATCAGTTGTAATTCAGGAATTTATTTGAAAAAGTCAAAAAACACATTGGTTTGGTATTTTTAGATTTCATGGTTAGGTAAAGAAATAATTGAAAAAAAAAATGTGTGGGATAGTTGGCTCCATTTGGATCTTGTTGGTATTGACCAAATATTTCCCATACTCACTTTTTTAATTGTGTTTGATGTTTTTATTAGTTGTGTTCTCTTTCTTGGATATTATTCCAGTCTTGGAAAGTTGATTTTGATTGAGAAAAAAAATCTCAGGATCCTATCTGATTTTGATACACATCTCCACCATTTGAAATAATCATGTTATCTTCAATTGTTCCTTTCAATAGTTTCAAACATGTAAAAAATATACTTATGTGACATTTGATTTTCTTGATTGCTTTATTGGCTGAAATGAATATGCTCATATACACCATAGATGAGTACTTTGGTGGTTGAAGTTAGTGGTGAAAAAGTTAAAGCAATGTGGGATAAGAAATTGATAGAAATATTCTATGATATTTGTATTAAAGAGATATTGAAAGGAAATAGACCCAATACTCATTTCACAAAAGGCAAGGCTTATTTATAAAGACAACTTAAAAATAGGTGGGATGCCTTGCAAAAAGAATAGAAGGCTTGGAAGAAACTTAAAGGAGGAGATACTGGTCTAGGATGGAATCCTATAAAAAGAACCGTTGATGCTTCGGTGATTGGTGAGAGAGTAGGCTAAAGGTACATTAATAATTCTTGGTATTTTTGTTTTTTTTCTTATTTATGAGTTTATTGATAATTTCTTATTAAACTACCATTTTATATGTAGATTGTGCCTGAAGCTCAAATTTTTAGAACATCGGGCATTGATCTTGAAGCGAAGTTGGAGCAAATATTCATGGGGGTAGTTAAAACAGGTAATAAAGCATGTACATCTTCTTCTAGTACACTTCCTAATGAGTTTTTTGAGGATGTTGAAAATGACATAACTAAAGAGAATAAGGAAGAAAATACAAGAAATGATGTTCACATTGATGGAAACGATAAAAAATGAAAACACCTGAGATTTCAACTTCACGTCTTAAAACTGGAAGGAAGAAATCCTCAAAGCAAATTGGAGGGACTGCAAGATTGCCAAGTCAAATAGAAAAATAATGCAATGCAACTAATAATATGAGTCAAGCCACATCTATTTTGACTCTTGTTATGGATCCATGTGGTATTCAACAAGCAGTCAAAGGGCTTGATTGCATGTTGGAGGAAGTTTCAGAAGGTAGTCCGCTATACTTTTTCTCACTGAAATTATTACTTAATAAGGACAAGCGAATTATGTTTTTATCAATTAATCCCAAGATTAGAACTTTATGGCTTACGAAGAAAATGAAGGATAGTTGAAAATTTTCTAGTCTTGTAGGGTCTAGAGATATCTACTATGTGACTAAACAACAATGCTAAACTACTTTTATCAATACTTGTTTATGTTTGGTTTTAGATATTGGATTTGTGTTCTACTCATTTATGTGTAATATAGTTTTATCAATAGTTGTTTATATTTGATTTTGGATATAAAATTTGCTCACAGGTGATAAGTATGGTTGACAATTCCAACAGTGATGAAAGTGATGATGAAAGGGAAAAGAGAGATTTTACAATGCATGGAATGTTTTATCAATACTTCTTGGGTCATGATATCTCTACAGATGGAATCAAGGTAGACCTTGAGAAGATTCGGGCTGTACTAGAGTGGGATCCGAAAAAAGCATTACAGAAGTACACAATTTCCTTGGTTTGAAGGGGTATTACAAAAGGTTCGTGAATAGGTTCCCATGATTGCAACGCCATTGACGTAGTTACTCTAAGAAAAGATGACAAGTTTTACCGGTCTGAAGAGTGTCATAAAAGTTTCAATAAGATAAAGAAGGCATTAATTGAAGCCCCAGTGTTGAGTCAACCAGAATCAAAAGCAAAATACTTTGTGGTAACAGATGCATCTTTGAATGGATTAGGGCGTGCTCATGCAGAAAGGAAAGGTGATTGCTTATGCGTCACAGCAGCTCAAACTTCATGAAAAGAATTACCAACTCATGATATGGAACTAGTCGTCATTGTGTTGGCTTTAAAGATTTGGAGACACTATCTCTATGGAGAGAAGTGTCGTATATTATTGGACCATAAAAGTTTGAAGTATCTACTCACCCAAAAGGAATTGAACCTACGCTATTGATGATAGATAGAGTTGTTAAAGGATTATAACTTGACCATTAAGTAGGAAATGTGGTGGTTGATGCATTAAGTAGGAAGGCTGTTTCAACTTTGGCTTCCCTAAGAGCAAGGGTATGTTTAGTGGATGATAGGTCCCTTTTCACTGAGTTAAGGGTGTGACCTGTTTCCCTTTCCCAAATATTAGAGTCACAACTCGAGGATGTGTGGTGTGATGAGATAAAGGAATATATGAAGTTTGGCGATGCACAAAATTTTAACATGGGAAATGAGGGAGTACTACGTTTTATAGGAAGCCTGTATGTACCCAACGATGAAAACCTGAGGCAAGAGATCTTGATGGAAGCACACCGAGGACCCTTTTCACTTCACCCAAGGAGTGTGAAGATGTATTGAGATTTAAAGAGCTTATTTTGGTGGGCAATGATGAAATTGGAAATATTGAAATTTGTGATGAAGTATCTAACCTGTCAAAGGGTCAAGGCTCCCTCTGAACAATTGTGTTCACTTGAGATTCCAGAACGAAAGTGGAACAGGATCACGATGGATTTCATTTTGGGGTTACCCCTTAGTGCATCAAAGAAGAATTTTGTATGGATGATCGTTGATAGGCTAAAAAAAGTCAGCACATTTTGTAGTAGTGTGTACCAACTACTCAATAAAAAGTTAGTGGAGTTTTACATTTTGAAATAGTTCGCCTACACGGCATTCCTTTATCAATTGTATTTTATCGTGATTCCATATTCACATCATGGTTCTAGAAGCAGCTACAAACGTCTTTTGGAACAAGTTTCACTTTAGTATGGCCTTACATCCTTAAACTAATGTACAATTAGAAATGGTGATGCAAGTATTAGAGGATATGCTTAAAAGCTATACGATTGACTTTGGGATAAACTGGGAGAAGTACCTACCTTCGACAAAGTTTGTGTACAACAATAGTTATCACGCTAGTTTGGGCATGCCACCTTTCGAAGCATTATACGGGAGAAAGTGCCGATCACCAGTTTATTGGTTAGAGCTTAGTGAAAAGAAGCTAGTTAACCTAGATTTAGTCTGTGAAGTAGAAGAGAAGGTGTTGGTCATTAAGAATCATCTAAAGTTTGCTCTAGATTGCCAGAAAGCATATGCAAATAAAAAAAGGAGAGATGTATCCTATGAAGTTGGAGACAAGGTGTTTCTCAAGGTCTCACCTTGGATGAAGATCATTCTCTTTAGGTTAAAGGGGAAACTTAACCCACGGTTGATTGGACCTTATGAGATTTTGGAGTGTATATGGCCAGTAGCATATCATTTAGCAATTCCATCAGAGCTATTTGAGATTCACAATGTGTTCCATGTGTCAATGCTACGAAGGTAACGCTTAGATCCAGACCATGTGGTACAATAAGAGGCATTGGAGGTGGATTCTTAACTTGTCTTATGAAAAAAAAGCCCGTCAAGATCCTAGATTGAGAAATCAAGACACTCAAGAATAAGAAAATCCCATTGCTAAAAGTGCTATGGCAGAAGCATAAAGTTTAGGATGCGTTGCGGGAAAGAGAAAGCTCAATGAGAGAACAATATCCTCATCTCTTTATAGGTACAAAATTTTGCTAACGAAATTTTTATAAAGGTGGGGTTGTTGTCACACCCTCATTTGGCGAGTTGGTACTATTTGGGAGATTACACTGGAAAAGACCGCTTAAGTTGTGAAACTTAGATAGGTTAAGGTTGCTAACTTTGTGGCAAATATTTCGTTGAACTTCACCAAGGCTGCAAAATCTTATTTCGTGGATTAGCGAGTTTCTTGTTGGGACGAGGCCCTTATTTAGCGGACTCTTCTACTAATAAGTTTGCCACCTGTGTTTTTGTGTCACTATTTATGGGAGTGGAGTAGTTAGTGGGACACATTTAAATCATCTAGCATCCCAGTGGAGGTATCTTTTAGTAATCATGACACCTGAGGAGTATTGTAGGATGTGATTGATCAGTGGAAGAATGTGAAAATGATTATTGATTAGAGTTAACCCTAAGTGAGATTTAGGTTAGAGATAGCTATAAATAGGACAACCTGGTAGTGGAGAGAAAATTTCCTTTTCATCTTCTCTGCTAGTATTTGTTATCATCGAAGAAAAACCAAGAGAGTTATTCCTTGTTAACGAAAGTGTTATCCGTTATGCTTATAGAAGTTTTTGTTTTAAGCTTTTTGCTGGTAAATTCTTAAATCCTTTTTTAAGTTTTACTATATAGAAAGAAGCAGTTGTAAGAGTGGTTAAGTAGGGCTTTCATTTTGAATAATAAATGAAAATGAATCTTTCATCTAGAAATTGTTTGCATGTCTACAGATTCATGTTAATTTATTAAGTTTTGGTTGTTTCTTTATATTTAAAAAAATTATTTCATTGTTTGAGCAAAAAAAAAAGGAATAGGTCCCAATGTCAAAAGGAAAGAACTTGTCAAATAGGAAAAGCTCTAAGTGAAGATTTTTGGTGAGTTTTTTTGTGCCTTGAGTTTGTTATTTGTAATATTTCGTTAAATCCTTCTTACTGTACTTCCAGGCAAAGGCTTTAACCTTTGGTCTTGATACTTGTGTTAAGGAGTTGTGTTCAAAGAGTCAATTCATGTAAGGGTACATGTAACACTCCTAACCCGTAACCGTCGCTGGTTTAGGGTTAAGAGGAATTACTGGACAATCGAAAACTTTTACGGACATTTCATATCTTAGTTTGACAAATCACATCAAAGTGTCCCTTAAATAGATCTTTGAGACCTTTAACATACTTTAGAATAGGGTCAAGACTAAACCGAACACATACAGAAATTCTCAAAAATTTAAAAATTTTTCTAAGTTACAGAGGTCACACACCCGTGTGCCTCCCACTGCCTCAGACACGCCCATGTGTCTAAGCCGTGTCAAAACATGGCATACATACTGACTTGTCCACACTGCCATGGACATGCCCGTGTGCCCCACCCGTGGTCGCTACTGACTTGCATCACACGGCCAGTCACACGCCCGTGTGTCCAGCCTATGGTCGAGTCTAACTTGTTTTGAAACACAACCACGAAGGACACGGTCGAGCCACACGCCCGTGTGCTCAACCGTGTGGGCAATTATAGGCCATTTTCAAGGCCAAAATGCCACCCACACTATGGGCTATCCCTACAAGCATCATACCAATTCAATTCATTCCAAATTAATCAACTTTTCCAAGCATTCAAAGGCATCTCAATCACAACATCTTATGCAACAATTAGCTCAACTAAATAACAACCATTTCTAAGCAAGTTTCATCCACAATCTTACCATTACAATATAACATCTTCCCATCAATATGATACTAACTTTGCTTCATAAACATACAACAATTTTGATCATCTTAACAGCCAACATACCATACTAAAATATGCATAATATATCATGACCACTCATTCATATCACCAACATTTATCTAGCCATATCACATGACTATTTTCATATCTCAAACATATTCCAAAATAACTAGCCTATACATGCCATATTAAACTATTTTCACATTGAAAAGTACCAAAGTAGATTTGATAGTGTGGTGATGATCCTCGACGATTCCCAAGCCTTTCATAGCTTCGACGATCTATAAAACAAAGCAAACACATACAAAGTAAGCTTTCAAAAGCTTAGTAGGCCATATACAAATAAACTTAACATAAAATGCACATAATCACATTGATACAATGTCATTAATATTCCTCATTTGCAATCTCATAACATGTTCTTTGGCTCATTTATTTAGCCATAAATTGCTAACATATCATATCTTAAAGCATCATTTATGCTCATAGCACATTCAAATATATATCACATATTATCTCATCAAATTCATACACATATTCATTTTGGTAAGTTCATATACACACTTACCTTTCATACATATACACATTGTACCTTTCAGACGTATTTGACTCATTTATACATTTCATGAAATCTTTCATTTCTCAAATTTGCCCGTTGAACCATTCAGAATCAAATAGGAAGCTCAGAATACTCAGAATGGTCTTACAATGCCAACGTTCCAAATGTGGCCTTACATGTAACCAGATATCGATGCCACTGTCCCAAATAGGGTCTTACATGAATCAATACGATGCCAATGTCCCAGACATGGTCTTACACATAAATCTCAAATCGATGCCAACATCCCAGATGTGGTCTTACACGATATCACATATCAAACACCTATGTCATGACATATGTAATCCTATCTATTCCTAGGTTCGTACGGGGCTTTTTCGGATGTTGACACCATGTCAATATTATCTCAGATTTCATGTATTCATCATTTTGAACACATTCATCAATATGAAGTTTCATATGAACATACATATATCAATGTAAATGCATTTATTTGTATATCGACTTACCTCAGGTTCGGATAAACGGAAACGAACTCGGCTACTCAATTACTTTCGATTTCCCACTATCTAGGTCCATTTTCTTCGGCTCTTGATCTATACATATTCAAATTTAACTCATTTATTCACTAATTCATTCAATTCAATCCAAAAACACATATTTAAGGCAATTTACAAATTAGCCCTCATATTTTCACATTTTGACATTTTAGTCCCTATTTCACAAAATCACAAAATACACCAAATCTCATATCACCTGAGTTTGGTGAATATTCCCATGCTCCATAAAAGTCCATATATTTCATTTATTTCATAATTTAGTCCCTCAAAATATTTTTTTCTTAATTAAGTCCAAATTACTCAAAATCAACAAAAATCCAAAGACAAACTATGTTAATCTAACACATATCTTTCATAATTCATCTTCAAACATCACAAAATTCATGTGTTCATCAATGGCACATTTCAAAACTTTCATTAATTCACAAAATTGAAGCATGGGTTTTGAAGAACACGAAGCAACGATTACAAAAACATAGAAATCATCAAAAATCGAACAAAAACTAACCTTGAATCAAGCTTAAATGATAATCGAACCCTATTTGCTTCTTTTCCTTTCTTTTTCTTTCAATATTCGGCCAAAGGTGATGAATATGGCTATTTTCTCTTATTTTGTTTTATTTAATTAAACATAATTATTAATTTTACATATTTAACCTTTAATACAAAATATATAAAACACATAATATAAGGTCATTCTTGACCATTGCCGTCTACTTACTTTAATAGTGGGCTATTTACCTATTAAGGACTTCACATATAAAGACATTAGCAAATTAACACTTACACATTAATTAGCCACTTTTTCATTTTACATGATTTAATCATTTTCTCAATTTAAGCATGCAAACAACAAAATTTATTTACAGAAATTTCACACATACTAATTCACATGCTGAAAACTCAAAAAATAATATTAAAATAGTTTTCTTACTCGAATTTGTGGTTTCGAAACCACTATTCTGACTAGGTTCTAAACTGAACTGTTACAGTATAGATAAACAAATAAAAATAGAAGCCATACATGTGCATGGGTAGAAAATACTCCTTCCTTGGTGTACAAGCTCCATATCCAAAAAGGTGTAAGGAGGTATTGGAGGGTAGTTACGTATGATTATGAAACGAAGATATAAGATATTATGTTTTCTATCTGGTATGGCCTTCTATTACAAACCGTGACCGGTGAAAACTCGGCCTTGTTGAGGAACACTTATGTGTTTGAAATACAAGGAGGGATGAAGGAGGTACGGAGGTTATGACTAGTAATATACACTGATGAGCAATACGAAAATAGAAGAAAAATAGTTCTTTGGAACTTGGATCAGAAGCTAGCACAAAGAAGGGAGTATGAGGATAAAAAGGCTGCATAATGTGTAAAAAAAGTGTAAACATTACATAAAAAGGGTGAACAATATGTTAAACAATCAAAAATGGTAGTCTGCCATGATGGCATATGCGTAGAATAGTAGTGTCGCGTAATTGTTATACGCAACTCTCAAATTGCTGATAGTGTCCACCATGAGGCTAAGTCTGTTTGAGGAACTGCCAGCGGATAATTTGGGAACCAAGAGAGTTGTATCCGCCAGATGTGATGTACCATTTTGTTAGTCTACGTCTTGATCTCTTAATGTCTGTTGGCCCCTAGTGTGGAGTTATACTTCCTTAGAACTCACTAAGTTCTTATGAACTTACCTAATTGTCTTCTTTTTCTTTTCAAGCTCTTAAGTTGGATGGTGTCGTAGCAGGGAACCAATCATATTAACGGCTTACTGTGAGGCATCTCTTGCTTTGGTGTAACATTTATTTGTTGTGGTATTAGGCTATGTTAGTCGCCGCTGGATGAATTTTAAAAATCGTAATTGAAAATGATATTTTGTAACTATGGATGTTTATTTGTAGCCTTACTGGCTTAATGTCAACTTGGTTTTATGTGATAACAGACAAAAATTGAATTTTTAAATTGCTATACGAGCGATAACTTAGTCGAAATTGTGAAACTTTATGAAGCTTAAATCAAAAGTTGGTTACTCGTATCCCATTTTTAAATGGCACGGTATTATTTTTACTTCATTTTTCATCCTACCATATGTTTTCAAAAATCATCGGGACACCACTCTAGCAAGCTAGTACCCACCCCAACTAGGAAGTTAGTTATTAAATGGTATGGTCAGTTAAATGGTTTAAACTTGTGACGCTCCATACCCAAATCTGAAGACCGGGTTGGGCGTGGGGTGTTATAGAACAGACCACCAAAGCCTTAGATTTTTTTTGAGCAACAAGCCATCACTCTTTTCCAGTAGAGACTGGTGGCCAATATGCTTGGTTATGATTTTAAAGCGGTGTATAGGAAAGGCAATCACAATGTGGTGGCACATGCACTATTTAGGAGGGAATCGAGCTCCTCAGTGTTGGAAAAAATCCAGTTTGAAAACGATTTTCTTGCATAGCGACAAATAAAATTTTTGAAAATTGACCCAGTTTGTGATATTTATTGTAATAAACCCTAAACCAAAATTATACTTATTTTTTGGATAGACGGATCCTTGTCGTTCTTGACTTTCAACCAAACGATTTTCTCCACTATTTTCGTACCACAAATTACTCCGAGTGTGGGCTCGATCAAATCGAATCAAAACACACAACTAGAAATAGTTTTCTTTTCTTTTGGGTGAAAACACAAATTTTCTTCTCAAATAGAAATTGATAGAATTGTTATTCTGGAAAAATATATTTAATAGTTGAGAATAAATTCTCTCTATTTTTTAGCAGAGTAACAATATTTTAAAGTTGTGTAAATAGCCCTACTGGTGCCATCTATTTATAGGGAGAGAATGTAGAACATCATTTAATTATAGAAGTTTATTTTAACTAGAAAAACGAAATCTTTGTTCAACTAGGATGTAGGGGGCAACAAACTTAGTTAATGATACTATGATTTGTTGTCCCACTTTATAACATAAGGGGCTTTTAGGCTTCTTCCCTATTGGGTCTAATTATAAGTACTTCTTAAGATTTTAATCAAATACTTTATAATTTGATTGAACCCAATATTTTAAAGTTGTGTAAATAGCCTTTCTGGTGCCATCTATTTATAAGGAGAGGATGTAGAACCCTTGTTTAATTATAGAAGTTCATTTTAACTAGAAAAACGAAACCTTAGTTTAACTAGGATGTAGGGGGCTACAACCTTAGTTAATGATACTATGATTTGTTGTCCCACCTTATAACATAATTGGCTTTTAGGCTTCTTCCCTGTCGGGTCTAATTAAAAGTACTTCTTGGGCTTTTAATCCAATACTTTATAATTTGATCCAACCCAATATTTGTTTTTCTATTTTTGAAAAATAAATTTCAATATATTTCCAATTAAATAATTTTCTCAACCCAATTTTAATTTCTTAAAATCATGACAATTTTACCTTAAAAAATCGATGAGAGAATATATTTAATATTTCTGCATTCAATGGTTCACTATGACCAAATGATTTATTTCCATTTTTTGAATTTTATTTAATTCAAAAACATAAATTCATTTTTCAAGTCATTTTCATTTTACAATTTTCATTTTCATTTTGGAGAAAACCTCATTTTTATCCAAATGATTTCATTTCTCCATTTTCATTTTCATTTTGGGGAAAACCTTAATCATTTTCAAATGTTTCCTATTTCTCCATTTCACCATTTCTATTCATTTGATTCAACATTCAATTCATTTCTGATTTCAACGAGATAGCGGAGAGATCGATTGGACATATGCAATTGAGGCTCAAATGACTTATAATTAAGTTCTAGTTTTTTGCCTATTAATTATAAACTCATTAAATCACGAAATCATTCCACTATAGTATAGTGACTGTGTAACACCCCTAACCCCTCTCCTTCGTCGGATTAGGGTCACATCTATTACTAACAAATCAAAACATTTAATTACATCATAAGCAATGGTGCAAGTAGGGGTGAAGCTAGAAAATTATTTTAGGGGGCCAAAATGAAATTTTAATTTTTAATAGTCTATATCTTTATAATTTTTAAAGGATTAAATTACATTTTCATAATTTTAGGGGGACCAAAGTGTAATTTTACATTTACTAATTTAAAATTTTAAATTTTTCTAAAGGACCAAAACAACAATTTTCTATTTTAGGGGGACAGGGCCTCTGCCAACCTCTCATTGGATTCGGCTCTAGGTGCAGGCTAACTATTATCATTTATTATACAAGGGCAGATCATGACAATCTAATACTTTCATACTAGAGTCTTATACAATGAAATAATGAATCATGCTATGCAATACTAAACTTGGTCTTTCATTGTCTACATCTTTAACACTATTTATCCCCTCTTGAAAACTAGAAGTTGGATACATAACAAGACTATTAGAATTATTAGCATCAGAGTATATGACCATACTCCAACTACTACTACCTTCGATGGTATTAGTAGAATGACCTACTTCACCTATCTTAGGTTTGCTATTTCATTCCAAATCAGAGTAAAAGTTACTCTTACAATCTTTGATACGAGTCTACGGGACCTTAAATATAGTCTAAAAACAAACAGGGGCTAATCTGAAATAATTCTAAAAGTTTAGGGCAAACCTCAAAATCCTAATAAACAGGGGTCACACGACCGTGTGAAACATCCCAGACCGTATGAATTTTGAAGTTGGGACACACAGCCATGTCCCAGCCCGTGTCTCTGCCTATGTAACTCACTAACTTGGGTCAAACGGTTGTGTGTTAGCCTATGTGAAACTGCACCTATATTATTCTATGACATGTTTAGGGCACATGCCCGTGTGTTGCCCGTGTGTGACACATGGCGTGTGACAGACCGTGTCCCAGGCCGTGTGTACCTAAATGTACCTTAAAACTCAATTTTACCAAATTGTGATTACTTGGACACTAAGCAACCAATTCACCAACCATTTAACTTATTCAAAACACAATTAAACATGTTCAAAATATGCCAAAACAACCATCTTAAATGTCCAACCAATGTACCAAATTTTATATCTTCAAACATATTAACAAAGCATCAACCATTCAAAACCTTCATTCATACCAAATTTTCCATAATTAAATTAACATTTAGCTACTTAGGTTACCAAACTTTAAGCTAAACGCATACCAAACATTAAGTTATCATACCATACATAGCCTCAACCACAACCATATTACAAATAACCATCATTTCCCTTAAAAACCAAAATATCATCACATTATAAACAACATCAAACAAAGGACCTCCTAGGTACCTGCCATGACAAAATAGAACATCACCACACTTCAGTCTTGGATCGTTGTTGGATGTTGAGTCGATGGTAAGCTAAAATGTACCTAACCTACGAACGAAAAACAAAACTGTATGTTGAGTATAACTCAGTGGTATTTCTATAATCCGAACAATTTAAACTTGATATGAGTAATGAAAATGTAAGAATGCAACAAGTAATGTTATGGACATATGTTTCAATTCAATAATATAAATTTGCTTATTTTTTATTCACATCCACTAGATTCCACATGTTCTAGTACATGACAATGGCATTTCATATAGCATTTGATAATTTCAACTCATGCAATGGCATGATTCATCTTTTTGTTGAATACATGAATTCATTTCAATATTCATATCCCATTTCATCATTTCATATTCCATTTCCTATCTCATATCCATTTCTCATCCTTGTCATCTCAATATCAACACATAAAATTTATCATTTAATTTCCCCTATTAACATGACTTGAACTCGAACGGATAAACGGATTCAACCAATACACCAGTTTGGCACCCAGTGCCTCATCGGATAAATCCAAAATAATAATTGTGCCCAGTGCTATATAAGTTGACACCCAGTGTCTTATTGGTTAAACCGAAGCAAATTGGCACCCAATGCCTCATCGACTCGAGGTCGAAGAAATCTCTGAACTCTTCCTATCCTATGGCATGCCATCTATATCTGACTTAGCCCAAAATAATTAATAGGGTTTCAATTCACTTTACAATACAACCAATGTCCTAATTTCATATATGTACACGATTATATGTAAACATGTATTCAGTTTGGTAGCAATCACAATTTCTCAATTACACATATTCATTTCAATATTTATAAAAGCATCACATTTCTTGATATTCATAATCATCAATTAATTCAATTCAACTCAAAATACAAGCAATGACTTACCATATGCAAACAATTTAATATGTAACAATTTGTAAATTATTTCGGATTATAGAAACACAAACCGTATATTGCGAGCTACTTTATATTTTTCTACTATATTTTATTTATTTTCAATTTAGTCCCTAAATAGATATTAATTTTTATTTCCACGCTTAACTTTATATTTTTATGTTAATTTCACTCTAAGCTAAATTTAGTTCCTATGTTTCAAGACTACCCTTAATTTTGAAATTTTCATAATTTAGTTCTTATTATTCAAAATGAACAATTTATTCTACAATTTAATCATTTTCCACATCTAACTTAAAAATCTATCAATTTAACCCCTAGTACTTAAAATATTCGACAATGACAACATCTAAAATCTTAAACAATACTAAAAATTATAACATGGGTCGGGTAGCTCTAAGTACCGAGATTCCAAAAACATAAAAAATTACAAGAAAAGGGATTAAATTGACTAACCAATTGAAGTTGAAATGTTAGAACCCCTAATGCCGTTGGTTGCTTCTTCTCTTCTTTCTTTCTTTTCTTTTAATTTGCATGCCTTCATTCTATTCCTTTCCACTTTCTTATTTCTTTTATTATTTTTATTTAAATTATCATCATCATTATTATTATTATTATTATTAACATCACTATTACATGCATATTATTTAACCCACGATTGGCCACATATACATAACCATTTATTGAATGAAATAATTGCTACTTTAGTCCCTTTTATTTATTTCAATCTATAATTCAACTTTTAACCCTTACGCAATTTAGTTACTGTACCTTAATAACTCCTAATTCAAGAAAATTGCTTACTAAAAATTTAATTCACCTCTAATGTGACCTTGTAAACATTTAATAAGAATATTTATGGGTCCAGTTTGTAGAAATGGAGTCCTAGAAATATACTTTCTGACACCCCTGGCTATCGGGTCGTTCCAGACTAAGCTCTCTCCAATGGCATACCATTACGAAAGAAACTCGATTAGTACTCATCTAATGACTTTGTCATAAGTGTATTACCCTTATAAGGTATCCTTAATCTCTTTGGGATAGTATCCATTCTCCCATATGATCATATTTTATCTTATGGTAACTGCTTCATTTTTCTTAATGAAAAGTCAATTACTATCAAATAGTAATCAAGTCATTCATCACAAAGACGAACGATCCATGGCCACGTTTACTTTTCATCAACCATGTAATGCTAATGGGAGGATATCATTTACCCATGTATTGGGCTATGAATTCAATTATTGTGAATGATGCTACATACTGCAGAAGTCGTACACCCAATGCACTAGCTTTCAGTTCCTTATTTATTTGAACTTAGGTTTTTACTTGCATCAAAGTGTACGAGTCATGTATACATAGCATGTCATCCACTTAGGATTTAGGTATGTCACATTATGAACATCATAAATGAATAAATCCATAAATAGATTCAGTATCTATTCATCTTGGGTCTAGTCTGATATGCTGTCAGCCTAGTCAATCACATGTATGTCTCTATCTTCTGAGAGTCATTCACTCTGATGTTTGAGATAAAGCATTTCCCCAATTGGACTTGATTGATGTCATATTAGTCTTTCAATCAGTTTGCTCATTTCCAATTAGACTAAGGAAATGTTTAGGTTAGTCTACTAATATAAGTTATCTTTCCATTTTATGATCCGACCACATAATTTCGTTCAGTATTAGTTTAAACATTAGACAACCAATGAACAACATTTGTTTTCATTTTTCTTTGCGTGAAAAATTGATATGAGGATAATCATAAAAAGTATATTAATGTAATCTATGAATTTGTTTTATTACCAATCTATTTGAAAAAATTATGAATGTACATTGACAAAAATACTACACTTAGGGCACTAGATCTAACACTCAAGTCAACTACTTCATCATATCTGATTTGCTAGCCAAAGTACAAGCTTCTTGAAAGATAGAAACAAAAAGCTCAGCAAGCTATGTTTATAAATATAACAACTTGCTTCTCACCCAAACTATACATGGGATGGTAAGCTTCTAAGGAGGAAAGAGAAGTTGGTGGTAGGATCAAATAAGAAGCTACAAAAGGAGTTGTTTTGTTACTTCCACAGAAGCTTTTTGGGGGGATACTCAAGTAACCATGCTACTCAACATCATTTACCTAGTTTGGTGTACTAGAAGGGGATGGCCAAGGATGTTAAGAACTGGGTTAAGGAATGCTCAGTCTGCCAAAAGTGCAAGGCTGACAACTCTTCTTCTCCAAGCCTTCTGCAACCATTTCCTATACCAAACAAAGCTTAGGCAGCCATCAGCATGGATTTCACAAAAAGCCTTCCTCCCTACGAGGCAAAGACACAATTTTGGTGATGGTGAATAAATTCACCAAGTATGGCCATTTCATAGCCTTAGCACACCCTTTTTCTACTTTCACTGTTGCCCAAGAGTTCCTCAACAACATTTACAAGCTTTATCTGACCATGATATGGTCTTCGTTAATCAGTTTTGGCAAGAGATTTTCAAATGACTTGGCACAAGGTTGCAACTCTCCACTACCTACCATCAATAAAGTGATGGCCAAACCAAGGCACTTAATAGATGTCTGGAAAATTACCCTCAGGTGTATGACTGGGGAGCATCCTACAGATTGGCATTTATGGTTGCCATTGGCAAAATGGTGGTACAACTCAACCTTTTATTTTGCCCTACAAACTACTCCTTATGAAGCTCTTTGTGGGCAACCTCTACCTCCCATCTGCCTTATTTGGCTGGGTCATCCACAGTGGCTTGTGTTGATAGGGGTCTGTAGTAATGAGAAACAATTAGGAAGCTTCTTCATTTCCATATCAAGCGTGCTCAGGATAGGATGAAATAATTGGCTGATCGAAGGAGTGGTCAGACCTTTAAGGTGAGAGACTTATTCTACCTCAGATTGCAGCCATACAGACAACACTCATTCAGAAGGGTCCTCAACCAAAAGTTAGCCCTAAAATTTTTGGGCCTTTTCTAGTGTTGGCTAAGATCAAGTCAATGGTTTATTGCCTCCAACTTCCACTAGGGTCACGCATCTACCCTACCTTCCATGTCTTCCAACTCAATAAGATATTGGTAAGCAGCTTGTACAGGCCACCTTACCTTTGGTTAGACCAGATGAAATCATGACCAAAGACCCAACCGTATTCTTACTTGTCAAATGGTTCGTCGGGGTAATCACACTGTCACTGAAGTGCTTGTAGAGTGGACCAACACTTTTCCTGAGGATGCTATGTAGGAAGTCTTCCAACATGTACAACAACAATTTCCTTTCTTCGATCTTTGAGGTAAGGATCTTTTTGCATAAGGGAGTATTGATGTGGTAGTTATGTTAGTTAGCCAAATGTTGTGTTTTGGTTCCAAATATGTAAATAACATGGTGCATTTTAGCTGAGTGATTTAGTGGCCCATGTTTTAGTGAAACGGAACATTTCACTTTAAATGAAATGGTGCATTTTTAACCTTGGTTTACAACTGTAGTAATAGTTGATAAGTGAATTTAGGTGCAACAATCATTTTTTTCCCTTTTTAGCGAAGGCTTGTAACAAGAGGAGGTTATGCAAATTAAAGAAATTGCCTTATCCCTCCTTCATTTTCTCTTTGTTTTCTCTTACTTCTTCCTTCTTTTCTTCACTTTTTCTATCACTCTCGGCAGCAACTGTAACAGATCCCACCAATATTCTCGTTTCTCTTCCTCAAGTTTGCTTAATGACTCTTTATTCCTCACTTCCTTAGATCTAGTTGAAGATATTAAATTTCTTTTGCCTTTGTCATCATCATATATTCTATCAAGTATAGTTAAAGATATCAAGACATTGATTTTCTTGAATCTTGAAAATGGTTAGTTTGAATTTTCTTATTTTACTTTTTGGGTGAGTAGTGAAGATTTTCAAATAATTTTTTTCTCCAATTTGAGTTTGGGATTGACGAAGATGAAATTGCTTAGATCTAAAGTGGAAATAAATGTCATGTGGTGTAAATTAATTGGATAGGCCTATTGCTGAGATGGTGGTAAGGGTTCATAAAATAATTTCTCGGTCAAATGGTATATAAAATTGTATTTTATTTGAAGATTTAATTAAAGATACAATCTAAATCCCAATAATTAATATTATTAGTATATTTTAATTAAAATTTTCAAAATTTTCAAAATGATATGAATTTCAAATGCTCTTATAACTGTTTGAAATGTTATTATAAATGTATAACAATCAGTTCTCTAAAATTTTAATAGACAAATAAAACTAATATAAAAATAGTTAAGTAAAAATTAAAATTAATCAAAATACAATAAAAAACTAAATTAACCAAACACATTGACTTTCCCTATAATTTAACCTAATAAATAATAGGGGGTTTCATTTTCGAACTGTAAAGTAAGATTATATAAATCAAAATTAGCAGATAAAATCACAAAATGAATTTGTTTCCTTTCTTTGTAGGATGCATTTCACTTTGCTTTATTCTCTTTTCCATTCTTTTTGACAATTTATTAGATATAAATTCCTTGCTTTGCTGTTAGTCTGTTCCCTTTACTGTTCTCTTTTCTAAAACCACAATTATTGGACCGTCCGCTGCAGCTTTATACCCTTTACCTACTTTTTAGTAGACGTGTATCCCGACTTTGGGCATTTGCCATAATGTGTTTTTCTTTATATATAATTTCTCAAATTATTCATAATTCTTTTCAACTTTTAAATTAAAAATAAAAATATGTTTAAAATTATTTTCTTTCATATTAATAATAATATTAATCAAACTAAAACTCAATCATTACAATATAAAGTTGGTTGTTGTTTCAAATACTCTTTCCCATGAATTAATTGCTATAACATTATAATACATTCATAATTCAACAATGTGTAGAACATCCTAACATGTAAATAATGTTACAAAATTATTTAATATGATTGATTAAAATAACATTTATTAAATTTATAAAAGAGAGATTCACTTGCACCAATATATAATAGTAAAATTTAAATTGTGTTTATACTTTTCATATTTTTTATATGATTAATATTTTAAAAATCTAATCATTAAATTTATTTATATAATTATACTTATAATACATATAAAATTTCTAATGAATCTGATATTTGTATTATATCAATCTAAAATATTATATATATTAATATGATATGTGCTCAAAGCCATCATTTAGAACCATTTAAATTCAAATTATTATCAAGTATTAAGTCTGTAAAAGAAAATGTTTCAGTTAGAATGTTAACATCTGCTTCATTTATTTTTTTAAATTAAAATATATCTCAAGGTACATATATCATCATTTCAATTTTTTTAAATTTTCTTTGAACAAAAACCTTTTCTATACCAACATAATCTTAAAAATTACATTATTAGAAGGGATATCATAAACACAAACTGTAAAACATATATGAAGTAGAAAAAAAAAAGAAGGATTATATTTCAAAAGCCCGGAAGAAAATGTAAAAAAAATCAATTAAGCTATTGTATTAAATTCACACTCAATCAAGCCCTTCTATTAATGGTTTCGTTATGACCATATAAGCTATTAAAATAAATTGACAGACCAATCAAATGGTGACATGTGGCGACTTTATGATACAATATAATATTTTCTCATAAAATATTAAAAATAAGAAAAAATTATAGAAAAATAAAAATAAAAATTGATATAAAATATAAAATTAATAAAACATATTTAAAATATTTAAAAATTTTAAAATGTATTAATATTCTTTAAAAATCATAAAAAATCTTTTTAAAAAATTCAAAGTATTCAAATAGATATCAACTTATAAAAATTATAAAATAAAAATAAAAACTTGAATTGAACTGGTTAATCGATTGGATTGATTAGACCGAAATCAAAAAGGGAATCAGAAAGGGAATTGTTTAACTAGGTCGATTGGATTGGATTGGATTGGATTGTCCGATTTTGAACACATTTGTCAGAATATTTCATTTTAACATATGCTAATAGTTAGATAATGAAATTTTGATTTGATAAAAAAATATTAAAAAATAAAAAATTATTTCAACTGTGTGGTTCCCAAATTAACTTGTTTAATGGCTTTCTTCGGATTTATACCCTTGTCGATTTTGGGCTAACTTGTTCAATTCAAGTTTTTATGTTTTTTTTATAATTTTTATAAGTTTATATAATTTTAATAAATTTTAATATTCTTTATAAATTTTAACAATTTATTATTATTATTTTTTCTAATTTTAAATATTTTAAATAAGTTTTATTAATTTTATAAATTTTTGTATAATTTATTGGATTTTTATATTTTATAATTTTAAGTTTATACCAATTTTAATATTTTTATAATTTTTTCTTATTTTTATAAATTTTCTTTTAAAAATAAATAATTTTATAAAAATATTAAATTAAACTAAATTATAAATTATCATTTAATTCATCTGTCAATTTATTTTAACTATTAACCAACCGAAATCGATAATAAAGAGTTCGCAATTTTGTTCATTTCCATGGATAGTCAGTTCAAGTACTGGCCCACAACAATAATATATCATCGCCTCTCCCAAGGCATTAATTCGTGCTCCTCTCCCACATACACCTAGGAATTCTCCTCCGTTCCTTTATAAGATGAGATTGATCAAGGGAATAGCTAATTTTAGGCGTCTTTACGCTAATAGACTTGAACACAAAATCCTCTCTCTCGACGACAAAGCGTGCATTTTGCAGGCCAAGTGAACACGCAAAGGTCGTTAACACCACCATCACTTGCATTTTATTGCAGCAATAACTTGGGATCGAGATCCCATTCAAGCAGACCCGAAATGGAGGGGATAGAGCATAGGGTAATCAAAGCCAATGGCATAAATATGCACGTCGCTGAGAAAGGGAAAGGCCCTGTAATCCTTTTCCTCCATGGATTCCCAGAGCTCTGGTATACATGGCGCCATCAGATCACTGCTTTTGCCTCGCTTGGGTACCGAGCTTTGGCTCCTGACCTGCGTGGATTTGGGGAAACGGAGGCACCCGATGATGCCTCCACCTACACCAGTTTAAACGTGGTGGGGGATCTCATTGCTCTCCTGGATGTTGTCGCCGCCGACCAGGACCAGGTTTTTGTCGTAGGACATGATTGGGGTGCCCTCATTGCCTGGTGGTTGTGCATGTTTAGACCAGACAGGGTTAAGGCTTTGGTTAACATGAGTGTTGCATTCAATCCTAGGAACCCTAATATGAAACCTCTTGAAGGTCTCAGAGCTTTGTATGGTGATGACTACTACATATGCAGATTTCAGGTTCTTGGTTCCGGTTCTCTTATCCTTAATTTCCCTGTTTTCTTAAAGAAATTTTAAATTTTAATTATGACCCTTTGATCTAAGAAATGAAAAGAAGCTTGAAATTCTTGGTTTTTCAGATTTTTCTATAATCTCTTTATTTTAGAATCTCACATTAAGCAGTTCAATGACATGAAATTAATTATATTTGTTTATACTTTTGTTGTTGATGTACCGTAAGTACAATCTTTTAGGTTTCTTTATGTTGGATATACCGTTTGAAGTGTTATTTTAATCATTCTTTATAAATTGGAAGTGGTCTGTACTAATTTTTTATCCCAAAGTTCCTATTTGAACATTATCTGCACCATGAGTCTCTGATACTCTTTCAATTGCAAAGTCTCAGAATTTTTATTTTTATTTTATTTTCCTTTTGGATAAACATTTCTGATCTACGTTACCGTACTTACGTTTAGATATGAATATATATCATATATGAATCATACTCCATATCTCGAATATTTGTTACAATCAAATATGTATCAAATACAAGTACTTGTAAAAAATGAATGACATAAAATCTGATGCTTGGAAATTTTACAGGAGCCTGGAGTCATAGAGGCTGAGTTCAGGGAGATGGGATATGAGAGAGTTCTAAAGGGATTCTTTACATATCGTGATCCATGTCCTCTTCTTATACCAAAAGGCAAATATTTTGGACAACCAGACACTCCAATAAGCTTGCCCTCATGGTTTTCAGAGGAAGATTGCAAGTATTACCTCCGCCAATATGAGAAGAAAGGCTTCACCGGGGGATTGAACTATTACCGGAATATAAACTTGTATATATGTTTACCCTTCAACTTCCATCGTGAATGCCCAAGTTTTAAGGTATTGAGTTCTGAGTTGCTTGTGTTGTTTGATATATCTTTGTTGCAGAAACTGGCAACTTACTGCACCGTGGACTGGAAGTAAAATACAAGTGCCTGTTAAGTTCATTGTCGGCGACCAGGATCTAACCTATAATGGTCCGGGAATCAAGGATTACCTACACAAGGGAGGTCTCAAGAAGAATGTTCCACTCTTGGAGGAAGTGGTTGTGATGGAGGGAGTGGCACACTTTCTCCAAGAAGAAAAGCCTGATGAGGTCAATAAACATTTACATGACTTCTTTAGTAAGTTCTAATTCGCTATTTAAGATGTTTACCCCTGTTTTACTTGAAAAATGTTATTTCTGCCCATTTTGAGGACTTCAGTACTTAAGATGCAAGTAAACATATCACTCTATGAAGGGTAAACGAACCTCCATTGTTTGAAATAGGCCTCCCATTGAAATAACGGGAGTAAGGAAAAACTCCCCAACAAGATACTTTGACACTTAACCACTAGATGAATAGATTTGATATGATTTGTGACACTCCACATCCAACACAATTATCGAATCTGAATGTATAAAGTCATAATAATTATACATGCACATATTGATTCAGGTTTCTATGGGGTCATATATGGATTTAGGATTCAAATCTAAATCCAAATTATCAAAATTCAACAATGTGTCTCAAGACAATGAAACCATAAGTCGAAACATGCCTCTTTTGTTTTCTTATTTTTGCTTTGAAGTTGATTGTCTTGAGATATTGGGATTCATAGCTCAAGACAATGACCTTTTTGCCTTGAGACAGGTCTCGAGACATAGTTTCCCTGTTTTAGACCTTTAGCTTCTATATTGTGTTGTCTTGAGACATAGTGGCCTATGTCTCGAGACTTGCTTAGTAAATTTTGAGGCCTACACCCGAAATTGCATAATTTGGTCATTTTTGTTTTTATTGTCTCGATACCTACCAACAATTTTGCCTATAATACACCTTATATACCAATCAAGTGAACTCCTAAACAAGCCTAACTAGCCAACATATTATCATTCACCATGATACGAGATAGGGAAAGAAAATCATATTCAAGTTGTTTAAATTGAAAAAGAAATATTTGAATCTGACTGAAACCAAACAAATTTAGAAAAATAAAGAAAACAAAAATAACTAAAATGAGAAATGTAAGAACAAAGAATAAATATTCAGAACAATAAAGAAATAAATAAATTTTGAGGTATGCATTGTATTTTCAGCCAAATAGACAGGGACTTGTTTCACACATAAATCGATTTATTTCTTTCAATTAAACTTTGATTACTCCAAGAATATTTTAGTATGATTAGACATCCAATCTTAATCTATTTAAATGGGGTCTTGTACCTTTTTTTCTGAGAGGTTTTACTTTTCTTTTGGGGTGACAAGATGTAGTCGTAAATAAGTTTTGGTGAGAGTTTTCATGGTAACTGTGGAGAGAATTTTGTTTTCGAGTTAGGATTTTGTTTTTAGAGTTAGGGTTTTGTTTTTAGGGTTTGGGTTTGTATGTTTAGTACATTTAGGTTTATTTTTTTTCCATATTGTAATATTGTTTGTTTACTCATTTAATAAAAAGTAGAAGCCTCCTTTACCTGTGATTTTTATCCTCTTTAAAAAGTTTTTCCGTAAAATTTATTTTCCCTATCTTTTCTATTTTTATGTTTATACGGGCTAATGCCCAATAAAACAGTGAACTTCAAATGCACAAACAATATTATTATTGGTTATGTAATATATATATATATTTAAAAATATTGCATTTATTTTCACATTTTTATTTTGTAATAGTAAATTTTAAAATTTATAACACATGATTAGCATAACTCATTTTAACATGACATTACAAATATTAATGGAAATCATTGAAAAATAAACAAAATAGTTATTAAGTAAAGTTAAATCGGTAAAATACGTTGAATTTTTATAGTTTTATTTAATGAAGAATTACATCTATTAGTTTTATTGAAATATTGATTTAAATAATTATATTGTAAAAAATAAAAGTTTTTAATATTACAAAAGATATAATTTAATATTATTATAAGTTTGTATAAAAGTTATAACGTAAATTTGTATAAAAATTCGTAGAAAATTTAATTTAAATTACATATATTTTATTTATACTTAAAATATAATTCAAAATTGAAAAATAGAACATAATACAAAAATATTTATCTTAATTTTTCATTATTTAATTTTAATTTAAGATAATTAGATAATTTTATTTATCTAAATTAAATTTAAATAGATAAATTTAATATATTTAAACATATACCATTAATATATGTTTATATATTTTAAAAAATATTTTAAATTATTTATTTAAATTTAAACATTATCATAAAATATATTATTTATCTTAACATTTTATTATTTAATTTAAGTAATGATTGTTTTACTATAATTATTCAATACTTAAACTTTATTCATTTCAATTTCTTAGTTAAAATATATTTAAATTAATGTTGGTAATTATATTAAAAAACATATTTATAATAAATAAATTGTATTTTAATTAATACATACAACAACTCATCAATGGCACGAGAAAGAAAACCAATTATTATATAAATGTTAGTGATTTCTTATTTGTAGGAAAAATAAATCAACCTAACCTAATTATTAATAAAATTACTTTTAAAATCAATAACTTTAAATAAAAAAATAAGTAATTTATATTTTTTTATGAAAAGCCTATTTTGGCGTTGGAAGATTTTTAACATGCCAATAATACCCTCATTTACTTCTAATGACTTATGGAAAAACCTATTTTGACCTTGACTTTTTTAAAATAACAATAATATTCTTATTTACTTCCAATGACGAATTGATTTAATATTATATATAGATACATGACTTAAACATCTTTTCAATAATACAGGACTTATATTAATGCCGTAGAAAAATAATTATTATATTATATTATTTGTACCAACAAGTAGTTGGATGAGGATTTCTTCTCCAAGTATTTGGATTAAGTTTAAATTTTAGAGTTATTATTGTCGAAAGCTTTACTTGAATATCACCCTTACCAAAATAGGATTGGTCCCAGATGTAATTATTATTTATTGTATTTTAAATATTTATTTATTTATTGAAGTTTACATAAAAAATTACCTAAGTTAAATTCTGTTTGAATCAATTTGATGATTAGCTTGGGCAACACAATAATTGTTGGAAAATAATAGATATTTTAGAACTTTGAGGCATATTATTTTATTGATAAAATTAAAAGTTTGAATAATAAATTATGGATTTATATTATATATAATATGCTTAAAATTGTTGAGTAATAGATAATAAATTGATGCTCAAATTAAATAATAGTTCTGTCACTTGATCAATAGTTGTATCTTTTGAACAATTGTATCTCTTGGTGAATAGATTCATTGCTTTTGGTTTAATATTACATCTTTTCATTCATTGTGTCTGTTCACCTATATCAATTAACTTTTCAATAAAACTCTTCATGAATTAGTCTAAATCTCCATTCATTTCCTCTCCTCTATATAAAGCCAAGTTAGAAGACTTCAAAACTCATCATCAAAACCATCAATATTACAAACTCCTTCTAAATTCATTCCTCTTGGTGATAGAGAAAGGCAAGATTATGTTTGATTGATCACTGTTGTTGTGCTTCTACTGTGATTATTTGTTGTTGTATCCTGGGAGACAAACGTCCAACGTTACTGAAAACACCGAGGAAAGGTCGAATCCATCTTAAATAAACTGTTCATACAGACCTCAACAAAATTCTTCTTCTAATTTTCAACTCTATCTGATTATAGGTATTTTGTTGTGTTACTGCTACTACATTGTATTGCATTATTATTGTTACTGACATATTAATACTACATACAATATTATATTTTTCTTACATTCTAAAGACAAATGATTTGTTGTAGTTTTAATCTAAGGCATACAAATTACCATCTAACTTATTTAGGTTGGTTTATACTTCTATTTTGGATTTTAATTTATTTACGGATTTTGGTTTTTTATTCTGAATACAGAAAAATGTCTAATACGTCAAACAACTCATCCAATTCAAAAGCTGAGGCGATTGTCACTGCTGAGCCGATTGTCATTAGGCTCAGTCATGAGCCAAATGTTACTCAGCTCAGTCACAATGAAAAGCCAAAATTCATTAATTTTAAAAGTAACTATGAGTCACAATGAAAAGCCTGCAAAATTCACTGGAGATAATTTTAAAACATAGCAACAGAAAATGTTGTTCTATTTGATCATGTTGAATATGGCAAAATTTCTGAAGGATGATCCTCCTATTTTTAGAGAGGATGAGGAAGATGTTATTACCGCTTTCAACATTGTCGAAGTATGAAACAACTTTGATTTCATATGTCGTAACTACATTTTGAACAATTTATCTGATGAAATTTATGAAGTATACAATATCAAGAAAATGACTAAGGAATTATGGGAATCGCTGGACCATAAATACAAAACTGAATATGCTTGTGCTAATAAATTCTTAGTTGCTAAGTTCTTAAACTTTGTAATGGTTGATTCTAGAGTTGTTGTAAATCACGTGTAGGAATTCCAACTGATCATTCATGGTATTCTCGCAGAAGAGATGTTATAAGTGAATCCTTTCAAGTGGCAGTTATTATTGAAAAACTTCCCCTTGCTTGGAATGACTTCAAGAATTATCTTAAGCATAAAAGGAAGGAAATGGCAGTGGAAGATCTGATTGTCAGACTTCGAATTGAAGAAGATAATCGAGGTGCGACTAAAAGGATAAATAAAGCAACCAATCCTAACTTTGCCAAGGCAAATGTAGTGGAAGTTAATAAGGACCCTGAGAAGCGAAAACATTCTCAAACTGGGTCTAAACTAGGACCAAAAGGCTATGTCTTCAAGAAGCCAAAATTCCAAGGAAAATGCTTTAATTGCAATAAGATGAGACACAAGTCATCCGATTGTAGGCTTCAAAAAGGGTCAAAATAAACGAGGCCAACGCTGTGAAAAATATTTTTAAGGAAGTATCTGATCTTGACCTCTGCGCTGTGATTCCTGAATTTAACTTGGTTGATTCAAATCCAAGAGAATGGTGGCTTGATACTGGTGCCACACGTCACATTGGCTTTGAAAAGGACTCCTTTGTTGAGTTGGCCCTTTGTGAGAAAGAGGAGAAGCTCTATATGGGCAACTCTGCAACTTTCAAGATCAAGGAGAAAGGCACTGTGATTTTGAAGATGACTTTTGATAAAGAGTTGAAACTTCAAAATGTGTTGTATATGCTTGACATATGCAAGAACTTTGTCTCTGGGACCCTCTTCAGTATGCATGGCTTTAGGATAATATTTAAATCTCAGAAGTTAGTTTTTTCAAAAGGGGGAACGCTTGTGGGAAAGGGATATATATTAAATGATATATGGAAACTCAATGCTACATCTGTAGAAGCTAATACTATGAATAAGAATGATGTTTCTTCTTCTATTTATATGCTTGAGTCATTTGATTTATGACATGGTCGGCTCGGACATGTTAATTCTAATACTTTACGTAGATTAATTTACTTAGAGCACATCCCTTCATTTCACATTAATTATAATCATAAATGTGAAACGTGTATTGAGGCAAAACTAACAAGGTCTGTAACACCCCTATTTCGTATCTGTGCGTTACTAGAGTTTTCAGTACATTTTCAGATAATTCATAACAATTACTATGTATTTCTCGAGATTTATTCATAACGTCCCTTAAATGGACCCTCGAGGCCCAAAATGAGTATTAGAATCAAATCGGGACTAAAATGGGAACTTAGGGAATTTTTCGTGAAATTCTAAAATTTTTCTTAAGTATAGGGCTCACACGCCCGTGTGACCCTTAGACATGACTGTGCTTCAGGCCATGTCTTACCCCGTGCAACTCTCTGACTTGTGTACACGGCCATGCCACATGCTTGTATGCTAGGCTGTGTAGTTAATTTAGTTCTTTTGAAATTAGGTGCAGGTTTCACACGGCCAAGACACACGCCCGTGTCATAGGCCATGTAGCACACACGACTGAGACACACGCCCGTGTCTCTGCCCGTGTGCTAAATTCTGAGCATTCTGTTTCTCAAAATTAAGGTTCAGGGGACACACGACCTAACTACATGCCCACATACCCGGTCGTGTGTCACACACAGTCTAGACACACACCCGTGTGTCAACCCGCATGGACAAAAAAAAATGCCATTCCTAGCTTTATTTCTCACCCAAAATCATACTAAAATCATGCAACAAACTTAAATCCAAATACCAACCATTCCAAGCATTGAATTCAAACAATTTGTAACATCTAACATGATATATTGTTACATGCATTCATGCTTTTAATCTTACCTTTTATAAGCATACTCATTTAACTTTTATCAATCAATCAATAATAAACACTTATGTTATCTCCATAAGATAAACTTAAGTACATATATACATGTACCAAAACATAATCATCACTAGCCATTCCAATGGCTAGATTACAATAATCATTTACATTTACATGCCAATATGGCCAATATAACCTATACATGCCATGACAACCATAATTGATTTACCATATATACCGATATAGGCCGATGGATAGTGTGAGTGATCTCTGCCGAGCTTCCAATCCAACAAACTTCCGATTTACTATAAAACAGGGAAATAAAACTAAGTAAGCATTACATGCTTAGTAACTTCTTATAACATGGTACTTAACTTACCATTCATTCTATTTTGAAGTAACTATGTAAGGCATATTCAATCAATTTGACCTCAAGCCCTACATATATCCTCATTGCCCTTATTAGTCATATATTCCATACTAACATCAAAACATGTATGGGCTCAATAACAATCAAATCTCCATGCACATATACTTCCCACAACATGTATAAATCACTTCGTTACATCTCAAGTATATTTTCATATAACACATCTCGAGTTCAGATTATTTCACATCAGAACTTTACTCATTTTACTCGAAATATCAATGTCACACGAGTAGTAGTACTCTCAAAGTGTATAAGTCTATAATCAAGGATGACATATTCATCAAATGAATTCTATGTACAAGTATCATCATCTCATGTTTTCTTATATCAATTGTCATGTATCATCATTTTCATGTATTTCAAACAAATACGTGTAATAACTTATTTCTTATTCATATCTTCTCATGTCAAGATTTTTACCCATTGAATTTATTCGAAATATTAATGGATACACAGGTAGTACACACAAAGTGTACAAATCAGTAAATCCGTCAACTCATTTTCAATGGTACCCATAATGTACTATTTCAGAGAGTATACTCTCAAGCCACACATATATACACTCTCGAGACACACATATATACAACAGGATTACCAGTCGAGGCTAAATTTTTTTTATGACATATGCTCTAAAAAGCTTGATCTAGATTAACCGTCCAGGCTAAATCCTCTTTATAATGAGGTAATGGAATTACTTGTCCGAGCTAAATTTCGTCAGCAACAAATGCAAGACCTTATTCATTTCGGGAAATCACATATCCATCGAAATTTCTATTTATTCAAACGGAATTTGACATTTTCCAAGCATTACCAGGCATGTGGTTATTTCATGCATCTATAACATTCATATAATTCAAACGATCACATTCCACATTCATTCCAAGCATAAAAGTAACATTTTTATCGTTTATCCTTTATCGGGCATTATCGTTGATCGAGCTTTGTCTGATATATTTTCAATGTCATATATATATATATATGATATTTATAAAATTCACAAACACAACATTTAATTCAAGCATATAAACATACACAATTTAATTACACGAACTTACCTCGATAAATGTTCCTGTACGTAAAATCTACTAATCCGACATTTTCCTCTTTTCCTCGTTTTAGGTTTGAATGTGGTCTATTCAGATTTATACGAGTAAATTTGACATCAATTTATCATATTTCATATTCAAGTGGACTCAATTTTCATCTTAGGCAAAATTACCATTTTGCCCCTAACTTTTTCATAAATTCCTATTTCGTCCCTAGGCTCAAAAAATGAAATTTGTGCAATTTACTCCCTATTCCAAGCCTAACCAAAATTCCATCTCAAAATTTACAGCACATGTATTCATAAAAATTTAGAATTTTTCCTCAAATTTCATAACTTGGCATTTTAGTCCCTAAATCATGTTTTCACCAAAAATCACTTTGTAAAAGTTGTTTATCTATCAACAACCTTTCATTTTCTACCATAAATTTTTAATTTTCAGCATATACATCCATGAATAATTTTCCATACTTTGATAACTTTACAAATTGATTCCCCAAATAAATAAATTAAGCTATCCCGATTTCAAAAATATCAAAATTACTAAAAACAAGACAAGAAAACTTACCCAATTTGACCATGAAAGTTTCTTCTCTCTCTCCTAGGGTTTCCATGTTTTATTTTGGGGAAGAAGATGAGAAAATAAGATGATATCTCTTTTATCATCTTTTAATTAATTAAATAGTTTCACGTTCCAATTTAGTCCTTACCCTTTTTCTAAATTTACATGGATGAGTCACCAAAATATCTACATACTTTTCTTTAATGGTATAATTACCATATAAGGACCTTAAGTTTTGAATTCCATAGCTATTTAATTCTTATAGCTACTAGAATTCAAATTTTGCATTTTATGCGATTTAATCCCCATAATTAAGCACATAATCGATAAAATTTTCTAATCAAAATTTTCACATGAAATTTCTACCATATTACGGGGCATAAACTAAATAAAAATAAGTTTTATTTTTGGCTCAATTTATGGTCCGGAACCCACTGTTTCGATTTCACCGAAATTGGGTTGTTACAAGGTCTTAATTTCAATTTGTTGAAAAAAATACTGAATCACTTGATCTAATACATAGTGATATTTGTGACTTAAAGTTTATTCAAACTAGAGGAGGGAATAAATATTTTATTACCTTCAGTGATGATAGCACAAAATATTGTTATGTATAAGCTATAGAAAAATTTGTTCTCTATAAGCAGGAAGTTGAAACCCAACTTAATAAAAGAATTAAAATGGTAAGAAGTGGCCGTGGTGGTGAATATGTTGAACCATTTGGTAAATTTTGTGCACAACATGATATTATTCATGAAGTGACACCACCATACTCTCCTCAATCCAATGGAGTATTAGAGCAAAAAAAATCGAACCCTAAAAGAAATGATGAACGCAATGCTAGGAAGTTCTGGGTTGTCACAGAACACGTGGGGGGAAGCTATTTTATCAATGAATTACCTTTTAAATAAGGTTCCCCACAAGAAAAAGAACAAGGCACCATATGAGTTATAGAAAGGCAGGAAACCTTCCTACAACTACTTGAAAGTGTCGGGGTGTCTTACAAAGGTAATGGTTCATTTACTGAAGTAATTGAAAATAGGTCCTAAACCGGTGGATTGTAATTTAATTGGTTATGTACGCCACAACAATGCATATCAGTTTCTTGTGCATGAATAAAAGAATCCTGAAATTCACAAGAATATGATATTGGAATCTAAAAATGCCTCATTCTTTGAAAATATATTCCCTTATAAGACTAGGGAAGTTGGGTCAAGTTCAACAAAATGAACTTCAGAGACTATTGATAGTTAAGACTTTCAACAAGAGGTTGAAGTCGAGGCAGAGCTAAGAAGAAGCAAAAAGGGCAAGGGTGAAAAAGTCCTTTGGATCAGATTTTCTAACCTATATGCTAGAGACTAAACCTTAAACTTATAGTGAAGATACGCTCATCTGAAAGCATGTTTTGAAAAGATGCTATCAAGAGTGAAATTGATTCTATCATGAAAAATCATACGTGGGAATTAGTAGATTTACATCAGGGAATTAAACCACTAAATTCTAAATGGATTTTCAAACTAAAAATAAAAGCAGATGGAACAATTGATAAGTACAAGGCCAGATTGGTTATAAAAGGTTATAGACAAAATGAAAGCCTTGATTACTTTGATACATTTTTCTCCTGTATCAAGAATAAATTCTATAAGGATGATACTTGTTATTGTCGCTTTGCGGAATCTAGATGTTCATCAAATGGATGTTAAGACAACTTTTCTAAATGGAGATCTTGATGAGGAGATTTACATGAAACAAATTGAGGGTAATGTAGCAACAAGGTAAGAAAGAAAAGTCTCTAGATTGGTGAAGTCTATGTATGGACTTGAGCAAGCACCAAAGCAGTGACATGAAAAGTTTGATAGTGTCATGATATCAAATGGATTTAAAATTAATGAGTGTTTCAAATGTGTGTATGTCAAAAACACTGTTGATGGATATGTATTTCTATGTTTATATGTTGACGACATACTTATTGTTGGAAGTAAAAATGAAATGGTAAAACGTACCAAAAACTTGTTAAATTCAAGATTTGACATGAAAGATATGGGACTTGTTTGACATGATTTTGGGTATCCGAATCAAAAGGTCATCTGAAGGTTTCGTATTGACTTAATCACACTACATAGACAAGATTCTTAAGAAATTTGGCAAAGGTGATTTTGGTGTAGCCAAAACTTTGATAGATATAAGTCAAAATCTATCCAAAAACAAAGGTGAAAGTGTTGACCAAGTGGAATATGCAAAAGTCATAGGCAGTCTAATGTACCTTATGAGTTGCACTAGACCTGATATTGCTTTCACGGTAAGCAGTTTAATATTCACAAGCAATCCAAGAGAGAATCATTGAAAAGCGATTGTGAGAGTACTGAGATATCTCAGATATACTCAAAATTACAGATTACATTATTCTAGAGATCCTACTGTGTTAGAAAGATTCTCCAATGCCGGTTGAATATCTGATATTCAAGATACCAAAGGCACAAGTGGTTATATTTTCACATTGGCAGGATGAGTTATGTCATGGAAATCTTCAAGGAAAATGATTATAACCAGATCCATAATGGAATCTGAGTTTGTAGCTCTAGACAAATCTGGAGAAGAGACAAAATGGCTACAAAAATTTTTAGAAGATATTCCTGAATGGTCAAAGCCTATGCCCATAATCTGTATATAATGTGATAACCAAGCAACAATTGGTAGAACACAGAATGTAATGTATAATGGTAGGTCGAGACACTTGCGTCATCGACATAATACCATTAGACAACTGATCTCAACTAGAGTTATCTCTATTGATTTTGAAAGATTAAAAGATAACACTACAGATTCGCTAACCAAAGGGTTAAACCGAGATCAAGTTGATAAAACATCGAAAGGAATGAGACCAAAGCCCATGAATATTTAAGGTGCTATGTGAAGGAAAACCCAACCTAGTTGACTAGAGATCCTTAGATTTAGGTTCAATAGGACAACCTACTTGCATAGACCTTGTGATGTCATTGTGGGGGTTCTTATCCCAAGTCGATTCCTATGATGAAAATAGTGATTAAAATGTGGAAAAGGTTAAGCAATACTTTTAATGACCATTGTGTGTTTCGATGAAACAAACAACATAAATCACCTATGTGAGAGTGAAGTGGGGCCGCTTCAAGGAGACTATTGGGGCATAGTTTTCTAAGCTCTTGCAGAATTAGGAGGATGTTCACGTCCATATGAACATACCCATGAGAACCAAAATCTTGCCAGTGAGGTATTTGTTTGAGGTGTATCATCGTTTACACAAACGGCAGAATAGTTCAAGGACATCGCGGCTAATGGTCAACTAGTAAAGTAAATAAACTTTCACAAGGGAAGGTTCAATGGTTGATGCCTACCTATCCTATGCAAATATCGAATATAGAATCTATCACCTTTTTGAGTCTTTGAGTCTCGTTGATCCATCAATTTCATTCATGTGAGGGATTGCTGGAAAATAATAGATATTTTAGAACTTTGAGGCATATTATTTATTGATAAAATTGAAGGTTTGAATAATAAATTATGGATTTATATTCTATATAAAATGCTTAAATTTTTTAAGTGATGAATGATAAATTGATGCTCAAATTAAACAATAGTTATTTCACTTGATGAACAATTGTATCTTTTGAATAATTGTATCTCTTGGTGAATAAATTCATTGCTTTTGGTTTAATATTTCATCTTTTCATTCATTGTGTCTGTTCACTTATATCAATTAACTTTTCAACAAAACTCTATATGAATTGGTCTAAATCTCTTCATTTATTTCCTCTCCTCTATATAAAGCCAAGTTAGGAGGCTTCCAAAACATATCATCAAAAACCATCAATATCAAAAATTCCTTGTAAATTCATTCCTCCTGATGATAGAGAAAGGCAAGATTATGTTTGATTGAACACTTCTATTGTAGTACTACTGTGATCGTTTGTTGTTGTATATTGGGAGACAAACATCCAATGTTACTCAAAGCACCGAGGAGAGGTGGAATCTATCTTAAGGAAACTGTTCATACAAGCCTCAACAAAATTCTTCTTCTAATTTTCAACTCTGTCCGATTAAAGATATTCTATTGTGTTACTATTGGTGCATTGTATTGCATTATTATTGTTACTGGCATATTAATACTACATACGATATTATATTTTTCTTACACTAATTATATATTACTAAGGGTTAATATATACAGAGGTATTTGAAGTTGGTAACTTATACCTTTTTGGTATATAAACTTTCTTTTTGACCTAATTGATACCTAAATTTAAAAATTGCAAGCCAACTTGGTACATTTTTAGGTACATGATTAATATTGTTTAAATGCGCTAACGTGGCATAAACAACGAATAGCATGATGACATGTGACAGCCTCACATTTTGACACAAGGTAAAAAAATAAAATTATAATTATTTTTTATTTTTTCCATGTGTAAAAATATGAGGCTACCACATGTTACCATGCTATTGGTCATCAATGCCACATTAGCATATTTTAATAGTGTTAGTTAGGTACTTCAAAAAATGTATCAAGTTGACTTACATTTCTAAAATTAAGTATCAATTAAGTCCAAAAAAAAAAAATTTAAGTACCAAATAAGTACAAATTACAAGTTCATATACCTCCATATATATTAATCCTTATACTAAATACATCTTACTCATTTTCCTTAAATTTTATGCATTTCTTTGTTTCATTTCTAGTTTTACAATATTGAGAATGTAAAATTATGTTTATCCTTTTATAATTATTTATATTTTTTTACCATTTTAATATTTTAACAACTTTTTAATAATTTTATAATATTCGAAATTTGCATCTACAATGAATCTGAACAAATGTATGTTCATGTTCATTTGAACCTGAGCATACATATGTCTAAGTTCATTATGAACATGTAAAATAGTAATTTTTTATTTTTTTGGATTGTTATATATTTTTATATTTTTTAATATTTTTTATATTGACAACAATGCTGATGTCGATCAAACTAATACTCGATTGGCATATATGTCATGTCAGTTGTTTGTCTACAAGACATGCCATGCATTAACCCTATTAGACACATTACTGTTACTAATGATCAAATCGATTAACTAATGATTTTCATTAACAAAATGATGTAATTAATTTCTTTTTCTGTCATAAAGGTTTAATTGAATGTTGTTTTAGATTCAATTGATTTTTTACTAACGAATTTAAGTCCTTTTGGTTTTTTTTTTTTTTTTTGGTACATGTATATTTTGTTTATGTTGGTCAAGCAAAATCATATCATGTCCGAATTTATAGAAAATTGGAAGTGGGCTTATCGGACTTACAAGAAAGGAGTTGTTGGGTTTAAAGGGCCAAGAAGTCACACTAATGTCCGACGGTCCAAAAAGCCTCGTACACCCAAGCAGTTGTTTGGTTTAAAGTTCCCTCGTAGACCCAAAAAACCTAATGGATATTCAACCAACCTCGCTATATTTTATGTTCGACAGTCTCTTTTAGATTTGCTTATGAGTTAGATCATCCGTCCCTTCTCGAATCCTTTGAAAAGTGAGAGAGTTTGAGTAAAAATATAGAATTAAAAATGGATTTGGGTAAAAATGAGGTTCGTTTAAAAAATGGGTCAGGTATTGGGTAAAGTATTTTTTGTTGTTTTAATGTTATTTTATTATTATTTTCTCCTTATTTTTCTATTATATTACTACTATTTTGTTGTTATTATTTGGATATTGTGCAACACTTGTTTTATTGTTAATTTTGTTATTATTTTAAAATCATTTGCTTATTATGTTGCATCTATCTTACTGTTATTTAAGTATACATATTTTTAAAATTTATTTTTAATTTGTTGAGAAATATTTATTTTAATATTTTAATATTTTTAATGTATTATATATATTTAAAAATTATATATAAAAATTAATACGAGCGAGTCTGGCTTAAATAAAATTTTAAGTCTATTTTTTAGGTTGGGCCCAAACCTAACAAATGTGCCTAAATTTTTTGTTGGGTCGATCTGGCCCAGCACCTCTAGTCCCACTCTCTCCAATATTTTATGCCCAAAATATATTATTACTATTTAAGAGATTGAATATTTTATAATTGTATATTTGAAAAAAAATTGTATGGCCAGGTTGAAAGCAAGTCATCTCATTCTCCTCTAATAATATTGATTGATAGAAATATTAAAATTAGTATTAACCCGTATAGGTCTTTCTAAATCAACAACATAAGAAAGTTAAGCCCTTTGTCGTTGACACCCCAAAGATAAAATTTGAAAAAATGTAATTATTTTATTTTAAAATAAAGATATAATGATAAATTTAATTTTTAATATTTGCGTTGATAATTTATATTTTTAAACAAAATTAAGTTGTCGATTGACATTTTAAAATAGTCAAATCTTTTTTTAATAAAATGTTGATTAAAACATCAATTTCTTAACGAAATTTAGTGACAATTCATGTGCATTCATGCCGATATGACATTATTAGTTTTATATGTCACATAATCAAATAATTTAAAATTTTAAAATTATTCAAAACATCAAAATTCATTAGAAATTATAAAAAGTTCATAAAAATTTTAAAAAAAATGAAGTACACGTGGATTTCCACGCTGTAACGCCCCTAACCTGTATCCGTCGTCGGAACAGGGTTATGGAGCATTACCAGAGTTATTCAAAACATTTACAGTTAATTCATAACATTTTCTATTCATAATTGAAATCATACATAATCAATCATATTGTCCCTCAAATGAACCCTCGAGGCCCAAATTATGCATTAAAAGCAAGTTGGGACTAAACCGAGATTTCAGAGAATTTTTCACAAAATTTCAAAATTTGTCTCATGTACAGTGGTCACACGCCCGTGTAGGTAGGCTGTGTCGTTCACACTGCTAAGTGACACATATCACACGGTCGTGTCTCCAACCCATGTAACTCTCTTACTTGCAAAACATTAAGGTGCAGTTTTCACACGACCAATACATACACCCGTGTTTTAGGCCGTGTGGCACACACGGCTAAGACACACGCTCGTGTCTCTGCCCATGTGCTCGATCCTGAGCATTCTATTTCTCAAATTTAAGGTGCAGAGGACACACGGCCAAACCACATGCCCATGTACTAGGCCGTGTGTCACACACAGTCATGACACACGTCCGTTTGTCTACCCGTGTGGACGAAAATAGACCATTTTAAGGCCACTTTTCTCACCCTTTTCCAATATCAACGTGCAACAACATTTCCTTATACCAATATACTCAATCAAGCAACCAACTCAAGTCAATTATCAAGTTTTAAACCTAATGTGTCATTACACTACTTATTTGCATAAACCTACCATGTAATTCCATTCAATGATTATTTTTAGATACATACACATAGACTAACATATATGTATAAAAGCTAATCATGATCATATTACAAGTTTACTTTATTTTCAGTCAATCTTATACATGCCATATAAACCATAAATTGTTTTACAAATTCTACCGGTGAAATCTGGATAGTGTGGCCCGATGTGTTCATCCGATCCTCCGAATCCTTATTAATCTACAATGAACATTTAACACACAAAAGTAAGCTTATGAAAGCTTAGTAAGTTTAGAGGTTTTAAGGTAAATATTACCAATTGAGTTATAATTAAAACAATAAACAGAGCATTTCCTAATATTTCCTTTCCCTGCCAATCACAATCTCAAATAATGAATTCACTTGATTGAGCTCAATATCAGAACTGATTGAATTCTATCACTTTAGTTCATATAACACTTACCATTTCCTGTCAAATTAGAGAACGTCTTACGGATTTGAGTACATCGTTTAATTGATATCACAATTCCACTATGGTCTTATACAACTATTGTCATACCTTTGCTATGGTCTTGCACTCATGATGCCATACCCTAGTTATGGTCTTATACATGTACACTTACTGTCGTGGTCCAACCATGGTCTTACGTTTACTGTGCCATAACTCAGTTATGGACTTTACACTGAAATTCAATAGCCCAGCTATGGTCTTAAATTCCATACTTTGCTATGGTCCAACCATAGTCTTATCCATTAATTCATCATTGATCACGGAACGGTCGTACTCAATCCTGCGTTCTACTCAATTTAAACTTTCTATCCGATTTTCATATTTTAAAATAATCATAATTCAATAAGAAACACATGAAATAATAAAATATATCATTCCTAAATTAACAATTGAAGATGAAAATTCAACCATATGAACTTACCTGGACTAATTTGCAGAAGTTGTAGAAAATTCAAGGACTAATCAACTATTTTCTCTTTTCCACGACTTTCTTTGTGCTCTTGGTCTATAATATAAAATTTTCCATTCATTAGCATATAATTTATTTCTAATTCAATTCACAATTTATGTCATTCAATTTTGAAATTACACTTTTACCCTATATTTTATAATTTTTACAATTTAGTCCCGATCAATTAACCCATCAATTGAGCTTATTTTTCTCAATTAAAATTTATTCTATCATTCTTAACTACTGTATACCTTTTGGTATTCATAATTTAAACATCAAACCTTAATTCTAAACTTTTTCACTATTAGGTCCTAAAATCAATTTCTATTAAAATCACTTAATAAATTCATCATATAATGAATTTAAAGCTTCAAATCCATGATAATTTATCATTAACATACATCAAAAATCCATAGAAACTTTCAATATCACCCATAGAATTAAAAACTAATGAATTCAATAGGTGGACCTAAATGTAAAAGTCACAAAAATATAAAAATTACAAAGAAAAAGCAAGAATTGAACTCACATGGTGCAAAAATATGAAAAACCAGCCTAAGAGGTCTACTATGGCATTTTTAGCTGAAGAAAAATGATGAAATCTCTAGATTTTTCAATTAAATCCCTTTTAACTAATAAATTTTAGGTTATTTCCAATTTTGCCCCTTGTTCACATTGTTTTCTTACTTATTTCATACCCCAAACCGTCCAGCCCATTTAATTTGGGTCTAATTTCCTTTTAAATCCTTCCTTATTGTACATTTAAGCTATTTAATCACTTTAACAAGTTTTGCACCTTTTACAATTTAGTCCTTTTTAATTAATTAACTATCAAAACGTTAAAGTTTTCTAACGGAACTTCAATAATAACTCAATGACACTCCATAAATATTTCTAAAAATATTTCTAAAAATATTTATGGCTCGGTTTATGAATTTTGAGGTCTCGATATCTCGTTTTCGACCCATTTGAACTAATAAATTCTTTTAATTTACAAAATTCACTAATTCAAGAATATTTCTAATGTCACACTTGACTCATAAATATTAATTTACTAAATTTTCAAACTCACTCGTCGGATTTAGTGATCTCGAATCACTATTTCGCACTACTGAAAATTAGGCTGTTACAACTCTCCCCCTTTAAGAAATTTTGTCCTTGAAATTTGTTACTTGAAAATAGATTCGGATATTGTGATCTAATTGATTCCTCTGTTTCCCATGTTTCCTCCTTCGAACCATGACGATGCTACAACACTTTAACTAACGGTACTCGTTTATTCCGTAATTCTTTAACTTCACTAGCCAAAATCTTCACTGGTTCTTTTGAATAAGTTATATCTGATTGAAGCTCAATTTCAGTGTGAGGAATTGCATGTGAAGGATCTGATCTGTACCGTCTCAACATAGACACACAAAATATGTTATGAATCTTTTCAAGTTCTAAAGGTAGAGCTGGCTGATAAACTACATGGCCAATTCGTTCAATTATTTCATATGGTCCGATAAATCTTGGACTCAGTTTTCCTTTTCTACCAAATCGTAACACTTTTTTCCACGGTGAAATTTTTAGGAACACTCGATCGCCAACTGCAAATTCTATTTCTTTTCTTTTCAAGTCTGCATATGACTTCTGTCGATCTTCTGCAACTTTTAAACTGTTTCGGATGATTCAAACTTTTTCTTTGGTTTCTTGGGTCAAGTCAACTCCAACCAACTTGGATTCACTCAATTCATTCTAATACAATGGAGTTTTACACTTTTTACCATGAAGAGCTTCAAATGGTGCCATATTGATACTAGACTGATAACTATTATTATAGGCAAATTCAACCAAAGTTAAATACCTTTTCCAACTATCACCAAACTCAAGTATAAAGCACTTCAACATGTCTTCTAAAATCTAAATCACTCGCTCTGATTGTCCGTCGGTCTGAGGATGGAATGCTATGATGAAATTTAACTTAGTGCCCAAAGCTTCTTGTAGTTTATCCTAAAACCTCGACGTGAACCTCGAATCTCGGCCTGAAATAATGGAAGTTAGAATCCCATGTAATCTTACAATCTCAGACACATACAACTCTGCTAATTTCTTAAGGGAAAAGTTTATTCTGACCGGAATAAAGTGTGTTGACTTTGTTAATCTATCAATGATAACCCATATCGAATCTTTCTTTCTCGGAGTCACAGGCAATCCAGATACAAAATCTATAGTAACATGCTCCCATTTCCATTCAGGAATCATGGCAGGTTGTAGCAAACCTGTTGGTACCTGATGCTTTGCTTTGACTTGTTGACAAATCAGACATTTAGCAACAAACTCACAGATTTCACGTTTCATTCCAGGCCACCAATACATTCTTTTCAAATCACAATACATTTTGGTACTATCTGGGTGAATAGAATACATACTATTGTGAGCTTCAGAAAGAATAACATTTTTCAGATTTGAATTATTTGGAACGCAAATTCTATTGCGATAATATAACATACCGCTATCATCAATGGTATATTCTGAACTCTGATTGTCCTGAACCATCTGTCTTTTCATCACTAATTTCGAGTCTTCATATTGTAACTTCCGAATCCGCTGAAGGAACATAGGTTTTGCTTTCAATTATGCTAATACAAAACCATATTCATTAATAGACAAATGAGCGTTCATTGCCCGAAGTGCAAACAAAGATGACTTTCGACTAAATGCGTCAGCTACCACATTGGTCTTTCCCGGGTGATAATCAATGTCTAAATCATAGTCTTTCAATAATTCCAACCATTGTCTCTGCCTCAAATTTAGCTCCTTTTGAGTCATCAAATATTTCAGACTTTTATGATCTGTATATACATAGCATTTCTCACCATATAAATAATGTCTCCAAATTTTCAAAGCGAACACAATTGCAGCCAATTCGAGATCATGTAGGATAATTCCTCTCATGCAGTTTTAACTGCCGAGAAGCATAAGCCATGACTTTTCCTGACTACATCAACAAACAACCCAAACCATTCATAGACGCATCACTATATTCAACATATAGCACTCCTAATTCTGGTTGAGTCAAAACTGGAGCTTCCGTTAACATTTTCTTCAACTAATCAAAGCTCTACTGACATTCATCAGACCACACAAATTCAACATTTTTCTATAATAGCCAAGTCATTGGCGAAGCAATTATTGAAAAATTCTTGACAAAACAGCGATAATACCCAGCTAAACCCAAGAAACTTTGCACTTCTGTTATATTCTTCGAAATTTTCCAATTTCCTACTGCTGATACTTTGCTTGGATCCACATGAATCCCTTCAGCTGACACTATGTGACCTAGAAATCCAACCTCATGTAACCAAAATTCACATTTGCTGAATTTTGCATACAACTATTTTTCTCTCAAAGTCTGTAACACAATTCTCATGTGTTGTGCATGCTCGGACTCTGTCTTAGAATAGATTAGTATTGTAACAGCCCGATTTTGGGGCTAGTCGGAACAGTGGTTTCAGAACCACTAATTCGAGGCCGGAGAAATTATTTCTTTATATTATTTTATGTGTTATAGCATGATTATATGAGTGTTTGAAAATTTTGGTGAATTAATTTTAATGATTTCTAACTTAATTTCGAAAAAAGACTAAATTGCATAAAGTGCGAAAGTTTTGTTCTACAAGTAAAGGTGTCAAATGGCAATAGAACCTTAAATTAGAGGTCCTTAATGTGCAATTAGGCCATTAAGAGAGTGTTGGCCAGCCATAGGGGACAAGAAAATGCAAATTGGTCAAAGTTGGTGGAATTAGGTGACTTAATTGATGAAATAAAATAAAATAAAGAGAAGAAAAGATATCATCTTTCATATTTATTCTCTCCACCAATTTTTCACTCAAGGAAAGGGCCATGGAAGCTTGAAAATTTCAGCAACCATTAATCCTTGCAAGTAAGTCATTTTGATGGTCATTTTTGTTGATTTTTGTGTTTTTGGAATCCTTGTAGCTTAATCTAGCTAATGAGGGGACTATTTTACATTATGGTTGAAATTCTAGGGTTTTGCCATGAGAACATTAGTGTTTTTTTTTTCTGAATTTTTATGGAATAAAATGAATCTTGGTTGTTAAATAAACAACTTTTGTGAAATGGGTTTCCAAGAAAACACCTAAAATAGACCTTTTTGTAAAGGTTGTAAAATAGGTAGTTAATGTGTGAAGTAATTGGATTTGTGAGTTTCTATAAGCTTAAAATAGATTCATCTAGGCTTGGTTAATGAGAAAATTTGATGAAAATCGTTTTACAAGCCTAGGGGCAAAATTGTAATTTTATGAAAGTCTAAGGGCAAAATAATAATTTTGCCAAAGTAAGAATTTTGGAATGTCTTGAATTTTATAGTGATTAAATAAGTGAATTTTTCATTATAGATCAAGAAAAAAGGAGTCCGAACCTAGACCGGGGGAAAACCAAGCTAGTAGACTAATTTAATCTAGTCGCCCACTTTTTGTATACCGAGGTAAGTTGTACGTAAATATTACAACTCTATTGTTATTATGCATTAAACAATTGATATTGCATAAAATGTTTGATTATTTTTGTAAATATGCATGATGAGAATTAATGTAGTAAAAACTCCCGGTTGAACCATAAGAATAGATTGGATATCCATGCCATGACATTAGGGATATATGAGAGCTAGTATAAGACCATGTCTAGGACATGGCATCGGCCACATTATAAAGCTAGTGTAAGACCATGTCTGGGACATGGCATCGGTAATGAGACGAGTGTTAGTTTAAGACCATGTCTTGGACATGGCATCGGCCTCAATATGTGAGCCAGTGTAAGACCATGTCTGGGACATGGCATCGGTATCGTACCCTCTTGTGTAAGGCTTGTCGGGTATCCTTTGGTATTCTAACTGGTTCAACGAGAAATTTAAAGTTTTTGTCAAAAGTGAGAAAAATTACGACTATGTTGTAATACTTACATGAAATTCATGAGAAATGAGCTCAAATTATGTTGTATGATTAGTAAGGGTGAAAATGAGTAAGTTATTCCTTTAATCATTCAAGAATTCTGTACATTTTATAATATGTTATGAGTATGATAATATATGGTGATTTTTGTTAGTTATTTACATGCGACTTACTAAGCTTTGCGCTTACTCCCTTTCCTTTCCATGTTCTTATATTATCGCCAAGCTAGCTCGAGGTTCAAAGAACATCGGAGGCTCGATCACACTATAAATCTGAACATTTGGTATAGTTAGATTTATCATTTTAAGTATGGCATGTAGAGGAACTTGGTGTTTTGTTATGTGTCATATTGTTATGGCCAAAGGTGTTAGCTTCTTTTGAAAGATTGATTTATTTTGTATAAGGCCATGGGTGATAGCTAATATTTGTCGTTATTTTATACAAATGATGATGTTTTTTTTATGAATGTGCAAATTGCATGGTTGAGTAATTGGTATATTAATGCATGAATGAGTAAGTTGTTTGATGTGGTTTAAGTTAGTGCAAGTAAGGGTGGTAGAAAGGGCTTGGTAAATAGTCTTGTTTTTGGTCCACACGGGTAGACACACGGGCGTGTGTCTAGGCCGTGTGTGACACACGGTTTTCCCCATGGGCGTGTAGTTCGACTGTGTGTCCCCCTATACCCTAAGTTGGCAAAATAGAATGCCAAGAGTAACCACACGGGTTAAGAACACGGGCTGAGACATGACCGTATGTCTCGATCGTGTGGAAGACACGGCCATATGCATGGGCATGTGCCCAGGCAGTGTGAAGTTTGCACCTTAAATGCGAAATTAAATTTGCCACACGGCCTAGCACACGAGCGTGTGTTTTGGCTGTGTGACCATATGATGTTGCTGACGTTAGAAACAGAATATCAAGGTTTTTGCACATGGGCGTGTCATGGCCATGTGAGGGACACGGGCCATGGACACGGTGTGTGCCAGGCCGTGTGAAAACCCCTCTAGGTTCGAATTGAGAAATAAATCCACACGGACATAGGACATGGGTGTGTCCTTGTATGCTTAGGCCATGTGAGTTACACGGTCCTTCAACATGGCCATGCTTAGGCCTGTTTTTAGGGACATTTTCTAAAGTTTTCTAAAGAACTCGGTTTAATCCCGAACCATTTCTAAAGCGTGTTTTGGTCATCGTAGGCTCATATTAAGTATTTTAAGACAGTTTGAAAAGTTTTAAATTTGAATGAACTTTTATGATTTGGGAAATGTATGCTGGTATGTGTTTGAGTTAGGTAACGCCTCGTGCCCTGTTCTTGCATCCAACACGGGTAAGGGGTGTTACAATTATATCATCAATAAATACAACCACGAATGTATCCAAATAAGGCTGAAAAATCAGATTCATTAAATCCATAAAAGTTAGTCAAGCCAAATGTCATTACCAAAAACTCATAATGACCATACCAAGTTCTAAAAGCAGTCTTCGACACGCCACACTCTTTAACTTTTAGCTGATAATACCTAGATCTAAGGTCTATCTTTGAAAATACTGTAGCACCTTTTAGTTGATCAAACAAATCATCGATACGGGGCAAAGGATATTTATTCTTGATTGTAACCTTGTTCAACTGTCGGTAATCTATACACAATCTCAGTGAATATAACAGAAGTACAACTTTTGTAACTATGCCTTCAACTATTTTAACTCGGTCGGTGCCATTTTGTACGGTGTTATTGATATCAGAGCTATTCTCAGAATCATGTCAATCACAAATTCAACTTCATGATCTGGTGGAAAACTAGGCAATTCCTCAGTAAACACATTAACAAACTCATTGACAACTGGTAACTGTTCCAGCTTTGATTCAGAACCCCGAGTATCAAGAATGTAAGCTAGAAATGATTCATTACCTTTCCTCATTAATTTCTGAGTTGAAAAGGCTGAAATAATTCTAACAACATCTTTTATATTCCCAAACTCAGCCAAAATTACTTCCCCTGTATGACTTTTCAAATCAATCCGTTTTCTCGAAAATTCACTACAGCATCATGTTTTGTCAACCAATCCATTCCCAAAATAGCATCAAATTCCCGAAAGGGTAACAACATCAAATTAGTAGAGAAATCATAACCTTTTATTTTCAGTGGACAATTTCGACATAGTAAATTAATTATCACACTTTATCCTAATGGATTTATAACTTGCACATCATAATCAGTAGGTTCAACACACAATTCTTTTTTTAATGCTAATGCAGTGCAAATGTATGAATGTGTAGACCCAGGGTCAATTAATGCATACACAGAATCATCAAAAAGATAGAAAGTACCAGCTATGACATCTCGAGCTGAAGCTTCCTCTTTCGCTCGAATAGCATATGTACGTGCAGGTGCCCTAGCTTCTGACCGGGCAGCAGAATCTCTCATACCCGAATGAGCAGTCCGTAACACTACTTTGACCCGAGTGTTTACCTTTTTGAGAAGTGGCTGATTGCCTTTCTTTTTCTTCTCCTTCTTCTTTTAACAGTTAAGGGTAGTCCTAAATAAAATGATCAGTAGGTCCACATTTATAACAAGCCCCGATCTTAACTCTACATTCACCTGAATGAAATCTTCCACAATACTTGCATTTAGGCCTGGAAACATTCTGTACTGCTAACACTAACTGCAGGTCTATTAGTTACCTCAAATTCCTGTTGAGTTACTCTGTCTCTGTTTGATCGTTCTGACATTGAAATGGATCCGCTAGGATCATCTCTGAACTTTTGGTGGAAATGTCGAGAATAGTTTGTAAGAGCTCCTCTTATAAGATTCTTTGTTTCTTCTTTCTCATTGCATCTTCTTGTTATACACTTCTTCCATTTTCTGAGCTCGATTTGATAAAACAACAAATTCCTGAATTTCTATACGTCCAATCAACATTCTAATTTCATCATCTAACTTTTCCTCAAATCTAATACACATTTCCTATTCAGTGGGTACAATATCTCGAGCATATTTGCTGAGATATACAAATTCTTTTTCATACTCAGCTATTGATCGGTTCCCTTGGCGTAAATCGAGAAATTTTATCTTTTTCTTGTCCAAATATCTCTTATCGACATATTTCTTTTTAAACTCACTCTGGAAAAGTTCTCGGAAAGTTTCTCTTCAGGTACTACCGCTTCTATAGTCTCCCACTAGTTGTATGCTTCTTCTTTTAATAAAGAGACAACAAATCTCAAATAGTCATCCAAAGAATAAGCCATTTGTTTAAAAACTCTTACTAAATTTTGTAGCCAATATTCAGCTTTGACTGGATCATCATTTGATCTTCCCTTACATTCTTCTGCCCTAAACTTTCTGAGCTTTTCAATTGGTGCACGCTTACTATATTCATCTGTTGGAGGAGTTGGAGGAGGAACCAGGGGTCCTACTGAAGGTGCAGTAAGGGAAGGAGGTTGTTGAGCCTGATTCCTTTCTTGCATCATCTTATTATACCACTGATTCATAAATCCATAAATCATGTTTTTGAGTTCTTTTTTTCACATCAAATAAATTGAAACATTACTGCTTCTCCCTTGTTCAATTGTCTGCACTCTACTGTTAACTTTTTCCTATTCAGAACGTTCAGGTCTATCTGACATTTTTACAATCTATAAGAAAAATAAGGATTAGATTAGATCATGCACATCATACTACCACATATTTATATCGCATGTATTTCTAGACACTTTTCACGTTACTTTCATTCTGAGAATCGACTAAACCGTGGCTCTGATACCAATAAATGTAATGCCCCTAACCCGTATCCGTCGCCGAAACAAGGTTACAAAACATTGCCAGAGTTTTTCAAAACATTTACAATTAATTCATAAATTTTTCTATTCATATATGAAATCATACATAATCAATCATATTGTCCCTCAAATGAACCCTCAAGTCCCAAATTATGCATTAAAAGCAAGTTGGGACTAAAATAAGATTTTAGAGAATTTTTCACAAAATTTCAAAATTTGTCTCATGTACAGGGGTCACATGCCTGTGTGAGTAGGCCGTGTGGTTCACACGGCCAAGTGACACAGCTCACACGGTCGTGTCTCCAACCACTGTAACTCTCTGACTTGCAAAATATTAAGGTGCGATTTACATACGGCCAAGACACACACCCGTGTTCTAGGCTGTGTGGCACACATGACTGAGACACACGCCCGTGTCTCTGCCCGTGTGCTCGATCCTGAGCATTCTGTTTCTCAAATTTAAGGTGTAAGGGACACACAGCCAAACTACTTACCCATGTACTAGGTCGCGTGTGTCACACACGATCATGACACACGCCTATGTATCTACCCGTGTGGATGAAAATAGGCCATTTTAAGGCCACTTTTCTTACCATTTTCCAATATCAACATGCAACAACATTTCCTTATACCAATATACTCAATCAAGTAACCAATTCAAGTCAATTATCAAGTTTTAAACCTAATGTGTCATTACACTTCTTATTTGCATAAACCTACCATGTAATTTCATTCAATAATTACTTATAGATACATACACATAAACTGACATATATATATAAAAAGCTAATCAAGATCATATTACAAGTTTACTTTCTTTTCATTCAATCCTATACATGCCATATAAACCATAAATTGTTTTACAAATTCTACTAGTGAAATCTGGATAGTGTGGCCCCATGTGTTGATCCGATCCTCCGAACCCTTATTAATCTACAATGAACATTAACACACAAAAGTAAGCTTATGAAAGCTTAGTAAGTTCAGAGGTTTTAAGGTAAATCTTACCAATCGAGTTATAATTAAAACTATAAACAGAGCATTTCCCACCAATCACAATCTCAAATATTGAATTCACTTGATTGAGCTCAATATTAGAACTGTTTGAATTCTATGACTTTAATTCATATAAAACTTACCATTTCTTGTCAAATTAGAGAACGTCTTTGTAACTCCCCTAACCCGTATCCGTCACGAATTAAGTTACGAGGTATTACTTGACCAAACACAACTTTTATATTATTATTTAATCACTTAAATCATAATAAATAAGATAAAAGTGATCATGTATTCACACAACATTTACAGATTTTTATCTCAAAATTTCACTGAATTTAAAATCGAACACATATACATAAATGTTTAACATTTATTTCCTAATAATATACATGTACTCACTAAACCAAAATAATATGTGACATTATTAATTAGAACCATATTCATTTGAATCATTTTCGAACATTCATATTAAATCATACATACTGAGTTCGTATGCTAGGATCATGTTTGTAACATTCTGAATTTTTGGGCCTATGCGTTTAGTGTGTGTATATGTTTAAAGTGTTAATTTAACTGTTAAGGGTCTAAATTGGGCTCAGGCTTAGGCAGAGGCCTTGATTAAAATTTTTTGTTTGGACATTATAGGACTTAAAAGGTAGTACCTGTGTTTAAAATATCAAAATGGGCTTGCGGCCCAGTGGTCAGTAGCGCCACTTAGGGAACAAGGAGGTGACGCCACTCCAGGGAATTAGGGGCCCAAGTTTAAGTTTCAAGGAGCCCAATTCCTTGGATTCAAGTTAGCTAATTTTCGGCATTAGGGTTAGGTGGAGTGGACGGCTACAAGGCTCAAAAATAGTAGGATTTATGTGAATGGGATAATGTAGATAATATAGTTGATAATATGGAAGATAAAAGAAGAAAAATTAGGAGCTATCTACTGAGAGCAGAGTTGGCCGAAATTCCATCACCTAGAGGAGTAAAGAAATCAGTTTCTAATAGCCATAGGGGGTGCCAAATTTTCTATAAATATGGGGAATAGCTCATCAATTTCGGCATTTGAACCCTACTTTTTCTTCATTCTTTGTGCCGAAATTCTCAGTCTCTCCCTCCACAATTTCTGTCAACTTTCTTTCAAAAAGCCGAAAATGTTCTTAAGCCTTCTTTCTTCTAAAAGCCAAAAATCACCACCTCCTTCACCTTTTCTTCTTTCTTTGAAATTTCCTGTTAGTCGAATCTTCTGATCTCCATTGTTATTCTTCTCCCATTTACTAAAAGCCGAAACTACACTATTGTTTGTTCTTGTAACCGAAATCTTCTTCTTGTTCATCTTTTGGGGATTTTCATAAAAATTGAAATCTCTAGATCTCATCTCTTGTGTTTGCCGAATTCTCTCTGAGGTGTCTGCTTGTGCCGAATCTTGAAGAAAACTCAGGGTAAGTGTCGATTCGTGAGATTTCAGTCTTCTCCGACTTTTTAGAGACTCTAGCCAAATGGCTATATAGAAACTAATCTTGTGTTTTTCTCTCATTTGTGGCATTCCGGGATTTGAAGGGGAGTCAATCGCTTAGATTTCTAAGCCAGAGTTCAGTAGCACTCAGATCGAATTACTTTTGAGATTTCAAGGTAAAGAGATCTATTAGTTTTAACATGTGAATTCTTGTATTTATTAACCCTTGGCAGAATGTAGGGGAGCCCAAATCTTCGTGTTTTTTTGGCTTTTGAGCAAGGTTTTAGACTAAGGGTTGTAGATCCAAATAGTAAGGATTTGACTAAGGGTGTAAAGCTACGCAATATCAGGTGTGTAAGTTTCCACATCAACTAGATTTGGTTGCTAAATACATGTTTATAAATCTAATATGTTCTGATAAATGTCGAAATCCCGGCATAACGATTGAAACCCAAAGAGGGTAAAAGCAAATCACTAGGTTAGTGGTCTCTGTCATTCCTAAGTGAATGTTCCTGTTAAGATGACATGTGTGATAAGTATGCCGATTTCTGTGATTGCATGGGGATAGGTTTGATGAATGGGGAAGTATTCTGTTGTAGCGGCTTTTGCCGTGACTTGTTGCAGCGGCTTTCGCTGTGACTTGTTGTAGTGGCTTTTGCCATGACCTGTTGTAGTGGCTACGACCATGATCTGATGATGAGCAGCATGACTACCATTAATGGTGTGTAGCGGTGTGGGTTGATTTTAGAAATCCCCAATGGTGTGAATGGCAGGTAAGGGTGGCGTGTAGCGGATGGAAACCTAGGATTTAGGTTGGGCTTGCATAATTTTTGTTACATATATTAATCTATTATTCTGTTCTGTAGGGCTAAGGCCCAAATCTAATGGTGCATGAGGGTTGCACACTGAGTCTCGTGACTCAAACTATTATTTAACATTTTTCAGGTAGCACCTAGTGTTTCGGACCGGGCTGGAGAGGAGCACAAGGTGGCCATGCAAAAGAATATTTGGATTCAGAAAAGAAAAGACTTTAGTTTATTATTTTATATTTTTATTTAATGGGTTTTAAACTTCAATGTAATAAGGCCATGGGCCAGTAGACTTTATCATTTTGGGTTTTATGTTGGGTTTTATTATTAGTAAACATTTAAATTTTATGTTTAAATTAAGTTAAGGCATGTAACAAATTTCGGATTTTATTTAAAAAACACCAAGGCATTTTATAACTTATATGAACTTATAAATTATTAAATTTTCGGTATAAATGTTTAGACCTGATAATTGTTTTTCCAAAGTGCCACAAGTTTTATAAAATCTCCTTAGTGACATACCAAATCCGGTTGTAGTGTTTGGGCTGGGTTTGGGATATTACAAGTTAGTATCAGAGCACGGTTCAAAACTCGACTTTGAGGGTCTTTGGGCTCAAAACATTTTCTAGAAATGGGCTTTTGAAACATGTATGTTTATAAATGATAACAGGTTTGTTAGCAGCATGGCATCTGCGTCTCCGGCCCAAGTCCGCTAGGTAAGTACTCTAAACCATTGTGTGATATATACATGTGGGCTTGATGGGATTTATGGGACGTAGACTATCTTAATTAGACTTTGATGGACTACAGGCTTAGCTTAAACAACTTCCTAATTTCCATAAGACTTAATTTATCCAAACCAATCCTGTGAATTAGTCGTTGAGTTAGGGTGTGGCAACAGGCATATGTATGTCTAGGAATGGATTCAGGGAGAGCTTGGTATTTAAGCAGTCCTAGTGACTCACCTCTTATTCGCTAGAATCCTACCTGGTGCGTAGTAACTGCTCACCTTAGCCATGTTAGGGTGTGGCAACAGGCATACGCATGTCTAGGAGTGGATATAGGGAGAGCTTGGTACTTAAGCAGTCCTAGTGACTCACCTCCTCTTTTCTGGAAACCTACCTAGTGCGTAGTGACTGTTCACCCTAGCCATGAGGACGTGTTGACAGGCCAAAAATTATAATTAAAACTCGAAAGGGACTAGCCACCCTGTTTTGTAAAATCTTAAAGTAAACCCTAGTTTTAAAATCACCAAATTACCCTTGATTCGTAAAAATTTCCCTGGTTTTGGAAAATGACCAAGGTACCCCTGGTTTGTAAAAAAAAAAATTTACCCCTGATTGTAAAATGCCTAAAACACCTTTGATTTACAAAATTACCGAAATACCCTCGGATTGAAAAATTACCAAAATACCCCTATTTTGTAAAATCACTAAGACACCTTATTTTTAAAATTACGAAAATACCCATGTAGGTTAAAATTACGAAAATATCCCTGGGTAGTGAAATGATGAAAATACTCATAGGTGATGAACATAAGTTTGTGAATGCCTCTGTATGCTGATTGTGAATGAGATTTTCTGAATTAAAATAGTAGACTTGAGACTGAATTCCGAGACATGTTGTGAAGTCGAAAGCACCATTCTTAAATCTACTGTTTATAAGACTGTTCGTGGTTAATCAGTGGAAGAAAAACTAATAAATCATAAAATTTCTAATCAGATAAACGTCGATCGAAAGAATGAGTATAAGGGGTCGAGGATGTCCGCCGCGTGGTCGTGGTAGGGGTAGGATGACTGTGTCAGAGCCAGTAGGGTTTGGCCACGGGTCAGGAAATGAGATGCCGGAACTGCCAGCTGTGGAGGGAGAATTTCAGGACCAAACAGGTGGAGACGATGCAGTGTCTCAAGCAATGTTGCGGATTCTGGAGAGAGTTACTGGGGCAGGCACGGGTTCGGGAGCTCGAAAATCTGTGTTTGAACGATTCTAAGCCAACGGAGCAGAGATGTTTAGAAGAGTTTTTGGCGTAGCCCCTAACACAGCTGAGTATTGGTTAGAGGCAACTGAGCGCATAATGGATGACCTTGACTTCACTGTGGAGGAGAAGTTGAAGGGGGTCGTGTCTCTTCTTTGAGACGAGTCCTACCAGTGGTGGCTCACGGTGAAGGAGGGTACTTCCACAGACCGCATTGATTAGGACTTCTTTAAGGAGTCATTTCAAGGAAGGTACATCGGGGCCAATTATGTGGATGCACAAAGAAAGGCATTTCTGAACTTGGTACAGGGAAGTAAGTCTGTATCTGAATACGAGGTAGAGTTTCTGCGGTTGAGCTGTTACGCTCGGGGGATTGTGGCGACTGACTATGAGCGTTATGTCGGTTCGAGGATGGATTAAGGGATGAGTGAGGGTATTAGTAGCACATGACGAAAAAAGGGACTTTGCGATTTTGGTTGAGAAAGATAAGATATCTGAGGAGGTTAAGCAAACTGAGAAACAGAACAAGGATAAGGATAGGAATAGGAATAAGAGGAATTTTGGGTTGTCGAAATCATCTGGGAATTTTCAGAAAAGGCCTAAGTCTGATGGGCTAGCTCGTGCTCCGACGGGCCAGAATCGATCATGTCCCTAATGTGGGAAGGCACATTATGGGGAGTACAGAATGAAAACCAGTGGATGCTTTAGGTGTGGATTCACAGACATATGATTAAGGACTGTCCACAGGTAGAGCAGGCACAGCTCGTAGGACGAGGTTCTGATCAGGTTAGGAGAGGAGGTCAGCAACCACCAAGGGGCCGTGGACAAGCCATGGGTGATGTTGGTAATGAATGCGGTCGTGTAGCATCAGGTAGAGGTGCAGGTTGTGCTAAGGCGAGGCGGCCAGCTTTGGTCTATGCAAATCATCGCCAAGGGGATGGAGACGCTCCAGATGCGAATAATGGTGCGTATCTTACCATAGTATACTAAGTGTTTATTTTGGCTTTAGAATTAAAGTGCGCAGCAAAAGCATAGTGGTGAGACCTAGGTAGTATGATTACTAGTTAATTGGAAATTTCGAGGATAAAATTTCTTTAAGGAGGGTAGAACTGTAACATCCTGAATTTTTGGGCCTCTGCGTTTAGTGTATATATATGTTTAAAGTGTTAATTTAACTGTTAAGGGTCTAAATTGGGCTCAGGCTTAGGCAGAGGCCTTGATTAAAATTTTTTGTTTGGGCATTATAGGACTTAAAAGGTAGTACCTGTGTTTAAAATATCAAAATGGGCTTGTGGCCCAGTGGTCAGTAGCGCCACTTAGGGAACAAGGAGGTGACGCCACACCAGGGAGTTAGGGGCCCAATTTTAAGTTTCAAGGAGCCCAATTCCTAGGATTCAAGTTAGCTAAATTTCGGCATTAGGGTTAGGTGGAGTGGACGGCTACAAGGCTCAAAAATAGTAGGATTTATGTAAATGGGATAATGTAGATAATATAGTTGATAATATGGAAGATAAAAGAAGAAAAATTAGGAGCTATCTATTGAGAGCAAAGTTGGCTGAAATTCCATCACCTAGAGGAGTAAAGAAATCGGTTTCTAATAGCTATAGGGGGTGCTGAATTTTCTATAAATAGGGGGAATAGCTCATCAATTTCGACATTTGAACCCTACTTTTTCTTTGTTCTTTGTGCCAAAATTCTCAGTCTCTCCCTCCACAATTTCTGTCAACTTTCTTTCAAAAAGCCAAAAATGTTCTTAAGCCTTCTTTCTTCTAAAAGCCGAAAATCACCACCTCCTTCACCCTTTCTTCTTTTTTTGAAATTTCCTGTTAGCTGAATCTTCTGATCTCCATTGTTATTCTTCTCCCATTCACTAAAAGCCGAAACTACACTCTTGTTTGTTCTTGTAATCGAAATCTTCTTCTTTTTCATCTTTTCCGGGATTTTCATAAAAGTCGAAATCCCTAGATCTCATCTCCTGTGTTTGCCGAATTCTCTCTGAGGTGTCTGTTTGTGCCGAATCTTGAAGAAAACTCAGGGTAAGTGTCGATTCGTGAGATTTCAATCTTCTTTGGCTTTTTAGAGACTCTAGCCGAATGGCTATATGGAAACTAATCTTGTGTTTTTCTCTCATTTGTGGCATTCCGAGATTTTAAGGGGAGTCAATCGCTTAGATTTCTAAGCCAGAGTTTAGCAGCACTCGGATCGAATTACTTTCGAGATTTCAAGGTAAGGAGATTTATTAGTTTTAACATGTGAATTTGGGTATTTATTAACCCTTGGCCGAATGTAGGGGAGCCCAAATCTTCGTGTTTTTTCGCTTTTGAGCAAGGTTTTAGACTAAGGGTTATAGATCCAGATAGTAAGGATATTGACTAAGGGTGTAAAGCTACGCAATATCAGGTGTGTAACTTTCCACCCCAACTGGATTTGGTTGCTAAATACATGTTTATAAATCTAATATGTTCTGATAAATGCCGAAATCCCGGCATAACGATTGAAACCCAAAGAGGGTAAATGCAAATCACCAGGTTAGTGATCTCTGTCATTCCTAAGTGAATGTTCTTATTAAGATGACATGTGTGATAAGTATGCCGATTTCTGTGATTGCATGGGGTTGGGTTTGATGAAAGGGGAAGTATTCTATTGTAACGGCTTTTACCGTGACTTGTTGTAGCGGCTTTCGCCGTGACCTGTTGTAGTGGCTTTTGCCATGACCTGTTGTAGTGGCTACGACCATGATCTGACGATGAGCAGCATGACTGCCATTAATGGCGTGTAGCGGTGTGGGTTGATTGTAGAAATCCCCAATGGTGTGAATGGCAGGTAAGGATGGCGTGTAGCGGATGGAAACCTAGGATTTGGGTTGGGCTTGTATAATTTTTGTTATAAATATTAATCTATTATTCTATTCTGTGGGGCTAAGGCCCAGATCTAATGGTGCATGAGGGTTGCACACTGAGTCTCGTGACTCAACCTATTATTTAACATTTTTCAGGTAGCACCTAGTGCTTCGGACCGGGCTGGAGAGGAGCGCAAGGTGGCCATGCAAAAGAATATTTGGATTCAGAAAAGAAAAGACTTTAGTTTATTATTTTATATTTTTATTTAATGGGACGTAATAAGGCCATGGGCCAGTAGACTTTATCATTTTGGGTTTTATGTTGGGTTTTATTATTAGTAAACATTTAAATTTTATGTTTAAATTAAGTAAAGGCATGTAACAAATTTCGGATTTTATTTAAAAATCACCAATGCATTTTATAACTTATATGAACTTTTAAATTATTAAATTTTCGGTATAAATGTTTAGACTTGATAATTGTTTTTCCAAAGTGCCACAAGTTTTATAAAATCTTCTTAGTGACATACCAGATCCGGTTGTAGTGTTTGGGCCGAGTTTGGGGTGTTACAATGTTCATGCATTACTTCCATAACCTTATATAATCTATACCTAAAAACCGCCATATCCACCAACTAATTATCACACTTATTTCACATGCCTAAATACCATAGTTAGAAAAACAAACACTTAACCGATAAATTAACCACTTATTCGGTTATACAAGGAGCATTTATTACATCATATTTATTTAAGCATGGCATACTCTATATCACATATGTTAACAAACTAAATATACTCATGCACATTGTAAATAGGAACTAAAGATCAAATAACATATCCGAATCATAAATAGATTATATCTAACTCATATTTTTGGATTACACACAAACCATACTTTCAAATGCACTTCCAACTAATTTATCCACAAGCCGAATAACTTTAACATCTTCACTACTCAAAATCAACCTAAACCAACCATTTCATATAGTAATATGCCATTCATAATCTCATGAAACATACTTATCCAAATCAAGCTATATTTAAGACCAAATTTTCATGATCATATATATATACCAACCCAAATATATTCACTCAATTCAAGGATAAAAATAAAGCCATTTTCGCATGGCATTATATACATCAAATTCAAGATATAAGCTCAAAACAGTAGTTTAGCCTATACATGCCATAGACTTTAAGTTTATTCACAAAAAGGTACCAAAATAGTTGATAGTGTGCTTGACTTTGACAAGGATCCCCGAGCTCGAGCCTCGACTTCAAAGAATCTATAAAACAATGTAACAAACACACCAAGTAAGCTATTATAGCTTAGTAAGTTTTAAGCATTTAACTCACATATAAGCTTTATCATGATCAAATAAATTATTACGCTTACAACCTCTTTGCCGAATAGTCAAACATACAAAGATAGATTTCATAATAACATTATATGCATGAATAAATATGTATATACTTATACACCACCTTCACATGATAAGATAAACAGCATATGCCTCTTTTACTTACCAAATTTCTACTTACAATTAAGCCACCATCAATCACAATTTGTCATAAGTAATACATACCTTTTAGTTACTTACCTCTCCAACCTTAACCACCCGAGCATAACATATGATTGTATACTTGAATATTATCCATATCAACATTAATAATACGAGTCTAATATAAAGCATCAAACCTGTATATCTGTTACAAGAATTTAGTAACGTATCGCACACATAGTGCTGTTACTTTAACATTTCCGCACACTTAGTGTGAAGTTTCTGTAACGTATCGCACACATAGTGCCGTTACTTTAACATTTTGCACACTTAGTGCCAAGTTTCCGTAACGTATTGCACACATAGTGCCGTTACTTTGAAAATTCTCACACATAGTGCCTTGTAACCGATTTCGTACACTTAGTGCTCGGTTATATGCTCGCACACTCAATGCCTTTCATAACCTGTCATTCATTTGATTCTATACATACATATACAAGATCCAATCCACAGATTCACATATAATCACATACACATAGGTATAAATTTATTATTTTCTATCCAAGTCTATATCACATTCGGCCAAGCCATTTTCATGTAACTAACCTTTCCTTTAAAAATATTCATATCCTAGCTTAGTATCCCTCATACCTATTTGCATCATTAACATGTAAATATCCATTTCATGCAATTAAATCCAACCTCTAAACAACCTCACATTCGGCCAAATTATACCAACCACATATACACATTCGACAATGTAACAATTAACATACTTACCTCCATTTAATAAAGGCTTATAATATAAAATAAAATTCGATTTAACTCAATTGCTTAAAACTTACCTCGAAAATTGTCGGATTAAGGTTGTTCGGCTATTCGTTCAACTTTACCTTTCCCCGATCCAATCCCGTTTCTTTTTGTTCTTGATCTAAATAATTCCAAATTGAGCTCATTCAAATACATTTTTATTCAATTTAATCCAAAAACACATAATTATGAAAATTACCATTTTACCCCTAACATTTACAACATTTACAATTTAGTCCCTAATGCACAAAACACAAAATACACATAATTTGAGTTCACTCCTTAAGGGCCGAATGTTCTTCATGCTTATATAAGTCAATACAAACCATTTATTTAGCATCTTAGTCTCTCAGCTATTTAATTTTTGCAATTTAATCCATAACACTCAATTTTATCAAAATCTCCAATTCAAAACATGTTGATTTAAAACATATCCTTAATATTCTACCATCAAACATTTCAAAACATAAACATTCATCAATGGCCGATCATCAACATGCATCAAATTCACAAATTTTAATATAGGTCGGATAGTATTCGAAGCAACGAACTCAAAAACATAAAAATTATCAAAAACTGAGATCAATTACTAACCTTAATTTAACATGCAATAGGCCGAATGGTTGGAAACCATGGTTTCTTCTTCTTTCTTTAAGTTTCGGCAATGAGATAAAAGATGGACTTCCACTTATTCTCTTATGTTTTCTTTATTATATCATTTTATAATATATTATACATATATTAATATAACATCACTTATAAAAACAAATAATAAAATGCATTATGAAAGCATAATGTCGTCCACCCACTTATTATTTGGTTAATTTACAATTTAAGTCCACCCATAAAAGAAAACAAGTCAATTAAACCACAAATTTTAAATAAAGGCTACTTTTACCACTTAAGCGATTTAATCCTTTTTCTTAAATTGAACACACAAACAAAAAAATTTACCCACAATATTTTAACACATGCTCAAACATATATCATAGATATCAAATATAATATAAAAATATTTTTCCAACTTGGATTCGTGGTCCCGAAACCACCATTCCAATTAGGGTCGTAATCGGGATGTTACATTTTTACGAATTTGAGTACATCGTTTAATTGATATCACAATTCCACTATGGTCTTTTACAACTATTTCCATAGCCTTGCTATGGTCTTGCACTCATGATGCCATAACCCAGTTATGGTCTTATACATGTACACTTACTGCCATGGTCCAACCATGGTCTTACGTTCACTGTGCCATAACTCAGTATGGAATTTACACTGAAATGCCATAGCCCAGCTATGGTCTTACATTTCACACTTTGCTATGGTCCAACCATAGTCTTATCCATCAATTCATCACTGATCATGGAACGATCGTACTCAATCATGCGTTCTACTCAATTTGAACTTTCCATCTGATTTTCATATTTTAAAATAATCATAATTCAATAACAAAAACATGAAATAAGATATCATATCATTCCTAAATTAACAACTAAACATGAAAATTCAACCATAAGAACTTACTTGGACCAATTTGTAGAAGTTGTAGAAAATTCGGGACTAATCATCTATTTTCTCTTTCCACGACTTTCTTTGAGTTCCTGGTCTATAATATAAAATTTTCTTATTCATTAGCATATAATTTAATTCTATTTCACTTCACAATTTATGCCCTTCAATTTTCAAAATTACACTTTTACCCTAAATTTTACTATTTTTACAATTTAGTCGCTGATCAATAAACCCATCAATTGAGCTTATTTTTCTCAATTAAAATTTTATTCTATCATTCTAAACTACTATATACCCTTTAGTATTCAAAATTTCAACATCAAATCCTAATTCTAAACTTTTCACAATTAGGTCCTAAAAATCTATTTATATTAAAATCACTTTATAAATTCATCATATAATGAATTTAAAGCTTCAAATCCATGATACCTTATCATAAACATACAACACTCATCCATGGAAACTTTCAATATCACCCATAGAATAAAAAACTAATGAATTCAATAGGTGGACCTCATTGTAAAAGTCACAAAAACATAAAAATTACAAAGAAAATGCAAGAATTGAACTCACATGGTGCAAAAGTATGAAAAACCAGCTTAGGAAGTCTGCTATGGCATTTTTAGATGAAGAAAAATGATGAAATCTCTAGATGTTTCAATTAAGTCCTTTTTAACTAATAAATTTTAGGTTATTTCCAATTTTGCCCCTTGTTCACATTGTTTTCTTACTTATTTCATGCCCCAAACTGTCCAGCCTATTTAATTTGGGTCTAATTGCCTTTTAAATCCTTCCTTATTAGACATTTAAGCTATTAATCACTTTAAAAAGTTTTGCACCTTTTACAATTTAGTCCTTTCTAATTAATTAACTATCAAAATGTTAAAATTTTCTAACGAAACTTTAATACTAACTCAATAACACTCCATAAATCGGTTTATAAATTTTGAGGTCTCGATACCTCGTTTTTGACCCATTTGACTTAATAAATTCTTTTAATTCACAAAATTCACTAATTCAAGAATATTTCTAATATCACACTTGACCATAAATATTAATTTACTAAATTTTTAAACTCACTCATCGGATTTAGTGATCTCGAATCATTGTTTCCGACACCACTATAAATTAGGCTGTTACACACGCGGACTACCATAATTAAAAATTTCATATTTTAATTATTATTTTTGTTTAAAAAAACCAAGTCTTTTTAAAAGATTGATGATCAAATTAAACTCATTTTAAAACCTTGAGAGTCTAATTTAATTTTAAAAATATAAAAACTAAATTAATAAAAGATATAAATATGAAAGACTAAATTTATATATAAATATGAAAGACTAAATTTATCATGATACCTAAAATAATGGTATAAAATAAAAATTAATAACAACAATAAATATAAAAATATTTTTAAAGAAATAATTACAGTAATATTCATTACATTGACGTTTGTAAATAAATATGATGAACAAAAAACATAACAACAACCATAATATAAAATTTTAATTAACATAATAAGTGCTAGAAAAATATGAAATTAGTCATTTAGTGTCGGAGGAGTACCCACTATCTGACCATCAAATTTGTATTAGAAAATTTTCATATTTAAGGTGTTGGTAATTTATTGAATGACTTATATGTGTTATTCTGATTATATTGATAATATTTAACTCATTATGAAAGACTATATCACTTTGGGTAGCGGTGTGCACTTGGCCAGTTCATTTTTTTATGCTAAAAATTGAATAAATCGAATTATTCATGTAAATCAAATAAAATGAACCGACCTAGAGAGAAAAACTAAATAAATCGATCTGAAAACTTTTGGTTTGGTTCGGTTCATTTCGTTTTTTTTAGTTGAAAAAAAAAATCTAATTGAAGTACTTATACTTTTATTTCCTTTAAAAATTTTCACAAAATTGTCTTCTTTCTTCAATTTAGCATATTGTATTATTTTAATTTTAATTTCATTATAAAAATATTAAAAATTAAATCAAACAATTTTGATGAACTAAAAAAATATTTATATTCTAACATGACCAACAATCCAACAGACAATTTCCATGTCTTCTACTATTGTAACGAGTATATATCAATTTGGATTTTTATACATTAAATGATAGAAATTAAAATGAATATCATAAAAAAATTAAATTATCAAATTGGGTTTTAAATTTTAATAGGTTTGTGCTTTTAAGATTATTAAGTTTTAATGGGTATTTGGGTTTAAGGTTTAAATTTTAGTTTGGGTATGTAAATGGATTATGGGCTTATGGTCTTATAGGTTATGACTTAATCGGTTTATTCGATTTAAAAATTCAAAACCGAAAACCTATCGAATAAACTGAGCATAAAAACAAATTAAATCGAAAAATCAAATAAATCGAAAAATTGAATAAATCAAAGAAATTCAATTATTTCGGTCTGATTCAGTTTGGTTTAGAATTTTTTTTGCACACCCTAACTTAGGGAATAATATATTGGAGATTAAATTGGATTAGATTACCTAAGTCAATCCCTTAGATCATGAATTTTAGTTTAGACTGTGATTGTATTTGTTGACCCTAAGAGTCCATATTTACGTTATTTATTATTATTATTATTATTATTATTATTATTATTATTATTATTTAACTTATCTTATAGTTGATTGGTGAGATTCACTACAAAAGAATCTCGTTTACGGACAACATGAAAATCATTAGTGAAGTCAAAAAATGGGTCAGTATAGCACCTCAGATCCTAAACTGCCGGGAGAGAGGGATGTTAACATCTGGCAGTCGATAGAAACGTCATTTGTATAAACTTTTACTTACGGTGTTAAACCGTTGAGAAATGTCTTTCATCCTATTGACAAATGTCTCCGTCACTAAAGCACTGTCAATATGCTATTATGACCATTTTTAGGGATTTACTGACTGATTTGCTCCATCAATATAGGGTCTACATTTTCCAACGGATTATCCGTCTGTATACATTCAAAAATTTCAGTTTCCAGTGTTGACCTATACTGACGGTTTTTTAACCATCAATAAAGGTCTGGTTCAGTTTTTTTTTTTTTTTTTAAATTCATAGCTATAATTGTAAATGTTAAAGAATTATAAAATGTATCTAAAATTTATTTATGATCAAATTAAAAGAAATTGCAATTGTTTTATATTATTAAATATAACTCACATGGATAATAAACTTGACATATACCAAGAAATAAAATATGACAAAGTGTTTACAAAATATAAACACTACAAATCTTCTTGTTAGAACCATAGGTGTCCCTTGAGCTTTGATGTATGCTATCTGTACATATACACTCAATTAGATATCATCAAAGAATTAACCAAAATATTTTTATGGTATACCCATAGGCATTAGGCAATGTATTCACCACAATTTGTATGTCATCAAAAAGCTTTTGTATGTATTTTGTTCTCATGTAGAAGGTCCCTGTTTGTTTAATTTAAAACACTATATATGTGTGCCAAAAAGAAAATCATAATATATATAGTTCACGAAAACACATAATAACATAGATATGACTAATTTACATATAGAATCAACCTAAGCAACAGTCAATTACACCCATGTATAAGATCAATCTAATATAATGAATGGGTACTGGAACAATGCGATAGTTGACTGAATTTAATGTATATTTTATTTATTTCCTTTTATTTTTTATTTTATGTAGATTAAATTATATATAGTAATATAGATATATACATATCTATATATATTTTCAATATTCCTTTTGTTTTTTTATTTAAAGTATATTATTTCAGATAATTTTGTATAAAAAGTAGAATTTTTTTATTTAGATCCAGAATTGTCTTAGGAAAATAAAGATAAAATAAATAGGAAACTCATTACAGTAGGCTATCCTCAATAACTTGTATTACAAAAGTTGCTAATGGCTAATGAAAACCAAACCAAATAAACTGATTACTAATGAAACCAAAAAGAGCACATTTATATTTACAACCAGGAGAAGCCAATCCCTTAGTTTATTATAATTGATATATTGTTCTAAATTTTATTGATCAAAATATAAATTTTTATTTTTCTTATTATAATTGATATACCGTTCTAAATTTTATTAATTAAAGCCCTTAATGTAAAATACTGAAAATAAAAAAAAAAGTAAAAAGTAACGATAAGAGCGCTAACAAGATCAATACAGTCCAAATTATCGATACATGCCCAAACCAAGCCCAGCAAAATCTAGCATGATGGAAGAAAAGAGAATAATAGAATTACATTGGGGAAAAAATAGAAGAACATACATTTCTCATGAAATACAATGGATCAAGGAAGCTAGTCATCGACATCATAACATCGATATGTTCCAACCAGCAATGATACAAAAACATTATGAGCTGCAAAAGTATTATGTCCAAATCGAAATAAGACAAAAGTCAATGCTACTAGGAATATTATTTGTGATACATCAAGAACTAAAGGGTATAATTCAAAGGCTACAAAATGAACAAAAAAAATAAAAATAAATTACATAATGGTTGAGATAGATGATGAAAAAGACTTGATCGACAGCGAGTTCACAACCATTTAGGACCACGAACATAGTTGGTTCCTTGGTGCTGAGATTAATATGAACTAATTAACAAAAAAGAAAATACAACGAGTTTGAGATTAAGATCATAACGATTTGGGATAGCAAATTTTAATAGCGCTGGTTGGCCTAATAGTGTACTCCAAATGAGAAATCTTATAAATATATTTGAAATAAAATAGATGCTAAAGTTGAAACAGTAAATGAATGGTGGGTGCTCCAAAGAAAGGTATCGGAAGCCCCTGGTTATTATCAACTACATAAATTCTTTTAGTCGTGGTTCCAATTTAAGGCTATACTGATCTTTAGACAATCCCAAAATGAGAAAGAGAGAACAGAAGGTCCACTAATCAAACTAAACAATGATAATATTTGGGATTCACCCATATAAACAACGAAATAAAAAAGGTAGTAAAAATCAAATATAAATATTTTAAGTGCAAAACTCTTTCGAAGAGTATAAAAATCATGGGAAAAAAAAACTTCACTAAAACGAAAAATAATCTGAACGAATACAAGTTGGAGATAACCCAAAAACAATCAAACCCTAAACCTCAGAAAAAATTTCTCTGACTAAAACACGAAATTCCCTTAAACCTCTCTCAAAGCTCTTTTAATCTTTTCTTAATCTTAATGTGATGAAGATATCAATTCTAGAGTTACAAAAACCTTTTATAGGTTGAAATTCGTGTGAATATATGACTAAAATTGTAACACCCCAAACCCGACCTAGACGTTATAGTCGAATCTCAAAAATTACATTAATGACATGCAAAATTATTTGCTTATTTTGAAAAAAAAAATAGAGGTTTGAGTTTGAAGTAGTAAAAATTTCTAAGATTGACTAATTTTATCCCTTCGAAAAATATTTAGTAAAATATAATTATTTTTAAAAGAAAAGTGTCATTTAATTGTAATGTTGTTTGAAAACATCTAAATATGAAGGATCATATATTAGAATTATAAAATGATTTCTTATAAAGAAGCCATAATGATTTTCATAAATCTCTTTAGGAAATTCATGAATTATTATTTTGTTTAAAATTTAAGAAAAACATAATTAATTTAGAAAATGCCATTACTAAAGATACTTAAAATCCCATAATTTTGCATGCATGCATAATAGTTTTAAAGTCATCAAAATATAAATCACAACCAAAATAAAGTTAAAGTCCAAAGTCCAAAAGTCTACAAAAACACAACTCAAAATCCAAATAGTTAAAAATCCAATAAAAATCTATGATGTAAAATTTTCAGAGAGACTCCACCAAGTGCTGATCCAAATCCTATGTTTGAGTGTTACCTGAAAGGATGAAACACTAATGGGGTGAGCCTTTTTAAGCCTAGTGTGAGATCAACAAAAACTCATTCACAACATAAAACATATATGATACAAAGTCATAAAATCACATATCTTAATATTTCATAAGCATATCATGCATGATCATGTCAATGCACAATTTGTAAAACAATGCAGATTTTAGGAAAATGGTCCTACCCATCTCCGCTACACACCATAATCGAGTTTACCCAGAACTTGTCCAACCAACACACCAAATTGTGAACAATGTCATAGTAACATAGGTAAACTGCCATATAAACAAAATTGTGGACAAACCACCAAAGTCACAGATAAACTACCATATAATCAAAATCGTGAATAGTGTCACATTAATGCAGATAAACTGCCATATACTTCCACCTTTCACATATCCTATCCCATGCATGTGATATGGCCAAAACACTCGAAATAATATAGACATGTTTAGCATGCAAATCACATATGTACTCAAGGTACTGAATTTTCACATCTTATTTTCATATGAATATCACATATGCCATATAATCACATAACATGTGAATGAGATGTACATAATTTTCATATTATTAGCAGACATCAATATCACACAACATGCTTTTCATAAGTATATGGTTTAAGAAAAACACTTACTTGATAAAAATCCATAAGGATGACTTATCTCACTTTATGGATACAAATAGTATTCCCATCAAACAACATTATTTTAATAGCAACATTTTTATCAATATAATAACAATATTAGTTTATTTAGTGTTAAAACCCATACTTGATCATAGATCCGATGTGTAATTATTCTCCCCGAACACCAACTCAAGGATCTACAATTAGATTACCTAATTGAACAATAAATGGGGATCTTGAGTTAGGACTATCATCTTTAAGGTTAAAACAATAAATCGATTATCAATTATTATTAACACTTACCCTTAAAAGATCTCTTGGATTAGCGGTTTAATCCCAATGGTTAACGGTCTCTCGAGTTGATGTCCACCAGCCCCTCTACATATAAGATATGTGAAATATTAATCATTGAGAAAATAAATCACTAACGTCCCCTAAAGTAATCGACCAAGGGAGAATAATAGAGAGGAAAATCTATTTCTACACTCCCTTAATACTTACTCCAACACGAATGGAATAGAGGATCAACGAATCGATTTGATCACAAATCAAAGAAGAAACGATTTAAGAAGTGGATTTATTCGAAAATAAATCCAAGGAAAGGTAGAGTTCGAATTAGGATTTAAATTAAATAAAATAAAAAAATCAGCATTTGGAATGAACAAGAAAACGAGAAGAAATCTCCACTGTCAGCGATGGTGCTATGGTGGCAACAACGACGGTGACAATCTTGCGATAGAGGCAGAATTAAAGAAGAAAAAAAGGAGAAAATGCACGGTGGTGTGCGATGGTTGTCACGGTGGAGGACGCGACGCTTGGGGTGACGATTAAAGAGAAAATAGGAGGGTTCTATGCGGCAAGGCAATGACTCGACGGTGAGGTGGTGGTGGTGGTGCGAGGCTAGCTACGGTGGAAGAAAAGAGAAAAGAAAGTAAAAAGGAGAATGAACACTAACTAAAAAGAGAGAAAAAAATAGAAAAGGGAGAGGTTGGGGAGAAGCTAATAGTGGGACGACAATAAGAGGGAGGGTTTGCCAAATTGGGTGAGAAGGATGGTGGTCAACCATGACTAGGTTCATTGAACCTTACACAAGGCATTTGTGAAGAGAAAAGGCAAGAGAGGAAGACAATGGAGTGAAAAAGAGGATCATGTTTGGTGAAACATGGAATGTTGACTCACAAAAAGTAAATGTAATCCTCGAATTGAGCTCATGAGCCTATGATGGGCGATAATCGAGGCTCGTTACTAGCCTTAGTAGGCGACAGATGAGACAATTCGAGTACCTTTTAGAACCGAAACCGCATATAGTGAACCGTATGAGCCACCCGATTAGAGCCATGCCAGAACCTCCGTCTGTTAATAGTTACCAAAATAAGTACATGGGAGAAACGCTTCTTACCTTTTATTTCTTTTACATTTACACTTTTATGCAAGCAAATCGGGTCCGTTTAATAATTTAGAGAGGGTAGATTATCTCGATGAGCATGTAGGGTAAGTTTATTTTGTAAATATGATGGGGTAAAAAAAAAAGTAGGTCATTTCACCAAAATGCAAAATTAAATATCTTAATTTGTTAGATTTTCCATAGTTTTTCTCCGTTTATATTTGTTGTAATTACTAACCAATGTTATTTGTCTTCATTTTATTTTTCATCATGCATCATAGGCATATTGTTAGGAAGGTGTTGATTAGAGATTGGTTGCCAAAAATGGGTTTCGATGGAGGAGTCAATTACACAAGTAACCAGAAAACGCCGTGGTTCGAGACCGGTCTTTGAAAACCCGTAAAGCAAAAGGAGCAGCTTTAAAGGAAGGATGTATTTCCAACCTTCCGAGCATGTGACTATGAATGTTTGTCGAATAACCTCAAGACTTGACTAGGATCCGGAAAGTGGGACTCGGACACTAAGGGCATCTTCACCGAGAAATACGGGGATATAGCTCACTTAATCGCATTAACGTGAGCGACAGTTGATTCAAGCCATGGTTCAATTCGGGACCCAACTTATCAATGTTTTACTTTCAACCGTGAAGATATGACTCAACCATAGAAGAGTATCCGCTTGCTTGGCGTTAACAATGCACAATTCATCAAGATATATGTGAAAGAGCCCAAACCAATGACCTTGAAGAAAAGTTAATGAAGTTGTGGGAATGGTGATACATGGGCAAAAAGTAGATAAAGAGAAAGAACGAAGTCGATTGTATTCCATGGTTTTCTGAGACTTAGTTCAAAACCATCCAGATATTGTGAAGAAAGTGGATCTGCTTTGCTTTAGCCATTTACGGATTAATTGTCTTCCCAAAAGTTCTTGGGCATATAGAAGTTGCGGTGAGTGGATTTCTTTGAAAAGTTGAGGCAAGAATCAACCCCGTCCCAACTATCTTAGTGAGACTTTTAGATCTCTAAATTGTTGTAGGAGAAAGGGAAGGACGTTTTATCGGATGTGCATGACTCTCAATGTTTGGATTGAGCCACTACGGAAAGTGGGCGACACCTTTCACATGTTTTCAAAAACATTCGCTCCATTGAAGCTTACCTTGAGAAAGATTGGCGAAGGATGTCACCGAACAACCTTCGATTTCGATTTTTCGAACCTCCACGCCAAGATATAACTTGGAGAGCACCATGGATCCGTCCCTTCGCCTACGCTATACAAATGCGAGAAGCCAAGATTGGGTACCTTTACTCGGGTTATGGGGAGGAGTTGGATATGCACCGTTAATGGTTCAAAGACGAGTTTGCTTCACGACGTTCATACCAACTCTGGAGGATTAGCACATCACGAGTTTGCTTTTACGGTGAAGGTTACATGAAAAAGTCCGAGATATTGCAAAGTCTTGGAAGGAAATCTACCTAATGGAGTTAGCTCAGATGCGCGATACTATCACTCAAGATTATGAAATATGGAGACAAAGGCAGTGAATAGTCAACAAACCTCACCAATGGATTATATTTTCCGAATCCTTTCTTAGAAGAAATGCCGTCCGAATCGAAAATAGCAAGACATGAATTTGAGCGTGAAAAGGCCATCATTACGAATATTAGTTCTCTTCAAGAGGAAAATTACCAACGAAGATAGATGTTCAAAGTGAAAAATCTAGAAAGCGAAAGTCTATAAAGAAGCTGAGATCATGAGAAATGACTTAAAGGATCTTCATTTGGAAAATAAGAAATTAAGAGGCACCATAAAGAATAGCGGCCTGGGCAAATCATCGACGGAATGGAAAGAAGAACTAAGCAACATCAAAGGTGGGATGGAATTCGGAGAGGGAAGCGAAGGAAGAAGAAAAAAGCTGCTCGTGCTATGATAGAGTTAAGAAAGAAGAATGTTGAATACTAATGCGTTTGCGTAATTAATGACTAGTCATTCGGCGTCCAAGAGCTAAGAAGGAAAATACAAGATTTAGAAAATACAATCGCAAGCTCTTGACAACATTTGGATACTCTCCTAAAAGCCCTAGAAGAAAAGAATGGCCAAATAGATGAGAGACATTCGTGTTTCTGACGAAAGCTCTCCAAGAAAAAGATATGTATCTTGGTGGTTTGATTAATGAAATTCACAAGGCACTATGCAAATTGTGCAACTATCGATGAAGCGAGAAGATCTCGATTACAATTCCCTCCGAGACAAGGATCAAACATGTCGAATTCCTAGAACGAGTGAAAAAACAAAGCGATGTGAAAGTAAAAGGAGAATGAACACTAACTAAAAAGAGAGAAAAAAATAGAAAAGGGAGAGGTTGGGGAGAAGCTAATAGTGGGACGACAATAAGAGGGAGGGTTTGCCAAATTGGGTGAGAAGGATGGTGGTCAACCATGACTAGGTTCATTGAACCTTACACAAGGCATTTGTGAAGAGAAAAGGACGAGAGGAAGACAATGGAGTGAAAAAGAGGATCATGTTTGGTGAAACATGGAATGTTGACTCACAAAAAATGGAAAAGAATCCCCCTAAGCAAGACATGTATGGGTGGACGGAAATGGTGTTTTTAGCACATGATAAATTCACCAAAAATTTAATTAAAAAGATGTTAAAATGAATACTTGAACCTAGGACCTCTAGGATAACTTTGAAGCACTTAACCACTAAGCCATCCACTTCCTAGTTTTTAACATAGAACATAGTAAATAAAATATGGGATGTGACAAAAATATCTCTAGAATAATTAGAGTTTAACTGGGAAAAGATAACAAAGTTTAACTAGGAAAAGAAACTCGATTTATGTAGGAACAAGTCGCCACATCTCAAATCGCCTCGTTATGACGACGGACGATGTTATGACGTCGAAACTCCTCATCATGATGTTGCCGTCTGTTTGGAAAAAAATAAGAGGCACACCCACAAATCTCCACATTGACTCATATTTACCATACCTTTTTCTCTAGGCCCCGTCTAAGGTCGAACTCGATCTTTGTAAAATGTCAACCAAGCCCAAACCGTTCTCGAACTTGGAAATCGAAATACTCTTAGTCTTCAAATCAATTTTGTATAATGCAACAAGCGGTAGTGATACACGAACAGACGTGTAATTCACAATAGCAGAGAAAACATAGAGGAAATCAACTCCCTCCATTTGACTGCCACCCTTTTGAGACCAACTTTGCTTTAAACACTCTGCTTTATCCAAAATTGTTACAATCTAAAATCTGTGATTCCATTGAACTTTTTGATATCAAAATTTGTTGTCGCCATCCTTGAAAGATTCGATTACAAAACTCAAGCCAAGCTCTGATACCAATTTATTGGGGATCAACATGTATAAACAACGAAATAGAAAAGGTAGAGAAGATCGAACACAAATATTTTACGTGAAAAACTCCTCTGAAAAAGATAAAATCACGAGCAAATAAAACATTAATAAAATGATAAATAATTTGAACGAGTATAAGATGGAGATAACCCAAAAACAAACAAACCCTAGACCTCGAGAAAAAGCTCTCTAACTAAAACATGAAATTACCTTAAAGCCCTTTCAAAACTGTCTTAATCTTCTCTTAATTTTAATATGATAAAGATATCAATTCCAGGGTTACAAAGGCCCTTTTATATATTGAAATTCGTGTGAATATATGACTAAAATATCCTTAGAATAATTAGAGTTTAACTAACAAAAGATAATAGAGTTTAATTGGAGAAAGAAACCTAGTTTATGTGGGAACACGTCACCATGTCGCAATGTCTCTAATCACCTCGTCACGACATCGTCTATTATCGTTCGTGTGAATATATGACTAAAATATCCTTAAAATAATTAGAGTTTAACTAACAAAAGATAGCAGAGTCTACTTAGGGAAAAGAAACCTAGTTTATGTGGCAACATGTCACCACGTCGTAATGTCTCTAATCACCTCATCACGATGTCTTCTGTCATCGTGACGTCGGGAAACTCCTTGTTATAACATCGCTGCCTATTTGGCTGAAAATACAAGGCACACCCCACAGATAATGTAAAAATTTTCTCAACACGTGACTCACTCAAGATGATTGATTCATAGAGGAGGATAACCAAAAATGAAACTTATTTAATTCAACGAGACTCTTTATCTTTAGAAGTTCCATACATGTTACTATGCACAAATATGGAGTCTTTTTCGTTTCTTCACTTTTCGTTACCTCTTCGACCTTGTTATCCTTACTACTAATCATTTTCTCTTTGGTTATTGGGTTCTCTAGCATAGTAGATTACAGTTCATGACAAGAACAACTTTTTTCCTACCAAGGTGAAAACAACCATTAAACAATTAGAAACGCATTAAAACTTTAGACATGTATTAAAGCTTTTGTGAACAAAACATAACTATCTAGAAGTTAAATTTTGCAATAAACAGATCAATTTTATAGAGAGATAAAACATGACACTTTTAAGTTCACACAAAACCAAGAACCAATTAATGAAAAGAACAATTTTGCAATAGAGTAAATCATTTGAAATTATTTTTTCTTTTATATAAAACTAAGGATACATTTATTAGAAAATTTATATTTTAATTCTTTCATTCTTAAAACACAAATTTTAAAACGAATCTAGACACAAAATAGAAGCAATTCAATATTTTGCTAAATTGAAGCAAAAATGATTTCCCACAAATTAACAAATACAAAGAATATATTAAAAAGATTACAAACATCTAAACTGGAGAAAAGAGGGGTAGACCTTAGGGTTAGTAACTTGAAAGTTCCTGTGGATCTCAAAGGCGATGGACGAACAGAGTTAGGTTTTGGATACAACGTCATCTAAGTTATAAACATCCATAATAGCCGGGGTTGAGCTGCTATTCATAAAAATAAAAAACACAAACCTTGCTTCTTCCAAACTTGGCTAAACAATAATGAGTTCATAAAACCATGGAAGAACATGAAAAGAATGGCATAACCCAAACCTAAACAAAGAAATTTTTTGAAGAAAATAAGTGATGAAATTTTACAATTGAAGAAAATACAAGAGTAAATGTGCCATTTGATTATTTTGGAAATGGATTTTGGAATGGAAGAAAATAATTGAATAAATTTTAGAGAAAATAAGTTAAAAGGAAAAATGAATTTTAAGTGAAAAATTATGAAATTTCAAAACACGAGTTGAAAGGGGGGAGAATTAAAATAACTCTATGCGCACCCTTGTGAAAGAACCGAGGAGGCGTAAGCTATGGCAATACATACTACTACTTGAAATCCATCAGTATATCATATAAGCTATACCAAAGAACTTCTAAAATCCATAACTATAGATCTATGCTAGACCAACAGATACATGATCCAACAGTAAAAATTATTACAATACTAACAGGTAATCATCCATTGTTAGAGTATGGTTTTAGCGACGAATTTTTCCCGTTAGTATATGTAACTGTTAATAAATGGCATTTTTTTTTGTAGTGATTGATATAGATCTTCATATGTAAGCAAGTCTCGAAATAAAGTCTATATAATTGAGAGACTTGCATAGGTGAATGTACAAAGAGAATTAAACATTAAATTTGCTCTTGTGAGAACCTTATTGTATGAGTGTAATTTTAATAGTAAAACCTTACATTGTGGTTTTACTTGCTGAATTCACACTGGGTTAATTTTGTAGTGAGAGTATCAAGTCTTCAAAGTACAAGGTTGAGGGAAATTATCATGGGGTGTGATTGAGTAGGTTCACTTTGTGTAATTGTTTAACAGAATAGACATTTCTTACTAAATTATGCTCCGTAGACGTAAGGAAATCGAACTGTGTAAATAACCTTATTATGTATTGTTTATTTACTATTTTTCTTTTGGTGGTTGAAGGAGTGGCCACTGCCTTGGCACCACTTCACTTGTATAGTTTGATTCTCAACAATGGTTAAGTTATTTCAGTGAGGGTTAAAATCCACTATACTAGTTTTTCATCGATTAATATCCAATACAATGATCATTATCATTCAAATGTGTAGGACTCATGTAGGACCTATCCATTAAATGTGAAAATCAACTTGCAAATGATGATTAAACATGTATTGGATATTAATGAATAAAAAATAAAGGAGTGGAGCCAAACCTAACATAACAAATAGTTTCTTGTTGGAGATATTTCTTTAAATCAAACTTAATTTTTATCATTTATTAATTTTTATTTAAAGTTACCTAAATTTTTTGGTTTTGGACTTTAAAATTATTTGAACTTTGGTTTGGGTTTATTTCTGTTTTGTGAATTTTTCATGCATGCATAGTTTGATACTTGATATTGATTTATAAGATTATTTTGAAATTGGACTAGACATGTCACTTGGCTTAATTAATAATTGGGTTTTTAATTGTTTTTCTACTGCAAATAAGCCTAATAGGGTTTTTCAAAAGCAATGTCAAGAAACGTGTTTTCCTAAATCCACGCTAATGTTATTAACTTGACTTAATGAAAGTGGATCTATTAAATGAACATTTTCCAAAATAACAAAGGTAACAACGATTTTAATTAAAAGAGAGTGCATTTGAGGTTTTCAACCGACAATAGGGTAGATTCGTAGATTAGGTGTCCCATGTGCCCTTCACAATTTGGCCATAATGCCTAGGCCGAGTTTGAGAGGTTACAACTACAAAAAATGTGCATTTTGCAAAAAAAAAAAAAGGACTTACTGGTCTGTTTCCATTGTCGCAATACCATACCCTTGATATTGCAATATCAACTCTATTTTATTTTGAAAACTTTGTAATTTGGTCCACAGGTTAGGAAGTTTAGCTAATGTCTTCGAGATCGCGATACTAAGCCCTGGATATCACAATACCCACCTGATATATTTTAAAGTTTGATTATTGTCTTTGAGATCGCGATACCAAGCACTAGATATCGCAGCACCCACCTAGCATATTGTTTGTCACTCTTATCTAAGAATCTTCTCTTGGTTTCATCTTAGACAAAAAGAAACCACCTAGGTTCTCCTCTCAGTCTCACCTGGGCATATGGATCTCCTTTCGACCTTACTATTCGACACAATTATATCGAACTATCTAATGATAAAATCTCCTCTCAGTCTTGTTTATCTTAATTTTCCACTAGAGGCATCGATTCTAACATATTAAGCATTTAGATATAATTAAACAATCAAATAATTAATCATAAACATCAACTTAAGCTAACAAATAACTAACCAATCAACCATCAAACAATTTAGCACATAATTAAACTTAAATTCTAAACAAGTATTTTATCAAACATGTGGTAGGCATAAAATAAAAGTAAAGAATTTGAGAAAATGTTTATTTAATTGATTGGAATCCGGTGAAACCCAAGAGTGTTGTAAAATTGACGTGAGTAAGAAAAACTAGTAGCAGCTAGTGTATTGAGAAGAAAAAAATATTCTATTTGTATTATGTAATACTTGTGTGAGCAATAAAATTATTTCGATTATTAATTGTCCACTACGCTTACAACAAGTGGTATCCGAGCTAGTTTCGCGTCGATGTCACAATGGCAAACATGATTCAACTGTAAATTTAGAAATTAACAAAGACAAATTATGGAAATTGGAGCATCCAAATGATGGTTTTACTCGGCTCTTAAGGTTGTTAGGATATTGTTGAAGAAGGATATGTTGAGCCCGAAAACATAGTTCCGAAACGACTTTGACAGACGAAGAGAAAAGATCATGAAAGAAGCTCACAAAAAAGATAAGAGGGAGTTGTTCTTTATTTTTTAAAGAGTTTACAAATTAACCTTTGAAAAAAATTCAAATGGAAAGACATCAAAGAATCATGGGAAATTTTGCAAAATTCCCATTAAATATATTCATGCTTCCTTTGATGTCTTCTCATCTGAATTTTTTTAAACATTTAAAAATAAATATTTTAAAACAATTATTAATTAATATCCATTATCAAAGTTTTCCAAAGTTTTTTTTAACAAAAAAAAAAACATCAATTACGAGCTAATAATAGGATTTGGATTGGATAACTGGAAACATCTATCAATCCGTATATGATCATCAACCAAAGGAGAAGCCACATTAAAAATTCTTGCGCCAAAGGGGAAACCTTTTATCAGGTTAGCTAAAGTATCAATAATAGAATTTATCTCTCGAGGTACTTGCTTTATGAGCACTCTCCACTTGCGCTTGCACAGCTCTTGGATACACAAAATCAAGTCTCATTTGAATGTCCTCTATGATCTCTATGGATACCCTTGATAGCCAAAGCACAATCTATTTCAATAATAATGTTCACCCATTTAGTCTCCCGAGCTAATTGGAGGCCATCATAAATGGCCTAAAGCTCAGCTTGTAGTACACTACATCTTCCAATATTTCTTCCTAATCCCCACATCCATCTACCTTGCTCATTCTGTGCCACTACTGCCGAACAAGCAAAACCAAAATTTGGATTACGGGCACCATATGTATTTAGTTTAAAGAATCTAGTAGGCGAAAGAACCCATCTTTGATCCCTATTTCGACTCGCATTGTTCCCCATAGTAAACTGCCCCTGGTTAATGGATTTCGCCCACCACCATGACTAGTTGGTCACACTAAATATTTTCAAATGGACATATAGGAACACATATAAATTTTGCTGTTTCTAAATCCTCCAAAAACCAATTGTAAAAAGAGAAGGCCAATCTGTATCTTGGAAAACATCCTCCAAAAAATAATCCTAAAAAGAGAAGGCCAATCTATATCTTGGAAAACATCAAAAGCATTTTTCAAATTAGCAGATAACCATACCTCTAGCAAAGAAGAGAAGAACTAGTTTGAAATCCTTGAGGGAATTAATTGCTTCCACACTTCTTTGGCTTGAAAACTATCTCTTAGCATGTAAAGACAAGATTCTTCAATGCTTCCACAAAGCTTACATGAAGGTTCATCAGAGAAACCTATTCTATAATGTTCCTTGTTAGTAAAGAGATGTTCCTTAAACACCAACCAAATAAAATAAGAACATGTTGTGGGATATTTAAAGACCAAACAAGCTTCCTTTTCACCTTCGGCAGGTTTAACGAGTTTTTTATAAGCATGCCATAGGCTGCTTTGACAATGAAATTACCATTAGAAGTCCAACTTGATATAACTCCATTAAGGCATACAAGAGAGATCGGGGTCAGAATCTCTCCTATATAGGATAAAATATCATCATTTAGAAAACACCGCATATACTCCCTGTAACACCCCTAACCTATATCCATCACCGAAACAGGGTTACGAAGCATTACCAGAGTTTACAGATCAAATAAACAGACATTTATATCATATAACATTCATGTCAGAAACCAATTGAAATCAAACATATTGTCTCTTATATGAGCTCTCGAGGCCCAAAATACGCATTAAAAACAAGTTGGGACTAAATCGGGTACTCAAAGAATTTTTCAGAAAACATTAATTTTTTTTCAAAGCTACAGGGGTCACACGGCCAAGAGACACGCCCGTGTCTTAGACCGTGTGAACATTTAAAATAGGGACACAAGGCCGTGTCCCAGTCCGTGTAACTCCTTGACTTGGGCCATACGGCCAAGCCACACGCTCGTGTGCTAGGCCGTGCGAGCATACTGAATGACGCAATTTAAAAGATATAGGGGACAAGCCATGTCACCTGGTTGTGTGTCACACATGGCTAAGACACATGCCCGTGTGAATGAAAATAGGCCATTTTTCAAGCCACATTTCTACCCAATTTGACACCAAGTTAACTCAACATTTTTGCACATCAACAAGCCATAACAAGGCATTCAGAACAAACCAAAATTAAGTCTTAAGCAAGAAAGATCACCACATACAACCAATATGCCCTTAGGCACCTCAAATGACAACTTAAAAACATGTCAACCAAGTATCCAAACTTACCTAAATGACCAAATACATATATGCATACTCAAACCACATTTTATTTTTCATCATTCTACCATGTTAAACACACATCAAATATGGTAATGCCACATATATACATCAAAATATACCAAACACAAGCCATATAAGTGGCTAATCTCAACAAAACAATTATATGCCAACATTGGCCAGATTAACCTATACATGCCATTATAACCGAAATTAATTTACTGAAAGTACCAAAAGGATCGATGGATAGTGTGAAATAGCTCTGACCAGCTTCCAACCCGCACGAGCTTTCGAATTACTATAAAAATAACACAGAGAAAGCATTTAAGCTTAATAAGTTTGTATAATACATAATTTAACTTACCTTATATCCATAAAATAGGTAAGTAAACAAAGCATATCTCAACCAATTTGGCCAAAATCCTAAACACATGATTACAAAATATTAGACATGAAAATCACATATAAGATCCAACACACACATGGTTGAATTCATGTATTTCATGTAAATACCAGTAATAGTTCATATCAAACTCATATAATCTCGTAACAGAACTATGCTCGTTAAACCATTTAGAATATCATTGGATACACGGGTAGTATACACGAAGTGTACTAAACTGTAATCCGTCAATTCATGTACATGTATGCTCATACGAGCTGTAAATGGTAAGCTCCTTCGAGCTGAATAACTGGAAGCTCATGTGAGCTGAATAACGGAAAGGTCATGCGAGCTGAATAATAGGAATCTCATGTGAGCTGAGTATCGGGAAGCTCATAAGAGCTAAAATCGATGACCCTAATGTCATGTCATTTGTATCCTACGGATTCCTAAAGTTCAAATGGGGCTCGATAGTTATCGAATATACAACCGTTATTTATTCATGGAAATTATACAATTCAAAACAAATAATTCAATTTAAAACACATAAATGTACAATCTAATTACACGAACTTACTTTGACAAGTGTACGTAGATACGAAAGCGACTAATCAGATATTTTCTCTTTACCTCGATCTAACTCTCTACGAGGTCTGACAGGATCTATATGAATGAATTTAACTCATTTCAATATAATTCTCATTCAATTTAATCCAAGATGGAATTTTAGAAAAATTATCATTTTGCCCTATACTTTTAATTCCTTTATAATTTAGTCCCTAGGCTCGAAAAATAAAATTCATACAATTTAATCCTTACTCAAGCCTAGCCTATTTTATACATATTAGTAGCAGCCCATATATTTCACCCATAAATTTATAATCTTTTCAATTTAATCCCTAATTGATAATTTCATCAAAATTCTCTTTACAAAAGTTGTTTATCTAGCAACAACCATTCATTTTCTATCATAAAACTTAAAAATTCAAGCATATTCATCAATGGCAAAAACCTAATACTTTAACAGTTTTGCAAATTAATCCATTAACTAGCTAGATTAAGCTACTACGATATCAGAAACATAGAAATAATAAAAAACGGGACAAAAATACATACCTAATTGAGCAAAATAAGCTTGTCCAAATTCAAGCTTCCATGGCTAGGTTTATTTCTTTCTTTTATTTTTTTGGTGGAAGATGATGAGAATAGATTATTTTATTTTATTTATTATAACTTTAATCACTAATTTCCAAAATTAACCTTAATATTACATTCAATTTCCAATGATGACTATTCATACTTATCCGCTAAGCACATTAATGACCTATTTACTATATAAGGACATCTAATTTAAAATTCTATAGCTATTTAATACCTTTAGCTATGAGAACACAACCTTTGCCATTAATGCAATTTAGTCCTTTTTATCAAATTAGGCATGTAAACGGTAAAATTTTTTAAGAAATTTTTATATGATATTTCTATCATACTGTAGACCATAAAATAATAAACTAAATTTTCTAACTTTGGATTTGTGGTCCCAAACCTCTGTTCCGATTTTACTGAAAGCGGACTTGTACAACTCTCCCCGAAGAAATTTTTGTCCTCGAAAATCTTACCTGAAAAGAGGTTTGGATATTGATTTCTCATAGTTTCCTCAGATTCCCAAGTAGCTTCTTTTATTTTGTGTCGCTGCCAAAGAACTTTTACTAAATCTATGTTTTTTATTTCTCAATTGTTTCAACTCTCATGCCAGAATTCTGATCGGTTCTTCATTGTATGTCATATCAGGTAGAATTTCGACAGCCGTTGGAGAAATAATATGTAAAGAGTCAGATCGATACCTTTATAACATAGACATGTGGAAGACATTGTGGATTCTTTCAAGTTCTGATGGTAAAGCTAATCGGTATGTAATAGGTCTGATTCATTCCGCAATCTCATATGGCCCGATAAATCGCGGACTCAGTTTTCCTCTAAGACCGAACTGAAGAATTTTTTTTTTCTAGGGCGAAACTTTCAAAAATACCCTGTCACCAACTTGAAACTCTATACCTTTACGTTTAATATCCGTATAAGATTTTTGATGATTTGAAATTTGCGACCATACAGAGCCTCATGCGGTGCCATCTTCATGCTCCACTAAAAACTATTATTATACGCAAATTCAACTAATGACAAATATTTCTCCCAATTGCCTTCAAACTCTAAAACACAACACCGAAGGATATCTTCAAGAATTTGAATCACATGCTCGAGCTGACCATCAGTCTGAGGGTGAAATGCAGTGCTAAAATGTAATCACGTACCCAGAGCTTCTTGTAAAATTTTTCCAAAATCACAATGTGAATCGTGGATCTCTATCCGAAATAATGGAGATTGGCACTCCGTGCAGTCTGAAAATCTCTGAAACATATAACTCCGCTAATTTGTCAAGTGAGAAATCTGTACGTACCGGAATAAAATGTGCAGACTTCATCAAAGGATCGATAATAATCTAAATGGCATCTTTCTTTTTTAGAGATAGGGGTAACCCTGATGCAAAATCTATAGTAACTCTATCCTATTTCCACTCTGGTAGCATCACTAGTTGTAATAGTCCTGAAGGTACTTGATGTTCAGCTTTAACTTGCTGACATATCAAACATCTAGATACAAGATCAAAATATTACGTTTCATTCTCGCCACCAGTACATATGTTTCAAATCATTATACATTTTATTACTCCCAGGATGAATAGACAAGCCACCACTATGAGCTTCGTGCAAAATTTTCTGTATAAGCTCTAGATTCTTGGGTATACAAACTCTACCTCTGAATAACAAATAATCATTGGGTCCTATCTGAAATTCTGAATTAGAAGATGACTCACACTGTACTCCATTTAGCTAACATCTCATTATCACATTTCTGAGCTTCACAAATCTGTTGTAAAAATGTTGGTTTATCTTTTAAATTGGCTAAAATCGAGCCATCATTAGATAGTGACAGTTGGGTATTCATTGCTCGTAGAACAAACAAGGATTTTCTACTCAAAGCATCAGTAACTATGTTTGCTTTTCCTAGATGATAATCAATAACTAACTTATAATATTTCAATAATTCGAGCCATCTACGCTGTCTCAAATTCAAATCTTTTATGACATCAGATACTTTAAACTCTTGTGATCGGTAAATATATGACATTTTTCACCGAACAAATGGTGTCGCCAAATTTTTAATGTAAAGACAATAGTTGCCAACTCTAAGTCATGTGTCGGATAGTTATTTTCATGTGGCTTTAACTGTCTGGAAGTATAAGCTATTTCTTTACCTTCTTTCATCAAAACACAGCCTAATCCTTTCAATGATGCGTCACTGAAAATAAAAAATTCCTTACCCGATTCAAGTTGAACTAGAACTGGTGCTTCAGTTTATAGGGCTTTCAACTGGTTAAAACATTGCTGACATTTACCAGACCATTCAAATTTCACATCTTTCTGTAATAGCAGTGTCATCGGTGTAGCTATCATCGAAAACCTTTTTACAAATCTTCGATAATAACTAGCTAATCCCAAAAAAAATTCTAACTTTAGATACATTTCTCAGTGGTTTCCAGTTATTATTTGGATCAACTCTAATGCATTTAGTCGATACTATGTGTCCCAAAAAACCAACTTCTCGAAGCCAAAACTCACATTTGCTAAATTTAGCAAACAATTTATTATCTCGTCAAAGTTTGCAGAACAAATTTTAGATGCTCGGCATGTTCAGTCTCATCTCAGGAATAAATTAGAATATCATCAATAAATACCACAACAAATCTATCTAAATATGGTCTGAAAATTCTATTTATCAAATCCATAAAAATTGCAGATGCGTTAGCTAAATCAAATGGCATCACAAGAAATTCATAATATCCGTACCTGGTTTTGAATGCTGTTACATCTAAATCTTTCACTCCTAACTGATAATAGCCAGAACTAAGATCAATCTTCGAAAACATTGTGGCACCTTTCAACTGATCAAACAAATCATCAATACGAGGCTGTAGATATTTATTCTTGATCGTAACGTTGTTCAACTGACGGTAGTCAATGCATAATCTTATTGATTCGTCCTTTTTCTTAACAAACAAAATCGGTGCACCCCAAGGTGAAAAACTAGTTTGAGCAAAACCCCTATCAATCAAATTTTACAACTATGCTTTCAACTCTTTTAACTTAATAGGAGCCATTATGTATGGTGCTATTGATGTCAGTGTTGTTCTCAGTACAATTTCTATAGCAAATTTGACTTCTTTGACCGGCGGTAATCTAGGTAACTCCTCTGAAACACATTAGGATACTAGTAAACCACTGACACTGAATCAAGCATCTACTCAGACACTTTAGCATACAATACATAAGTAAGGTAAACATTACAACCTTTTCTCACATATTTCTGTGCTGACATAGCTGATATCATAATAGGCAACCCATTCAATTTATCTAATTCAATATGAAGTTTCTCACCATTCTGACATTTCAATATGATATGCTTTCGTCTACAATTTACCACAGCATCATGCAGAGTTAGCCAATCCATGCCCAATATCACATCAAATTCATCGAATGTTAATAGCATCAAATCAACCAAAAATAGTAACCCTGAATCATTAACGAACAGCTCTTGCAAACCTTATCAACAGACACATACTAACCTAAAGGGTTCGATACTTTAACCATGAATTCAGTGGATTCAACAGGTAAATTTTTACTAGACACTAATTTTGTACAAACATGTAAATGAGTCAATCTGGGATCAATTAAAGCAGTTACATTAGTATCAATAAGAGAGAAAGTATCGATAATAACATCTAGCATAAAAGCATCTTCGCGCGCAGAAATAACATAAGCTCTAGCTAGTGTTTGTGCCTCAAACCTTACAGTAGAGTCTTTCATCACACCACGGCTACCACTCATATTTCCATGATTACAAGGTGGTCTACCTCTCATAGCTATGTTGCTTGGCCTCGAAGTTTCTCAAATTTCTTGGGCAATCTCTAAGATTATGATCAAAGGAACCACATCTAAAACAAGCTCTACTCTTCAACACTCATTGAAATGTAGCTTGTTACATTGCTTACACTTGGGTTTCGTGTTTCTAGCACTACTTACACTCATTACACATGTAGCCTAAGATTTAGGACTAGAGCGTCGGCTACTTCTGTCTTTACTGGAGTATCCCGTAGAAGTAGTAGAACGATAGTGCTATTCTTTAAATTTCTTTGATGCTGACTGGTATGACTTTCCGTCAATCTCTTTCTCGAGTCTTTGGCTTCAATTTCAGCGTGTCTTTTCTCTTTACTCAGCTCTTCAGCTTTATATGCCCGATCAACTAGTACAATAAATTCTTTCAACTCGAAGATTCTGACTAATAGTTTTATATCTTCGTTTAAACTATCTTCAAACCGCTTACACATTGCAGTTTCAATCAGAATACATTCTCAAGCATATTTTTTCAATCGAACAAATTCCCATCCATACTCGGACACTGTCATATAGCGTTGTTTAAGCTCCAAAAATTCTTTATGTTTCTAGTCAAGAAACCTATAATTGATGTATTTATTTTGGAACTCGATTTGAAGGAATTCCCAAGTGACCCGATCTCTTGGTACAATAGAAATCAACGTATTCCACCACTGATAAGCTAAATCATTTAATAAAGATACCGTACACTTAAGACATTCAGCCTGTGAACAAGATAATTCATCAAGAACTCTGATTGTATTTTGTAACCAAAACTCAGCTCTCTCAAGATCATCCTCAGCTGTAGCTCAGAATTCTTTAGCATTGTACTTACGAATCTTATCAACAAGAGGTTTACTAACTTTGATAGGTTCCATACTTTGAGGAATAATGAGAACTGGTTGAGGAACAGGAGGGGGTGGAGGTTGTTGAGCAACTGAGTTCATTCATACAATCTCAGTGAACCACTCATTCATCATCTGGAAGAAGGCTTCTTTAGCCTCTCTTCTTTGGCCCTCAAATATGGGCCTCGTACCACTCAAAGCTACTCCTTGAACGGAGGCTTGAACGTTACTCTCTACTTCATCAGAATCAGCTCGGGTCGATGTCATTGCTATATGAAAACATGTTTTAAAATGGTCAGGAGATATCACACTATCATAGGTTATATAATGGCACGTATAGCTAAACTCGTATACGCTACGCTCAATTTGAGAATCGACTAAACCGTAACTCTGATACTAATAAATGTAACACCCCTAACCCATATCCATCACTGAAATAGGGTTACAAACCATTACTAGAGTTTACAGATCCAATAAATAGTCATTTCATATCATATAGCATTCATGTCAGAAACCAATTGAAATCAAATATATTGTCTCTTATGCGAGCCTTCGAGGCCCAAAATACGCATTAAAAATAAGTCAGGACTAAATCGAGTACTCAAAGAATTTTTCAGAAAACGTTAAAAATTTTCAAAGCTCTAGGGGTCACATGGCCAAGGGACACGCCCGTGTCTTAGACTGTGTGAACATTCGAAATGGGGACACACGACAGTGTCTATGCCCATGTAACTCCCTCACTTGGACCACACGACCAAGCCATACGCCCGTGTGCTAGGCCATTTGAGCATACTGACTTGCACAATTTAAAAGATACAGGGGACACAGGACCGTGTCACCTAGCTGTGTGTCACACATGGCTGAGACACATGCCCGTGTCTCTACTCGTGTAGATGAAAATAGGTCATTTTCAAAGCCATATTTCTCACCCAATTTGACACCAAGTTAGCTCAACATTTTTTCACATCAACAAGCCATAACAAGGCATTCAAAACAAGCCAAAATCAAGTCTTAAACAAGAAATATCACCACATACAACCACAATGCCCTTAGGCACCTCAAATGACAACTTAAAAACATGTCAACCAAGTATCCAAACTTACCTAAATGACCAAATACATATATGCATACTCAAACCACATTTTACTTTTCATCATTCTACCATATTAAACACACATCAAATATGGTAAGGCCACATATATATATACATCAAAATAAACCAAACACAAGCTATATAAGTGACTAATCTCAACAAAACAATTATATGCCAACATTGGCGAGATTAACCTATACATGCCATTATAACCAGAATTAATTTACTGAAAGTACCAAAAGGATTGATGGATAGTGTGAAATAGCTCCGACTAGCTTCCAACCTGTTCGAGCTTCCGAATTATTATAAAACATGGAAAATAATATAGAGTAAGCATTTAAGCTTAGTAAGTTCATATAACACAGAATTTAACTTACCATATATCCATAAAATAGGTAAGTAAACAAACATATATCAACCAATTTGGCAAAAATCCTAAACACATGATCACCAACATATTAGCCATAAAAATCACATAAGATCCAACACACACATGGTTGAATTCATAAAAATAATCATATTTCATATATTTCATGTAAATACCAGTAATAGTTCATATCGAACTCATATAATCTGGTAACAGATCTATGCCCGTTGAACCATTTAGAATATCGTTAGATATACAGGTATTACACACGAAGTGTACTGGACTGTAATTCATCAATTCATGTACATGTATGCTCATACAAGCTGTAAATGATAAGATCCTCTGAGCTGAATAACGGGAAGCTCATGTGAGCTGAATAACGGGAAGCTCATGCGAGCTGAGTATCGAAAGCTCATAAGAGATGAAATCAATGACCCTAATGACATGTCATTTGTATCCTGCGAATTCTTAAAGTTCAAACGGGGCTAGGTAATTTTTGAATTTACAACCGGTATTTATTCATGGAAATTATACAATTCAAAACAAATAATTCAATTTAAAACATATAAATGTACAATTTAATTACATGAACTTACCTCGACAAGTGTATGTAGATACGAAGGCGACTAATAAGATATTTTCTCTTTGCCTTGATCTAACTCTATACGAGGTCTAACAGGACCTATATGAATGAATTTAATTCATTTCAATATAATTCTCATTTAATTTAATCCAACATGGAATTTTGAAAAAATTACCATTTTGCTCTACACTTTCAATTCCTTTGTAATTTAGTCCTTAGGCTCGAAAAATGAAACTTATACAATTTAATCCTTACTCAAGCCTAGCCTATTTTATACATATTAATAGTAGCCCATATATTTCACAAAATTCACAAATTTTACCATAAATTTATCATCTTTTTCAATTTAATCCCTAATTGATAATTTTATCAAAATTCTCTTTACAAAAATTGTTTATCTAACAACAACCATTCATTTTCTATCATTAAACTTTAAATTTCAAGCATATTCATCAATGGCAAAACCCTAATACTTTAACAGTTTTGCAAATTAATTCTCGAACTAGCTAGATTAAGCTGCTACGATCTCAGAAACATAGAAATCATAAAAAATGGGACAAAAATACATACCTAATTAAGAAAAATAAGCTTGTCCAAATTTAAGCTTCCATGGCTAGGTTTCTTTCCTTTTTTTTTTTTGGCGGAAGATGATGAGAATAGATTATTTTATTTTATTTATGATAACTTTAATCACTAATTTCCAAAATTAACCTTAATATTTCATTCAATTTCCAACTATGACTATTCATATTTATCCACTAAGCACTTTAATGGCCTATTTACTATATAAGGACCTCCAATTTAAAATTCTATAGCTATTTAATACCTTTAGCTATGAGAACACAACCTTTGCACTTAATGCAATTTAGTTCTTTTTATCAAATTAGGCATGTAAACAATAAAATTTCTTAACGAAATTTTTATACGATATTTCTATCATACTATAGACCATAAAATAATATTAAACTAAATTTTTTGACTTCAAATTTGTGGTCCCAAAACCACTGTTCCAATTTCACTGAAAATAGGCTATTACACTCTCAATTCCAATTACCCTTCATATTCACAACCTTTCTATGATTGATAGACTCATCAATTAAGGAAATAGCCAAAAAATGGTTAATAAGAGGACCCACCTTTGGTATCCAATTATCAATCTAGAATTTGATAAGATTCCAATCACCAACTAATAAAAGAATACTTTGATGCAAAAGGGGCCAAACCTTGGCAAGAGATATCCACATGAAAGAGTAATTCCTTCTAGAAATATCCTTGAGGCATTCGTTCAAGACTTTATGTAACACCCCTAACCCCTAACCGTCGCCGGAATAGGTTAAGAGGCATTACCGGACTAGTAACTCAGTTCAAAAAAATCATTTATCAAATATCATCTTATTTCAATAAATGTCATTCATTCACATTCAATATGTACATAAATCAAACATATAAAGCCTAAATCATGCCTTCAGGACTAAATCGGTAACATATTAAAATTTTGAAAACTTAAAAAATTTCAACATTTCAAGTATCACAATAATTTAAACATTTCAAGTATCACACGCCTGTGTGAACAGACTATGTGCCTCACACAACTAGTAGACACGCTCGTTTCATAGACCGTGTGAAAATCGAGCATACATACTGACTTGTGTCACACGGCCGAGGACACGCTCGTGTGCCAGGCCGTCTGAAAACTGGAGAGGATACTGACTTGGGTCACATGGCCAACCACACGCCCATGTGTCTAGCCCATGTGCTCTTCGAAATGGCCACACACACCCATGTATCAGGCCGTGCCAAAACTATAGGGTATATTGACTTATCAACACGACCAAGTCACACACCCGTGTTGTAACAACTCGATTTAGGGCCTAGTCGGGATAGTGGTGTGAGGCCATGAACCCGAGGTGAAATTACGAGTTTTCCAGGTTTACGTCATGTTTGCATGCTAGTATGAAAGTTTTGTAAAGCAATTTTATTAAGTTGAGGTCAATTGGTCCAAAAAGGACTAAATTGCAAAAGTTTCCAAAATATGAGTTTCTAGAAGCTTTTTATATGAAATAGCTCAAAATTAATAATTGCGAGTCCTTAAGTAGAAATTTTCCCAAAATTTAATTTTTGGACAAAATTGGCCTTAAGAGACTATTATGGAAATTTTTAAGAGGAAGGGCATTTTGGTCATTTGGCCTCATTAGTGATTAAAATAGGATAAAGATGAGAAAAATTCACTCATCTTCTTCCTTGTTTCTGCCGAAAATTTGGAGACACCATAGCTAGGGTTCTTCATTTTTTTTCAAGCTCATAGAAAGTTCATCTTAGCCCTGTTTTTATTATTCTTCGTATTTTTGAAGTTCCCCACGTATTATGAATTAGCTAATTTTAGCTATAAAATGAGCTAAGATGCATGTTCAAAAATCTACCATTGAATGACATGCTTGTTAAATGATGTTTTATGGAAGTTTAAGAGAGTTTAATGTTAGATAAACATCTTTTCCTTAATGAATTTCATGAAAAATGGTAGTAGGGACCATTTTGTAACAGTTATAAAATTGGTCATACCTACTAGAAATAGTGAGAATTGATGATTGTTATAGAAGAGGAAATGATTCAGTTGAGCATGAAGTTTAAGAAAGTTGCATGAAAATCATTTTACTAGAATTGGGGCAAAAGTGCAAATATTAAAAAATATAAGGGGCAAAATAGAAATTTTGCCAAAGTATGAGTTATGAGTCAAATAAGTCAATATGGTTATTAAATGATGTATTTATGATTATAGATCAAGAAAAACGAAGCCCGGATCGAAACCGAGGCAAGAACAAAGTCGAGGACTAAATTGCACATCTACATACATTTTGTATATTGAGGTAAGTTTGTATGATTTTTAAGCTTTATGATTATTATCATTAAATTTTTTAATATAATGTACAATAATTGTATGAAATGATCATGTTATGTTCAAGCAAGTTATTATGTAAGTCCAAGGCAAGCTTGGCATTGATCAAGATATCATGTAAGTCCAAGGCAAGCTTGGCATTGATCAAGTTAGCAAGTAATTTATCATGTAAGTCCAAGGCAATCTTGGAATTGGTCAAGATATCATGTAAGTCCAAGGAAAGCTTGGCATTGATCAAGTTAGCAAGCAAGTTATCATGTAAGTCCAAGGCAAACTTGGCATTGATCAAGATATCATGTAAGTTCAAGGCAAGCTTGGCATTGATCAAGTTAGCAAGCAAGTTATCATGTAAGTCCAAGGCAAGCTTAGAATTGGTCAATATATCATGTAAGTCCAAGGCAAGCTTGGCATTGATCAAGTTAGCAAGCAAGTTATCATGTAAGTCCAAGGACTCAAGCTTGGCATTGAGTATGTTATCAAGAGCAAGACTTCATATAAGTCCATGTCAAGACATGGCCTTGAAACCAAGATGAGATAACCCATGTAAGACCATGTCTAGGATATGGCTTTGGCATCATATTATGTGGAAAGAGATTTAGTATCCTCGGTTATTCACAGAAATTTATCGGGCAAATGAGTAAGCTAAAAGAAGATAGCAAGAAAGCTAAGAAAGTAAAGTTAGTATCAAGATGAAGTTAGATGAAGTTGAGTATTATTCATGTTGTGAATGAGAAAGTAGATATCATGATTATTGTTATTATAGTATACTGATCAATGTGATCAAGTGAAATAGGTATCATGGTTACCTTACAAGTATGATAATAGTAAGTGTCATGAGACATGTAAGAACCTATATGAGTAAGTAAGCTCTTTAGCTGAAATTCATGATACCATTGTTTATGTGAAATGGTTTATATTGAGAAATGATGATGCTAAGAGTTGTTACATGCAAACTTACTAAGCTATATGCTTACGTTATGATTCTTTATTTCTATGCAGTCCCGCCAAGCTAACTCATGGATCATTAAAGTCAGAGCTGGCAACACACTATCAACTCTTATTTTGGCATAGCCAAGTTACTTTACTAAGTATGGCATGTATAGGAAACATTCATTTTGTGGACATGTTTTAAGAAGGGCCTTTGTAAAGGCTATCAAGTTTATTATTCTTTTGTATATGGCTAAGTGATTGGCCAAATTTGACTAAGCATGTATGTTTATTGAGATCAATGAAGCATGTAGTGTTATTCATAAAATTGGGTTGTTATTGCATCGTTGAATTGTGTATGGATATGATCTTCATTTCAGGGTGGCTAATGGCTTGGTAAATAGCCTATAAGTGCCCACACGGTTTAACACATGGGAGTGCGTCAAGACCGTGTTAACCCTGCACCTTAGTATTATTAATCAGAATGGGCCACGGGCAAATCCCACGGTCGTGTGTGTGTGCTGTGTAAGACACACGTTTGGACATGGGCGTGTTCTCAGACCGTGTTGATTTAGTCAATATATCAAGGATTAGCACAACGTCTAAGCCTACGGGCTTGTCATGGCCGTGTGAAATTAGTCAGTAACCTCCCACGATTGGTAGACACGGGCGTGTCTAAGCCGTGTGGAAATAGTCAGTAGCCCTTCACGGTTTGAGGGCATAGGCGTGCTTAGGGGTACACGGGCGTGTTCCAAGTCACATAGGCGTGTGAACCCTGCTTCAAAAATGAGTTATTTGATTTTAATTTTGAAAGTTTTCTGACATGAGTTAAAGGCCTCGTAGGCCCTTGTTATATGTGTTGACTAAGAAAGTGAATTTTTTAAGTTGGATCAAAATTTTATAGCTCTTAAGTACATGTTTCAATGAGTTCAAGCATAGTAATGTCTCGTATCCAGACCCAGTATCAGTCTTGGGTGCAGGGTGTTACATTTAGTGGTATCAGAGCTACGGTTTAGTCATTTCTAGGACTAACGTAGCCGAGTATGAGTCTAGCTATACATGCCATACGTAAGAATGTTTTTATAATGATAGTGTGACAACTCCTAACAACTTAAATTATGTTTATACATATAGTAAATGGATCCCGAAAGAGCTGAGGCGGATGATGTAGAAAGTAACGCACCAGCTTCCGCAGAAGGGACAGTGCCGTATGAGAATGAGAATAGACGCACTACGGTGAGTCAAGAAGGAGGAAGAGAAGAGGTTAGAGAAGCTTTCCTCCATATGATGGATACCTGGTACACGGAGTTCGTTCGAGCGAACCCGAATGTACAACCCCCTCGACCCCCGCCTGCTCCACAACCTACTCCAGTAGCCCCTCAAGTAGTAGAGGTGGTAAGAGGAGGTAAACCTCCAATTGATAGGATCAGGAAGCATGGGGCAGAAGAATTCTGAGCTAGAAAAGATGATGATCTAGAAAGAGTTGAGTTTTGGTTAGAAAATACCATCAGGGTATTTAACGAGCTATCCTACACCCCTGATGAATGCATGAAGTGTGTAGTCTCTCTCTTAAGAGATTCTGCTTACCAATGGTGGAACACCCTTGTGTCGATGGTACCAAGGGAAAAGATTTCATGGGAATTCTTCCAAGAAGAGTTTAAGAAAAAATATATCAGCCAGAGATTTGTAGACCAGAAGAGGAAAGAATTTTTAGAGGTGAAGCAAGGCAAGATGTCGATGGCGATTATGAGCGAGAGTTTGTACGACTCGACAAATGCACGCTCATGAATGTGTATCCACCGAGGCCATTATGAGTAAAAGGTTTGAAGATGGTTTAAACAAGGACATTAAGCTGGTTGTTGCTGTCCTCAATTAAAAGAATTCATTGTGTTAGTGGAAAGGTCTTGCAAAGCCGAAGAACTAGTAAAAGAGAAGAAGAAATTTGAAATGGAGTCTCACGATTCTAGAAAGAGACAATGGAACAAGTCGTTCCAATCGTCATCCAAGAAGTCAAGAGATTTCTCTACTCGAACAGCTACTTCCACTGGATTTTCAAGAAAAGACAAGAGCAAGCAGTATTTGGGAAATAAAGCACAGATGACTTCAGTTGCAAGTGTTGGGAATTTTAGACCTGACAGACCAGAATGTCCACAATATGGTGACGCCATTTGGGAGAATGCCGAGCACATGAAAATGTATGTTTTAGATGTGGTTCCCAAGACCATTTCATAAAATATTGTCCAGAGATGACTAAAGGAGGGAGAACTCAGAACCCGAGATTCGAGAGGATGTTTAGAGGGGGACTGCAGAGGAACCCGGAAGAGGGCAAGTGGAAGAGGTAACCCCAGAGAGCAGGCTGTGAGACCCGAGGGTAGAGTGCCTACAAGGACTTATGCCATTCACACTCGTGAAGAGGCATCTTCCCCTAATGTTATTACGGGTACCTTTTCTCTTTACAATACCAAAGTTATTGCTTTAATAGACCCCGGATCCACACACTCTTACATTTGCATGAAATTAGTACACGGTTTGGGTGTGCCTATAGATACCACAGAATTTGTGATTAAGGTGTCTAATCCTTTAAGCAAGAGTATGTTAGTTGATAAAGTTTGTAAAGATTGTCCATTAATGATTAGAGCTCATTGCTTTAAAGCAAATCTTATGTTGTTACCATTTGATGAATTCGACCTCATTCTTGGTATGGACTGGTTGACTACTCATAATGTAATTGTAAATTGTGGGAAGAAATACATTGAGATGAGATGTGAGGATGGGGATACTCTTCATGTAGAATCAGATGAATTGTCAGTAATAATTTCTCATATGACGGCGCAGAGATATCTAAGAAAAGGGTATGAGGCATTTTTGGCCTTTGTATTGAATGATAAAGAGACAGAGTTAAAGATTGAATTAGTGTCGATAGTATATGAGTATGTGCATGTTTTTCCTGAAGAATTACCAGGATTGCCACCAGTTAGAGAAGTTGAGTTTGGCATTGAGCTAGCTCCCGGTACTGTACCAATATCCATTACTCCTTATAGAATGCTCCAACAGAGTTGAAAGAGTTGAAATTACAGTTGCAAGAGTTGACAGACAAAGGCTTTGTAAGATCAAGTTGTTCACCATGGGGCGCTTCGGTTATGTTTGTGAAAAAGAAAGATGGCACCATGAGATTGTGCATTGATTACCGTCAGCTTAATAAAGTGACTGTAAAGAACAAGTACCAATTACCTAGGATTGACGATTTGTTTGATCAATTGAAAGGAGCGACTATGTTCTCCAAAATAGACTTGAGATCAAGGTACTACTAGCTGAGAGTGAAAGATTTAGATGTATCCAAGGCTGCCTTTCGAACGAGGTATGGGCATTATGAATTTTTAATCATGCCCTTTGGGCTGACCAATGCTCCTGTGGTATTCATGGACTTAATGAACCGCATTTTCAGACCATACCTTCACAAGTTTGTAGTCATTTTTATTGATGACATACTGATTTATTCCCGAGACGAGAATGAACATGCTGATCATCTACGGATAGTTTTACAGACTCTTTGAGAAAATCAGTTGTATGCCAAATTTAGTAAAAGTGAGTTTTGGCTTAAGGAAGTGGGATTCCTGGGATATATTGTCTTGAGAGATGGAGTCCGAGTTGATCCAAGTAAGATCTCAGCTATAATAGACTGGAAACCACTAAGAACATCACGGAGATTAGAAGTTTTTGGCCCTAGCCGGCTACTATAGACGATTTTTCAAGGGGTTTCCTATGATTGCAACCCCGATGACTAGATTGTTATAGATGAATGTGAAGTTTGAGTGGTTGAAAAAATGCCAACAAAGTTTTGAGAAGTTGAAAGCAATGCTGACAGAAGCTCCAGTTTTAGTACAACTCGAGGCAGGGAAAGAATTCATAATTTATAGTGATGCATCCTTAAATGGATTAGGCCGTGTACTCATGCAAGAAGGCAAGGTAATTACTTATACCTCCAGACAGTTGAAGCCTCATGAGAAAAATTATCCGACACATGATCTTGAATTGGCTGCCATAGTCTTCGCTTTGAAGATTTGGAGACACCATTTATATGGTGAACGATGTCAGATTTTTACCGATCACAAAATTTTGAAATACTTGATGATGCAGAAAGAGTTGAACTTAAGACAACGAAGATGGTTAGAGTTGATAAAGGACTATGAGTTGGTTATTGATTACCATCCTGGAAAGGCGAATGTGGTCGTTGATGCTTTAAGCAGAAAATCCCTATTTGCCTTGAGAGCATTGAATTCAAAAGTATCTTTATCCGATGATGGTTCTATTTTAGCTGAGTTGAGAGCTAGACCAATGTTCCTTCAAGAGATCTTGGAGGCTCAGAAAGAAGATAGTGAATTACAAGTTAAGAGAGCTCGGTCTGGTCGGTCTTTGAATCGACTTTCGGATTAATTCTGATGGATATGTAATGTTTAGAGATAGAGTTTGTGTGCCAAGAAAAGAGGAGCTTATTCAGAAAATTTTGCACGAGGCACATAACGGATGTTTATCTGTACATCCGAGTGGCACCAAGATGTATAATGATTTAAAGCAATAGTATTGGTGGCCGAAAATGAAGAAAGACATTTCAAAATTTATTTCCGAGTGCATGCTTTGTCAGCAAGTAAAAGCTTAGCACCAAGTACCTTCAGGTTTGCTTTAGCCCATCTTGGTCCCCGAGTGGAAATGGGACCGTATCACCATGGATTTCGTAACGGGTTTACCGTTGTCTCCGAGAAAGAAAGATACTGTTTGGGTAGTGGTTGATAGACTCACGAAGTCAGCCTACTTTATACTTGTATGAGTGGATTACTCCCTAGACAAGTTGACAAACTTGTATGTTCCAGAAATAATAAGACTTCACATAGTTCCCTTATCGATCATATCGGATAGAGATCCGAGATTCACATCCAGATTTTGGAAGAAGCTGCAAGAAGCTTTAGGTACAAAATTGAGTTTTAGCACAAATTTTCACCCTCAAACTGACGGTCAGTCAGAGAGGTTAATTCAAGTACTTGAGGACATGCTCAGATGTTGTGTTTTGGAATTCCAAGGTAGTTGGGAAAAGTTTCTCCCATTGGTAGAATTCACCTATAATAATAGCTTTCAGTCGAGCTTAAAGATGGCGCCTTTTGAGGCCCTATATGGGCGTAAGTCGAACTCCTTTATTTTGGATGAACTTAAAAGAACCAAATTCACGGGTTGATTTTGTTAAAGAAGCTGAAAAGAAAGTGAAAGTGATTTGAGAATGTTTAAAGGCCGCATCAGACAAACAGAAATCCTATTTGGTTTAAAGAGAAAAGAGATCGAGTACCAAGTTTGGGATAAAGTCTTTTTGAAAGTATCACCGTGGAGAAAAGTTCTCAGATTTGGCCGTAAAGGCAAGTTAAGTCCACGTTTCATTGGACCTTACGAAGCTACGGAGATAATTGGGCCGGTAGCTTACCATTTGGCTTTGCCATCAGAATTAGAGAAGATACATGATGTGTTTCACGTGTCAATGTTACGATGCTACAGATCAGACCCTTCGCATGTAATTACCCTTTCGAAAATAGAGATTCGTCCTGACATGACTTATAGTGAAGAACCAGTCAAGATTTTGGCTCGAGAAGTTAAGCAACTAAGAAATAAGAGTATTGCCTTAGTCAAGGTATTGTGGCAAAGGCACGGAATTGAAGAAGCTACATGGGAATTAGAAGAGAGTATGAAAAATCAGTATCCAAACCTTTTTGCTGGTAAGATTTTCGAGGACGAAAATCCATAAGGAAGGAGAATTGTAATAGCCCGATTTAGGCCTAGTCGGGATAGTGGTGCGAGGCCATGAACTCGAGGTGAAATTATGAGTTTTCTAGGTTTATGCCATGTTTGCATGCTAGTATGAAAGTTTTGTAAATCAATTTTATTAAGTTGAGGTCAATTGGTCCAAAAAGGACTAAATTGCAAATGTTTTCAAAATATGAGTTTCTAGAAGCTTTTTATATGAAATAGCTCAAGATTAATAATTGTGAGTCCTTAAGTAGCAATTTGCCCAAAATTTAATTTTTGGACAAAATTGGCCTTAAGAGACTATTATGGAAATTTTTAAGAGGAAGGGCATTTTGGTCATTTGGCCTCATTAGTGATTAAAATAGGATGAAGATGAGAAAAATTCACTCATCTTCTTCCTTGTTGCTGCTGAAAATTTGGAGACACCATAGCTAGGGTTCTTCATTTTTTTTCAAGCTCATAATAAGTTCATCTAAGCCCTGTTTTTAATATTCTTCGTATTTTTGAAGTTCCCGTATTATGAATTAGCTAATTTTAGCTATAAAATGAGCTAAGATGCATGTTCAAAAATCTACCCTTGAATGACATGCTTGTTAAATGATGTTTTATGGAAGTTTAAGAGAGTTTGATGTTAGATAAACATCTTTTCCTTAATGAATTTCATGAAAAATGGTAGTAGGGACCATTTTGTAACAATTATAAAATTGGTCATACCTACTAGAAATAGTAAGAATCGATGATTGCTATAGAAGAGAAAATGATTCAGTTGAGCATGAAGTTTAAGAAAGTTGCATGAAAATCACTTTACGAGAATTGGGGCAAAAGTGCAAATATTAGAAAGTATAGGGGCAAAATAGTAATTTTGTCAAAGTATGAGTTATGAGTCAATTTAGTCAATATGGTTATTAAATGATCTATTTATGATTATAGATCAAGAAAAATGAAGCCCGGATCGAAATTGAGGCAAGAACAAAGTCGAGGACTAAATTGCACATCTACATACATTTTGTACATTGAGGTAAGTTTGTATGATTTTTAAGCTTTATGATTATTGTCATTAAATTGTTTAATATAATGTACAATAATTGTATGAAACAATCATGTTATGTTCAAGCAAGTTATCATGTAAGTCCAAGGCAAGCTTGGCATTGATCAAGATATCATGTAAGTCCAAGGCAAGCTTGGCATTGATCAAGTTAGCAAGCAAGTTATCATGTAAGTCCAAGGCAAGCTTGGCATTGATCAAGATATCATGTAAGTCCAAGGCAAGCTTGGCATTGATCAAGTTAGCAAGCAAGTTATCATGTAAGTCCAAGGCAAGCTTGGAATTGGTCAAGATATCATATAAGTCCAAGGCAAGCTTGGCATTGATCAAGTTAGCAAGCAAGTTATCATGTAAGTCCAAGGACTCAAGCTTGGCATTGAGTATGTTATCAAGAGCAAGACTTAATATAAGTCCATGTCAAGACATGACCTTGAAACCAAGATGAGATAACCTATGTAAGACCATATCTAGGATATGGCTTTGGCATCATATTATGTGGAAAGAGATTTAGTATCCTCGGTTATTCACAGAAATTCATCGGGCAAATGAGTAAGCTAAAAGAAGATAGCAAGAAAGCTAAGAAAGTAAAGTTAGTATCAAGATGAAGTTAGATGAAGTTGAGTATTATTCATGTTGTGAATGAGAAAGTAGATATCATGATTATTGTTATTATAGTATACTGATCAATGTGATCAAGTGATACAGGTATCATGGTTACCTTACAAGTATGATAATAGTAAGTGTCATGAGACATGTAAGAATCTGTATGAGTAAGTAAGCCCTTTAGCTAAAATTCATGATACCATTGTTTATGTGAAATGGTTTATATTAAGCAATGATGATGCTAAGAGTTGTTACATGCAAACTTACTAAGCTATATGCTTACGTTATGATTCTTTATTTCTATGCATCCGCCAAGCTAACTCGTGGATCATTAAAGTCTGAATGGCAATACACTATCAACTCTTATTTTGGTATAGCCAAGTTACTTTACTAAGTATGGCATGTATAGGAAACATTCATTTTGTGGACATGTTTTAAGAAGGGCCTTTGTAAAGGCTATCAAGTTTATTATTCTTTTGTATATGGCTAAGTGATTGGCCAAATTTGACTAAGCATGTATGTTTATTGAGATCAATGAAGCATGTAGTATTATTCATAAAATTGGGTTGTTATTGCATCATTGAATTGTGTATGGATATGATCTTCATTTTGGGGTGGCTAACGGGCGTGTGTCAAGATCGTGTTAACCCTGCACCTTAGTATTATTAATCAGAATAAGCCACAAGCAAATCCCACGGCCGTGTGTGTGTGTGCCGTGTAAGACACACGGTTTGGACATGGGCGTGTTCCCAGACCATGTTGATTTAGTCAGTATATCAAGGATTAGCACACGGTCTAAGCCCACGGGCGTGTCATGGCCGTGTGAAATTAGTCAGTAACCTCCCACGGTTGGTAGACACGGGCGTGTCTAAGCCATGTGGAAATAGTTAGTAGCCCTACACGGTTTCCAAGTCACACGGGCATGTGAACCCTACTTCAAAAATGAGTTATTTGATTTTAATTCCGAAAGTTTTCTAACATGAGTTAAAGGCCTCGTAGGCCCTTATTATATGTGTTGACTAAGAAAGTGAAGTTTTTAAGTTGGATCGAAATTTTATAGCCCGTAAGTACACGTTTCAGTGACTTCAAGCATAGTAATGTCTCGTATCCAGACCCAGTATCGGTCTTGGGTGCGGGGTGTTAGACGTGTGCTAGGCCGTGTGCCATTTAGGGGGATGTATTGACTTGTACCACATGGCCGGTCACACACCCGTGTGTGAGGCCATGTGGAGCATACTGACTTCAATTCCAATTCAACACCAGGATACAAACAGCGGTGCAACAAGACCGTGTTTCGCACACAGCTGAGACACATGCCCATGTCCCTGCCCTTGTGGACAAAAATAGGCTAGTTGCAAAGTCATTTGCCATCCTATACACACAAGCATTCACAAGCATAAATTATCACATTTCATAAACCAATTGGCAATCACTCTATAACATTTCATACACATAGTATACCAATTCAATTGAGTATTAAATTACCTAATAAATATCATGCATAATCCATTCATATATCAATTACATAACAAGACATCTTTTGCACATTTTCATTCCATCAATTCCTTGCCCAAAACGTACCATAATTTCATACTTATACACAATAAAACATAGTACTAAAATAAGCCAAATCACATGGCTTAACTTATACACAAATTATACCAAAAACATAATTCTCAAGTAACCATAACTATCACCAATTAAACTAGCCTATACATGCCATATTTACATATATTCTCAAGTTTAAAACTACCAATTAGAAATTGGATAGTGTGATGTGCAACTTCAACTTGTCCAAAACGAGTGAGCTAAAGTTGTCCAAAACGAGTGAGCTAACAAACCTCTATAAAACATAGAAAAAGAAATAGAGTAAGCTTTATAGCTTAGTAAGCCCATATAATTTAGATTTAAACTTACCAATTCAAAACAAATAATAAAAGGTAAACTCCATAAAATTTCCAAATGCCTATCACAAGCATTCATCCATAGGTTAGTCATATTAATACATGAAATCATCTATTATCACAATTCAATACTCCACATATATTGCATTTAACATTTCATTCTCAATCATATTATCAATAATTCATTCAGTAACAGTACTCATCCGTATAAACATAATTTATGCCTATTGAACCTATCAAACTCCAAAGGATACTCGGGTGATAAACATCAGTAATCTGTCAATTCATTATCATTTATGCTCTTTCGAGCTATGATCGGTAATCTCCTCCCGAGCTAATGAACAATAAGCTTTATTGAGCTGAAACGGTATGCTTTATCTAGCTGAAAAGTAAGCTCATACGAGCTGAAACAGTAAGCTCTAATGAGCTAAAAACAGTAAGCTCATATGAGCTGATATATCGGTGAGCTCATACGAGCTGTGGTGAGTCCGCAACAAATGCAGGAGCTCGACCAAAAAAGTAACCCTAGTGACATGTCACTCGTATCTTATGAATTCATGCAGTTCAAACGGGGCTTGATAACCATTAAACTATATCAATAAGGTATTTGTATTTCAAGTATATCAATTACTCAATCACATACATTCATTTCAATAATTACAAGTATTTAAAAGTTAGGTTCTAATTATACGAGCTTACCTCGTATTGCTCGGATAAAAACTATCGGCTATTCATCGATCTTTCCTTTTCCCCGATCTAAACTCAATCTTGGCTTATCTTGATCTATATATTATCAAATTCAATACATTCAGCATTCAATCTATTCAATTTAGTCCATAATTCATGTTTTGGCAAATTTACCATTTGCCCTTATACTTTTCAATTTTTAAAATTTAGTCCTTATCACATAAAATTGCAAATTCATGCAATATAGTACCTACGCATGTCTAGACGAGTTTTATAGAGATCCTAGCAGCTCATATCTTTCATTATTTCACACTTTTAATCACCACATTTTACATTTTTACAAATTAATCCCTATTTTGCATTTTTTTTTCAAAAATCACTTTATAAAACTAGTTTAACTATCATCAAGCTTCCATAATCTATCACTAAACATCAAAGAACTCAAGTATTCAACAATGGAAACATGTTAAATCTTAGAAATTAAAAAATCTAGTGTACGGGCTAGCTAGAATACAAAGCAACTATATCAAAAGCGTAGAAATCATTAAAAACTGACTCTAAAACACTTACCAAATTAATCTTGCAAGTGCCGAATAGAAAACCTAGAATTTCTTATTTTCTTATTTCCAAATTCGGCTAAAGAAGATGATGATAATATAAAATGAATTTTGGTTTTGTTTATTATAACATTTATTAACCATTTACCATTTTAACCTTAAAAAATATTAAAAATTACACCAATTGCCATTCATCGTCCACTAACCATAAATGGTATATTTACCACTTAAGGAAATTTACTTTAATGTTCTATAGCTATTTGACACTTTTAGCTAATAGAACACAAGTTTTACGCTTTACACGATTTAGTCCTTTTTACCGAATTAAGCATTCAAACTGTAAAATTTCTTTACGAAACTTTCACATAAAAATTCTATCATGTTGTAAACTTCAATAAAATAATACAATGAATATTTTAGCCTCGGTTTTGTGGTCCCAAAACCATTGTTTCAATTTGACCTAAAAGGGGTTATTACAACTCTCCCCCTTTAGGGATATTCGTCCCCGAAAATCTTATCGGTAAATAGGTTAGGGTACTATTTTCACATAGCTTCCTCAGATTCCCATGTTGCTTCTTCAATCCCGTGTTTATGCTAGAGAACCTTTACTAAGGTTATGAGTTTATTTCTCAACTCTTTGATATCATGGGCCAAAATCCTGATCGATTTTTCACTATACGTTAAATTAACTTGTATCTCAACATCTACTGGAGAAATCACATGTAACGGATCGGATCTGTATCGACGTAGCATAGAAATGTGAAAATCATTATGGATCTTTTCAAGTTCTAATGGTAAAGCTAGTCAATATGCTATAGGCCCTATTCTTTCAACGATCTCATATGGGTCGATGAATCGCGAACTTAACTTTCCTTTACGGCCGAATCGAATAACCTTTTTCCATGGTGACACTTTTAGAAACACCTGGTCCCCGACTTGAAATTCAATTTCTCTACGTTTCAAATCTGTAGGATTTATGTCAATCTAAAGCTGCTTTTAAACTGTTGCGAATCATTTTCACTTTTTCTTCAGTTTCTCTGATCAATTCAACCCCGTGAATCTTTTTCTCACTCAATTCAATCCAGTATAGCGGAGTTTGACATTTGCGGCCATATAAAGCCTCATATGGTGGCATCCTTATACTCGTTTGGAAACTGTTGTTATACACAAATTCAATCAACGGTAAGTATTTTTCCCAACTGCCTTCAAACTCTAAAATACAACATCTCAACATGTCTTCAAGAATCTGAATAACTCTCTCGGCCTGACCGTCAGTTTGAGAATGAAAAGAAGTGCTGAAATTCAACTTGGTTCCCAGAGGTTCTTATAGTTTCTTCTAGAATCACGATGTAAATCTCGGATCCCTATCAGAAATAATAGATAGTGGCACTTCGTGCAACTGAACAATCTCAGAAATGTACAATTATGCTAATCTATCAAATGAACAATCTGTACGTACCGGTATGAAATGAGCAGACTTCGTTAGTCAATCAACGAGAACCCAAATAACATATTTCTTTTTCGAAGATAGGGGCAGTCCCGACACAAAATCCATTGTAACTCTATCCCATTTCCACTCAAGAATCATTATAGGCTGTAGTAATCCCGATGGTACTTGATGTTCAGCTTTGACTTGCTGACATATCAAACATTTCCATAGAAACTCTAATATATCCCATTTCATACCCGACCACCAATACAACTGTTTCAGATCATTATACATCTTGGTACTACCCGAATGAACAGAAAAGTGACTATTGTGTGCTTCATGTAAGTTTTTCTGAATAAGCTCTATATTTTTTGGTACACAAATTCTATTTCGAAACATTAAACAATCATCATTTCCAATATGATATTTTGAATTAGAATTAGACTCACATTGAATTCGTTTAGCTTGTAAATCACTATCATCTTTTTGAGCTTCACAAATTTGTTGAAGAAATATTAGTTTAGCTTTTAATTCAGCTAAAATAGACCTATCATCACAAATCATCAACTGGGTGTTCATTGCTCGTAGTGCAAACAAAGATTTTTGGCTCAAGGCATCAGCAACAACATTAGCTTTTCCTGGGTGATAATCAATCACAAATTCATAATCTTTCAGTAGCTCGAGCCATCTTCTCTGTTGTAGGTTCAAGTCTTTCTGTGACATCAGATATTTCAAGCTTTTGTGATCCGTATAAATGTGACATTTCTCACCGTAAAAGTAGTGTCGCCAAAATTTTTAATGCGAACACAATTACGGCCAACTTTAAATCATGTGTTGGATAGTTCTTTTCATGCGGTTTCAATTATCGAGAAGCATAAGCTACGACCTTTCCTTCTTGCATAAGAATAAATCCCAGACCATTTAATGATACATCACTATAAATCACAAATTCCTTCCTCATTTTCGGTTGAACTAGAACTGGTGCTTCATTTAACATTATTTTCAACTGTTTAAAACTCTACTGACATTTTTCTGACCAGTCAAACTTCAAGTCTTTTTATAGCAGTCATGTTATCAGTGTCATGATCATTGAAAACCTTTCATGAATCTTCGGTAATATCCCACTAAGCCCAAAAAACTACGGACTTCAAATAAATTTCTTGGAGGTTTCCAATCAACAATAGTAGAAATTTTACTCGGGTCAACTTTAATACCGCCAGCTGAGACAATATGCCCTAAAAATCCAACCTCTTTGAGCCAAAACTCACATTTACTGAACTTTGCAAATAATTTCTTATCACGTAGAGTCTATAACACGATTCTCAAGTGTTCGATATGCTCAGGTTCATCTCGTGAATAGATCAGAATATCGTCAATGAATACAACAACAAATCTGTCTAAATACGGTCTGAATATTCGATTTATCAATTCCATAAAAGTGGCAGGAGTATTGGTTAAACCGAAAGGCATAACGAGGAATTATAATGTCCATACCTTGTTCTGAATGTGGTCTTTGGCACATCCGACTCTTTAACTCGCAACTGATAGTAATCTGATATCAAATCAATCTTTGAAAATACTATAGCCCCTTTCAACTAATCAAATAAATCATTAATCCACGGTAGAGGATATTTATTCTTTGTAGTCACTTTATTCAGTTGTCTGTAGTCAATACACATTCTCATCATGCCATCTTTCTTTTTCACAAATAATGCCGGTGCACCCCGGGGAGAATAACTCGGTCGTGCAAAACCTCTGTCTGTCAATTCTTACAACTGAGCTTTCAATTCTTTTAATTCTGTTGGAGCCATTCTATATGGAGTTATCGATATCATTGTTGTTCTTGGTACTAATTCAATACCAAATTCAACTTCTATAATAGGTGGCAAGCCCGGCAATTCTTTTGGAAATACATCTGAAAACTCACAAACAATAGATACAGATTCAATCTTTGATTCAGACACCTTTGTATCCAGTACATATGCAAAAATATGCATCACAACCCTTTTTCATATATTTCTGAGCTAACATAGACGATATCACCGTAGATATTCATTCGAATCATTAGACTTAATCCGAAGAATCTCATTATTTTGACATTTAAATTTGATAATCTTCTATCTACAATTCACAACCATATTGTGGATAGTCAACCAGTCCATACCAAGAATCACATCAAACTCATCAAATGGTAGAAGCATCAAGTCAGCCCGAAAATAGTAACCCCGAATCATCAAAGGGTAATTCTTACAAATTTTATCAACTAAAATAGACTTGCCTAAGGGGCTCGATACTTTAATTACAAACTCCATAGACTCGACCTGTAAACTCTTTTTAAATACGAAATTCATACAAATATATGAATGAGTTGATCCAGGATCTATCAACGCAACTATATAGTATCAAAAAGAGAAAAAAGTATTCGTAATAATGTTTGGCGATGATGCTTCCTCCCATGCACGAATAGCATAAGCTTTGGCAGGTGCTCGTGCCTCAGATCTCACAGTCGAATCTTGCATATCACCTTGGTTACTACTCATATTTCCAGTGTTTCGGGGTGGTCTCTCTCTAGTAGCCGTGTTACTTACTTTCGTTGGTTGTTCTCTTTCAGCTATAAACTTTTCTGGATAGTCCCGGAGAAAATGATCAAGAGATCCACATTTAAAGTAAGCTCTGCTCACTAATATACATTCACCGTAATGTTTCTTATTGCAGTGTTTACATTCAGGTCTAGCATTTCTAACACTTCCCACATTGGCAACGGATGTCGCCTGAGGTTTAGAACTAAAATGTCTCGTATCTTTGTCTCTAATTAAAATTTTTGCAAAAGTTATCGTACGAGGATGATATTCTTTAAATTTTTTGATGCTGACTGATGTGATTTGCCCACAAATCTCTTTCTAGAATCTCTAGCCTTAGAATCAACTTTTCTTTTCTCTTTGTAAAGCTCTTCGACTTTACAAGCTTGGTCAAATAAAACAACAAACTCTTTTAGCTCAAGAATTCTAACTAACACTCTGATTTCTTCATTCAATCCATCCTTGAATCTTTTACACATTATAGCTTCAGAAGATACACATTCACGGGCATATTTGCTGAGTCGTACTAACTCTCTCTCATATTCTGTGACCGATATACAACCCTGCTTCAATTCAAGGAATTCTTTTCTTTTCTGATCAATGAATCTTTGGCTGATGTATTTCTTTCTAAATTCAACTTGAAAGAACTCCCAAGTAACTCTTTCTCATAGAACTACAGATATCAATGTATTCCACCATTGATACGCGGTGTCTCTTAATAGTGATATTACACACTTTAAACATTCTTCGTGTGTAAGATAATTCGTCGAATACCCTAATCGTGTTATCAAACCAAAACTCGGTCTTTCAGGGTCATCATTAATAGTGGCTCTGAATTCCTCAGCTCTATTTTTCTGTATCTTATCGACAGGTGGTTTATTTAATTGCAAAGTATCAATACCTTGAGGAATTACAAGGATCGGTTGGGGGACAGTAGGGGTGGAGGTTGCTGAAGAGTTGGGTTCGTACGAATGCACTGTATGAACCACTCATTCATTATCTAAAAGAAGGCTTCTTTATCCTCACTCCCGTGACTACTAGACACGGGTCTAATTTAGTAGGAGTAGTCCCTTGAGCGGGAGCTGGCGCGTTACTTTCTACATCATCTGCTACATCTCGTTCAAGATCCATTACTATATAAAAATACATTTGAAAACGTCAAGAGTCATCACACTATCAAAGTTTTATATATGGCATGTATAGCTAGATTTGCATACGCTACGTTAGTCCTAAAATCGACTAAATCGTAACTCTGATACCAATAAATGTAACATCTCTAACCCGTAACTATCGCCGGAATAGGTTAAGAGGCATTACCGGACTAGTAACTCAGTTCAAAACAATCATTTATCAAATATCATCTTATTTCAATAAATATCATTCAATCACATTCAATATGTACTTAAATCAAACATATAAAGCTTAAATCATGCATTCGGGACTAAATCGGTAACATATTAAAATTTTGAAAACTTAGAACAATTTCAACATTTCAAGTATCACACGCTCATATGAACAGACTGTGCACCTCACACGGCTAGTAGACACGCCCGTGTAGTAGACCGTGTGAAAATCGGGCATACATACTGACTTGTGTCACATGGCCGGCCGAGGACACGCTCGTGTGCCAAGCCGTGTGAAAACTGGAGAGGATATTGACTTGGGTCACACGGCCAACCACACGCCCGTGTGTCTAGCCCGTGTGCCCTTCGAAATAGCCACACACGTCCGTGTATCAGGTCGTGCGAAAACTATAGGGTATACTGACTTATCAACACGGTCAAGTCACATGCCTGTGTACTAGGCCGTGTGCCATTTAGGGGATATACTGAATTGTACCACATAGCTAGTCACACACCTTTGTGTGAGGCAGTGTAGAGCATACTGACTTCAATTCCATTTCAACACCAAGAGACACACGGCTGTACAACAAGACTGTGTGTCACATACGGCTAAGACACATGCCCATGTCCCTGCCCATGTGGACAAAAATAAGCTACTTGCAAAGCCATTTGCCACCCTATACACACAAGCATTCACAAGCATAAATAACCACATTTCATAACCCAATTGGTAATCATTCTATAATATTTCATTCACATAATATACCAATTCAATTGAGTATTAAATTACCTAATAAATATCATGTATAATCCATTCATATATCAACTACATAACAAGACATCTTTTGCACATTTTCATACCATCAATTCCTTGCCCAGAACATACCATAATTGCATACTTATACAAAACCAAAACATAGTACTAAAATAAGCCAAATCACATGGCTTAACTTATATACAATATACCAAAAACATAATTCTCAAGTAACCATAACTATCACTATTTAAACTAGCCTACACATGCCATATTTACATATATCCACAAGTTCAAAAGTACCAATCAAAAATTGGATAGTGTGATGTGCAACTCCTACTTGTCCAAAATAAGTGAGCTAATGAACCTCTATAAAACATAGAAAAAAAAACAGAGTAAGCTTTATAGCTTAGTAAGCGGTATAATTTAAAACAAAACTTACCAATTCAATACAAATAATATAAGGTAAAATCCATAAAATTTCCAAATGCCTATCACAAGCATTCATCTATAGGTTAGTCATATTAATACATGAAACCATCTATTATCAAAATTCAATACTCCATATATATTGCATCCAACATTTCACTCTCAATCATATAATCAATAATTCATTCAATAACAGTACTCATCCGTATAAATAGAATTTATGCCCGTTGAACCTATTAGAACTCCAAAGGATACTCGGGTGATAAACATTAGTAATCCATCAATTTATTATAATTTATGCTCTTTCGAGCTATGATCGGTAAGCTTCTCCTAACCTGATGAACAGTAAGCTTTATTGAGTTGAAACGGTAAGCTTTATCTAGCTAAACAGTAAGCTCCAATGAGCTGATATATCGATAAGCTCATACAAGCTATGGTGAGTCCGAACAAATGCAGGAGCTCGACCAAAACAGTAACCCTAATGACATGTCACTTGCATCCTATGAATTCATATAGTTCAAACGGGGCTTGGTAACCATTAAACTATATCAATAAGGTATTTGTATTTCAAGTATATCAATTACTCAATCACATACATTCATTTCAATAATTGCAAGTATTTAAAAGTTAGGTTCTAATTATACGAACTTACCTCGTATTGCTCGGATAAAAACTATCAGCTATTCATCGATCTTTCCTTTTCCCCGATCTAAACACAATCTCAGCTTATCTTGATCTATATATTATCAAATTCAATACATTCAGCATTCAATCTATTCAATTTAGTCCATAATTCATGTTTTGGCAAATTTACCATTTGCCCTTATATTTTTGAATTTTTAAAATTTAGTCATTATCACATAAAATTACAAATTCATGCAATATAGTACCTACCCATGTCTAGACGAGTTTTATAGAGATCCTAGCAGCCCATATCTTTCATTATTTCACAATTTTAATCACCACATTTTACATTTTTACAAATTAATCCCTATTTTACAATTTTTTCAAAAATCACTTTACAAAACTAGTTTAACTATCATCAAGCTTCCATAATCTATCACTAAACATCAAAGAAATCAAGTATTCAACAATGGAAACATGTTAAATCTTCAAAAATTAAAAAATCTAGTGTACGGGCTAGCTAGAATACAAAGCAACTATATCAAAAGCGTAGAAATCATTAAAAACTGACTCTAAAACACATACCAAATTAATCTTGCAAGTGCCGAATAGAAAACCTAGAATTTCTTATTTTCTTCTTGCCAAATTCGGCTAAAGAAGATGATGATAATATAAAATGAATTTTGGTTTTGTTTATTATAACATTTATTAACCATTTACCATTTTAACCTTAAAAAATATTAAAAATTACACCAATTGCCATGCTATCATCATCCACTAACCATAAATGGTCTATTTACCACTTAAGGACCTTTACTTTAGTGTTCTATAGCTATTTGACACTTTTAGCTAATAGAACACAAGTTTTATGCTTTACGCAATTTAGTCCTTTTTACTGAATTAAGCATTCAAACAGTAAAATTTCTTTATGAAACTTTCACATAATAATTCTATCATGCTGTAAACTTCAATAAGATAATAAAATAAATATTTTATCCTTAGGTTTGTGGTCCCAAAACCATTGTTCTGATTTGACCTAAAAACGGGCTGTTACAGTTTATACTTAGATCGGAGAACCCTTACCCATAACGTTTGATCGTTAGTTAGGAGGTTAAATCCCAACATTAGCATAAAAGACTCATTCTATTCCTTAAGGCATTGGATACCAAGTCCCCCATTAGGCAAAGGCTGATAATAATCTCCCCACCTTAATAAAGACGATTTCTTAATAGCTTTAGAACTCTCCCATATAAATCTCCAAGCAATCCTCTCAATTTCAATACAAATGCTAGACATAATTTTCATAGTTTGCATAAAATAATTGGGAATCGATAGCAAAATTGACCGAACTAAAGTTAGTCGTCCCACCATAGACAACGTCTTAGCATTCTAGTTATCCAACTTCCGTTTGACCTTCTCTACAATAAATTTGAAGGTGTTCGTCATTATACATCGATGGAAAAGAGACAATCCCAAATAGATCCCCAAATCGTCTGTTTGGTGAAAACAAAAACACTACAAATAATATTAGCATAGTTGGAATCAGTATTGCTAGAGAAAAATACAGTAGTTTTGAGCTCATTAACTTTGTGACTCGACGCGGCTCCAAATGTGTTAAGCACATCCTTTATATTCCTTGTCTGATTTATATCCACTTCTGTAAATAAGAAAAGGTCATCAACGAAAAATAGATGTGATAAGGAGGACCATTCTTACCCAACACAAGAGGTTTCCAAGTTTTATCCTCCACTCTTTTATGAATAAGTTGGCCCAATCTCTCCATACATAACACAAAGATGTAAGGAGACATCAAACAACCTTGTCTAATACCCCTGCTTGGAAAAAATTTAGTCAAAGGCTTGCCATTCCACAAAATTTGCATGGATGCCGTAGTAATACAATCCATAACAATCTCGGACAAATTTGAAGGAAACCCAAGATCCGATAAAGTATCTTCTATAAAATCCCACCTGATTCTATCATAGGCTTTCTCCAAATCCACTTTAATGACCATCAAACTTTTCTTCCCTTTTTTGTACACATCGAGTGAACAACATCCTAGGCAATAATAATATTATCTATAATCTACCTTCCAGCCACAAAGGTAACTTGATTCAAGGCAACAAGCGAAGGGATAATTGGCTTGAAACGATTCGCAATAACTTTTGTGACGATCTTATAAAGAACATTACAAAGGTTGATTGGCCGAAATTGAGCAAAAGAATCATGAGCTTTGGTTTTAGGAATTAACACTAGAAAGTTCTTGTTGATGCTACTACTGAGGGACTAATAAGAAAAAACTCCACGAACCCACTACACACATCTGCACCAACCGTTTCCCATTGACTCTAATAAAATAAAGCATCTGGACCTAGAACCTTCAAGGAACCCATACTGAATAATGCACTTATAATTTTCTTATTAGTCACGTCTGCCTCAAGAATATCCAAAGATGCAGAGTCCAAAGCCGGGAAACATTCGTATAAAGGAATCTACCAAGAGAATGATTATCCAAAGAGTAAAGTGAAGCGACGCTTCCTCTTGAAGGACTTCATTGTTATAACACCATTGATCTTCAACTTTCAAAGCAGAAATTTTGTTTAAACTTCTTCTAACAAAGGCTTTATTATGGAAGAATTTCATATTTTGGTCACGAAATTGGATCCAATCCACTCTCGACTTTTGTTTCCAAAGTAATTCTTCCTCGTCAAGGATCTTCTCGTCCTCAACATGCAACTGACAATCAAGATCCATAAGGAATCTAGAGCACCTTCCGTTTAAAGTAGCTTGGATATTTTCAATGCGAAGAGCAAGCAACCACTTCGTTTTGATGATATGACCAAAAACCTCTGAATTCCATCTTTTCAGGTTCATAGTGAGAGTTCCAATATTACCAACTAAATCCACCTCATTACTCCAATTTTCTTGAACAAATTGTGCAAAAGACGAATGATTAACCCAAGAAGCTAAGAAACGAAAAGGCCTATCAACTCGAACATTTTTAATTCAATTTTAGAAGACAAGTTTCTATATATGGTAATTAAAAGTATTTTAAAAGTAATTAGAAATTTTAAATATTTTGTTTTTAAATTAAATATGAAAGAACAAATCAAATATTGTTAAAATTTTACATAAATTAAAATATTAAAAAATGTTAACACTAATTCATAGTTATTTGCAATAGTACAAACTGAATTACTATAAAAAAAAAGTCAACAAGTAAACTAAAATTAAATATATTATTCTTACAAAAGAATGTTTTTGAATTAAACCAAAGAATACAAAATCTTATTTTTAAATCCAACCAAGGATAGTCTATTTTATTTAAAAATAATTTGAATTTGTTAAAATAATTAAATAATAATTAATTAATAATGAAAGCTATAGTTTAAATTAAAGGAAAGAACTAAATAAACAATACACAAATAAACTAAATTAAATTAATTATTAAATATCTGTGTAGAAAATAAAATATTTAAAATTTAGAAAATATTTAATACAATGGTTTGAAATATTTTCAGAGGCTAAATCGCAAAATTGTTAATATCAACATGCCCTAAAGATGTAAATAAACTATAAGGAGTTATAAGCCCCATATAAAGGCCATCTTTTATATAATTTATAAATAAATTTATCTGTATCATATATTGAATTTATTATTATATTAAATAAATATTAATTATATATAAATTTACTTATAATAAACATTTAAATTTAAATATATATAAAGAATGATCAAATTTGTTGAGGCAAGATATTTGCAATACACTGAGCGGTACTCAACCGTACACATTGCAACTCAGCACTGACATGGTGGAGTTACTTGTTATATTTGAGTTGACGATTTAATAATGTAAAACTTTTGAACTAGTTATTATGTTAATATTTGAAGATATTATGGTCCATTTAAAGGAATCAATATGTGTCTATTAAAGATTAGATTTAACTATAATGAATCAAGAAAACTCTTGTTTATTGAGATTTGGTCGAGATTGTGATGCTGATTTTGGAAAGTCATAAATTCATCAAATTATGATTTTATTGTTTGCATTATAATAGCTATTTTCAAAGAGTTGTTTTTTATTCATTTAGTTTCTATGTTATCAAGCCGAGACTGATTTATGCTATAAGGCTTGTTTAGGTTATGGATACGAGTGATATTAAGATCACTAGAATTTGTTCATTGAGGAACCATTGTGAGTGAGAGTGCATACTGAATTGTAAACCTTTAGTGTTTACTACTTAAATTCTTAGGGAAAAAATTTAGAGGTGAGTGTTCTAATTTTTACGTACAAATATGAGATATCTATATTTGGAGAGTGATAGAGTGTGACTCACTTGTTATATTATGAATTAAAGATAATGAAATTACTTATTGAGCTACGCTCTATAAAAGTAGAAAAATCGAACTGCAAAAACAAATCTTGATACTCTTTGTATTTTTGTTTGTACTATAAAAACAACAGTGACCACTGCAGTCAAACTCTTCCATTATCTGTTATGTTATTTAGTAAATAACAACTATAACCCATAAATTATGTTTCTAAAAAAAGTAATTGTTTCACCTTAAAAAGATCAAAATCCAAACTTTTTATTTAAAAAACTATAGTGGAAAAAAATTGCTTTGTATTTTAGGGGAAAATCGCATAAAAAATACCTTCTTGTTCATTTTAAGTAAAATTTTTGGAGTTAATAGTCTTTTTCCGGCGAGGATTCAAGAGTTCCAATGAAGCCGTAGTCATAAAAGGTTCCTCCTTTTCTTTAACTTCTTAAAACTTCATTTTTCTCAAACAAAATATTTCTTGTTTGATGGTTTTGTAAATAAAAAATCCAGAAATAATATTTTACAAAATGCAAAAATAAGTAAAAGATAAAAATTGATAGAAAATTTCGAAAGTTACATATGTGAATATATATTGGTAAGGGACTGTATATTTTCAGAATGAGTATTCATCTGTATATATAGTAATTGTCAAATTATTATTTAATTTATAAATAATCTAATAGATAATGAGAAAATTTGATAATAAATAATATTAAAAGATTAAATTAAAATTTTAAAAGGTTAAAGATATATTTTTAAAAAATTATTTGACTTGGTTTATATATGCATTAAATGTTCTAGATTAAATAAATTATCATATTTAAAAATATTTCTATTTACTTTTATATAAATTATCAAATTTTAAAATAAAATTGTAACACCCAAAACCCGGCCTAGAAGTTTAAACTGAATTCCGGAAATCACATTGGTTACCGAAGTAACCGTAGTTAATGTCGAAACCATTTTTAAAAGTTTTATGAAAAACGGGGATCGACTTTAAAGAACGAAAATGGAGTCGCCACCAATCCCTTTTTACTTAGGTGTGATTGGATCAACTTATAAAACACTTTATTAAATGTTGATTTTGGTCCACAAAGTACAAGAAAACGGGCTCGGGAGTCGGTTACGAACGAGGAAGGATCAGCACCCTTGTAACGCCCAAAAATTGGTACCTAATCGATTAATTAATGTCCTTATGTCGAGAATTTGAAAAGATTTTAAAATATAATTCCTTTTAAAGAGTGTTTGTGTAACCTGTTTTGGAATATTAAGACTCCTTTATTCCAAAAGGATAAAATATCACATCCAGTACATTAGGGTGCGACATTTTAACCCCTGAAACTAAGATCATCCCTTAACTTCCAAAAATCCGAATTTAAAAGGATATTTAGTTATTTGTACGAACAAAAACCGAAATCCAGCGCGTTAGGGTACAATTTCTCGAACTTCCAAACACAAAACATTGTCTTGTTTTCAAAAGCCTTACCTCGAGATAACATAATGTCACATCCAGCACGTTAGGACACGACATTTTGAATTCTCGAGGATAAGTTTTTATTTAAATTTTAAAAGGAAAGTAATAAGTTCTTTGAACTCGAAGAAGAAAATTAAAACTCAGTAAGTTAAGGTACGAATTCTTTCGAACCCTTAGAACGCGAAGAATTTACTTATTTTAAAAATCGAGTAAAAAAGTGATATGATTTTATGAAGAAATGTAAAGTAAATTACGAGAGAATATCGAAAAAAATAGCAAAATGGAAGCTAATGGTGGACTAATAAAAAAATACTATATAACATAATAAGAAAAATAATAATAAAATAAGGATAATAATAACACCAACACAATAATAGTGATAATAGAAGATATTGATAAAAAATATTAGTAATAATAGAAGTAATAAAAAAATAAAATTACCAATATTAATAATGAAATTAATAATAAAATATTGAAAATTATAAAGGAAATAAAGAAAGGGCAAAATTGAACTTAAAAACAGAATCTAGGGCAAAATCGAAAATAGAATTGAAAGGAGGGACTGATTAGAATACGCGAGTAACCAGGAGGGACTAAAAGGGAAAATATTCCCTTCCTCCGAAATGCTGCGTTTCCAAAAGGGACTCAAATGCAATCCAAATAAAATTTAAGGGTAAAATTAAATAAAAGAAAACTTAATTATAAAACCATAAAAAACCGGAAGGGCTAAAAGCGCAATTAGCCCTTCCTATAAAAAACACGGATCTTAGGTCGGAGCGGGTCGGGTCAGGGAAAAACGACGTCGTTTTGGGGTTTTAGGACCCTGGCCAAAACGGCGCCGTTTTAAAAGCTTATATAATCCATTTTTTTAAAAAAAATCATTCTTCTTCTCTTCCAAAAAAAAAAAAAAAACTAAAATGGCTCTTCCTTTTCTCTCTCCCTGGCGATTTTCGGTGAGTTCCTTATGAGCCTCCTATCGCTGTCCGCCACCGTCGCCTTCAAAAACAGGTATTTTTTTTTAGTTTATTTAAATTTGCATGTAGTTTTAATAAAATAGAAATGAAAATCTTTATACGTATGTTTGCAGATTTGAAAGAAAACTAAAAAATAAAAAACCTTGATAATCTCTCTGTTGATTTTGTATATTCTTTCTTCTTTGTATATGCGTGTATCTGTGTTAAAAAAATCCCCCTCATTCTTTACATATTACAATGAGTTTTTTTATAACCCAAAAATAAATTGGGAAATAAACATATTTTGCTATTACTTGCCATCTTCTATTTCTTTTCTTTCTTTTTTTTGCAGGTCAACGGCGAGGATCTCGGCGATGGGGCGACATGCGTGCTGATTTCGGAGCAAGAACAGGCTGGACGAGACTGTGGGGCGAGGGGCTGCTTGCTGGTGTGCTTGCGATGCAGTGCGGCGCGAGGGTTTCCAGGAAACCTTAGGCTTCCTAACCATGCGTAGTATTCGGGCCCTTTTGGGCTGTGCGAATTTGGGTCCTGGGTAGGGTAGCCCGTTTAGGTCTGGGTTAGAGGGTTTGTAATGGATTGGGTCTCGGGTGTATTCGGGTATTGGGCTGTTTGTAAATTGAATTTGGGCTTTGTAAAAGAACTGTAAAAATAAAAATTTGTTTTATTTATATTTTATTATTTTTTAACAAGCCAAATCAAAATTGGGCTCCTACAGTTAAATTTCACAAAATAAATTCTCACGTCAAATTGAAACACTTAACCGTTTAAAATTCAGATAGTAAAATTATAGCTAAGAAAAACATATGACCCAATTTAAATAAACGAATAAGAATCAAATGGAGATTGTACCAAAGCTTTTTAAAAAAAATCTTACATTCCAAAAATCGTTTAACCAAATATAAGCTGAAAGTATAAACTGATAATCCCTTATTTTCCACCGAGACTATTTGCGACCTCCACATACCGAGTCCAGCTTCAGAATTCAGAAAGGGTACTTAAAAAGAAACACTAAGAGGAGGTGAGCTACTTGAGCTCAGTGTGAGTCCAAACAAAACTCAAACGAGAGATACTGTACTCAAAACATTAGCACAATAGATTTTCAATTACTCACAGAGTCAGAACGCACATTGGGACTGACGTCCCAACAGAACTTAACAACCAGAGCCCATCAAATTCACTCAAATACTCAGCTCAAATGCTGATCAGACAAACAAATTATAGACAACTAGTCTTGCAGTTAGAATACACAGACAGATGCAGATGAAATGTAGTCAGATAAATATAACCCATCCATCCAGCCAACACACCTCTCTGTCCCCCGATCACACCTCATAAGATTTATTAAAGCTCATTGTAACACCCCAAACCCGGCCCATGAGTCCTGACCGGATCTGGTATGTCACTGGGAAAAATATTTTGGGCCAATTTGAAAGTTTGGAGAAAGTTTGATAAAATTTGGCTAAGGTATTAAAACGGAGTTTGAAAACTCAATTGGGCCTTTTTATAAATACAGTTGGGCTTTATAAACCCTTTTGAAAACATTTGATCATGTATATTTTAAAAACATCAAGTTGTGGTTGACTAAGTTTATTTCTGGTTACCCGATGGTAATGTCTTTGAAAACTCGTAAAAGTTATTAAGTTGGAAAAGGTTACTTTTACCCGTTTACTCTTAACATTTGTAAATTTCATTTGTAATACCTTATAAGTAAAATAAAAGTAAAATAAACATCCAAAGTAATAATAGCGGCCTTATTGCATCCCAAATTAAAACACTTAGGAAATAAAATAGTTAGCTTAACGAAAATAAATTTAACTCCAACAATAAGCATGGCCTCGAGTCCTCTCCGGCCCATCTCCGCGATCTACTCATCTGCAAAATGTTAAGGAAAGGGTGAGTCACCAAGACTCAAGGTGTAAATCCCTACCCAGATAGCACTCATACACAAGATATTAATTAACATGCAAATATGCAACCCAACCTAGCCATCCATACTCCTCAACTACCCCGTGTGGTCAAAACCACTGGTGGTCAAAACCACTGATGACTTAGACTCACAAATCAAATGATGGGGCCAACCCATCGTGTGGTCAAAACCAATGATGACCATAGGTCACAAAATATCAAAGTGTGGTCAAAACCACTGGTGGTACCAAATCACTGGGACTTAGTCGCAAATATTCAATCGTTGTGGTCAAAACCACTGATGACCATAGGTCACAAATAATTTGATGGGACCAACCCATCTTGTGGTCAAAACCATCGATTTACAATCCATAATTCATCCCTCCTCTCATCAATCCCACCATCACATGCTTTTATATCAATTTTTCATATATCAAGGCATAGCATTTAATATCGTGTGATGGCATGCAAATTATTTAACAAAAGTCACAAGTTAGGGACTTACCCAAATCCAAGATTATGCCACAAGCTAATCACAACCAAAAGATTAAAGCGAACAATAAAGTCATGAAATTAATAAAGTGTGTATTGAGATCTTACACACCTGTTTCTACCGGAACTCCTAGATCCCGAAAAGTCGATCTATAACGTTAGATCTCTTAACCTATAATTAGCCATTAACATAATTAGGGACATTAGGCTTATTCGGCCAAACCAAGTAGTATCAAAGGGACTTACCTTGAACGGATTTGATTTCCAAACAAATCCCGAAGCCTTAATTAGTCCCTAAATCCATGGCACATGTTAGTTTCGGCATTTAACAAAAACTTTTTAATCGAAAGGCCCTTGGCCGAATGTAGCTTATTCACTTACCAAAACCGATTGCTAGAGGAGTAAAGGGTTGGATTAAGTACATCAAAATCCCGGAGTGCCTTATGGGAAATCAATTCCTAAGAAGGGAAAATAGTTAACCACACTATCAACAAATGCCAGATTTCAGCTAGCCATAACAAGAACAAGGATTAAAGAGATCCCTTACCACACTATGGAATTCGGCAGCACTTAGTTAGAGATATGAGATTCGGCCTAATGCACAATTGGAAGGGCTGGAAATTTTAGTGAAGGAGGAGGGTAGGTTCGGCTAGTAGAGGAAGAAAAAGAAAAAGAGAAGATGTAGGGAAAGGGGGTGGTTTCGGCTTGAAAAAAGAGAGAAGAGAAGCTGGAATTTTTTTGATAATTTGGGCAATGCAACAAAAGGGTTTCGGCAGCAGCAAATTTTGGAGAAAAGAAAAGAAAATTGGTTCAACTTTGGCACATCTTTGCTGTATAAAACAGATATGGACAGCCCCCCCAAGGTCTCCAATTTTCGACAAACACTCTCTTAATTTGTGATAATTCCCAGCCTTGATTTATCAAAGATAAATCTAACTTTATCATACTTTTAATCTCCTCATCCCTTCAACAATTTAATAGCAAATAAAACACTAAAACTCCCCCTCTTCCAGCCGATTATTAGCAAAAACAAAATAAGCTTAATTAAGAGTCCTATATGCTGCCATTACTCCCCTCCAACGCCACTGCTTTGAAAAAATAAAAGAAACCAAAGTGCACCTCTGGGTTCGAACCAGTCCCCACTGCAAAATTCTTCCCTTCCAACGCCTTGCCACTTCTCCCTTTAGACTTTCATGTCATGAGCCCTTACCTTTTAAATATAAGCCTTATACCGAGCCCTTTTCCTTTTAAGCCAAAGCCCAAAAATAAAATCCCTTTATGTCATTCACGACTCGAACCCGAGTCCCTTTGCTAAAGCCCCTTTAAGTGGCGCCCCAAGCCACTCTGCCCACCTTCCTTTCATGCCATAAAGCCTTCTCATTTATTTATAAAACCTCCCTAGGCCGATTACCCTAAAAATTAAAAAGCCAAAAATCCATTCCAAAGAAATCGAACCCACGCCCATCAATCTCCAAGCCTTTAAGTGGCACACGATAGCCACTTAGCCAACCCAACTTCCATTCCATGAACCTTGCCCGAAATTTCTTTAAAGCCTTCCTAGCCCTAACGCCCAAAAAGCCCACAAGGAAAAAAATATTTCCTCCTTGTACCTCCCATGGATCGAACCCAAGACCCCTTTAACCCCTAGGCGCACCAAGCCAATGTGCCACCATTGCCTTGTGTCATGCTTCTCCCAATTTTTATTTAAGCCCTATCTCCACCTAGCTTCCTTCCTTTAAACCCTTAAAAAGAAATTTTTAATTTCAAATCGAAACACCTAAATCGCTTAAAATTCAGATAGTAAAATTAAGCCCTATGACCGCTTTAAAATCAAAATCAAACGGAGATTGTACCAAAGCTTTTTAAAAAAAATCTTACATTCCAAAAATTTAACCAAATATAAGTGAAAGTTTGCGGTTAGAATACACGACATGCGATGAAATTAATTAAATTTTCAACAACCCTTATTTTAAGGTGTTACACTCATCCAACAAATCACACCAATTAGGACCTCGGAAGGCCCATTCAACCTTACACTCCGTATATGTGGACTCAGCCACTCAGATAATAATATGCAGCAGGGCTAGTGCATGTGCTGTACTATGCAATGCGGTAGACCGTCGTATAGGCCAAATCAGATAATGGTACACAACATAGCTGAAGAACGTACATTACAGTACAATGCGATAATCATTGTATACCATGTTGCGCTTAAACCGCCAGATCGATAATAGTAAAAGAAAGTCGACGTAAGTACGATGCAAGACGATAAATCGTTGTACATATAAGTTTGAAGTTAAACTGTTAGTTCAGAACAGATACAGTCTTCCTTCTCTTCACTACCCAACCCAAAATATTTTATGCAAATTCATGAATGCATCCAAGCTAACTGAACAGATATACATCAACAGACAGTCAGTCTTGAACAACCTCACTAAACTTAGCTAAGGGTCGGAACACATACAAGCACATATTCAGATCAGAAACGCATACAAAACCAATACAAGTGACTTAAGACCACACGCCCGTGTGCTCTGGCCTTGTGGTAATGCCTAAGCCATGTGAAAGATCAAAAGCCCGTGTGAGGAGGGGCATACGATCGTATGACAGAAATACACACCCGTGTGAAGAAAGGCACACGACCGTGTAGACCAGGGACATGGCCTTAGGGACAGGCCGTGTAACTCACTGACCATTTGCACTAAATTTGAATTCAAGGCTGACACGTCCGTGTGAGGGTCTCACACACCCGTGTGCCCACCAGACACATGCTCGTGTGGAATCCCTAATTCCTAAATTAGCCACACGGTCGTGTGGCCAGACCGTGTGACACCAACCACTCAAACCCTAATCCCCAAACTCACACGCCCATGTGTTCGAGGGACACGGCTATGTGAGAAACGATAAAAATCCCCAAATCAGCCACACAGTCGTGTGGTACCAAAATTTCACCAGGAACCCTAATTCCCAAAAGCACACGACCGTATGAGTTGTCACACGCCCGTGTGGATGCTTGTGTGGTCACGAAACCACCCTAAAACTACCCTGACAAATGTGTTTTCAGCCACAAAGCACTTTTCGATCCTCGTTAGACCTTAATTATACAAAACTATACACATTCCAAGCATAAATAATGATATCCCATCCATAGTCGACTTTTCACAATGTCGAGTTAGAATTCATAAATAAAGTAGGAAAATTTTGAAACCCACACCTATCTCGTGATCCAAGACGCTCAGACTCTGACTTGCCGACGAGGAAATGAAGCTCTCCAAATATCACAGACAAAAATCGTTATTGCAAAAAGGGAAAAGCATAAAGAAAAACCAAGAGAGGGAGAGGGAGAGGAAAACTTAAAAAAAAGAAAAATATAAAATAAAAATAAAGTTAATAATAATATTAACTTAAAACTGAGCAAAATAAATTATATCCCCAAAAATGCACACCCAAAGACTCGAACCCAGAACCCAAAGGTTCACTAACACTCACTCAACCATCAGACCAGTAGGCCCATTTTGATACTTTAATGTGCCACTAAACTCAATATCATCACCAACTCACTGACCCTAATCACAAAACTCAAAACTTCTAGCCCCAAAATTCGGGGCGTTACAACTCACCCTTCCTTAAAGAAATTTTGTCCCCGAAATTTCCAACTAAGCAAGCAGTGGTAAATCACAACTACACCACCACGCTCCCGCTATGCACTCTAGCTCGAGCAGAATCAAATCAAACCTAAGATCTCTCATACACACCCAGAGCACTTAACCACTAAAGCAGATGCACAGTTGTCCTTTCACACATGCAAACATTATCCAACGAACAATCATCAATGTCATTCAAATAAATCATACACAGATTCATAACAATCTACCACCATACCTGTATTAATGTCGTCACGGACACTCCCTAATTCGATGCTCCGTGGACCTGCATCTAATATGCACACCGCTTTTTCCAACACTTGCTTGGATGGCACTTCTTACAGTGCAAGTAAGACGAAACACTTGCACCACCACTAGCACCCTCTGCAGAACCACTATTACTACTCAAATGCATTCTAACACGCTTCGTAGCATGAGGCTCCAACCTCGGAGGAATGCGATCTCTTTTCTTCCCACAATCCATACACCTAGCTTGATGGGTTTCACTAGTCTCCCTTATCCTAGCCTTGAACACCTTCTCTAATACCTCCTCACTATTCGAAGTCAATGCCTCAGTCCCAAGCTCCAGGTTATCGCTACCCGAAGTTAGCGGAATTGCACTGTCCTCCAACTCTTAAACAGGTACACGCTCTGGAGAAGTAGACGACTTCTCGTGATCTTACTTACCTTTAGAATCCATATCAGTCTTGTGGCTAACTTAGGATATCTACACTTTTAGAAAGCAAACACCGAATGAATACAAGAATCTACATTTCTAATCTTATACTTTCAAATTTTTACCTAGACCAGCATTGGAGTCTCAGACAGTTCTTCCCTTTAAAACTTTTCCCAAAACACAAATCGTTTCAACCTAGTGTGGCAAGGTTTTCTCAAAAATCTTTTAAAACCTTCACATGTGCACACGGATACGTAAAAACACAGGCTGAGTTTTTGTAAACCTGCCCTAAAAGTTTGGACCGAATTTTGGGTGTCACATTGGTTACCAAGGTAACCGTAGTTAAATTTCACAAAATAAATTCTCATGTCAAATCGAAACACTTAACCGTTTAAAATTTACACAGTAAAATTACAATTAAGAAAATCATATGACCCAGTTTAAATAAACGAAAAAGAATCAAACGGAGATTGTACCAAATCTTTTAAAAAAAATCTTACATTCCAAAAATCGCTTAACTAAATATAAGCTGAAAATATAAACCGATAATCCCTTATTTTCCACTGAGACTGTCTGAGACCTCCGCATACCAAGTCCAGCGTCAAATTCAGAAAAGGTACTTGAAAAGAAACACTAAGAGAGGTTGAGCTACTCGAGCTCTGTGTGAGTCCGAAACAAATCTCAAATGCAGATACAGTATTCAAAACATTAGCACAATAGATTTTTAGTTACTCACGGAGTCAGAACGTACACTTGGAACTGACGTCCGAACAGAACTTAACAACCAGAGCCCATCAAATTCACTCAAAAACTCAGCTTAAATGCTGATTAGACAAACATATTATATACAACTAGTCTTGCAGTCAGAACACACAGACAGATGCAGATAAAATTAAGTCAGATAAATATAACCCACCCATCCAGCCAACACACCTCTCCGTCCCCGATCACACCTAATAAGAGTTGTTAAAGCTCATCCAACCAATCACACCAATTAGGACCTCGAAAAGCCCATCCAACCCTACACTCCGTATATGTGGACTCAGCCACTCAAATAATAATACGCAGCAGGGCTAGCGTATGTGTTGTACTGTGTAATGCGGTAAACCGCAAGATGCAGCCAAATCGAGATAATTATATCGCAACATAGGCGACGTCGACAAAGATAGTGCAATGCGGTAATCCGCTGTACAATTATGTTGCAGTCAAACTGCCAGATCAGATAATAGTGCGCAGCAAAGCTGACGCAAGTACGATACAGTGCGATAAATACGTATAAGTTTGCAGTTAAACTGCCAGTTCAGAATAGATACAATCTTCCTTCTCTTCACAACCCAACCCAAAATATTTTATGCAAATGCATGAAGGCATCGGAGCTAACAGAACAGATACACATCAACAGATAGTCAATCAGAACAGTTACGCAGCACATTCTTTAGATGAAATTCAAAATCATACATTACACACAACCATCACAGATATCGAGTCTTGAACACCCTCACTAAACTTAGCTAAGGGTCGGAACACACACAAGCACATATTCAGATCAGAAATGCATACAAAACCAAAACAAGTGACTTAAGACCACATGTCTGTGTGCTCTGGCCGTATGGTAATGCCTAGGCCGTGTGGAAGATTGAAAGCCCGTGTGAGAAGGGGCACACGACCGTGTGACAGAAACACACACTCGTGTGAAGAAAGGCACACGGTTGTGTGGACCAGGGTATGGTCGTGGGGACAGGCCGTGTAACTTTCTGTCCATTTGCACTAAATTTGAGTTCAGGGCTGACACGATCGTGTGAAGGTCTCACACACCCGTGTGCCCACTAGACACGGCCGTGTGTCCATAACACACACGCCTGTGTGGAATCCCTAATTCCCAAATTAGCCACACGGCCGTACGACCAGGTCTTGTGACACCAAATCACTCAAACCCTAATCCCCAAACTCACACTCCCGTGTGCCCGAGGGACACAGCAGCGTGAGAAACGATAAAAATTCCCAAATCGGCCACACGGCCGTGTAGTACCAAAATTTAGCTTGGAACCCTAATTCCCAAAAACACACGGCCGTGTGAGTTGTCACATGCTCCACCCTAAAACAGCCCCCCAACAAACATGCTTTCAATCACAAAGTGCTTTCCGATCTTCGTTTGACCATAATTATACAAAACTATACACATTCCAAGCATAAATAACGATATCGCATTCATAGTCAACTTTTCACAAAGTCAAGTTAGAATTCGTAAATAAAGTAGGAAAAGTTCAAACCCACACCTGTCTCGTGATTCAAGACGCTCAGACTCTGACTTGTCGACGAGGAAACGAAGCTCTCCAAATACTGCAAACAAAAACCATTTTTGCAAAAGGAGAAGAGAAAAAAAAAAACCAAGAGAGGGAGAGGGAGAGGGAGAGGAGAAAGTGAAAAAAAGAAAAAACAAAAAATAATAAATAAAAATAAAGTTAATAATAATATTAACTTAAAATTGAGCAAAATAAATTGTATCCCCAAAAATGCACACCCAAAGACTCAAACCCAGAACCCAAAGGTTCACTAACACTCACTCAACCATCAAACCAGCAGGCCCATTCTGATACTTAAATGCGCCACTAAACTCAATAGCATCACCAACTCACTGACCCTAACCACAAAACCCAAAACTTCTAGCCCCAAAATTCAGGGCGTTACAAAAATATAGTATTATGATATTTTATATTAAAATTTAAATCTGTGTATTTTGATAAAAAAAATTGCCATTTCCATAGCCCCTCCCCAATGCCTAGAATTATGCATCTATTTTAAATCTGATCTTTTTGACAAAATGTATAGAATTATTCATAACCCCTCTCTAACCCAAAAATTGAAAGATAATGAGTTGTATTCAAGCTCACGTCCTCCTGCATTAGCAACAATGCCCATGTCAATCGAGCTAAAACTCAATCAACTCATTTCCAAGTATTTTAAATCATTTGAAAATAAATAAATTTTATTTTTTGTTTACAATATATATTTTAAACCATTTTCATATTATTTTTGTTTAGAATATATATATATATATATATATATATATATATATTATTTTAATCATATATAAAATTTGTCCGATGGAATGTAGCAATATTTACATTTTAAGCCGTGTATTTTAAATATTTTTAAATTACATTTAATTTAAACTCGTGAATTTTTATAAAATCTAGCAAAATTAATATTCAAATGTATTTTAATAAAAAAACTATACCATAAAAATTAGCTTTTAAAAATAAATTACATAAAAAATACAATTACGCCACTTGTTACAATTTTAATATATCTACCTTGTTATATATATAAAATAAATTACTTTGATATTGATGTACTTACAATATATAAATTCACTCATTGTTAGTGAATAAGACAATCACACATCATTTAAAATTTTTAAAAATAAATTCGAATTTCTTCATTTCAAATGGTTTATCGTAATATAAATAATTGATAATTCATACAATTATTTACTATTAGTGCATCAAAAATAAAAACAAAATTAACTTTATAATACCACAGTAAGTTGGGGGGAAACAACAAATATTAGACTATTTATGTACCAATAGTCAAAAATTTGTTATGGCAAACAGATATTGATCTTGCCTCCATAGTTGACGGAAACTAAAGATTTGGGGGTAAACTTTGGAATATTTGTAAACAGATGATGAGACAAGAAAAATGTGGAGAATCTAGTATTCTCTCCCACCTCCACCACCATATAATTTCCATCATATTAGGCTTTTTTCTGCTAAAACTTTTTATATCTAGCATTTACATTAAATCTCTATTATTTTAGAGTCATTAGACCATCCTTACGTTTATTCTTTTCATATACAAAACTTGAAATCAAGATGAATTTCTTTACCATTTTACCCTATAAACATCCGTAGTCATATTAGGTGTTAAGTACGTGAAATAGCCTGTTGACTAACGTGAACAAAAAGGAATTTAAGTGCCATATCTAGTAAGAAAATGTCAAACTCAAAGGCCCACCCCATCATGGATCTATATTAACCCTAAGATCCATTAAATCTCTAGTTCTTTTGACTTGCATTTCCCATTGCGACCCCTAAAATCCATTGTTTTGGCCAATTTATATAGCTTTTTCCAGATACTTTAAAATCTTTGCTTTTTCTCTCTTTGGTTTATGAATGGTGCTTTTCGACCTAAAAGAGATAGTGCAACCAATGCAACCAACTTACATAAAGTGGGGGGAGGGGGTGGGGAGGCAATGAAGAGATGCAATAGGAATACCCCAAATGTCAACCTTGGTGTGTGAGAGATTAGGTGGTTTAAGTGCTTTGAGCCTTTAGACTGAGATATGTTATCTGATTCGTTTTTGGTGATATATATAATTTGCTTTTGCCTTGTTTGAGTTCTTGCATACAAAGCTGAAAAAATATAAAGATCAAACGATATGTCCTTCATATACGTTTATGTTTAAACAACCATAAATCTGTTGGCATAGCATTGGCTAGACAGGTCTAAAATCCCATCTTAAACAATAAGAAAACTAGAAATCCATAAGGAAAAAAAAAAAAAAAGGAAAAAAAGATAAAAGTTTTGATTGAAATGCATTTTTGTCGACAGGATTACTTGAAGTGGGTGTAATTATTGTGGCTGAAGATTGATTCTTTTTGAGACCATTTGTTGTAACTAGATAGCACATGCTTGGTTTCGTTTTAGTGTGACAATCGACTGTTTGTTTATAGTTAAGCCGTTGATTAAATCCCCTTCATATCATTGCATTCCTACAATACAACAGTTGCAGAATGGTGAAGATAAAAGCTGGCTTTTTTAAGCATTAGTGGCAGAGCTTGATTCGAGAATATATAGTACCGATCAACGTTGTTAGACAAAATATCTAAAGAACCAAAATGTTTTTATTTACAACAAGCTAGGGTCCATCTTTTCCTTTACTAGTAGGTTATGGTATATATTATATTATATTATATGCCTCGAACGTTTGACTAATGACAATTTCATAATTTTCTAAGGTTTTTCATTTTCACTCCTTTTGAATGTACTTTGAGATATAAAGTGATGAAAATAAAATTAATTATTGTAAAGTGAGATAAAATAATATAGTAGTAACATTAAAATTAATGGTGGTATATATGTTTAGATTTAAACGTGATTTTAGTTTTGAAGTGTGAATAATAAAAAGTATTATTAAAAAATTAGTACTATGATAAAAGTTTTAAATTATCTCATTTTATGAAATTATTAAAATATGTTAAATTATAATTTTATTAATAAAATAATATATCATAGTATTTTTGTTTTTTATTGTTGTTGTAATTATTTATTATTTAGTTAAGTAATTATTTACATTAGCCACTTGATCATTGTTTTATAAGTACTATCAATGAGCAAAGAGTAAAAAGGGAAAATACACAAGAAAAAGAAAATAAAATTTTGTAAGAAAATACCTTAACATTAAAAGAGAGAAATCACAATTAAAAGTAAGGATAAAGTTTTCCTTATAAAAAAAAAAAAATATCCACTTACCACCTACTAGAGACCTCAACTCTAGTAAAAGAATTTCAGCAGGTTTCACCAAATGAGATCCAAATAGCACATTAAGCTCAAGTTGAAAAAAAAAAGAAAAATTACGTAGAAAGCTATTGCGTTTGTATGCAGAGAGGCCATTACTCCAGATTTAGCGAAAGAAAGATTTTTCAGTGCATATTTCAACACCTAATTTTCAGTTAAATTTTCATCATGGATAATGTATAAATATATAATAAGGTTGTTTCATTAGTCATTGAAGTAGTTCAACTAATGAATATTAATATTTTCATTTATTTAATTTTTAAATAAGTAACATAATCTATTTTATAGATTTTAATTTTAATAAAAAGTATTGAAAATAATAAATATATAAAACTACTTAGTATATATTATTCCTTTACTCCTTATCTACTCTTCAGTTTCTTTTTTATTCTACTTTTGAACCATTCTCTTCTTTATTTGGTATTTTTAAGCATTAACATTTAAATTGAAACATCAATTTATTCCAAACATTTCTTTACAATTTAACTGTCAATTACAATAATATGAAGTGCCTAAACGTAAGGATAAAATATAAAATAAAGCTTTCATAATTTAATATTTATATTAACAGTCTAATTACATTCTATCTTTAAATTTAAGTAACACACCTAACATATTTTATAATTCAAATTCAACAATTAATTTTTCAGCACAAAGTTAATTTTTTAACACTTGAAATTTCAGTTTATCAAATAATACTTTAGTGCATCAAATACAAATTGTTTCGACCATTTTACCAATAAATGCCCATTTCCTACTTTATTTACGAACGAAAATGGGCCACTTTATTTATTATTTACCAGAATGGACCGAAAACACTAAAACGGGTCCACGTAAGAGCATTCTAAGGGGAAATTACAGCAAAACGAGTCCCTGAGGGAGCGATTTTGCCATGTCAGTAAAAAACGCGTTGGCGTGGACGTGCTTTGGTTAGGGCAATTTGCAAGCTTAGTGCCTAGGGTTTATGGGTTTAGAGTTTTAAGGTTAGTGCTTTGTTAAAATAATCTATGGTTTTATTTGTTTAGGGTTTAGGAATTTTAAAAAATAAATTAGAGTTTAGAATTTTTAAAAATATTATTTAAATTAGGTTTTAGGGGTTTTAAGTAAATTAATTAAATTAGGGTTTAGTTTTTTTGAAAAATAATTTTGTGTTTAGCTTTCAGGGTTTTTGTAAAAGGGTTTAGGGTTGAGTCTTGAAAAAATTATATTGACAAGAAGGATTTTTTTTTTTTTTTTTATAGTTGTTTTTGAAAAATTAGTTTTTGAGAAGACAGTTCTGAAAAGATAATGTCAAAAACGCGTCAAGCAGGATGCACTATCGAAAAGTACTGAAAAAACTCCCACGTGGATGCTATTTTTCTACAGTAGTTCCTGAAAAATAATTTTGAGAAGACGATTTTGAAAAAATAGTGTCAAAAACACTTCAAGCAATATGCACTGTTAGCAAAATTACTGAAAAAAGTACCCATGTGGACACTCTTTTTCTACAGTAGTTCCTAAAATTTTTTGAAAAGACTGTTTTGAAAAAATAGTGTAAAAAACGCTTCAAGCAAGATGCACTGCCAGCAAAATTATTGAAAAGGCTCCCACGTGGACGCTCTTTTTCTACAGTAGTTCTTGAAAAAATAATTTTGAGAAGACGATTTTAAAAAATTAGTGTAAAAAACACTTCAAGCAGGATGCACTGTCAGCAAAATTACTGAAAAAAGCTTCCATGTGGACGCTCTTTTTCTACAGTAGTTCATGTTTGGCGTTAGGCTATAAATGAGCCAAATTTCATTATCATATTTCATAAGTTATAGCAAGAAAAATTAGAAAGACTAAGTAGAATAGAAATTGAAGATGAGTGAACATATTAGTTCTGTTATTTACTATGATGGTGAAGTCTGTGACACCGAGAGCGGCGCTGTTTTTTATCGAGAACAAAACACCATTGGTTTTTAACTAGAACATAGATTTGACTGAGCTTCGTAAAAGAATTAGGCGCAAAATCTTCAGAATGACGCCAATGAAAGTTTCGTCTATTAAGTATTGATTTTGTACTTCGGTTGATCCTGTGACATATGAATCATTTGATATCAAAGGTGGTCGTAGCTTGGAGGTGATGGTGTAGAGTCATTTCGCTAGTGGATCACCCTATCTTAAGTTATATGTATAATTTTCATCGCCAAATGAAGTTTTTTTGACTTCAACATCTATTGCTATTCGAGAGGAATACACAACCCCGTCAGACACTCCGTTAGTGGGAGGCAGAACATGGAAGCACTCGTGTTTGGTGGCAATATGGAATACACAACTTTTAGATAACACTCGGTTAGTGGATGGGACATGCACCTCGGTGGGTTGATGTTCGATGCTAGAAATACGTACTGAGGAATGACATCAACTTCTAGTGGTTGGCAATCCACATCTGATTGGGGACATTATGAAACATCCACAAGAAGGGATGATGTACTCCCTACGGCGTGCACCGGCGAGGGGACCTCGCACGTTGTAGATGATGGTGGTTTGGATGTTGAGTCCGATGTGGATCCACTTTGAGAGCTCAGACCTGATGGTGCAGAAGTTGTATTATTTTTTGAACCGGAGCCTGTTCCAACCAAACCTGAAGAAGGTGAAGGGGTTTAGATGAAGAAGAAGAAGATCCATGATTCACAATGTACTTGCCTCCAGCCTTGCCTCCAGCCCAAATGCATAATGTCGATCTATCGACAGTGATTCGTTAGAGTTTCCAGATCTACCATATAGAAGGCGTGACCGTACAAGTTCTTCGTTGGATTCGGGTGAATTGGAAGTTGGTAAGGAGTTTTCCAGTAAGGATAGTTTACTTGGTGCATTGAAATAATATAGCATCATGAACGGGGTTAACTACCACATGGTTAAATCCAAATTTGAGAAGTTCGAGGCCAAGTGTACAGTGCAATACAGTACATGTTCATGGAAAATCATCGCTTCAGTTAGAAAAAAGACAATCTTGTGGGAGATAAAGAAGTATAAAGGTCTACATACTTGTGTTGTCGATACAGTATCACTGGGTGCTTAGGGTTTTGAATAATACTATTATTACTTAATGTTGCATTATTTAACATACTTCGTTGACAGGTGTTTCACAAGATCATCCCAAGATAGATTCAAATATGATAGCTAGCTTAATACTACCAATGGCAAAGGCGGATCCCACGACTTCTGTGTCGGTTTTAATTGCCAATATTTGTAGCCAATTGAGGTACATGCCTTCTTAATGCAAGGCCTGGATAGCTAAGTAGAAGGCATTTGAAAAGATGCATAGTGGGTGGGATGCTTCATATAATGAGGTGTGACAGTGGTGTAAGGTGCTAAAGAGGTATGTCCCAGGTTGCGTAACAGACCTTGAAACGGGCCCTTGAAAAGATGCATAGTGGGTAGGACGCTTCATATAGTGAGGTGTGACAGTGGTGTAAGGTGCTAAAGAGGTATGTCCCAGGTTGCATAACAGACCTTGAAACGAGCCCTGCGTACTACAATGATCACTTGCTCCATGGATGCCAAGTGTTCAAACGTCTTTTTTGGAGATTTAAGCAATATCGAGATGCATTTGTGTACTGCAAGCCATTGGTACAAATTGATGGTACCTTTATGTGTGGTGGATATACCCATCGGCTATTGCTAGCTGTGGCATAGGATGGCGGTGAGAGAATCTTTGCAATAGCATTTGCAATAACACTAGGGGAGTCAGGTGATGACTGGGATTTTTTGTTTCTAGGTTGAGGAGGTATGTCTGCCCAACCTGATATCTGTGTTATATCGGATTAGGGCACTGGAATACTAGCCACAATTGAGCGACAGGAAAGCCTATGGGATCACACACACTATCGATATTATCTAAGGCGCGTTGCATCTAACTACTACGGGTAATATTGGTCTACAACTGAATGACGACAAGTGACCAACATGGGTATTTAATCTCTAATAATATAATTTTATTTATAATATTCAATTTATTTTAAATGGAAGAGTGGTATGCAATTTTCACTATCAACTTTTATTGATAGGATACGAGATCAATAATGACCGTTTTCATGAGATGTTGGTAATTTTGCAGTCAGTTAACGATCAAGGCGCAGACTACCTCTGTAATATACCTTTCGATTAGTGGACACAAAAATATGATGGCGACCTACGATATGGTCATATGACCTCAAACCTAGTTCAATGCATAAATTCTATTCTAAAAGGAATGTGTCATTTACCGATAACATCAATTGTGTGGGAGACATATTTCCATTTGGCGGTACTATTTTCAAAGCGAGCATGAGTTATAAAGGCCAAATACAGTAAGGCTATGTATGGTGCCAGAATGTATTCCAAAAAATTAACAAGACGAAAGCGCTATCCAACACCATGCACATAGTGTGACATGATCGTGACAACCTATGGTTTCGTATGATGGAATTCGATAGATCGAGCTGAGGTATTATCGATGGGCAATATCGTGTACACCTGAGAAATAAGACTTGCGACTGTGGGATGTTTGACTCACTTCGTTATCTATGTGCTCATGCAATTACAATTTGTCAGAATCTCCATTTGGATCCCATGAGCTATGCCGACGAAGTGTATAAAATAGCATACATGTACAACATGTGGAGACACATATTCCCACCGGTCTCAGATGAACGTAAGTGGCCGTCTGTATCACTTGCTCCATTTAAGTTGTTACCGGATAGAGAATTGCATCGCAAACCAAAATGTCGACCTTGCTCGAGTAGAATACTCAATTATAGGGATATCCAAGAAAGAACGAACCAACAAAAGTTGGGCGGATAGTGTAGGAACCCAAGTCATATAATTTGAACATGTCCAAATCGAAATAGTTGATAATTGCTTAAATGAAACTATGTTGCATTATTTCTATTGCCTTATTCAAAAGAACTTCTATTTTATTAAATAGGACAAAATATAAGAATAATTTACTATTAAAATATTTAAAACAACTTTTACTTTATTAAATGAAACAATATAAAAATAGTTTATACAAATATATTAAAAAAATCAATGCATATGTAGGTCAAAATTAGTGCCACATGGGGGTGGCCAATGGTTACATTCTAGATTCCTTATTGGTTTAGCTTCCTGCGAGGGTTATGTTGTTCTTGTTGTGGGTGTTGGGAGGATGACCCATCTTGATAGAATAAAGAATGCGGAGGTTTTTGCATCACCCACGATGGAGGTGTTTGAATCCTATAAGGTGATAGGGATTGGAAATGAGATGAGTTCCTCGATGGTGTCTAATGCGATCCTTCCAACAATGATGACCTATATATCATCGATTAAGTCGGAGTCATCGGGAAAAGAGATGCACTGGTCCATGCATTCCAACCTAGCATAGGACTGGGAAAAGGAAACATATAAGGGTTAGGATAAGCACCTAGCATAATTTGAAGTGCTGTTGTGTAGGTGTTGCCGCTTGGGGCGTTGGGCTTGATGATTGTGTGGATGCTATTGATGGGCCCGTCCCGTCATCCATTCTCTTTAGATTTAAAGGGCCTCTTCGTTCCCTTTCGACACGGATTTTCTGACTCTTATGCTCTTACGAGAGTAAATATGGCTTGCCATGGATCCTAAATCATGGCATGTAATCTGGTGCGCATGCTAACTCTGGAACGATGATCGGTTCATGAGTAGGTATATGATCATACTAACTTTTCCAAATTTTTATATATTCTACGAAGAATACCGTCCAATGCGTATTCAATTATTGTAAGTTGATTTTGTGCTCATAATCCAACATCTCAAGTGTTAAAGGAATCGGTTATTGGAATCGGTTGTCGAAATCTAAATTGTCGCAACACTCTATTCGTCTGGTGCGCCTCAATAGTAGCATAGTTGACCAATAGGACCTTAACATGCCATATGTTTGAATTTTGAAAGAATTCATCTGGAATTACTGTCGAATTGACAGATCCTCATATGGTGTCCATTGAAACTATAAGAACGTGATAAAATTATTAGTTATATACATAATACTAAATATGAAACGACTATGTTATGTATATATATTTCATTTAATACTTACAAGTGCTTTTGACCGTTGGTCTAATAGAAGCCGTATATCTTCAAGAGTAGTAGGTATTCCAACATAACTCGCCGAATGGTTCCACCTAACTAAATAAATTTTTTAGCATAAAATTTTATTTTAAATATATGTAATAATTGTAAAATCTAATATAAATTTTACCTCTTTATGAGTGGGAATGTATATGGGTGGTTCACTCAAGGACGTAAAAATGGAAAGCAAAATCGCCCATGGTTGTAGTAGTGAAAGGCAACATCTGATTTTGGCTTTATTTGGTTTTGTTTCCCCGCACATCTCCCGGCATAATGTTACCAACACAGCAGACCCCCAACTAAGTTCGCCAGCTACTCTAAAATTGATCGTGTGTCAGAGTCTTAAAAATTTATAAAAAGAATGATCGAACTTGGAAACTAACTAAGACAACGATGGAGGCATGCACACCTATCGAACAGTAGTATAGCTAGCGGCAAGACCGTTTTATCGAACCCAAAGGAACCAAAGTACTAATATTAACTCTCTTTCTATTATTTAGCCTACGAATTAAGGGAATTTTTATCTAATCTAAAATTAACTAATTAACTAAGCTAAAAATGCTAAGACAAAGAAAAAATTGGAGAAGGACTTGAGGAAAAGCCGATTAATTTAGACAATACCTGAGGAAGAATCCACCTAGACTTCACTTGTTATCTAACTCTGAACCAGACGATTTATTCACTTGACTTGATCCGTAGGATTCCCTAATTTATATTAATACCTCTCTTCAAGGCTACTAACGTCTAACCCTAGGTTGATTAATTGAAATCTCTTTCTAATTAAAACCCCTAAAATTGCATTAACTCGATCTATACACTCCCATATTAGGTTTGACCCTTATCCGACAGATTTTTGTCACCCTATCTCTAGGCACGCGAGCAACTCCGCTTAACTATGCTAGATCTACTCTTAGAAAGAGCTTCTCCTCTGCCTAATCACATCACACTTGAACTAATATCTCAGAAATGCCAAAACAAGAATTAAGAACACATAGTTAAGAACAAATCAAGTATTTATCATACAGCTCAGGTAACAATAACAAGATCCATCTTAGGTTTCATCCCCCTCAAGTATTTGAGGGTTTTGTTCATAATTGTAAAAGAAAACATCTCAGAAGAAAAGATAAAACAAAACATAAGAAATCCCTAAAACCCCCTGAAGGAATTAAAGGAGAGATCCTCCTTCTTGAGTATGATCCCGGCTTCTTGAGATGAATCAACTAGCTTCCTTTGGGTAAATCCTTGAATTTAACTACTCTGGCTCGGCTCTTTGGCCTAGCTGAACGCCCCCAAAAGGTTGTCCTCTAGGGTCTTTATATAGGCTTTTGGAATATGTTTCTTTGCCTCTAAGTACCCTAATCCAAACAGAATTTTATTTTCCTGCAGCAGAGACACTCCCATGGCACACACCCGTGTAAATCGTGGCCAGGTCATGTTCGGGTTTGATGATGAGGCACGGCCATGTTTTTCGAGGTCTAGGCCATGGTCGACTTTTCTTGCACGGCACCGCTGTGTGGTCTTGGGCCCAGGTCATGTGGATTTCATACTTTGGCCCATTTTTTCCATTTTTAACCCGTTATTCGTTCTTTTCATCCTTCGGTGCTCTACTGAGTATAAAACATGAAAACAAAGGATTAGGAGCACTTATTTCCATAATTAAAGGGAAAAATCATCCAAAAACATGCTAAATGTGGGATTAAAATATGTTACTATTTTGGTTTATCAAATACCCCCACACTTAAGCTTTTGCTTGTCCTCAAGCAAAATTCTCAACTCATAATTAAAACGAACTCCCTCAATTCATAATATTCATCAATAATGTTTCATCATAATTCATAGATAATTTATACATGGATAATTTAACTCAAAGAGTCCTAAAGATTTAAACAATCAAAGTCATGAGTTTGTAGCACGAAAAAGATAGGTGTTTCCCCTTACCTAAATAATCACCCTTAATTCAAAATCGACAAAAGTTGACATCCTCACTAAAGATTCACTCAAATCACTCAAGGTGTTTAAGGTTCAAAAATTAAGCTATCAAAAGTTGAACATGAAAAGTTATTTCCATAGACTTGCTTGAAAATCAAATCTCCACCACTATAAAATGAGATGGTACACAAATCAAAAGGTCTATAAAAAGGGTTATACCAGGGCTCGGTTAAAGGTGTGGATAAAGGCTGAATTAGAATGGTTAGAATCGAGATTGAATTGACAATCACCTAACTAGAAAAATGACTAATAACCTGAATAATTACATCAACTGAAAACTTGTAATACTAATAATACGAGTTTCTTTTTCAAGATGTTGAAATTAAACGTATAGGCTCGTTTACTCACAAAACTGATAATTAATATACTTTGATAATAATGAATATACTTTAAATTTTCAATTTTTTTAAGAACAAATCAATATAAAGTAAAACTTGAACAACTTAAATAATCTAATTAGGCAACTAATCAAAACAAATCTCAATAGAAGGATAATCAAAAGGAATGGTGATAACAAATATGAGATGGGTTTTGGGTTAATATTAGTGGGTTGAGTAAATAAAAAGAGTTGTTAGGATCAAAGGGGTTCAGTAGGGGTCAATTATGAGGGTAGGCATTTTGTGGAGTAAGTGGGTTAAATCTTAAGTGCCTTAATCATCTCTGTATATCAACTCAATAGTGTGGTCTCGACATGTATAATTGAAGCAAGTTATAGAATAACAAATCAATGTTGACACACTCATAATCAATAAAGTGAGCACGAAAACAATGTATGCTCTAAAATGCTCAAATTCTCACAAAAATTATGGGTATTTTAATGTCAACCTCCTAAATTTCAAACTTCAAGGTAACAATTTAGATTTAGGTGGACAACCTAACATAATTTTAATTTTTGAAAATAGACTCATCATGCTTGATTCTCCAGTGTCTTAAAGTTTAAATCATTATTACACAATTATTAATGACTTAATCTAAAACATATCAATAAAAATCATGAATCAACAGGAATTTCATTCTAATTAGTGATATGAGAAAATTATTTTAAGACAGAATATCATTCAGGGATTTGAGAATAATGCAAAAAGTTAAGCACTTTTTCTAATGAACTTTCATCCCCCCACACTTAAGATGTACATTGCCCTCAATGTACAAAGATAGATAACAATCATATAATAAGAAAATCAAAAGAGAGGGAGAGAGGTGAAACTTTCTGAATTTTTTTGATGGATTCCTTGAGTTGGAAGTGTGGAAACTTGATTTGGAGGTGAAAGATAAGTTGGAGGGAGCATCTCTAATTCACATGCTAGATGAAGAAATTGGGTAACTCTGAAGAATTAGCCAGGAAATAATAATAATAATTTAAATTTACTAATTATATAATTAAAGTAAATAAAGATAACAAGAAATAGAATATGAATTAAAATAAAACTAAAAGAGAAGATGAATGGACTAGAAAGTCCTTATTGGTAGATGGTTCGTGAGGTGGGTGTGATTTCTAAGGCCGTGGTGTGTGATTCCCTAGTAGCCTTTAGAACCTAAAACCAAGAAACTAAAATGAAATAAACTTCATTAAGCATAAGGAAGTCAAAGATAAGGAAATTAAAAGAGACGAGAAAAGTAAAATAGGAGTTAAATAGCCTCAAAGACCCTTGGCTTGTCTAGTTAATAAAGCGGCTGACATGAACTTATGTTGATTAGTCTCGCACGAGAGATGATTCGAATTTTTCCGTTTCTTCAACATTGTTGAAGCATAGACTAAGACGTTTATGGAATGAAGAAGGAAGAGAGTGAAAAGGAAGGGAAGTGGGGAGTGGGCAGGGAATGGTTGAGAAGGGGAGAGGGGTGTTTTAAATAGAAATTTTCAGCTCTGGTACGTCCCCACGTCTATGTATCGTGGGCATGTTATGTCACACGACCATATCGCACGGCTGTGTGGTGGTTCAATCGCTTCTCCCATGCCTTGCATTTAAATTTCCACGCCCGTGTTGGTTCATCAGTGTCGGCCACGGCTATGTCGCACGGCCGTGGTGTTAGGTAAGTCCGTGATTCAATGATATTTTTCTCGTCTTGTCTCGTACTATCTCTTCCATGTTAATACGAAAATCGTAGCATCCACATGGCCACGACCATGGTGTGTATAAGGCCGCGTGATGTGAACATTTACGCTTCATTAACTTGGTTAGTCTGTAGTTAGATGCTAAAAGAAAAATAAATAAAAATAAATAGGGTTAGTGCTTGAGTTACCTCCCGAGAAGTGCTCGTTTAAAGTCTTAAGCTAGACTTACATCTTATTCGCACCTTCACAGTGGTTTAAGGAGTGAAAAATCCTTTTTCATACTGGCATTATATAATTTGAGTCGAGTAGAATTTACTTTAAAAGTACCAAAAGTAGAATCACTTACCTCGACTGTTCCGTAAGGGAAAACATTAATTACCGTAAAGGGGATCTCTTTGGTTATCTTCAGGTTTGATGTGGCGATTCAAGTCTCTGTACTATCTAATAATATCTGATATGCTATTTTGAAGTGGTTTGATGTTCCTTTAAGTTTTTCTGGGGTTTTCTTAGATTTCACTTTGTGTGGGTTTGATTCCTCATTGAATTATGTCTCCCACTCATCTAGCTCATCGGTCTGAAGCCGTCATTCCTCATGAGATATTTCCTTGTTGGTACGAGCTATAGGATCTGGCTCTGTAGTGTAATTCCATGGTGTTTCCTGAAAAGAAAGTTTAACTGAATGCTTATCAAGGGAATTTACGTCCTCACCTTTCTCACTCGATGTCCTAGCTAAGTCGAGAGCTTGAAGACTGATTGATTCATCACCTACATGAAGTATGAGTTCACCTGTGCTGACATCAATTTTAGATCTAGCAGTTGCTAGAAAAGGTCTTCCTAAAATTAAGGGGATACTATTGTCTTCATCGATATGTAAAATAACAAAGTCTACGGGGAATATGAATTTGTCAACTTTAACTAGTACATCTTCAATTATACCCTTAGGGATACGAATAGTCTTATCAGCTAGTTGAATACTCATCCTAGTCTGCTTGGGTTTCTAGACCTAGTTGTTTAAACATTTTAGATGGCATAACATTGATGGTTGCCTCTAAATTAGCTAAAGCATTATCAACAAGATAAACTACCGATTAAACATGGAATTGTAAAACTCCCTGAATCTTTTAATTTTCTTGGTAATCTATTCTGTAATATTACCGAGCATACTGCATTTAGTTCCACATGTGACTTCTCGTCTAACTTTCGCTTGTTTGTTAAGAGCTCTTTTAAAAATTTCCTTGAATCTGGCATCTGTGAAAGAGCTTCAAAAAGCTATAAGTTAATATGTAATTTCTTTAAGAGTTTAAGGAACTTACCAAACTGTTCTTCTGTGTTGTCCTCCTTCATCGCATTGGGGTAAGGTATATGAGGTTTGTATTCTTTAATTACTGGTTTTGGCTTTTCTTGGCTTACCTCAATCTTACCTTCACTTACCATAGGTTCTTGCCTTGGCTCATATTCAGATTCTACTAACCTTTCACTGTCATGAGCTGTTATGGCTTGAATCTGCTCATTGGGATTAGTCTCAATGTTATTTGGCAAGCTACCTAATGGTCGTTTAGAGATCAGCTTTGCAAGTTGCCCTAATTGGTTCTCGATTCCTTTAATCGATGCTTGTTGATTTTTAAGTGTCGTCTAGGTGTTTTGAAAGCGAGTTTCAGACACTGCTATGAATTTTGTCAGCATCTCTTCAAGGTTCGGCTTCTTTTCCTGTGGGTAGGGTTGTTGTTGAAAGTTTGGAGGGGGTGGTTGTTGTCTCTAATTTCCTTGGCCACCCCACAAGAAATTGGGGTGGTTCCTCCAACCTGGATTATAAGTATTACTATAGGGGTTATTTTGAGGTCTAAAATTGTTACCCGTATAGTTTAATTGTTCGCTTTCCATACCTGGATTGTAGGGTGAGTACTCAGGATTCGCCACGCCTCCTAGATTCGAGTCACATTGCATTACTGGGTGTACCTTCAAAGAACCCCACAAACCATTAATCTTTTTATTCATCATCTCTACCTGATTTGATAGCATAGTGAAAGCGTCGAGATTGAAAACTCTAGCTGCTTTAATTGGCTTTATCCTCGTAACTTGCCACTGATAGTTATTCAGTGACATCTCCTCTATAAACTCGTAAGCTGCTTTAGGAGTTTTGTTATTCAAGATTCCGCCGGTGGCTGAGTCAATTAACTGCTGGGTTGAGGGGTTCACACCATTGTAAAAAGTTTGGACCTGCAACCACAAGGGTAAACCATGGTATGGGCACTTTCTCAATAGATCTTTGTATCTCTCCCATGCGTCGTATAATGTTTCTAAATCCATCTGCACAAAAGAAGAGATATCATTCCTTAATTTTGCCGGTGGAAAATATTTTAGTAAAAATTTTTCAGTCATTTGGTCCCATGTAGTGATTGATCATCATGGAAGAGAATGTAACCACTATTTGGCTTTATTTCTCAAAGAAAAGGGAAATAATCGAAGATGAATGGCATCATCAGAAATGCCATTTATTTTGAAGGTATCACAAAATTCTATAAAATTAGCTAAATGAGTATTTGGGTCTTCATCCTGCAAACTATCAAATTGAACAAACTGTTGAATCATTTGTATGGTGTTAGGTTTTAATTCAAAGTTATTAGCGGCTATAGCAGGCCTAACAATACTCGATTCAGCTCTTGTTAAATTAGGTTTAGCATAATCATACATAGTTCGAGGAGCATGATGATCAGCCAATGATCAGCCATATCTTGATGTGGCAGATTATTCTCAGCCATTACTTCGGTATTATCAGCTTCGTCCTCTTGCTCGTCTTGTATGTAATCTAAGCCTCGCCTTACTTCTCTACGATTTCTGCGTGCAATTCCTTCAATATCACTATCGTAAAGTAGTGGTCTTGTCGGGTTCCTTCTAGTCATAAACTAGAGGTACCTGCTAGGAAAAGAGAAAAAGAAAGAAATTTAGAAAAATAAAAATAAAATTTATTTACAAAAATAATAAAATATAATATGGCTAAAGTAATAAAAATTGAGCATTCTTAATATTTCAATTCCCCAGCAACGGCACCAAAAACTTGATCGTGTGTCAGAGTCTTAAAATTTATAAAAAATGATCGAACCTAGAAGCTAACTAAGACAACGAGGCAAGCACACCTATCGAACAGTAATATAGCTAGCGGCAAGACCGATTTGTCGAACCCAAACGAACCAAAAGTACTAATGTTAACTCTCTTTCTATTATTTAGCCTATGAATTAAGGGAATTTTTATCTAATCTAAAATTAACTAATTAACTAAGCTAAATCTGCTAAGACAAAGAAAAAATTGGAAAGGGACTTGAAGAAAAAACGATTGATTTAGACAATACCTGAGGAAGAATCCACCTAGACTTCATTTGTTATCTAACCCTGAACCAGACGATTTATTCACTTGACTTGATCCGTAGGATTCCTTAATTTATATTAATACCTCTTTTTAAGGCTACTAACGTCTAACCCTAGGTTGATTAATTGAAATCTCTTTCTAATTAAAACCCCTAGAATTGCATTAACTCAATCTATGAACTCCCATATTAGGTTTGGCCCTAATCCGACAGATTTTTGTCACCCTATCTCTAAGCGCGCGAGCAACCCTGCTTAACTATGCTAGATCTACTCTTAGACAAGGTTTCTTCCTCCTCTGCCTAAGCACATCACACTTGAATCAATATCCCAAAAATACCAAAACAAGAATTAAGAACACATAGTAAAAAACAAATCAAGTATTTATCATACAACTTAGATAACAATAACAAGATCCGTCTTAGGTTTCATCCCCTTCAACTCCCCTTCAAGTATTTGAGGTTTAGTTCATAATTGTAAAAGAAAACATCTAAGAAGAAAAGATAAAATAAAACATAAGAAATCGTTAAAACCCCTTGAAGAAATTGAAGGAGAGATCCTCTGTCTTGAGTATGATTCCGGCTTTTTGAGATGAATCAACTGGTTTCCTTTGAGTAAATCCCTGAATTTAACTGCTTTGGATCGACTCTTTGGCTTAGCTAAACGCCCCTAAAGGTTGGCCTCTAGTGTCTTTATATAGGCTTTTGGAATATGTTTCTTTGGCTCCAAGTACCCTAATCCAAATAGAATTCTATTTTCCTGCGGCAGAGACACTCCCATGGCACACGCCCGTGTAAATCGTGACTAGGCCATGTTCGGGTCTAATGATGAGGCATGGCCATATTTTTCGGGGTCCAGGCCGTATTTGACTTTTCTTGCGCGGCACGGCCGTGTGGATTTTGTACTTTTGTCCATTTTATCTGTTTTTAGCCTGTTATTTGTTCTTTTCATCCTCCAATGCTCTACTGAGTATAAAACATGAAAACAAAGGATTAGGAGCACCTATTTCCATAATTAAAGGGAAAAATCATCCAAACACATGCTAAATGTGGGATTAAAATATGTTACTATTTTGGTTTATCAAAAATCAACGAGTTTCAGTAGCCACCTCAGATGTACGAGGTTTCGTGACAAGTCTGACATTAGATAACCTCCACTGATATTAAGGATATATTCTCGAGCATATCGTATTCTTTCTACTTTAGTTGAATTATTCCCTGACTTCAGAATGTGTCTCATAACCAGCCCATCTTGATCTGATCTCCGTAAATATTATTCGGAATCGCACCCAAAAGAACGTAGTATATGGCTCCCCAATTAGCAGATTAAGTGGACTAGGTGATTACGGACCCATCTACCAGCAATCTCAATTGTAATTGCACGTACTCCAAAGTGATGTTACATTCTCCGCATGGAAGATGGAATATGTTCATCTCGAGTCTCCACCTCTCTATGAACGCACTGATAGGTTTCGGGTCCAACTTGCACCCCAGCCTATATTGGCCACGTGCCAAAAACCCGCTTCCCTTAAGTAATTTTCTATCAACGGTGATGGAGGACCAGACATATTACTAATATAACATTGTAACACTCGATCTACAGACTGTTATAAAAAATTATGAAATAAAAGTTAATTAAAATTACATAAATGAAAAAAATATTAAATAATATTCAAAAATTGAAATTAACCCTTACCATTTTCATTTGTTCAACGGAGATATGTTTATGATCGAGACAAATTAATTCCCCAGCCATTGCTAACACGATCAAATATCTTTGAAATTATAAATAATAATACTAATTTAGAAAAAAATTAAAGGAAATAATTAATTAAAGAGAGCTTTGAGAAATTTGGGGAGAAATTTGAGAGCTTTTTGAGAATTTTGGAAGAAATGTTTGTGTGGAAAAAATAGGATGGGGTTTATAGTTTCTTTTTTTTTTTTTACCGTTGGACCCCCTAACGGTCAAATTTTAAATGACCTTTGGGGGTCAAAAACACGGGCTAAAACACATCCCCAAGGGAGCGTTTTTCCATGTCAGCAAAGTGCATCCACATCAACGCGTTTTTTGCTGACATGGCTAAATCGCTCCCTCAGGGACGTGTTTTACTAGAATTTCCCTTTAAAATGTTCATACATGGATGCGTTTTAGTGTTTTTAGCCCATTCCAGTAAATAATGAAAAAAGTGGCCCATTTCCATAAATAAAGTAGGAAGTGAGCTTTATTGGTAAAATGGTCAGTTGTTTCATTGATAGAACCACATGTAAAGTGGCAATAAACTTATGTACAAGTTTTCAATCAACACCAGTCATGAGTTTTGTTGATACATGTGTTCAATAAGGGAGGAGATGGTGGTGATGATAAGGCGGTCGATTCACTTAGACAAGTGAAGAATCGGAGTAAGAGGAGAGTAATGTGAAGGTTATTGGGAAGGTAAGGGAGATTAAGTGTTGAGGATAAGTGCTTAAGGTTGCTAAAAGGGGAAAAGATCATTTCTAAATCATTCATTGGGGTATTTATAGAGGGAAGGCCCCCATGTATGGTAGTGCCACATCATTGACATTATAAATGGTGGCTCACTTGTGTGATCGGCCAGGTGGTAGGCTAGTTGTCATCAAGTGTGGTACTACTCTGACATTTCCTCTATTACGGTAGTATGAGGTTGTTACACTTTAATGGTCCCTTAATGGTCTCCTCTTTGTGGTGTGTGCGTTCCCGCTAAAAAACAAGTGGCTTGATGAAGTATGGGGCATGCGAATGGCTGACTGAATGATATGAGGAGGAAGACCATTTGTTGGTGCTTCTCAAGTAGCTTCTTGTGGTGCCATGCTTCCAAGTTGAGTAGGGGTATATCAATTATCCCTCATAGTCAAGAGGTAGGTTATAAAATAGGTTGCCTCGAGACCATCTGTAAGTAATCTTCAGCAAGTAATTGTCATAGGAGAGTAATGAATGGTTTAGAATACTGATAATTTCTCGTTGTGCATGCTGAGGGCATTTTTAAAGATGAAGAGTTGGTTTGAAAATTCTAGAATATCGTCAAAAAATGCAAAGATGAACCATTTTCTATAAGAAGTGGGGACCAATGATGAGTTGTACTATTGCAAGGGACATATGTTTAGATGGCATTGATTGTGAAGTGTTTAGATAATTGTGCGATAAAATGCACCATTTCAAAAGGGGTCTATATATAGTTGCCTTTTTCATTTTTTTTTCTTCCATTTTGTGACCTTAAGGTCCTTATAGGTGTTCTATTAGATTTCTGCAAGCTTTCAATTGATTCTGTAGTACTTTTTTCCTCATTAGTCCTTTTTCGATATCAAACATTTGCCATCTATACTAAAAAGTTTCATTCTCAAGGTTTTTAGTGATAAAGGTTTACATTTTACATTTTTCTTGCCCTATTTTGTATTTTTCCTATAACAATGGTCAGAAAACATTATGGCGGGGAAGTCAAAACTTCAAGGGTGATCAAGAAAAAGCATATTAGGGTTTTTAGAAGGTATAGGGAATTGATGGTTAGTGTTGCTTACAGGTACATTACCATTGAGCAGGAGTTTTGAGGGTGCTTCTATGTAAGGGCTATTAGAGAAGCATCATCACTATAATTTTAGCATCTCGGAAGGGTCATATAATTGAGCATGATTTATGAGCCTAAACATGGCGCCTAACGACCAAGGTTTTTCCTACCACTACATGTTCTAGAAGTTGGATTCCACTTTCCTCATCCTTTTGTCACCCAAGTGCTATGTTGTTATAAGATTGTGCTTGGGCGACAAGCCAGAGTATCCCCGTAGACAATTATCGAGTTTATCATTCTCTGCGCTGAGTGGAAGTTGTGGCCTAATTTAAGAGTGTTCCAAAATATGTTCCAGCTAGCGAAAGGATCAACTATGGACTAGTCAGGGTTGTTATTCTTTTCAAGGAAGCTTGGCATCCTTGAATCGATAATATGCTTTACAGGAAGATTGGCCTTTTGAACCTCGACTTCCGTAAGTATATTTTGGTGGATTTGAAGTTTGGTGATGAATTTGACTTCATAATCGAATGGAGATTGCCTCCAGTAGATTTGTACGAGTACAAGCCCTCACTATAGTGGTATCTAGGGCTTGAGAAACAATTCAATATGCTAAAGCAAGCCAATCTCCTCGTTGTTCCACGGGATATTACCCTTTGGAACATCTTTAAATACTTTTGCTCAACAAGAGTGCTAATAGGTTTATAGAGTATGACTTCACATAAGGTTTCCTCAACGATGGTTCTTGGAAGCATTAGGGCAAGTCATGGCCCTTCAAATCTAATGAAAAATGGTTTTAATCTTTCATGGGTTGGTATAGGAGCCATGGAACTACTCAAGATGAATGTGTCATGGAAGATCCTACTTTGGCCTCTACCTTAGAAGATACATCTCATTAAGCTTGTAAATGTAGAGAATTGATCTTTAATTTTGTGTTTGTACTTATATCTTGTACATATATTTTATTGAATGAAATAGATTTTTGTATTTTTTATTTTTCTATTTAGATTATATGTATTAATATTTTCCATTGGGAAATGAATACTATGTGTTGCTACCATATATTGCAAGATGCAAAATGCTGTGAAATTTCTACTAAGTTGGAAAAGAAACTAACCACATAACACGGGTGGCATTAATCACAAGTGGTTGTTGCTTTGTAGTAATACTAAACCACATATATTATCATTCAATGTGAAATGAAATGTTGAAGAAATTCTTAAGGATTAAATATGCAACAAAAACAATGCTAATCATGGATATCACTCCCCTAAAAAGTTCCAACAGTAGTAGATGATCTTGTACTGACTACTCCCCGAATGAGGAGTCATTAGTTACGATAAGATGCAAAACAAGGGAGGTTGATGTAGAAAATGTTCCCTTCAAGGGAAAGGAGGGAAACCATGGAAGGTGGTGCATTCAACTGCACCACCAAAGAGAGAGAGGCGAAGATGATGTTTCAGTGTTATAGTGGTTGTTCAAACACCAAAAGTATGCCTTTAGCCTTATAAGGGGAACACATACTGTTAGTGTGTTTACATTCTTGGTCACGATGTGAGCTACTGGGTTTCTTGCCATTGTACCTACTGGAGAGTGAATTTACTCTATCGTTGTATCCTTTTGCCTGTGAGGTGATTAGCTTTTACAACATCACTTTTGGGAAACTGTTGGGGCCCTTTTGGTAGGTCATCACGAGATTCATAATTTTTTTCCTAGAGAGGAGGATGTGACTTTTGCTAAGAGTTTTCAAATATTGTTCCAATTGATTGGAGGTGTGACCCTTAAGTAGTTGGGGTTACTCCACTTCAAGAAACAACAAGGAAATCTTCTCGTAACCTCATCGTAAAGTTAAAGTTTAGTAAAAAAAATTGACTTCTTGATAAAGTGGAGCCTATCGCCCAAAAGACTATATAAAGAGGGGCTGTTGTTGGAAGGTGATGAGGATGCCGTGAAGCAATTCAACATAATTAACCAAGAGGGTTTGTTAGCGATGCTCCAAGCCCTTCGAAAGGTTTTCAAGTATTTCCTTCTAAACAAGGGGGTCCAAGGTTTTATGATGTTCGATTTTAAGAAAGGCTTTGTTAATGATGGATCGTGGGAGCCCCAAAACCAATCTTGGCCCTTCAACTCGGATTGCCTAATTACTAGCATTTTTAGTGAGGTGGTGGAGGAATCATGAAAGTACCTCGTGAAATATGAAGGGTGACTAGCGCATCGTGGAAGGTACCCTTCTTCTTTCGGGTTGTTGACATTTTGGAAATATGGCTGACATTGCTTCTGCCGATGCAAAGGTCTAACCAACCACCGTTTCGACCTTCTCACACTAAGAAACAAAGTATGAGGATATATATTTTATTAGATTATTGTGATATTTCAGTTTGTTGGTTCCTATTTTTGTTGAAGTCTGATGTTGTCTTTGTTGGATTTAGTGCCCTAAGTGTAGAGTATTTGTTTTTAATACAGGTATTATTTTCAAATAGATTGGGTTAATAAAATTATTCATAATTTATATTAATACCCTTTTGTATATTATCCTTAATGGTTTTTGCATGCAAAGCAAAATGGAAGCAAACATTGGCTCACTGGTTATCTAATGTTTAACTAATACTAAGTGGTATTACATGGTCAGATCGTAATACAAAAAGATAACTCATATTAGTAGACAAACCTAAGCATGTCCTTATTCTAATCGAAAATGAGAAAACTGATTGAAAGACTACTATTACCGTCTATCACGCCCAAATAGGGTTATGCTTTGTGTTGAGCATAAGAATGGATGACTTCTAGAAGATAAAGACATAGGTGTGACTGAATGGACTTATAGTACATCAGATAGGACCCAAGTAAAATAAATCATGAATTTGTTTATCAGTTTATTCACTTCTGATGTTCATAGTGTGACATACCTTAATCTTGAGTGGATGATGGACTATGTATGCATGACTCGTATACTTTGATCTAAGTAAAAGCCTGAGTTCAAATAAATAAGGAACTGAAAGCTAGTACATTGGGTATACTACTTCTGTAGTTTGTGACACCATTCAAAACAGTGGAATTTATAACTCAAGAAATGGGTAAATGATATTCTCTCATTACTATTACATGATAGATGAAAAGTAAAAGTGGACACGGGTCATTTGTCTTTGTGATAAATGACCTAATTACTATTTGATAGTAGTTGGCTTTTCATGAAGGAAGATGTAACGGATACCATGAGATAAAATAGGATCATATTGGGAGAACAAATTTATCCCAAAGAAATTAAGGATAACCTATAAGGTTAACACACTTATGGCAAGGTCATTGGACGAGCACTGATCGAGTAGCTTTCATAACGGTATGTATTAGGGAGAGCTAAGTTATGATACTATAGTGGAATGACTTTGTGACTAAATGAGTTTATAATTAATAGAAGAAAAGCTAGAACTTAATTATTGATTGTTTGAGTTCTAATTATATATGTCCAATTGGTCTTTCTACTAGCTCGTAAAAACCATAAATGAATTGCATATACAATCAAAAAAGAAGAAGTGGATGGAAATGATAAAGTTAGATAAATGAGTCACATTCGAAATGAATGTGTTTTCTCACTAAGTATGGAAGTGACTTAAGGATTAATTTAAGTTTTTTGAATTGTTATTTAAATCAAATAATTGAAGTTTAAAAATGGAATTAAATTAATTTGGTCATTGTGGATCCGTTGAATATGAAAATTAAATATATTTCTCATATATTCTCTTAAGGTAATGTTGCCATGACTTTAACGAAATTAGAATTGGGTTTTGAAAATTAATCTATCTTATTAAATTAATTTAATAAATCATATTTATTTTGGAAAATAGAAAAACATGCATTGGGTTGGATTAAATTATAAAATGTAGGGTTTAAAGTCCAAGAAGCAGATATAAGTGGACTCAATACAAGAGAGGCCCAAAAATCCCTCATAATACATATGAGGAGAGACAACCCTAGTATATTTAATTAGGGTATGTCGCTCCTTTCTCCTAATTATGAGCTAGTGAAATGACAGCTACAATTCTTTTGGAAAGGATTGGATCCCCTTTGGTTGCCTTAGCCTAATCCAATCATGAGGTACCTATTGTTTTCTCTTCTTTAGGTTCATGTATTATGAGCTTTAAAATGGCCCAAGAGGTTTCAAGACTGCCAAGAAGAAGATTGAGGAAGTTGAGGTTGATAAGAAAAAATATTAAGGAAGAGACCCAATGGTTGAAGAGAATGAATACCTCCTTGAAGGGATATATACATGACCTCACCAGCCACTGTGAAGTGTACAAGAAGAGTGGGCCACCAGTTGGGAGCGGGAGAGGGAGCTAGAGGAGACCACTAAAGATCAAGAGGAAGAAGTAATGAGGTTAAAAGAGGAGCTAGAGAAGGCTCAGACGGTGCTGAAGGAAGAACAAGAAACCTATGCGTAAGATGTCAAGGTGTTTAATAAAGCATGAAAACCCTGAGACCTATAATGAGCAATAACTTTCTCCTCAAGGCCCTAGTGGTGCATGGGCTTCTTGAATCCTATGGGGTTGACTTTTAGCCTTGCTTTGCTACTGTTCGTTAAGGAGAGGAGGCATTGGTATTTAATATTTACTACGATTCTGGGGATGTTTGAGAATAATTTCAAGTTGAGATGTTTGAAAAACTTAGGGTCCTTATTCTTGCTACTCCCCATATGCAGCTGGAAGGAAGGTCTAGAAGGGAAGTGCAAGAAGAAGAATGTGATCAAGTAGACCCTATTGTAACTAGCACTAATAATCCTCTTGCGACTCCTACTAATGAACCTAGAAATCCTCCCACTAGCAAGCCATCTCTCATAGTGAATGGTGTCCTTTCAGTTGATGCTCGAGATGTTACAACTGATGAGGTAATTATATATATTTAAGATTTTAGTTCTTGCAACTATCAATTCTTATACTTATTCTTTCAATTAATGAAAATAATTTTTCCCTTATTGCATTAGCTTCTTCCTTGTTTTTCCCTATAATATCTTATTGTTATCTATTATAAAATTTTATCCCGAGACCATCCTTTGCGGTGGTAATTTATAAAATTTCTAAGTATAAATGACTATAACAGTGGGTTTCTTTAAGAAAACATAAATTATATGAAAATCTGTGAGTCATACATGTATCGAATGGTGTCACAGTTGTATCATTGTAAGTTTTTATGTAGAGTAAGGATGTAGAGTGTTTACGCCATAGGTGCAATGTTGGCTAATTTTGTCCCAAAATTACATATATCAATTTATAGAAACATGTCGCAGGTACAATCCTTGGCTTATTTGGCCCGAATTTATGGATATGTCGATTCATAGAAACATGTTGTATGTGAAACCGTTAGCTCATTTTGGCCTGAAATTACGCATATAAGGTGTAGAATCATGTCAAAATTTATCGTAATCTCATAAAATCAGATAAACCCATTGCCCAACAATTTATTAACCTCTTGGAAAGCATTGATCATAACATTGGAGAACTTCCTTTACATTTACTTAACTAGTTTGGCTTTAGGGACCATTCCTAGAGAATGCTTAATGATGGATGGGTGGATCCTTAACATATCTGTTGTTAACCAAGTAAAGGCATCTCTATATTCTACCAATAAGGAACTCAACAACTTTTTTCCAAGTAACGAGAGAGTTACAATTATTTGTGTGACTCGCTCTGGTCCTTATCACACAAATGAATGGTCTTGGTCTACTTTATTGCCTTAGCTTTTGGGAAGGTCGCCTCTAACATTGCATCTATACTCTTTAGGTTTAATGCCAAAGATGGCTTTGTAAGCATCAGGGCAGTCCACAACAAGAAACTCAATCATCTCGATGGTGGTGTGCTTGTTATCGCCTAAAATCACTGGCAGGGTGATTAAATCTTTTACTACTAATGAATAGTTGGCAAAACCATACACCAGGCTTTCTTTCTTCAATGCTAAATTCTCGAGGCCCATCTAACAAAAAACCATAGCAATGAGGATGTGAATAGAACTCTTAGTATCTACACGAATCCTCTTCACTTGGAATGAGGATATGGTGGCTAAGACTACGAGAGGGTTATCACCCTCAACATCCAAACTTCTCTCTCATCTACTTTTGGTAACTAGAGATGCCAAGGAGAGGTCTTGGACTTTTTTCACTAGGGTGGCTACATATATTATACTTTAAAGGTGAGCCTTTTATGAGCTGCTTGCCCTAATCATGAGATCAATAATCCTTTCTACACTACCTCCAATTAGGACATCAATAATCCCTCTCATGAGTTGTTTGCCCTTATCATCTCTTCTAGCGTCAGATAGTTCTACTTCTATATCATAGGATAGATTTTTCTATGTGCCTCATGAGAAAAAAATTACTTCAAATGTCCTTGTCGAATGGCTGACTCACTAGCGTTCTTAAGATGGATACAATTCTCTATGACGGCTAGGGCATTACGAAATTGGTAATGCTGGTTGAAATTGTTGTGATGTTGGCTTTGAAGCATAGACGAAGGGGTTTCTAATATCCTTTGTTGCTCCACTTGGCTGAAAATATAAGTAGACGAGGAAGTAAGCTCATGGTATGAGTGGAAGCGATTGTAAAGGTTCCTGTTCCTCTAGCTCTACTGACCCATATTGTCTCAGATAGGCCCTGAGCGATTGGGGGAACTGAGAATGGAACCATTCGTTGAACTCTTGATGTAAGGCATGATATTGTATGTTTCCTATATCACCTACTTGGGTACATAATCGTTGTTACCTAGAATATTTACATGGAGTGGAGGAATGGCGTGGAGAGAGGTCTTGGTTGCTAAGGTAAAAAAAGTTTGGCATTACCCTACTGAATTTTGTCACCCTCTACAAATCGGTGGGCAGTCTCATGTAGGGTAGGAAGTGAGTCCTACGGGTTGCTAACAATATTATACTTGAAGAATTTGTGGCTTGTACTAGTAATAAAGGCCCGAATAACCAATTCATCTAAGTCTCTTTTTGTGATCATCATGGCTATATTAAAATGATAGAAAAAGTCATAGAAGGATTGTTCCTCTTTTTGACAGATGAACATGGGATAGGTTAGGGATTGCTGCATAGTATTGTTGGCAAGAAATTGGCTCATAAACATAGTGGCAAGTTGTTCTAAGGTGCAGATGGAACCCCTTGGTAGAGATAAATACCATGCCCAAACAGTATGTATGAGGGTCATAGAGAAGGTCTGACACTTAATTTCATCAAAGGTGCCTAAGATGTTCATGTGGTTGTTATAATGGGCTAAATGATCTTTCGAGTAACCACCATAAAAGACCCTAGGTAATTTGAGAGATGATAGAAGGTTATACTCCAATACCTTTGGAGCTAAGGGCGCATTAGAATAACACAAACAAGCATTATCAACCCTCAAAACTCTTCCAGCAACTCTATCTTCAAGGCCAACATCTACTCCTCTAAGGTAGCATAATTACCATGTGACCTTGGCCTTGGGAACCAATTGGGCAGTTATTACCAATAGGTGGATCATTTGGCTGCCTTTGGTCATTTAATCCGCAAAAAGTGAATAGAATTGTATCTTCCTCATGGGGCAAGTGAGCCTACCTTTCTGGGTTTTTGCCTTCATTAAACTCCATGATAAATGCTCATTTGGGAATTCCTTAAGTCCAAATGTCGTTCATGTTCATGTTTTTTCCTGAAAATTAATGCTGCTACTCAAAAGTTAAGCCTCAAGGCAATACATTTTCTCATGTATCTCAGTAACTTGTTGCTGAGAGCTAGAGGGTTGATGTTAGGAAGCCTGGTCCATAGGATTTATGGCAACATTGCCCTAGGGTGTTGAGGCAAACTACCAATGCAGAAGAGTGTACTAGTAGTACGTAGCATAGGTATCCCTAAAAAAGAATAGGAAGTACCAAGTAGGGGTTGGGTTTTGCGTGTAGTGGTCTAATCAAGATTGTTGGTTGGTGGTTGAGAGAGTGGCGCAGATGGCTGAATTGAAGCAGGTTCTTATGTTTGTGTTTGGTTTGAGGAAGCTCTATTGGGTTTGTAGGGTTTGTTAGATTTGCTGGGTTGGTTGGAATCTCTAGGTTAACAGAAGCATTAGTTGAAGGAGCCATGGTTTTGTTTACACTCACTGCAATAATTGTTGATACAAGTGTTTAATAAAAGATTAGATAAGGGAGAGATAGTGGTGGTGACAAGGAGATCAGTTCACCTAGACAAGCGGAGAGTTGAAGTAAGGGAAGAGTAGTGTGAAGGTTGCTGGGAAGGTAAGGGAGATTGAATGTTGAGGATAGGTGCTTAAGGTTGCTAAAGGGGGAAAAGATCCTTTCTTCATAGTTCCTTAGGGTATTTATAAGGGGAAGGCCCCTATGTCTGGAATTGCTTTGAGATTCCTTCTGTAGAGGTAGTTTGAGGTTGTTAAGCCTAAGTGGTACCTTAGTGGTCTCCTCTAAGTGATGAGTGCATTCCCGCTAAAAAGTAGGTGGCCTGGTGGAGGGTTTGTTGATCAGTGAGTGGCTTGATAAAGTATGGGACATGCAAGTGGCTAATCACCCAATGACCAGTCTAACAATATGAGGCGGAAGGTCATTCATGGGTGTTTCTCAAATAACTTCTCGTGGTGCCACATGCCCAAGCCAAATAGAAGCATAACAAGTTTAATCCCTCGACAACTCTTACCATTATTCCTTAAAAGAATAAAAAAAATTTTACAAACTCTTTTTAGAATACTCTTTTGTAAAACATGAGACGTATTGGGTAAATCATGAAGCAATATTTCATCTAGCGCATTTAGCAAGTGAATGTTTGAGATAAATTATCGTATCCCACTGAAATTATTAAGAAAATGAAATGGTATATACTCTTAAAGATATTCTATTGACTCATGGATCCATTACGTAATACAACGTTTACAGTCCATTGTTTTATTTATAGACTGAGATTTTATTTGTCTTAACAAAAAAGGTGAGAGAACAGATATTTTGTAAAATATATAGATATTTTGTAATATAAAAATAACAAAGATGGAAGGGAAACGAATTAATTAGGGCTAATAGAAGAAGGGGAAAATTAGATAAATGATATAGAAAGGAAGGTTGTTGTAGTACCTTTAATAGACAAGGGGTGTGGCTCCAATCGGAAACGTGGAAGGTTTAATTTGCTTTTAGTTTTGGATGCATCGAAGCATACTTGGAAAAAACATGTGGGAAAGAAAAAAGTGTTTTGCTTCGAACACAAATTAACTACATATTCTTTCAATTTTTAATTCTAATTTTTTTCTATAATCTCTCCTTTGACGTGGACTGTGATCGTTCATTTCCAAGGCCCTATTGATAACAGATATTTGAAACATGACCTTATACCAACAATATTGACGGATATATTGATTCCAACTAGTTTATATTACGATAGTTGAATCGGAATATATTTGGTGGTGCCATAACTTTTCGTTAGAGGTGCTATTTAAATTCGAAGATGGAGATCAAAGTATCCTCTAGTATTAGTACATAGAAGTAGAACATATAGTGATAAGAATGACAGCCACCAACATGAAATTCTCTCACGTGCAGGTAGACAGATACATATGCGAGTTCTTTAAACATTCTTGCATGATTTTCTCGGATGTGTTATTGATATGTTTCCATTTTTTAAGGGAAAATGACATGTTTGATTGTAGCAGTACTGTATTTCAGAACATGCTTCTAATATCGCACGGTTAAAACAAGGGTTTTTCCATTGCAAATGTTTTACATCACTATTAAACATTTATATATTTATAGCTGCAGTATGACATTGTACCTTTGTTTATGCGTTTTAAGGCAGAACAGAGCTAATGTTATACAAATTAAATACTTGACAATTAGATATATATATACCCCACAATCTCTTGGCTTATAAAAACATCTTTCCCCATATATTTCTCCCACTCACTTCACAGCAAATTAGAGTGACCCATTGCTAACTGAAAGAAATAAAGATATGGCCGAGCTTGAAGCACTGAGATCTTATCAAAATCAACCAACAATGGCAGAGGTATACAATCTTTGACACAATTTTCATTCTAACAGTTGATAAGTTAACTGAGTTCTTTTTTTTTTTTTTTTTTTTTTTGTTTCACTGTCTATATTTAGGTGACTGAGGAGCTAAAGAGAATAACTGATATAGGGTTCCCTATAGCAGCTATGAGCTTGGTGAGTTATGCAAGGAACATGGTTTTAGTTGTTTGCATGGGAAGATTAGGCAGCCTTGAGCTTGCTGGTGGAGCGTTAGCTGTTGGTTTTACAAACATCAGTGGCTACTCAGTCTTGTCAGGGCTTGCTACGGGCATGGAATCGCTTTGCAGTCAAGCTTTTGGCTCGAGGAACTTATCAATGGCAGCTCTCACTTTGCAAAGAACGATTTTAATGTTACTACTGGCTTCGGTACCTATCGGCTTGATATGGTTTAACCTTGAACCTCTCATGCTTAGCATCAATCAAGACCCTGATATATCCAAAGTTGCCAGCCTTTACTGCCGGTTTGCGATCCCGGATCTTATAGCAAATAGCCTTCTTCATCCTCTACGTATTTACTTGCGTAGCAAAGGAACAACTTGGCCTTTAATGTGGTCAGCTTTAGTTTCGACCCTTTTTCATCTTCCAATCACAGTCCTTTTATCCTTTACTTTAGGTTTAGGCGTCCCTGGGATAGCAATCTCCACCTTCGTCACCAACTTCAACACCCTTTTCCTCCTTCTTTGTTACATGTTCTACACTCGAACTAGTCATCTTGTTCCAGAGGAGTCGATACGGACGCCTTTGTTACGATCGCCAACTCTGCCACACCCACCTTCGTCAACAGCTCTAATAGGGAAGGAATGGGGAGATCTTCTTCGACTGGCAATACCAAGCTGCATTGCTGTTTGCTTAGAGTGGTGGTGGTACGAGTTTATGACAATTCTAGCCGGTTATTTATCCGAACCTCGAGTTGCTTTGGCAACATCAGCAATAGTGATACAAACGACGTCTCTCATGTACACGTTGCCAACAGCACTCAGTGCATCGGCCTCAACCCGAGTCGGGAATGAGCTCGGAGCGGGGAGGCCGAGCAGGGCACGGTTGGCAGCGGTGGTAGCCATAGGGCTAGCCTTGTTGACCTCATTTTTGGGATTAATAGGGACGGTATTCGGGAGAGAAGCTTGGGGAAGAGTTTTCACAAAGGATTATGAGGTTCTAGAGCTAACCATGATTGTACTACCCATACTTGGACTGTGTGAGCTAGCAAATTGTCCACAAACCACAAGTTGTGGGATCCTAAGAGGGAGTGCTAGGCCCGGGACTGGGGCAACCATAAACTTTTACTCGTTTTACTTGGTGGGTGCGCCTTTGGCAATAGTCCTAGGCTTTGTTTGCGGACTAGGGTTCGTGGGGATGTGTTATGGGCTGCTAGGTGCTCAGATTGCATGTGTTGCCTCCATCTTAACAGTGGTATTCAGGACGGATTGGGAACGAGAGTCGTTGAAGGCCAAAGAGTTGGTGGGCAAAACTGACCATTTTGCACATGCAGACCAAGTCATTAAATGTGAAGAGGGAGTTGGATTTCTCACAGAATTGGGTTTTGGAAAGTGAGGAAAACATGGTGGTCTTCAAGGAACCAGAATACTCCCATCTAACAGAACAAATTGAAACTAAACTTTTTTATCTTCATTATTATTATTTTCCGACTCATGTTATATATATACACCTGTTTGTTTTGTTCTTTCCTTTTTCTTTCTTTTATTTCTCTTACAAGTTGGCTAGTTCCCCACTAATCCTTGGCCATGCGCTAGACCATGCAGGCATGCACCTTTGTATATCAATCAATTAATGCTAATCATAAAAATAGAATTATCTGTATGCTTATGAGATAAAGGTTTAGCCCTTTTCTTTTGTTTGTTTTTTTAATACAACAAAAGATCAAGGAAAGAAAGAAATTGCGGGTGCTGGAATTTGATTCTCGATCTATTAGGTATTAATTCTTGAATCTGACTATACGAATCAACATCTAAAGTCCCGGATTTGGATATAAATTCTGCTCTTAGCATTTCTTTTCTTATTAGTTTTCTTTTTAAAAACCATTCACTTACACAAAACAATAATTAAAAAAATAGATATCCAAATTTACCTCCTCAAAAGCATTCATAATAAAGAAATTAATCATTATTATTAGTGGTTGACATCCTGATTTTGACTAAAAATAATAAGTAAAAAGTATAGGTACTGCATCACACATTTGAAGCACGACAACGGTGCACATATTGATTCTAATTAGTACTCATCCTGTTGCTTATTTTTAATCAAAATCAAGATATCTATTGTTGATAGTAGTGATTAAGATAATGAGATGATCAACCTAATCAAGAGATAGACTCATTGCACATGTTTGTTTTGAAAAGTAACTAAATTGTAAATAATATTTTTTAAGATTATTTTGAAAATAATATTTGATTATTTTGAAAAATAATTACATTAAAAAAATCTATTGGTAGATTATTTTGGAAGTTTGAAGATTGCATTAAACTGATGAGCTTGTTCTGTTCACTCGGAACATATTGAGAGTTTATCTACGATGTTATTATGAGATTGGATTGGTTGATTATTATACCTCTTTCTATGTTCCGTATTATTCACGGTTTTTAGTGATTCCATTAGAAAGTCACAACGTATTGTTACAGCATCACTGCAATCTGACTTTTCAATTTTACTTTTTGATCAACCATCAAGACCTCATTATCAAATCTACTATGATACATGGCAATCCTTAAAGACACCAATGAAAACAAAAAAAAATTCCACCAAGCTAGCCATAGCTAGCCAACCAGGGTACCTAAACATTAGTGTTGAACAGTGAAGTCCCATGTCATTTGCTGGCACACATGTGCACCATGTGCCTGTCTCTTGATTAGGTTGGTCATCTGAGCTCATGCAGTACCTAAAAACAGTCTTCTCGTAGATAACAACAAGAAGAACATAAACATCTATGTCTACACTTACTGCTTTCTAATCTGCAAAATTTAGGGCATTAAATTCACCGTATATTGAATGCCCTAATAAGCCCTATCCTCCCCAAATCTTAGAAACTAAAAGCTTTATGTAAAGATAAATAATGGGTTTTTTCCTGCATGCCAAAAAAGTGACTTATAAATAAATTTCACCTTTAAGACTTTGTTACACCAGCAGCTGAAGTTTTAGCTAATTTTCCATTTCTTTCTTTTGGTTCAAACTTATGAATGAGAAAACTTTCAACTAATTTCCGCCCATTTCGCTTTTTGAAACCTTGAGAATTTCATTCGTGGTCCAACATTTCTGCTGAAGAAAAAAACACTGATTCTGTTGATCATTCATGACCATGACGAGTGTTTCATATAGGAGGGGGTAGTTGTAAAGATTTCTGTCGACAAAACTTGCTACAAATCTATAAAGCCGTTAATGAAGCATAGTCTTCCCCTCAGATTTCGCAATCAAGATAATGCGATAGAGAAGGATATGAAAGCCACCGGCAGTTGATGAATTGAAAAAGGAAGAACTATAAACTATATTTCACAATGATGTTGATATGACTTCAAAAGAATTAGTTTTTTTGCAATAATGATGTTGGAAATCAATATCCTTTGCTCACCCATAAAGGATATATCCAATCCAACAGCTACTGCATACATAAGCAAAAGAAACAAGAACAACAAAATTATAGCTTCATACACATTGGCTGAATCGCTGTAATTATTTATCATAATGTTTTTGTCTTCGGACATTTGTGCTTTGTCTTTTCTCATTTAATTTAATTCTATTGAATTTGAATCGGTTTGTTTCGGAATAATGAAAAGCAAGCACACATTGGAGCCTAATTACAGAACTGAAGGGATCGATTTATAAACTATCACATCTATGATATAATGTGAGGAAATAATTTGAAGGTGTTTCCTTCATTGTAACAAATGGACCAACCTACTTCAAAAAAATAAAAATAAAAACAAAACAGAAAAGAAATGGACCACTCAAATTATGCACAGTCAAGTTTTATTTGCATGGTTCATGACGTATTGTGCATGGTTTCTGAAAACGACATTGTAAGACCAATATCTAAATCATATACCTTCCTGCCTTCTGCTAGAAATTTAACATTGTTACTGTTGCCTTTTGGTGAGAAGACGTGTCATCGCTACGGGCTAAATCGAATTTTTTTTAGTGGGGATAATAATTAAATTATATTTTTTAGAGGTTAAAATATAATTTTAGTATTTATTAATTTTTATTTTATTATTTTAAATAGATTAAATATATATATATATATATATATATATATTTTAAAAGAGTTAAAAGTATAATTTTATCGTATATTAATTAAAATTTTCATTTATAAACGGATTGAATTACATGATTTTTAATTTTAGGAGAGGGTAAGCCGGTCGTGTAATAACCACATCTTGTAAAGCACCCACAATACTTCGAATAGCCGAGCATCTTTAACGGAGATCCGTCATGAACCGGCGGTTTGTAGGTGGCAACCATCGAGTAGGAGAGGAGTTTGACTTTGCCATAGAAGCTCGATGAAGTAAGTCGAGAATATACTTCCTTTGGCTCAAGAAGACACCACTTGGAGTATGAACAACCTCAATCTGAGAAAATAGCTTAAGCGGCCCGGATCTTTTAGGGAGAAAGTAGTGTCAAGTGATTGAACAAAAGCTGTTAATAGCATGGGAGTCAATCGCCGGTGACTATTATGTCATCGACATACACGAGCACATAGAGATGTTGTGTGGCTGTTGTCCGAATGAAGAGCGAACTATCAACCTTAGAGACCACAAACTGATTACCAAGCAAAATTCCCTTAACTTGTAGAACCAAGCCCGGGGGCTTGTTTGAGACTCATAAAGTGCCTTTCTTAAAATTGCACACAAGTTGTTTCCCATCATCACTATCTTGTTCAAAACACGTGGTCATGTCATGTATATTTCTTCATGCAAATCGCCATTAAGAAAAGCGTTGTTTACATCCACTTGCGGAGAGACCACCTCGAGAAATAGCAAGAGCCAACACTACTCGAGCAGTTGTTGGTTTAACAACAGACTATATGTCTCAAAGAAATCGACGCCTTCTTGAAGATAACCTTTACAACGAGTCTTCCCTTGTATCTAGCAATTGAACCATCTGCATGACGTTTGAGCTTAAAAATCCATTTACAATCAACGGCTCGGCGTCCTTGGTAAGGAGACAAGATCCCAAGTGTGATTTGCTATTAAAGCACTATATTCAAATTGCTTGCAGCAGACGATCCAAGGTGGACTCGAAAAGCTTCACTATTATGCAGGCTCCTTTTCATCCAAGATGTAGTGAAAATTTTGGTTTAAAAATACCACTTTTCAATAGTGTTTGCATAGGATGATGGTTGACGAGAGACGGTGGTGACATATTGGCGATCCCAAACACCTTGTGCAAAGGTGCAATCACACTTTCAAGATCACTTCTAGTAGGGACAGGAGAAGGACCATGAAGAGAAGTAAGTGGACTGTTAACAGCTGCATCGGAGTCTAACACATTAGAGTGAGAATCGGGCATTGTAACCACAGGGACAGGAGACCGATGATGACTGAACTGAACAGAACTGGACCCTTGTGAGAGAGAAAAACCAGCTTTAAAGGGAAACTCCATTTCATCAAATATTACATGACGAGAGAGAAACACACGGCCATCAGAAGCAAGACACCTAAACCCTTTTTGATGATAACCAAAGCCAATAAACACACATTTGCTGGATCGAAATTGAAGCTTATGTCTTTGAAAAGGTCGGAGATGAGGAAAACAGGCACTTCCAAAGACCTTCAAAAGAGTATAATCAGGCTGAGCCATATAGAGCTTCTCATAAGGAGAAATATGTTGCAACACTGGAGTAGGGAGTCTGTTGATTAAATGAACCGCATGGGAGAAAGCATCAGACCAATAGGCTAACGGCATAGCAGCTTGTGCCAACAATGTCAATCCCAGTTCCACTATATGCCGATGTCTTCTTTCTACTACCCCATTTTGTTGAGAGGTGTAAGGACATGTTATGCGATGAAAAATACCAAGTCGACTAAGCTCAGGCAAGAGAACACCAAACTCACTGCCTCCATCAGTCTGTAACATTTTGATGTTCTGGCCAAATTGAACTTGAACCATTTTGTAGAACTGAGAAAAACATCGAGCAACCTCTGACTTAGTCTTGAAAAATACAACCATGTAAATCTACTATACTGATCAATGAAAGAAACATAATAAGAGTATCCACTGGACAACACATGAGCTGGACCCCAAACATCTGCTGTCACTAATTCAAAAGGAGCCGAATACACTGTTTTTGAAGGAGAAAAAGGCAATTTATGGGATTTGCCTATTTTACAAGCTGTACACTTAATGTGTAGATCACTATTTTAAAAGGAATATTACAAGAACGTAGTATCGATGAAGAGTAGTCATGCAAGGATGCCCAAGTTTATTATGCCAAAGATCAAAGGTAGAGGAAGCTTCAACGTTATGCACCGGAGGAGACCCCAAAACGATGAGTGGACCGGTTTGCATGCTTCAACTTGAGAGAAATCAAACCGATATAGGCCATTATGCATGTGGCCCACCGGAAGAATCTTCCTCATTCAATATCCTTCACAAAACATAGCAGGATGAAACTCAAATAAACATTGTTATCTTTGGCAAACCGTCTCTGAGAGAGCAAACTTTTACATCTTGAGGTACATGCAATACACTCTTTAGATCAGAGAATCGAGAACCACCAAAATTCTAGAAGAGCCTATGTTATCAATAGAAACAGACTCACCATTACCCATGGAGACTCGACTTGTACCCGTGTAGGGAGAGACATCAGAAAGATTAGTCATAGTAGGAGTGACATGATTAGTGGCCCCGAGTCCGGATACCAAGTGTTGAGTTGCCATCGAAGATTGTGGGTCAAGCGACTTGTGAGACACTTGAAGAAGTTTGCGAAAAATGGCCACAACATTGAGATGACGAGCAGTGAGAGGAAGAAGGCTCTTGTAGATGATGATAGTTGACTGATGGTGAAGGATTCGAGCCAAGACCAGAGAAACTTTCATCAAACCGGTGATAACATGTCTGTACCATATGACCCACTTTACCACATAATTAACATTGCGGTTTTGATCTCGACCATCCTCGACCAGAACCACGAGTTCAGCCACGCAACCAGCCACGTCCAGTCCCTCTGTGGTTTTGATGCACACCACGAAAGGAACCCGAGCCCGACTACATACTTTCACGATCATCACGTTGAGAAACCAAGTTAGCTTGTAAAGGAATATCAGTTAACACGGCCATTTGACGAGTCTCACAGTCTAGAAGCATCTCTGTAAGTAAGTCAAGACTCATAGGAGTAGCAGAAGCAAAGATGCGAATGGATTCAAATTCAATGGGAAGACCACCAAGATTATGCTAACTTTGTTCTTGTTACAAACACAACTCCCAATGCATCATGACTATCGCTTAGACTTTTAACCTTAGCGAGATAATCTTTGATCGAAAGATTCAACTTCTTGATCGAGTACAAGGTATGACGAATACTTGAAATTTTAATATTGGACTTTGCACCAAAACGTCGGCCAATTGTCGTCCAAATTTCAAGGCTGGTTTTAGTCTCTGTTAGATGAACCAAAACATCATCGGAGACTGTGGATAAGAGCCAAGAAGCCAAGAACTTATCTTGCTTCTTATGCACCAAGAACGCCGGATTTTCCATGAGACTCCATCAACACCAGATACAAACGAAGGGGAGAAAGAACTGCCTAATACAAAGCCTTCAAGTCCATAACCCTCAAGAATTAACAAAATTTGATGTTTCCACAACAGAAAGTTGTGTTCATGAAGCTTGACAGTATCATGTTTGGTAAAATACTGAACACTCAAGGAGGTAAGATTACTGGAGCTGGACGGATGAACAGTTTCGCCAACACTGTCAGACTGGGGTGACGAAGCAGGAGGATGAACAGCATCACTGGCCATGAAGAAAGATAGAGAAAGGAAAGAAGAAGAGAGAAAGAAAAAAAAAATTATATCAGAGAAAGAAAAGAACCCAAGCTCTTGATACAATGCTAAGAAGTATATCGAGGCGGTGCTTGAACATGCAAGAACTCTTGGTCCCAAAGGATCGAAACCACATAAGGCAAATATTATCGGTGACACCATTGGGGACCCTCTAAAGGATACATCCGGACCATCACTGAACATCCTCATCATGCTAATGGTCATTGAATCACTTGTCTTTGCACCTTCTTCGCCACACACGGTGGGTACTTTTCAAGATATTTTAAGTAAAAGAACACAAAAACGGTTCCAGACTCTGCCGGTTCACTTCCAAATCTCCTTTTTGTATTTTTTTTTTGTCGTAAGTATAGTTTTAGTGTGTAGCACATTTAGAAATATCCTCTTAAAGGTTGAATCTATAGCGAAAATTTTCCCTTGTAAAGGGTAGACAATGAAATCACTGATGAATGATGATGATGACTATGATAATATGGTCAATCTAGAAAAGAGTTAAGAACTGTATTGTCACTTCCTTTTGTTGTGTGTTTGTATTGCTCTGATACCATGTTGAGAGACTTTACGGAAACAAAATAAACTTTTCTACTTGTATTATTAAGAGAAAGGTTTGAGTATTTAATGCAAGACAAGAACTACCTTTACAAATTGTTTACCGACTTTACAACTGCTTACTAACTTTAGTCGGGTTAACGACTAGCTAACCTACACCTATGATTAGACATATCCTAACAAGAAGGCCTCTACTTGCCCCTTAAAGTTACCTAGATGGGTACAGTTGAATTTGGACTATGTTATTCGTGGTGAAGTTAGAATTGTTGATAAGTGGTTAGAGTAATTTATAAAATATACCTATTTAAAGTAGGCCGACTCATATTTTTATATGAGATCATTTTGATTACCAAAATTTATTAATATAAATAAATTAAATACTCAATTTGTATTAGATATTATAAACATTTAAGTTTATTTTTTAGCTATCTTTCAATAGAAAGTTTATTTTTTAGCTAATTAATATTTAGATACTATTTATACTTAGATATTGCAATTATTCAACTTTAAATTTTACCAAATTTATTTTTAGATACCATTTTGTATTAATTTATCAAATTAAACTAAAATGTTACTAAATTTATCATAAAAATTATAAGTTCTAAAAGAAATCAAATTAGAAAAACTTTGAAAAACTTTGGAGGGCCAAATACAAATTTATTCATTTTAAACACTAATTATAATATCAAAATAAAAAACCATCATCACTATCTTTGTTCAAAACACGTGGTCAGTGTCATGTATATTTCTTCATGCAAATCGCCATTAAGAAAAGCGTTGTTTACATCCACTTGCCGGAGAGACCACCCTCGAGAAATAGCAAGAGCCAACACTACTCGAACAGTTGTTGGTTTAACAACAGGACTATATGTCTCAAAGAAATCGACGCCAGCTTCTTGAAGATAACCTTTTACAACGAGTCTTCCCTTGTATCTAGCAATTGAACCATCTGCATGACGTTTGAGCTTAAAAATCCATTTACAATCAACGGCTCGACGTCCTTCGGGTAAGGAGACAAGATCCCAAGTGTGATTTGCTATTAAAGCACTATATTCAGCCCTTGCAGCAGCAGTCCAAGGTGGACTCTGAAAAGCTTCAGCTATTATGCAGGGCTCCTTTTCATCCAAGACAGAAGTGAAAATTTTTGGTTTAAAAATACCACTTTTCGACCGTGTTTGCATAGGATGATGGTTGACAGGAGACGGTGGTGACATATTGGCAGTATCCGACACACTGTGCAAAGGTGCAATCACACTTTCAGATCACTTCTAGTAGGGACAGGAGAAGGACCATGAAGAGAAGTAAGTGGATCATTAACAATGTGATCTGAGTCTAACACATTAGAGTGAGAATCGAGCATTGTAACCACAGGACGGAGACCGATGATGACCGAATCGAAACGAATCGGACCCTTGTGAGAGAAAAACCAATTTTAAAGGGAAACTCCATTTCATCAAATATTACATGACGAGAGAGAAACACACGGCCATCGAAGCAAGACACCTAAACCCTTTTGATGATAACCAAAGCCAATAAACACACATTTGTTGGATCAAAATTGAAGCTTATGTCTTTGAAAAGGTCGAGATGAGGAAAACAGCACTTCCAAAGACCTTCAAAAGAGTATAATCAGTCGAGCCATATAGAGCTTCTCATAAGGAGAAATATGTTGCAACACCGAGTAGGGAGTCTGTTGATTAAATGAACCGCATGGGAGAAAGCATCGCACCAATAGGCTAATTCAAGATAGCGACTTGTGCCAACAATGTCAATCCCAGTTCCACTATATGCCGATGTCTTCTTTCTACTACCCCATTTTGTTGAGAGGTGTAAGGACATGTTATGCGATGAAAAATACCAAGTCGACTAAGCTCAGGCAAGAGAACACCAAACTCATCGCCTCCATCATGCAGTAACATTTTGATGTTCGCCAAATTGAACTTGAACCATTTTGTAGAATCGAGAAAACATCGAGCAACCTCCGACTTAGTCTTGAAAAATACAACCATGTAAATCTACTATCTTGATCAATGAAAGAAACATAATAAGAGTATCCATGGACAACACATGAGCCGGACCCCAAACATCTGCGCCGTCACTAATTCAAAAGGAGCCGAATACACTGTTTTGAAGGAGAAAAGGCAATTTATGGATTTGCCTATTTTACAAGTCATACACTTAACGGTAGATCACTATTTTTAAAAGGAATATTACAAGAACGTAGTATACGATGAAGAGTAGTCATGCAAGGATGCCCAAGTTTATTATGCCAAAGATCAAAGGTAGAGGAAGCTTCAACGTTATGCACGAGAGGAGACCCCAAAACAGTAGCTGGACCAGGTTTGCATGCTTCAACTTGAGAGAAATCAAACCGATATAGGCCATTATGCATGTGGCCCACCAGAAGAATCTTCCCTGTCGAATATCCTTCACAAAACATAGCATGGATGAAACTCAAATAAACATTGTTATCTTTGGCAAAGCGTCCCACAGAGAGCAAACTTTTACATCAGTAGGTACATGCAATACACTCTTTAGATGCGAGAATCGAGAACCAACCAAAATTCTAGAAGAGCCTATGTTATCAATAGAAACAGACTCACCATTACCCATGGAGACTCGACTTGTACCGTGTAGGAGAGACATCGAAAGATTAGTCATAGTAGGAGTGACATGATTAGTGGCCCCGAGTCCGGATACCGGTGTTGAGTTGCCATCGAAGATTGTGGAGTGAAGCGACTTGAGACACTTGAAGAAGTTTGCGAAAAATGGCCACAACATTGAGATGACGAAAGTGAGAGGAAGAAGGCTCTTGTAGATGATGATAGTTGATGATGGTGAAGGATTCGAGCCAAGACCGAGAAACTTTCATCAAACCGGTGATAACATGTCCGTACTATATGACCCACTTTACCACATAATTAACATTGCGGTTTTGATCTCGACCATCCTCGACCAGAACCACGAGTTCAGCCACGCAACCAGCCACGTCCAGTCCCTCCGTGGTTTTGATGCACACCACGAAAGGAACCCGAGCCGACTACATACTTTCACGATCATCACGTTGAGAAACCAAGTTAGCTTGTAAAGGAATATCGTTAACACGGCCATTTGACGAGTCTCACAGTCTAGAAGCATCTCTGTAAGTAAGTCAAGACTCATAGGAGTAGCAGAAGCAAAGATGCGAATGGATTCAAATTCAATGGGAAGACCAGCCAAGATTATGCTAACCTGTTCTTGTTCTGAAACACAACTCCCAACAGCAGAAGTCAGACTATCGCTTAGACTTTTAACCTTAGCCAGATAATCTTTGATCGAAAGATTCGACTTCTTGATCGAGTACAAGGTATGACGAATACTTGAAATTTTAATATTGGACTTTGCACCAAAACGTCGGCCAATTGTCGTCCAAATTTCAAGGCTGGTTTTAGTCTCTGTTAGATGAACCAAAACATCATCGGAGACTGTGGATAAGAGCCAAGAAGCCAAGAACTTATCTTGCTTCTTATGCACCAAGAACGCCGGATTTTCCAGGAGACTCCCATCAGCACCAGATACAAACGAAGGGGGAGAAAGAACCGTGCCTAATACAAAGCCTTCAAGTCCATAACCCTCAAGAATTAACAAAATTTGATGTTTCCACAACAGAAAGTTGTGTTCATGAAGCTTGACAGTATCATGTTTGGTAAAATACTGAACACTCAAGGAGGTAAGATTATCGAGTCGACGCCTCTACTTGCCTCCTTAAAGTTACCCTAGATGGGTACAGTTGAATTTGGACTATGTTATTCAGGGTGAAGTTAGAATTGTTGATAAGTGGTTAGAGTAATTTATAAAATATACCTATTTAAAGTAGGCCTGACTCATATTTTTATATGAGATCATTTTGATTACCAAAATTTATTAATATAAACAAATTAAATACTCAATTTGTATTAGATATTATAAACATTTAAGTTTATTTTTTAGCTATCTTTCAATAAAAAGTTTATTTTTTTTGCTAATTAATATTTAGATACTATTTATACTTAGATATTGCAATTATTCAACTTTAAATTTTACCAAATTTATTTTTAGATACCATTTTGTATTAATTTATCAAATTAAACTAAAATGTTATTAAATTTATCATAAAAATTATAAGTTCTAAAAGAAATCAAATTAGAAAAACTTTGAAAAACTTTGGAGGCCAAATACAAATTTATTCATTTTAAACACTAATTATAATATCAAAATAAAAATCTAAATTTAAAAGTGCTTAAAATAATTTACAACTCTTTTAGGTTTTATTTTTCCAAATTTATTCTATCTTTTGGCTAGGTAAATAATCTATTCTATTTTATATTTATAATTTTTATCAAGTTTTAAGCATGGATAATATTCTAATATTTACATTATACTATTATATATTATCGAGTAATTCCATTAATTGTTCTAAATAATCATCTAGATTTTAAGTTGGCTTTAACCTTTAAAATGTTCTTGAGCCTTAAAAGTATCAAAAATGTATAAATTAGGTCTTTTCCTCAGCCTAGTCATAAGTTTAGACAATTAACGCTTGTTTGGATATAACATACAACAATTTTTTTTTTATTATAATCACATGTGTCCTCATCCATTTTACAGCCTGAAACTAGTCCTATTTAGCTGAAGTGGTATTCGTAGAAAACCCTTTCAACAACGACTCTAGAATTTAAACTTGGTCCAAATGCTTTGGGAATAAGTCCACTTTCACTTCTTACAAATACTTGTTGGTGATGTGGAACACTTTTAAATATACCTATCATATAAATAATTTAATCATAACCAATGTGTTAAAAAATAGACAATGCAATTAAAATTTAGGAGGCTTATTTCATTTTTTTTTTTGAACAAGTCAAATCCAAATAGTTTTATGATAGGTACATTTGTGTTTGTAATTTAACTAATGTGTTTTAAATATGTTCTATGTCATATTTGAGTTTCTATTTAGTACTCGAGTTAATAGCAACATTATTGGAAGAATCGGATTGATGTGATACTGATCTTTTGAAGACTCAATTAAAACATCTTAAAGTTTAAAGACCAATTTAAAATATGGGTCATATGACATATAAAGTACATAATATATATAAATAAAATAATTATTATAAAATATTTTATATAAATTAGATAGAATTTAAATGTGACAATAGACTAAAGAAAGGCGGAGATTGCCTCGTCCATTTTCACCTCACGTTTGCATGGATGTTGAAGACATCCATGTTCATGAATGTCATTATATCCATAACCACTCAACGTTCCTCCACCTCATTTCTTTTATAATGATTTTCTTTTTAATTTAATGTTATAAAATTATAAATTATAAATATTCATTATCATAATTTCAGTTATATAATTCTATGGTATATGTAATAGATTGTTGAGACCTACAAAATACAATTTACTTGAAAATATGAGATTAGTAGGAAGCGATTAGTAGGGTTATATCTATAAGGATCGTTAATAATTTTATTTCTTAAGCAAAAATAATTAAAGTAAATAAAAGAGGTTTATAAAATCAAAAACTAAATTCATTAAAAACTAAAATGAAGAAAGCAATAATTAAAGGTTTTAGAAAATCAATGAGAATAAACTCTAACCAAAGGTAAAATCTCTATTTGATTCATAAAATCGATTATTGACATAAGGATAATTTCATTAGTTCTAGTTGTTGATTCAACATCAGACAACCAATCTCTCATTACATGTTTGATAACCAAGAGCCAACTCATTTGAAATTACTTCCCTTACAAATAAATAACCTTGTAATTCAATGTCCACGATTTAACTTACCAATGACATTAATAACTAGAGATGCATAATTCTAATCTACAAAGTTGCCCTAAAAAGGTCCATTTAAGCTAGATCACACATCCACAACACATAATCATAAAATACAAACAATTTATGCAGTTTGTTACTAGTATTAATTGAATTAAACAATTACATATTTAATTATTCAACCGACAAAGCAACCATTCTAAGCTATAAAATATTAGCCATATATTTAAAAAAACTTAAACAATTGTAATTATAATGAAGATGAGAAAATGCTAAAGAATAAAGAAGAATTAAAGCACAAATAAATCTCACGAATATATTGAATCAAACTTCGATTAACTTTTAACTAGAAAAATGAGTTTAGAAAGATATAAAGTTGAAAGAACACAATAAACCAAAAAAAAAAAAACAACTATAAAGTCAAAAAACTGCCAAAAGGCCCTAATTCCCTTAAAAAATATAATATTTATATTGTTTATTTGACTTAACTAGGTTGCAAAAAGCTTGCTTGAAGTCATAAAACCCTCAAAAGAGTAAAATGTAGGGGTGAGTGTTCGATCGAATCGAATGAAAAAATTTTGAGTTAATCGAGTTGACGAATCATATTTTATCATCTTAATTTGATTTGAAATTTTCTCGAATCGAGTCGAGTGAGATGGAATTCGAATCGAATCGAATCGAATATATTTGTTCTAGTTAAATTTTAAAAAATAATTTTGGGTCCTTGTAACCACTATCACCCATCGTAATAAAATTTGTCCACCTTAATCAAATTTTTATTAACTTTCATCACCTCATAATTTATTTATTAATATTTTATATACGGGTTAGCTTCTTTGCTTGCTTAGTTATTTCAATTATCTTGATTCTTGTCACTATGTATTTTGGAAGTAAAATATATATTAAATGTAAAATGTGATTTTTTAATAAAAGTTATTTTAAAGATAAAATATGAAATTGATACCAATATAAAATTTTAATACTAATATTTTATGGCATAATTAATAATTCAATTTTAGTATAAATATTCAATATGACTAAACAATTCAATAATATAAATAATATAAAATGTGAAATTTAATTTAATAATATAAATAGTAGATATAAATAAAATTATTGCTATTCATGTTTAGTGATTTTTTTGGATAATTTTGATTTTTATTTGAGAGTAAAAGGTGAGAAGTAAAAGTTTAGGGGAAAATAAAAGTTTTGGGGAATAAAAGTTTGAGTGAAAGTAAATAGGGTAGTAAAATTTTGGAAGGAAAATATAAAAAAAATTGGGGGGATGGGTTTGGGGTAGATGGGAGGTGGGATGGGAAGAGAGTAAAAGTTTTAGGGGAAAAGTGGGAGGAGTAAAAATTTGGGGGAAATAAAAGTTTTGAGGGTTTTTGGAGTAAAATTTTGGTGGGAAATGGATTTTGGGTAGATTAGAGGGTTGGGATGGGAGGAATAAAAGTTTTGGGGAAAAGTGGGAAGGAGTAAAATTTTGAGGAAAAGTAAAAGGTTTGGGAGTTTGGGGTAAAATATAAAATATTATATTTTAATATTCAATTATTCGAGTTATTCGAGTTATTGAATTAAAACTCAACTCGATTCGAACTCGAAATTGAAAAAAATTGAGTTGACTCGAATAACTCGATTAACTCAAATAATTCGATTCGTTTAACTCGAAATTCGAATTTTTTTCAATTTTTTCGAGTCGAATTGAGTTTTGCTCACCCCTAGTAAAATGCTCTTGAAACCCGATCAAAATGCGAAGAATTATGTCGAAGCAACATAATTGGCGCTGGGCATCAAGGCTTAACATAGGGGCTCACGAAGGATGGGGCAGGGGCACTAAGGCAACTGGTAGGGATGAATGCAGAATAGGATCGTAAATTTGTCCAAGTCATGGATTTGACTTAAGGCTCTAGACGTTCAGAAAGAAACTTGAATTTTGACACAATTTGAAACATAAACAAAACTAAGTCAGATAAAAATTAAAAAAAGAAATTAAAATAAATAAATAAACAAACAAACAAATCAGAGATTATAACATTAAAGAAGAAAATAAAGATGATGGATGGAAAAGATGGAACGTGACATGTAGAAGTCCTAAGTAGCATTGGAAACAAAAAGAATCCATAACCCCCTTCAAGCGGCTCTAATTTCCCCTCCAATAGAGAAAACTTGGCAAGAAAAATTTTGAAGATGATCCCACAAACTAAAAAGATTGTTAAAATTTTTCTAAAAGAAAAAAAAAATTCTAAAAGAAAACTCAAGAAAAATTCTTGAAAAGAAAAACTCAAAGAAAATTTATTAACTCAAAGGAGAATATGTTGAATGATAATGAATTGGTTTGTGGATAATGAAAAGGCTAGTTAAATAAATATAAATAAAACTCTTAAGTATACTAAAACTCTAATTAACCTAAACAAGAAGTAGTTTTAAACTAAATTTTCTTGTTGATGAAAACTCCTAAATAACTTAAAATATTTAATAATTATAAAATTTGGAAAAATAAATAATAAAATAATAAGAGCTGATAAATACAATATTTAGCTTATATATAATAAAAATTAAGCCTTAAATTTGAACCCAATATGATTTAAACCCAAATTAAAAGCCCAAAACTCGTAATTCTCGTAATAATCCTATCCAAAAATTCTACTCGCGCAATTTTCACTAAAATGATCATAACTTCAGTTATCGAACTCTAAATCAAGTGAGTCAAAGTGTATTTTGAAGCTAAGAGATAGATCTTCGAATTCTATGAAGACATATTAATTCACAAATGTTTGGATTATAACAACATGATTTTGGGGCTAGTCGGAACAGTGGTTTTGAGACCACTAATGCGAGGTTGAAGAAAATTATTTTGATATTATTTTATGTATAGCATGATTATAAAGATGCATGGAAATTTTGGTGCTTTAATTTTAGCAATTTTATGCTTAATTGTGAAAAAGGACTAAATCATATAAAGTGCAAAAGTTCTATTTTACAAGCTAGAGGTGTCTAATAGCCATAGGATATTAAATTGGAGGTTGTTAAAGTGAAATTAGGCCAATGAGAGAGGATTTGGCTGGCCATAGGGACAAGGGAGACAAAAGCATTAATTTTGGTAAAAAATTTGGTGAAATTAGGTGGCTAAAAATGAATAAAATAAGATAAATGAAGGAGATATTATCTTTCACTATTCACCTTCCTTCTTCCACCGAAAATTTGAAAAGAAAATATAGTTTTAGATTTCAAATTTTCAGCCAAGCTATTTTCTTGCAAGTAAGTGAGTTTTTAGAGGTCTTTCTTGATAATTTTTGTCCTTTTGGAACCCCTAAAGCTTAAGCTAGTTAATGAGGGGACTATTTTGCATAATGGTTGAAAGTTTAGGGACTTGCCATGTGAGTGTTCATGTTGTTTTCTGAGTTTTTATGGAAGAAAATGAATGTTAGAGGGTTAATGAATAACTTTTGTGAAAGGTGTTACCATGAAAACACCTAAATGGAACTTATTTGTAAAAGTTGTAATTGTGTAATAAATACATGAAATGATAGGTTTTATAAATTGTTGTAAGAGAATTAAATGTTCAACTAGGCTTGTTTAATGGGAAAATGGAACTTATTTGTAAAGGTTGTAATTGTGTAATAAATGCATGAAATGATGGGTTTTATAAATTGTTGTAAGAGAATTAAATGTTCAGCTAGGCTTGCTTAATGAGAAAATGTGATGAAAAATGATTTACGAGCCTAGGCACAAAATCGTAATTTTGCCAAAGTATAAAGGCAAAGTGGTCATTTTTGCCTAAATAGAAATTTTGATGTATCATGAATTATATAATGATTGAATGAGTGAATTTCATTATTTTAGATCAAGAAGAGGGCAGAAACAACCTTGACCGAGAAAAGGCAAGGTTACGGGCTAAACAGTTGATTAATACATTTTGCACCAAGGTAAGTTTATGTGTAAACGATACATCTTTAATACATGTTGTTACCTATTGATACATTGTATGAATGAGATCAATTAATAGTGAGATTGATTGAAATTGATAAAAAATGAGTAATTTCTCGTATGAACCTCGAAATAGAAATATAAGTGCGAAAAAAACCCGTAACTATTATTTGGTGGGCTGTGTGCGATACCACCATATTATTTACTCATGATGGGCTGTGTGTGATACCATTGTTTATACTATCATTTGGTGGGCTATGTGTGAAACCACCGTAGTTATTCTTGTTAGTGGGCTATGTGCCAAACCACCGTAATTATTCTTGTTGGTAGGCTATGTGCCATACCACCCTATTATTGATTAATGGTGGGCTGTGTGCGAAACCACCGGGTATATAGTATTATTCTAAAGGGTTCATCGAGAATCTTGTTTAAGTAAATATTTCGTGAGGTTTGTGGTGATAAGTGCAGGGTATATGTGCAAGTAAAAGTGAACAATATATGTGTTATATGGTTGGAATGTGGTAAGAGATGAGATGAGTAAGCATGACTATGAAAATGTGAAATGTTCTTACATAATATGAAATGTTTGTGGTTGCTTTGCATAAGGTGTGATGCTTATTGTTTACATGTAGACTTACTAAGCTTAAAGCTTACTCCCTTTCTTTTCTCTTGTTTTATAGTGTCTAAGAGTCAGCTTGGGATACAAAGATAATCAGAAGATCGCCACACTATCAACACATCTCGGTATAGTTAAACTTAGCATTTTGAGTATAGTATGTATAGGGGCTAGACTTAGTGAAATGTCTTGTTGTTTTGGCCAAGTGTGTTGGCTCTTTTAAGATGAACTCTTTTGTATAAGGCCATATTCGATGGCTCATTATTATTAATCTATGAAGAGATGGACTTATTCATGAATGTGTATGGTACAGGATTGGGTTGCTTGGTTAAAGTATGTATGAATGGGTTGATGATTGAATGTGATTCATGTTTGTATGAGTTAGGGTGATAAAAAGAGCTTGGCAAAATAGCCTTGTTCTTGCCCACACAGGTAGACACACGGGCATGTGTTTAGGCCATGTGTGATGCCCGTGTGTGAGACACGGTCATCCTCATGGGTGTGTGGCTAGGTCGTGTGTCCCCTGCATGTTAGTTTTGCAAGTTAGTATGCTCAGTAGTAAACACACGGGCGGAGACACGGCCGTATGTCTTAGCCGTGTGGAAGGCACAGCCACGGACATGGGCGTGTGCCCAGGCCGTGTGAAGTATGCACCTAAATTTTGGAATTTAATTCTCCACACGGTCGAAGGACACAGGCGTGTGACTGGCCGTGTGATGTAAGTCAGTGTCAACCATAGGCCAGACACACGGGCGTGTGACAGGCTGTGTGATACAAGTTAGTGTTGACCACGAGTGTGGAACACGGGCATGTAATATACCGCACAGACGTGCCGCTTCCTCCATACGAGCTTGTGGCGCTATTTAAGCAAAAATTTTCTAAGTTTGTAAAAGTTTTCGGTTTAATTTCAAAACCTTCTGTATGTATGTTTAGGGCTTCGTAGGCCCATAATAAGGATGTTATGAATATCAGTGAGAAGTTTGAAATTGAAATGAAATTTTATAGCTCGATGTTGTATGTTTAAGTAAGTTAAGTTTGGTAATGCCTTGTATCCGGTTCTGGCGTTGAACACTGGTAAGGGGTGTTACATGGATCCCATCCAAAAAATTTTAGCAAGTTGACTAATCTTTTCAACTTAAAAATTGATAGCTTAGCTTAATTGACTTTAATACATTTCACTCATTTCGTGCATGTATCATTCCTTATTTACTCGAAAAGATTCATCCTCACATATTAGCTTTGATTGAATCTTGGTTTCATTTGCTTTACCTTTAACTTTATTGTTGGTTCTTAAGGTAGTGTAAGCCCATCACATCCATGATCCTAAAATTGGTTCTTGAGACTCATATTAGCAGCACTAGGGTGTTGACGAAGGTTGGCTTGGTTGTGTATTGGGGCATCGAGCTCCCCCAGACCACTTGGTTCCAACTATGCTTCAACTCGATTGTCTTGGTTCTTCATTATGGCTCCCATTAGACTTTAAACCCGATCCTCGGGCTTCCATAAACATGGTTCAAGTCTGAGATCACCTTGTTAGTAATGCAAATTTATTTCAACAATTACAAATCATTATTTCCAATAGTTACAAAAATATTAAATATTTTTCTGACTGTTAGATGGAAATATTACCATTTTGCCCTTACTAAATTACATTTTGCCCCTTCCAAAATCCTATAAGTAAGAGGCATTTTTCCTTCATTTAATACACAACTGAAAAAACAAAGCTCCTTCTACTCTTTCTCAGCTTTCACACATTCTTTCTAAAACTTTAGAATTTTTCTTAAATTGTAGTAGAGGAAATTTGTCTAGGAGTTTGAGTTTTAAGCGGGACCGCCTGTGACCCCTCCAAACTTTCCTGGGAATTAATCCTATGTGATTTTCTATTAATTCTATCTTCATATTATTTCAAAAGAGAAATAGCAATTGAGTTCTACCTTCCTTATTCAGGTGTATGAATATCAAAGAACCGTGTTAATCTTTGGGGACAACATCCACTATACGATTACACCAATTAGAGTGAATCCGTTTCTAAGGCAGTGGTTCTTCCATAGCACAATAATACTTTATTAATTTAATCTTGATTTATTTTCCAGTCAGTGCTAATGAGATTGTTTTGCAGTTGTATATTTTCCAAAAAATTATAAATCAATTACTACTCTGTTAAACATGTTTGTCCCGGTCAAAAAATATGTTCCTAATCTCTCCAAGCTCGAGCCTCTTGATGGAACCAACTACCTTCGTTGGTCCCAAAGGATGGTCATATTCTTTGAACTGCTTGAAGTTGACTACGTCCTCTTCAATCCACCTGTCACTAAAGAACACAAAGATTTTGTCATTGTTTCCAGAGACTTAGATGTTGATGCCACAAAGGTCAAGTTTGAAAAGGTCAACAAAATGGTCAAAGGTCACGTGTTAAGCCACATGGCTAACAACCTCTTTGACCTATTGGCCAAAAACAAGTTAGCTAAGTTTATTTAGGATATATAAGAAAAGAAATATAGAGCCGATGATGTTGGGGTCAAGAAATATGTCATTGAAAAGTGGCTCAAATTTCAAATGCCAGAGGATAAGCCAATTATGGATCAAGTACACGTCTACGAGAAGTTAGCCTTCAACATCCTAGCTAAAGGGATGGAGATATGCAAAATTCTCTAAGCAAATGTCCTAATTGAAAAACTATTGTAATCTTGGTCCAACTACCGTAGTCTTCTGAAGCATAAAAAGCGGAACATTCCTCTATGAGGACTTATTAGCCATATGAAGATTGAGGAAGCCAGTCATCTCAAATATTCGACCTTAATAACCTTAAGTAATTTCCTTTAAAAGCTAACATTATGGAATATGGTTTTGGTTCTGGTCCCAAATTGAACTAGTTTAAAAATGTCGAGAGTTCAAAAAATATAGTAAAACACCAGAATAAAAAGGCTATCAACTTCAAGAAACTAGGAAAGAATAAAAAAACCCGAAAATCCTATGAAATGCTATGTGTGTGGCAGAGTTGGACACAAAGCATATCAGTGTTATCAGCGCTCTGATAACCAAGATGAAAAAAACCACAAGCAAATATAGTTGAAAATCCAAATAAGGTGATAGTTGTTGTGGTTTCCGAAGTAAACCTGATCAAGAATAATGTCGAGTGGATTGTAGAAATAGGCGCCTCCAAACATTTCTAGACTAACATAGAAATTTTCACCGAGTTTGAAAGTATAGCTAAAGGTGAACAAGTCTACTTGGGTAACTCCGACAGTCAGAAGTACTCGGTAAAGGAAAGATTTTCTTGAAACTTACTTCTGTCAATACATTAGCATTAAATAATGTCCTTTGTGTACCTGCCCTGCGTAGGAATTTAATTAGTGGTGGATTATTGAATAAGGAAGACATTAAACTAGTATTTGAATCTGATAAACTCATACTTTCCTATAATGAAGATTATTTTGGGAAAGGTTATCTGAATGGAGGGTTATTTGTAATTGAGATTATCTTTAATAATAATAATAATACAACCACCACTTCTGCTTATATTGTTGAATCTTTTGACATGTTGCATGCTATATTAGGTCATATGAATATTCATTCTCTTAAAAAAAACTCATAAAAATGAATTTACTCCTTAATCTAGATTATAGTAGCTTTAATAAATGCAAAATCTGTGTTGAAGCCAATCATGTTAGACCTTCCTTAAAAACTATTAATGATAGGAAGACTGAACCATTAGAATTAATTCATACTAATCTAGCCAACTTTAGAAACACAAAGTAAAAATGGAAAGCGCTATTATATCACTTTTGTAGATGGTTACTCTAGATAGTATCTCCTAAGATCAAAAGATGAAGCTAATAAAACTTTTCATTTTTATAAATCAGCAGTAGAAAACCAGATTGATAGGAGAATAAAACATTTTTAGATCTGATAGACGTGGTGAATATGGCACTAATTTTCTTAAAGAGGTTTGTAAGGAAGATAATATTATACGTGAATTTTCTGCTCCTTATTTCCCCCTAACAAAATAGCACAGCTGAAAGGAAAAATAGAACTCTAAAGGAAATGATGAATGTTTTAGTTCTAAGTTCTGGTTTACCTGAAAGTATGTGGGGGGAGGTCGTACTTTGTGCAAACCATATTCTTAATAGAGTGCCTCATAAAAAGTTAGATTGTACCTCATATGAATTGTGAAAAGGTTATGTCCCTAATCTAAAATACTTGAGAGTGTGAGGGTGTTTAGCAAAAGTAGGTTTGCCTGCTTTTAAAAAGAATACTATCAGATCTAAAATTGTTGATGTTTTATTTGTTGGATATGCTCTAAATATTGTTGTATGTAGATTCATGTCTTTGTATGATCATTCCGTATGTGAATCAAGAGACATTTTTTTTTCTTTGAGAATGTTTTTCCATTAAAGAAATCTAGCATAAATACTGATATACAATTAGATGAACATGTTTCTTCTTCTAGTACACATAATAGAAATACTCTTAACGATGATATGGAACTAGGAGAAGTAAAAGACAATGAATTGCCACTAGTTTTAGACATAATTTCCTTACTTCCTTTGTAACTGAGATTAGTGATTTAAACTTAATAAGTGGTTCTATTGCTCATGCATTTTTGATAGATGAAGATCCAAAAAAAATATGATGAAGCCATAAAATCAATAGATGCAAATTTTTGGAGAAATGCTATTAATACTAAGCTAGAATCTATTATGGCTAATCATACTTACAAACTAGTAGACTTGCCTAAAGGCTTTACACCTATTAGTAACAAATGGGTCTTTAGAACAAAAATTAAATTAGATGGGTCAATTCAAAAGTATAAGGTAAGACTAGTTGTTAAAAGATTCACTCAGAAATTTGGAATAGATTAGTTTGATAAATTTTCTCCCATGACTAAGATCTCATCCATTCATGTTTTGTTTGCCTTAGTTGGTACATCAGATGGATGTGAAGACAACTTTCTTGAATGGAGATTTGCATGATGAGATCTACATGGAGCAACCTCCAGGATTCATGACACTTGATATGGAAGATAAAGTTTGTATACTCAGAAAATCTTTGTATTGTCTCAAACAAGCTCCAAAACAATGGTATAAGAAATTTCATAAAATTATTCTCACTTTTAGTTTTCTTGTTAATGGTGTAGATGCATGTGTATTCTAATATGTTTGGTTTTGATTGTGTCACATAAGTCTATATGTGGATGACATGTTAATTTTCAATTCAAATATACAAGACATTAATAAAACAATGAATTTCTTATCTACCAAATTTGAAATGATTGATTTGGGAGAGGTAGATATAACCTTAGGCGTTATGTTACTTAATTAGAAAAGAGATTTACTTTTAACCAATCTCACTATATATAGAAAGTGCTAAAAAAAGTTTAATAGCTTTGATGTAATCCTTGTGAAAACTCCTTACATACAACTATTAAAAAAATAAAAGAAATAGTGTTTCTTAATTAGAGTATGCTAAAATTATTGGAAGTATTATGTTCTTGATGAACTACACTCAGCCTGATATTGCTCATGCAGTCAGTAGACTAAGTAGATATACCCATAATACTATCAATGAGCATTGGAATTCTTTAAAGCGATTGCTTAAATACCTTAAAGGTACAATAACTTTGGAGTTGGATTTTATCGAATACCCTACAATCTTAAAGGGTTATTGTGATGCAAACTATATAACTGATAATGATGAAGTGAGCTTTACAAGTGCGTATGTTTTTACTTTGGGAGGAGCAACTATTTCTTGGAAGTCTGCTAAATAGACTTGTATTGCTTGTTCCACGATTGAGTCATATTTTATAGCTCTTGACTTATCCGAGTAAGAGGCCGAGTGGCTTAGGAATCTATTTACAGAGATTCTTTTATGGGAAAAACCGAAACCTCCAGTATCTTTGTTATGTGACTCACTAATCGTGTCAAAACAATCGAGTTTTAATATTTATAAAAGAGTGATCGAACACAGAGGTATTGCGACAACAATAGAGGCAAGTGCACCTATCGAGCAAAGAGTATAGCTCAGGCAAGAATATCTTATCAAACCCAAGGGAACCTAAAAGTACTACTACTCACTTTCTTTCTATTATTTAGCCTAAAATATAGAGTAATTGGATTATTAAACCAACGAAATACTTAAACTAAATGCAAAGACAAAAGAATGAATTGGAGAAAAACTTTATGAAACTCAGTTGATAAAGACGATACCCTCAGGAAGAATCCACCTATGACTTCACTTATAATTTATTCCCCAAACCATATGATTTCTTTACTTAGCTTGATCTGTGAGGCTCCCTAACCTATATTAAACCCACTCTCGAGGCGAATAACGTCTAACCTTAGGTTAATTAGTGGAACTCTCGTTCTCTTATAATAACCCCCTAAGGAAGCAGTAAATCGATCAATGGATTCCCATATTAGGTTTCACCCTAATCTGACAAAATCTCGTAACCCTATCTCTAGGCACCCGATCAACTCTGCTCGATTACGCTAGATCTACTCTTAGGAGGGGTCTATTCCTCCTCCACCTAAGCACATCAGATTAAATTAAGTAACATAATTAAGAACAAACCAAGTACTTATCATATAAATTTATAAATCAAATAACAAAATCCATCATAGGTTTCATCCCCTTCAAGTATCTGAGGGGTTTAGTACATAACTAAATACGAAAACATCTCAAAAGTAAAGAATAAACAAAACATAAGAACTCCCTAAAACCCCCTGAAGGAATTGAAGGAGAGATCCTCCGTCTTGAATGGAGTTCCGACTTCTTGAGATAGATCAACTGGCTATCTTCAAGTGACTCCCTAAAAGATGAATGCTTCAGCCTAAAAGCCTCTGCCAAAAGCTTCTGCCAAAAAGCTCTCTTTTAATGTCTGCCTTAGGTTGTTTATATAGGCTTTGGATGCTATACTTGGCTCCTAAGTATCTCCTTCCAATAGAATTACTATTAGGGTGTTTGAGTAGACTTAGGAATATGTTTCTTTAGCTTCAAGCATCCAATTCCGAGTGAAATTACTTATTCCCGTGGCAGGGGCACGCCCATGGCACACACCCGTGTAATTACAGGGTTGGGCCGTGCCTTGATTCTGTCGATTTGGGCATGGCCATGTAGATCACCAGGCATGCCCGTGTGTGGTAATGAGATGATGCATGACCATGTAACTCGTGAGTTGGGCCGTGTTCTAGGTAATTGTCGAGACACGGTCGTGGAGGTTTTGGGCCAGGCCGTGTTGATTTCTTGCTAAGGCCCAATTACTCCGTTTTAAGCCCGATTTATGTTCTTTTTATCCTCGGGTGCTTTCTTGAGTATAAACATGAAAATAAAGGATTAAAAGCACATTTTTACATAATTCAAGGGCTAAATCATTCAAATGCATACCAAATATGGGGTTAAAATATGTTACTTTTACGGTTTATCAAATACCCCCACACTTAAGCCTTTGCTTGTCCTCAAGCAAAATTCTCAACTTACAATTAAAATGAACTTTCCATAATTCATAATTCCTATCGACAATGTCTCATCATAATTCATAGATAATTTATAGATAGATAATTCAACTCAAAGAACCCTAAAGATTCAATTACAATAAATCATACCTTTATAGTACAAAAACATAGGTGCCTCCCGTTATCTAAGTGCTTACCTTTAATTCAAAATCGACAAGGATTGACATCCTCACAAAAGATTCACTCAAATCACTCAAAGGTGTTTAAGGTTCAAGAATAAGCACTCTAAGTCGAACCTGAAAAGTTAATCCCATAGACTTGTCTGAAAATCAAATCTCCACCACTTTATATAAGATGATACACAAATCAAAAGGTCTTTAATCAAGGTTGTAACGGGACTAGCCTTAAAAGGTGTGGATACAGGCTAAACTAGAGGTTTAGAATAGAGATTGAATTGATAAATTACCTCATCTAAAAATAATGAACTAAATATGAATATAAGAACTCCCCTTCAGGTACTTATCATATAAATTTAGAAATCAAATAACAAAAACCATCATAGGTTTCATCCCCTTCAAGTATCTAAGGGGTTTAGTGCATAACTAAATACGAAAACATCTCAAGAGTAAAGAATAAACAAAACATAAGAACTCCATAAAACCCCCTGACGGAATTGAAGGAGAGATCCTCCGTCTTGAATAGAGTTCCGACTTCTTAAGATGGATCAACTGGCTATCTTCAAGTGACTCCCTAAAAGATGAATGCTTCATCCTAAAAGCCTCTGCCAAAAGCTTCTTCCATAAAGCTCTCTTTTAATGTCAGCCTTGGGTTGTTTATATAGGCTTTGGGATGCTATACTTAGCTCCTAAGTATCTCCTTCCAGTAGAATTACTATTAGGGTGTTTGAGTAGACTTAGGAGTATGTTTCTTTGGCTTCAAGCATCCAATTCCAAGTGAAATTGCTCATTCTGCGGTAGGGGCACGCCCATGGCACACGCCCATGTAATTACAGGGTTGGGCCGTGCCTTAATCCGTCGATTTAGGCACGGCCATGTAGATCACTAGGCACGCCTGTGTGGTAATAAGATGATGCACGACCGTGTAACTCATGAGTTGGGCCGTGTTCTAGGTAATTGTCGAGACACAGTCGTGCATGTTTTGGGCCAGGCCGTGTTAATTTCTTGCTAAGACCCAATTACTCTGTTTTAAGCCCGTTTTGTGTTCTTTTTATCCTCGGGTGCTTTCCTGAGTATAAACATGAAAAGAAAGGATTAAAAACACATTTTTACATAATTCAAGGGCTAAATCATCCAAAAGCATACCAAATATGGGGTTAAAATATGTTACTTTTACGGTTTATCAAATACCCCAACACTTAAGCCTTTGCTTGTCCTCAAGCAAAATTCTCAACTTACAATTAAAACGAACTTTCCATAATTCATAATTCCTATCGACAATGTCTCATCATAATTCATAGATAATTTATACATGGATAATTCAACTCAAAGAACCCTAAAGATTCAATTACGATAAATCATACCTTTATAGTACAAAAATATAGGTGCCTCCCGCTATCTAAGTGCTTACCTTTAATTCAAAATCGACAAGGACTGACATCCTCACAAAAGATTCACTCAAATCACTCAAAGGTGTTTAAGGTTCAATTATAAGCACTCTAAGTCGAACCTGAAAAGTTAATCCCATAAACTTACTTGAAAATCAAATCTCCACCACTGTATATGAGATGATACACAAATCAAAAGGTCTTTAATCAAGGTTGTAACAGGACTAGTGTTAAAAGGTGTGGATACAGGCTAAACTAGAGGTTTAGAATAGAGATTGAATTGACTAATTACCTAATCTAAAAATAATGAACTAAATATGAATATTTACATCGAATGAAAAGCTAACAGTATCTATAAGAGTATTTTCATCACTCAAGTTTTGAAAATACTATAATACGAGCTTTTTCTTTAATAATTGGAGTTTTAAATGCTCTAAGCTCTTTTATTATACTACTAATATTAACTATACTTGGATTTTTTTTAAGAATAAACTAAAATAAACATAATAGAAGGAACTTTGAAATAACCTAATTTGGCAATTGATCAAATCAATTTTCGATAAAGGGGTAGTCAAAGGAATGTTGATAAATACAAAGGGATTTTGGGTTAATATTAGTGGGTGAGTCAATAAAAAGTTTGTTAGGATTCAATGGGGTTCACTAAGGGTTAATTATATGGGTAGGCTTTTTAGTGGTGTGAATGGGTTAAAACCTAGGCACCTTTATCATCTTAGTATATCAAATCAAAAGTGTGGTCTCGACATGTATAAACGAGGCAAGTTCTAGAATAGCAGTTCAAAGTTGACACACTCATAATCAATAAAGTGAGCACGAAAAAGAATATATGTTCTATAAGGCTCAAAATCTCATAAAAATTTTGGTGTTTTTGACATCAATCCTTATAAATTCCAAATTTCAAGTTAATACTCAAATTAGATCCAACAACCTATCAATTTTAATTTTTAGAAAGTAGATTTATCATGCTCGATTCTCTAATACTCTTCAAATTTAATTATCAATGCACAATTAGCTAAGACTTATTCTAAAACATATCAATAAAAATCATAAATCATTAGAAATTTCATCCTAATTAATAATATGAGAAAAATACTTAAGATCAAGACTAATTTCAGGGTTTTGAGAATTATGCAAAAAGTTAGGCACTATTACCCCCACACTTAAGATGTACTTTGCCCTCAATGTACAAGGATGGATAATGAAATTTATGTGCGAAATCAAAAGATAAGTGGAGAAAGTAATACTCCCAAAATGGATGATCCCGAACATCTTTGGTGGCGATAATGGTGTTTTTATGAGCTCGGTGGAGTGGCTACCAAAAGCAATTTGCTAGATGAAGAAATTGGGTAGCTTTGTGAAGATATAGCCAAGAGATCTAGGGTAATAATAATATCATACTAATAATATAATTAAGGATTAAAGAAATAAAATGAAGGAGACTAAGAAGAAAACTGAAATTAAAAGAAAATACTAATGGACTAAGGAGTCCTTATTGTTGGATGTTTCGTGAGGTGGATGTGACCTCGAAGGCTATGGTGCGTGATTCCCAAGCAGCCTTTAGAACCTAAAACCAAGAAACTAATATGAAATAAATTAATTTAAGTAGGAAATACGTAAAGATAAGGAAAATAAAGGAGACAAGAAAAGAAAAATAGAACCGAAAAGGTTTTAGAGACCCTTGGCATGTCAATTAAGTGAAGCTGTCGGCATGAACTCATGATGAGGTCTCCTCTGAGGAGATGATGCTTACGTTTCTTTGGCATGATCTTTGTGTTACTCAAGTGTCTTGGATCTTTTCTATGAATAGGAAGAAAAATTTGAAAGAAAAGAGAAAGAAGGAATAAGGAAGAAGATGGGACAAAGAGGACGGGCTGTGGGGATTTAAATAAGAATTCAAATCTGGCACGTTCCCATGCCCGTGTACCGAGGGTGTGTTGATTCACACGGCCGTATCGCACGGCCGTGTTGTGGGGTATGTTGTCCTTCCACGCCCGTTTTGTTGGTTTGCACGCCTGTTCCTAAAAATCCAGTATAAGAGCATGGTTGGAATGCACGGGCGTGGTCTGTCCGTGCTAAATAAGTCAGTATCTTAGCACGGTTGTGAGGCACGGTCGTGCTGTTTTTGTTGGTGCCTGTGTTGTGGGTGGTTGGATCCGTGACGTTGGGGGGGTGGTTGGACTGACTTGCACGGCTCTGCTCTATTAGTGTGGTGGTTTTGGTGGTCCACACAGCCATGGGCACGACCGTGTGGCCTAAAAACCTGTATCTTTGTTTTAATTGTGGAGAGAGAAGAGAGAAAAGAAAAGAAAAGAAAAGAAAAATAATTTTAAGAAATAAAATTTTTAGAGCTCGGGTTGCCTCCCAAGAAGTGCTTGTTTGTAGTCTTAAGCTAGACTGTCTTAGGCTTTGAAAATTTAGGGAGTTTTAAAGGTTTGAATATTTTTCCTCTTACTGATAGTTTTATTTTCGTGACAAAGTTTAGGTCGAGAAGTGTTTACCTTGAAATTGCTGAACATTGGATTGCTTACCTCGACTATTTCGTGTGGGAAAACATCTCGTACCTGAAGGAGTATTTCTTCATGTTTCTTCAGTTCTATTGAAATGATGTAAGGATCGGCTTTATCTAACAGCACTTGATCTTCCATTTAAAAATGATTTGATGTCCCTATGAGCTCTTCTGGTGGTTCCTCAAGTTTTATTTCGTGTGGATCTGGTTTTTTCTTTGGTATGTATCTTCTGCTCTTCTAAATTGTTGATCATACGATTTTGTGTTGGCTCGCTTTTGATGCTTTGTGATGTTTCCAACGATGAAGGTTGAATAATTTGATTATCTATTGAAACGACTTTCTTACCTTCATCTTACGTGGTTCGGGTGAGTCGATAGCTTGAAGATTGGTGATTCATCTCCTACACAGTATGAGTTCTCCGTGGCAACATCGCTTTTAGTCTGGCGATTGCAAGAAAAGGTCTTCCTAAAATTAAAGGGATTGAATTTTCCTCATCCATGTCTAAAACAACAAAATCTACTGGTAAGACGAATTTATCGATTTTTACTAAAACGTCATCAATAATGCCCCTAGAAATTCTAACAGTTTTATCAGCTAGTTGGATACTCATCCTAGTTTGTTTGGGCTTCCCTAGACCTAGTCGTTTAAACAATGTATAAGACATGACATTTATACTTGCCCCTAAATCAGCTAACACATTATCAATAGTTAATCTACCAATAAAACATGGAATCATAAAACTCCTTGGATCTTTTAATTTTTGCAGTAGTCAGTTTTGTAGCATTGCTGAGCATGTTGCGTTAAGTTCCACATGGTGCTCTTCATCTATTTTGCATTTGTTTGTTAAGACCTATCTTAAAAATCTCCTTGAGTCAAGCATCTAAAAAAGAGCTTCAAGAAGAGGTAAGTTAATGTATAATTTCTTTAGAAGTTTTAGAAACTTACCGAATTGTTCCTCTGAATCATCTCTTTTCAATGCTTCGGGATAAGATATTCGAGGGTGGTACTCTTTAATTATCGATTTTTCTTGTGCTACCTCTATTTTACCTATTTCTTCCTTGGTTTCTTATACTGAGGTGGGCTGGTCTACCTTTGTATCCTCTTCAGATGTGATGGCTTGTATCTGTTCTTTTGGGTTTATTTCTGTGTTGCTTGGTAGACGTCCTTGTTGATGTTCTGAAACAAGCTTTGTAAGTTGTCCCACTGACCTAGTGATTTCCCGACTTGTTCCTTGATTTCTTTGATCGATATTCCTTGGTTATCAAGTGTTGTATCAGTTCTTTGGAGACGGGCATCTGTGTCTGCCATGAACTTTTTCAGCATCTCTTCAAGACTCGGCTTCTTTTCCTGTGGATAGGGCTAATTTTGGTAATTTGGAGTGGGTTCTCGCCTTTGATTTCCTTGTCCTCCCATGAAAAATTTGGGTGGTTCTTCCAACTGGATTGTAAGTGTTACTATAAGGATTATTATTAGATCTGAAATTGTTACCTATATAGTTTGCTCGCTTTCGTTTTACGGTCCTGGTTGGTAAGGTGGGTACTCAGAATTTGCCACATTCCCACTTGCTTTGCATTGCATGATTGGATGTACCTGTGAAGAACATAAATTATCAAGCTTTTTATTCATTAACTCCATTTGTGTTGACAACATTGTCACTGCATCAATGTGAAAAACTCCGGCTGATTTTGTCAGTTTAGCCCTTGTAATTTGCCATTGATAGGTGTTCAACGACATCTCCTCAATAAAATCGTAAGCCGCTTCAGGAGTTTTATTATTCAGAGTTCCACCAGCTGATGAATCAATCATTTGCCTAGTTGGAGAATTCACACCATTGTAGAAAGTTTGGACTTGAAGCCACAAAGGTAATCCGTGGTGTGGGCATCTCCTTAGGAGATCCTTATATCTTTCCCATGCATCATATAATGTTTCTGCGTCATTCTACACAAAACAAGATATATCATTCCTAAATTTAGCCGTTTTGGCTTGTGGAAAATATTTTAAAAGAAATTTTTCGGTCATTTGATCCCATGTGGTGATTGACCCTCGTGGTAACGAGTTCAACCACTGCTTTGCATTGTTCCTTAATGAAAAAGGAAATAACCGAAGACGTATGGCATCGTCAGAAATGCCATTTATTTTGAAGGTATCACAGAATTCTGAAAAATTAGATATATGAGTGTTTGGATCCTCATCCTGCAAACCATCAAATTGAACAAATTGTTGAATCATTTGTATTGTGTTAGGCTTTAATTCAAAATTATTAGCAGCTATGGCGAGCTTAACAATACTAGATTCTGCTCATGTCAAATTAGGTTTAGCATAATCATACATAGTGCGCGGAGCATTCTGTTCTTGTACATTTGGTGGATTGTTGTCATCCATCCCTTCAGTAGGATTGGATCTTTGCTGTACTTCTCTTTGATAGTCTAGGGCTCGTCTTATTTCTCTGCGATTTCTACGAGCGGTTGCCTCAATGTCACTTTCGTATTCTAATGGCCCTCTCGGATTTCTTCTAGTCATAAACTAGAGGTACCTGATATGCAAAGAAAGAAAGAAATTTAGAAAAACAAAAACAAAAATATATGTATAAAAGAGAAATTTAAAAATAAAAATAATGGCTAAAGTAATAGAAATAGAGCTTTCTTAATATTTTAGATGTTCCCCACAATGGTTCCAAAAACTTAATTGTGTCAAAACAGTCGAGTTTTAATATTTATAAAAGAGTGATCGAACCTATAGACTGATTGCGACAACAATAGAGGCAAGTGCACCTATCGAACAGTAGTATAGCTCAGGCAAGAATATCTTATCGAACCCAAGGGAACCTAAAAGTACTACTACACACTTTCTTTCTATTATTCAGCCTAAAATATAGAGTAATTGGATTATTAAACTAACAAAATACTTAAACTAAATACAAAGACAAAAGAATGAATTGGAGAAAGACTTTATGAAAACTTAGTTGATAAAGATGATACCTTAGGAAGAATCCACCTATGACTTCACTTATAATTTATTCCCCAAACCATATGATTTCTTTACTTAGCTTGATCCGTGAGACTCCTTAACCTATATTAAACCCTCTCTAACCTTAGGTTAATTAGTGGAACTCTCATTCTCTTATAATAACCCCCTAAGGAAAGAGTAAATCGATCAATGGATTCCTATATTAGGTTTCACCCTAATTCGGCAAAATCTTGTAACCCTATCTCTAGGCGCCCGATCAACTCCGCTCAATTACGCTAGATCTACTCTTAGGCGGGGTCTATTCCTCCTCCACCTAAGCACATCAGATTAAATTAAGCAAAATAATTAAAACAAACCAAGTACTTATCATATAAATTTAGAAATCAAATAACAAAATCCATCATAGGTTTCATCCCCTTCAGGTATCTGAGGGGTTTAGTGCATAACTAAATATGCAAACATCTCAACAGTAAAGAATAAACAAAACATAAGAACTCCCTAAAACCCCTTGAAGGAATTGAAGGAGAGATCCTCCATCTTGAATGGAGTTCCGACTTCTTGAGATGGATCAAATGGCTATCTTCAAGTGACTCCCTAAAAGATAAATGCTTAGGCCTAAAAGCCTCTGCCAAAAGCTTCTGCCAAAAAGCTCTCTTTTAATGTCTGCCTTGGGTTGTTTATATAGGCTTTGGGATGCTATACTTGGCTCTTAAGTATCTCCTTCAAGTAGAATTACTATTAGGGTGTTTGAGTAGACTTAAGAGTATGTTTCTTTGGCTTCAAGCATCCAATTCCGAGTGAAATTGCTCATTCCTGCGGCAGGGGCATGCCCATGGCACATGCCCGTGTAATTACAGGGTTGGGCCGTGCCTTGATTCTGTTAATTTGGGCACGGCCATGTAGATCACTAAGCATGCCTGTGTGTGGTAATAAGATGATGCACGACCATGTAACTCGTGAGTTGGGTCGTGTTCTAGGTAATTGTCGAGACACAGTCATGCAGGTTTTGGGCCAGGATGTGTTAATTTCTTGCTAAGGCCCAATTACTCTATTTTAAGCCCGTTTTATGTTCTTTTTATCCTCGGGTGCTTTCCTGAGTATAAACATGAAAAGAAAGATTAAAAAGCACCTTTTTACATAATTCAAGGGCTAAATCATCCAAAAGCATACCAAATATGGGGTTAAAATATGTTACTTTTACATTTATCACTCACAAGCCGCAATTTGTGTTGCTAAAAGCTAAGCTTACAATGGTAAGAAAAGACATATTCATATAAGGCATGAATTTGTGAGACATTTAATAAAGAATAGAGTACTTTCTATGGAATACGTGAGGTCGAAAAGAAACCTAGCTATAGCACCCCATGTCCGACCCAATCATCAGATCTAGGTTTGGAGTGCCACAGGTCGACCCGTTGGAAACACACCACTCATCCTTTTCAAAAAACTATCCATTTTGGCAAGTACCTTTTTTTCCAACACAGTATTCCATTAATTTAATACTAAATTTTTTCCCTTTTTAATAAAAAAATTTAATCTGTTAATTCATCATACTTAAATATTTAAATATACAAGAAATAGCCTTTGGTGGTAGTGTGAATAACATCCATAAACCACAAATAATGATAAGCCAAAGAGGCTACCGATCAATCATTTGAAGATTTCAAAACAATGTTTCAAGTAAAAATTAATGGTTTTAAAATGGTAGTATATAACAGTTGTCCTAGCACCCCCAGCAATTTTATGTTACCTAGGAAAATAAGAAGGCTAAAAAATGGTCGCAATTCTAGCTGTTTCCCTTCAATCACCATGCTCAACCTAAAAACCTAAACAAAAGAACAAACTAGGTAAGTTCATGAGAACTTAGTGAGTTCCGGGGAAAAAAAACCCACCAATATTACCATCAAACATTAATAAATAGACTCAAACTAATAGACTAGTTTTCCATATTTGGAGGATACGTCCCCTTAATCTGTAGATCAATTAGTAGATTTTACTTCGATCAAACTCAACTTTTTGATGGACAACACTAGTTTCTAACTCATACATGACAGTCACGGGCCCAACTGCTCCACGGATACACCACTTATGTGGACTACCCTTTTATGACTAAGAGGCTTACTTTACTTTTCAAGCAATGTGCACAACCACTTGCACCTTTTGTTATCACTTACTCCCCTCCTTGTGCCAACTTCTAATCATTGTTTCGTAGAAACAATTTTTCCTATATCTTCATATCTGCTCATTAGAGCTATTTAACAATTATCACTTTCATATCCTCCTAACTTCCCTCCTTTTTTGAGCATACATGTGTTCCTTCACAAGGCCGGGTTTTCATCAATCACGGTTTGCAACAAAGTTTTCTATTGGAAGCAAAACATTTTACAATGTGTCTTCTTTTTATCAATATACACAACATCCCTCTATTGCCTCCTTATACCAGTTTTGATATAGAGCTTGTGCACCACGGAAGGAGTACCCATACCATGTACATACTAGGTTTTCTGGGTCTATATAATCGTATATAACCTTGCCTGTAACACCCTGAATTTGGGCCTAGTAGGATTAGACCCATTGTGCCTTGGCCATGGGAGCATTTTAAAATTGTTGGGATTATGAGAACGGTATTATTTCAAGTTCGATCTATTAGGTGAGTGATTTTGGAAGGTTAGGGGGCTTCTATGAAGTCCCTGGATCAAACTTGGGCTTTAGGAAAATTTTGGTTTTAGGTGAATAAAACCCTGAGAGTTAGTAAGTAGGCTTTAAGAGTAAAATGTGGAGAAAAATGACACAAAAAGAGCTTGTGGTGTAGTGGCAAAGTGACGCCACATAAGAGACAAGGAGGTGACGCCACACATGGAAGTAAGGGGTCCAAGGTTCAAGCCCTAGCACTGGCATTTCATTTTGATTTATTTTTAAGTGAACTTGGACTTTGGCCCATAGATTTATATTTAGTTGCGCATGATGTTAGACACAAGAAAGTGAGTGGTGTAGTGGCAAGGTGTCATTAAGGGTGCAAGGGAGCCTGGGTTCGAATCTCATGACAAGCAGGGGAGTATTTATTTTATGGATTGGATGACCAGAGTTTGAGTTGGATTTAATCTCTGCTGACGGAGGGATCCCACATTGGAAAGATAGCAAGAAGGAAGGTGAGAAGTTGGCTATAAATGGAGCTGTCTATGAAGAGAGGATGCATACCTTGGTGGGCATTTGGGCATAGGAGCATTCGGAGCGCAGATTAGCTTTAGACTCCTATCAGGTGTGTATTCTCTCTACTCTAGCTGTAGAGCGGCAAATGCCGAAATGCCGGTCACACGGCGATGGTAGCCATATGTACCTGTGAGCACACGTGTGGGAGCTTCGACACGATAGTTGAGGCCAGCTTGAGTGTTCTTGTGGGTTTAGGCTATTTGGGCCACGATGGGCCGAAAGGGGCCAAGTGGGCCCAATGGGCCTATATGAATAAATTGTATGATTGTGTAGTAGATAGTGAACTAGACTATGGGAATCTCGTATCTGTGGCTAGATTTGGGCTAAGTGGGCCACGCAAGCATGTGGGCCCACATGGGCCGAATAAGGGGCCTCGAGCCCATTTACACCGTTATAACCATTTAGGTTATCTGAGTCGCTCGGGGCAGCAGAAGCCTTTGGAAAGGCTGTTAAATGCAAAATTACCAAAGTACCCTTGATGGGTAAATTATCGAAATACCCTTGGTTTGCAAAATTACCGAAATACCCTTAGTTTGTGAAATTATCAAAATACCCTTGGTTTGTAAAATTACCGAAATACCTTAGTTTGTAAAATTATCGAAATACACCTGGTTTGTGAAATTATCGAAATACCCCTGGTTTGTAAAATTACCAAAGTACACTTAATGGGTAAAATGACCGATATACCCTTGAAGTACAAAATGACAAAAACACCCTTACATGTTATATGGTTATTATTGTATGCGATTTGTGATTATTATGGTATGTTTATTATCGTATGATGCATTCTTGTGTTATTATGCTGCATGGGGATGGGATTATTAATATGGAGGAAGTGCTAATAGGTTCGCATGGCTACTTGACGACTGTGGATCCACCGAAGGCTTTTTAGCCACTGAGCAGCCATGTTGCACCGATAAGTTAGTGTCGCAGCCGGTGTCACAAAAGGAGTGTACGGATGGGTGGGTCGATGAAATCCCCACAGGAGTGCGCGGTTGGACAAGAGACGGAGTGCAGGGCTGGTATGGGCATTAATGCATTACATACATGGATTATGTTATTGAGATGGGCTTAGGTCCAGATGTGACTTATGATGTAGGTTAAGGCCCAACCGAGGCTATTTTGGGCTAAGGCCCAATTGCCACGTTATTGTAATAGGCGTCGGCTGAATTATTATGATGCATGTTTTTACTGATGAGGGTTGTACACACTGAGTTTTCGCAAACTCACCCCCTCTTTTTAATTTTTCCAGGTAACCTTTAGTAGGCGGTTTGAAGTATTGGAGGACTCAGAGGTGGCCACACTACGAGTAGTTTTGGATTTTAGTATTCTACTTTGCTTTATTAAATCATTTTTATTGGGTTGTAATAAGGCCTCTCTTAAATTCTGGTATAGTTTGGGATGTTTAGTTTATAATGTCTTAAATCTGTTCAACATTAAATCACGAATTTTCCAAAACAATATCTGTTTCAAAACACTACGTTTTCGCAACCAAGTTGTAAATATCACGTTTTATAAGTTAGTTGTTTTAAATTAAGCTTCCGCAACGAATAAGGTTTTGAAGGTAATGACTTCTTAATAAATGTCAATTATTAATAATAATCGCAAACTGGGACTTTAGTTTTTAAATATCAAGAGGGGTTTTCAATGAAAATGCGTTTTTCAAAAAATACCTCAATGTGACATGCTAGATTCGAGCCTAACTTCTAGGCCAATTTTGGGGTGTTACATTTAGTGGTATCAGAGTCTGGTTATAAAACTCAGTTTGTGAAATGGGCTTTAGTTTCTATTTTAAATATGTTTACAAATGATTTTAAAGTGGTTTTGGAGGATTTTTGTGTGGCACACCGAGTCTCCGGCGTCGGACCAAGTAAGTTCTCCTATCTGTTTTAAACTGTTATACTGTAGGTAGCTACTGGTACGTACTTTATATGTAATGTGCTATTTACTTAGGTTGCAATTAGGATTAGAGTCACAGCAGAAGCATAATGGTATAACTAGTATTGTGCGGCTACTAGATAGTTGGAAATTTTGAGGACGAAATTTCTTTAAGGGGGTAGATTTGTAACACCTTGAATTTGGGCCTAGTAGGATTGGGCCTATTGGGTCTTGGCCATGAGAGCGTTTTAAAATTTTGGGGATTATGAGAACGAAATTATTTCAAGTTCGACCTATTAAGTGAGTGATTTTGGAAGGTTAGGAGGCTTCTATGAAGTCCCGGATCAAACTTGGGCTTTAGGAAAATTTTGGTTTTAGGTGAATAAAACCCTAGGAGTTAGTAAGTAGGCTTTAAGAGTAAAATGTGGAGAACAATGACACAAAAAGATATTTTGGTGTAGTGGCAAAGTGACACCACATAAGAGACAAGGAGGTGACGCCACACATGGAAGTAAGGGATCCAATGTTCAAGCCTTTGCGCTGGCATCATTTTGATTTATTTTTAAGTGAACTTGGACTTTGGCCCATAGATTTATATTTAGTTGCGCATGATGTTAGACACAAGAAAGTGTGTGGTCTAGTGGCAAGGCGTCATTAAGGGTGCAAGGGATCCTGGCTTCGAATCTCATGACAAGTAGGGGGTATTTATTTTGCGGATTGGAAGGCCAGAGTTTGAGTTGGATTTAAACTCTGTTGACGGAGGGATCCCACATCAGAAAGATAGCAAGAGGGAAGGTGAGAAGCTGGCTATAATGGAGCTATCTATGAAGAGAGGAAGCATACCTTGTTGGGCGTTTGGGCATAAGAGCATTCAGAGCGCGGATTAGCTTCAGACTCCTATCAGGTGTGTATTCTCTCTACTCTAGCTGTAGAGAGGCAAATGCCGAAATACCGATCACACGACGATGGCAGCCACACGAGCGTGCGAACGCACGTGTGGGAGCTTCGACGCGATAGTTGAGGCCAACTTGAGTGTTCTTGTGCGTTTATGCTGTTTGGGCCACGATGGGCCAAAAAGGGCCAAGTGGGCCCAATGGGCCCATATAGATAAATTGTATGATTGTGTAGTAGATAGTGAGCTAGACTATGGGAATCTCGTATCTGTGGCTAGGTTTGGGTTAAGTGGGCCACACGGCCGAATAAGGGGCCTCGGGCCCATTTACACCATTATGACCATGTAGGTTATTTGAGTCGCTCGGGGCAACAACAGGTCTTTGGAAAGGCTATTAAATGTGAAATTACCCGATGGGTAAATTATCGAAATACCCCTACTTTGTAAAATTATTGAAATACCCTTGGTTTATAAAATTATCGAAATACCCCTAGTTTGCAAAATTATCGAAATAGCCTGGTTTGTAAAATTATCGAAATACCCCTAGTTTGTGAAATTATCGAAATACCCCTAGTTTATGAAATTACCAAGGTACCCTCAATGGGTAAAATGACCAATATGCCCTTGAAGTATAAAATAACAAAAATGCCCCTACATGTTATATGATTATTATTGTATGCGATTTATGATTATTATGGTATGTTTATTATCATATGATTCATTCATGTGTTATTATACTGCATGTGGATGGGATTATTAATGTGGAGGAAGTGCTAATAGGATCGCATAGTCACTTGACGACTGTGGATCCACCGAAGGCTTTTTAGCCACCGCGGTCATGCTACACCAATAAGTTAGTGCCGTAACCAGTGCTACAAAAGGATTGTATGGATGGGTGGGTTGATTAAATCCCCACAAGAGTGCACGGTTATATAGGAGACGAAGTGCAGGGCTAGTATGGGCATTAATGCATTGAATACATGGATTCTATTATTGAGATGGGCTTAGGCCCATATGTGATTTATGATGTGGGTTAAGGCCCAACTGAGGCTATTTTGGGCTAAGGCCCAATTGCCACCGTTATTGTAATAGGCGTCGACCTGGATTGTTGTGATACATGTTTTTACTGATAAAGGTTCTACACACTGAGTTTTCAAAACTCTCCGCCTCTTTTTAATTTTTCCAGGTAACCGTCAATAGGCGGTTCGACGTATTGGAGGACTCAGAGGTGGCTACACTACGAGTAGTTTTGGATTTTAGTATTCTACTTTACTTTATTAAACCATTTTATTGGGTTGTAATAAGGCCTCTCTTAAAATCTGGTATAGTTTGGGATTTTTAGTTTATAATGTTTTAAATCTGCTCAACATTGAATCACAGATTTTCCAAAACAACATCTGTTTTCAAAATAATACGTTTTCGCAACCAAGTTGTTAATATCATGTTTTATAAGTCAGTTGTTTTAAATTAAGCTTCCGTAATGAACAAGGTTTTGAAGGTAATGACTTCGTAATAAATGTCAATTATTAATAACAATCTTAAACTGGGACTTTAGTTTTTAAATATCAAGAGGGGTTTTCAATGAAAACGCGATTTTTAAAAAATAGCTCAATGTGACACGCCAGATTCGGGCCTAACTTCTAGGCCGGGTTTGGGGTGTTACATTGCATGCACTAACTCTTTGAATATGTTTTCTTATACATGAACACTAGAGACAATTAAAAAAGCCACTTACCTGGTTGTACAATGATAAGGATTAAATGAATTAACACAGATACTAAACATAAGTTACAGAGAAACTCACCAGAATACTTTACTCAAAACTTTGTCTACTTTATTGGTTCCTTTCCTTTAATATTGGGACCTTCTCCGGTTCTTTAGCTAAAAAAATAATACAATTTCTTTAAACATAAAAAAAATGAAAAAAACTTTACGATATAGCAAGAATCTGTAGACATGCAATTAGTTTCTAGATAGAAGTTTCCTTCTCACCCAGTATTCAAAGAAATCTTACCGAACCTCTCTTACTTTAGCTTCCATCTATCTGGTAAAGCTTAATAGAAGGTTCAAGAATTTACCAGCAAACAACTAGTATAGAAGCTCTCCTAAGCTTTAACGGTCAACACATCTATTAGCCAATAAGAACTCTCATGGTTTGTTCGATAATAACAAAGTCTAGTATAGAAGATGAATAAAAAATATTCTCTCTACTATCCTACTATCACGCTCCTCTTTATAGATAACTCTTGTCAAAATCCCAATCAAGATTATCTCTAATCATTACTCGCATTCGTACATTTTCACCAATTAATCACATCCTAAAAGGCTCTCAAAGTGTCCTAATTACTGTCACGTTACCTCTACTAAGATGTTAGATGACTTAAATGTGTCTCACAAGCTATCATACTTACTTTAGCAATGACACAAAAACATGGGTGGCAATCTTATTAGCAGGAAAGTCCATCTTATAAGGTTCACACCACAATTAGCAACTTGCCACACCACAAAGTGGAACTCCTTTGTGTTGCCAAAGTTCTACAAAACACTTTGCCACGAGGTTACCTTCCTCATCCTGTCTAAGCCTCAACTTAAGAGGTATTTGCCAGCTTAGTCTCCCAAATCGGGCCAACTCACCAAATAGGGTATGACACTAGCTGATCCACTGACCAAAGGATTATAGAGGAAAATGGTTCTTGATTCATGTAGAGAGATGAGTCTTAAGTCCAATGGTTGAAGAATTCATAGTAGATACCCAACTTAGTTATCTAAGTTCAATGAGGTCAAACAAAACCACTGAAAGACTCATGTGTACATTTTATCTGTATGATGTATATACATAAGGTTGAGTTCTTACTCTTAATAAATTCATAGCTCAGGGTTTGGGTGGTCTTATTGAGACGGACTTGATGAATTCACCGACATGTGAGGTTGATTTTATTACTTTTAATGAGTTTATATCCCAAAGTTTGTGTAACAGCCCACCTGGCGAAGTTTCCGTATTTGGTTACTATTTGGCATATAGATGGTAAATTAATGATAGATTTGGCTAAGTATAGTATTTGTTCTAGCTAAGTATAGAATTTTGTGTAATCCTAGTTTGGCGAGCTCTAAGGTTTGACGGACTCTTTTGTTAAGTATGCGCCCAACCTAGATGCTATGGGTGAACTCGTTAAGTTCACAATTGTTTATATTTGTTTACTATTTTAGTATGGTGATTTGGTTAATCAAGTTGAGGTCTAGTTAGAACAGAACTAGACTACTATAGATGATATTACTTAAATTTTCTTAAGTGCACTTAATCACATGAATGAAGAGAGTTAGTGGAATTATCTGATTTTTCCACTAATATTTGACTCTGTTGCTTAAGTATATAAGGATAACGATGGTCTTTTTGATACACTTTTAAGTTTTCTTTTTCTTTTTTGATTTTCTATGAAAGTCTCTGAAAAACTTAAGCTTAGAAAACTTCATCGAAGTGAAGGCTCACAGTATCTAGGTGACTTATATGTTAGTACCAGCTCACTAGTAATTACTGATGAACCCTTATGTTATCATTGTAGTCATTTACATGCTTTTCGTATTGTATGCATAGATGTTAAAATGGTGTGTAAGTAAGGAAACTTCATGATTCCAGATTAAGTGTTGTTGATTCTTGAATGCATGTTCAAATTTGATAGATTGATGATATGGTATGTATAAATATCTTTCTTTTAGCTCAAGAAGCTAACGAGGGTCCAAGCAATAAAGGCAAAGGACATGCTTTGTTATATAATTTGTGTAAGGTCAGTAAAAACGAGAAGAAAAAGTATAGAATAAAGAAAAAAGCATTACAATTGAGAAAAAAAAGTAAAAAGTCAAGTGACAAAACAAAATTTACAAAAGTGAGAGAAAACTCAGTCATCAGTGCACCAATACTCGTTAAGTTGACCATAGTTGCTAGTATTATATTGTATCTTCCTACATGGGGAGATAAGGTAGGTGAGAGGGGGAGAGAAAAGACGGTGAGCTTGGATGAAACATTAAGAGGGAAGAGAGGGAACAATGTCATGTGCCTAACTATTTCTAGTGTTTGAATCGTCTTGAGCCATATCTTTCTTTGAACTCATACCGTCCTAAGCCTTAGAACGTTACAAGCCTAGAAGACCAATGTGACTTAAGCGTTCTTTGTGCATAATATTCTTGAATTGCTAACAATTATACTCAATGAATACTTTTTGATTCACATGATTGTTTCTACTACATATCTATTTTATTTATGTTAATGGTGATATTGTTAAATCTTTGATAATGGGAATTACTTCTAATTTGTTAGTAATGTAACTTTGTAAACTAATCCTGATTTGCTTTAAAAATTTCCAAGGCATCGACCTATCAAGATTAATTTACTTGTGCGATAAGAATTGTTACATCTTTTGTAACACCCCTTACCTGTGTCCGACATTGGGACAGGATACGAGGCATTACCATACTTAACCTTACTTGAGCATGCATTTTCGGGCTATAAAATTTTGGTGCAACTTAAAAATTTTCCTTCTTAATCATAACATGCATCTTATAGGCCTACGAGGCCTTAAACACACATCTGGAAGATTTCAAAGTTCAACTGGAAGCTCTTTCTCTCCTAGAAAAGTTTTGCCTAAACAGAGGTCACATGCCCGTGTGACATGGGACACGCCCGTGTGGGCTGGCCGTGTGATCTCACATGCCCATGTCCCTAGCCTTGTAGAATTTATTTTCATTTCGAACCTACAGGAGTTTTCACATTGCCGGACACACGCCTGTGTCAATAGCCCATGTCCCACACACGGCCAAGACACGCCCGTGTCCTTCACCCATGGAGCCCTCTGTTTATGACATCATCAAACCCTTAATGGCATGCGGCCAAGGCACACGCCTATGTTCTGGCCCGTGTGATGAATCTAATTGTCGTAATAAATGTAGGGGACACACAACCTATTTGGTTGACCGTGTACCATACACGGCCTAGACACACGCCGTGTGTCTACCCGTGTGGACAATTAGGAGCTATTCTCCAAGCCCTTTTGCCACCATGAAACTTAAACTCATTCATTCCATTACAAGAAGCACATGATATATCAATATAAATAATGAAGAATCTTTAAATTATCATTCATTCCATCCACATTTTACTCAATATCTTGCGTGAACATTCATTTCATGATTCCCATCACTTTTGAACATAAACTTGACAATATTGGCCTATTCATCATGGCCATTTACAAAATGAGTGTGAAACATTAATAGCCAACCCTTTTGGCCTTCAAACATGTCATGACACGAAACAATAAAGTTCTTATACATGCCATACTCAAAAAGAATTTAACTTTACTATCCCAAAAGAACGGTTGATAGTGTGATCCGAGCTCCAACGTTCTATGATCCCCGATCTAACTTGGTAAAACTACAAGGAAAAGGGAAAAGAGAGGGGTAAGCATATGGCTTAGTAAGTTTGCATGAAATTCTAAAGCAACATAATTGCTCAAATCAAATTCATCCATCACATGTAACAATAGCAACATAAGTCTCAATGTTTAGGCATACTTATTCATACTTACTCACATTTATTTTTTCCCATCTCATGTCACATTATGATTTTTTAACTTGTACATATTCATGGTACCTGTATCACTCAATTATATAACTTAGCACATATGCTAACATGAACATAAGTTCAAATTTTCATCATTCTTATCATGAATGAAACTCAAGGTCATCCATAAACGAATTTGGCTATTTACTATTTTACATATTTAACTCTTTTGCCCATAAACCAATAAGATTATCGTAGGATATTCGAACTCATCATATGTAAATCTTGATGCCAACGCCATATCCCAGATATGGTCTTACATGGGATCACCCCTTGATGCTGATGCCATCTCCTAGATATGGTCTTCACATGATCTTATAGTTCGATGTCGATGCTATGTCCCAGACATGGTCTTATACGAGATCGTACATGAATGTCGATGCCATGTCCTAGACATGGTCTTATACGAGATCTTCCTTTGGTGTCGAGGCCATATCCTAACATGGTCTTACACGGGTCCTTCTTTATTCAATGCTATACATGGGTAACCTCATTATTTCGAATCTCTATTCGGGATTTCACATAACTTATTTTTACCATTTCCTCATCGAGGCTTCATCACTCGATTTCCATAGCAATAACGTACATTGTCATAATATTAAGTAGTTTCAAACACCAAAACATTATGAAACTCTAACTTCATACAAACTTACCTCGAATCTCAAAATGTGTATCGATGCTCAATTTAGTCCTCGATTTTGTTCTTGCCTCGGTTTCGATCCGAGTTTCGGTTTCTTGATCTATGGTAAAAAAATTCACTTATTGAATGCACATATTGACTAAATTGACTCATAATTTATATTTTAGAAAAATTATGATTTTGCCCTTAAACTTTTACATAATTACATTTTGCCCCTAGGCTCGTAAAATGATTTTCATTCAACTTTCTTGTATTTCAAGCCTAGCCAAATCATATTCTCAACTTTAACAACCTTCAATTTCCACTATTTCATTCAGGTATGACCATTTTTATAACTTTTACAATTTGGTCCTTTTATGCATTTTTCATGAAAATCACTTAGAAAAAGATGTTTATCATACATAAAACTTTCATATTCCTCCATAAAACATCAAAATACATGCATGTCACACATGGGTAAATTTTTGAACATGAACCCTAGCTCAAAATATAGCTAGAAATAGCTAAACCGAGTTATGAGGGTCTCAAAAATATGAAGAACATTAAAAACGGGTCTATGATGCACTTACTATCAAGCTTGGAAGTTGAAGAAACCCTAGCTATGGAGAGAATGAGAATTTCAGCTATGGTGAAGAAGATGGACATCAATTTTGGCTTTATTTTCCCTTTTAATTCTTTTATTAACCAAATAACCAAAATACCCTTAATGGTCATTTCTTGAGATTTTTCCTTCCCATGTCCATTTTTTTCTATCATAAAATATAATGTTCTAATTGCTAAATAAGGACCTCTAATAATTTTCATAATTCTATTTCATACTTAAATCTTCTAGAATCTCATTTTTCCATTCTTTGCAATTTAGCCCTAATGGACAATTTAATCACTAATTAATAAAATTTCTTCAAGAGATTTTCAAACAATCATGAAATCACCTCATAAACCTTATAGAAATCATAAAACTCATATTTTTACTTCGGATTTGTAGTCTCACACCACTATCCGACTAGGCCCTAAGTCGGGCTGTTACATCTTTAATATTTGACAATTATGTTTTTAATAGTAATAAAATCCAATGGACATCTTCTTATTGCATCCTATGTATCTAGACTTGGTTTTCTTGAAGACGAGCAAAAAGTTAAGTGTGGGGGAGTCTAGGTGTGAGGTTTTTATTTATATCCATCTTCACTAACTTTAGCTTATTTAAAGAAACAAACCAAGTTCATTTTTTATATTTTATTTTTTATTTACGTTTTTTTAGTTGGTTTACTTTTATTTACAATTATTTTTTTCCTTTTGTTTTCATACTTTCTTTTTGTTTATTTTAATTATATGTTTACATTGCTTGAGGACAAGTAGTGACTTAAGCGTGGGGGAGTTTGATTTGTCGTAATTCATTGTAGCAGATTAAATTAGTTTTCACATTTAAGAAGCTAGAATACAATCACTTTTGTTATGTTTTAGTCGAGTTTTCATAACTTCATTTACATTCAATAAAAAGTGTAATTTAAGTCTTTTATTGACCATAGGGGCTGAATAAGGCCTAAGGGTGAGCTAATATACTTTGTGAGTGTGCAGGAGACTGTTAAAAGGCATGCTAACTCGATAATGGTCGCTGTGTTGCAACACGGAGAGTTTGGCATCGCAACATAGTGAGCAAAATAGAAGAATTCCAAGACTACCTTCGGTGACGCATCACAACATGAGGATGTTGCCTGTGTCGCGACATGCCCCTGAAGATACCCTGAATATGAGCATACTACCCTCAATGTCATGACACATGCATTAACGTTTCGTGACATCGGTCCTGTACAGGAAGCACTTATGAGTCATTGACATTTTGGTCTACACAATCAAATGTTTAACACGAGAATGTTAGCTAACCTAGGGTTGAGGATGATAACTACCCTAATTCTATAATTAGACTCATTTAACACTTGTGATGGAAAACGTTTGATATTCTAAGTTCTTTTTTGTAATTTAGTTTTTCTTTCTTTCTCTTAGGGTTTAGATTTTATTTCAGTTCTTTTCATTCGTGTTTAGGAAACTTGATTTGTAGACGTAATCAAATGTTTGAGGATTTATGCGCTTCATCAATCGAATACAATCAGGATTATTTAAACTTTATTCTTGATTTATTTTTTCATGCATATACTTATCATCAAGTTTACTATGTTTATGGATTTCATGAGGAACTAATCCTCTTATGGCGGATTAGCAAGTGGAGGTGTTATTAACTAATCGTCATGTAGCGTTTTTTTTAACGGATAAATTGTTTGGGAAAGGAAGAACTTCAATCCTAGGCTTGACGACCCTAAGAAGTAATTTAGGTGGAATTAACCCAAAATTGGTATGACCTATCCATTAGCACCTTAGCCCTGACTCGGTTTGGACTGTGAGATCGAGAGACAAGTAGTTCTTGTTAACTTGTTAGTTTAGTGGAAGATTGAGAGATCCTACTAGGGTAATAACTAGTTGATTGAATAGAAACTTAAAATAAGAATTAGTTATAATCACCAAAGCGAACTAATCACCCATGTCTAGATTTGATTAAGTTTATAAATTAAGTTTTCTAAAGTCTACTTTATTTATGCATCTTTTATTTCATCATTTATAAAAATCCAAAAATTCTTCTTTATGTTTCATCGTACTATAATTTATTTAAACTACTAATTATATCTATTAGCATCTAGGTTGGAATTAATCTAGTACTCACCTTCCTTGGGTACGATCCTTGTAGTACTCACCTACTTTGTTGTAACTATATTACAACCTGACCGATATACTTGCAGACACCACCTCAATTCCACATCTTTAGTTGCAGTATTCACACTCTAGACATTAATACGTCCGAAGGCAGTCAATACGCCAAATGGCTTAAACGTTATTTCAAACTACTAATGATTTCATTCAAACTTTAGTAACGCCACAACTATCGTATATTTATATTTATAACTTTGTAATAATTTTATAAAGCTTTCACCAAATTATTTGGCTATAAGCTAGTCTGATTTTGAGTAGTGACACATCAAACTAGGAATCCTATCATAGGGTTAGGCTTGGCATGCTATAGTTTGGGTGGTCCTAGTGAGACAGACTTGATGAATTCACTAAATTTAAATTTTAGAGGATGAATTTAATAAATGCTCTTAATAATTTCATAGCCTTGAGTCAGATGATCTATATTGAGATAGACTTGTTGCAATCCCCTACGTAAATTTGAAGAACTAGCCACCTTTTATGAAAGGCATTGGGCAGTCTTTCTAGAGCACTTACCAGCATCCCAAGGTGTATTGGCTAAAACTTGCTGATTTATCATGGAACATCAATTGGATTTGAGATTAGTCGTGTGTCATGAGTTAACCCCTATATTAACAAGCTCAAGATTCATTCACTTGTTAAGAGAAGAGTCACTCATTTCACTTGTACTACTTCAAATCCACAATATACCAGTGCTTAAGCGGCTAATTCGATGTTTCTCTTCTCATATCTTTTCTTGTGTTTACAAAATTTCCAATCACTTTGCATTAGTGGGGAAAGGTTAATAATGCAAATTTATTTCAACAATTACAAATTATTATTTCCAACAATTATAAACCATTTTTACACTTACAAAAATATTAAATATTTTTCAGATTGTTACATGGAAATATTACCATTTTTCCCTACTAAATTGCATTTTTACCCCTTCCAAAATCCTATAAGTAAGAGGCATTTTCCCTTCATTTGATACACTACTGAAAAAACAAAGCTTCTACTCTCTCTCAACTCTCTCATTCTTTCTAAAACTTTAGAATTTTTTTTTTGAATTACATTAGATAAAATTATGTCTAGGAGTTTGGGTTTTAAGCGGAACCGTTTGTGACCCCTCCAAACTTTCCTGAGAATTGATCCTTGTGACACCCCAAACTCGACCGAGATGGACCGACCTAATTTGAAGCGTTACATTAGCCACCTAAGTGACTTTCCGACTAATGACCACCCAAGACACACCCTACCTTATAACACCTCAATCTTATCTGATTATTAGTTAATTATTAAAGCGGAAGCAAATAATGAGACAATTTTAAACTTTTCCTAGGTAATTTAACCTAAGGGCATTTTCATCATTTTACCACCTATGGTAAAACTAATCTAATTTTAGATCAAGATGTTTACTAACATTCTTTTAGTCAAAATTATGCAAGCCTAAAAATTTTATCTTAATTTGAGTTCGTTTACTATGTCTAATTCAAGTTTTATTACTAGGGACTAAATTGTAATAAATACAAACTATCAGGACCTATTCCAAATTATGAAAGTGTGTTTCTATCGAATTTTACCCATTAAGAGGCTAATCCTAAAATTTTACCAAGTTTCTTAATCATCTAGGGCTCTAATTAGACTAAAAAATTTTCAAGACTAAATCGTAACTTAATCAAATTAGTATACCAATTTAAAAAGGTAAAATTAGACCCCCAAAATCCCACACGGCTGTGTCCCCTAGACCGTGTGCCATTAAATGATCGTGTTCATGTCGGAAAAAACTTTTAGACAAATCAGATCGTACACGCCTGTATGTGATATCTCCAGTTTCCACACGCTTATGTCACTTACCCACAAGCCCTGTTCAACCCTTTACACACCTGTGTGGGTAGGCACACACCCATGGGAAAACCTCTGCACCTATTTTTGTGAAAAACACATTTTAGAACCCAATTTTGCATATTTTAATGGTTAATTAAACCCGATTTAACAATTAATTAACATACATATACATACACCTTCAATTGAATTTATTGACATCAATTAAGCCTCAATTAAATAGAATTAGGCAATTAATTTCATGCACATCAAACATCGAATAAATCAAACAAGTGGCATACCATAGTCGCTAGTAAATCACTCCATGGAAGCTTCATTTAAACATTTGTTAGTATAAATTTCATGCCTCACACTCCATATTATCAATCACCATGTTATCAAGCAACAAAACACCATAATTTATTCAATAATTAATCTCAAACATGCCTCAAAATTATTATAAGACCATCCAAATAAAATGTCCAATGTCCAAAGTCCATTTACAACCACAATCAAACTAATTCTTGGGAGTTCCACAATGCCCGACTATAGTCTTTATAATGCGTAATTAAGTCTCTACCAAGCCTAAATCTCTTGGAACTCTCTTGCTTGGCTCCTAAGCTCCTCAATCTCGACGATTATCTGCACAAATGTGAGGGTGTGAGCTTTAAAAAGCTCAGTGAATGTTATTAAAAATGATAAGTAAATTAACATCCAAATCATGCTTCATTCACAACCAATCAATCACTAATTATAAGCCAAAATAATGAAACATGTCAATTAAATTTCCATAAGCATTTTTAATACCAAAAATCAATTATTCATGGCTTTCAATCATCAATTGATATAGCAACAATCACACATAAATATACATATTGGCATACATTTCTCATGGCTTAATCTGGTGATCATATATCGGATAAATGGATCTTTGGACTCCAACAAATATCAAATACAGTCCACCGAGTTGAGTAGGCCAAAGCACACGCTCCCTTATAGTGCCTCAAATAACCCATTGAATAGAGACTCATGCTCAACACTCCCTTATCTACTCCAAGCAAATCAGTCCAACTAGAGCTATATGCTCACAATGTCACAAATAATGGTGAGTACCCACAAATCCTATGGCATTCAAACTATATTCAATGGATCCACCATGCATGTTGCCAATATATTCAGTTAAATATAGCATATAAATCAATCATTATTATGCTCAATTTAATGTGACAAGATGCTTATATGTAACTTATAACATAGTCATTTAACATCTAATTAAATCAAGCAATTCATTTACCAATTTTCCATATTCAATTACCAATTGTAAAACCAACATATCAGGATAAAAAATATCAACACACATGCCTAAAATCATCCTTAAAATTAATCTAATTAAATAGCACAACACCACCCAAAAATTCACTTACCATTTTTCTTTAATACAAATTCAATTTTTGCACACTTAATATCAATCTTGAAAAATCAACCATTCAACCATAATTTAGTCAATTGAAATAATTAATTAAGCTACTAATTAAACATAATTGAGGGTCAATTTACCAAATCACCCTTAGAAACACTCACCACAAAATTTTATTCTACCACAATAAGTGATCAACTAGACAATTTCAAGCTTCAATTCCAATTATCTCGGTCCTCTTCAAGATTCGGAGCTTTAGCAAAGAAAAAGTAGACATTACCACCTTTCCAAAGCTATATTAAACACAATTTTAATTAACTATGCTAATCGAAATTCTCTCACAAAGATACCTTACCAGATTTGTAACATCAAGTCGAAAAATCGATTCCTCACAAATTCGACCTCTCCAGCCCTCCTAAACACTCCCAAGCATCAATATTAAACCAATTACACATAAACTAAGAATCAATTTCACATTTAAATCAATTTCACAAAATCAGGAAAATCAATTCATGAAGATGATGAAATTCGGATTTATTCAAATTACCTCACGAATCATGTTTAATCTTTGATAAATAAGATCAATTTTTTTTTTAATAGACCCATTTTGAGTTGAAACATCCATTAATTTGTGGATTTCCTCTCAAAATTCAAAATCCACCATTAAAGCACCTTAAGCTTTTGAAGAAGATGAATTTTATAAAAAATAATGTAATTATCACTCAAATCATGTTAAAATGTTTCTAATCATCATAAAAATAAGTTTAGAAATAATAATTATCTTTGATTCATTCTAAATCCTTTGATTAAAAATCTTGACTCAAGAATCTTGAGAAATTTCAGAATATTTTTGGCTACTTTTGTGAATAATTTCGGATGAATTAAGAGAGTATTTTGAGAAGAAAATTGATTGGATCTATTCTCTAATGATAGATCTTTAAAACCATGTAAAGAAAACGAAATTTATAGCTCTCTAATATTATGTAAATGGTGTAAAAACTAGGCTAGATGCATTGTGTTTAAAGTTGAAACAACCTAGCAGAAATTTAAGAATTGGGGAATTTTCCTAATGGCCACTCTCACATTTCCCTTACTTTACCATTTAATCATTTCCTTTAAGGTTTATTTGCCAAATAAGTACTCCTAATTTTCCCTTATTTTACAATTAAACTCAATTTAATTAATATTTATATTTAACTCAAATTAATCCCCAATAAAATTATTTTAAATTTTTTGATCCAAATTAATTATTTTCATTAATAAATATTTAAAATCTTTAAAATTAATTTTCCAAAAATATTTTTATTTTTCTGGATTATTGTTTAATCAATTTTAGATGAAACTAACCTCCTAAATTAAATTAAAATTACTAGAAACCCATAAATTCCTAGTTTCACACTCAGAACCCGAAAAATATACCAGGAACTACTAGACCTAGTTTAGGGATATTACAATCCTTGTGTAATTTTTCCAATTAATTCTATTTTAAGATTATTTTAGAAGAGCAATACCAATTGAATTCTACCTTTCATATTTGGGTGTACGAATATTGAAAAACTATGTTAACCTTGGGGGATGACGTCCACTATATGATTACACCAATCAGGGCGAATTCGTTTCTAAGGAAGTGGTCTTCCATGGCATAGTTAGGGGTGAGCAAAACTCGATTCGACTCGAAAAAATTAAAAAAAAATTGAATTTCGAGTTAAACGAATCGAGTTATTCGAGTCAACTAGAATTTTTTTCGAATTTCTAGTTCAAATCGAGTTGAGTTTTCAAATTCAAATAATTCGAATATCAAACTATAATATTTTATATTTTTACTCCAAACTCCCAAACATTTATCTTTTACTCCCCTCCCATCCCAATCCCCCATCTACCCAAAAACCATTTCCCACCAAAATTTTTCTCTCCCATTTACTTTTCCTCAAAATTTTACTCACAAAACCCTCAAAACTTTTTATTTTTCCCTAAAATTTTTACTCCCTCCCACTTCCCCCCTAAAACTTTTACTCCCATCCCACCCACAATATATATATTTTTTAATATTTTCCCTCCAAAATTTTATCTCCCTATTTACTTTCCCTCAAACTTTTACTCTCCAAAACTTTTTATTTTCCCCCTAAACTTTTACTTTTCACCCTTTACTCCCAAATAAAAATCAAAATTATCCAAAAAAATCCCTAAACATAAATAGTAATAATTTTATTTATATCTACTATTTATATTATTAAATTAAATTTTACATTTTATATTTTTATAATAATGAATTGTTTAGTCATATTGAATATTTATATTAAAATTAAACTATTAATGATGCCATAAAATATTCGTGTTAAAATTTTATATTAGTATCAATTTCACATTTTATCTTTAAAATAACTTTTATTAAAAAATCACATTTTACATTTAATATTTTTTTTAATTCCAAAAACATGGTGACAAGAATCTGAAGATAATTGAAATAACTAAGCAAGCAAAGAAGCTAACCCGTATATAAAAGATTAATAAATAAATTATGAGGTGATGAAAGTTAATAAAAAATTTGATTACGGTGGACAAATTTTATTACGGTAGGTGACAGTGGTTACAAGGACCCAAAATTATTTTTAAAATTTAACTCGAACAAATATATTCGATTCGATTCGATTCGAATTCCATCTCACTTGACTCGATTCGAAAATTTCAAATCAAATTAGGATGATAAAATATGATTCGCCAACTCGATTAACTCGAAATTTTCATTCGATTCGATCGAACGCTCACCCCTAGGCACAATAATACTTTATTCATTTAATCTTGATTTTTTTTTTCATTCAGTGCTAACGAGTTTGTTTGCAGTAGTATATTTTCCAACACACCTAATTAGATATCAATAATTGGATTCTTATAAAAACAAAGCACAGTTAATTAAAAAGATGCTTAAACATAAAAATTACACCAATACACATAATGAACTAATAATCAATATTTTACTTAAGAATCCAGAAAAATGATAAACGTATGGGCCCAAAATATATGAAATATGAACACTTATCACACCCAGACACTTATGGTGCCTTTGGATGGACAGTGCTTTTACCTCTGGTAAGGTTAAAAATAGTGGTGGAGGTGAGATTAGTTATTGTTGTTGTGAGGTAAAAGATTCCACCGTACCACAGCTACCGCCCATCTAAAGGGTGGTGCCTTAGTCTTTTTCTTGTCCTTAAGCAAAACAATGAAAATCCAACCTAAAGAATCTAATCTGAGTCAACAATCAAAATATCAGTTTATACTATCAATATAAACAAATATGCTTTTATGTACATTATTGAAATCCCATATGATAACAACATATAAATAATAATAAAATCCATATAACTAAGTATATTCAAAACTAATGGACCTTTGTACTTGTTTGAATAGTTTTTCCTATGTCACACAATACATAAGAGATATTAAAAGAATTAAGAGGATGCATCCAAAATTCAACATACTTCAAAAGTCACTTGGTCCCTAAACTTCATAATTTTGATCACGCATAGAGTATCAGAAAAAAGTTTCCGGTTTCATCAAAGAATTCCATTAATTAACATGAGCTTGAAACATAATTCATATAATATAACCATTATGCTCTTTCTTTCTTTCCTTTTTTTTAAAAAAATTGGGTCGATTACCCTTGAATGCGAGTGTAAATGACAACCCAAGCACTCACCCCAAATTATTCAATTAATCAAACCTAAATAGCTTGTAACTTTACTCATATCTACATCAATGGAGCATATTAGGAAAAACTAAATCTTTTGATGTGAAGGTAGATAACAATCAAGCACCTACCCTTGGTTACTCAATCGAGCCACTAGTTCATTTCAAAACTCATAAAGAAAACAACGGAGGAAGCAATTCTTATGCTCATTATCAAAATTTCCAATTTAGCACATTTATTAATATGTAATCTATAGCACCCTTACCCGTGGTCGGAACCGGATACGAGGCATTATCGAACTTACCTTACTTGAACATACACTATCGGTCTATAAAATTTCATTTCAACTTAAAAATCTTCATTCATATTCATAACATCCTTATTATGGGCCTACGAGGCCCTAAACATACATACTGAAGGGTTCGAGAACAACCCAGAAACTTTTACGCACTTAGAAATTTTTTACCTAAAACAAGGTCATACGCCCGTGTGGGCAGGCCATGTGGTCACACACGCCCATGTTCCTATCCCGTATGAAATTTATTTTTCATTTCAAACCTACAGGGGTTTTCTCACGGCCAGGACATATGCCTGTGCCTGGTGCCTGTGTCCCTCACACAGCCTAGACACACCCGTGTCCTCACTCGTGTGTGAAAAACCTGGGTATTCTATTTATGGAATCAACAAGCTCTTAAGGGCACATGCCCGTGTGCTGGCCCGTGTGATGAATCAAATTCTCGCAATTTGATACAGGGGTCACGACCTATCAACACACCCATGGGGCTGACCGTGTGTCACACACGGCCTAGACACATGCCCGTGTGTCTACTCGTGTGGACAATTAGAAGGCTATTTTCCAAGCCAATTGCCACCCTAAAACATAAAGACACATATACCAACAAAAGCAACACATGGCATGACAATAATACACTATGAATAATCACTAATCATCATTCATACACTTCACATTTTACTCCATCATTTGCATGAACTTTCACTTCATAAAACTCATCATCATTAAAATATGAAGCTTGACAAACATTGGCCAATTCCCAATGGCCATATACAAAATAGAATGTATAACATTAGTAGCCAACACTTTGGCTTTCAAATATGACATAACACAAGATGACCAAGTTCCTATACATGCCATACTCATAACAATTTAACTTTACTATACCAAAAGAATGATTGATAGTGTGATCCGAGCTCCGACGTTCAACGATCCCCGAGCTAGCTTGGTGATACTACAAGGAAAAGGGAAAAGGGAAAGAGGTAAGCATATAGCTTAGTAAGTTTGCATAAATTAAAATAGCAACATAAGGGCTCATAATAAAAACCATTCATCTCATTGAATGTTAACAACACAATTGCTCAAGTATTTTGACATACTTACTCTTACTTACTCTTATCTATCACATATCACATTACGATTTCATAGATCATATTTTACTCATGGGTACCTATATCACTTCATCACATGGTTTAGCACTTATGCTATCTTGAACATAAACTTAACTCATGATCATCCTTAACTTAAATGTAACTCTTTGTCCGTTGAACTATTAGGAATATCGGAGGATACTCAATCTCATCATACATGTATCATGATGCCAATACCATATCCCAGATATGGTCTTACATGGGATCACCTCTTGATACCGATGCTATATCCCAGATGTGGTCTTACACGAGATCTCTTAGCTTGAAGTCGATGCCATGTCCTAAACATGGTCTTACACGAGATCTTCCTTTGGTGCCGAGGCCATGTTCTAGACATGGTCTTATACAGGACCTTTCTTATTCGTTGTCGATGCCATGTCCGAGACATGGTCTTATATAGGACCTTCCTATTCGATGCCGATGCCATGTCCGAGATATGGTCTTATACGGACCTACATTTGGTACCGATGCCATGTCCCAAAATGGTCTTACACGGGACCTTCCTTATCTCATGCCGTGACATAGGTATCCTTGTTATTCCGAATCTTCAACTGGGACTTCAACTTAACATATTCACATCATTTTCTCATCGAGGTATCATAAATCAACTTCATGGAAGTAATTTGCATTTCTCACAATAATAAGTAATTTAAACATAATAACAAATGTAACCTTAATTTCACACAAACTTACCTCGGTACTCAAAATAGGTGTAGATGTTTGATTTAGTCCACAACTTTGTTCTTACCTCGGTTTCAGTCCGGGCTTTGTGTTTCTTGATCTATAATAACAATTTAACTTTTTAATACTCACATTGACTAAATTGACTCATGAATCATACTTTGGAAAATTATGATTTTGCCCTTAAACTTTTACATAATTACACTTTTTCCCTTAGGCTCATAAAATGATTTTTATTCAACTTTCTTGTATTTTAAGCCTAGCCGAATCACTTTCATAACTACAACAGCCCCCTAATTTCCACTATTTCACTCATGTATAACCATTTTTATAACTTTTACAATTTGATCCTTTTAAGCATTTTTCATGAAAATTATTTAGAAAAAGATGTTTATCATACATCAAACTTCCATATGCTTCCACAAAACATCAAAATACATGCATGTCATACATGGGTAAATTTTTTAACATAAACCCTAGCTCAAAATATAGCTAGAAATAGCTAAATCGAGCTACGAGGATCTCAAAAATATGAATAACATTAAAAATGGGACTAGGAGGTACTTACAATCAAGTTTGAAAGTTAAAGAAACCCTAGCTATGGCTCCTTAGTGATTTTCGGCCATGGGAGAAGAAGATGAACAAAATTTTGACTTCTTTTTCCCTTTTTAATCTTTTATTTACCAAATGACAAAAATACCCTTAAGGCCTATTTCTTAAGATTTTTCCTTCCCATGTCTATTTTTGTCTATCTTGACATAATAATGTAATTGCTAAATAAGGACCTCTAGTAATTTTTATAATTCCATTTCATACTTAAATCTTCTAGAATCTCATATTCTCTAATCTTTGCAATTTAGTTCTAATGGACAAATTGATCGCTAATAAATAAATTTTCCTCATGAAATTTTCACACAATCATGCAAACACATCATAAGCTTTATAAAATTAAAAAAAAAACATATATTTCTACTTCGAATTTGTGGTCTCGTAACCACTATTCTGACTAGGCCCTAAATTGGGCTGTTACAATTCTCCACCCCTTAGGGATTTTCGTCCCCAAAATCTTACTGGTAAAATAGTTTGGGCACTGGTTTCTCATAGCCTCCTAGGGCTCCCATGTATCCTTTTCTACCCCAAGTCTTTGCCATAGTACTTTCACAAGAGCTATAATTTTATTCCTTAACTATTTGATTTCCCGTGCTAGGATCTTAACGGGTTCTTCGAAATATGTCATGTCAGGTTGAATTTCAGCCTCTGTCGGTGCAATCACATGCGAAGGATCTGACAGTTAATGACGTAACATCGATACGTGGAACACATCATGAATCTTTTCCAATTCAGATGGAAAAGCCAATTGATGGGCTATTGACCCTATCCTCTCAGTAATCTCATATGGTCCAATGAAATGCGGAATTAATTTGCCTTTTTGGCCAAATCTGAGAACTTTCTTCCATGGTAAAACTTTCAAAAACACCTTATCACCAACTTGAAACTCAATCTCTTTTCGTTTCAAGTTCGAGTAATATTTTGTCTATCAGAAGTAGCTTTTAGACAATCACGGATTATTTTTACCTTCTCTTCTGTTTCTCTAATCAGATCAACTCCGTGAATCTGATTTTCCTTAAGTTCAGTCCAATACAAAGGCGTTCGACACTTATGCCTATACAAAACCTCATAAGGCACCATTTCAAACTCGATTGAAAACTGTTATTATAAGCAAACTCTACCAACAGTAGGTACTTTTCCTAACTGCCCTGAAATTCAAGAACACAATACTGGAGCCTATCCTCAAGTATCTATATTAATCTCTTTGACTGTTCATCAGTTTGTAGGTGAAAAGCTATATTGAAACTCAACTTTCTGCCTAAAGCTTCTTGCAACTTTTTCTAAAATTGTGATGTGAATCTTAGATCTCTATCCAATATAATCGATAAAGGCACTCCATGTAGCCTCACAATCTCTGAAATATACAAGTCTGCCAACTTATCAAGTGAAAAATCAACGCGCACAGATATGAAATGGGTCGACTTCATAAGTCTATCTACCACAACCCATATGACATCTTTCTTGCTCGGTGTCAACGGTAAACCCGTTACAAAGTCCATAGTAATACGGTCCCATTTCCACTCGGGAACCATGATAGGTTGAAGCAAACCCGAAGGTACTTGGTGTTCAACTTTCACTTGCTGACAAATCAAGCATCTTGATACAAACTCAGAAACTTCTTTCTTCATACTCGGCCACCAAAACCATTTCTTAAAATCATTATACATTTTTGTGCTGTCTGGATGTACATATATACATCCACTATGTGCATCATGTAAAATCTTCTAGATAAGTTCATCATTCTTCGATACACAGACTCTGTCTCTGACATCAAACATCCATCAGAATTAATCTGAAAGTCAGACTCTACACCCGACTTGCACTAAACTCTTTTGGCTTGCAAGTCACTATCATCTTTCTAAGCTTCGCAGATCTCTTGGAGAAACATCGACCTAGCTCTCAACTTGGCTAGAATAGAACCATCACTTGACAAAGTCACCCGTGTATTCATAGCCCTCAATGCAAACAAGGGTTTCCTACTCAAAGCATCGGCGACCATGTTCCCCTTACCCAGATGGTAGTCAATTACTAGCTCATAGTCCTTTATCAACTCTAACTATCTTCGTTGCCTTAAGCTCAATTCTTTTTGAGTCATCAAGTACTTTAGGCTTTTATGATCGGTGAATATATGATATTTTTCACCATACAAATGGTGTCTCTATATCTTCAGTGCAAACACAATGGCAGCCAACTCTAAGTCATGTGTCAGGTAATTTTTCTCATGCGGCTTTAATTTTCTAGAGGCATATGCTATTACCTTGCCCTCTTGCATAAGCACATAGCCCAATCCATTCAAGGATTCATCACTATAAATTACAAATTCTTTTCTCGGTTCAGGTTGCACTAGAATTGGAGCCTCAGTTAACAATGTCTTTAGTTTCTCGAAACTCTGTTAGCACATTTCCGTCCACTCAAACATCATATCTTTTTGTAATAACCTCATCATAGGTGTAGCTATCATAGAAAATCCCTTGAAAAATCGTCTAAAATAGCCAGCTTGACCCAGAAAACTTCTAACCTCTGATACATTTCTCGGCGGTTTCCAATCAACAATAGCCAAAATTTTGCTCGGGTCAACTCGAATTCCATCACCTGAGACAATGTGCCCCAAAAATCCAACCTCTTTGAGCCAAAACTCACTTTTGCTAAACTTGGCATACAACTAATTATCTTGTAAAATCTGTGAAATTGTCCTTAAGTGTTTGGCATGCTTATTCTCATCACAAGAATATGTCAGTATATCATCAATAAAAACCACAACAAATTTATCCAAGTATGGCCGAAATATGCGATTCATTAAATCCATAAACACAGCAGGGGCATTTGTTAAACAGAAAGGCATGACTAAAAATTCATAGTGGCCATACCTTGTCTGAAATGCAGTTTTAGGCATATTTGAGTCTTTGACCCTCAACTGGTAATATCTCGACCTCAAATCTATCTTGGAGAATACAGTGGCTTCCTTCAATTGATCAAACAAATCGTCAATTCTTGGAAATGGGTACTTATTCATTAATGTTACCTTATTAAGCTGCCGATAATCTATGCATAATCTTATATAACCATCTTTTTTTTTTTCACAAATAGCACTGGAGCACCCCATAGAGAATAACTCGGTCTTGCGAAACTTTGTCCATCAACTGTTGCAACTGTGCCTTCAATTCTTTCAACTCAGTTGGAGCCATTCTATAAGGAGCAATCAATATCGGTGTAGTACCAGGAGCTAACTCAATGCCAAATTCAACCTCTCTAACTGGAGGCAACCCTGGTAACTCTTCTAGGAATACATCTGAATACTCACATACTATCGGTACTGATTCAATTCTTAACTCATTCTTTTTAGCCTTCATAATGAAAGCAAGATAGGCTTCATACCCTTTTCTTACATATTTCTGGGAAGTCATGTGAGAAATCACTACGGACGACTTGTCTTGTTCATCTGATTCAACACGTAGAGTGTCCCCATTTTCACATCTCAATTCAATATATTTCTTTCCATAATTTATTGTCACATCATAAGCGGTTAACCACCTATACCAAGAATTATATCAAATTCATCAAATGGCAATAGCATGAGATTTGCCTTAAAATAATGACCTCTAACCATCAATGAGCAATCTTTGCATACCTTATCAACTAATACACTTTTGACTAAAGGATTGGAAACTTTTATCACAAACTCTGTAGACTCTATAGGCATGCTCATACTAGATACTAATTTTATTCAAATATATAAGTGGGTAGATCCCGGATCAATTAAAGCAACAACATTAGTATCATGAAGAGAAAATGTACCCATAATTACGTTAGGGGATGATGCCTCTTTGCAAGCGTGAATGGCATAGGTCCTCGTAGGCGCTCTACCCTCAGATTTTGCAACCTACTCTCTGGGTGTACTTTTACTACTCGTTCCACTTCCCGAGTTTCTCTGTTGTCTCCTTCTAGTAGTGTTTCCCAATCTTGCACTTTGAATTTTCTCATTTTCAACCATCTCAAGGCATTCTCTGATAAAATGATCTTAGGAACCACACTTAAAAAAGGCTCTCTCATGTGCTCAACACTCACCGAGATGACGTCTGCCACATTGTAGGCATTCCGGACTATTAGGTTGAGTGTTCCCAACACTAGCAACTAAAGTTGTCTGAGCTTTAATTCTTGAGTACTGTTTACTCTTACTTCTGTTTGAAAACCCGGCTGAAGTAGTTGATCGGGTAGGGAAGTCTCTTGACTTCTTAGATGAAGATTGAAACGACTTGTTCATTTATCTCTTTCTTGAGTCACGAGACTCCATCTCAGCTTTTCTTTTCTCTTTAACCAACTCCTCGGCTTTACAAGCCCTATCCACTAGCACAACAACTTCTTTCAACTCGGGGACACCGAAAAATAATTTGATATCTTCATTCAATCCATCCTCAAACCTTTTACACATAATGGCTTTAGTGGACACACATTCTCGAGCATATTTGCTGAGCCTTATGAACTCACGCTCATACTCATTTACTGTTATCCTACCTTGTTTCAGTTTAAGGAATTTATTTCTTTTCTTATCAATAAACCTTTGGCTAATGTACTTCTTTTAGAATTATTCCTGGAAAAACTCCCATGTGATCTTTTCCCTTGGTACAACCGACACAAGGGTGTTCCACCACTAGTAAGCGGAATCTCTTAAGAGAGACACCATAAATTTCATACACTCTTCATGTGTGCAAGATAATTCATCAAATACCCTGATGGTATTTTCAAGCCAAAATTCTGCTATTTCTGGATCATCATCTTTACTAGCTCGAAATTCTTCGGCTCCTTGTTTCTGGATTCTATCAACCTGAGGCTTTTCTCTTCTTATCACTTCTACCAATTGAGGAGCTACAGGGGTAGGCTGAGGAATAAGCGAGGGTGGAGGGGGTTGCGCATTCGAATTCGTACGACCAAACTCCGTATACCATGCATTCATCATTTGGAGAAAGGCTTCCCTAGCCTCTTCTCCTCCTCTCTGACTTACAATCATTGGTCTATTCTCATTTTCATTTGGCACCATCCTTTCAGAGGAGCCGACGCGTTACTTTCTACATCATCCGCCACAACTCTATCGGGATCCATATACTATATAAAAAAACAATTTAAATCGTCAGGAGTTGATCGTCTAGAATTGTCGAGTTTTAAAATTTATAAAGAGAATGATCAAACCTAGAAACAAACTCTAACAACGACTTAAGGCAAGTGCACCTATCGAATAGTAGTATAGTTTAGGCAAGATCGGATTGTCGAACCCAAGGGAATTAAAAGTACTAATACTCACTTTCTTTCTATTATTTATCTTAAATATGAAGTGATTGATTGTTTAAATTAACTAAGTACTAAACTAAGATGCAAATACAAAAAGAACAAATTTGAAGAAATAACTTTTAGAAAAACTTAGTTGATTACGATGATACCCTAAAAGGAATCCACCTAGACTTCACTTGTTATCTAACACTGAACCAGACGATTTATTCACTTAGCTTGATTCGTAAAACTCCCTAATTTATATTAAACCCTCTATTGAGGCGAATAACGTCTAACCTTAGGTTGATTAATTAAAATCTCTTTCTAATTAAAACCCCTAAAATCACATTAACTCGATCTATAGACTCCCATATTAGGTTTCACCCTAATTTGGCAAAATCTCGTCACCCTATCTCTAAGCGCGCGATCAACTCCACTTAATTATGCTAGATCTACTCTTAGGCAGGGACTTTTGCTCCACCACCTAAGCACATTCAAATTGAATCAATATTCCAAAAATATCAACACAAGAATTAAGCACACATAATTAAGAACAAACTAAATATTTATCATATAGTTCAAAAATAATAACAAGATTCATCTAGGTTTCATCCCCTTCATGTATTTGAAGGGTTTCATAACAATAAAAGAAAACATCTCAGAAGAAAAGATAAAACAAAACATAAGAAATCGCTAAAACTCCCTAAAGGAATTGAAGGAGAAATCCACCGTCTTGAGTAGAATTTCAGCTTCTTGAGATGGATCAACTGGCTATCTTCGAGTTATTCCCATAAATTTGACTTTTTCGGCTTGGCTCCTTGCCCTAGCTAATCGCTAAAAGCCCTAGCAGAAGGCTTTTACCGAACTCCTCACTTAAGTTGCCCCCTTGGGTGTTTATATAGACTTTGAGATGCCTTAATTGGCCCCTAAGTATCCCAATTCAAGTAGAATTCCTACTTGGGTGTTTGAATAGGCTTTGGAATGAGTTTTTTGCCTTCAAGTATCCAAATCTGAGTGAAATTCCTCTTGGCCACGGCAAGGACACGCCTATAGCACACGCCCATATGAATCGACTTCAGGCGGTGTTCGGGTCTATTGATAGAGGCATGACCATGTGAATCATGGTTAGGTCGTGTTCGGACTTCTCTTAAGAGGCACGATCGTGTGGCTTAAGTCCAAGTCGTGCCATTTTGTGATATGGCCCAATTGGTCTATTTTAGGCATGTTTCTCATTCTTTTCGTCCCTAGGTGCTTTCCTGAGTATAAAATATGAAAAGAAAGGATTAAGAGCACCTTTTACACAAATCAAGGGCTAAATTATCCAAAAGTATGCTAAATGTGGGATTAAAATATGTTACTTTTACGGTTTATCAAATACCCCCACACTTAAGCTTTTGCTTGTCTTCAAGCAAAATTCTCAACATACAATTAAAACAAACTTTCCACAATTCATAATTCTCATTAACAATGCCTCATCATAATTCATAGATAATTTATAGATAGATAATTTAACTCAAAGACTCCTAAAGATTCAAACACTTCTAAGTCATATATTTGTAGCGTGAAAACATAGGTGTCTCTCCTTATCTAAATAATTACCTCTAATTCAAAATTGACAAGGATTGACATCCTCACTAAAGGTTCACTCAAAGCACTCGAAGTGTTTAAGGTTCAAGAATAAGCACTCATAAGTCGAACCTAAAAGTTAATGCCATAGGCTTGCCTAAAAATCAAATCTCCATCACTGTAATATGAGATGATACACAAATCAAAAGGTCTTTAATAGGGTTGTAATGGGGCTTGGGTTAAAGGTGGGGATAAAGGCTGAAATAGAAGGTCAAAATTGAGATTGACTTGACAAATTACCTAATCTTTAGAAAAAGAATTAAACTAACAGTCTAAAGAATTATATCACATGAAAATTTAAAATACTAATAATACGAGCTTCTTCTTCAAGATGTTGAATTTAAATGTACAAGCTCTTAAAACATAGAGCTAATAATGAATATACTTGATTTTTTAAGAACAAACTAAATATTTACATAATATAAGAAAAACTTTGTCAATTGAAATAAAGTAATTAGACAACTTATCAAATCAATTCTCGATAGAAGGGTAGTCAAAGGAATGGTGATAACAAATACGAGTGGGGTTTTGGGTTAATATTAGTGGGTGAATCAATAAAAATGGTTGTTAGGATCAACGGGGTTCACTAAGGGTTAATTATGAAGGTAGGCTTTTTAGTGGAGTGAATTAGTTAAAACCTAGGTGCCTTCATCATCTCAGTATATCAAATCAAAAATGTGGTCTTGACATGTATAATCAAGGCAAGTTCTAGAATAACAATTCAGTGTTGACACACTCATAATCAATAAAGTGAGCATGGAAAAGAATGTATGCTTTATAAGGCTCAAATCTCACAAAAATTATGGGTATTTTGACATCAATCCCTGTAAATTTCAAACTTCAAGGTAATATTCAAATTCAATTTGACAACCTAGAAAATTTTTTATTCTGAAAAATAGACTTATCATGCTTGATTCTCTAGTATCTTCAAGTTTAAATCATCAATGCACAATTAAATATGACTTACTCAAAAACATATCAATAAGAATCATAAATCATCAGAAATTTCATCCTAATTAGTAATATGAGAAAATTACTTAAGAACTAGATATAATTTAGGGATTTGAGAATAATGCAAAAAGTTAGGCATTTTAACCCCATACTTAAGATGTACATTACCCTCAATGTACAAAGATAGATAAATATCGACATAGTAGAAAATCAAAGATAAGAAGAAGTGAAACTTCCTGAATTTTGGATGAAGTTAATGAAAAGAATCTGAATAGGGTTGGAGGTGAATGTGGGGAAGCACCTCGAACCATTTGAGATTGAATCCTCGAAGTAGTCGGTTTGATTTTATTGTATCCTAAGCTAAATCTAAATGGCATGAAGAATAAGAAGAAAATAATAAAGAAAATAAAAATAAAGATGAAAATAAAAGTAAAAGTAAAAGTAAAAGTAAATAATAGAAAATGAAATAAGAAAGATAGTTGGAAAAGAAAAAGTAAGAAGGGGGTTTAAATAGAGATGCGGCCCTTGTTTTGGGGAAAATTTTGTCCTGTTGCCACACGTCTACAGTCACGCCCTTTTACCTACTTGTGGTGCCCACACGGCCATGACCATGGCCATGTGGTCTGGAAATCTATAGTTTTGGTTTATTTGAATGCTAAAAAGGGAAAATAGAAAAATAAAAAAAAAAAAAAAAAAAAAATAAAAATGGGGTTAGTGCTCGGGTTGCCTCCTGAGAAGCACTTGTTTAAAGTCTTGAGCTAGACTTACCTGTTATTTGTATGGTCATGGTGGTTTGAGGAGGTGAAAATCCTTTCTCATGTGATTAACTCAATTTTTGATATAAAGTTTAAGTCGAGTAGTGTTTACCTCAAAAGTGCTGAATTTAGGATTGCTTACCTTGACTGTCCCGTATAGGAAGACATTAAGTACTTTAAAGGTGATTTATTCGTTTGTTTTGATGTCTCAAGTGGCAATTTGAGGTTCTTCCTTATTCATCAATACCTGATCCCCTATTTTGAAGTGTTTTGTTGTTCCTATCAGCTCGTCTGGGGGTTCCTTTGGTTTTTCTTCGTGCGGTTTTGGTTTCTCTTTAGAGTGTGTCTTCCACTCTTCTAGTTTGTTGACCTTAAGGCTTCATTCCTCATGTAATTCTTCTTTATTAACACGAGGTCTATGATTCAGCTCAGGTTTGTGGCTTCGTGGTGTTTCCTGTGGTGAAGGTTGAACAAATTTGTTATCAACTGAATTTACTTTCTCAACTTCATCAGTCGATGTTTTGGCCGAGTCAAGAGCTTGTAGACTGATTGATTCGTCACCTATACGAAGAATGAGTTCTCCTATACCAACATCAATTTTTGTCCTGGAAGTTGCTAGAAAGGGTCTTCCTAAAATTAAAGGAATCAAATTGTCCTCATCCATGTCTAAAATGACAAAGTCTACTGGGAATACGAATTTATAAATTTTGATTAGAACATTTCCTATTATACCCCTAGGAATTCTAATAGTTTTATCAGTTAATTGAATGCTCATCCTAGTTTGTCTGGGTTTCCCTAGACCTAGTTGTTTAAACATTTTATAAGGCATAACATTAATGCTCACCCCTAAATCAACTAAATCATTATCAATAGATAAACTACCAATTAAACATGGAATTGTAAAACCCCTAGATCTTTTAATTTTTGTGGTAGTTTATTTTGTAGAATTGCTGAGCACATTGCATTTAGCTCCACATGTGATGCCTCGTTAGCCTCCATTTGTTTGTCAATAGCTCTTTTAAAAATTTTCTACAATCAGGTATCTACGAAAGAGCTTCGAGAAATGGTATGTTAATATGTAATTTCTTTAAAAGTTTAAGAAACTTACCAAACTGTTCCTCTATGTTGTCCTTCTTCATTGCTTCGAAATATAGTATACGAGGTTGGTACTCTGTGGTTGCCAGTTTTGGTATATCATGGCACACTTCAACCTTACCTTCACTTACCACGGGTTCTTCCCTTGGGTTTGGTACGTCTAACCCTTCACTATCGTAAATGGCTTGATTTTGCTCTCTCGGGTTAGTTTCAGTATTGCTTGGTAAGCTTCCCTGTGGTAGTTCTGAGATCAGCTTAACAAGTTGTCCAACTAACTTAGTAATTTCCCCAACTGACATAGTAAGTTCACCAACTTGGTTCTTGATCCCTTCAATCGATTTTTTCGATTTTTAAGGGTTGTCTCGGTGTCTTGGAGATGGGTATCTGTGGCTGCCATGAATTTTTTCAACATCTCTTCAATGTTCTACTCCTCTTCCTATTGGTGAGGTGGTTGTTGAAAATCTGGAGGGAGTTTCGGTCTTTGGATATTTTGATCATCCCATGAGAAATTGGGATGGTACCTTCAACCTGCATTATAAGTGTCATTATAAAAATTATTTTGTGGTCTAGAATAGTTACCCGTATAGTGAGCTTGCTAGTTCCCATGCCAAATCCGTAAGGTAGGTACTCAGGATTCTCCATGCCTCCTAAATTCGAATCAAATTGTATTTTTATTTTGGGTGTACCAGATAGTGAGCTTAGACTATAGGTACTGAACCATCAATATTTTTATTCATCTATCTCTCAATATTTTTATTCATCATCTCTAATCGATTACATAACCCGGTGACCACGCCGAGGTTGAAGACACCGGTACGCTTTAGTAGGAATTGTCCTCATTACTTGCCACTGATAATTATTCATTGCCATATTTTCTATAGACTAAAATTATCTGCCAAAACCGAATAAAAGAAAAATTAGCAAACTAAAAAAAATAAAAATTAAATTGCAAAAAAAATAAAAAATAAAAAATGGCTAAAGTAATAAAAATAGAGTTTTCTTAATATTTTAATTCCCCAGCAACGGCGCCAAAAACTTGATCGTCTAGAATTGTCGAGTTTCAAAATTTATAAAGAGAATGATCGAACTTGGAAACTAACTCTGACAATGATTTAAGGCAAGTGCACCTATCGAACAGTACTATAGTTTAGGCAAGTCCGGATTGTCGAACCCAAGGGAATTAAAAGTACTAATACTTACTTTCTTTCTATTATTTAGCCTAAATATGAAGTGATTGATTGTTTAAATTAACTAAGTACTAAACTAAGATGCAAAGACAAAAAGAACAAATTTGAAGAAATAACTTTTATAAAAACTCAGTTGATTACGACAATAGCCTAGAAGGAATCCACCTAAACTTCACTTGTTATCTAACACTGAACCAGACGATTTATTCACTTAGCTTGATCTGTAAGACTCCCTAATTTATATTAAACCCTCTCTCGGCGAATAACGTCTAACCCTAGGTTGATTAATTGAAATCTCTTTTTAATTAAAACCCTATAATTGCATTAACTCGATATATGGACTCCCATATTAGGTTTCACCCTAATTGGAAAAATCTCGTCACCCTATCTCTAGGCGCGCGATCAACTCTACTTAATTATGCTAGATCTACTCTTAAACAGGGACTTTTGCTCCACCACCTAAGCACATTCAACTTGAATCAGTATTTCAAAAATATCAACACAAGAATTAAGCACACATAATTAAGAACAAACTAAGTATTTATCATATAGTTCAGAAAACAATAACAAGATTCATCTAGGTTTCATCCCCTTCATGTATCTGAAGGGTTTAGTTCATAACAATAAAAGAAAACATCTCAGAAGAAAAGATAAAACAAAACATAAGAAATCCCTAAAACTCCCTAAAGTAATTGAAGGAGAAATCTACCGTCTTGAGTAGAATCCCGGCTTCTTGAGATGGATCAATTGGCTATCTTCAAGTGATTCCCACAAATCTGACTTTTTCGGCTCGGCTCTTTGGCCTAGCTAACCGCCAAAAGCCATGATAGAAGGCTTCTGCTGAACTCCCCGCTCAAGTTGCCCCCTTGGGTGTTTATATAGACTATGAGATGCCTTACTTAGCCCCTAAGTATCCTAATTCAAGTAGAATTCCTACTCGGCTGTTTGAATAGGCTTTGGAATGTGTTTCTTTCCCTTCACGTATCCAAATCTAAGGAAAATTCCTCTTGGCCGAGGCAGGGACATGCCCATAGCACACGCCCGTGTGAATCGACTTCAGGCAGTGTTTGGGTCTATTGATGGAGGCACGGCCGTGTGAATCGTGGTTAGGCCGTGTTTGAAATTCTCTTAAGAGGCACGGACCATGTGGGCTTAAGTCAGGCCGTGCCAATTTTGTGATATGGCCCAATTGGTATGTTTTAGGCCTGTTTCTTGTTCTTTTCGTTCCTAGGTGCTTTCCTGAGTATAAAGTATGGAAAGAAAGGATTAAGAGCACCTTTTTACACAAATCAAGGGCTAAATCATCCAAAAGTATGCTAAATGTGGGATTAAAATATGTTACTTTTACGGTTTATCAGGAGTCGTCACACTATCATTACATAAATACTCATATGTTTGGCATGTATAGCTAGATCATGTCCGAAAATCGACTAAACTATAGCCCTGATACCATAAAATGTACACCCCTTACCCATCTTCAACGCCGGAACCAGATACGAGGCATTACCGAACTTACCTTTCTTGAACATACACTATCGAGCTATAAAATTTCATTTCAACTTAAAACTATTCATTCATATTCATAACATCCTTATTATAGGCCTACAAGGCCCTAAACATACATATTAAAGGGTTCGGGAACAACCCAGAAACTTTTACACACTCAAAAATTTTTTTCCTAAAATAGGGCCACACGCTCGTGTGAAATGGAACACGCCTGTGTGGGCAGGCCGTATGGTCACACATGCCCATGTTCCTATCCCATGTGGAATTTATTTTTCATTTTGAACCTACAGGGATTTTCACACGGCCGAACACATGCCCGTGTCTGGTGCCTGTGTCCCTTCACACGGCCTAAACACGCCCGTGTCCTCACCTATGTGGATAATTGGAAGGCTATTTTCCAAGCCAATTGCCTCCTGAAACATAAACACACATATACCAACAAAAGAAACACAAAACAGGGCAATAATACACTATGAAGAATCACTAACCATCATTCATACACTTCATATTTTACTCCATTATTTGCATGAACTTTCACTTCATAAAACTCATCATTATTAAAATATGAAACTTGACAAATATTGGCCAATTCCCAATGGCCATATACAAAATTGAATGTATAACATTAGTAGCCAACAATTTGGCTTTCAAATATGACATAACACAAGATGACCAAGTTCCTATACATGTCATACTCAAAACAATTTAACTTTACTATACCAAAAGAATCATTGATAGTGTTATCCGAGCTCCGATGTTCAACGATCCTTGAGCTAGCTTGGCGATACTACAAGGAAGAGGGAAAATGGAGAGATGTAAGCATATAGCTTAGTAAGTTTTCATGAATTAAAGTAGCAACATAAGGGCTCATAATAAAAACCATTCATCTCATTGAATGTTAACGACACAATTGCTCAAGTATTTTGACATACTTACTCCTACTTACTCTTATCCATCTCATATCACATTACGGTTTCATAACTCATATTTTACTCATGGGTACCTGTATCACTTCATCACATGGTTTAGCACTTATGCTATCTTGAACATAAACTTAAATCATGATCATTTTTAACTTAAATGTAACTCTTTGCCTGTTAACTATGCGAATATCGGAGGATACTCAATCTCATCATAAATGTATCACGATGCCAATGTCATATCCCAAATATGGTCTTACATGGGATCACCTCTTGATGCTGATGCCAAATCCCATATGTGGTCTTACAGGGATCTCTTAGCTTGATGTCGATGCCATGTCCCAGACATGGTCTTATACGAGATTGTACATAGATGTCGATGCTATGCCAAGACATGGCCTTACGCGAGATCTTCCTTTGGTGCCGAGGCCATGTCCCAAACATGGTCTTATACGGGACCTTTCTTATTTAGTGCTGATGCCATGTCCCAGATATGGTCTTATATGGGATGTAACGCCCCAAATTTTTTGGGCCTAGATTAACTGGGCTTTGGGATTTGGGTCTCATAAATTTTTTAAGCAAGAAAATGACAAATGACATGTTGGCTTTAAGGGTTTAATAAACTTGGAGTGTCTAGGGGTGTTGGAGAAGTTCTGTGTTAGAACTTTAAGGAGAAGGAATTTTTAATTAATTATTAAAGGAACCAGGGCGGTGAGTAGTTGGGCTTTTAAATAAAAATAGAGAAAAATGGCATCAAAGAGCCTTGTGGTGGAGTGGCTATGTGACGCCACTTAGGGTATAGGAAGGTTGCGTTATGGGCTAGTAAGGAGATCCTAGGTTAGAATCCTAGCTTAGTAATTTTTAGGAGTTTAATTTTGGCCTTCTAGAAGGTTGGAAGTGGTGTGATGATGGACTCTAAGGAGAGTGATCAGAATAGAAAATTTAGGAAAAGGATTGGGGAGTTATCAGGGAGAAAAACAAGGAGATGAGATGGGGAAGAGTTGCAACCGATTGGGACTTTGAGGGGTAGGCAGAGTTTCAGTTTTGTGTCTAAATAGGGGTGTTGAATTTCCCTCTACGCTATTTCAGCAATTGGAATTCCCTTTGTGTTATTTCAGCAACTATAGTGCTCTGCCGAATTCTCCTTCACTTTTTCTATTCTAAACCTCACCTCTTCCTTATGTGTTTTCTTTTCTTCTCTCCTAAAGCCTTAAATCCAATATCATTCTCTTCTTTCTCCATTGCTTGTTCTGTCCCACCTTCATCTCAATTGTTAGGGACCGAATATTCCTAACTTCAAAAGCCGAAAACCTTTGCTCTTGAAGCCAATTTCTTAATCGCCCCAAACCTTGTGCTGAATACTCTAGTGACTAAATCTCTATCGTGCTGTCATCATTCCTTTGATTTATTGTGGATCAGATCTTGGAAATATCAGAATCAAGCTTGGATCTACAAGTCTCTGCCGAAAAGCTATCCATACATTTCGGCTTTTGGGTAAGTGTTCTTGATTTTGGGATAAGTTGGCCGAATAGTCTATAGTAAGGGAAAGGGTGACTTAAGTGGATAAAAGTCACCTATTATTTTGTCTTTAACGATTAAGATTGATGCAGATCTAGGGGATATTCATGAGTAGTAGCTAAGGAAGGGCTATTAGGACTGGTGGCACACGGTAAGGTCATGGTAAGGCTTCAATTTTTGGTAAATATTGTGGTTAAGTGTGTGATTGATTGGAGGTTGGTATTGGTTATAGGTTCAAGGCTGAGGATAGCATAACACGTCTCATTTACCAGGTGTGTACATACACTTCACACATGACAAATCGGTAAAAGCCGAAATATCGAAAATCAGAATGTCGGAAAGCCAAAACGTCGAAAGTTTTGCATCGGCAACCACATGAGCATACGAACATTCGTGTGGGAGCACCGATACGACTACTAGGACCAAGAGAGCGATCTCATGGTCTCGAGCCACTGTTTGGCCAACCGGGCCAGAAGGGGCTAAATGAGCTCTCGAGCTCATGGGCCCAAATCGACAAGAGTTGATATGTGAAATTGAATGATGGATTGATATGGATGTTTGTATGATTTGACTATGATCGGGCCTAATGGGCTACAAATACATGATTGGGCTTAATGGGCTATATGGACATGATTGGGCTTAGTGGGCCTTATGGGATTTTAGAAATGCATGCTAGGGTTTTAATGGACAAGTATCTAGGGTAAAAATTCTTAAACAACATAAAACTTAATTTAATAATCAAACATGTCTGTGGACAAGTATCTAGGGTAGAATGTGGCAATGGACATATACATGTCTAGGATTGGATCTAGGGAGAGCTTGGTACTTAAGCGGTCCTCGTGACCCACCTCCTCTTCTCTGGAATCCTACCTGGTGCGTAGTGTCTATTAACTTTAGCCGCGAGGACTTGTTGACGGGCCAAGGTTCGTAATTAAGACCCATACTATGAAGAATTACTGAAATACCCCTGTAGGTGGAATTACCGAAATACCCTTGATTTGTGAAATGACTAAAATACCCCTATGTGTTGATTGTAAGATTTATGGATGTTACATGTACATTTTGTAACACCCCAAACCCGGCCCATTTGTTATGACCGAATTTGAAATGCCACTGCGGAAAAACGCTTGAAAAACTTTTGACTTAAAGTTAAAAACATAAAATTTGTTGTCTTTACAAAATCATTGTGTAATTAAAGTTCCAAATAAAATTAAGTTGTTTAAAATCAAAACATTTTCAAATAATAATATAATCGATAATCCAACTTAAAACATAATCAAAGTCCTTAAATGCTTACAATGGCCCTTATTACAATAAATAACCTTTCATAAATAAAATGTGTGAAACAAATAAAATATCTTCGCATGGGCCACCTCGTATCCACTCCAACCAGTCCGAGCATCACCTGTAAGGTTTAAGAAAATTGGGTGAGTCACACTCGATCAGTGTAATTAATCCACCAATTCCACCCACATTTTATCCACATATTAACCCATATAACATATAACAAGATATCATATTCATATAATAACACATTCTGGCTTGGCCCATATTCATATCACTTATCGTGTAACAGGTAATTAACCGCATAATTCCACATATCGAGCTTAACCCATTTCTACACCGATCCACATTCATATACCGGGCTTGGCCCATTTCTAATTAATCCACATACACATATTGGGCTTGGCCCATTTTCACATCAATTACTCATATCAAATAAAATTATGCAAAGTGCACCCAACCCCAACCTAGGGTCCATCCTCTACACACCCCAGATCCACCTACCACACACCGGGATTATCAAATCACCTCTCCTTTTCACTCCAAAAGGCAATCAATGCCGCCCACGTGCAATTAAGCACAATAATCCACAACGCGACCTCAGTCAGCGCCAATCCACGATGTAGCCGTAGCTAACACCAAAACCACGATGGGACACATAGTCACTCATCAACCACGATTTGGCACAAAGCCGATATCAACCATGATGAGGCACACGACCACCATCAAGCCACACGAACTAAATCGCATTTAATCCACAACGTGACCTTAGTCAACGTCAATCCACGATGTAGCTCAAGGCTAACATCAAACCACGTACTCAAAGTACACCCGTACCTTCTTTCATATCATATCCCAACCCATGCACATGCAACATTCCATAATGACATAATATAATGATGCATGAGCATGTTCATCAAGCATATTATCACATATTCATAATAGTAATCACATTTGATCGATTTGGTACTTACGGATTATCGACATACCCTGAGGGTATCCAAATCACTATTTCCATTGCACAAGTTAGCACATATTTAACACTTATAGATATAACACAAATACTCAAAAATGGTAGGCTAACTACACACCTACCTATTAGTGAAATCCCGAACTACTCGAATCTAACACGATCTCAAAGCGGGTTCTTCCTTCTCCTTAAAAGCCGATTTGGTCTCCTACCAAATCCGAATCACACTGAGTTCCCTTCCTTTAGCTACACACAAGAGAACACCTTTATGGCACTAAGAACATTCGACCAAACCACAAAATTATAAGCAAGGCCATTTCGCCACACCAACAAATCCCGAAGGTTATCGAATGAAATACCAAGTCTTACCTATTGACTTACCCCAAAAGATTGTCAAAGATTTGAGGCTTAGAACGATTGCTTCCAAAGTCACGAGGTCTATCTTCCAAAACCGATTGAAGAAACCAAAATGAAAGCCTACCCTTGATGATATTCACCAAAACAAATCAAGAAAGAAATAGGAAGCTTCGCTATGGTTTTGAAAGAAGAAAGCAATTGATTTGTGGCTAGAAAGAAATGAAATATATGAGTAGCAAAGAAAATAGAAATAAGAGAGGAGGATTCGCTTAAGCAACAATGGAAGAAAAGAAAGAGAATTTGGGGAAGAAAGAGGTTCGCCAAAAGAGAGTAAAAGAAGATTTGTAAGTGTTAACAAATATGAAAGTAAAGAATAGAAAGATGAGAACCAATAGAGGTTCTTTCCGCTATAAAGAATTGAAAGAAGAGAGGAAGTTCCAAATGGTTTCGGTCAAATGCCTGGACAAGTATCTAGGGTAGAATGTGGCAATGGACATATGCATGTCTAGGATTGGATCTAGGGGTTCTTCCTTCTCCTTAGAGCTTGGTACTTAAGCGGTCCTAGTGACCCACCTCCTCTTCTTGGAATCCTACACGTGCGTACCTTGATGTGTCAAGAAAGAAATAGGAAGTTAACTTTAGCTATGAGGACTTGTTGACGGAAGAAAAGAAAGAGAATTTGGGAAAGAAAGAGGTTCCAAGGTTTTGTAAGTGTTAACAAATATGTAATTAAGACCCATACTATGAAGAATTAATGAAATACCCACTAAAGGACATATTTTGATTCATTTTGTGGAATTAAAGTTCAAAAGGAAATACCCTTAATTTGTGAAATGACTAAAATACCTAAAGGCCATCATGTGTTGATTGTAAGATTTATGGATGTTACATGTACATTTGTTGCATTCATATGATATTAAAGTCTAACTTACTAAAATTTAGGATGCATATGGGTGAGAATTATGGACTAACGGAGGAAGTATATGAGGATCGCATGGTTGCTTGACAACTATGGATCCACCGATATTCTGCTTAGGATGCATTTAAGCCCATTATATGATCAGCAGACTTTCTTTTAACGTTTGGTAGTACCACAACCGGGCTACCTTTGATGTGTATCGGATGGGTCGGTCGATTTAGAAATCCCCACAGATGTGTTTCACGGACGGAGATGATGTGTATCGGATGGATTATTTGGGGAGGGTTTGCACTGCATTGCATGTATGATATTATTATGTTAATAATATGAAATGTATGCTATTTGTTTGACGAGGGTCGTACACACTAAGATTTCAAAAACTCACTCCCTCTTTTATTTTTCTTAGGTGATCCTCAGTAGGCGGTTCGATGGATGGAGGGACTCGAGGTGGCCAACTAGCAAGTCGATGTTTTTCTTAATATCTAAATTCTAGATTTTAAGTTATTTTATTTCGGATTGTAATAAGGTTTCCCTCTAGTTATTATTACATTACTTCCACTATGCATTGTAATTTTGAAACGAAACCTAGATTTATTTCTTTTAAGCATATTTCAGGTTTTTCAAAATAATTGTGTTTTAAGAACGAGCTTCCGCTGTCAAAGGAAATTTTTTTTACATTGTACAAGGAAACGGTTTTTTTTTTGATACACCTCATTTTGAAAGCAAACTGGATTTTACTTAACTTTTCTTTAGAAGGGTTTTCAATAAAAACAAGGTTTTTGCAAAAACACTTCAACGTGACATGCCGGATCCGGGCCTAACTTCTAGGCCGGTTTGGGGTTTTACACGGCACCTTCCTTATTCGGTGTCGATGCCATGTCCTAGACATGGTCTTATACGGGACCTATATTCAGTGCCGATGCCATGTCCCAGACATGGTCTTACACGGGACCTTCCTTATCTCATGTCGTGACATAAGTGTCCTCATTATTCCGAATCTTCAACCGGGACTTCAACTTAACATATTCGCATCATTTTCTCATCGAGGTATCATAAATCAACTTCATGGAAATAATTTTCATTTCTCATAATAATAAGTAATTTAAACATAATAACATATGTAACCTTAATTTCACGCAAACTTACCTCGGTACTCAAAATAAGTGTAGATGTTTGATTTAGTCCACAACTTTGTTCTTGCCTCGGTTTCAGTCTGGGCTTTGTGTTTCTTGATCTATAATAACAATTTCACTTGTTTAATACTAACATTGACCAAATTGACTAATGAATCATACTTTGGCAAAATTATGATTTTGCCCCTAAACTTCCATATAATTACACTTTTGCCCCTAAGCTCGTAAAATGATTTTTATTCAACTTTCTTGTATTTTAAGCCTAGCTGAATCACTTTCATAACTACAATAGCCCCCCAATTTCCACTATTTCACTCATATATGGCCATTTTTATAACTTTTACAATTTGATCCTTTTATGCATTTTTCATTGAAATCACTTAGAAAAAGATTTCTATCATACATCAAACTTTCATATTCTTTCACAAAACATCAAAATACATGCATATCATACATGTGTAAATTTTTTAACATAAACCCTAGCTCAAAATATAGCTAGAAATAGCTAAATCGAGCTACGAAGATCTCAAAAATATGAAGAACATTAAAAACAGGGCTAGGAGGTACTTACAATCATGTTTGAAAGTTGAAGAAACCCTAGCTATGGCTCCTTAGTGATTTTCGGCCATGGGAGAAGAAGATGGACAAAATTTTGACTTCTTTTTCCCTTTTTAATCTTTTATTTACCAAATGACAAAAATACCCTTAAGGCCTTTTTCTTAAGATTTTTCCTTCCCATGTCTATTTTTGTCTATCTTGACATTTAATGGTCTAATTGCTAAATAAGGACCTCTAGTAATTTTTATAATTCTATTTCATACTTAAATCTTCTATAATCTCATATTTTCTAATATTTGCAATTTAGTCCTAATGGACAAATTGATCGCTAATAAATAAATTTTCCTCATGAAATTTTCACACAATTATACAAACACATCATAAGCCTTATAGAAATCATAAAACATATATTTGTACTTCAAATTTTTGGTCTCGTAACCACTATTCTGACTAGGCCCTAAATCGGGCTGTTACGTAATCTAATACTTAATGCTAAAACAATTCATAAGTCAACCTAGATCTTTCTTTATAAGCATACTTTCAACAAAAATATTCTCTCAAAAATCCTAACATCAATTATACAAAGCATATCAAAAGAAAAGGGTAGTGAATTAAAATAATATGAAGCATCCATTGGTCTAGTTACTACTTAAGGACATGAATTAAATTTATCCATTATATCGAGTCAGCATATGAGTTTCAATAACACACATTTCCAAAAATAATTTTAACATTTCCTCAAGTTTAGGTTCATATGCAACTAATACCATTTTTTTTTCTAAAATATCCAAATAAATTGGAAATGAAATAAAATTCTAAGACATACAAATAAATTGAGCAAAACTACCCCTCACGTTTGAATCGTACATTGTCCTCAATGTTTGATATTCAAGGAAAAGAGTTGGAAACTTCCCTATTTTAAGCTTTTTGAGAAATCAACCAAAGTTGACCAAGCTTGTTGTTACAATATGAACAATGGTGAATGGTCCAATTCGAGCGAGTGTACCTATGGCATAGAACGAAAATGACATTAATAAAATTAAAACATGCAAAATAAAGAATTTAAAGAGATAAATAAATGAAAAATAAAATAAAATCTAAACAAGCCCATGTGGATCACACAACCCATGTGGGTCAAATTAAAATTAAAATATTAGCTCATCTCTCTCATGGTTAAGGTGGATCATGGAGCCGAAGCTCTTCTCTCTCATTATTAGTATTACTACTGCCCCTCTTTGCTCATTGTCGTGAAACGAGAATGGAAAAAAGACTATAAAAAGGACCAATTTTGTCGGGTCTTTGCCGAGCCTTGATTTTTGGTCCTTGTCCTCTTCAAATGGCTTCCAATTCCACTGCAACTTCAATGGTATTGGAACTTCATCTTGATTTCAATAAGTCTGATAGCTTCAATCTACTTCATTGCAACTTCAGGAAGACAGTATCCGCTATCTTTTAATCTTTTCCACTACAACTTTAAGGAGGTCAGACTAGTATCTTCGATCCGCTTCACTGCAATCTCAAGAAAGTAAGATCTATTGTCTTTTAGCTCGCTCTACTGCAAACTCAGAGAGGCATGGTTGATGTCTTTGATCTTCCTCCTGTAACTTCAGGAAGACAAGAATGATGTCTTTGATCTGCTTCACTGCAACTTTAGGAATGTTAGATCTGATTTCTTCAGTTTGCTCCACTGCAACTTTAGGGAGGTCAAGCTGATGTCTTTGATCTTTTTCCTGCAACTTCAAGAATGTAAGATCTGTTGTCTTCGATCTGCTTCACTGCAACTTTAGGAATGCCAGATCTAATTTTTTTTTAGCTTGCTCTACTGCAAACTCAGAGAGCTAAAGCTAACATCTTAGATCTTCTTCATGCAACTTCAAGAAGGTAAGATCCGTTGTCTTTAATCTGCTCTGCTGCAACTTCAGGGAGACAAAGACTAATGTCTTCGATCTATTTCACTGCAACTTCAAGAAGGCCAAATCTACTGTCTTTTAGCTTGCTCTACTGCAAACTCAGAGAGCTAAAGCTAGCACCTTGGATCTTCTTCCTGCAACTTCAGGAAGGTAAGATTTGTTGTCTTTAGTCTACTCCTGAGCAACTTCATGGAGACAAGGTTGAAAGTGACCATTTACCCTACTACATCGTCATATGACCTGTAGAATGGGTATATACTTATGTTGAATGATTAGGATGCCGTGATCGAAATGAATCAAATGCTCCTATTCAGACATGCCATGATATGTGAATGCAAAAAATGATATGAGTATGATTCCTACTCAAGGTGTTATCACTCATTTATCCATCAAGGTTTCATCTTCGTTCCCCTTAAAGCACCATTTTCTTGTTCAAATAATTTGTCCCATGGAAGTTTTAGGGCCCATTCCTCTTGATTCTTAGGACACGGTCGTATATCAACTTCAAAACATCCCCTCAGGAATCGCAACTTTTTCTGTCCGTCCTTACTGCAACTTAAGGATATAGGACTTGTTTCAACTTCAATTCATTCCACCACAATTTAAGATTTTTGAATCTTTTCCCCTCACAAATTGGTCTATCATACCATTTTCTGAATAACCTAATGACATTGTCTACTTTCGTCACAACAACTTATTATTCTGCCTAATTATCAATTTGGACAAAGAATTCAGAGAAATAGTCTCTATCAAGACTCTTATTTCTCAAATATTTCCAATGGAAATTTTAAACAATTATCCTGTTTCGGTTTCTTGTTTTATCTAGAAATCTCCAAAGTAATATGTAGAACTTCTTTTGTGAAATTATTAGTTCATCAATCATTATTTCAATGCAACATGCGTATGAATAATGGGTAACAAATAAATTGATTTCAAAGAGAGTTAAATGAATTATCAAAAATACAAAGAAAATTAACTGGGAACATATCTTTGAGAAGAAAAAGAATCCAAAGATAGTAAAATGAATAGAACAAATATCAGATCCCCTAGATATCGCAGATTGGGCTTCTATATACAAACTTCATGAAGACTGCTTTGAGCTTAACATGTGTTTAGAAGACCCAAAGTATTTTGTTGATGCCCTGATATGCAACATACTTCATTTCTTATTTATTCAAGTATAGCAAGATCACTGCATGTCCATTCAGAATTTGAGCTGCCCTTTTTAGGTTTTCAACTTAAAACCCCTTTGGTCTCAAGGCGCCCTTTGCGGGTTTTCGCCCTGGCCTCTCTCTTTTTTTTAGAAGTCTCAAAGCACCCTTTGTGGATTTTCACCTTGGCCTCTTCTCCTCTTTAAGCAAAATAGTTTTTGACTAAATCTGAGTTCATAAGATTGGGTAAGCTTTTCCCATCCATTTTAGTCAGAATCAGTGCACCTCTAGAGAAAGCTTTCTTCACTACATATGGTCCTTCCCAATTCGGCATCCATTTTCCTCTGAAATCCTTTTGTATGGGAAGAATATTTTTCAATACAAGGTCCCCTCATGAAACTCTCTTGGGCGGACTTTTTTATCATAGGCTCGCATCATTCATTTTTGGTACATTTGACCATGACGAATAGCCCTTAGCCTCTTTTCTTCAATTAAGTTCAACTGATCATATCGAGCCTAGATCCATTCAACTTCATCCAGTTTTATTTCTGACAAAACTCAAAGAGAAGGTATTCCACTTCAATAGGTAGAACTGCCTCCATCCCATAGACCAATGAGAAAGGAGTTGCCCCAGTAGAAGTTCTAACGGACTTCCATAAGCATAGAGTGCAAATGGTAACTTCCCATGCCAATCCTTATAAGTTTTCGTCATTTTCCCTACTATCTTCTTAATATTTTTGTTGTCCGCTTCCACTGCCCCATTAATTTTCGGACGATTACGGAGACGAGTTATGGTGTTTGATTCTGAATTGGCTACAAACTTTTACTATCGTGCTGTTGTTCAAGTTCAGTGCATTGTCTGATATGATCCTCTCAGGCATTCTATATCGACAAATGATCTCCTTCTTCAGGAACCGACTAACTGCTGACTTAGTATCGCTAGCGTATGAAGCAACCTCTACCTATTTCGTGAAGTAGTCAATAACTACGAAGATGAATCGATTTCCATTCGAAGCTTTTGGTTAAATTGGCCCAATGACATCCATGCCCCACATGGAAAAGGGCCATGGTAGACCAATAATATCCAAATCTCATTATTTGTCTAGCCATTGTGAATCCATTAGCGTGAGTTCCACAAATGCCCTCATAGACTTCTTCCAGGATTTTTCTAGCTTCAACAACATCAACGCATCTCAATAGTACTTGATCCTTTCTCCTTTTGTACAAGTATCCCCATCTAAAACATAGTTAGAGGCCAATCTTCTTAATGTCTTTTTATCATTCTCGGTTGCATGCTCCAGGTATTCACAATATTTTATGTATCGCAATACATCATGATACCAAGGGTGGTCATCTTTTTTCCTCTTCTTCCATGTTATAACAATGAGCTGGAACTTCAGAAATACTCATCTGAATAGGTCTCATATCCTCTAGTTTGTTTACTTTGATCATAGAAGCCAGGGTTGCCAAAGCATCTGCCATCTGATTTTCATCACGTAAGAGATAATTAAAAGTAACTTCATCGAACTACTCAATCAATTCCAAAACTATTTTTTTGTAATCACATAGTTTGGGATCTCTTGTCTCCCATTCTCCTTTAAACTGGTAGATTACTAAGGCAGAATCTCCATATACTTCTAGTACTCTGATTTTATGCTCTACAGCTGCTCAAATTCCCATGATGCATGCTTCATATTCTGCCATATTGTTCGTGCAATCAAAATCCAATTTGCATGTGATTGGATAATGATCACCACTAGGTGATACCAAGATTGCCCCAATTCCATTTCGCACAGAATTTGATGCCCCATCGAAATTTAGCTTCGACGAACATTCTTCAGTATTTGCCACATACATTAACTCTTCATTGGGGAAATCAAAGCTCAAAGGTTCATAATCCTCTAAAGCTCTGCTAGCCAGGAATTCTGCTATTGCGCTCCCTTTATAGCCTTTTGGTTCACATAGACTATATCGAATTCAGACAACAAAATTTGCCACCTTGCCATCCTTCCATTCAAAGCAATTGACTCCATCATATACTTTAACGGATCAAGCTTTGAAATTAACCAAGTTGTATGATATAGCATGTACTGCCTCAATATCTGAGTTGTTCAAATCAAGGCACAACACAATTTTTCAATCGACGAATATCTCATTTCACATTCAGTAAACTTTTTACTAAGATAGTATATTGCCTTTTCTTTTCTTCCTGACTCATCATGTTGACCAAGCACACATCCCATGGAGTTATTGAACACTGACAAATATAGTATCAATGGTATATCTAGATTAGGCGGAGATAGTACTGGTGCATTTGATAGATATTGTTTGACTTTGTTAAAAGCTCTCTGGCATTCCTCGTCCCACGCACCTTGGTTGTATTTCTTAAGAAGACGAAATATGGGATCACATTTCTCGGTTAATTGTGAAATAAATTAAGCAATTTAATTTAATCTTCCAAGAAAGCCTTAGACTTCCTTTTGAGTGCGTGGTGGAGGCAATTCTTGTATTACTTTGACCTTATTTGAGTCAACTTTGATTCCTCTCTCGCTAACCACAAAACCCAGTAATTTCTCTAACCGAGCTCCTGAAGTACACTTTACCGGGTTGAGCTTCAATTGAAATTTTCTCAACCTCAAAAACAACTTATTCAAAACTTCAATGTGTTCCTTTTCTGTTCAAGATTTTACGATCATGTCATCAACATATACTTCAATCTCTTTATGCATCATGTCAAGGAACAAGGTTACCATGGCCCTTTGATATGTTGCCCCTGCATTCTTTAGCCCAAATGGCATTACTTTATAACAAAAGGTACCCCACAATGTTATGAAAGTAGTTTTCAGCATATCCTCAGGGTGCATCTTGATCTGATTGTATCCCGAAAAACTATCCATGAAAGAAAACAATGAGTATACTGCCATATTATCCACCAACGTGGCAATATGTGGCAAAGGAAAATCGTCCTCTGGGATGGCTTTATTTAAGTCCCTATAGTCTACACACATCCGTACCTTTCGATCTTTTTTAGGGATAGGAACAATGTTGGCAACCCACTCTGAGTATTTGACCACCTGTAAAAAACCAGCATCAAACTATTTCTTGACTTCCTCCTTTATTTTCAACATCACATCAGGCCTCATCCTTCGTAAATTTTGCTAAATTGGCTTGCACTCTTCTCTTATAGGAAGGCAATGTACTACAATATCAGTACTTAGCCTAGGCATATCTTGATACGACCATGCAAAGACGTCTTTGAATTCCCGTAGTAACTCAACAAGGTCTTATTTTATCTCCTCGGCTATGTGTGTTCCAATTTTCACAACCTTTCCTTCCTCCAAGGCTATGTTCTCTACCTCTTCTTTATGGGATAAAATTTGTTTCTCCTCTTGCTTTACCATTCTTAACAAATCTGGAGATAAGTCACAATCTCTGTCACTTTCAAAATTCTGAGATTCTTATAAATAGATGTCTTGCTCAAAATGGACCTTTGTATCTGTAGCATCGTTGCTCATATCATTGATAACTAGGGACAAAAACCAAATGAATTCGAGGACAACTATTCACATGTTATGAATGAGAATAAAAAATTTGGAATGAAATTAGAAAATCCAAAGAATAAAAAATGAAAGAATATTTGTCGGAATTGGTCATTAAAGATGTATTTTATTGAAACAAAAATATTTGAACATGAGCCTATTTCACAAAAGAAATCTTATTGTTCCTAGGCTTAAAAACAACAAGTGTGTTCTGAACATTACTCTGTGTAATCTCTAAAAACTACAGGAAATTCCTCTACAGTCTAATTATTCAGAACGCTTCCAGGTTCATAAGAGCGAATGCCCAACAGGTTTCTTTGCTCAGTTTATTCATCATGTATGGAATTGATGTGAAGATTTTCCAATAACCCTCTCTCAGGGTGAATTATCCCTCCGGATACAAAGGTTTGGGATATGTGAGGGAATGTCATCGATTCCCACTTGACTTCTTCCCCATTCAACCATGCTCTTCTTCTCTCTTGCTTTTTCTCTATTTCCTTCTTCCTTTGTCTAGTACCTGGCTTGAAACCCAAGCCAAAATGGTATTTTTTCTCTTTCATCATTGGGACTTGAATCCCTCCTTAAAGATGTCTGCCCAGTCCTTTCCCTGGTAAAGCTCCTTTCCCCACCATCATTTGTAAACCCATTATCGTGGTATTGGATATCCTAGGGACTGGCACCTCATTCCCTTCCAATATGAAAGTTGCATTTACAAACTCTAAAGACCAAAAGGACCACTCAGTGGCCTCTTCATTTCCTCCAAGTATATTGTTTCATTGGTAATAGTTGCTATGATGTCTTCCTCTACATTTATAGTTACCAGCTGACCCTCTGTTACCAGTTTCAACTTTTGGTGCAGTGATGAGGGCATGACCCCGCCGAATGAGCCAGGGCCTTCCCAACAAGTAATTGTAGGATAGCTTGATATCCATTACTAGAAAGTCCACTTCATATGTGTTAGGTCCAATCAACAACGGTATGTCAATCCTTCCCATCATTCTTCTCTCGGTGCCATCAAATGCTCTCACTATGTTTTGGCATGTCTTCATGTATGAACCATCTATAGGTAACCTCTTCAGTGTAAACAATGGTAAGATAATCAAAGTTGATCCATTATCTATTAACACACTTCACAGAGGGTATCCCTTGCAACAAGTAGTAATATGTAGAGCTTTGGTCGATCCCATACCCCTAGGTGGAATTTCATCATCACTGAAATAAAAGAAGTTTTTGGCACATATATTACTAACTAGATGGTCAATTTTATTGATAGATATATCTTTAGTAACATAGGTTTCGTTCAAGACTTTCATCAATGCCTCACGATGCACTTCTAACATAAAAGTATGGCTAACACTGATATGCGAGCTAGTTGTTTGTGCAGCTACTCTACCACATAGTATTCACTATGCTTTAAGAATTTTAGAAATTCTTTAGCCTCTTCTTCCTTCACCGGTTCATTGATAAGTGTATCAACCTCTTTCTCCTATTCAACCACCAAAGTCTTTGTTTTCACAGGAAGAGTTCTGATATTTACCGAGTCGTAATGCCTTTAACTACGCGCGTAAGATCATTCATTTTAGACCTCCTTGGAAGTGCTAGCTGAGTTTTCCACTCCTGGTATTGTCACATTGTAGTCATAACTCCAAGGTACCATTTTTTATCCTTGTAAGGAAAGGAAATAGGTTTCTGGGTTACAACTTTAGGCGCCATTTGTACTTCACCTTCCGTGTTTCTTGGTCGAGAAATGATGATCCTTGGATAATTGACTTTTTGGTTTGTCAACTCTCCTTCTGTTATGCATATGTTTCCTCCTCTAAGCCTTCTTCATAAAATACCAATTCCTTATTATCCATAAGGCTTTGCACCAAGACCCTAAACTCAACACATTCCTAGGATCTTATGCCCCTCTGCTTTGTGGAACTCACAGTAGTCCCTTACTTCTTCACATCCTTCTATAGAATCTGATTCTATCAATCCTCTTCTTATCATTTCTCTCCAAATTATTCTCAACGGGGTTTTTATCTCCGTAATATCCTCCTTTATCCTTCTCCCGACATTTTCCCCAATCGCGTTTATCCCTTTATCTCCATGGTCAGGTAATGAATTTTTCGCACTATGTGTATCATCAAATTTTACAATTCCCATTTTGATGAGTCTCTCAACTACCATTTTGAAGGCAGTGTAGTTTTCTATTGAATGCCCCGATATTCCCGCATGGTAATCGCATTGAGCGTTTGAGTCATACCATTTAGGATATAGGGGCTATAACGATTTTAAATAAAATGGGGACACCACATGCGCGTCAAATAAATTTTGATATAGCTACTTATACGTCATTGGGATTGGTGTAAATTGAACCTTTTCAGAGTTTTGCCTTGCATCATATTCTTATCTTGTCGACCCTTGTTGCCCAGCCGTAATTACCTTTGGCTAGCTAACAGTGATTGCCTTCGAGTACCCCTTGTTGTATGTACTCGTATTGTTTACCTCATTATCTTTTTTCCTAGGAGTAGACCTTTAGTGGTTTCTCCCGCTTCAATCTTGCCACCCCTTATGGCATTTTCAATCATACCTTTCCATCACTATATCTGTAAAGCTCTTGATAGTACTCCCTATCATATGGGTGATGAAGGGAGCCTTCAAGGTATTGCTAAAAAGCATCGCAGTTTCCTTTTCTAGGAGTGGTGGCTAAACTTGCATGGCAACCTCCCTCCATCTTTGCGCATACTTCTTGAAGCTTTCATTCGACTTTTTTCCATATTCTGCAACATGATTATGTCAAGCGTCATGTCTGTTACATGATTGTATTGCTTCATGAAGGCTTCGGCTAGGTCTCTCTAGGAACCAATATTAGCACAACTAAGTTGATTGTACCACCTAGGCGCTGCCCCCACCAAACTGTCTTGGAAATAATGAATCAAGAGTTGATCATTGTTAACATAGCCAGTCATCCGTCTACAGAACATAGTGATATGGGCTTCAGGGCAGCTGGTCCCATTGTACTTCTCAAATTCTGGCAATTTGAACTTATGAGGAAGCACCAAGTCTAGAACCAAGCTCAGATCTTTAGCATCAATTCCATGATGATTATCAACATTTTCTAAAGCCTTGAACTTCTCTTCCAACCATTTGCAATGATCTTCCAACTGCCTTGAAGATTCAATTCTTATCCCATCCTTTTCTGCTATGTCTAAGTCAGGGATAACAAGATTAGCAGGGTTATCTCCTAGGTTGGATCCTGTGCCAACTTGGAAATTCATGGCCACTCCAGCATCATTTTGCCCTTATTGAGGCCTAATAGTGACAGATGGCCTTCGGGGATATTCCTTCGGCTGTGTTTGCACATGCGGTGGGGTGAAACCCCAAGAAAAGTCTTCATTATCTTTAGCATTTTCCTTTATCCATTTCCCCATTCAGCATCTGGGCCATTTGAGCCATCATGTTCATTTGAGCTTCCAACAATTGGTCTCTCATTTCTTGTTGGAGCTTTGCCAATTGCTCTTGCATCTGATCTTGCATATCTCTCAAGAATTGTTCAAGTATTTGATCCATTTTCTTTTTCTTGGCACGTGTACCGTAATGGTGTTCAGTTTCTAGATTTTCCTCCTCTCTCTCTATTTCTCTCGTGTGATAATTTCAACTAATTAGGCTCTCTCTATGGACTTAAATGCATATAATGTGATGTAATGCAAATGCATGAATGCAAAAACAAGGAATCGATTCATATTCAACTTCATTTTAGAAAACTTTATTAAAAAACAAAATCCTTTACATAAAACGGACTACAAATACGCTTTAGCCCTAAGACCCAAAGTTTTAATTTTTCCAAATAATGAAACTAGCTCTTGACCACGATCTGACTGTAGCTCATACTTCATGCTTAATGTATCAGCCTGCACTACCAAAGTCTTTAGGTAATCAGCTACCTCTCGAATCTGAACTATTTCTTCACCTATGAGATAATCCCGATTTCTAACTTGGTCATGGGAATGGTGGAGCTCTTCCTTCCAATGCCTTTCTCTTGCTTCAAGCTACTTGATCCAGAGTTCACAATTCTACAATGTCGATTCTAATCTTTCAGTCTTGCCTTTCATTTCCTCAATCTTGTTCAAACTCGACTTCATTCGTTTGCAGAATTACGGCTTCGATGGTGGTGAAAAGACCGTCCCAATTCAGCCTTTCTAGCTTTTAATCCATTCTTTTCCTTTTGGCTTTCTGCTAACCTCTTTTCTAGGGCCTCATTTTTCCTCTGCATCTCTAGGAACTTCCTCTCCTAATGGTCAACTTTGGCCTTTTCCTCTTAAACCTCCTGTTACCACTGTTCCGAAGTCTTTCCTAATCTAGCATTTTTCATTGAAAGATGCAACTTCTTATACTCTATCTTTAGGCAGTCAAGGTTTTCGGCCCTTTTCTTCCCTTCTCTTATCTTATCGGCCTCCAGTTTCTGAACATCCACGTCTAACCTTAGATACATTTTCTCTTCTTGCAACTTATCTATCCTTTTTCCAAGCTCTGAACTTTGCCTCTCGAAGTCTTGCTTTATAATGTCTAATTCCGATGGGACCACTTGTAAATACTCATTCATCGATCGAGCACCCTCCAAGCTTGGCCCAGGGATGTTATCTGTAACACCCCCAAACCCAGCCCACGAGCCCTGACCGGATCTGGTTATGTCACTGCAGAAAGACGGTTAAAAATCTTTTTACTTTGGAATAAAACATGAAAAATTTGGTTGACCTTTTGAAAACCATGTCCGTTTAAAATTATAAGTAAAACTTTGTTATTATAAAATGTCCATATTAAAACGTTAATATATAAATATATATATCTTGAATAAATAGATTGCTAAAAATAAAATAAAGTCATTTTTATATAGTAATTTAATTTTAATCTAACCACAATTAAAATAATACCAAAAATAATAATGAGGCCCTTATTACAACCGTTATTTAAACAAAACACTTAATAAAATAAATGCTTAAAATAATTAAAATATCTGCTTTACGCATGGGCCACCTTGTATCCACTCAACCCGGTCCAAGGCTTACGATCACACAAATGGTTGAGAAAATTTGGGTGAGTCCACGCAGACTCAGTGCATAATCATCACACATGCCTCCACACATGGGCATGGCCCATATCCACACAGATCATACAAATAACCATGCAATTACTTAAACCCAACCTAACCTAGGTCCATCCGTTACACCAACCTTAGTAGACTCCTACTCAAGGCCGTGGCTAATCCAATCGATCACAACCGAGTGATCCCACATATCTTACCTCGGCGGACACCACGCACAAGGTCAGTGGTGAGCCACCGATCACATCGATGATCCTCACATTAATCCGACTACGGTGATGCACACAACCCTCAAGCCGAGATGGGCACCTAGCCAACATCTCCTTGATGAAGCACACGGTGATCATCAAGCGCTAATGTAGCACGAGGCTAACATTAGACCACGTACATAAATATGTACACCCATCCTTCCTTGATCAAATCCAAGCCCCACGCATATATGTTAATGTATCTTATCAAATCAACATGTAGAATGAATATACATCACGTGCTCATTATCATATCACACAGGCACCATAAATAATTTAATATCACATATTACTGACCTATTAACCGAATACTCCAAACGTGGGTATCCACCATTTTAGCCTTTATTGTCGGCTATCACATATCATACACCAAGTATATGTACATATATATCAATGCACAAAACAGGAGAAATAGTGTGATAATTACGCACCTAATTACTTGCAGTTCTACACTCTCGATTCCAATGCTATCGCTAACCGAGACTACGGCTATCTGCCCAATCTGCTGTTCTGACACTGGCCTACACCCCGGTGGCCAATCTCTAATCGCCGAGAGTGATCTCTTTTTGAACTTCGGAACAGGGACTTTCCCTTGCCCTCCTTGATTAGAACTTGCCTCCATCAACACACTTAATTAGGTCACACGGTTAATCCTCCAAGCCATAAATTTAAACAACGATTCTTACCAAATATTGCTTACCACCACTTACCTTAGGAGAATAAATCCCGAAGTCTTAATTAGTCCCTAAATCCATGGCACACGTTAGTTTCAGTGAGTTAATCATAAACTTTTTAATTGAAAGGCCTTTGGTGAATGTGCTTACCAACTTTCCTTGGAAAATAATTCAAAAGCTTCCCTTGATGATTGTTTTAGCCCTTAAACTCCACAAATCAGCACCACTTGGGGTTGTGAGGGGTTTGACAATTTTCAATGAAAAGAAAAGAACCGAGCAAGACTCACTTAAGAGAAAATCACTAATCCTAAGAAGAAAAGGGCTGGAATTTTCCTATTAAAAGAGGGGTATATTAAACTTGTACAATAGAAGAGAAGTGGAATTTTGAATAATTTTGGCTGTTGTATAAGAAAGTTTCAGCGATGAGGTGATAGGGTTTGGCTAATGGAGGAAGAAGAAGGAAAAGAAAAGAAGTAGGGGTTCAAGGAGGATTTCGACTTGTAAAGAAGAAGAAAAGAAGCTGGAATTTTAGCAATATAAGCGGAGGAAATTCGGCAAGAACAAGTGAGGAAAAGAAGAGAAAATTGAAGAACTTTTGGCCCTTCTTTGTGTAAAAAAACAATTATGGACAGCCCTAAGGAGTCCTAATCTCCAAATTCTCTTTATTTTGTGATAATTTCCAGCCTTGAATTATCACAAAATAAATCTAACTTTAATCTCTAATCCCTCAATAATTTAATAGTAAATAAAACATTAAAATTGCCCTCTTCCGGTGATTATGAGCAAAAAAATATGCCTATCTCTTATCAATTTAGGAGTCCTAATCTTGCCAATTCGCTCTCTTCACGCCAAACGGGGGGGAAGAAAAAAATAAAATCAAGGTGCAAGGCACGGGTTCGAACTTGTGACACGGGCAAGCCCCCCTTTCCTTCACGCCTTACCATTCTTCCCTCTGGACTTTCATGACATAAAGCCCCCACCTTTTAATTATAAACCTTACGAGCCCTTTTCCTTTTTGTGCCGGCCAAAAGTAAAATCCCTTTGCTCGACTTGACTCGAACCCGTGTCCCTTTGCCAAAGCCCCTCTTAAGTAGCGCCTCAGCCACTCCGCCAACCTGACTTCCTTGTCCGTTCTTTACTCGAAATTTATTTAAAACCTTTCTTACAGGCCCTTCTTTTAGCGCCAAAAAATTTCTCCTTGCTATTTCATGGATCGAACCCAAGTCCCCAAGAACCTCTTAGGCGCTCCACGCCACATGTACCAAGCCCATCCTTATGCCATGTTCCTCCTAAATTTTATTTAACCCCTATCCCCACTTCCTTCCTTTTAAACCCAAAAAATATTTTTAAGTTTCAAATTTTGACCTAAATCGGTGTTATTTTTAGACCTAAATCATGCCAAATAAAATCATATTTATTTATTTCTTGAAGCCCACATGGAATTTATTTAATTTACAAATAACCCCTAAATCAAGGTGTTACATTATCATTGATCCTTTTGCTTGACCACTCCTTGTATTCTAGGGTTGTCATCGGTCCTCCAGTCAATATCTTCATACAGCAAGCCCACTTCCAAGCCTTAGAAATCTCTCAAATATTCTTCTTATAATTATCCCCCTTATATGAGAATTCACTTTGAGCTAACCCATATGTCACCGGTATGAACTGTCTTGCTTTGTATTACCTTAGTACAAGCAATGGTGCATATCCAACAATTCTCCAGATTCCAGGCAGAGGTACCCAATTAAAATTTCCACACCGATAAAGGACTTTGTCGGGAACCATCCAAGGGGCTTTCCACTCAACATATTCCTCTCGGAGGTTTTGAAGAATTTCTATCCACCTTTGCTCCGATATATCGTCCCTCCTTGTCGTAACTGTGGCCTTCTTTAAAGGGGAATAACTTTCAAAGAACACTCGGTAAGGAACCTTGTCTACCCACCAAAAATGACTGTGGAACCAAACCAACAATAACTGTGCACATCCAATGAATCTACCTTCACCAGATCTCTGACATGTGTTCAAAGATCTGAATGTCTCGGCTAAGATCCTAGGTATAGGCGTGACCCCTTTGATAAGTTGATCGAATAAATCAGTAACTGCTTCATCTATATGTCTTAGAGCTTTTGGGAAAATTACCAAACCATAAATACATAAGGCAAAGACGTCGATCTTCTTCTTTACATCTAGATGTGCTAGGACCAGGTCCCTCAAACTCACCTATGGTATGCATTTACCCTCACCTTTCTATCAGATTCTGGTTGCAACCCACTGTTCACTCATCCCTGTGATATTCATTAACTTTTTCACAAAAGTTTGGACACTGACAGCCCTAAAATAAGCTTTGTCGGCTTGGATCCTTGAATAGCGAAGCAAGGTTGTATATTCCTCCACCGTGGGCACTAAATCTACTTTACCAAAAGTGAAATAGCTATAAGAAGAGTTTTAAAACTGAGTCATAGCTTGGAATAGATGCTTATCTACATTGATGTTGAGCAAGTAGGGTAGATTGCCATAATTACGATAGAACAGCTACTTTGCCTCATCGTCCCACGGGGTCCATATTTCTTTCAACTCTTAGAACTTATTTTGGTGACATTAATACGAGTAAAATCCCATAGTTTAGACAGACCCGTCGGCTAAGCTATTTCCTTTCTCTAATTGTGTTTGCTCTGACCATGTGTGGACGGCTACATTGTCTCTAACTTTATTAAGGAACTCATTTTCCATAACCAGCTTTCTAACTTAGAAACTGACCGTGAATCGATACCTCTCTAAAATATGAAATGACATGCACTAGAAAAATAAAGAACAACAAGTTAGTATTATGAAATAAAATATAAAGCAAATAAAATAACAAAAACCTATTTGGGTAAACACTAAAGCTTGGCATAATTCTACTTAGGGTGAGTCCTTATGTTTTCAACGTGTGGTTTAGCTCTAAAGTTGAGGTACCCGAGCCAGTAGATTCCTCGATCCTCACCCATTATAGGCTCATACGGACTAAGTTTAGTTTAGGGGAATACATTTCTCTATAGCCATGCTAAAGTGAAAACATCAAGAAGACATAGGTACGGATGTATCCCAAAAGCAATCCACTAGACCATGCGGAGGTGAAAACCTCACGAAGGCATAGTTTCTCACTCCCACTTAAGGGTGTGTGATCGAATGTCAGATTCTTAAAAATTTATAAAAAGAATGATCGAACCTGGAACCTAACTAAGACAACGATGAAGGCAATCGTGCCTATCGAGCAGTAGTATAGTTTAGTGGCAAGACCGAATTGTCGAACCCAAAGGAACCAAAAGTACTAATACTAACTTTATTTTTATTATTTAACCTAAGAATTAAGGGAATTTTTATCTAATCTAAAATTAACTAACTACTAAGCTAAAGATGCAAAAACAAAGAGAAGAAATTGAGGAAAAACTTGAGAGAAAACTGATTGATTTAGATAATACCTGAGGAAGAATCCACCTAGACTTCACTTGTTATCTAATTCTGAACCAGACGATTTATTCACTTGACTTGATCCATAGGATTCCCTAATTTATATTAATACCTCTCTCGAGGCTACTAACATCTAACCCTAGGTTGATTAATTTAAATCTCTTTCTAATTAAAACACCTAGAATTGCATTAACTCGATCTATGGACTCCCATATTAGGTTTGACCCTAATCCGAAAGATTTTCGTCATCCTATCTCTAGTGTTGCGATCAACTACACTTAACTATGCTAGATCTACTCTAAAACAGGGTCTATTCCTCCTCTGCCTAAGAGCATAAATGCTTGAATCAATATCCTAAAAATACCAAAATAATAATTAAGAACACATAGTTAAGAACAAATCAAGTAAATATCATATAGCTCAGATAACAATAACAAGATTAGTCTTAGGTTTCATCCCCCTCAGGTAATTGAGAGGTTTAGTTCATAATAGTAAAAGAAAACATTTCAGAAGAAAATATAAAACAAAACATAAAGAAAACCCTAAAACCCTCTAAAGGAATTGAATGAGAGTTCCTCCGTCTTGAGTATGATCCTGGCTTCTTGAGGTGAATCAGCTGGCTTTCTTTAAGTGAATCCCACAATTCTGGCCCCTCTGGCTTGGCTCCTTGGCCTAGCTGAACCCCCTAAAGGTTGGCCTCTAGGGTCTTTTTATAGGCTTTTGGAATGTCTTTCTTTGCCTCTAAGTATCCTAATCTGAATGAAGCTCTTCTTTTCTGCGACAGGGACACGCCCGTGACAGATGCCCGTGTGATTCGATTTCAGGCCGTGGTCGAACCTGTTGAGAAGGCACGACCGTGTATTTCAGGGTCCAAGCCGTGTTCGATTCTTCTTAAGTGGCACGACTGTGTGGTCTTGGGCCTAGGCTGTGAGGATTTTGTGTTTGGCCCATTTTCTCCATTTTCAGCCCATTTCTTGTTCTTTTCATCCTCCGGTGTTTTCCTACGTATAAAACATGAAAACAAAGGATTAGGAGCACCTATTTCCATAATTAAATGGAAAAATCATCCAAAAGTATGCTAAATGTGGGATTAAAATATGTGTATATTATGGTTTATCAAGTACCCCCACAATTAAGCTTTTGCTTGTCCTGAAGCAAAATTCTCAACTCACAATTAAAACAAACTTCCTCTATTCATAACATTCATCAATAATGTTTCATCATAATTCATAGATAACTTATACATGGATAATTTAACTAAAAGAGTCCTGAAGATTCAAACAATCAGAGTCATAGTTTGTAATACAAAAAAGATAGGTGTTTCCTCTTACCTAAATAATTAGCTTTAATTCAAAATCGACGAAAGTTGACATCCTCACTAAAGATTCACTCAAATCACTCAAGGTGTTTAAGGTTCAAAAATTAAGCACTCAAAAGTCGAACATGAAAAGTTAATCCCATAGGCTTGCCTGAAAATCAAATCTCCACCACTATAAAATGAGATGATACACAAATCAAAATGTCTTTAAAAGGGTTGTAACAGGGTTTAGGTTAACGGTGTGGATAAAGGCTGAATTAGAAGGGTTAGAATTGAGATTGAATTGACAATTACCTAACTAGAAAAAAAATACTAATAACCTATATAATTATATCAATTGAAAACTAATAATACGAGCTTCTTTTATAAGATGTTGAAATTAAATGCATAGGCTCGCTTAATCATCACAAAACTAATAGTGAATATACTTCGATTTTTTTAAGAACAAATCAATAAATACATAAAAAATATTTCAACTACTGAAACAATGTATTTAGGCAACTGATCAAATTAAGTCTCGATAGAAGGGTAGTCAAAAGGAATGGTGATAACAAATACAAGATGGGTTTTGGGTTAGTATTAGTGGGTGAGTCAATAGAAAGGTTGTTAGGATCAACGGGGTTCACTAGGGTTAATTGTGAAGGTAGGCTTTTAGTGGAGTAAGTGGGTTAAATCCTAAGTGCCTTTATCATCTCAGTATATCAACTCAAAGGTGTGGTCTTGACATGTATAATCGAAGCAAGTTCTAGAATAACAAATCAATGTTGACACACTCATAATAAATAAAGTGAGCACGAAAAGAATGATGTTACAAAAGGTTCAAAATCTCACAAAAATTATGGGTTTTTGATGACAACCTTGTAAATTTCAAACTTCAAGGTAACAATTAGATTCAGGTAGACAACCTAACAACATTTTAATTTTTGAAAATAGACTCATCATGCTTGATTCTCTAGTATCTTAAAGTTTAAATCATCATTGCACAATTATCAATAACTTAATTGAAACATATCAATAAAAATCATCAATCAACAGGAATTTCATTTTAATTAGTGATATTAGAAAATTACTTTAAGACAAGATATCATTCAGGGATTTGAGAATAATGCAAAAAGTTAGGCATTGTTTTCTAATAAACTTTCACCCCTCACACTTAAGATGTACATTGCCCTCAATATACAAAGATAGATAGTAATCATATTTTAAGAAAATTAAAAGAGATGGGGAGAAGTGAAACTTCCTGATTTTTTGGATGGATTCCTTAAGTTGGAAGTGTGGAAACTTGATTCGGAGGTGAAAGATAGGCTGGAGGGGGCGCCTCTAATTCCTGTGCTAGATGAAGAAATTGGGAATATCGTGAAGAGTTAGTCAAGAAATAATAAGAATATTTTTAAATATACTAATTATATGTTTAAAGAAAAGAAAAATAAAAAGAAAGAGTGTAAAAAGTGAAATAAGACAAAAAGAACCGATTAATAGGCCGAAAGGTCCTTATTGTTAGATGGTTCGCGAGGTGGGTATATTTTCTAAGGCCGTGGTGTGTGATTCCCTAGCAGCCATTAGAACCTAAAACCAAGAAACTAAAATGAAATAAACTAAATTAAGCATAAGAAAGTCAAAGAGGAGGAAAATAAAAGAGATGAGAAAAGAAAAATACAAGCTAAATGGCCTCAAAGTCCCTTGGCTTGTCGAGTGGATGAAGCGGACGGCATTAACTTATGTAAATTGGTCTCGCACAGGGAGACTGAGATAGTATCCTTTTATTTTTTCTTCATTGTCGAAGTGTAGATCAAGACTTTAAAGAGTGAAGGAGGAGGAAAGTGAAAATGGAAGGGAGTGAAGAGTGAATGGGGAATAGGTGAGAAGGGGAGAGGGGTGTTTTAAATAGAAATTTTTAGCTCTGGTACATCCCCACGCCCGTGTCTCATGGGCGTGTTGTGTCTTATGGCCATATTGCATGACCATGCGTGGTTCAATCGTCTCTCCCACGCCTGATAATTAGGTTTCCATGCCTTTGTTGGTTCAGCAGTGTTTGGCCACGGCCGCATTGCACGACCATGGTGTTTGGTTGGAGCCCGTGACTTGAAGATATTTTTTTGTCCTTTCTCGTACTATCTCTCCCATGCCAGTGCTAAAGTCCATAGTATCCACACAGCCGCGGCCACGGCCGTGTGTAAGGTCGTGTGGTGCAGACTTCTGCTTAATTAACTTGCTTAGCTTGTAGTTAGGTGCTAAAAGAAAGAGAATAAAAATAAATGGGTTTAGTGATTAGGTTGCCTCCCGAGAAGTGCTCATTTAAAGTCTTAAGCTGGACTTACCTCTCATTTGTACCTTCACGGTGGTTTAAAGAGTGAAAAATCCTTTTCATGCTATCATCATATAATTTGAGTCGGGTGGAGTTTATTTTAAAAATACCGAATGTCGAATTACTTACTTCGATTGTTCCGTAAGGGAAAACATTGATTACTTTAAAGGAGATTTTTCGTTTGAATTTAGGTTTGATATGGCGATTTGTGTGTCTGTTATATCTAATAGTACCTGATCTCCTATTTTGAAGTGATTTGATGTTGCTTTAAGTTCTTCTGGGGTTCACTTCAATTTCACTTCGTGTATTCCTAGTTTCTCCTTGAAATGTGTCTTCCACTCATCTAGGTCATTAATCTGAAGCCATCGTTCCACATGAGATATTTCTTTACTGGTACAAGTTATGGGATCAGGCTCAGTGGTATAGTTCCATGTTGCTTCCTAAAAAGAAAGTTTAACCAATTGATTATCAACGGAATTTACGTTCTCACCTTTATCACTCGATGCCTAGGTGAGTCGAGAGCTTGAAGACTGATTGATTCGTCACCTGTACAAAGTATGATCTCACTTGTACCAACATTAATTTTAGATCTAGCAATTGCTAAAAAGGGCCTTCCTATAATTAAGGGATATTATTGTCTTCATCCATATCTAACACAACAAAGTCTAGTGGGAATATAAATTTATCCACTTTAACTAATACATCTTCAATTATACCCCTAGGAATTCGAATAGTCTTATCAGCTAGTTGGATGCTCATCCTAGTTTTCTTGGGTTTCCCTAGACCTAACTGTTTAAACATTTTGGAAGGCATAACATTGATGCTTGCCCCTAAATCAACTAAAGCATTATCAACAAATAAACTACCAATTAAACATGGAATTGTAAAACTTCTTGGGTTTTTTTAATTTTCGTGGTAGTCTGTTCTGTAACATTGCCGAGCACACTATGTTTAATTCCACATGCGGTTTCTCGTCTATCTTTCTCTTGTTTGTTAAAAGCTCTTTTAAAAATTTCCTTGCATCTGGCATCTGCGAAAGAGCTTCAAGAAATGGTAGGTTAGTATGTAATTTTTTTAAGAGTTTAAGAAACTTACCGAACTGTTCCTCCGTATTGTCTTTCTTCATCGTATTGGGATAAGGTATACGAGGTTGGTATTCTTTAATTACCAGTTTTGGCTTTTCTTGGCTTACCTCAACCTTACCTTCGCTTACCATAGGTTCTTACTTTGGCTCAAATTTAGATTCTACCAAACCTTCACTATTTTGAGCGGTTATGACTTAAAGTTGCTCTTTTGGGTGCGTCTCAGTGTTACTCGGCAAGCTACCTTGTGGTCATTTGGAGATCAGTTTAGTGAGTTGCCCTAACTGGTTCTCGATTCCTTTAATTGATGGTTGTTGATTTTTAAGTGTTGTTTCGGTGTTTTGGAAATGAGTTTCTGACACCGCTATGAATTTTTTCAGCATCTCTTCAAGGTTCAGCTTCTTTTCCTGTAGGTAGGGCTGTTGTTGGAAGTTTGGAGGGGAATGTTGTCTCTGATTTCCTTGACCACCCCACGAGAAATTGAGGTGGTTCCTCTAACCTGGATTATAAGTATTACTATAAAGGTTATTTTGAGATCTGAAATTATTACCCATCAGTTTATCTGTTTGCTTTCCATGCCAGGATTGTAGGGTGGGTACTTAGGATTCGCCACACCTCCTAGATTTGAGTCACATTTCATAACTGGATGTACCTGCAAAGAACCACAGAAACCATCAATCTTTTTATTCATCATCTCTACCTAATTTGATAGCATGGTGACTGTGTCGAGGTTGAAAACTCTAGCTATTTTAGTTGGCCTCGTCCTTGTAACTTGCCACTGATAGTTGTCAGTGACATCTCCTCTATGAATTCATAAGCCGCTTCAGGAGTTTTGTTATTCAGGGTTCCGCCAGCTGCTGAGTCAATTAACTACAGGGTTGAGGGGTTCACACCGTTGTAAAAAGTTTGGTTTTTTAGCCACAAGGGTAAACCATGGTGTTGGCACCTTCTCAATAAATCTTTGTATCTCTCCCATGCATCGTATAATGTTTCTAAATTCATCTGCACAAAAGAAGAGATATCACTCCTCAATTTGGCCATTTTGGCCGGCAAAAAATATTTTAATAAAATTTTTTCGATCATTTGATCCCATGTAGTGATTGATCCTCATAGAAGAGAATGCAACCACTGTTTGGATTTATTTCTTAATGAAAAGGGAAATAACTAAAGACGAATGGCATCATCAGAAACGCCATTTATTTTGAAGGTATCACAGAATTTTAGAAAATTTACTAAATGAGTATTTGGGTCTTCATCCTGCAAACCATCAAATTGAACAAACTGTTGAATCATTTGTATAGTGTTAGGTTTCAATTCAAAATTATTAGCGGCTATAGCAGGCCTAACAACACTTGATTCGGCTCCTATTAAATTAGGTTTAGCATAATCATACATAGTTTGAGGAGCATGATGATCGGC